>OY757190.1:21771086-23036086 GCA_963583895.1 Melanophora roralis | reverse complement strand
TTAGTTTATTTATTTAGTGAAAGGAAGGAGTAAGATTGCTAACAATTTTTTTCTATGTTTTATTTGAAAAAATTATTTTAGTAAATTTTATTTCAATGGAATATCATTTTTAAAATTCTCTTCCTTTTTCTTATCTGGCTTCAGCTAAAACATTTTGTAATTAATTATATATTTTTTAATAAACCTTAATAATTTTTTATTTCCTTTTTATCTTTGCAGGTAAGTCAATCAATCATACGCAATATATTACGATGTCTACAAATTGTTTAAAATCAATGTAAGTTACTTTAGGAAAAAATCTTAAAATAGCAAATTAAATAAATATACATAAACAACAAAAAGCCGACTACCAGGAGACACTTATATTATTGTTTTAAACAAAAGTATTTAAGGCAAAAACTAAAAAAGAAAAATCAGCTTACAGACAGACAGACAGACACTAACTTATGCAGTTTAAAGATAACACAGAAAACTTGATTGACCAGAGAAAATCTTTTAAATTTAAGCTAATTAAAAGGCAGACAAAAAAAACAGCTTTAAGCAACAAAACACTAAAAAGTAAATCTTATAACAATATAAGAGTATTACAGTGGTAATATGAGAAGAGCATTTTCATTTTAAAAGATATAAATTAATATCTATAGAAATTATGTAAAAATCCGCATTTATTTTAAGGAAAGAGTTTATTTTACGAAGAGAAACTAAAAAGTATGTTGAATTTGGCGAATTTACCGCTAGAAAGTTGTTGATGTTTTTGCAAAGCAACAAAAAACTTGCAAAATGCAAACAAACACTCACATACACACATACATTATTTTACTGATATGCACGAGTGCATTACAAAGTTAAATTTTAAAGCCTTCGTAAAAACATGTTTAACTTCGCTTTATTTACATACAGCTCAGACAGGGTGACCGCTGAGAATTTAAAAAAAGTGTCACTAAAAGTTGTTTAAGGCAAAACAGCCGCAAAAATATTCACTTTTAAACAATTAAATTCACCCTCATTCTTAAATCCTTAATCTAATGTTTTTTTTTTTATTGTTATTACAAATAAAAATCGCTTAATAATGTAAAAATGCTTAGTTGTGTTGCCTTACTTAATATTTTTCTTGTGCAAAACAGTCCGTATTTCTTTTTGCAGTCATTTAAATGCTAGTAGTTTTATTCCCTAGTTATATCAAAGTGCAAAAAGTAACCGACTTTAATTTTTTTTAGAAACTGATGTTTTAAATTTTGATATTATTAAGCATTTTGTCTTTTTTTTTTGGTTGGGAATTTGGGTTTTTGTAATCCCAAATTTTTGTAAATTCTTACTGTTTTAGAAGAACAATTTTCGTAGCTCTCATATACTGATATTTAAGTTGAAATCGTGTTTTTTTCTACTAAATCAATTTATGTTAAAAACATTTTTACACAGGCACAAGACAGAGGAAGCAGTTGGTGCTAAGAAAAATATACTAACTAGCTCCGATATATGTATGTGTAGAGAATTTTGCGTAAAACGGTCCAAAATAAGAAAAAAAAATAGTTTTTTTTATTAAAAAAATCGATCAACTTACTTTTGAAAGGAGAGTGGAAATCATCAAAATACAAAAAAATAGTTCATACCAAGGCGCATTGAAACAAAGTGGCCGCACTTCAGACAGACATTTTTACTTTCTTACTTTTTTCTTATTTTTTATGAAGTTTGACATATCTATTAAAAACGAATTTAAGTTATAGAGTCAAACTCCATAAACAAAAAGAAAAGAGTAAGAGAATGTTACGTTTTTATGAAAATGTCTCACCCGATACATTTTTTAAGGAGTTTTTCTTAGGAAAAATAGTTTTTTGTAAAAATAAAGTACCAAAAACGATTGAAAACACTTTTAACTTCCATTCAAATTAAAAAAGTTAAGACTGTTCTAAAGAATATTCTATACAACACGCTCTTAAGCTCAAACTTCTTTTAAATTAAAATTTTTCAGATCACACGCGTCAAAGACATTTTACTAAAAATAAAACTTTGAATTGTTTGAGTCATAAACAAAAATGTGAGTAAAAAGGTCACACCCGTCACAATAGAGTTTCCCATAGGCAAATTTGTATTAGTTTTTCTATTAATTAATAGAATAAAATGTACAAATTCATGCATTGTATTTTTCGAAATGTAACATGTTTGTGTAAGATCTGATTAAGTTTGGACAATATCAGCATTCAACGAAATGATTGATTAGGGGGGGAACCACGTGTCATTGTAACAAAAAAGGGACAAAAGTCGCAAAAATTAAAAAAGTGGGTATCAATTTAATGAGGTCATACAAAAAGTCACAGGCTGGTTGCAATTGCTTTGGTCGACCAACGGTCACGCTGAGTTCAGGGCTATTTGACCAACAGGGTAAAGAGTTGAGAGAGTACTTTTAAAGGTAAAAAACGTTAAGGGGCCAAAACAGCCAAGTGAATTCAAATAAATTAATTTAACGATTCCTTAATATTACAAAAGCTTCACTGCTGTTGGTAAATTTGTTTGAAAATTATAATTACATAAAAATAACTTTTTAGGAAATTATTCTTTTTGAACATAAACCGGGGACTAAATATAATTTATTTTTGAATAAAGGAGGCATCTGGATGAAAAAATATTTATATGTATTTCCCCCTGAAAAGTACTTACTGTGAAATATCTCTTGGCCCCTTTTTTGCACATTTCTCTTGCCACATTCCAGTTTTTATTAAAAAACGGATGATTTTTTTGTCGTCGTCGTCGTCTTTGTGTTTTTTTTGTTTGTTTTGCTTGTGCTTCTTGCTGTGTGTGTTTCTTTTAGCTGGCATTTGTTGTAGTTTTATGCTTTATTTTTGCAATAAGAAAAAAAAAAAACAAAAAAATATTTCGTTGAACTCACACAAAATGTAGAGGTTTTTTTAGTATGAATTTGAAAGTCGAACGATTTAAAACGCAATAGAAATTACGATATAAAATTGTGATGCGAACACAAAGAAAGAAACTCCTTAAAAAATTTTTTATAATAAAAAAAAAAACAAGTTAAATACAAAGAAAAGCCGATTTTCTAAAAATCATGAGAAAATCTTGTTTAAAAGGCCAACAACAACAACAGCAAGATTTTTGTACTAATGCATGTTTTATGCTAAAATATTATGACGTGACAGTGTTAAACGGTATTAAGCGCCTTAAAGTATGTGCGTGATATTTTATAGCTAATTTTGTGTCAAACGCTTAAGTAAATGTTTAACTAAATTTGAACAGCTATGAATTACTAAAATTGAAAATATAATAGAAAGAGTCAATTAAATTGCTTAAGAAAAGGAAGGGTGTTTTTATAATAGTTAACGCCTTAATATAGGCTGTTAGGAAATTTGTTAATACATAGTTATTTCGGATTCCTAAAAAAAGTTTAGCAATACAATTATTTTTTAAATATTTTAAATATGAAGGGGCAAAATCTATATGCTTTTTCACTATTTAAGTTGTTGTTTGAATTATCACTCCCTGCTTTTAGTGGCATTTTCTTGTAACCGGCAAAGAATAATTTTTGATTTATTTTATTTCCACAGTTTTGCACACACATATACACAAAAGCATGCTTCTTTTATTGCAAGGAATTTATTTCTAACATTTTTGCAGTTTTTCTTTATTCAAAACTACATTGTCGTCTATGAACAGTGGGTTTAAGAGGAGTTTTTAAATAAAAAATTAAATTAAAAATTAAAAGAAGAATAAACGAAAAATCTTTGGAAAACTTATTTTTAAAAATTAAAAAAGGTTTAAATGAGAACGCTTTTCATCTTTATTACCTGTTTTTATATCAGAATATAAGGTTTCTTATAAACTGTAAAGTGATATATCTATTGCACTGAGGAAGTACCAGTACAAAAGCGTATCCACAATCCTTTGCTCAGAAAAATTAATTTTCTTTTTTAACTTTTGTGGATGATAAAGAAAGCCACTTCCTCTCATACACTTAGCGCTCGAAGATCACCCGAATCTTTTGTGCGCCCCTTTTTAAATAGGATGTAAAATAAAGGAGAATGTAATTGTAAGACTATCTAGACGAAAAGAGATATTCCAGACTTACACGATGAAATTTTTCATGAAATTTGTGTTTGTAGACAAAAAGAGTGAAGAAGAGAATATTTTTCTACACCCCTTGTCCAGAAACACAAAAACTTCATGGAACTTATTTCATAAAAAAATTTCATCGTGTAAGTTTAGTAATAGTATAAAGCCGCGAAAGGAAAATCAGTTAAGGTTTTTGTGTTAAACCCCCTTTTTCATTGCCTGTCCCTAGGCACCTGATTCGCATAATGAGACCATTGATGCTTTCCTTAAAACCTAGTTTCTCGTGGAACATTCTACCCAACCATTTGACTTTGTGGTTCAATTATCTCGAAAAGTGACAGACATGGTTCATAAACTCATCTCCCAAAGTCAATGAGCAATGCACTGTTTGCTAAGTTTAGTCACCACTATGCAACCCCAATGGTCCTGCATTAACCCTCCACTGAGGATTCGTCATGCTGAGAATCTAGTCTTAATCTCTCCATAGTAGTGACCCGTTGGTGGTCTCATACTTTCCTCGTTATACTTTAAGTCTAGAAAAGAGCGGCTACGAGCGAGTTTATCGGCAATTTCATGGCCAAATATATCACAGAGCCTCGGAATCCAACAAAGTCTGACGTTCAAGGGGTCCACCACCCTATTAAGGGCATTCCTTCCATTCCTTGCTAACTTTAATTTGACCCAAAGCCTTTTTAAGGCCTTAAAAGATTGCCGACTTGAATCCTGGGAACATTCTACACTTTAAAATATGTTGCCCTGAAAATGGGCATTGACTCAGCTTGGAACACATTTCACTTATTGAATAGTCTATCAGACAATGTCCTCTGACCGGTTCCGCTGCCCATATTTTAAGGGAACCGGACCAACAATACCTTTTCAGGGATTTTCAGGTTCTCCCAAAACTGACCTCTAAAAACAAACGCAAATCCCCATGATGCCCTAGGTTTGTAAGTATAAAGTACTTTATATTAAAATGTTTCCTAAAAATATTGAGTAAATCCAATACCACCTTTGGTCTCAGTTATTTTCTGTAGAGTTTTTGGCTGTACGAAAGGCGTTAAAGCCATTCTTGACCATTTCCTGTCTATTCTTCCAGTTGAGTGTGCAATCAAGAACTACCCCACAATATTTAGCCCCACATGCTTTTTTGCTTTCTTATTACCTAGTTATACATTTTATATCGCAGTGTCCCGTGAGTATCTTAATTTTGGCTCACCTGCTCTCACTAAAAAATAGGCTCCCTTTGGCCAACCTAGGCCACAGAAGTAAAGAAAAGTTTAATTTCAGCCTCTTTTAAAACCTTAATAAAGATAAAAAAAGCCGGTAAGGCAAGGCTTACACCTTAGCTCAATTCACTTGGGTGATCCCTTTTGCGCAAGTCCGTTGTCTATTTTATTACTGGTACCAGTGCAGTGACACCCAGCAGATCCTTGGGTATAGAAATTACCCTTTAATCACATTTACAGTCATTTCACTTATGTAGCTTTAGCGGGGCCATCTTTTGCCGCTTATTCTGTCGTCTCCTCATCTCTTCCACAATTTCCGCCTGGAACACTTTTAATTCGCTTGGCAGTCTGAAAAACACTCAGACTTCCGTTTCTAATGTACAAACACAAGACCTTAAACAGTTTCTCGGATCCCATCCAGCCTTCCCTATTCTAGCTGACTGTTTTAGAAATATCCTCTCTTCCCCTTCCACCTAGTATTCAGTTTGCTATCGTTTTATAAATATGGATAACACGCACAGAAAGAAAAAAACCCATTCTAAAATTAAATTTACTTAAAATTGTACTTGAAATTTTACGACCCGTATTAAGGTTCTCGTATATCAAGTCCATTCGGATTATTTAAAAAATCCAAGCAGAAAAAAATCTGGTTGTTTCTTAAATATAATTTTAAATTTCAAAACAAAGTTCCTCGGTGGCCTAGATAGTAGCGCTCTGGTGTTGAAGTTTAAAGGGTCCCAAGTTCAAATCCCAGCTACCGAAAGTACAAAAAAAAATTTTAAAATTATAAATTTTAAATATGTATAAAATTAAAATAAAATGTATAACCAATCCTCTTAAATAAATCTCCGTTAGAAAAAAAATTAATTTTCATTTTTGAATTAATACTGTTTACGCTCAAGTCAATCTTTTTAAGCTCACTTCAAGTACGGCTTTAAATTTAAATCATTCCCTTTTTGGCTTGATTGTGGCTGAAAGTGGGAAACTTGTGCTAAATAAATCGTACTTGGTTTAGAAAAATCCGTACTCACGGTACTTTTTACATCGCTGCGGGGTGATTTAAGTAAAGATTATTTGGTTTTTTTTGTGTGTAGGGCTCTTAACACAAAGAAACCAAAGACGACTGTAACAAAAATTTTTTGGCGGCAGTAGCTCAACGGCATTGCACCGAATGCCTTTACCAAAATATGCACTGTGAGAAATGGAACGGAAAAAACACAAAAACATTTATTTTCACTTAATTTAAATGTGAAAAATAAAATAAGAAAAAACCCCTTTAATTATTTTTAAAAGCCCCACTGTACGTTGTCGTCTACTAAGCTTTATTGTGTGGGTGTTTTATTTTTGTCGTCAGTGCACATTTTAACCGCTACTACTGCTGCTGCTGTTGCTGCTGGGTTTGTTGATTTTTTGTTTAACAACTTATTCCTACTTCCGCTTTCAAGAGTACATATTTTCTTTACAGTACATAATTTATATTTATATGTATGTATGTGTGTGCATAAGTTTGAACATACCCATCCAGCAATTTTTTCATTTTTTAATCAAATTTGAGTCATTTTTGACTCCACTGCGCGATTAAAAAGGCAAAATATGCGCGCATTTTCTGAGCATAAAAGATACTTTTGTCGGTAGAAAAAGTTAACTTCCCGTGACTCTTCTTGATAAGTCTTTTATGAGTCTTTTTTGATATCAGTTCAAAGTCATTTTCGACTCCTTTTTAAGTAGTATTTGAAGTGCTTTCTGATCATATATAAGTCTAATTTTAGTTCGTTTGTGACTCTCTTTTGAGTCGTCTTTTAGTCATAACTATAGTCGCTTTCGAGTCTTTTGTAAGTCACATTATTGTCATTTATCACACATATTTCTATTTTATTATTTATTTAATTATTTATTATTATTGACATTTTCAAAATACATATGTATATACCATAATAAAACAAAAAAAGAAGGTAATTAAAATTGCTCCGTGTTCTTGTTTTGTCCCATATGGCTGCTTAAGTTCTTCTTCCTCTTCCAAGTTTTCTACCTGTCTTCTGCATATTTGAGCTGCAACGTTTTTCCGTTTTCTTACTTTGCATTTCACTGTTTGATTAAAATATCTTACTTTAAGGATTTTTGGAGAATTACTTAATTTAATAACACGTTTTTATTATTAATCCTTTAATTTCACTTTCACAGCAAAACGAATTTTATACCACGATGTTACTTTTTAAATGAACAAAAATTTAAGTGTTTGACATTTACTTAACAAGCAGTGTTCAATCCTCCATCTGCGCAAAATATGATCATAAAATACATAATTTTAATCACTTCTTAAGCGCCTGCATGATCTGTTTTTGATTAAGCATTTTTCAATCGTAAAGGTGAGCGGAAAATGATAATAAATGAGGAAAAATGTAGTCACATTTTAAACGTATGGATGGTTAATTTGCGATTGCTATACAATTTGTTATTGTATTTAAAATTAAACTCATTTCACTCAGTAGCGCGAATCATTTTCTAGTCCTTTTTTGATCGTGTAAATGATTAATCAGTTTTTGATCACCAAAAGTACTCTTAAAAGACTCAAAAAGGTGATTTTTCGAAAAACAGTCTTCCAAATGCTATCTGGGTATGTACATATATATATTTCTTATATATTTGCTGCACTATTTTTGTTGCTGCCTTTGGTTTTGCATTTCCTGAAACATTTTTTCCAACATTTTTTTAGAATATTTTGTTTATTCTATTAATTCCCTCAGGAATTGTAGGTCTGATAAATGTTTGTATGTTTGTCTAAGTGATTCTGTGCAACACATTAAAATACATAGTCATTATTATATATTGATGTAAAACTACATCGATATATTTTTTCGCGTATGTGTTTGTGCCCATGTAAAAGATATAAAAGCATGAACTCAAGACCGGCTTCTTCGTTAAAAATTATTGTATTTTTCCATCATCCTTTTATATATTCTACGTCATTCAAAGAAAACTGCAACAAAATGAAAATGCCAAAAAAAATATATGAGAATTTGTAAACAAAACAGAAAATGATGTAAAACAGTAGCACAGTTCGTTCACTGTTAACGTATACACGTGTCTTCCCATTCCTTTCAGTCTGTATAAGTGTTTGCTTAAGTGTGTGTGTGTGATATGTTTTCGTCATTGATGTCGATTGTGCAGCATTGCAAAAACAACAATATGCCGTTATGTTCGTGTTGTTCTCATCATTCTCTGTTGGTGCATCATCGTCGTCATCATCATTGTTGTTCGTATGTGTATCGGCTTAAGGAAACCAAGTGAATATGAAACATGTTTCTCTAGCCGTCAAGTGTTTTTTAATTTGTAACCGGTGTTTCTTGACATGTGTGTGCCTGTGTGTGTTTCACAATATGTGCATTTGTTTTTAAGTGCGTAAGTTTAACAAGTGTTTTATTTTTACTTTTTAGGTTGTTTTCTTTTGAGATTCATTGAATTTATTTTGCTCTTGTGGTAATATCTCCCATTACTTATATTGTAGTTATTTACACACATGTTTTCTTTTTCTTGGGTTTTGTTTACGCACGTTTTGTTTGCGAATTGTTTTTAAAACCATTTGGATGGCATAACGTGCGTATGATTAATGGGTGCTTAGGGTGAGTGGAAGCAAATAAATATAAAATAGAATTGTAAATAATTATAACGGCAAATTGAATATTATGTATACGTCACAATTAGCGCTTTAAGTAGATATAAAAGGAAAAAATGCAAACTTTTCAAAGCTCATTGGTTTGAAAATGGAATTGATAAGACTTCAATTAGTTTAAACTTTCTAAAAGATTTTCTGAAAATAAAAAAATATTCAATAAAGAAAAAATGTATGAAATAAACTGACATGATTTCCTACATAAAGTTCAAATATTAAAGGTTTTGGCTAAAAAATAGACGCCTTTTTTTCCTTTGATAAACATTCTGAGGGAAAACTCAGTGGTTAAACACTTTTTATGTTGAAAATCAGCCATACCGGCTTCCATGTAACTGAGAAGAGAAAAAAACTATAATTATGTATGTAGTTATGCATATCTTTTGTTAATTTCTCATGAAAACGTATCGCTATCACTTTTATATACATATAAATAAACTAGCAAGTATAGCATACTTTTAGGCACCATTTTTTGTAACTACGTAAAACGTTTCTAAACAGGGAAAAAACAGTTAACTTTATCTACAACAAGCAATTAACCCACTACTTCGTAAGCGCAGTTTTAAGTATTTACTAAAACAAAGTACAAAATGGGAAATAGAGCTATAAGCATTAAAAAGTAAAATTTTCATGACTTTCCATACAATCATTATCTAGAATCTCTAATTTTCTGTTTTTAAAATATGAAAAATGTACCAAATATGTGAAAAAAGTACTTTTTATTTACCTAAATTTTAGGTTTTAATACTTATAAGCAGGAACTGTTATCATTATTTTCAAATAATTTTTAATGAAAAAAATCATGTACAAGGAAACTTTGAAAAGTCAAGTAAAGTACATCATCTTGATAGTATTTAACTTGATTTTTTGAAAATCATGTGTCTTTGAAAATGTTGATGTTAACCTTTTTCTTAAAAAAATAATAATTATATTTTAATTTTTTTTGTCAAGAAAATAATATTAATTTTTGATTTTTTTGGCAGAAATAATTGTTAATTAATACAAAAAATCATAAAATAACGATTTTTCTTATCAAAACTAATTGTAGAAATCCAAAAAAATATTTTTTGAGATTTTATTTTGGGAATTATTATTACGGTCTCTACTCATAAATTAAAAAAAATATAGAAAAATGTTGAAAAAGTCCTTTTGCACTTTTGACCTCATTCTGGGTTATAGCTTCTTAATTTTACATTCATGACTCATAATACCAAAAATCGGGGTCTATAGCTTTTTGTCCACTTAGTTGACATCCGGTCTTTATATGATCCAATAGCCCAACATTTTTTTATTTCTTAACTCATAACCTCAAAATATGTAGAAAGTGTCAAAAATGTCAAAAAGTACTTTTTGTCCACTAAGTATACTTTCGAGTATAGTCTTTAGTTTCATAAAAGCTATAAACTTGGCACTCCAAAAAAAAACAAAAAAAAAATACAAAAAGCAAAAAAGAGTTCTTTTTGACCACTTTATTAACAACAACCGACCTTATTTTTTTCTGGATCAAAAAGTTAACTTAAAAATACAGAACTTAATGGACCCTAAATTAACAAAATTAAAAAAAGAAATCCAAAAACAGGTTCAAATTTTCAACCATGATGTTAATTGTGTTTCTATCTTTATTGGTCTTACAGTAACAAAAATTACCTAAAAAGTAGTTTGTTTCCTTTCTTGTACTTCTTAAAATCAAAATTAAAAAAGGGACCAAAAATATATTAGTTTTTTTAGTGCTGTTTAGCGAAATTTTCGTTTTGCTTTTTATATTTATTGGTTAAAAAGTACCTAATAAGTATTAATATATAATTTACTTTTAAGAACTAACGTTGCCAAACAATTTCGGTACAAAATAAAAGAAGGGAAAGCCAAATTAATGGGCTTAAGATTAGTCGAATATCGATTTTTTGACAAAAAAATGAATTTTAATTTTTGGGTCAAGCCGTTTTACGTTTAAACCAATCTTTTTAAGCTTACTTCATGTGCACTTCCTAACCGCAATCAATGCTTTTTTGGACCAAATGTATCTAAAACTAAATCGTACTTGGTCTGAGAAATTTCGTACTGGGTTTAAGAAAATCCGCACTCATCGTACCTTTGACACCGCTACGGCTTGATTTTAGTAAAGATTAATTGTTTTTTTTTGTATGTTTAAGTGAACGTTTAAGGCCTTACCATATGTGAGACCTTAGCCCTTTTCAGTAACCGTTAAAAGATACAAAAAAGCATAAACAATTTTGAAAATTTTAAAACACCAACAAACAATAATTTTTATTAAGTTCATATATCGCGTATAATGTATTTTAATTTCCCATTAATTAAATATTACGTATACGCTTCTTTACACTTGCACAAAAAAAAACGAGCAAAAAGAAAATGCCTAATGTGTAATTTTTTGTCAAAAAAAAAGTTTTTTTCTTGTTTGTTCAAATTCCTTTGTTTTCTTAATTGCTTGAAATAAAATTTTTAAAAAAAATCGAAGAAATATGAAACGAAAAAAGTAATGAAGTCAATTGTTTCTGAAAACCACATTTATTTGACTTGTTTTACTATTTGATTTTTTTTTGAAATCTCGCAGCCAACATAAACATATTTTACTTGTTCCTCCTTATACACTCACATAATAAATAAAAACGAACAAAAAAACTTAAAGTACTACTTGACATCTTTTTGGCTTACGGAGTCAAACAATAAAAAGTCATTGAACAGAGTTGAAAAAATCCAACTCATTGCTTACAAAAATACACATATTTACTTATTGGTGTTTACAACAGCTCTATATACGTATGTATGTATGTCTGAATATTTGGAAGCAAATGTTTTTTTTTTTGTGTTAAAGCGAAATTTAAGAGTCTGTACGTTGTAAAGAACACTTTTCTAAGCGACCAAAAAAACTGCTGTTAAAGAAAAAATATAGAGAAAAATCATAAAAAAGTTTTCGACTTAAATGTTAACACTCTCCGACTGTTGCTATTAATTTGTTGTGAACATTTCAGCATGACATTTGAAGTAGCCGCCTTGTCATTAACACAAGTTACAATTTTCGCATTTTTTTCTTTTTAATTGTCGAAAAACAAGCGATGAAAATTTTTGTGGCTAACGACTTTGTAAAGAGGGCGTTTTTAATTACAATTATTTTGCAAATTTTTTATATAATAAAATGTTTAAAAGTTGAAAAAATTTTAAATATATTTTTATAAATAATAATTTTCTATATTCAAAACTATTTTGTAGAACTATTTTTTTTGAATCCATTTAAGGCGTAAAAATTTATAACAATTTTCTTAAATAAAATATATATAAAGGAGGTGTGTTGCGACTTAACCACATACAAATGTACAAAGTAAGGTTATTATGCGGTTTTTGTTATAAACGATTTACTTAAAATTTCTTCCGATGTCCGTTTAAGCATGTCCGTCTGTCCGTTCTTCTTACTGGTTGTCCCTAAAGATGTTCAGCAGTCCGAATAATGAAAGTTAAAAAACCAGTTGCTTCTTTAGAAAAGAAATTTTAATTTTTTTACGTCATATAAAAATATAAGCTAAATCTTGTACATCAATTTTTTTATATAACAGCCTGGTTTTAATGTAATAAAAATCTAATTCAAATTTTTATACAAATTTATAAAGTAGGTTTTTTAAAAAAAAATTAAGAAGTTAATTTATATAAAAGAGAATAGTATTAACGACTGACTGACTGAATAATTTATCATCATTAAGCCAAAACACGTACAATTAGTGGATTGCAGGTATCACTTCTGTGGTTTGAATTCACTAAGACAGGATTTCGGAAAACCCGGCCCTAACGGGTTAAAAATGGGCCAAATAGGGAAAGTTTAAATTTTGGACCCCAAGCGGTAAGCAGTGTAAAAACTTCATTTTGGTACTGCTATGTCTATTTTGTAACTTAAAAAAAATCTAAAATAGAACCATATTTTTAACTGCATTCAAAAGGTCTCGAAAAGATAAGATTACTTATTTGGTAATTTTTTGAAATTTGGTCCTGAAGGGTTAAAAACAAAAAATTATGATATTTTAAAATTTTTTTGAACCTTTTGTTATTTCTTAACCAAAATTGGTAGAAATACAATTGGAATCGCGTTTGATAGGAATAAGAAAACATAAGTAATATTTTGGTACTTTTTTTGAAATGTGGGTGATATTTATATTTAGGTACTGTTTAGGTACTTTTTGTAACTTTTTAACCAATATAGATAAAAACCGAAATTAAATTGCCTTCGGCTGTTTTTGAAAATATTACTACATTTTAATACTTTTTTGAAATTTGTTACTTTAGGGTTAAGAAGCTGCATATTTTATATTTAAGTACTGTTTGCGTACTTTTGTCTTTCTAAACCAATAAACTTGGAAACATACGCTTTAGAATTTTCATGAATAATTTGTTGGGGCTTTTTACAAATTTATTTTCTAAGAGCTAGAAGGTAAAACAATTGTACAAATGCATTAACAAAAACTTACGAATTAACATTGCCTAATAATTCCGTTACTAAATTAAAAAGGGGAAACCAAAATGATGTTAAATAATGTTTAACTAAACGGATTTAAAACTAGCCGGGCATCGATTTTTGCCAATTCAAAACCAATCAGAATGGGGTTTGCTTTAAAATAAGTAATTAATTAAAAATAATCTTACAAAAGGTGACAATAACACTTGAAAAGCTTTTTTTTTTTAAATTAAAAAATATGCTCTTAAAGGAAAAATATGACAAAATATGCAAAGATGTTTTCTAACATACCGATGCCAAAATTTTACAAAAGTTCTTAAATGGATGAATAACAACATTACAGGTCAGACGTTAAGGGTTTTACGTGACACCTGCCATGCTGGCAACAATTCACGGTGCTCTCAACACTTGATGGGAACAATGCGTCCACCAGCGCCCCCAGAATGGCCTACCCAGCCCCCAGGTACCGATTCTCCGTCATGACTCTGTGTAGCCACAACAGACCCCTCGGTGAAGAGTTGGGCTATCTAAACCCGAATTGCGTTTCCAGTTTTGATCTCGCTTCTTCATAATCAAAACAGATCCCCGCCGACAAGACACCTTTCCACACGCTTGTGAAACAGCACCCAACCTTAAACAAGAAAGATTATGATTATCATATCGCACCCAAGGAAAGCGAAACACAGCTCTGTTAGAAGGATCTTTTTCTCATTTAGACAAATCAATTACTCCACCATCATCAGTGCTTCATAATCTTCTCACCGCCAGTCAGGACCGAGTCACGCACATGCTTCAACATGCCAGTGCCGGCCTTTTCATTATTTGCTACTACTTTGACGGGATCTTATTTTAGATCCTAGGGTCCCCAGCCTTAGCCAGTTTCCCTATTCACCTACTTCCAAACACAGTTACACTTTTTCAGCTATTAGCCTACTTCAAAAGTTGCTCATGTGCCAAAACTAGAAACTCTATCTTGAGAGCCTTAAGTTCATATAAGACCCCTTACACGATCACTCCAGGGTCCGTACAGGACGGACCCCAGTATATCAACTTTCGTTCTCAGTTACCCCGCTTGGGGATAACCACAGCCACCACGTGAACTGCAGAAGGAGACCTCACCATTAATCAATTCATGCACTGGCAAGCACAAGGGGCCAACTGATTCCCGTGGTACCAGATAGGACTCTAGTCAGCCTCGGAAATCTACTTCCGTTTCATTCCTACCAATTTCTATTTTACACAGATAAGGTATTGGTACCCTAAGAACCCTGTATTGCTGTGCCACTTACTGGCGGTGTACATGACACAGTACAACAAGGCCAACCTGCCTCAAGCCAGGCCAGTGAATCACTGATCACATATTTACCCAAGACAGATTGTTTTTGTCTCAGCCATGTCTGTTAGCCTTTCAGTAATTGAACTGAAAGTTGCCCGATTGATACCGCTAGGAGGTAGACTTAGACGCTTGTGTAATACACTTATCAACCACATTACAGGTCAATGCGAAGCACAGAAAAAATATGATTTTGGATGCCCTGCCAATTACGGTTAATGTGATGACCTCAGTACTTCTTGTTTTCAATGCGTTGATATAAATTAGTAGCCAGCATCAGCAAAAAGAGGGAAAAAGAGAATATATTCAATAAAAATATACACGAAAAAATTTAATTATCTTTTAACATATTGATTGTTTCTTCATCCATAAGTATTTTGGAAAGTGTCCATAGATGTAAGTTGATGTCTTGGTGTGTGTGTCATTATAGTTTTGAGTGTCCTTGATTGAATTTTTCATTATAGTTTCGATGTCATCTACTTATGTATTGGTTTCATTGTTGTTGTTGTTGTCGTTTTTTGCCTCTAACGTCAAGCAAATCCCTGAAATCATTTATTTTTGTTGTTCCTTCTTGTTTTTTTGTGTTTTATATGTAACAAATTGAATTTTTTGTTGTTGTTCATTTCTTCTTGGTGTCATTTACTATTGATATACAAAGCATGTGTTCGTGTGTTATTCTTGTCATTATCTAGTTTTATTACAAGGTTCAAAAATACATACATTTTCTCTTATGACAATATGCTGCAGTACCCAGTGTTTCTTAAATACGTCTTTTATGTCTTTGTTTTTAATTTATGCAACTTTTATTTTTTGATGTACAAAGAATATCTACATTGCAGCAGATCTTAACTAGTACTTTATCTCTTTTAACCTATAGGTTTTTTAAAAATTTTAGTTAAAAATAGTAAAAAACGCCAGAACTGCAGAGCTATGGGACAAATGTGCAAGAGGTCTTTTTATTTTTCTATAAAATTTTGCTCCTTCGGTTTTTTTGTTTTAACTACTACTACTACTACAGCATCTCATCTAGATCAATATAATTGCTAGTTTTCATTTTCTATTTTTTATTGTTTTATCTGCAGTAGTAGTTTATGTCTTTTATTTATTTTTTTCTTTTTTTGGTCACCTGCATCTCATGTTGCAAAATTTAATTACTTTGTTTTGGCACTATTAAACCTAAATTATTTATATATTTTGTTCAGGTTTTTTATTTTAAGTTGAAAATATTGAAAATAAAACTCAGTTCATAAATACAATTTAAATTCAAATTAATTACTTTACTTTATTTAATTTTAAAATTTCTATAATAATTGAGTATTAAATTTCAATTTTTGAAAATGTTGTTATGGTCAGGCTATTTAATTAGAATTTTCTTTAACTATTTATGCTTTCGTCAGATAGTGGGGTATCAAAAATGATTTTAAAAACCCCCCTTTTCTTAGATGTTGCTGATACAAAGTTATAATGAAAAAGTGGAATTAACCAACTTATTCAACCTTTTAAATCTTGTTCTACTTTGCCTAAAATTTTAGAAAGTCCTTCAAAAGCTGTTTAACCTTTTAAGGCAAGTAATTAAATTTCTTGTCAGTAAACTAAGTTTTATTTCAATTAATTGTTATTTTAAAATATTTTTAGGCAAAAAATTTAAATCTAATTTCTTAAATTCTTATAAAAATCAGCATTTTTCTAGCCTAGTTGCTCTAAGACTTACAAAAATTTAAAACTTATTAAATGCCAGTTCATTCACGACTTTCTAAAAGACTTCAAGCACATTCACACAACAACATTTAACGTCACTGTTTGTCATTTATAGAGTTTTTGATATATTTAGACGTTGTTGCCCTACAATTGGGCCATAACATGGCAAAACTGGAACAACAAACTGAATTTTTACTTATTTTTGTTGCATGTTTTTATAAAAGATGTCTAAGTATAAATGTCTAACACTTGTTCCAACAAACAACCAAAAGGATACAAATTTTTTTCTGAGAACTTTTCAAAAGAAAATTAAAATATTTTATTACATTTTTTTAACTTAAACATTTTTTTACAACTGTTAACTTTTAAAAGAAAGAATAAAATATTATCTGTTAAAGACATTTTTGTTCAAGAACATATATGTTTTTGATATTCAGCTGGTTGAATAGCCAGCAACTTTGCACAAAAGATGAACATAAACAAATTTATAGGCCGATTAAAGTTGCAGGTGTATTAAAATATACAAAATTTATATTAAGTAATCACACTTAAAAGCTTTATTTAGTCAATTACTTTTGCGTTTGAATTTTTGTTTAAAATTAATAAAGTTTTTAATATTCAGTGCGCTGAATTAGTTCCCGCGGCAAAATTTTAATATTCAGCTGGCTGAATTATTTTTTAAAGTAAAATAACAAAACATTGAAATTTTTTTTTGCATGTTAGCAACAAATTTTTGTATTCAGCAAGCTGAATAGAAGTAAAACCAACACTACAACCATATTTTTGTACTTGATTTTTTATTATAAAATTCTTTTGATATTCAGCAAGCTGAATATAAAATTAAGGCAAAATTTTTATGTTATAGTGCGAAATTCCTATTAAAAGCGATTTTACATTAAATGCTTTCAGTTTCAGAAATGAAATTAATAATAACTTACATTTGTATAATTCTGCTTACATAATTTTTAGCCAAACTAAAAATCAAAAATTTGTATTGAAAACTTTTTGTATTCAGCAAGCTGAATAGAATTTTTACTAACACTAAAATCATATTTTTGTACTAGATTTTTTTATTAAGCATGCTGAATTTAAAATTAAGTATATTATTATATTGCACAATTCTTATAATAAGCGATTTTACATTTAAAAGTGTTTTCAGTTTAAAAAAATTTAATTATAATTTATATTTCTATAATACTGCTTACATCAATGTTTTCAATTCAGCTAGCTAAATAGGATGCTTTACGTATTATTTTTTTTTTGTAATTGAAAATTTTTACGCTAAAATTTATATTTTAAGGTTTTTTTCAAAATGCATATGTTGAAAATTATTAATCTATTTCTTTTATTTAGCTATGGTCAAAACTAAAATTTTCAGCAAGCTGAATACTAATTTTAGCAATTTTAGTTAATTATTTTTAATAGCAAAATGTGCATTTAAGATTAAATTTAAACAATTTCAACGTATTTGCCTAATTTTGTAATTAATTCGACATAATTATATAGCAATGCTCCTACCTCGACCAGGTGAAGGCCAGGTAATTTTTCTTGGCTTAAAGAATCGAAGTTACAAATCTTCAGAAAATTTGGGGTTTATCTATCTAAATAGTAACTCCAATACAAAGTATTAAATATTCAGGCAAATGGTGTAAATGTAACAAATATGTTTATTTAAACACTAAACATACATAAATACGTGTAAACATGTACCGGAATAATCTACATGACGATGAATAATATCGTTTTTTATAAACTTCTTGTAAATATTTTAAGATGAGTTTATTATATTTGTTTAAAAATGTTAGAAGAACAACTTAATGCAATATGATACGAAAGCGATGAAACAACATGTAAGCGATAAGTTAAGAGTTGAGTTGTTATAATGCATTTTATGGCAAATACAATTTGGTATGTGTTTCTATTTGTTGACATCCTTTAAGCACACAACACACCCACACACACATACACACAACTAAAGTACATGTCATATTATGGCACAAAGCAGCAACAACTTACAACATCATATTTACTCATTGCAACAAATTGCCTGGAGGGCAACAAAGCGAGAAAACAATGTCAGACATTTACTTGAATAAAAAATCAAGAAATAAGTTGTGGAAAAATTTTTTTTAAAGAACTACTGCTGGATTAATCATAATCATTCTTTGCCACATTTCTTTTTCCACTTGTTTAATCTGGTTTATTCTGTTTGTTTTTAAAACTTAAGAACTGATATATTTCGACATTTATAGAATTTGTTATTGGTTAAGGTTTGTTCATAAGCATTTTACGGGTTTTAAGTAGGAAACATCATCTTTATACATATAGATTAAAAGTTCATTTTTATACCTTCCTTAAAAGATTTAAAAAAAGGTACCTAATTTTTTTCTTTAATAAATTATTTACTTTAAATTTTTGGGTAACTTATTTGTCACAAATTTTTAATTTCCACTATTTTTTTCCTAAATTTGCTTAAATTTTACTTTATTTTTGCCTGAACAAATTTAAAACTAGTTTTTACTTTAATTAACAAATTCTATTCACAAATTTCGCATGACCTTTTGCTTTAATTTATGTCGTTATATTTCTTTCATTCTAATTGTCTTAAATTGTTTTGTAAAAATTAAAAGCACCAAACGCCAAAGAAAAAGTTCAAGGTTGGTTGCTAGAAATGACTACAATGTGTGTTTGTATGAGAGAAAAACAAAAAAAAAAAAAAAAAAGGAAAATGGGAAATTAAACGGATTCTTAATTTGCAAAGGGCAAAAGCAAGTTTTTTAAATATGTCAGCACGTGAAGTTTGTTAACGCTCGTATCTGGCAAAATGGTGTGTTTTTTACGATATCAAAAGTATTATAACAATAGCTTCATAGATTTGTATTTGTAGTAATTGTTGTTGCCGTACTTACTATACATTTTAAGGCAATTGTACCATGAATCAAAAATTTGAGTCTTAAATTTTGTCGCATTTAAAAAAAGACAAAAGTTCGAAACCGCATTTGGTGAGGAGATTAAGCAGTGCTGAGTGTGACCCTTTACACTCCATGTGAAGCAAAGCATCAATCGAAACAAATTTTGTTCCAACACAAAAATAAAATAGTTAAAAGAGTAAAATGAATTCAAAAATATAACTGTATTCTAATTTCGATAAATTTTTGTTTAAATTGTAGATATTTACTATCAACATTCAATGCCGAAAGAAGGGTGCTTATGCGAAACTGTAGCTGGTTTAAAAAATACATTCCATCCGGCTAGTGTCAGGAAAATAAACCTTTTTTTTAAGATTTTTCTTTAACAAAAAATTTATCGATATATGTACATAATAATGAACCAAATAGCCTTATAAACTACATATCGAGCCTTTGGTGCAATACCGTAGTAACTCAAAATTTGAATATTTTGAGCTGGGTATGCAGAAATTATCTTTGGGGAAATATCTATCTAAAGAAAACAAGATTATGATTCCACTTCTAACTGTTCAGATTCTACAGCTAAAAATGTCTTTATTGCCTCTAGGTATTTCCAACAATATTTATTTGCAATCATGAAATATTTCCTTTATGACAAGAAATTTACTAACAGAAAGCAATTTACGAAAAAAGTATAAAGCAATATTATTTTTTGCTACGTTTTAGGAACAGAAACACAACTGCATAATTTGATTTCTTTTTTACTTGTTCGTATTATTTCATATTACAACTTTGTTAGAAAAAAAAAATAGTTAAAAGTTTATTTGCTATAACGATATATTTCGATTTAATTTTTAAGTTTGTCATAGGTTTTGTGACAATAACGATACATCCTTGATAGGTTGATACAAAGTACTTAAATATAAATAAATATTTTATATTTTTAATAATTTTTGGCCTTTTTTTATTTAAAAACATTCCTTTTTATTTAAAAACTTGTAAAAAAATAACTTTAGTAAACGAAAATACTATCAAAAAGATGGTTCAAAACTTCAAATGCATTTTTCTCAGTTCACGATTTTTTGAATTACTACGGTATTGCACCAAAGGCTCGATATGTATAGAAAATTAAAAAACAAATAGTAGTCAGACGGGGCAAGGTCTGGAGCATTTAAAGCGAAAGTTTTCAGCACTTCTTTTGAAATTGTTTTTACAAGTGTGGTCAAGATTAACAATTTTATTTAATTTTTGAAAAAATTGAAATAAAAAAATTTAAGCTATTAAACAAGGCACATTCAACCAGGTAATATTAAGAACCCAACTGATTAAAATCAATTTGACATTTATACGAAATAAAAATTAATTTTATATGGAATTTTTATTTTTTCTGACATTCTACCGTTCAAACACAAAAAGGAAATGCAGAGGGCGAATTTTTTGAATTCGCCTTGAGTTTACCTTGTTGAATGTGCCTTGCTATTGAACTAATATTTTTTTTTGGATTTTTTAAAAATCAGATAACAATAATAGGTGTGTTCATTTACAGAAAATTATCACTAATTTTCGATAATTATTACTGGTAAGTGTTCACGTACACAAAAAATTAGCAGGTAGAGAGCCAAAAAAAAGCGTAATATGTTTAGAAGCAAAAATGTTTCTGACAATTTCTACTAGTAAAAATTTTATTATCAGAAATTACCTATATTTAAACAGTTTTTCTGTCTTTATGCCTTAAAAAAAATTTAAGTTTTAAATTTTTATAAGTTTACAATAACAAAATACATTTGCTTGCAAGTTTTGACTGTTCATTTACTTTTAAATATTTTTGAGAGCAATTTTAAAAATATTTTTTTTTACTCTCTCGTTGCTAGTAATTACTGGAAAATTATTGAACACAACTATTATTAGAATTTAAAAATAAAAGTTATTTGAATAAAAATAGTCGTAATTTTTCCTGTGCATATTGTGAGTGTTTTTCCGCCAATGTTTGCTTCAGACGAATGGCGAAGGTTTTGAAAAGAACATTTTTGTTAACAAATACAAGGCATTACCTTAACACCATAGATGTTTAACTTTTCTCTTTCTGGGGTGATTGGCTGGGCTTTCTACACTTAAAAAATTATTACAGTAACTGACTGTACTGACTGTAAGTTATTTAGGAAGTAATCCATAAAGTTGTTTTTTAATTAAAAAACAGTTAAAATCAATATAATATTTGTTTTTAACTGGTTTGAAGAGTTATTCAAAGCTCCAACTGCACAAAAATACTGATTGTCCGTTGCAGTTAATTTTGTCAGTTATTTTTTAGTAATATTTAATTTTGTTAATTTTTTTTCGTTACTTTGTGTTAAGCTGTAAATAACAGAAAATCTAGTTAATTTTAGACGAATATATAAGTTATTTTTTTGATGTCTGAGTTTGAATGAAATATTTTGTTGATTTTAATGAATATCTAGTTGGAGGGGTTTTAAATGAATATCCAGTTATTTTAAATACCATTTCTAGTAGATTTAACATAAATACTTTTTTGAGTGCAAGGTCTCTTACTTATGCTCCTGTTTATTGTAATAAATCAATTTTTCATCGCAATCAGTAGTTCAGTGTAAGTTTGATTTTATTTTACAGCATTTAATCAGCATTTTTAATTTAAAAATATCTCAATAAAAGGACTCAATCTCTTATCTTTTGAATGAATTCTACTGCTGGCAAAACTTTTGAATTGGCTTCTTAAGAATCTCTTTATAATGTTGCAAGCTCTCGTTTAATTTCAAACATATGTATAATGGTAACTTTAATCATAAGTATGATTGCATTTTTCGTCAGAAACTAGCTGCAACAATAGTATGGTTGTGGCAGCCATAGTAGTGATCTTTGTAACCATACAATGATTAAATTGTTCGTGATCATATTCCCGTAACCATACTTAACCATGTTTTTTTCCTGAGTGTGGCAACACTTTACTAAGGATTTAGCTTTATCAATCTATCAGATGGAATCAAATACTTTTTGATTATTGTATTTTATATGTACAATAGGCGGGTAATCTTTTTATTTCTTTTGTCATTTTAATTTTGCCGCTGATTTTGCTATCAACGACAAATAAGCTAAAACAAGTAAGAGCTATATATTTGGCTGTGCCGAATCTTATATACCCTTCACATTGTCCTTTTTGTTGACCCAGTCACCTGATCTAGGCAAGTTCGAAACGTAAATATTATAATCATTTGTGGTGGGCTTAAAGTGCATATCTATTATAGTTTTCAAAACAGAAAACTCACAACATTTGAACAATTGTATTGACTTTCCTATCATTTAGGATCCAGAATATATATACTATATGGATTCGCAAATAGACATTTAAAAATTTTCAAACGAAATGAAAGACTGATATATACCCTTACCACTGTGTAAAGGGTATAACAACAACACACTATTCCTCTTAAAAAAAGGAAACAAAATAAGCAAATGCTAAACAGCGTTGCCACCGAATTACTTTTGTTAAATTTTTTGTATGGATTTTGTTGTAAAAAAACTGGGGCAATCGCAGTATTTTCCCTATATCTAGGTCTGTTGTGAATTGGTCTTGCTCATTTTAAATAAAAATCTTCTCAGGGATATTTCTGACAGTTTGACACCAATACCTGGTCCGTAGTGCTTAAATTGACTCCGGAGACTTGATTTCAACAGGCGGACAGATGGACATGGCTATATCGACTTCCTTATCTATAAGGATCCAGAATACTATGGGGTCGCAAATGGATAATAAAGGAAAACTAATAAATATCCTTATCACTATGTGAAGGGTATAATTAAAGATCATGTTACACCGTGAGTTTATATTTGAATAAATGTATCAAATTGTTATAAAAAAGCTGAAAAATATTTTTGAATTTTTTTTAAATGAAATTACAATCAAATTTAAGTTTAACAATTTCCTAAAAAAACAAATAAATTTAGCAAAGTTTGTTTTCAACAAATCCCAATTGGTCGTATTAAACTAAAACTCCATTAAAATGCATTCTGGCGTACATGTTTAAAGTGCGGTTTATATTCATGACTCTTAAAATAGTTTAGTTCATTAAAAAAAGAACATAAAACAATAAAAAACGACTAACTAAATGATTTTCCACTACAAACAACTTCTTCCTTTTAAAAATTTGTGCAAATATGTAGAATAACATTTTATTGAGTTTGTGTGTGTGTGTGTGTGCGTTGTTGTGAACAAATGCAAACTATATAAATTTGGCAATGGATAAAAACAAAGTACTTTACAGAAACATTATAATATTCATTTGCTCCTACACAATATTTCAAATTTTATCTCAACGAACAAATAACAAATTTTTTTAATGCAACAACAGGAATTTAAAATGCAAAACGAAATGAAAAGTGCGTAAATTATAATATCATGTAAACGAAACAATATAAACTAAATTATTTTGCATAAATAAAGAGAAACACACACACAAACAAACACAAACACATACGACATATATAACCATGAATTAAAGGACATGATATTGTCAAATACCATCTCCTCCTTTGCATATAAACGTACTTGAAATTAAAAGCATTTCGGTGTGTTTGTATGTGCATGAGTGTGTGAGTGTATTATTTAGTATTTGCTTATGAATGCGTATGCCTGTTTGTTTGCGTGAGGTCAATACAGTATTAACATTCAAGGACACTTCTCTTAAACAATACAGATTTTATTTTTGGATACCATTGGGGGACCTTAATTGTGAGCGGGTGCCAGCAGTTATATAAGAGTGTGCAGTTGTGGGAATTATTGTATGCAAATGTGTGGGACACTAAGTGAATAAATCATGTTGTGTTTGGCAACTGCAGATTTCATTGAATGCAACAGTGTTGCAAAATTTTGAAAAAAAAAAAAAAAAAAATAAATCAGGAAAACAAAGTAAGTATAAAATTAACGGGTTGTAAAGAAGAGTATTTCTTATGACCCACAACATGTAATCGCTTTAAGGCAAAAGTTTAATATGTTTTTTAAATTTGAAAAATTTTGGGGGCTGTTTTGCAAGGAACTCCCTATTCGTTTTTTTAGAGTTAAGAGCGTTTGAGACTTCAAAAACCGCACAACCACAAGAACGCATAAATAAAGGCTTCAATTTATAATGCAAATATATCAGAAAATAGTGGGTTTTAAAAGTATTTTTTTAATATTTTTAGTTTTATTTTTTTTAACAAAACGGTACTTTGCCTGCGAAATTTTGTCAGCCACTGTAATTACCTTGTTAAACACTCATTTGTAAAATTGGATCAATACCCACCTTGATGGGAGCATATAAAGAATTGTATGTTTGTGACCGCTGCAAATGGGTGCCAAAAACTACATTTTTATCCCAAAATAATTAAGTGCTGTTATAGTTTGCATGTTTAAAAAAAAACCAAAAAACAGTTCAAGGATAAATTTTGACATTTTTAAAATTTTTAAGGATCTGTTTGGACTTGTATGAAATTACATAAAGCAGACAAATAAAATTTTTTAATTAAAAAATATATATTAATTAAAAATAATTTTTGAATTTATTTTATATTGAAAAATATTTTTTTTTATAATAAATTAATAAATTTTTTATAAAAAATCAATGGCACATCTTAAAGGGATGTTTCTTTGAGAACTCAAGAAGGTTGTTTACCCTTCATTACAAAAACATCTAGTTTTATGTATGAATAGAAGTTGTGATTTGCGTAAGGTGCATATCAAATCAAACTGCAAGGAGCTGTTTTGATTTGTTTCAAGTACGGCTTGAAATAAGAAAACCGTAGCACAGAAGTATGGGTGAAATACGTTTAAGCCATCTCAATTTGTCCCAGAATATGTAAGATGATAAGGGACTTTAGAGTTGTCCAGCCAGGCCTTATTTAGACTGTGTAGCTAACAGGAAGCTTATCGTAACATAATCGGACTTTAACTCTTCTTTGGTGCCTGAGGAGACTATGCGAGGTTAAAAATTTAATATAAACTCTTAAATAGTTTATTTAATAAATGTGTTAGTAATATTCTTAAAGGATTATAAGAAATAAATATAACATTGTCTTAGGTTAGGTTAGACGGAAACGGCCGATCTCGAGGACCTAACAAAACCTTTTAGGTCCATAGTGCTACTAGATAAGAAAACACGTTTACACGATATTTCAATACGACTAATTCGATGTAACGAACTTAAGGAGGATTCACACTCTCTTGGACAATACCAGCAGTTTAGTCTTACTAATCCCAGAAAATTTCACTAAGTTTTCGAACAGGTCCCAGTCAAGACAGTTTTTCCTGAAGCGCACCTTCTGGCACATTACAAATGCTGCAATCACACTGGTCAGCCGTCCTGCTCTTTTATCGAGAACCTTTGCCCAACAATGACCTGTTACTATCCCCACTAAAAGTCTAAGAGAGTAAACACCTCGAATCCCGGAGTCATAGGATCCCCTCATAATCGTAGAAACCCTTAACGAAGTGGTACTTCCCCAGACTTCCGTGGCTTTTACGCCAATAGCAGTATCTATACCGTTATTGTTAAACTGAAGCGGGGGAAAACTAACTCCTTGCTTTCTCTGCTTGTCAGCTCTCGACACTCCTCTGTCTCCAAATTCAGTAAACCGCACACGGCGCACCATTATATTCTCTGATATGATTTCTTTTTTGCCAAATGATGATTTTCTTCCCAAAACTTCTGGCAACGCTAGGTAGCGCGCTGGTGATGAAGTTTTGAGGGCCCCAGGTTTAGATCCCACCTACGGCAGGTACAAAAAAAATATTTAAATTATAAATATTAAATATGTATAAAATAAAATTTATATAAAAAGCTCTTCTAAAATAAAGCTCCGTTAGTCAAAAAAATAAATTTCAATTTTTGGGCTAATCCCGTTTACGCCTTAATCAACCCTTTTAAACTTACTTCAACTTAAATCAATCCTTTTTATGGCTTGAGTGTGGCTAAAAGTTAGAAGTTACTACTAGATAAATCCGTACTTGGCTTAAGAAAATCCGTACTTGGTTGAAGAAAATCCGTACTCAAAGTACTTTGGCTTTGTATCTAAACTCTTAGGGACAAATTTTGCAAAACACAATAGGTAATGAACTGCTTAGATTTAAAAAACACATGTTTGTCAAATGTCAAATATTGACCTCCTCTAACTCAGTAAGTTCTTAACCTACTTTGTTGAAATATTTTGTCTACATTACTATACCTGAGGACTTGATATAGAGTGTCCATATATTTGTACTTAATAATTTACTTAAAATAATATTATTGATATTTTTTTTAGCAAACACGTCAACGCTTCTTTTTCTTACTTCTATATTTTTGTTTGCAATTCTAAGTATTTAAATCATTTTAGTTTTAAAAATAAAAGTATCTTATGAATAAAAAAATATATTTTGCTAACAACCGTACTTATCTCAGTTTGAAATTGTGTCTATTTTTCAATGTTTTGAATAAATATTTTTTTCAGCAGACCTTCTTCAACACATTTTTATTCGTCTACCAAATGTGTGAATGTTTAACTCGCCTGTTGTATCGTTTTGTCGGATTATTGATTTAGTTGCGGCAACAAAGCTTAAAAAGTCCTCTTACCAAAAATCTGTTTGGGAATCAACAAAATTCAACACCTGTTAGACTTATTTTAATCATTCATCCCATTTGTTTGTTTTTTCTCCATTTTCAATGGAAATTGCGGTGAGATTTGTGTGTGTGTGTGTGTGTGTGTGTGTTTGATTGTTTTGGGTCGCTCTACTTCATTCAGCATTTGTTTGTGTTTTCGGTTCAACTTTATGATTTATTCATTTCGCATTTAAGTTTCGCTTGTTTAACATTATCTGTTGCACTAGTGTGTCTAGAATTTCTTGTTATACCCTTCACATAGTGATAGGGTATATATCACTTTGTCATTCCGTTTGTAATTTCTTTATTATTCATTTGCGACCCCATAAAGTATATATATTCTGGATCCTTATAGATAGGGAAGTTGAAATAGCCATGTCCGTCTGTCCGTCTGTCCGTCTGTCCGTCTGTCTGTCTGTCTGTCTGTCCGTCTGTCCGTCTGTTGAAATCAAGTTTCCGGAGTCAGATAAAAAGATACAGATCAGTAAATGGTGTCAAACGATTACAAATATCCCGCTAACAATCGCTATTTAAAATCAGCAAAATCGGTTCACTATTGACCGAGATATAAGCGAATACCCAGAGTAACCCATTTTTTTTAGGACAAAATCCGTGCATATATCCCTATATATCTCAGTAAGTATAATCACTTTTGCCACAAAACTTGGCACGGATACTCCTAAAGAAAGGACCTAAATAATGGAAAAAGTTTTTTCCGATAGGACCAGGGGAAGGGGTATTTTTCCTACAATTGCACAAATTTGGTGAAATATTTTATGCGCTATATCTCGTAAACTATAACAGCTATCGACTTAAAATGTTTTACAAAAATTAATTGTACCCTAATGGCTACACTTTAAAAAAAAATTTTTTTGAGTGGGGGCAAAAAAAGGGGTAGCTCCCATACAAATTAATGATTTGTATGAAATTTCCGATACGCTTTATCTCGGAAACTATAAATGACATCGAAATGAAATGTTTTACATAAAGTAATTGGGCAATAAGGGCTACGCCTTAAAGAAAAAATTTTTTGGGTGGGGGCAAAAAAAGGGGTAGCTCCCATACAAATTAACGATTTTTATGAAATACCGATACTCTATATCTCGGAAAGTATAAAAGATATCGAAATGAAATGTTCTACAAAAAGTAATTGGGCAATAAGGGCTACGCCTTAAAGAAAAATTTTTTTGAGTGGGGGCAAAAAAAGGGGTAGCTCCCATACAAATTAACGATTTTTATGAAATACCGATACGCTATATCTCGAAAAGTATAAAAGATATCGAAATGAAATGTTCTACAAAAAGTAATTGGGCAATAAGGCCTATGCTTTGAAGAAGTTTTTTTTTTGAGTGGGGGCAAAAAAAGGGGTAGCTCCCATACAAATTAACGATTTTTATGAAATACCGATACGCTATATCTCGGAAAGTATAAAAGATATCGAAATGAAATGTTCTACAAAAAGTAATTGGGCAATAAGGGCTACGCCCTAAAGAAAAATTTTTTTGAGTGGGGGCAAAAAAAGGGGTAGCTCCCATACAAATTAACGATTTTTATGAAATACCGATACGCTACATATCGGAAAGTATAAAAGATATCGAAATGAAATGTTCTACAAAAAGTAATTGGGCAATAAGGCCTATGCTTTGAAGAAAAATTTTTTTGAGTGGGGGCAAAAAAAGGGGTAGCTCCCATACAAATTAACGATTTTTATGAAATACCGATACGCTATATCTCGGAAAGTATAAAAGATATCGAAATGAAATGTTGTACAAAAAGTAATTGGGCAGGAATGCCTACGCTCTAAAGAAAAATTTTTTTGAGTGGGGGCAAAAAAAGGGGTAGCTCCCATACAAATTAACGATTTTTATGAAATACCGATACGCTATATCTCGGAAAGTATAAAAGATATCGAAATTAAATGTTCTACAAAAAGTAATTGGGCAATAAGGCCTATGCTTTGAAGAAAATTTTTTTTGAGTGGGGGCAAAAAAAGGGGTAGCTCCCATACAAATCGACAATTATTATAAAATATTCGATACGCTATATTTCGGAAACTATAAAAGATATCGAAATGAAATGTTCTGCAAAAAGTAATTGGGCAATAAGGCCTACGCTTTAAAGAAAAAAATTTTTGAGTGGGGGCAAAAAAAAGGGGTAGCTCCCATACATATTAACAATTTTTGTTAAATTTTCGATATGCTATATCTTGGAAACTATAACAGATATCGAAATCAAATGTTCTACAAAAAGTGATTGGACATCAAGGGCTACGCTCTGAAGAAAAACATTTTCAGATGGGGGGTGAAGAAGGGGTAGCTCCCATACAAATTAACAATTTTTATAAAATTTTCGATACGCTACTTCTGGAAAACTATTACAGCTATCGACTTCGAATATTCTACAAAAAGTAATAATTAAATAATTCATACATTTTGGAGAAGAGCAGGGGGACTAGAACATTTAATAAGCTTTATTAACCTTTAAATATGAATAATGTCGAAAACTTTTAAAACTCTTGACCTCAAACTTTCCTCATCTATTTATATTATTCATACGAACGTTAAAATTTTGTATATTTTTCTATGGACTTTAAAACTTGCACAAGGTTTTTTATTATATTATTTGCAGTACAAAATTACTCGGCTGGGTATATTTAAAGACCAATGTGAAGGGTATATAAGATTCGGCACAGCCGAATATAGCGCTCTTACTTGTTTTTTTTTTCTTGTGAATCAAAATCATGTATGATTTATTGAAATTTTTATAACTGAATGGACACGAACAATTTTGGATGTTTTTGTCACTCGTTGGAAAAGATATGTCATATGTGTGGGAAAAAGTTAAAATAAATGTCGATGAAAATTTCATTAGAATTTTGTTGTCCTATTTTGCATTAAATTAAATGTTATGAACAATTTTTGATGGCCGTTGACAAACTGTTACCGTATTTTGATAAATACGAAAAAAAATTTAATTAACATATGGTCAAAAATTAGTTTTGAAAAATGCAAAAAGAAAAAAATGTCGAAATGTTTAATTGGATGTTTTAATTATTGGGATGTAATTTTTTTAGAATCCCTAACATCGTTAACAAACATTATTTTCAATAAAAAAATATAAATATAAGTTATTAAATTGCATTTTCTCTAAACAATAAAAAATTCAAAATTCTAAAATAAAAAAATATTTAGTGTTAGGGAAGAAAAAAAGAATGAAATAAATAATAAACTGCTTTAAGTTGAAAGAAACTTATTTGAAAAATCCAGCTTTCTTACTTACTAACACCAGCCAAGTTGCATTTTCGAAGCCAGCAACAAATTTTCTTACAGGGCTTCGAAACGGCATTGGTGCTTTAACTTACACGCTTTTAAAAAAGACAAACGGGATTTCTTTTTCTTCGAAAGTAAGAATGAAGTTAACCATTTTTAAAGAGCTAACTGAGAGTGAACGTTAGTTCAGTAATCTTAAACGAGGTGTTCAGTAATGTTTAACGCTGAATGTGAAATTTCTTCATATCTTCGCAGAAATTTACTAAATGTTACATTCTGTTTGTTTAAATAAAAGTTCAGCCCAAAAATATAAGAAAATTAAAGAAAAAGTAAACAAAATGTTAAGTTGATCTTTGAAATACAGGGTGGTTAATGAATTTTGCTACAACAAGAAACTCAAATAACTTTTTGGAAATTTTATGCCACTATTTTTTGTAAATTAATTTAAAAAAAAAATACATTATTATTAGAGTAATTTGTGAAATTTTGAAAATGATTAAATTCAAATGGCCTCAACCTTCAGTTACGCATATGCGACATCTTATAAAAAAGTTATTAATTACTGCTTGGAGGGTTGCAGCGGGAATTTTTTCAATTATCTTGTAAATGGATTGCTCTAAATCATTTAAATTTGTTGGTTTTCTTTTGTAAACTTCCGGGTGCAGTAAGGTCAGACGACTTGGGGGCCAACGAAATATCGAATTTTTTAAAAATCGTCTTATTGGAAAATTTTCGCCGCAATTCTAGCATAACAGGCGTCGCTATGTGACAAGTAGTCCCATCTTGTAGAAACCACACAAAGTTGAAAGGGATTCTCTTTCGGCGTAGTTCTGGAAAGAAAAGATCTTTCAACATCTTTAAGTAACGGTCTCCATTGACCGTAACAATAACATCGTTTACCTACGTTACAACGTCTACACCACTTTGTGACGCGAAGTAGATGCAATTGCATCTCGTGCAGTATCTGTGGGTTACAATTACTCCATATTCGTCAATTTTATTTGTTGCCATTTAGATCAAAATGTGGCTCGTTAGACAAAAAATTCATCCTCTGCCGCCATTTGAATGATCTTCTCGCAAAATTCCAAGCGAATCGGGAAGTCTGTTGTGTTCAGGTTGCTTGTTAATTAAATCTTTTCCATATAAGTTTAAATCTTGATGCAAAATTGTCTGCAGTGACTGTCTGCTGACACCCATTTGAGCAGATAAGGTCCTTGTAGAAACTCTAGGATCGGATTGTATGGCAGCAGCTACATCAGCAATAGTTTCCTGCGTTCGAACCGAAGGATCTCGATGATTGTGCCACGTTCGTCAAAATTATTCACGAATCTCATTAAAGTCCATCTAATAGGAGGACTCCCGGCAAACGTGCGCCTATATTCTCTTTGGACAGAAACTAAGGACTCTAAAGCGTAGAAGCGATGCATTATCAGAATTTTTGTTTTTTTGTCCAAATTCTTCACTTTCGTTAAATCTTTAATAAAATTAAAATGGAACAGGTTTGTTACACAGAAAAAAAGTTATTACGCTTTTTTTGGTAGCAGCTTTCATCAGCCATCCTGTAGCTTAGTGTTTAACATGCTTTGTTTAGTCAAATGATTTTTTGTGTTTTCAATAGCTGAACACCGCACAGTAAAATACTGAACGTGCGTTTAGATTTAAGATTTTAAATGCAACCTTAAAGGAACATAGTAAAAGTAACAAGGGGCAACCAGTTTGACTTTTTCTAAACGTTGCATTTTAATAAATTGATTTTTTTCTGTGATCACGTCTATCTCTGGCAAATATTTTTCCAGTGTGAACTTAACATTCATTTTAACACATTAACTGCGATGCAGTTTATTTTCTACTTCTTCAAGCTTTTTTCTAAATATCACTTCAGAACATGATTATGCACTTGAAAGTGTTAGCTTTTCATTTACTTTTCAGTTGTTGGTTCATTAATTGGTTTCAATTAAAAGTATCTGCGAAAATTAACACATTATTTAAGTACCTTTTTGTGTGTGAAATAAATAAATATGTGCAATGAAATAAAATACACTTATTTACTTGCAATTCATGAGTGTTTGAATTGCAAAAGAGAAATTCGTTTTTCTCAATAGCTTTACAAGTTTTGGACATCAATTAATTTTTATGTTAACACATTAAAAATGCAAAAAAGAGGTAAAAAAAGTTATATAAACATTAATAGAAAAACTTTTCATTTTCGGTTGTAGTTATTTATATTAAATAATTATTTGTAAAACGTTCAAAGGGGAGTAGACCGTGAGACCTAGGGGCCGATCTAGCCTCTTTACTGAAATATTAATTTTTAACGTTCATACCTAATTCTATCTTTACTCTATAAATTTTATTTACACTGATGCTGCTTATTTTCAAAAAGTTTTATAATCCTTTATCTATACCGGTATCATAGGGCCTTATCAGCCCAATTTCGATACGCTGGTAGTTAAAAACGGCTCCATCTCTGTCTTCAAAAATTAAAGAGTAACAAATTTTCATTCCTTCTAAAATCAGTCAAGCTAAAAAATTTACACATTGTGAGAAATGTATTCAAAAACTTTAACAAAAAGTTTGTATAAAAAGTTACAATCTTAAAACGGCCAAAAATTGGGAAAAATTATTTTATTCTTTTTAAGAGAATCAATGAGTCAATGAGAACAATTGAAATATACATACATAAATTGCTACTGAAAAATTGGCTAATTTTGTATGTTTCTTTCTGTTTTCATTAATTGTAATCATGTAAATAAGACGCATTTCTAGAAGTAATATTTTATATTAAAAAATTTTAAAAAATGCCTTCAAATAGAAATTTTTAGTAATTTTCTTGATATAGAAAAACTTTTTAGTTTTTATAGTCTAAGAACCACCTTCAACCGAATTTGCCAAAAAGCAGTCGAATTAAAATTACTTCCTGCCCCCCTGTTCTGTAACTTGTGAGAAGTTTTCGCAGCGAGAAAATTTTTTTTATTGTCATAGTCTTCTGATTATTAACAGTGTGACTTAGATAATACATTAACTCATTATACAACGTTAAAAGTTAAAATAATTAGGTTTATCGTGTTCATCCTGTCTTTTACATGGTGACTTTAAATTTTTCGATGCGAGAAGTTCTCACTAAAGTTACAGAACACAGGCACTGATTCGATTAAAACCTTTCCGTCCGCCTGAGTGTCTATGTATTCTTGTAAAAAAACATTTGATTAAATTCTCAAAAAATATTTATTTAGTTTTTGGGAACTGTCGATTTACCTAAAACAACATATGAAAGATTAAAATAATTTTAATACATTTTTGGCTGCTATAAAATCACATAACTATCTTATTTTGCTATATTTTAACAAAGTTTTTATGAAAAAAAATTTTAATTTCAATTTATCTTGAAAAATCAGTACAATCATTTTTAAACAAAACAAAACATTTTTAAAAAAATCAGTACTTTTCAGTACACAAATTTTTAATCCGTACATCAAATGAAAAATCAGTACGTATGGTCACTCTAGGCATGGTGAAATACGTGAGTATAGTCCAGGTTTTGCCTAGTAAAATCACCCTGAATCCAAGAATATTAACCTTAAATTTGTATTAGGCCAAAAAGAAAATCCTAAAAAGAAGGCATTCCCTTTTTTAATTTTTATTTACAACTTTGGATTAATTTTTACTTCACCATTCCTTTAAAAAAATTTCTGAAAGTGCGAAGTTACTTACTTTTACCATATTTTAAGCTGTATTTGACTTTCACATAAAATTCTACTTAGATGTTATTTAAAAAAATTCAAAAGAGAGCTAAAAAAACTCCAACAAAAATTTTAAAACTTTTAAAAAATCCAACTCAGATCATTGTCATATCCAAAATTTCAGAATTTTTGTTTACCCTAAAATTCTTCCTAAACCTTTTTTGAATCCAAAACAAAACTCTAAATTTAGGATGAAAACTTCTAACTTCGCAACAGTGATATAGTCTGCTCTTCTTCTTAACATTTTATAATTTTGTTTGTGTTCGTCTTTCTTTTTTTCTTTTTGTTGTTCTTTTTTCCAAACACATAATCATTTAAACTTTTTTTACTATGACTGTAGGATTTAACCGGATATAAGCAATAATTTGCACATCATTTTGTGGTACGAAAGCACAAATTTACAAAAACAACTAAAAAACAAACAGTAGAGAAAAGTTATTAACTACAGTAATAACATCCATTGGTGGCAATAGAAGAAAATATGTGCGTTAGAACCAACGACATATGTATGTACAAACATAAGTTTAGTAACGCAAATATGAAAAATATGTGTTTGGGTGTGTGTGTTTGTGTTAATGGAATTGAGTTGATGTTTAAACAAGACTATTATGATCACGCAATTTGAAGGTTTAGTGGTGTTCTTGTTTCTGTTATTGTTTTTGTTGTAACTTCTTGTAATGTGTGAGAATTGCTATGATTGCCTAACAAACCAACCATAATAATGCTGGATTTGAAAATATTTGTTTTGGTATGAAAGCATATTGTAATAAGTACACATATGCAATTACCCAATGAACAATTATTTTTTTTATAATTGAAATCGTAATGTTTAGCTGTGATGCCTTTCCTTTTTTTTAATATACAAAATCTCGGTTAGAAAGTTAAAGGTTATGATTTTCACAAGTGAAATTTATCCTACAATAATTTGGGTTACCGCGTTCCCATTTGCTTGTCCTAGCCGGACAATGCCCTAAAGGGACACCAACTGTTGTGGTTAAAAATACCCAGCTACCATACAGTCATATCATGATCTTATCTTTAAGTAATAGGAGACTAATGGAAATTTCGGCCGACTTAGTTTGTCAGCAGTTTTTTTGCCTTAAAATTTTTTTTATGGCCACACTGGAATATTATGGAAATTGGTGTTGACGTATTAGTATAGTCCAGAGATCCAGACGGATTTTTGTAACAAAAGTAAGTTTAAAAAGGGATAACGCCTGTTATAATATCTGAGAGGGTTTGTTGGTTGGGCTTCTATAGTCTGTATTCATTCTAATGTCCTATAGACTATCTAGTAAGTAAAGTGCGTTCCAGGCGTAAACGCCGCACAGTGGCACATTTGGCGAGAAGGCGGTCAAAAATCCGTAACTTTTGATTGGATCGGAATTTTGACACGCGGTTTTTTTTGTTTAGTAGGTGGGATTTTAACCTTTAATTTTTGAAAAAATCATAAAAGTCGACTGACCAAAAAAAAAGTTATGAATTTTTTAATATTGGTTACCATTAATTATTGAATTTGAGTATAAAAGAATTGTTGGAACATGTAAAAAAAATTGTTTTCATATGTCCTATTATTATTGTTACAAATTATTATTATTAATAGTTTTATAAACTGAATATTGTCCGGAAAAGCTGAATTTTTGGCTCCGTAGTATGTTTAAGCTTAAAAGCAACAAGGGGCAAAATTTTTTTTTTTTAAACGGCCTTTTGAAATAAAAAATTTTAAATTTTTAAAAAGTTAAAATTTTGTTAATAACGAAATGCTATTTTAGTTAAATTTTATTTTAAAATATTTCTATAACATTTATAAAATAATTATTTATTAATTTCAAATCAAAAAGCCGCTATACATTAAACAATTTTAGTGAAAATTTCGTCTAAATAGCATTGATTTTCATCTTCTAATAGTTGTTTCGCCTCTTCATCTAATTCGACTGGAGTTATTTTCCATTTCTGTCGAATGTTGGACATATATGGATCTGAAGTACACAACAAAATGGTGATAAGGTCTTCATTAGTACAACATCTAGAAATTTTTCTTGTGCTGTGTTCGCGAAAGAATCTGTAGTCTTTGTTCCTTTTTTCTTGTGCTTCTTCAGACAGATCTCCTATTGGTAGCATATTATGTTGAATGATTTGTTCCCCATGATACAAAATTTTATGAACCGTTGAAGACATATATCTCCAAGAGTATTTTTCATTGTAAAGTGCAGCTGTTTTATTGGCGTAATCTCCAAACTTTTTTGCATTTACCTTTCTGCTGCATGCTAGGACTTGTAATATGATTTTGAATCGTCTTATTAACTCATAATCTACACCTGTGATACATGCTGCAGTTTCTGGATCGGAAAAGAATCTTCTTGCAGTATTTCCATCATTCGAGTTTCCTTCTCCTTGTTTAGGTTGGTCGATTATAAGGCCTAGCTGAAGATATCTTTCTTGAATTTCTTCTTTTTTTTTCTTTCGTTTTTCTGCATTTTCTTTACTGTTTCTTATGGTTTCGCCTGAAGGACCAAATTCCAAATCATAACCCAATTTAAGAATATGCTCCATAAAACGAATCCTAGTATGAAGAGGCGACAATCCAAATTCGTAAGCTTCCTTAAAACTATCGTCTGGTGCTGGAGGTTGATTAAGTTGGCTTGATGTCTTTTGGCATATAATGCAGCTTGACGATGACTTTGTTTCCGTTAAAACTTGCGCAACTTTTCCATCAATCATCGTTAGACACATTTTAAAGTTTACTTCGATGTCTTGCTCATTAAATTTAAATATTACGGGTTGAAGGTCCTTAATTTGATCTTTCATCTTTTGAACTTCTTCAGTTATGACATCTCTTGTTTCCTTTTTGTATGCAAATTTTATGGGCCTACAATACCTTGTTGAAGAGGGAATTTCATTTTTCCATATATCATTTTGTATTGCTCTACTAGTTGAGGGCTCTAGGCTATTAGAAATTTTTATTAAGCGCAGCGGAACGAAAGATACCATAAATAAATTAGCATCAGAAGAATTTTCAGCGTTACATTGCTTATACTGTTTCTGACCAGACGCTCCATCACATCCCCACTTAGAAATTAAAGTAATACTGCTGTTTCCAATATTTTTCAAATGTTCACCATCAAGTGTATTTAGCAATCTCTCTGCGGTATGTTCAAGAAGATGTTGCAGTTTTATTTCTGCTGAACTTGAAGTAACGCTAATAGAAGTTTCTGGGGGCAAACATTCTTTCTTGACAGCAATTAAATCACGATACTCAGGAAAAATTCTGCAATTCTTCTCATTAGTTCTCTTGCGCAGTTCCATATACTGATTTTTAGTCAATTTTAAATCCAAAAAGAGTGCGAATGCTTCTTCTGGAGTAAATTTTTTATCTTCAATAGGTGTAGGAATGCTTTTTAAAATCCTCTTTGTACGCCTTGGTGTCGCTTGAACTATTTTTTCAATTATTTCAATTTTATTTTTCTTATTTTGCGTTGGTTGAATTTGGTGCAAAAATGAGTCCTTAATGATACTTTGGGATATTTGTTCATTAATATTCTGAAGCTTGCGTCTTCTAGACCTTTCACTACAGTCATCAATTGGTTTTTCTGGTCGACCTGTTTTGACACATTTTGTCACGGTTGTAGGTAAGCTCTCAAAAATAAGTTCTTTTGACAGCCATTCGTGGAAACGTTTATACAGCTTTTCCTTGCTTCGAGAGCACTCAGTGTACCGCCTTTTTAAATTTGCTGTAAAATTTTTTATTTTTTTTTTATGTGTTTCAATTTCTTCACAATTACAAATCTTAAAGTATTCATTGCTCAGTATATGCATCACTATATCGCCTTCATCTCTTTTTTGAAAAAAAATATCAGCAAGATCTTTATAACAGTATTTAGCCATTGTTGAAACACACAACCTTTCAATTTCACATAAAAGTAAGGACTAATTTATTTAACAAAATATATTGTCTTATATACTAAATTCTTATCGCTCCTTATAAAACTATTACAGTAGTTTTGGTTTAGCTGCCTTTTATTTACCTGCGCTTTTGCTTTACCTGCCCAAAACTTTGGTTTTGTGTTCCCATTTGACAATATGCAATACCAATTTCATTTTTAAGTGCACTTTTTGTACCTGCACATTTTGGCTTACGTGCCTATTGTTTTTGGAATTTTAAAACTTTTTTTGCTAAAGATAATTGTGCAGGTAAATCAAAAATACTGTAATTGCTTTTTAATTACTTATTCTAATGACGCGCCAATCTTCGCGTCTGCAGTAAACAAAATATTTCCTTGCCTGCTTACAATTTACAACTTACCTAAACAATAGTTTGTTCAGGTAACAAAACAATAATAAGTACCTCAACTGTTTTTTTGTATAGGTATCAAAATACAATAAAAAATACTAAAAATTTACAGACAAAGAAATATTTAATTTTACAAAAGTAAGCAATAACAATTTTTTTAATGTTAAATACAAATTTTCTGTTCGTATATTTTTGTACAATTAGTATGCGTATCTCGCTTTGCGAACACTTTAAGCCTAATACGTGAAATATTTTTTTTATATTTATGTAATTATTTTACATGCGTGAATATAAAAAGAAAAAAAATTTTTTAAATTTTACTTTGCCTTTGTGTTAAAAAGTTAAAACAATTTAAAAATAAATCCTTAGAAAAAAATTTTTTGAAAAATTTCGTATGTATTCATAATTTTGTATACAAAATACCTGACCTTTGGTCGGAAAAATTGCTCTGGTTCACACGGGCGCAAACTGGCGCACATATAATGGGGTATAGGTGTGTAGAGGAGGCATTGGGCTATAACACAGAGAAATATCTTTTTGACGGGGACTGACGGGAGGGAGTTATGCCCTATTAAGTAAGAGATTTTTGAAGAATTTTGACCTTTTTTAAAATAAAAAATTTAAAAATGTCTAAAAACGAAATGAAGTTTTTTTTACTAGCGCTAATAAATAACAAACTGAGTAATTAAATAAAATTTATTTTGGTTTGATATCTGTTAAAACAAAAAAGTTATAGTTATTTGAAAATTACAATTTACTAAAAAAAAATTTAATTTTAACCAAATATTCTGAAAGTCTATTTTGGATCACCCTGTTCAGTGTGTTTTAGTTGGAACAGAGTTCTAAATTTTTGGCTTTCAAGGTTTACTGGTATTTACTTTCAAATGAATAAGAAACCACTAAGATCGGTAACCACAAAAAAAATGACTTTTGGCCGCCTTCTCGCCAAATGTGCCACAGTGCGCCGGTCATTTTAAGGTGAAAAGAAGTTAGGCAACATATTCGAAGGGATAGTGAGGCCACTGCTTGTGTTGACAGTCAGGAAGCCTTTTAGGCCTTGAATGTCTATGTTCGTAAGAAATTGTAGTTGGCAGTGAAATAGCCGATGAGCTTGCTGGCAGTGGGTCGCCCTTGAGTTGGCATACTGTGCGGCAAGATAAAGATAGGATGCTTATATTAACATGTCTTCAGGGGAAGAACAGAATTAGTAGGATAGCTTTGACTATATTGTTAGAACTGAACTCAACAGCCACTAGGTTAATCATGGGCTGGAATGACGACCCAATTTTTAGTATTATTTCTACAATTAAATTCATAACTGGATAGTTTCAGCTTCCGGCTAGGACCAGCAGATGACAAGGTGCAGCTTACCTATTGCGTTCACTTTGAGATACCCTTGAAAGAGGGGGAGATAGACAGAAAAAGATAAAGATAGAGAGAGAGAATAACAAAATACACCAACTCTGATAATTAACGCTAGAGCCTAATTACCAATAGTCGCTCCGTTTCGACCCCTATTCTGTCAACCTCCTTTGCATTCCGACAGCTTTCACGAAAGTCGTTTAAATGTAGTCCTATTCTTCTTGAATGATTGCCAATAGCCTGCAACTAGTAATAGCGGTCAAGGTGTTTCTGAGTCTACGTTTGTTCAGATCGAGAAGACATTTGGAACATCATTGATCTATCCTTGACCAGGGTTTCCTAGTATTTTAACCATCTTATTTCAGCGATTCCGCCAATGTATGCCTTTACGCGTAGTTTGCGGAAGGAAAGGGGAAAGTCCCGTCATCTAATTTTGCACACCTTCGCCAGAGTACCAGTAACGCAGCCCTGCTTTGGTTCCGTGTTGCTGCATCCATACGGCAGTAGTGTAAGTTGCATCGCCAGCCAGCTTAAGTATGTCTGTCATTCTATTGATGCTATGCGGCATTCTAGTGATGTGAAGGCACCTTATGGTGGCTCAGCTGTCTGTGAAGATCTAGATTTTTTCAAAATTAACAAAATTAACAGTTAGCCAATTTACCCACTCTTGAGAGTAGAATCCTGCATTTTTCCAAAAATCGGAAAGAGCAAAAACTGGACTGTTTGTTCAATCATAATGTCTTCACCAACTATAGTTCTCCCCTTAGACCTGTCCGTAAATTCAACAGATCGACAGGCCCCAAAGAGGAGATTTTAACCGCCCTTTCCTCTTAAATATCAAAGAAGAATTCCCTTTTAAAAAAAGTTTTCAAAAGTCAAATAAATTTTAAACAAGATCTACAGGCCCAATAGCAATTTTGCGACAGCATGAACTGGGCCTCCTTTCGTCCATAAATTTTATCGTGGCTGCCTCGCCTAGAGATCTGCTATAATTGAATTGCGTTGTGCAATAAGCGACTGAGTCGAAGTTGGTCCCATTGGCGCTGTTAGCAGAATCACCATGTTGGGCATCGTCCACTCAATATTAAACGGTTCACGTAGTCTTCCATCAGACAACAACTTTATAGAAGAGAATGGGTTCTTTGACCGTCTTGTCTGGATCTTGCAATCGTTATATTGATCCAGGTTATTACCCTGGAGATAAAAGCCCCATTCCTGCAGGTTTTATTAGGCGTTTAGTTCTTTCTTTAATCTCTCCTTTGCTTTCCTACACAGTGATATCTTGCTATTAAAGGCTACCTAAAGAAATTAAGTCTTCTTTTTAGTTTCTGCTTCACCTTTTGAGTTTTTGGGCTTCTAACAATTTTGACCTTATACCTTCTGGTGAAAGGAACTAGTTCTGTTTTGATAGGTTTCATGCCCAATGAGTTTCTTAACGCTCACAGTAAAAGTGCATACAACGCCGTTTGCAGTAACTCTCAGACCGTTGAAAAAATATTTTCCCTGACTAGAATGAACGCGTCAAACTTCTTAAATATTCACTTGGTGGTAGAGGCCACAGTAGGGGGTAAGAAATCCCTCTTGTGGTGTTCCCCTTAGGCCCTTCATCTTCATTTCTCCTTGCTTAGAATAATAACCCCACTCTAAAGAATTTATGTTATTTATCTGCCCAGAAACAATAGGTCTGTCTGCGTACTTTTCCAGTAGCAAATACTCAGTAATATTTTTTGGGAGAGTAAGACCAATTTTTCTCTGTCGGCTAAAAATATACCAAAAAGTACACAGACAGTATCCAGTAAAATTTTGCAAGAAAACAGCTGAATGGTGTATAAACAATCCAAATAACAAAGCAAAAGAATTTTAGCATATGTGTACTCGGTAAATTATTTGCATATTTGGACGTTTCTAGCAATAAGTTAAATGTTATGTTTATTATAAATTGTTATAAACGTTAAAAATCAACACAATTCTAACTATTGTTAAATTTTAATTTCTTTTTTCGTTTCACAAAAATTATTTCATTCAATTAGTAAATAAAAACAGCTGTTCAAACTAGTTGCAAAATCTTGCAAGAAGAAATTTCTCCAGTAACATTTTGCAAGTTCTCTTACTTCCAACTGTCAAAAAATTTTCTTTTTGGCTCTCTCGCTGCAAGAGATTTGGAGTACGCACACAACATTTTGTAAGATTTTGTAACATTTTGCACAAAATGATACAAAATATGTGTACGCAGACAGACCTAATCTGTAACAGTCTCTGAGTACATTTAAATTAACTGCCACGTTCTATTGAATTTAAAAAGTAAAATTGTTCACTTGGTTTATTTCTCCACTGTGAACAAATATTGCTCGTTCTTCGTTCTTCGTTATTAGTTAATGTGCGTGATTTTTTATATTTTTTGCCAACACGTTTTACAAATGTGCGATCATTTATTTTTAGCACCTTTAATTTAAATTATACTTTTTCGCTTTTGTAATTATGTTATAATTACTGCTGTTGCCAATTATAAAATCATATAAACAAAATTAAAGCACTTACTACTTAAATAATGTAATTACTTTTATTACTGCCATAAAAAATTATACCGCAAAAAATTACTTTAATGATTAACAAAATATATGAGTCACTTTTGGCAAAGGTATTTGCAAGATACGCAATACTTTTTTATGTCCATGTTAAACAAAAAAAAAAAATAGCAAGCACAATGAGCAAGAATTAAAAAAAAAATATTAGGTTAGTGTGAACATACTTAGATGCATAGAAAAACCATTGAAAAAAGATATATTTTTGTAATTTTTATACCCTTCAAATAAGTGATAAGGGTATATATAAGTTTGTCATTCCGTTTGTAATTCCTTTATTATCAATTTGGGACCCCATAAAGGATATATATTCTGGATCCTTATAGAAAGGGAAGCCGATTTAGCGATGTCCGTCTGTCCGTGTTAGGGTTGAAATCAACTTTCTGAAGCCCCCCGATATCGCATAGACCCGAATATGGTATCAAACTTTCACAGATAGTCGCGAGAAAATCGGTATTGAAATTCAGCAAAATCGCCCGATAAATGACCGAGATATAAGCAAAAAACCAAGACTACCTGGTATTTTTGAGTCTACTACAACAACAAAGAACATACTTTTGCATGTAATAATAAAAAAACAACAAAAAAAGAAAAAAACAGAATCAATCATGTTGAAATTATTGAAACACACCCAAAACAAAAATTTTATTAGTATTAGTGTTCATACAAATAACAGCGTTGCCATACAAAGTTTAATTTAAACATATTTAAAATCGCTCCTACGGCTTCCAGGGTTCTCCTACAAAGGTAAAATGTAAGACCGACCCAAATTATTTTATCCATCCAAACATTTTTGTAGAACATACTTACTCTCGATCTCCAGCCCCTGACATGGTTGCCATACAAAATTTTAAAAAATAAGGTAAAAAACGCTACAACTTCTCCGGAGTTGCTCGTAGAGGAAAAAAATGTATCGCAGACCCCCATTAGTTTTTCCTCCCAAACGTATTCCTAGAGTATACTTACCCCCTATCTCCACGCCCTAAGGGGGTTGCCATACAAAATTTACAAAAATGATGTAAAAATGCCCACAACTTCTTCAAAGTTGGCCTTAGAGCAATAAAGTGTACGACCGACCCCCACTAGTTTTCCCTCCCAAACATGTTCCTAGAATATACTTACCCCCTATCTTTACGCCCTAAGGGGGTTGCCATACAAAATTTACAAAAAGGATATGAAAATGCCCACAACTGCTTCAGAGTTGGCCTTAGAGCAATAAAGTGTACGACCGACCCCTATTAGTTTCTTCTCCCAAACATATTTCTAGAACATACTTACCCCCTATCTCCACGCCCTAAGGGGGTTGCCATACAAAATTTACAAAAAGGATATGAAAATGCCCACAACTTCTTTAGAGTTGGCCTTAGAGCAATAAAGTGTACGACCGACCCCCATTAGTTTCCCCTCCAAAACATATTCCTAGAATATACTTACCCCGTATCTCCACCCTTTTTTCTAAAAATTAGGATAAAAACCCCTACAACTTCCCCGTCACCCGTGGAGCGTTAAAAAATGACACCGACCCCTATTTAAAAATAAGGAATATTTCATAAGTAAAAAAAATGGTTAAAAATTAAAAAAAGTTTGGGATTGCGAAAGGTCAATGTGAAGGGTATATAAGACTCGGCACAGCCGAATATAGCGCTCTTACTTGTTTATAAAAATATTTCCTGCAATTTATATTAATGTTAACGCCAGTGTTTCCCTTGTGTAAAGTTGCAGTGCAAACCCTGTAATTTTTTTTTTTTTGCTTATTCGTGCCCACTTAACTTAAATCTTAAACACATAATTATAAACCTTGTATTAACAGCTTTTAATCTTATAAATCTTACAAATCGTTTTAAAAATGCTTAAGTAAATAAAATTATATAAAAGCAACAAAACAAAGCAGTTTATACAACCAATAAAAAAGTCTTTATCAACCGCATGCAATTTTTTGCTATTAAAACTGTCATTTAACAGCAATAAAAATGAAAAAAAAAACATACAAATCCCTCTACAAGTTTACACATAAAAGGGGGTTTACGTGTGAATGTTTGTTGGTGTAAGTTTATTAAGAAAAATGAAAAAAAAAAAAAATCGAAATGTTTGGTTAATTGTATTTGAACGGTTTGAATGTATTTGAATTGTATAAAAAAAATCATCAACCAAAAAGACTCCTATAGATTTTTAAAACATGTTTCCTTAAAGTCATTAAACCTTTTTTATAAACACACATATACACATACACTTAAAAATACTCTTGCAACGGTTTCAAGCAGTTTTACCGCTTATTTGCGGATAAATAGATGAATGCATGGACGTTGGATTTGTTCAGCTTACAATTAGATTTGTAGATTTATTTTAATTTATGCGCTTATTTTTCGCCACTCGATTTATTGCTAATTTTATGCTTTTAACTCATTTTTTTTTTTGCTTCTCTTAAGTATGAAAATACTAGTTTCTTATTTGTTTTATTTTCCGCTCAGTCACGCAATGAGTTTGCTTTTTTCTACAACTTTAAAAGCTGGTTGCAATTGTTTTCTATTTGGTTGTTTACACTCAAAGAAAAACCTATGCAACATATGAACAAATTCGTTCGTACATTGTTATTTTGCATCACGAAATTTTTGCGTAGAATATACGAAATGTTCGAAACTCTTTGATATACATATTTTACAAAATAAATTATTTTTATTTATATAAAAAAGTACAGCAAATTTTCGATTGTTTTGTAAAATTATAAAATTCACTGTAATTTTGTTTGTAATTGAATTGAAAAATTGGCTTGTAATCTAAACGAAACTTTCATTTAATTTGCCGATTTTCAGCAGATTTTCGTTACTTTCGTAAAATTACAAAATTTTACTGCTTAAAGTTTTCGCAGTTATGAAAGTTTTGTATTAATTAAGAAAATTACAAAAGGGTTTCATTTCTTTCGTAAAGTTTTAAAATTATTGACAAACTTTATTTTGTAGTATGTTCGAAAAAAAAACTGCGATTTTTTTTTTTTTGTAATTTGTTGCATGGATTTTTTTCAGTGTAAAGTATTCAAGTAGTCAGGAAAAATACGAAACGGCGAATTACAGCTATAATCATATAGATATTAAATCTGCTTATTAAGACCTTTCACTTGATTCCCAATTTAGCATCTTAAAAAAATTGTTGTATTTTTTACGACTACAGACAAAAACTAAAACAAGTAATCTTGACTTAAATTAAGCCGTAGAGGTATCAAAAATACGGCGAGCACAGATTTTCTTAAATCCATTAGGAATTTTCTTAAACCAAGTACGATTAATCGGTACGAATTTCTTCTTTTTAGCTACATTCAAGCAAAAAAAGAATTGATTTAAAAGTTTGAAGCCGTACTTGACATAAGCCCAAAAAGGTTGATTTAAGCGTAAACAGAATAAATCAAAAAATTTAAATTAATTTTTTTAACTAGCGGAGCTTATCCTAATTTAGGAACAAAAATTTTATATTTTATTTTTATGTAATAAATATTTAAAATTTATAATTTAAAATTTTTGTGTAATTGCTGTATCTTCAATACCAGCACGCTACCATCTAGGCTACGAAAACACTTTGTTTTTAAATGTTAAAATAAATTCAAAAACAACTAGTTTTTTTTTGCTTGATTTATTAAAAGTAATGCAAATTGACTTGATTTAAAAAAACCTAAGTACGGAGTGCACTTAAAAATTTTAAGTGGAATTTGAATTAACTAACAAAAAAATTCTTGATTTTAGAATGTGTTTTTACTCTCAGTGTACATGCTTTTATTAATTAGAGCTTCTCCAGGTAGCCAGGAGCTATCGGGTGCTATTCGACTTTTTACATAAGCCTTGTTTAAAAAAAACTTATTTGGCATTCTATAATTTGTTTCATATTCATTAATGGAGAAACTGGAAAAATATAAGGTAGATCCTTTCTTTTCCACGTGGGGGCCTAGTTTTTAACTCAGAAAATTTCCTTTCAGAAATATTCTTGTCATTATTTCTTAGTTGTTTATTTTTGGTTTTAATCAATTTTATATATGTTTGTATTATATTAAAAAAACAAACATGTTTTAAATGAGGGTCTGTATCTCTGTATTTATACTCTTAGATCGAAATATTAAAGTTTCTACGAATATAATTTCAAGAAATTAAAAAATATATATAAAAAAAATTTTGCTAACTTTTATAATATGCATTTTAAAAATTACAAAAAAGTACCAGAAATGTGAAAAAAGAGTTCCTCAGTTGAATTTTAACCTACATCTTGGTTAAAAGTCTTTAATTTTATTTTTCTGGACTCACAATATCAAAGAAATGCAAAAAAGTACTAATAACATAAAAAAAAGACTTTTTGTTCCTTAATCTAGGCAATAACATTTGTTTTCATATGCTAGGACTTAAAATTTAATAAATGCAAAACCAAACCAAAAATGTAAAAAAGTACTTTTGACCCAGTAAGTAGACTTCCGGCTTAAAAAAATTCAAGAAAGTACCGAAAATGTGAAAAAGTACACTTTGCCCATTTGATTGAGAGTTGACTTCATCCTGGGGCAAAATCACTCATATTTATATTTCTGTCCAAAATGCGGAAGTGTCAAAAAAAATAGTTTTCGTCAATTTAGAAGACTTTCGATCAATTAAGCCAATATCCCTTATCCCTTTAGCACTCGAAATCTCAAAAAATTGAAAATAGGTACCAAGTCAACTTCCGTACTCAATCTAGGTTAATAGTCCTAAATTTCATACTTCTAGACTAATAATTTTAAAAAATGTCAAAGTTATGCAAAAAAGTCCTTTTTGTCTTAAAATTAGCCAAAATTATTTAAAAGTACATTACTATCATATTAATCGATCTATGAGCCCAAAAAAACTTGAAAAAGTACCAAATTATTAGTATTTACTGTTTTCCCCTTTTGGTACTTTTTTCATCCCTATTCCACCCATTACAACTTTTTGCCCGACTGATGTATTCGTTGTTGTAAAAGATTTTATATCCCTTTTCATAAATTGTGACAAATTAAAAAAAATTTCGATCTTAAAAAACTGCAGAAAATAGGTACAAAATTTATCACCTTTTTTACCCCTTTTAAAAATTTTAAACAAGTACCAGACACTTGTCTGTCTTAAGCTTAGCGCAATTAGGCTGCGTCAGTTTATAATGCCACTCTTTAATATACATACTTATATATAAGTACATATTGATTTTATTTTGAACACACTTTTAAACAATGATGTCTAAGTATTCCCCTGGGGGACGAATAATAATAAATCTTACACAGGCACAACAAATAAGGTTCAAATGAAATAAAATCGCAACATTTAAGAATTATTTGGCCTAAATTCTTATTCTGAAAAGTAATTTCTTATAAAAAATGTTTCACCCAAAATTAAACTTTCCGCGGAAATGGTGTAACATTGCAAGAAAATACATTTTTATGCTTTTGTGCGTAGTAACAAGAAATTAGTAGTTTTTAAAAGAAACCACTTTGTATCTTGCTCCTGCTAGTTTTTTGTTTGTTAAATAACAACTTACATACGTGCATACAACACATTACTATTTTGTACATTATATATTAATGTCATGTCTTGTGTAGATTTTTATTGCATTACGAATTCTTTGAGTTGTAATAATGCGTTATTATTCTTTAACATGAGTTGCAGTTCTTAACAGTTTCATTTTGTGTTTGTTGTTGTTGTTAAAGTCTGCATATTTTTTAGACGTCTTGGCTGGATTTAAAGTTTTTCTGCATTTTAATATGAAGCAAAAAGTTTTTTTTTTATATGTTGACACTTTTGACATATTCGCAGCATGTAAAAACGTATGTGAATTGAATTCAGCTCTAAGTACCTGTAGACTATGAAGTGCGTGCGAGTGAGTGTATTAACGGTTACAGGGGTTTTTAATAAATATTTTGCATTTTAGTGTCGTGAAAATGTCACGCGTTTTAAATGTGATTCTATTTGAATGTTATTTGAAGCAAAGAAATAATATTTTGTCGTACTTGTTTAAAGGCTTGTGCGTTCATAAGGACTTAAGATGTGGCTAAGCAAATAAGTATGTCTGAAAATGAGTTTCAAGTCACTTTTCGATTTATAAAATTGTGAATTCCTTAAAGAGTGGAATAAAATGTAAACAATGCATTAAGAGAAAATAGATTAAATCTATAGAAGCCAAAAAATGAGACGAACTTCAAAATAGTTTTGTTTTTTTTTGTATAACAACAACAACAAACTACTGGCTTTATGTAACATATTTTGTGCTTTTGTGTTGTAAAGCATCAATGTCATTATTGAGCGTTGACATTAAAAAATCCAAACAAATATAACTTTTAAACTACTCTTTGGATTCGCTTGAAATCTAACATTTCCCAAGAAAAGGAGTTGTACTTTCATTGGGTTATTTATTAAAAAAAACCTTTTGAATTTTGAAATAAAATCAGCGGTCTAAAATTGACAACATAATTTACAATTTTTTACTAAGTAATGGGAAAAAAAGAGAAAAATATTGTGTCTTTCCAATCATGCGCAAGTGCCTGACCGTTTCAAAAACAGCTAATAACCTAACCATTCCTTGCTGAATCCTATGATGTCCTCTAGCCTGCAACCAAAGGATTCACCAACTCTATTAAAGAAACGCTCTCCGAGTCACCTTTGTCGGTGGATTTTCAGCCTTAGGCGCTGGCAGTCAAAGTGCTTATAGTCTTTAATTCCTCTTGATCTTCGTATCACATACAGAAGCTTGAAATATGCATATGCCAGTCACTAGTTATATATCTCTAATCGTAATATCCATTTTAGGACTATTTATGGTCCTTAGGATCCTCCAGGTTTATATTGAGAAGCGTACTGGTGCCTTTTTTTTATAATAACCAGCACTTAGGGGATGACCCCTACCATTGTGTTGGTATCAGGAAAATAGGTTATGGGAAGGCGGATAAAGGAAGTAGTGCCTGTGAATATTTGATTTAAATTTATTGATATTTATTGGGATAGGAAAGACATCTTTAGGAAGTTTATTCCACATACGAACTGTGCGACCGAAGATGGATTTCTCCCTGTAATGTGTGGTGCGATTCACTGGCCAGTCGACTACGTATGGGTGTGCTCTTCTATAAAAACGAGTATCACGCAAACAGTTCAGGGAACAAGCTCCCTGATTTCCTCAGAGCACATTCCATTATAGTGTCGATAGAATAGCGAAACACTCCACATCACGGCGGTGCCCAAGTAATTCGAGACGATTAGACGCCACAAGGTCGCTGATGAGTGTCTTCGCTCGTTCCTGTACGCGGTCAAGTAGGTCCTAAATATACTTTGGGGCACCAGTCCATACATGAGAGTTGTATTTCATTCTCGGTCAGATATAGGTTATTTATACCACCTATATCCGACCGACTGAGAAGATCAGATGGTGTAAAGTAATTCCTACACCGTTTAATGAAAGCAAGACACTTCGATGCTTCCTTCGACACAAGAAAAAATGTGTTCCGTTCAGCGGACATCGCACTGGAATTTCTTACCCAGAACATCAAGAGTCTCTGTCTTTTCAACACTTATACCATCCATTAATACAAACGAGGCAGCATCGTCCACTGTGAGTTTATGTGTCAAAAGACAACATTCGCACGGCCCCAATTGGAGATTACCATCAGATCGCGGTTAATTGAAACATTCATACTCTGTCTCCTAGCTCCAATCTCCACATAGCTAGGCCTATGGTCAAATGAGTACGAATAGCATATGCTGCTGTCGTCTGCAAAAGAATAGATAGGATTCGAAGTTTGACATAGAAGGTCATTAAGAAAGATAAGAAATAAAGTAGGAGAGAGGACGGAGCCTTTTGGTAACCCTGAATTGATTTTGAACTCATTAGAAGAGATCCCATCTATAGCAACACGAATAGTGCGATCTCTGAGAAAACTCGATATAAATCGAGAAATTTTTTCACCGACACCAAAAGCAACAAGTTTAGATGGAAGCGCACAATGCCAGACTCTATCAAACGCCTTAGATATGTCGTGGCTCTAGACACTTTACTTCACTATATACAGTCTTGGCTACAAAAGTCTAAGGATCTCGTACTTAGCTTTGTCTTAAGGCTTTCCTCCTTTTTTTTTTTTTGCAGCCACCAGTCATGACAAGACCTCTCCTTGTGGAGTTGCTCTGACCACACTCCTGTTTAGGATTTCAATTCCCAAGCCAGAGTTGATAATTCTGATGCAATGTACAGAATGCATCCACTCAATTAGAATGCCCTGAACTTTTAATCCCCTGTACGCATTCCCAACAGCCTCTATTTTGTGAATTTTTACGTTTAAGCTATTTTGTCTTTTAACTTTTAATGTTAAACACGTCGTTTTCCAGCTCATTTCTAATTGCCGCCCTTGCAGTTATTTAACGTTCAGCAAGTAATATAAATTAATCAGCCAGACTTTACGCTAAATTAACATTTTATTTTATAACCCATTAATATTTATACATAAACATTCATCCACACGACATGAACAAGATAAGAAAATCTTAAAACAAATTTATAACAAGATTATGCATTTAAAATATATAAAATCAATTAAACATTAATCAAAAAGTATTTGCAAAGAAACAAATAATCTTTAAGTGATTGCAAGCACTTGGAACATGATTTAATGGATTAATGACATTTTATTGTCGACATAAATGATAATGACATATACTTTCAGTAACTGTCAATCAGCTACATTCTCTGATATTCTCTTCTTCCTTCGACTTTTTACTCCGCGTGTTTTTTTTTTTTCCTTTGCAATGAGAAACAACATTTATTTTATAACAAAGTGCTTATAGCTTGACTTTAAACGTGTCAAGTAAGTTGTCAACACGTTTGTAAGTATTTTACAGACAGTAGAGGCTAAAAGAATGAAATTAACAATTACTACACATGAGTTAAATGGTGCAAATATGGTAAAACGCTGTCATTTTTCTTTCTTGCATCTTAAAGACGGTAAATGATGCGCTTGGTTTGTGTAAATGTGTTTGTCTGTGATGAAAAGTAAAATTTTGATGTGATTTATTTTTAAAGACACATCATACTTAGCTGGCAGACCGGCGAGCAGTCAAATTGCTAGACAGAAATTTTTTCCCTTTAAAAATTAAAAAAAAAACACAAAAAGGAAGAAGTCTGCGCTAAGCAGACTGTTAAAAGTACAAACAGGGACTTACAAGAATGATTTCAGTGTAGAAAAATATTATTTTATTTATGAAAAAAAAAAGAATCAATAGGTAAGAATGCCATATTCTTTTGTACCTAATCTTATATACCCTTCAATATATTAAAACAAAATTACTTTGGGGCAGGATGAGCTAAATTGTCTGTTTCATTATTATTCTTCTTCGTTATTCATAGGAATAAAATTGTTAAAAGGGTTGGTTACTAACCCGATTCCTCCACCCAGTTTTATCAATCTTCTAAGTAAACATTTTAGCTCATTATCTTTAATGGGTATTCAGGGCAGCTACCGCTGGTGACACCATAAGGGGGTTAGTGCCCAGAGTAAATATAAAGGTGAGACCAAGATTGGCCTGGGCTTTGCCAAGTTAAAAATAATCACAGAAGTTACTTGGTATCCAACATACTCTACAACACAGCAAGCATTAATGGCTTACTTCGCTTGATTGATCCAATTGCTTGAAGAAAGCATTTCTTGTCCCAATAATGTTGCTGCGCAATGCCAAAGCATTGTCCACTCCAAAAAAGAAGTTGCAATATCCGTACTTCGGTACCGAAAGCCTTCCCCAAGGAACTTACGGTACGACCCTGCAGTCAGTAGCAGCACGACTTGCAAAGGATAGGTATCACATAAGAGGAGAGTATTCGACAGGCGTGAGCGTGAGTGCATCGAGTTGTTCAGGACTCAATATTAAGTCCTAAAATTCTACCAAAGAGTGAAACACCAAAACAAAGGCTTTGGTGTGGGCACATTTTCTTGCAATGATTAATGTGCTGTTTTTTGAAGCCGAGTAGCTATCGCCTTAAGGCGAATTAATTGTATTAAACAAAAGCAAAATACACATATTTCGTCTTAAGACGATCACTACTCGGTTTCCAAAAACAGCACACAAGATACCACAGAACTAATCCTAGAAGGTCGTATTGGGTGCATACCGCCTACCCAGAATGAGTCCAAAAAAGCAGTAACTCGGCTTAAGAATATGGCTCATATTCCAAATAATTATTTTAAGGTCTATATCAAATTCGGGCTTAATAAGGAAGCAGGAAATGATGGGTTGCCAGCTGAACTGGTTAAGACGTGGAGGCGATAAGCTAATAAGACATATAAATCAGCAACAACCTGTGCAACCTGGCTGGAGAACGCATACCTTGTGATTGGAACACAAGACAACATGTGGCAGCAACAAAGGAATAGGTCTCCTTCCTTTTGATTTTAAAATACTATTTCGAATATTGTGTGGAAGATTGAATTTAAAAGTCGACGAGGTAATTGGGCCATGTCAATGCGGCTATAGACCTGGAAAATACACCATCGACCAGACATACCAAATATGCTTATTCCTAAAAAGACCCAAGCAAATAGACTACAAGACCTCTGTCGACAGCCCAATACGTTCAAAGTTGTTTTAAGCTAATACTGAGTTTTGTATTCTTGTAAAACTGATACGACTTTGCAGGATATCCTTAATTTATACACAATTCTTAGAAAGAATACCATTACATTTTATCAGCATATGCCGATCATATTCACATCATGAGTTGGACATTGCAAGCTGTAAGTGCCAAGCTTAAAAACCGCGAGAAAAAATTCTGCCAAATTTCGATACGACGTCCAGTAGAGTTGGGCATATGTTGGAAGTCTTTCGATACCGCCATCAAGAAAACAAACAACCTCAGTTTTGGGATAAAAAAAGAACAATATAGCCAATAGATACTGTATTGGACTAAATAAGCAGTTTAAAGCAAAGCGACCTCCTGACGAACAAAAATCAGTCTTTACAAGGCACTGATACTACCTGTACTTATATGGCCCAGAAGTGTGGGGACTTGCGAAAGCATATAAGCTTGGAGTTTTCGGGAGCAAAATTCTTCGGAAAATCTATGGACTAATCTCCGTTGACAATGAATACCGGTGTCGTATGAACCGTGAGCTGTATAAGCTATTTGCCGACATTGACATGGTGACGCGTATCAAAATTCAACTTTTACGTTGTCTAGGCCATGTTGTCAGAATGAGATGATCCAGCTGGAATTTCATTTGAATGCGAACGTGGTGACAGATAACGCAAAAGAACTGCGACTCGATGGAAGGATCAAGTGAAGGAATATTTCTTGAAGGAGTACAAAAGGTCGAAGCATTTGGAAATCAATTCCATGTTCGGCTAGGTTAGGTTAGGTTAGATTAGGTAGGACAGGCAGCCGTTAAAGGAAAGGATACAGCTCACTTGGGTCCGCTTAATACGGCCCCTTTGTTTTACCTGGAGAGGCAGATAGAACAGGTTGAGATGGAAGGAAAGAAGAAATTTAGAGAAGGATAAGAAAGATATAAAAAACAGAAGAATAAAGCAGACTTTCCAGGGTCTCTGGTGGGAATCAAACCCACAACCCCCAGACTAGTAGACTCGTGCACTTACTACTGATCTACCGACCCACCCCATGTTCGGCTAAAGGAACAAACGTTCTTAAGTAGCTACTTAAGTAAGTTATGGATGTATATATGGATTTTGGGTTAATAAAATGGGTAGCGCCGGTTTTTGTCTATGTCCGTAGTAAACCGATCTTGCTGATTCGAAAAAGTGACAGACACAAGTGGCTTAACCGATTTCCTTATCTATAAGTATCCCCAATGTATGTATATATATATGTATAACATTTTTGAACTCGCAAAGGAATAATTGTCAAAATCACAAACGGAATGGCAAACTTATATATGTATAACCTTATCACTATGTGACGTTCATACCCCTCTAAACTAAAACGATTTTAAATTGTTCCCCATTAGTAAAGGCACAAATTGTGGATATCGCTGTGAAAGAAAAAAACAAAATTAAAAGAATTCAAATACATTTTTCTCATATGACCATGAAAAAATTCTTTTTAACAAAATATTGTTTTTATTAAATTAATTTTGTTTGTAATTGCCACACACTTTTCGTTCTAAATTTTTTGATTTGTTTAAGCTGTCAACAAAAGAAATCTCTTCGTTTTAATTACGAAAAAATCCCCGCGCATGAGAAATAATTTCTATGTACGAATGAATGAGTTTTAAAAGATGCAATTAAAATCCCATTAAATACAATTAAACTGTTTACATCCCTCGGAACTTGACATCATCACCTACAGAAGAAGTACATACACACTAACACATGTATACTAAGCCAGTCACACAGTCACAGCCATCAACAAAGTATATCAACTTATTTATTAGAGGGATTCAAGTTCTTTACTTAAATAGAACATTACCAAACTGCTTATGTCAACAATTTACAGAGAAGTTAAGACAGACTACTTAAGCGAAGAATAAAAAGGAATGTTTCTTATACGTCGAACCATTATCACTTTGTACGAATGTACTTATGTGTGTGTATGTTTATAAGAATGAATAAATGTTCTCTAAAGAAGTTGGCATATTCAGGAGATTTTTTTTAATTAAAGACTAAAAACAGAGTATTTGCTACAAGCGATAATATAATATCTGCTTCATGAGCTAAAAACTAGTGTTATCTTAGATGTTTCCTTAATACATGTCAGTGTGTCCTTTTTTTATAAAAGGTGTAATATGGCCGAGCATGACCCACTATATTTTTCTTACTTCCTTGGAAAGCTTAAAACCTTCACTGTGCAATGGACATTTTTAAGCAAACAACTCTAAGTAGAGTACCTACATAAGTACTTATACGAACAGTTTGAAAAAAACAGCAGCGAAAACAATATACAACTACAAAATTTTTAAATGGATAAATAAACTTTTGCCACTTACGTACAAGCAATATATGCACGAGTACGTACGAATAATACAATGGCCTTGACATTTTCCCCTTCATATTCTTTAAATTTTATTCTTGTTTTTGTTATTGCTGCTTTAAGCGTTTGTCGTGTTATTTAATGACAATAGTGAAGAGTTCTTTCCAAGGTGAATTAAAATATAAGGTGGCATCGCTAGCCCAGCTCCTTTGCTGTTTTGTACGTTCAATATGGGCATTTCCTTGATTATGCCAACCACGACTCAAAAAATGAAAAACCGCGAAACTTTTTTAAAATATGCCAAAGAGGAAAAGAACAATCGAAGTATTTAGAGGTTTTTAAAATTTTAGAAGAGCAAAACTAATAGTTTAAGCCGGCTATTGGCAAAAGCTGGGCGCCACATTTCCGGCAACAAGCTGTGTGTGTTGTTTTATTACAAAAATGTGTCTTAACATAAGAGAACAATATTAGGGAATATTATCTATTAATATATTTTCCGATGGTAATAGCGCTCAATTCAGAAACAAATTCATTTTTAAAAGTATTCCTTTTTTGTGTACAAATTTAGCTGCCGAAATTTTAATTAAAATTTTTTTGTAACGCCTTTGTCCTATTTATATAAGCTCAAGATCTTTTGTTTTTTGTTTTTTCGATATTTCGCCACCACAATGGGAAGCTTCGTCAGGAAAATTTTTTATTTTTAATAAACAATTCAAAAAATTATTTTAAATATTATTAACAACAATTTTAAAAAAAAGAAAAATTTTTCCTGACGAAGCTTCCCATTGTGGTGTTGAAATATCGAAAAAACAAAAGATCTTGAGCTTAAATAAATAGGACAAAGGCATTAAAACAGAAGATCGAAGAAAATAGGTGAAAAATATTTTTTTGTAACATTCCATGGTAAAGGTGCAGTTAATGGAATAGGTGCTACTATTTAAAATAAGGTCTGACAAATTGTAAAAGCAAAAAAATTAATATTACCAGATGCCTTTTCATTTTATGAATATGCTCCTTAATATGGGAAAGGAGCTAATTTGCTGTATGTTGCTGCCAAAGAGATTGAAAAGTTTTCTTCTAATTTAAATAAAAAATGGCAAAATGTCTGGCCCATTCCAAAAATAAAGCAAATATTATTCGCTGTCATATGGTAGTCAATACATAAATGTTTCTTAAACTTATGAAGACATGAGTTAAACTTATTATTATGGAATAAAAAGTTTTCATTTAGTTTTAGTTTTACTTATGCATATATTGACAAAATATATGTTTAATACCTTAATGCTATAACGAAAAAGCTGTCACGTTCAATATGTCACAAGCAATATTAACATTTTTTTCACTACCAAATCATCCAAAAACTTTTTTTAACTAAAAATTAAAGACTGTTAGGACAAATATTTGTAAGAATTTAAAGAAAAAAAAAAAAACAATCCGCAAATTTTCGCATATTTCCACATTCACCATAACAGCACTTCCGTTTTATGTCACGTACCATATGCACTAATTTCGACAAGGTTCCCAATGTGATGATTTTTCTTTTCAATTTTAGTACCCTACGAATGTAACGTAGTAACGAAATTATTTTTCGCTTACCATTATTTTTTCAAAATCTGCAAGCGTACAAATATTGCCTACGATGACATGGAAATGGCCATATGCCAAAAACTTTATCATCTTCTTGTTATTCACACACTAACAATATTTACGTCTGACGTTGTGACAGCGTGAACTTTTTCACACAAACAAAGCACCTTTTTTTATTGTTGTAGTTGTATCTCTTATGCTGCCAACTTATATAAATTCACCTTGGTCCTTCTTTTCACATTTGAGGAGAATAAAAATAGCAGCACGATTTAGAAAATGACAACTGACGCTTTTATGTTTTGACATTCAGAAAATAAGAACTATGAATTTAAAAAAGAAGAAGAAACCTATCCATACATATTTGTAATTTCTTAAGCTACACAATCTTTAATTAAACATAATCTTTCACTAGTTATTTTATTTTTAATTTTTTTTTAAATCAATTGAAGACATAAAATTGCGAGTAATATTTAAATGTGTGCCTTTCTTAATAGGTTTTTTAGAAAATTCTTCCATTAATTATATACTGAAATATATACCAACCCTATAAAATCTGCACCTGCTCAAAAGTGCCAATAGCAAAATAAACGAAAGTCAAACATAAACACAAAACAAAATGACTCGGGTGTGTTGCATAAATTAACTAACAATATTATACGCTTTTCCTTTTGACCCTAAATTTTGCATAAAAAATAAATAAAAAAGGCAACAATGAGTATTTGAGTTTGGGATTTTTGCAGAAACAAAAATTTTAAAGTAAATTAGTAAAATCTCCAAAGCAAAGAGTAAAAGCTTAAAGCCAAAAAATAAATATTAAAATACTGAAGATATGTAATTTGTTTTCTCACTTAAAATTTGCTTTTAAACATCTTAAAAAATTTTTATAATAAAACAATAAAAATAAAATTTAAAGATCCTACAAAGTGGAAATTCCCAGCTGGTTTCTTTAAAAAAGTAGGGTTAGGTTAGGTAGAAAAGTTGGCTGCCGAAATAAGAGAAGAGCGAAGCGCAGTGGACTAAGCTTTCCCAAATCTTTGAAGGAGAAAAAGGATATAGGCTAGATAGAAATGCTATTGTCGACTTCATCCGAGATCCTGGCCAGTTTGCTTGCCCCAAAGTGCCTGACCCAGACTTCGCCCAGTGCCTTACAAAAGGACAATAGATTCTGGATAGTCTTTTCCTCCTATGCATATTGACAGCTCGCTTAGAAGCTGTTGAAAAGCGGTCCTAGCCTAGTGGTATGCATGCAAAATGGACTGTGTCCGGCAATAGTGGCCAAGGGTCTCTCAGCTTTCTTTTTTTCGGATTGAGAAAACACTTGGAGCGTTTCTTATCTAGCTTTGGCCAGCCTATTCTATTGACTTCACATCTATGTTTGTTAGTCTTTCTGGTTGCAGCGAGTCTCAGTATATAAACTCTCGTGAAGTTAGCAGTTTCGTATCATCTTTTGCCAATGTACCAGAAATGCAGTTTCCTGCATTGGTTTCGTGTCCCCGCACCCATGCAAAAGATGTATTAGTAAAGCATCCATCAGCACGGAAACTAGCATTGACTTGGCTCCCTGTGAGGACCGCGAAATTTCTGCCAAATATCCTGTAACTCTGCAGCCAGCTGGTTGCCCCGCCATCCGCTGACATTTCAGCCAGCCTATTAACACATGTATTGTTCGGGGAGTCTAAACAAAATATTAACATATTTCGTTCAATTGTACTGTGTTTTGCAGAGCCATAATTAATTTCCAAAGTAGGGAAAGCAAAATTCGCAGCCTGTACGTTTGTTTCGACAAGCACTAATATCTAAAACTAATTGTTCGCGTAGACTGGGTTAAAGATGGCTTTGAAAGGTCGACTTTGCCTTTGGCCTATGCTTGGGCTTCTCACTGACGGGGCATGTCTTGATCATTTCATTCTTGTATTAGAGGGGTATTTTCGGGGCTCCAGAATGTGCATGTGGCGAAGGGACTGAGGAGTGAGTTTTTAGTGGTGACATTGGGGATTTAAGGGAATGGACCTTGTCTTTTAAGTGGTCGCGGCTAGAATGTAAGAGGCAAATTTAAGGATTGAAGGACATTTGATAGGTTAAGTGCGTTTTTCTCGCTAAGTATTGGAATGAAGAGGTAACAGCTAAGTGGAGGTTGACCTCATTAATTCTCGTCTGCCGCCGTTTGTTCCCTGTTTGCGGCACGCATATGACAGTTGCATCTTGCTGCCCCTGCAATCGCTACCTCGCTGCGCACCTCTTCGGTCATCTTGTTGCTACTGCTGTTGCTATCTTGTTCCCTGCCAATTTCAACCCTTCGTTGAAGGTTGTTCGGCCACCTCTGCGAGTACCCATTTTTTTACTTTTGTACATTTTAATGTTTTTTTTTTTATGTCCTCGCCGATGGCGTATTTTATGGCCAAAGTGTCGCTAATAAGGGCGACTGTTTAATTTTGTATATTTTTGTGTAAATTTATGTTGTTGTATGTTGCTCCTGAGTTCACTACTCCCCCAGACTTTATCTTAACCGGAAGTAGTTTCGGCTGCAGGGAAGGCGAGTCTCCGAATGGTTTGAAGTTCTCCTGTTATGCAATCGCACTGACACTGGGGCAGTGATCCATAAATCGGCTCCGGACCTCATCAACAGCGAAGAGTCCCACCTAAATGTATGTCTTCAAATTGGTACTAATAGATAATTTACCAGGCTGGCATTTCATTTGCTTGTTGTGGCTCTAACCAAACAAACTCCAGAATTGACTTCAATCTTAGTTCTCAATTCGACCTTTGCCTTGGTCATAGCACCCTAAGAACTTTGAAATGCATTTTTTTACGCAAGATTAATTAAGTAGTTTATCCATGTCCTTATCGTGTAATCGCCCTCTCATTAAATGTCTATCCGGAAGCCGGCAAACTATGAGGAAGCTTATTGGCAGTTTTATTGCCAACAATGGCGCAGTGCTTGGAATCCAACATTGTTTAAAGTTAAAGGGGTTTATAGTCCTACTTTAGATTATCATACACTCCCTCACTACTCTAGACTTGTTGCAGAGCGCTTTTAAGGACCTTAGTGCTGCCTAGCTGTCAACATTAAAATGTAAACTCTTTTATTCGGTAACTGTTCTCCTATGGAATAGGTTGCCATCAGTATAACCAATATCCTCTCATAGAACATACTACAGTCATTAAATTATCCAAAGGAAGGATGTTACGGGGACTCCCTTAAAAATTTAAAATTGTTTTGAAACTTTAAGTAAAAAAAAAGAAACCGGTAAAATTTAATAAATAAAAAAATAAATTGTTTCAAAAAAATCCAAAGCGAAGAAAAATTCGGTCTCTTAATTATACTTTAATTATTATTCAAGTTTCCAATCCTTTAATGATTTTCTTTTAAAAAATCATTATCAACATGCACATCGATACATTTGTACATATTTTCAATTTCCATAAAAACAAACTGTTTTTCCTTTTTAACCGGTAAACTGCTGCTGCATAGTTATGCGCAAATCCCTAACGTGCCACAAACACTTTGTAGTTGACAAAATGTTTTACAAATTTTCCGATTTCGTGACAAGAAGAAAAAGGAAATCAATTTGTAAGGAAACGCAACTAAATGTTTAATCAGAAAAATCAGGAAAACATTACTGAAAAAGATTCTTTAAAAATAAATTTAAAAATGTAATAAATAAAAAAATAATAAATTTTTTTTTAAAAAGAAATAATTTAAAAATCAAAAAAACCCGATTTTTTTTATATAAAATTTTTTTTATTAAAATTTAATATGAAAATCACAACAAAATTAAATTTAAAATTAAGTTTTGCTTTGCCTCTAAATCAAGGTAAATTTTAAAAATTTTATAGTTTTGGCTTTCAAACGAGTATGTGAGTGTGTGTGATTGTGCGCCTTAACTGCATCACAGTTGCGACTTGTTGCAGGCAACCAGGCAGGCAGTCACCATAATAATACAGGTTTCTCTGATTTTCTATCTGCAGTAAAACGTTTCTTTTTTTATATTTTGTTTAAAGGTAAAAACAAAAAGTTAGTTGGCAATCGTAAGCACGTATATTGTATTCATTGTTTTGATTAAAATCTTTTTTCTTTTGCGATTTGCTGCATTTTCAATTCAATAAAAACATGTTTGGAAAGCTGGTTTCATTTATGGATTTCAAATTTATTAAAAAGGAAAAAACAACAAATAAAATCGTTTTTTCTTATAAACAACCGCGAGCAAAAACCACAAGTAAATGCGTAATGAATTGTGGTAATTGAAAATAAAGCGACAAAAGTTAAACGAAAGATATAAAAACAGCGATTACTGAAATATTAAAAGTGGAACAGAAGGGGGTATTAAAAAAATTAGGAGTTACCACAAGATCAAATTAATTAAAAACTAGCGTAAACTAGCTGACTTGCTAGGACCAGATAGGCTAATAAGCATAGGGGCGAAACTACGGAAAAACTTGCCGATTTTGGATCCACGACACCTGATATTCACGCAATCACCGGTCATTGCTGATGTGGTAATCATATTAGAAAAATAGGGATTGGGCTGCCAAAAAGCAGAGAAGGAAAATACAACCCAACATTTTCGGTACTGGACAATATCCGAGTCAGGCATTTTGGAGCCAGAAGAGGAGCGATTTACGAAACAAAGTGTGTTGACGGCTAAACGATTGGCAAAGCTGTTAACTGGTTCTTTTTTTCTATTTTTGTGTAATAACCAGCACTCGGGGAATGATCCCTTTAGCATGCATTGCATTGTGTTGGTATCGGCAAAATAGGTAATGGGAAGGAGGATGATAGAGGAAGAAGTGTTTATTGAAACTTGAATTAAGCTTCTCAATATTAACTGTGACATGAAATACATCTTTAGGAAGTTAATTCCATATACGCACAGTGCAACTAAAGAACGAATTCTCTCTGTAATGCGTGGTGCTATTCCCTGGACAGTCAACCACGAATGGGTGTGCTCTTCTTGAAAGACTCGAATTTCGCACAATGCCTCTTGTTACAGGAATGAGTTCTAATTCCATTAAAGTTTTGATAAAACAGCGAAATACTTCCCACGCTACGACGGTGCTCGAGTAATCCAAGGCGTTTTGATACCCCGACGTCACCGATGAGTACCTGCGCTCGATACTTTACGCGGTGGAGCAGCTCCAAAATAGACTTTGGGGCACCAGATTATACATGGGAGTTATATTCCATTTTTAGAAGATTAAATGGCTTAAAATAATTCTTACAGCATTTCAAAAAACTAAGACATTCGGTTGCTTCTTTCGACACAAGAAAAACGTGTTCCATCCAACGGACATCGAACTAAATTTTCATGCCCAGAACACCAAGAGTGTCTGCCTCCCAAACATATATATCATCCAATAGCACAGACGATGTAGCATGTATCGCTGTTCGCTTATGCTTTAAAATACAACACTGGGTCCTACGGGCGACCCCGCTCGAACGGCCCCAATCGGAGATTAGCACCAGCTCGCGGTAAAGTTTGTCGTCATTCATAATCTGCCTCATAGCTCTCATCTCGAGAACGCTAGGCCTGTAGTCAAATGCGTATGAATGGCGTATGCTGCTGTCGAAGTCTGACGTTTGGTTCATTGACTAATTGAGCAAGGTGATAGCGGCCTTCTGGAGTGTCATGGCCGGAATGGCAAAGCCAAGAAGAACTGTAAACATTGAAATCTTTTATCATTGTTATTCGCATGAACATCACTTCCTTCATTAACAGCTAAGCTGCAATTAGGTTTTTCTTGATATGCGTAGATTCTACCTTACAAAACATTTTAACATTACTTTCGTAAAGATGCAAAGCTACGGATCCAGTGTAAGTAGGGAAGAGTGATTCTGATGCATTACGGCGAAAAAGTACCAAACTGGGCAAAAAGGCAGTTGATCGCCTCTGTGGCATTTTCCAACTCTTTCTCTAAACTGTTTATTTACGCGTACACCAGCGAACACAGGCATATGCATAGACATATGAAAAATATTTGACCTAGGTAAGATCTGAGATACTTCCTGTATCTTCTCAGTCTTAGCAGACGAAAGCTGCAATTACTGGTCACTGTCGACTTAGTAGTTTTTATCAGGAGGATTCTGTGGTGTTTTAACAGTCCCAGTAGAAGCTGTCAATAAACGGAGTAGGAAGAAGCAATCTTGCTCCTTGTATGCTTCTGTCCGCCACTGGACGATACAAAAGTCAAGCTCCTATTAGGTGATTCACTAAAAACATTCTAAACTATAAATTGTCCGGAAATGCCGGATATCCCTCATCTAAATGGCGGTGCCTTTGCCTTTTGAGAAAAATTGCCAAAACTTCTCTTCCCAATTTTGTAGGAACGGGCAAAGGTACTCATCGGTTATGTAGAGGTTTCTAACTATATCGATTGCTTCGAGTACCATCGTAATAGTAAATGCGTTTCACTTTTCTCTTGATATGATAATAGAATTTGCTCTGAGGAAATCAGAGAACTTTATATTGAAAAATTTAAATTAAATATCCACAAACACTACTCCCTTTATGCTACCTCCCAAAAGCGATATTCTTGATACCAACGCAATGCGTTGCATGAAAGGGGGTTCCCCTTAATGCTGGTTACAATTTAAGCGGCGTACACTAGCAAACTTGCTGGACCTTTTGACCTTATAAACTTGGGTACAAAATTACAAAAAAGACATGGCCGAGTTTGGATTCAACCACATCATGTACCACTGTCCCAATTTCCTTTCAGTGTCGATATGAACGGTACTGTATTGTATTTTAATGATTTCTTTCTGCCAAGAAGCAGAAAAGAAAGATATTTTCCAGCCCCTCTTATGCTCCTGTCTGGCATTGGGTGATATTAGAGCCAGACACTTCGGAATAAGCATATACCCAAATATGTCTTACTTTCCATGACGAATATTTAGCCGTCGTTCGTCCCAATTGTGTTTATAGCATTATTATTTGCAAATTAATTAAAAAAAAATTAATTATTATGAGGAGAGAAAAATTAAAATAAAAAAATATATTCATTTATGTACGTCAATGTACAATAAATAAAATTTGTTTAAAGAAAAATAAAACTCAAGTTATAAACAAGTGAATCGTTAGTTTATCGTTCGGGCAGTTTTGCATGTCATTGTGGCATTTCCGTTCCATAAATTAGCATCTAAAGCAGCCAGCAACTTGTGTAGTTTTTTCGCGGTATTTTTTATTATTATACCCTTCACGCGGTGATAAGGGTGTATATCAGTTCTTTATTCCGTTTGTAATTTCCCTAAAATCCATTTGGGACCCCATGAAGTTTGTATTTATATTTTGGATCCTAATATATAGTGAAATCAATTTAACAATGTCCGTCTGTGTAACCCTTGAAATCAAGTTTCCAGAGTCGACTAAAGTACTGCGGTCCAGGTTTTGGCCTTAAACCATCAAAAATATCCCTTAAATGATCGCTATTTTAAATCAGATCGGGTAACTACGGACCAAGAATTTTCCCAGTTTTTTAGGAAAGAATCCATACAGGAGGAGTCGCAGAACAAAACGTGTTTTTTAATTTTTTTTATGAAAATATTTTTTTCATGTATTTGCAGTAATTTGCTACGATATGGTGTTGTAAAAGTATAGAGCGCCCAGTATCGTATATTTTTCCCGGTACTCATTACTTAAAAGTAAGTATTCAATATTTTCAGGGTTGTATTTGATAGTATTTGAAATTCGAAAACTGCTTGGCTATCGCAGATGACTACGTGTTTCAAGATACCAAGGGAAGGGTATATAAGATTCGGCACATCCGAATATAGCCCTCTTATTTGTTAGTTTTACTATTTGTTTATATGTTTTTTTAAATTTATGCAAAGTTCAAGTGAATATTAAAAAATATACAGAATAACAACTCAAGAAATATAACAACACGTGTACTGTATAAACGTATGTATGTATGAGTGTATGTTTATTTGCATGAAAACATATTTATTTCTAATTAGAGCAAATAATATGTATTTTTGGTTTAATGTGTTTCTTTCTTTGATGCCCCTAAAAAAAATCAAAATTCTCGCTGAATGTTTTGAAAAGGGAGGAGGAGAAGTAAAAGGAGGAGCTCAATTTATGATGTATTTTTGTTCCTTAAACCGCAACAGATGAAAAAGTGTTGATTATTACATTCAACACATAATGATGCATGAGTAGTTTTATGAGGAGTTTACTAAATTATTAGCTGAAACGCATTTGAATTGGGTTAATAATTGATACTAACGTTTACAAGTGGGTGTTTGTAAATTAATTCTTTTAAAAAGATTTTTTTTTGACAGAAGTTAGAGAATTGATATTTAAACTGCCTTTCTCGATGTATATTAAGAGGGAGATTTAGGAAATTCGGACTCTAAGAACGTAAAAATTAGCCAAGCGGGAACATTTCTATCTCCTAAACTGAACACGATAGATTAAAATTTAAAAAGAATCTACTCAAAATATAAACGGTCTGTTTTCTGGCACTTTTTCGATGTTTTGGACACCAAATGGTATAGCAGGGTAAACCCTTAATTTCAGTACTGCTTAGGTCCATTTTGTAATTTTTAAACCATTAAAGAAAGAAACATAATTGAAATTGCGTTGGACAGGTCTCGAGAAATTATAAGGAACTTTTTGATATTTCTTGAAATTTTGGACTCAGGTCCAAAGGGTAATAATTATATTTTGGTACTATCGAGGTACTTTTTGCAATTTTTCGCACCAATTAAGAAAGAAAAAAAAAATTCGAAGGTTTTGGTTCCCTTTAGAAATTTGGATCCTAGGGGTGTCTAATATATCTATGAAATTTAAATAAAAGACGATATCTGGTTTTTAAGAGAATTCAATCGTAAGTGCCAAGGGAACCCAGCATGTAAGTAATAGTTTCTGCTGGGTGCCCTTACAAAGACTCCATGGCCGCAAAACTTAATGTTGGTAAAAACTCCAGCATTTAAAACTCCGGTGCCGGCCGAAACTCCTGCCGGCGGCGAACTTATACCAGCATTGAGGACTTCTGAGTCGCCAATGTCGGCGGAAATTTCTGCTGGCGGCAAACTTGTACTAGCGTTGTAGACTCCGGAGTCGGCAAACTAAACGCTAGTGGAAAATTTTACCGGCGGCGCACGTATTATATACCTCTGAGTCGGCAAACTCAACTTTTACCATTGAGATTGCATTAGGATCCTTATAGAAAAGGAAGTCGATCTGTCCGCCTGCTGTATCCCTTTTCTTATAATTTTCGATACGAAATATTTCGAATACTTAAAAAGCTATCGGTCTCAAATCTACCACAATATAATTGCACAATAATATATACATTTTGATTTAACATTTATTGAATAGGAGCAGGGGTAGCAGTAGCCCCCCATACAAATGTACCATTCTTATGAAAATTTTGATACCCTTTATTTCAAAAACTATAACAGCTAGCGATACAAATTTACTTCAAATAAATTGAACTACAATATCTACATTTGGGCAAAAAAATTGTTGGTTAGGAGAAAGCGGAGTGGTATTCTCCATACAAACGGGACCATTTTCTTATTTTCTTATTTCAGCTATCGACTTGAAAACCACTACAAAGTAATTGAATTAAACCATTAATGTTTAGGAAACAAATTAGCTGTATTGAATCAGGCCAATGTCAAGGCCATATAAAATTTGGCCGAGCGTTTCTTCTTACTTTTTTAAAGGAAATTCAGGTTATATTTCGTTTCAATTTTTCAAACAGCTTTTAATAAAAAGATACCACGATTTTTAAAAAGTTTACTGCAATTCAAAATACATACATACGTGCCTATATGTTGTTTAAGTAAAAAAAACTAAACAAATAAAATAAAAACTTTGACGATAATGTGTGTGCTTCCATATATTAAAAGAACAATAACAACTGCAACAAAAACGTGAAAACAGAAAACGGTAATAAAAACTTTACTTAAAAAAAGCTTTAATTATAAAAAATCGCAACAATAACCACCACCATCATCATTCATGTATTTTAAGTATACGACACAACTTTAAATTCATAAAGTAAAATGTTATTTACAACCTATATGACCATTGGTAAGTAAAATTATATATTGTGTAATAAAACATTTAAAAGATAAAAAAGCAGGGACCGTAAATAATAATTACAGTAGACTCGCGGTAACAAAAACACCGCCATACGTAAACACCGGATAACATGAACATCATTTTTTTTACACTAACTACTCTGTAGCGTGAACACGGTGAGAAAGCCCTATAGCGTGAACAAATTTAAAATGCATTGAACATAGAAGTCGTTGTTTTGTTCTACATTTGTAAGTTATCAAAACTGTTTTTATAATAAAAAGGGGCATCCGCATTATTTTGGAAGTTGCTACCTGACAGAACAAACGTATTTTCTCAAGAAAAATAAATGCTTCTGGAAGAAAAACGGAAAGACAGCAGTCACATTTTTAGCTTGAACAAATGCAACAGGGGTACATTAAATTAAACTTATTGTGATTTAAAAGGAAAATAATCCTTCCTATTGAAGAAACTTTGAATCTCCTGTGGACTACAATTACTTCAAATCGTCATGGATGACAGCTGCCATTTTTAAAAATTGGTTTACCATTTATTTTTACCATAGATAAAGTTTGCTTGATTTTATAGAATAAACCTCTGCTGTTGATAGATAATGATCCATCTCATCATCCCGAAAATGTATTGAGAACAGACGACGATTTTATAGTTGAAATGCTTATGCCACCAAACGTCACGCCGCTCATACAGCCTATAGATCAAAATGCCATAAGACTTACAAAACTTTACTACAGAAGCAGTCTTTAAGCAATTGTTGTAGTCACAAGGACTAACGTTATATAAGGTTTAAAAAAATTGACGCAATTGGCTATTTAAATTTAGCTTGGAAACAGTAGCAAAATGCTGGACGAGCATTTTGAGCTCTTTGCGGACGAAGAAGACTGTGAAGAGGATATTCCATTATCTATTTTGAGAAAAAGGATTTGTTCGGCAATTAATGTCCAACAAGAACACGCAATAGAACTTCTTCATGTAATTAATCCAGAGGTTTGAACCTTTTCTTCCGTTTCTTAATCCAAATTGTATAGTTGCAGTTTAGTTTTTTATTTGATAATATCCATAAAAGGACTGAAGATTTACCAAACACAACCGAAACGTAGGAAGTTTTGACCAGTGATAAATGTGAAAGCGGTAACAGTATTCTGGAAAAAGCACGTACCAGAATAGAGCCTTGGGAAATAATCAATATTTTCACTAAAGATTTGGAATGGGCGGAAGATGAAAACATATGTCACACAGATATCATCGTACTTAAACGTGTTTAGCAATTTGCCAAAAAGGAAAATCCTTAAAAAAACATGTGTACATTACAATCTTAACACACAAAAATATATAAATTTAAGCTAAAACGCCCGTCTAATATATTTAGAAAACTAAAAGAGTTTCACCTTCGTTAACATGAACAGCTTCGAAAACGAGAACACTCTCGGTTTTTAATAGTTCACGCTACCGCGAGTCTACTGTATTTTCGGATTTTAAATGAAAAAAATCATATACAAGAAATCACCGGAAAGTCAAGTGAAATAGAACATCTTGATGGTATTAAACTGAATTTTTTTAAAATCAAATGCTTTTATAATTTTTGAATAATTTTTTTTTTAAATTAAAATTTTTTTATATATTTTTTTTTTCAAAAAATAGTAAGTATTTTTTGATTTTTATTTACTTTTTCCAGACATAATGGTTATATTATATTGAGTTAATATAAAAATAAAAAAATAACGATTATTTTGATCATATTTGATTCAAGTAAAAATTTAAAAATAATAATTTTTCTGGCATAAAAATAAAATCCAATAATAGTTTTAAAACATTAAAAAATATTTTTTAATTTTTGAGATTTATTTTTTTATTGCATAATTATTACGGTCCCTTGATGAAAGTGATTGTCTATATCTAATATTCAAAACCTTTTGAGCGAAATGTGTATGTATGTATAAAATATGTATTGATTTCGTCTTATTTTTGTTCTTTTAATTTTAAGTTCTTACTGAAATAAAACGAAACATTGACATGGTTGGTTTATAATTGACACAAATTTTTTTTTGTCAATTTGATCAACTTGGTTTAATATTTTTTCATTTATTACTCTGTACCATCCCAGCCAGCAAAATTAGCCGGCATCTGCACGATATCTTACAAAAACATCTGCCAATTTGACAGAATTCCTAACGAATCCCTTTAGATTTCTGACCGTGAAAAATATGAAGTGGTTAAAGCGAAATCTGTAAGATATATCGTAAAAAATTCTTAGCCGGCGTGTCTAGTAGAAACCTGAGAAAATTCCGACAGAGTCGAGTAAAAATCTGTTAAAAACCCAAGCGTGCAGAAAAGCCTACTTTTCTATACGCCTTGTTTAAAAACCAGAAACTTTATAAAAGTAATTTCATGAAAAATGTTATGTTGTAAGTCTAGTAAAAAGCTATATTTACACTACCTGAGTTATCATTTGAGTTTTACAACTAAGACTCATTTGTATAGTGGAATAACATGTCTGTTTTATTTGTTAATATTTTTGTCTAATCTCAGTTGAAAAATGAAACGTATTCTAATTTCAAACTTTTTACGTCTGAATTTTAAATTTAAGTTTTTTAAAGTTACCGGACTAAATGCTTGTTGTTGTAGATTAGACGATTTTCGATTATTAGAGAAAATTTTTTGAGGTTTTATGCACTTTTACTTGCATGTGTAAACCCCTGGTTAACAACATTGTAACAAATTGCATTAAATATTTGTTTTAATTGTCGTTTTTTTTTATAATAACCAGCACTCAGGGGATGGCCCCTATACATGCATTCCATTGTGTTGGTATCAGGAAAATAGGTTATGGGAAGGAGGATTAAATGAGTAGTGTTTGTGGACATTGGATTTAAATATCTCGATATTTATTGTGACAGGAAAGACATCACTAGGAAGTTTATTCCACTTACGCACTGTGCGACCGAAGAAGGAATTCTCCCTGTAATGTGTGGTGTGATTCACTGGCCAGTCGACCACGCATGGATGTGCTCTTCTAGAAAAACGCGTATCATGCAAAAATTTCCGGGTTCCGGGAACAAGCTCCCTGATTTCCTCAGAGCACATTCCATTATAGTATCGATAGAACAGCGAAACACACCCCACATCACGGCGGTGCTCGAGTAAGACAAGACCAATAGACACCACAACGTCGCTGATGAGTTTCTTCGCTCGTTCCTGTACGCGGTCAAGTAGCTCCAAAATAGACTTTGGGGCACCAGCCCATACATGGGAGTTGTATTCCACTTTTGGTCGGATATAGGTGGTATGAATACTGAGAAGATCAGATGGCGTAAAGTAATTCCTACACCGTTTAAGGAAGCCAAGGCACTTCGATGTTTCCTTCGACACAAGAGAAATGTGTTCCGTCTAGCAGACATCGCACTGGATTTTCATGCCCAGAACATCAAGAGTCGATGTCTTTTCAACACTTATACCATCCATTAATACAGACGAGGCAGCATCGTTCAATGTGCTTTTATGGGTTAAAAGACAACATTGGGTTTCACGGGCATTAAAATTGACCCTATTTGCACGGCCCCAATTGGAGATTACCATCAGATCGCGGTTGATTATAACATTTATACTCTGTCTCCTAGCTCCAACCTCCAAAGAGCTAGTCCTATGGTTAAATGAGTACGAATAGCATATGCTGCTGTCGTCTGCAAAAGAATAGATAGGATATGAAGTTTGACGTAGAAGGTCATTCAGAGAGATAAGAAAAAAAGTAGGAGAGAGGACGGAGCCTTGCGGTACCCCTGAATTGATTTTGAACTCATTGGAAGAGATCCCATCTATAACAACACGAATAGTGCGATCTCTGAGAAAACTCGATATAAATCGAGAAAATTTTTCACCGACACCAAAAGCAAAAGATAGAAGCTTACAGTGCCAGACCCTATCAAACGCCTTAGATATGTCCAGAGCCACCAATAATATTTTATTTACATTAAAACGAAATTTTAAAGAGCCACAAGGTTATGCCTTTAAAAGTTCCTGGGGCAAAAAGAACTAAAAAAAACTTTAAAAATCACCAAATTTTAAGAGAAAGAATTTGGTTAAAGGTCCATTGCCATTGTAACGAGCGACTTTTTAGATTAAAGGCTACTAATGGAGGCAAATATGCACTTGCTTTCCTGTGATAAACATTTAATTTTGCAAAAAGTAATTTTATGAGTTGCGTTTGCAAAAACTATAAAAGCAGCTTAATTTCGTTTAATAATTACACACATTGTGGTTGACTAAAGCGTTGATTTAGCCACACCTTGGAAAATTTGTTCGACATAATTCCTTGACGCGACAACACGCTGAATACATAGTTGTGACAATAAAACAAATACTGCAACAAAAATAATAAAATAAGAGTTACATGCATACAACATGCAACATATATATCAAATGATTAAAAAATGTTTTAACGCTTGTAAACGGTATAAACATGCTCATATTATGTAGAATATATTTTGACTAAAAATAAGCAAATTTTGGAACATAAATATTCATACATTTAAGTATCAATGAATGCTTACCTCTATAATGTTTTCAAATTGTTATGACAGCAACAATATTGGGCGTTATAAATTATGGTGTAGGGTATAATCTGGTCGGGCTTGACCGACTATAAATTTCCTACTTGTCTTATATAGCGACCTGTCTTAGAACATTTCTGATAGTTTAATAACAAAATCGGCCCTCTTAGTGGGACTTGACTCCGCTCGGGAAACTTTATTTCAGCAGATGAACATGAAGACAGGTTTCAAAATATATATAGTTTTTGAGCTAGCATGTGAATTATGTAGAAAACGAAATTACGAACTGGCATATACCCCTATTACTAAGTGAAAAGTATAAAAAATTTATTTGTAGTATGACTGCCTAAGCATTAAATAACAACTACGGGTGTCTGGTGGCAGATTTATATTTTCAAATTTAAATAGAAAACGTAATACTTGACTTAAAGTTGTATAAAGAGCTGTAAACGATAGAGTGAAAATGCTAACTTTATTTTTTTAAGAGTATGTCATCCAGATGTCTTCCGACGAGTTAAACACACTGTTCAAAACGAAGCCTTGTGTTCTGCGCTACACGCTGCAGTAAACTTGGTTCAACTGAGCTGATTTCTCGAAGAATATTTTCCTTTGAAGCCACAAAATATTGGGGATTGTCATTATAAACCCTCTCTCTGAGGAAGCCATGGGAGCTAGATCGGGCGACATCGATGGACATGGGATGTCTCCAAAGTGACTCATCGGTTTTTGGGGGAAATTTTCCCAAAGAAAATTCATTGAAACCACGCATGTAAAGAGCACAATGGATAATAATGCGTCGATAATTTTCACCGTTGTCATTTGTCTCCTGGCCTCGAGAATTTCGGGGAGAACATGGTCCAATTATCTCATGCGTGGATAAGGCACACCAAACACATACCCTGGGGCAATGCAATTGTTTTTGATGTTTCAATAGAGGGTTACGGATTCTTGGAGATCAGTAATGGCAGTTTTGCTTTTTGACGTGGCCGTTCAAGTGAAAATAAGCCTCGTCGCTCCAAAAAATTAGATTTATAGTGTGAAATCGTTTTAGAATCGTTCCAGAAATTTTTGCGTAAATCAAAGTCACTTTCTTTCAGCTCTTGAACGATTTGAATTTTAAAATGATGGAACTTCATATCCTTTTTTAAAATTTGCATGACTAATCGCTCTTAGACTCACTTGGACAGTCTGGTCTTTTCCATATTGAAAGTCGCAGATTTTTACGAAAATTGCTTTCAACGAGTTCAATAATGTTTTTGGGAGTCCTTGAAGATCGGCTGGGCCTTGGCAGTGGGACATTCATAGCCTAAGTAGTCTCTGCACCTACGAAGGAATTAAATTAAAACTCGATCCATCACGTTTTCGCTAAATACGAGCTTTGAACAAAATTGTCGACGAGCAATTACGTACAAATCATTACTCTTAAAAAATGTCTCCACAGAGAACGCGCATTGCTCACTCGACTGCTGTGACCTCGTGACTGACAAATCTGCACAGTCGATAATTCCAACGGTGCCACCCTTATGAACTTGACACCAGACACCCTGTACAAAGCATTAACAGACAATATTTGCGGAATGTGTCTGATAGCAATTCGCTGTAATTTGCTTATTGGCATGTAAATTCAATAAATTTTGAAATAAATAATAAATAAATATTTTTAAATTGCAATGTTCATTCACATTCAGTGAACTAAAACCTACACAGAAAGAAAAAACACTTTCTATAATCAAGAATTTTATCCCTAAATTTATCCAAAAGTCTATTCGGGTTTAGTTAAAAAAAATCAAGCAAAAAAAAACTTGTTTTTTTTAAAATATATTTTAGCAAAAAGAAAACAAAGTGTTTTGGTGGCCTCAATGGTAGCGTGCTGGTGCTATAGTTCGAAAAGTCCCCGGTTCAAATTCCAGCAATGGCAAGAATAAAAAAAAGTTTTTCAATTAACAAATACGAGGGTTGCCTTTATGTTTGGGATTCGGCAACACTAGGGTTTTTCAATCTGACAACTGACAGCTCTATCGTAAAGTTTGACATTTTCTAAGTTATACGTACTCAGAACGTTTTGACATACGAGCGTTATTTGTATTGTTAACAGTAACTTAAAAAATTCAACTCCACTCAAAAATGAAATTTAATCGTGAACGATTACGTGCGATTATTTTTTACAACTTTCGACGTGGATTAACTCAGCAACAGTGCTTGGATGAACTAAATTATGTTTTTGGCGATGAAGCTCAATAAAGGACCAGTGTTAATCGATGGTATGGTGAATTCAATTGTGGTCGTAGTTCACTCCATGACGAATTTCGTGAAGGTCTTGCAAAATCAGTTGTTGTTTCGAAAACCATTGATGCTGTGCATGAACTGATATAAGAAGATAGTCACGTGACCTATCGTGAGATTGAGACAGCCTTAGGCTTTACTGGGACCAGCATGCATTCAATATTGCATGAACATATGACTGTCAAAACAAGTTCTTCGCGGTGGATCCCACACAATTTGTCAATCGCTTCAAAAAAGGCTCGTGTCGATTAGTCGTAAGAAATGCTCAGAAAATACGATCGCGGTGCTTCGAATTACGTCTATGATATGGTGACAGGTGATGAATCCTGGATTTACGCGTATGAGCCCGAAAGTAAACAGCGGTCGACTGTATGGGGATTTTAGATGAGTCAAATCCAACAAAAGCTGTTTGCGCCCAAAGAACTTCTAAGCAAATGGTCACCAGCTTTTTCAGAAAACTGGACATGTAGCTACCGTATCACCTTAATAACGCAGAACAGTCAATTCTGAGTGATACACAACCATTTTTTTGCCAGTTGTGTTCCAAGAAATCTGGAAAACCAACAGCCGAAGATGGATCACTCTTCACCAGAACAATTCGAGCTCTCACACGTCGGCTCAAACAACTGCATTTTTAAGCACCCAAAACATCGATTTCATGAGTCATCCGCCGTATAGTCCTTTCTTGGTACCGAGTGACTTCTTTTAATTTCCGCAGGTAAAAAACAAACTTAAAGGCCAACGTTTTTCGACACCTTAAGAAGCGGTTGCTGTATTCAGAATGCATGTTTTAAAGAAACCTCAATCAGAGAAGCAAAAGTGCTTCGACAATTGGTTCGAACGCATGCAAAAGTTTATAAATCTTCATGGGTAATATTTTGAAAAACAATAAAGTGGTTTTCGATGAATAATATTTGTTTTTATTCTCTAATCACGAAATATAAAATGCAACCCTCGTATTTACACATGCAAGTGCTTTTATTAAATTTTTCACACGTATTATCATTTATTCTTATAGTTTGCTATCGTAAGTGAAATAATTAGAGAAAATGTGAGTTTTTGAGTCTTTATGCACCTTTACTTGCACGTGTAAACCCCTGGTTAACAACATTGTAACAAATTGCATTTAATAGTTTTTTTAATTGTCGACTTATACTGCAAAGAAAAAATAAATTTAAAAAAAAACAATAAACAAGTGTGGTCTTTAAATGTAAAAATATTTTATTTACATTAAAACTAAATTTTAAAGAAGCACAAGGTTATGCCTTTTAAGTTCCCTGGGGCAAAAAGAACTAAAAAAAAACTTTAAAAATCACCAAATTTTAAGAGAAAAAAATTGGTTATAGGCCCATTGCCATTGTAACAAGGCGACTTGTTAGATTAAAGGCCAAATGGAGCCAAATAATGCCCTTGCTTTCCTGTGAGAAAAATTTAATTTTGCAAAAATTATTTCTATGAGTTGCGTTTGCGAAAACTATAAAAGCAGCTTAATTTTGTTTACTAGTTACACACATTGTAGTTAACTAAAGCATTGATTTAGCCACACCTTTGAAAATTTTTTCAACATAATTCCTTGACGCGACAACACCTGAATACATAGTTGTGACAATAAAACAAATACTGCAACAAAAATAATAAAATAAAAGTTACATGCATACAACATGCAACCTGTAAATATGAATTTAATGTACATGCAGTACTATACTATTACATACATCAAATTATTACCAAATGTTTTAGCACTTGTAACGGCATAAACATGATCATAGTTTGTAAAATACATTTCGACTAAAATCCGTTATAAATTTTAGTGTGGGGTATAATCTGGTCGGGCTTGACCGACTATAAATTTCCAACTTGTGTTTTTTAGCGACCTGCTTTAGAAAATTTCTGATAGTTTAAAACCCAAATCGGCCCTTTTAGTGGAACTTGACTCGGCGCCGGAAACTTTATTTCAGCAGATGGACAGAGGGTCAGGTTTCAAAATATATATACTTTTTGAGCTAGCATGTGAATAATGTAGAAAACGAAATTATAAACTGACATATACCCCTATTACTAAGTGGACTAAATGTTATTATTAGACAGCGGTTCAAAAGCAGGTGGTTTGGCGAGCGATGAATTCGGCTTCTGATTTTTATATTCAAACTTAAATAAAAAACGTAATAATTGACACAAAGTTTTATAAAGAGCATTGAACGATAGAATGGAAATGCGAACTTTATTTTTTTAAGAGTATGTCATCCAGATGTCTTCCGACGAGTTAAACACACTGTTCAAAACGAAGCCTTGTGTTCTGCGCTACACGCTGCAGTAAACTTGGTTCAACTGAGCTGATTTCTCGAAGAATATTTTCCTTTAAAGTCACAAAAGATTGGGAGTTAGTTCGGGCGACCTCGGTGGCAATGGAATGTCTCTAAAGTGACTGATCGATTTTTAGGGGAAATTTTCCCGAAGCAAATTCATCAAAGCTCTGGCTTGTTGTGCAGTCGCCCAATCCTGAAACCACGCATGTAAAGAGTACGATGGATGAACTGCAATCATGCGTCGATAATTTTCACCGTTGACATTTGTCGCCTGGCCACGAGAAGTTTGGGGAAAACATGGTCCAATAATCTCATGCTTGGATAAGGCACACCAAACACTTACCCTGGGGCAATGCAATGGTTTTTGATGTTTCAATAGAGGGTTACGGGTTCTTGGAGATCAGTAATGGCAGTTTTGCTTTTTAACGTGGCCGTTCAAGTGAACATGAGCATCGTCGCTCCAAAAATATTAGATTTACAGTGCGAAATCGCGTTTTAGCATCGTTCCAAAAAATTTTTGCGTACATGAAAGTCACTTTCTTTCAGCTCTTGAACGATTTAAATTTTAAAATGATGGAACTTCAGTTCATTTTTAAAATTTCATTAATAATCGCTCTTAGACTCACTGGGACAGTCTGCTCTTTTCCATATTGAAAGTCGCAGATTTTTACGAAAATTGCTTTCAACCAGTTAATTGTTTTTAGGAGTCCTGGAAGATTGACTGGGCCCTGACAGTGGGACATTCACAGCCCAAGTAACCTCTGCACCTACGAACGAATTAAATTTACACTAGGTCCATTGCGTATTCGCCAAATACCGAGCTTTGAACAAAAAAGTCGACGAGCAATTATGTGAAAATCATTACTTTTAAAAATGTCTCCACAGCGAACGCGTGATGCTCACTTGACCACTGTGAAATCGTGACTGGCAAATCTGCACAATCGATAATTCCAACGGCGCCACACTTCCTCAGCATCGTTAGTACTTTTTAAAATAAACGTATTTAAAAATATGAACTTGACACCAGACACCCTGCATTAACAGACAATATTTTCGGAATGTGTCTGATAGCAATTCGCTGTAATTTGCTTATTGGCATGTAAATTCAATAAATTTTAAAATAAATAATGAATAAATATTTTTAAATTGCAATAATGTTCACTCACATTCAGTGAACTAAAACCTACACAGAAAAAAAAAACACTTTCTATAATCAAGAATTTTATCTCTGAATTTATTCAAAAGTCTGTTCGGGATTAGTTAAAAAAAATCAAGCAAAAAAAAACTTGTTGCTTTTCAATATATTTTAACATAAAGAAAACAAAGTGTTTTGGTGGCCTGGATGGTAGCGCGCTGGTGCTATAGTTCGAAAAGTCCCAGGTTCAAATCCCAGCAGTGGCAAGAATAGGAAAAAGTTTTTCAAATAACAAATAATATGTTTTTAATTAAATTAGAAATAAAATGTAAAACTAATTTTCTTTTATAAAGCTCCGTAAGTCAAAAAAAAAATTTTCATATTTGAATTTATACTATTTGCCAATCAATCTTTTTTAAGCTTATATCACGTACGGTTTCGAACTTAAATTAAACCCTAAAATTAAGAAATTCGTACCAGATAAATCGTACTTGGTTCAAGAAGTTTCGTACTTGGTATAAGAAAATTCGCACTTATAGTACTTTTGACAACGCTACGGCTCTGTTAAGGTAAGGATTGAATTACTCGGTTTATTTTTTTCTGTGTACGAATTAAGTATTTTGATCTGGTTGACTCTAAGAACATAAAGACAAAACGACTGTCGCCTTATTCTTATGCCTGCTGTTGAGCATTTATCTGAAAAGATACCAAAACAAAGATTAACTTTTTTTGTGTTCTAACATGGTTAGAAGTTAAATGCAAGTGAATGCCTGGAATCCGTTTATATCATTTAACGATTACTGTGGCATTTTTGTTAAAATATTCCCCCCCACATTTGCAATAACAAATTGCTGTTATATTTAGAGCATATTTGACTGAACATTTAATTTACATAAAATGTTGTTGTTGCTATCGTTGTTTGCACTGTTGTTGTTCACTTTTATTAATTTTACACGTTTTTTTCCATATTGTTTTTGCAACATTTGTCTCTTTCGGTTCAAATTTTTATGCCACTTTGTTTTCATGATTTTTTTTATTATTTAATTTTACATTTTATGCAAATGTGAGCGCCCCTCGCTTAGAATTGAACATGAATTAGATGATGTGGAGTCTTAATGATGCTTGAGGCGTTTTGTTGTCGCGTGTTTAAATTTGATTTATATTGATGTCGTTAGTGTTACTTATTGATTAAATTAAAGTTGTTAAAAAAAAAATGGCGCTTTGTCTTAACTTATTCAGAGTTTCTCGATGGTGTTTGATAAAGTTTCTTAAAAAGTTTCAAGAAAATTAAATGTTTAAGAAATTAAAAGGCAAATTAATTTTTTTTAGTCAAATAGGTGTCTTATTTGCTGCCAATGCGCGTTATTAGGTCTTGGACGACAAATCTAGGATTATTTATGACTACTCTTGCCCACGATCTCCAACATGCAACATAAATTAAAAGGTCTGAAGAGCTGAGCAAACAATGTTGGTCTTGAAATAGTTTTCTTTTAACATACTTAAACATAAATCTTATTTTTATAAACTTACAATAAGTTTTAAAATCTTAAAAAAATCAAGAAAAAACACTCCACTCAGTGTCAAACCGAATCTGAGCTCTCATATTAACCATTAATTCCGATAGTTTTATCTAAGGGCAACGGTGTCCCTTCTCTTTATACGAGTTTGTTCTCAATGTTGTAAGACGTGCTGATCGAGCATATTTAGATGTGTTTCTTCCTTAAAACTTAAACATTTTTATGATGTTTGGCTGAATTCCAAAACGCAGTTTGCTTTGCATCACAAAATTTCAAGTTTTTCCTGAAAGCAAAGATGAGGATATTGATAATATCTTCTACTTCCAAATGAGTGTTTACAGCTATATAAATGCCCTGGAAGCAAAAAACGTTGTCAAAATTGTAAGGAGTGTATAAGGGAAGAAGTTTAAAATTTGTAATGCAAAGCAAACTGCGTTTTGGAATTCAGCCTTTGTCCTATAATTCTATTCAATCGCGCCAAATTTGTTTCAAAATATAGTTATTAAGTAGGCAATTTAGAATCTAAACGAAGTGTCTTTCATTTAGCCAATGAATTTGAGTTGATTTGACTGTTTTTTTTTGTGTCCACTTCGTGGCTTTATGTGACTTCTATCCGATTCGACCATCCAGCTGACCCCTTAACATTTTGCCTGAAAGTTTTGGAGTGCCATCTGGGTATGAAAAAGTATTGGGAAATAAAATTCTTTGCGTAAAGTAAAAGTTACGTAGATTGTTCATTTATTTCTATTTCCTATAACTTTGCCGTTTCTCCGCTTAGCTTATATGATGTTGTAGTTGGTTAGGATCTCTAGGACCTTTATTAGTGCTGGGAGAAACAGTATAACCAGCCAATGTTGAATTGTGTGTTTGACTATTTGTTAGTATGTCGTTTATGTACGTCAGCTTCTATTGGTTGAGGGAACCTAAGTGGTTGCCTCTTTGATCATGGTCGGTTATGTACTTTTCTAAAGGGCTTTAGAGATTAACTGGCAAGTTCAGTTTAGTTTAGTCAAAAGACCATATTTTGTCCAAGGCTTCAGAGACAACAATAAAAAGCGCAAAATTGGATTTATATTCCTCAAAGAGTTTTTTTATAACCTTTACCAATCTTTAGGCTAAGATTAATTTTAAGAATTCCAAAGTCAGTAGAATTAGCAGCCAAACAGTCGAATGCTTAGATAACTTCTGCTATTTAGGAAGCATAAGGAAAGGGAAGCGAACACAGCATTCAGACGATTGTAATCAGTGTGGAAAAGTTTATAAAATAACAAACATTCCTTCAAACCAGTTGAACATTAATGAGAATTCGCTGGTATCAAGCAGCGTTAGGCGAAAGCTATAGTTTTTCGTCCTCAGAATTATGCGCAGGATAATAACGCCAGACACGGATCTCTGGAGACTTACAATCCAAGAACTAGCATGGGCCCCTGTTGTAAGAGAATTGGCCATCATCGAAAAAATTTCAATAGGTTTAAATTCTCAATGTTTCAAAACAACCCACAGGCGCCCCAGGAATATCTGGAGCTAGAAGAATCAACTTTTGGAAAGACGCAAAAGCAACAATTGCAAACCGAGAAATTTGGAGATCATTCGTGAAAGTTATGCTTCTAAAGGACATTTAATTTTTTTATTCTTATGTTGCAATTGGGCCACTGCACAGCAATAAAACAGTTGCTTTAAGGCGGCTCATATTAGGAAATCCCTTAGCTTAGAAACCGTAAATAAAGCAAGATAATAAGCTTAATAATAAGGCACTCAAGCTTGCAAGGTTTTCTTTTCGAATGGGGGTTTTTAAAAAGAGCAAAACAATCCGATCACAGGTTTAAGTCTGTAGATTGTGGGACTTAAGACCTTTTTTGGATTCTTCTGCTTACAGACTGCCAAATAAACATCTATGAATGCGTTTATCTTCTATGTACTTTATATATCAAGTCCTTAAATTCCAAGGGAAACATAGAGCCAGTGAAAATCCCGTATATCATATCCTATTTCACATGATACCATTTCTTTCCGGAAAACGTCATGCTGTTGCGTTTTTGCTTTGACTTTGCGTCTATCGTGTTGGTATCGGGAAAATTTGTTATAGAAAGGTGGATATAGGGAGTAGTGTTTGTGAACATTTGATTCAAACTTCTCAATACTAGCTGTGACAGGAAAGACATATTTAGGTAGATTGTTCCACATACGGACTGTGCGACTAAAGAACGAATTCTCTCTGCAATGCGTAGTGCGATTCACCGGGCAGTAGACCACAAATGGTTGTGCTCTTCTTGAAAGCCGCAAAAAGCATGTGTTTTAGGAACAAGTTCCCTGATTTTTCTCGAAGCACATTCCATTATAGTATCGATAGAAAAGTGAAATGCATCCCACATTGTGACGATGTTCAAGTGAATCGAGACGGTTAGATGCCCCAATGTCACCGATGAGTACCTTCGCCCGTTCTTGTACGCGGTCAAGTAGCTCCAAAATAGACTTTGGAACATCTGCCTATCACACAAAAAACTACAAAAAAAATTTTTCAAACAAATTCTTGTTCAAAATAATTTATTTTTTTAGTCAATTTATTTAATAGTCTCTAATAATATTTTTATTTGATTTTTAAATCAAACAAAATTTTCGCCTAGACAAATAAAATATTTAACCAGCTCAGCAAAATTTTTTAACAGAAGCTAAAATTCTTGCAAAATTGTTTGTCTAAATTTACAACTTTCGTTGTAGGTCCTCAGCCAGACAAAATATTTACTGATTCTCTGAAATTTGTTACTGATTCTACAACTCAGTTTTTTCTGTGTATACAGGAGAATTGTATTCCATCTTCGGTCGGAAAAAAGTGATATAAATATTTAGAAGATCAGATGGCGAAAACACTTGGATGCTTCCTTCGATACAAAAGAAAACGTGTTCAGTCCAGCGGACATCGCACTGGATTTTCATGCCAAGAACATCAAGAGGTTCTGTCTTCCCAATACTTATACTATTCATTAATACAGACGATGAAGTTTAGTCCAGCGCGCGCTTATGTGTAAAAAGCATTAGGGGCATTAAAGTCGACCCTATTCGCATGGCCCCAGTCGGAGATTAGCACCAGATCACGGTTGAGAGTGTCATTCATACTCTGTTTTATAGCTCCAATTTCGAGAAAGCTAGGCCTGTAGTCAAATGCGTATGAATGGTATATGCTGCTGTCGCCTGCAAAGAATTTGAAGTTTGACCCAGGAGGTCATTAAGAAAAATAAGAAATAGAGTAGGAGAGAGGACGAAGTGTTGTTAAGAGTGTCACATGCCTGCTTTGCTTTGCTTAGTCTGCTCTACGTCTTTCGATGTTATTTTGTCAATGAAAAACAGGATAAAATTAGGTAAAGGACAATTAAGTTTACTTACTTTTACCTTAAAAACGATTTTGGATCATATGAATCAAAGTTCTCTGTTTTTTAACTTTATTTATAAATTAAAATATGCATTACTTCTATATCAATCCTAGTAACGCAAAGTGTATTTAAAGTTTAATTATAATTTTTCTTCTGAATTCATTTTAAATTGTTTTATTATAACAATAAATAAAATAACATCAACAGCAACTGTTGCGACTTACGTCTGTCGTCATCATTTGCCTAAATGAGAAATTATAATTTTATTAAAAAAACGCATAAATAATTTAATTAGCTGCCCCCAGGTATGAAAAAATTAGCTAGTCCTATAACTACAATACGACATCAACTGCTGGCCTAAACAACCACGCGAACATTTGTATATTCGTATCCCAGTTGGCCAAATCTTCGTAGACGATATTGTGAACGATGCTAAGAAGGCTTTTATAAATTTATCACTGACTACATTTTCGTTTATATGGTTTAAAATATTAATAAAAAGAGGTGCCTTTTAATGACAATTTAATGAAATCGTTTTCAATTTGGTCTTTTATATTAATTTAAAATAATAAGGATATGATTGGCGACTTTTTCGCTTTTATTTCCTTGTATGTTCATTTGTATGAAAATGTTATCCACGATTTATTTCAACTGCTTTTAATATGGTTTTATTCAACAATGGGTAAAAGGAGTCTTTAACACATGGCCAACTGGTATTTTATGACAATGAACACGACTAAAACAGAACGAATCAGATATAACGGATGGTTGGATGATATTTTTTTTTATTTTATAAAGTTGATGTTGAGGGCATATTGCATACATTTGCTGCTCTAAAACGTTATATTGTAATAAATGTTTTTAGCGATTTGCAATTTAAACAAATTGTACTTGAAAACAGATTATGGTCGGTTACCACGGAAGCATAATATTTTGTTTTAATTTTGTTTGCCCCGTCTGCCATTGAAATAAAAAGTGCCATAAAATAAAAATATTTATTTATTTATTGTAGATTATTTTCATAATTTTGTTTTTACTTATAAGTATTTCTGAATGGAATTGTGGGGGATTTGTGAGATTTTTAATTTAAAGGAGGAAAATATTACTGTTAGTCTTGTGATTTTTATTATTAAATATAATTATTTGCTCTAAAGTCCTTTCTTTGATTTATGTAAGACATTTCAAGTCTAATTATGGTTAAACTTAATTAAGCAAAACATTTTTTTGTCGGGTTGTTGAAAGCAACAAAAACCTTGTGGAGTATTGTCACCTTAATAATTTGTTATGCTTGTGGCAATCATAGAAATGTTTACTGCTATCATGTTGCTGTGAGTATCCTCAGACATATTTTTTTCTATGAGTTTCTTTATAAATTCAGTTTGTAATGATTTTTTATGTTTGGAAGTGAAAAGAATGTTTATGTAATAGAGAAGTGCCCTTAATATTCCCATTAATAATAAATTTAAATCACTTTCCAAAAAGCATAACAAGTATATTTGCTTTTAACAGCGAATTTTTACCTTTTTTTCCTAAACTAAGTACAACAACAATTACTTTTAATTTTTTATCTTTTAGCAAATGCCGTAATTATTATTCTTAACAAAAAAAATATATATATGTGATCACTCATATGCAAGAGACCAATTTAAATACGGACTGATAGACATATAGGAAAAAAATGTACACAGTACCGTGCATTTAAAAAGCATTAAATATTTTTGGTTGTTTTCCTCTTATTATTATCATTTTTAAAAAAGCCATAAAGCACCACGATCTTTTGTGTCGGATTAAGGTTGACCTCGACAGATGCAAGCAAGCCACAGATAAAGCGAACTTTCTTTCCGGAAAAATACCCTTTAAACTCCCTTAGCATTGTATTGTACATTTTCTGAAGATTCAGCATAATCTGTCTGCACATTACAATGCCCTGTACTATTTGATGTCAGTGTTCCCCATTCTAAATCATTTGTGCCTTTGGCCGGTTCGGCAAAGCTGAAATTATTCCTCGACAATTCAACAAAATCCTTTTACTGTTTAAGTCCTAAAACTGTTTACCAATGCTGGGCAAATTTGTCTGTTATCCAGGTAGCGATTGTAAAGACTCCTAAAACATTAATCAGGAGTTGCCATTCCTTTTAAGAATGTTAGGTCTCCGATTGGCTAAGAAATCAGCCCGACCGTTTCCTAGATGGCTCTCATAATCGGGCGCTAAAAATAACGTAAGCCAAATCTATTAAGATATGTTATACAAAACCAGTTCCGACTTCACCTCTTATATATTCACGCGGAGTGCTGCTTTGCTGTTGATTAAACATATATCCTCATAACCCACGCTTTTCCCCCTTCTTCTATTAACATTATAGGCACAATGCATCGCTACCAAGAAAAGGTATTTTGTGTTGCCTGTATAAAACCTAATAGTTGCATGTCGATGAATTCCAAATGCCCACTGGCGTAGCAAAACTGCCACTCAGAAAGCTCAATGAACTAGTGCAGAATGCCGGGCATTAGCCTTACAGTAAAAACGACAGGTCGCAGTGTCGGGCCTACCGATCTTGTGCAGATGGTATCTGTCCCAGGGCTTAACTCCAGTGGGCAGCAAATTCAGCATTCCTCCCTTAGGACCACCAAATTTCCACGTGAAAGTCCGCAAAACGGCTTCGGGCCAAAAAGAAGGTGAATTACTCCACATAAGGCTAGAATATCGGCGCGTTCGTTGCTCACATGACCCTTAAGATTATGGGTTCATAACAGCGTTACATCACTGCGCACAGCAAACCAATTCAGGTGTCCCATACTCCTTTACCAGTGCGGATTTGATATCATGAGAATACATTCCTTCTTACAAATTCGTCGGAACATACGCCTACAGCGTAGATCTCAGTCATTTTAGACGGACATTTACCCATCCGTGGGGCCCTTTGAAAACTAAAGCCAACTATTTCAGCGCCAATGTCGTCATTCAGATGCTTACACCCATCGGTATATCAAACCTCCTCAGGTTCCTTGGATCCGTAGGTCCAAGTGATATGGTCGGGGATCTCCATATCGAAGCATGTAGCAAAGATATGTATCCTCTGAATCTTGTCCCTTACGCTAGAAATAGGATCGTGAACCACATTTCCTTATGTCCCCACATTGTCGAATCAGAAACCCTACAGCATCGGTCGGACTGGCACCTGTAACAACAATCTATACGAGGCTCTAAATGCGCTTCTCCCTTAAGCACTTCCTAATTTGGATCTGGTGTCTTTAATTCTTCTGCTTGGAGCCGCCTGTAAACTAAACCTGATCTGCATTTTTAGGTCACACAGTTCAGTCTCATGGCTACTATTTAGGGAATAGAAATTTAATGTTTCTTTAAATGAATAATATTTTTAAATTTATAAGTCAATTGATTTAACCGGTGAAAGCAAACAGATAATTTACGAATTTAAAAGTCACTACTTATTTAATTTCGGACTTAAGTAAGTAGTGACTTATTGACATAAAATAAATGACTTTACCAACTCAGTTTTTGTAAGCTTTCGAAGTCACTGCGTTTAACGGCGTTAAATCCTTTAAAGGAATCATCAAAGCCAGTAATCGGTTTGATCTGAGCTTCTTGCAATGAAAATGAAGAGAGAAAGATTGAAAGGGAGAGATAATTCAAAGTTAATCGAAGCAATGAACGAATTCTCTTAACGTCCCTAGTTTCACACCTTTTCATTTGAGCAACATCTGTTTGAGTATTAGATCAACAACATCGGCAGTGGCACCGGAAATATTTTATCGATGTCCTCTCCACCTGCTGTTCTCCACAACTTCATCCGATGGAGGAGGCTTGTAAGTTTGAGTGCCCCTTAACACACTCACAACCTTACACGTTCAGGATTACCTAAGTGTAATTATAAAAGATTCGATATATAAAGTTTATAACTCAGTTTTTGCCGAGATTGCTGAATAAGAGCTAGTAGGGCTTACAAATTGGGAACCCCGAATACGCAATCGGAGCTTAAGCCACTTGACTTAAAAACTATATTCAAGTGAGAGATCTCAAATCTCCTTCCTTCCGCTCAACCTACACAGAGCTTCTCTAAGCTGTTTATTTATGCGTAATTGTGTTTAATGATAGTCCGATTCTTTTTATGACTTTCTGCAAAATGTTCTTAGGGGAAGTTTTTGGTCGCCCTCTTTCCTTGTGGATTCTAATCCAGAGCTTATCGAAATATCTCTCTTGGGTATTTTTCTTACGACATGCTTATTCCATTTCCATGTTCTTTCTAAAATTGTTAAATTAAAATTACTATACCTTTAATACAAAGATTGCCTTTGCTTATGGCTTTGAGCCATCAAACTTTTTGTATATCCTTTCAAATTGCACAGTATTGTTATTTGATTTGTACGCATACCCGCCCTATTCAAAATCATAGTATTAGCGAAGACCAAACTCTTGATCACAGAAGCGTAACCGTTCTGCTTTTGCTGTCTTTGTTCGAAATATTTTATCAAAATTTTCTTTTGTCATTCTTTTGTTTTTTTTCTTTTTGGTCTGTAGGTATGACTTCTTGGATTTCTTCAATTGTCTGTGTTTAAGTTAAAGACTTAATAAAGAGAATCTACAATACAAATTTTATAGAATTTATTCATTTTCTTCTTTTTTTTTCGTTGTGTAGAATCTTCTTTTATTCTCTTTATGGTGTATAAATTATAATTTCTTTTCTTTGCCTGAGTTTTTTGCACTGCCTTCATTGTTCTGGTCATTTCCGTTAAAAAAAATTCTGTCGCCCGTTTCAAGTTCATGCGTGAGAAAATTATATATTTATGGCGATAACGTTTTTCTCTTTTAAACTTCTAAGTCTATTTGGTTTTAAAGTGCTTTTTTCATTTTTCTTTTGTAGGTACTTCAGTACTTTCAGTTCAAATGAATTTTATTATGTGTTTACTGAAGGAAAGTTATTCCTAAAGTGGGTCAGGTGCTCTACTAAGACAGTTTTTATTCTATTCAATAAAAAAAATTAAAATTATTCGAAATATATTTAAAGTTGAGTCCCAGCTTATTGGCCTTTGCAAACATCTGTCAAAATGCCTGAAACCCCCTACCACGTAGTAGGTATTAAAAAGCCGTTATTGCAAATCTAGAGTCTGTTATGGGAACTAAGGGACTTGGGAAAATAAATGAGAACGGAAAACCGAAATATGTGCGAGTAATGGTTCTACTGTCGGCTCTTTTTCCCTGTGAGAACCTGCATTTAGTTACCAAAGTCTCTCCAATCAAATAGAAACTGGACACACAGCGATAAGCAATAAGTGGCGTGGTTCCCTCCTAGACTAAAGTTACAGGCGTGTTGCAGATCGAGCATTAGAACATCATTTACTTCTAGAAAAGGATGCGAATGGAACAGCCGCACTCTGTCGCTTAAAAAACATACTCATTGCCAAGACATCACAGCGTATCTGAGTTGAAACCCCTAAACACTTTCGAAGTTCAATAGGCTCTTAGATGACCCGCTACGAAGGTATACTGGATAACTACAGAAGGCTATACTACATCATGGGTACATAAACCATAATCGTATAGTGTTTATCTCAGATTCTACTGGGCAAATTATTGAAAATGGGGGATCACTGAAAGCTGTGGTTAACGTTGCCTGAGCAAGAGCTTCTAAAAGTATCTTTGATCAACCGCCTTGTAAAACATATTGCCCGGCGAGAAAAGCAAATTTGGGTAGAAAATGTGGCCAAGGAAGCCCAGCTGCGAATATACACCGGAGCAGAGAGCTGTAAGAAATTGCAAAGGGAAATCATGGAATGTTAGCTTTCAGTCACATATCCTCTTTAGGCTCCTGTAGCAGGAACTGTCCATGGAGTGATCACAACGTTATTCCAGCTTTCGGTTATTTCGACAATAAACAACTGTCTGGCAATGCAAGTGTACCTCACAATCGAAATCCGATATAAAACAGTGTGTCCAGACAAAAACGAGGTCACCAATGCTATATGTGCATTAGATAATGGTAAAGCACCGTAGACGTAGGCGCCGACAACATTATTCTGACATATTGAAGGCTGATCCAAGCCTAAGCGCCACTAAAACCAGGCCTATTATTGAAGAGTTTTGGTCATTTCAACCTTTTTCTGAGCTCATTAAAGGATTGCTTATTAGGCTGCTTATTTGAGTTGACTCTACAACCTTTTATTGGTCTTGATCTGCTTAGTTTAAACTTTCCAAGCACTTAGGTTTTTGTACCTGCTTTTTCCACTTCGTTAAACCAAGGATTTGTATGTCTTTAGTCACTTGGTCCTTGCTTGGGAGTCTTGGTCTTTTCTGTCTGCGCTTTCTATGATAATCGTTATCCAAAGCCGTTTTGGCTGGCACATTTGTGTCCACTCGACCCACACGATCCAGTCAGAGCAGTCGCTGTACTATGATGCGCTTTACTACGTTCATGTCGAAATATAACTCATATATCTCACGGTTCGTTTGGCGATTAAACTCTCCGTTAACACAGACCGGGCCATAGATTTTACAATGGATTTTTCCTTAAAAGACAGCCAGCTCCGCTTCGTCAGCTTCCGCAATTTCACATGTTTTAGCGCTATAAAGAAACAGGGTTAGGATAAGCGCAATGCTATTTTAGCTCTGCGAGAGATTGTTGTGTTATTGAACTCTATGCTTAGCCCAAATCAGCTTTTTTTTTTCTAGACTGATCCTTTCTTCGATGCCGACAGAATTATATTTATTGATGGTGGCACCGAGGTGTATAAACTTCTCCATCACCTCGACTCTGCAATTGCCGGTTTTGCAATGTCAACTTTCCGTGTTTGTGACCTTTGCCTGGCAGAGGAAAGCATAAGTTTTGTTTTGCCCTCGTGCACCATCAGACCCATCTTTGCCGACTTCTTTTAAATTTGGAAAAAGGAACCGGTTACCTTTTGCTCTATACTTTTGATGATATCAATGCCAACCGCATATGAAAAAAGGATGTGACCATTGGTGCTCTCTGCTTTTTTCAATAGTTTTCCCATTAGCATGTTTAAGAACTTGGATCGACAAGCCATCCTATGGAATACCTTTTATAATAGTTAATAGTAAGGAGAGGTCGGAGAGGACTCTGGCATCTAGAAATTTTTCTAGGATCTTATAAGCAGACAACATATACCACTATGCTCCAGCTTGAAGGCAAACGGTCTCAATTAATGACTTCCAACGTACTGTTGTGGGCAGCTCTTTATGCCTTGTTGCATGGAAACCCTGCAGTAATCAACTCACATACGGTTGCGAGGAGCTCGTTATCGGATCTCAGTGTATGACAAATTCATCTCAATATTTTTTTTAGAATGTCATATAACATTGTATGTTGGTTTGTGCTTGGAAGCAGCTTAGCGTTGTTGTGTTGGTCCAAAAACATAGAATAATCCTTCATAAGCATCGGTTAATTAAGACTTGTAGTGGTCGTACCTCGTTTTTGGACAGACCAGGCGTTTCACATCCATATTGGAGTTTGGGTTTCACACATTCATTAAATACTTTGGTCTTCAGTTGTTTTGATATCTCGGATGATACTCATGTTTTCTTTAAATAATCCATTTTATAGCGGGTCCTGTTTTTTCGCCCGGAAACGTCTTCGTTTACACCGCTGTTTGTTTTAAACGTACAGCCAGAAAGATTGTGCATCCTTTATGGTGCTACTTTTAAAAATTGATGGGTGGTACTGGTGGTGTTTAAATTTCCGCAAGTTTATTCGCAAACCAACTTTGGGGGCGTTGCTATAGAGCGCCTTCAGTTTGTTCTTTATATGGTAAAACCTATGTGTCATAAGCATAGTCAAGGTCGTTAAGTTTTAAAAAGAGCGTCCATTTAATGCCGTTCGTACATCAACGTTTGTTAATGGCAAGACATTATCTAGGACAAGCAAGAAAAAAAGTGGCAACAGAACGCAACCCTGGTAACTTCCACATCGATAATAAATGATTCAGACGTTTGACCCTGATTTGACTGATTTGTGAAGTTGGAGTACATAAGTAAGATGGTATGTTTTGCTTTACTATTCATGGGTCAAGGCCTACTAAAAGTGATACCGATTAATCTATTACTTCCCTACGGAGAAGTGGACCGGTCTAAGACTATTGCCGTGAACGGTTCCTTAGGGTAAGGACTGGTTCTAGTTCTTGCACTTTATATGAAGAGAACCTTTCACTTTTACATTGCATTGTCATTGGAGAGGCAATTGGCTTAAAACTAACACCTCAGAACGGGTTACAGCCCAATCCTATACTTTTGTCCATTTCATATTCTGTACCTGTAACAGGACGCCGACCAATTGACTCCCATTTCCCGCAGGGTTCCTCTAGCTCCTATAAAAAAGTTTTCAATATTACTTAACTCATCAAGTTTTCTAAGTTAAATCATACTCTTATTAGAAAATAAATTTTTTTCCTAAAAAAATCCATAATAATATTATTTTCTAGTAGAAAAGAATAATTTTAAAAACCATTCTAAAATTATTTCTTTTTCCTAACACACTTTCATAATTTGTGTTAAGGTCATAATTTCTTATCAACGACCACTATCACATTGAGTCATCAGTTTTTGTGTTTTAAGTTCTGTTGGTCTGTCTGTATGTCTGTCAGCCTGCGTGATAATGAAAAAATGAAATCATTCACTTATTGCTCTATTAATACACAATTGTACATACTTTGACGAATCATTTAGTAATCCATTTAACATTCATTAGTCAACATTTAAAAGGCAGGCAGGCAGGCTTGTTTTTATATCGTTTTTCCTTTTAGGAAAAACCTTTCTTCAGTAGGACACAAACCACACACTAAAAAAATAATCGAAATTAGATAAATATTACCTTCCTGGAATATTAATGATTTATTAATGGTTTTAATATCCTAAAGGTAAATTTGAATTATGCTTTGCCACTGCACTGTCTCAACTGCAAACAAATACCACGAGATATGTTATTGTTGGAATAAAATCTTCGTTTTCAACGTCTTTATATTTGTATGAAGTATTTTGAAACAGCACTTGCACCTGCTTTGTATCAGGCGACATTATAAAATGTTGGCGCAAAATAGAAATTTGCAAAATGAGCAAAGGAAAATTAAATCTTTTTAAATTTTTTTTGCTTTTTTCATATTTAATTAAGGGAGCCCATCATCAGCATCACTATCGTTCTTACCACAACGCACATATACCCAAACACTCAGACAGGCGTTTCAAAAACTCCCTCTGAACGTAAGTCAGATTCAAATCTGATTAAAAATGACTTTGTGCTGTGAAGGGGGAGAAAGATAAAAAAAATATGAAATTAAGGAATAATTTTCTTTTTATATTCTTTTAATGACTAAGTTGGTTGTATGACTTTATGACTGGCTGGTAGGTTGGTTGGATGGTTGGTTTGATGATTAAATAAAGACAATCAGTGGCAATAGCATTTAGCTGATAAAATGTTTTTAAAGGATTTAATTAAAGAATCAAAGTAAAGATTACAATTAAAAAATTATTAAGTCAAATGAAATAATTAAAGGGTTTTAACACTTCTTAATTGAAATAATAATAAACCATTTCTGGTCTTTAATCTTTGTCAACACATTCAAATCTATAGAAAGTAAATGATTCATGGTAAAAGCCATTTTCTTATTTTAAATATGTTTTCCTTAGTTTAATATGATCCATTTAAAACTTATTAAATAACATACAAATTTAATTCATCTGCAATTATATTAAATTAATTTTTCTTTTTTTCTGTATCTTTTCAGGTATGTATGACAAGAAATATACTTCAGTTGTATCTGTAAATAATTATGGTATTTTCTTTTCTTTACGTGGAATGTTATGATCTGGCAAATAATATATTTTTTAAAAGGTTTGGGAAAATATTTTATATACTAATGTTTAACAATTTTTTTACAAATATTGGCACCATTTGTTTAAAAGGATGCTTTATTGAAATTAAAAAAAAAACCCAAAAACTACATTTTTAATTAAAAAATTTGTTGATTTGATTAAAAAAATGTTTAGATTACAACATATCAAAAAATTCGCATATTTATTTAATTAAAATTTAAAAAAAAATTTTATTTAAAAATTAACTAATCGAGTTAATCAAAACACAAATAAATCTTAATCTAATCTAAGTATACATTACAGTCTCAACAACGATTTGAACCGTGGGCCATATGAAAGCGAGGCGTACGCTTTATCCGCTGAGCCAACGAGGCATTCTATTTTTTAAAGTGTAAAACGTAGTTTTATTTATCTACCTCCACATTCAAAAATTCAGCTCTAATAAGTAAACTTAAGGTGAGCCTTACATAAGCAAAGGCAGAACAAAAAAGCTTAAGGCAAAACTGCAGCTTCTTTAAAGAATTTGTAAACAAGCTTTATTGTTGGCATTTACTTTTCAAAAACAATTAAAATTTTAATTGAGACAATTACATTTTTAATTAAAAATTAATTTTTTTTTTTGATAAATGGGGCAATTGATAATCATTTGGGGATAATTTTTTCTGTAAAAGAAGTAAGTACCGATTAAAGAGTGCTGACTAGAAACTATGCCGTCTAATAGACTAAGGCAACAATAATTAAATTGTTTGCATTATTTAATTGATTGATAGGATATATTTATAAGAAAAGCAAAGTATAGTTTATTGATGATATTCTGCGAAAACGAACAAATACCTTAAATGGGCGAATCACAGAAAATTTACGTACTGTCCGTCGTGTTTCTCTATTTGAAGTTTGCTTTTTTATACCCCAATCACATATATGGTATGAGCATTGCACCTCAGAAAAAGCTCTATCGACTTTAACTACTTTAAATTTTACTCTATCCTTGTTCACATTTTTAAAATTTTTTGTAGCATTTAAGTTTTGTAATGTAATTTAGCACATTCAAAGCAATCGGGTTAGGCTATTAAAAACAGGCCGCTACGGAAGTGATAGTAAAACGAAGATGAATAGAAATAAAGAAAAAGATAACGCTTAAGCAATTCCGATCGTTAAAGGTAGATGCCAGTTAAAATGGTTGGCAAATGTCGCCTCGTCCTAGTCCCGATACTAGGAAGAGCTTTCCCTAATAAAGGATGATGTCTTGATTTTCGGCAGAAAAGTCCCAATCTACCGGGATGGGTGCTGAATCGGCAGTAACCGGTAATAGCGTTCACGGTGTCCTTAAGTCTCTTTTTGTCTAGATCAAGAAGACTTTTGGTGGGAGTTTCGCGCCTAGATTCGTAAGACCATCTAGTGCCTGCAATTCTGCCAGCATATGTATCCACCCGAAGTTTGCAAGAAGGAAGGGGAATGCCACAGAAGTGATCAGTCACCCCATCCTTCTTCCAAAGGGATTTCTCTTTTTCCTGAACTCCTAACACCAGCTCGTTCCATCGTAGACTTTATTAACACATGTTTCAGTAGGTTTGAATACAACTTGAGAACAATGAATACAACTAGGGAATTGTGAACCCGCATTTCAGATTGGGTCCCGATTATAAATGATAGGCGAATGTTATAGAGGGCTCCTTTTAGAAGCAGTTTACTTAATAAAATAATCGTGCGCGTGCTTAAGAATATTTTATAGAAAACACTTTCAAAATCAAATTTCTGTTAAGTTAAAATTGTTAAGCCAAACTTACCGCTCTTTTCTAAGGGCAATTTCAAGTACAAATCATTTCGCCCAGTGCTTTCCCATATTTAGCGTTTAAAATCTCAGGGGAAAATCCATAAACAAATTTTAAATTTAAAATAGGGTTTTAAACGAAATTTTCGTACAAAATCAATATATCAAATCTATTTTGAATATAAAAATTGTTTATGAATAAGCTCCTTAAATTTTAATTTTTTAAAGTAAAACAACAAATGTGTCTAAAGTCGTCACACCCGCCATAATGGAATTGACCATTAATATCTATAGACATTGCAGCTTAATACATATGCGCCATCTCCTTATTAATTGAAATCCTTTTTTAACCTTAACAAGAATTGAAACTCTACTACTAATTTCAACAAAAACCGCAAACCACTATTGACTCATCATCAAAACTCATTTTAAAATTTAGCTGCGAAATGTCGACATTAAAATAATTACTTCTTGTCTCTTGTAATGTATCTATCGTTCAATAGTCTTTATTAAACTTTGTGTCAATTATTACGTTTTTTGTTTAAGTTTGAAAATATAAATTTGTCACTAGACACCCTGTACAAAAAAAAGGAATAAATTAAAAAATGTATTCAAAAAAATTTCTTTTTTGCAAATAAAGTTTAAAAAAGTACGACTTAAATTTGTTGCAGATTTGTGTTACTTTTTTATGTCATTTTTCTCTGTCTTTAATTATTTTTTTTCGTTTTTCACCACAAAACACCATCAGATTTCTTATTTTGGGCACAATTCGTAAGATGTTCAAATTAAATTTAACAACTCTCGTGCAAAACTTTAAATAACTTAAGTAGCGTGTGTGTGTGTGTGTGCAGATTAAAGGAAAACAGAATACGGAAACCGGAAACTTGCAGGAGAACTTATATAATCATGCTTCCTTTTTGTAACTAACGGTAATGCAGAACGTCATTTTATGTTGAAAAGAGTTTAAAACAAATTTGCTCTTAAGACGTTTTCTTTTTGTAAATATTTGTATGTAAGACAACATATAAAAGTTTTTAAAATGCAAATTTTTGATTTTTAGTTTGGCTTTAGTTCATATAATTTCTTTTTTTTATTAGAAGAAATTATTATTTTCCGTTAATGTTGAAAGAAACTTTCAATTTGAAAAAAGCTGATTCTTCTACCGCTACTAGCCGAGTAGAATGCATTTTCGAAAGCAGCTACGCAATTTCATCATCAGTACTCTTTGAACGGTAGTAGTGCATATGGTTGTAAACATCACCTATTTAACTTACATGTAACAGAGAAAAGTATACGGTATCAGTGTTTTCCTTCTGTTTTTAATTTGTAAGTTAGGACGAAGTTTATTTTTCATATAAACTATGCTTTTTTCCATTAAAAGTCTCTTTGGCAACACTTGACTAACGGACAAGCATTTGTCCATCTCTCAGATGGAACGAAACGCTTTTTATTATTGTATATCATACAATAGGGGTAATCACTTTTTAATTTCTTTTATTGTCAACGACAAATTGATAGAAATTATTAAAGATCATTTTGCACCGTGCCATGTGTGAGTTATATGTTAATTTTTATTTATTGTTGAACTAATTGTTTTTTTTTTTTTTTTTTTTTTTTTGTTTTTTTTTTTTTTTTTTTTTTTGTTTTTAATACAAATTTTCGATTTTTAGTTTGGCTTTAGTTCATATAATTTCTTTTTTTTATTAGAAGAAATTATTATTTTCCGTTAATGTTGAAAGAAACTTTCAATTTGAAAAAAGCTGATTCTTCTACCGCTACTAGCCGAGTAGAATGCATTTTCGAAAGCAGCTACGCAATTTCATCATCAGTACTCTTTGAACGGTAGTAGTGCATATGGTTGTAAACATCACCTATTTAACTTACATGTAACAGAGAAAAGTATACGGTATCAGTGTTTTCCTTCTGTTTTTATTTTGTAAGTTAGGACGAAGTTTATTTTTCATATAAACTATGCTTTTTTCCATTAAAAGTCTCTTTGGCAACACTTGACTAACGGACAAGCATTTGTCCATCTCTCAGATGGAACGAAACGCTTTTTATTATTGTATATCATACAATAGGGGTAATCACTTTTTAATTTCTTTTATTGTCAACGACAAATTGATAGAAATTATTAAAGATCATTTTGCACCGTGCCATGTGTGAGTTATATGTTAATTTTTATTTATTGTTGAACTAATTGTTTTTAATACAAATTTTTGATTTTTAGTTTGGCTTTAGTTCATATAATTTCTTTTTTTTATTAGAAGAAATTATTATTTTCCGTTAATGTTGAAAGAAACTTTCAATTTGAAAAAAGCTGATTCTTCTACCGCTACTAGCCGAGTAGAATGCATTTTCGAAAGCAGCTACGCAATTTCATCATCAGTACTCTTTGAACGGTAGTAGTGCATATGGTTGTAAACATCACCTATTTAACTTACATGTAACAGAGAAAAGTATACGGTATCAGTGTTTTCCTTCTGTTTTTATTTTGTAAGTTAGGACGAAGTTTATTTTTCATATAAACTATGCTTTTTTCCATTAAAAGTCTCTTTGGCAACACTTGACTAACGGACAAGCATTTGTCCATCTCTCAGATGGAACGAAACGCTTTTTATTATTGTATATCATACAATAGGGGTAATCACTTTTTAATTTCTTTTATTGTCAACGACAAATTGATAGAAATTATTAAAGATCATTTTGCACCGTGCCATGTGTGAGTTATATGTTAATTTTTATTTATTGTTGAACTAATTGTTTTTAATACAAATTTTTGATTTTTAGTTTGGCTTTAGTTCATATAATTTCTTTTTTTTATTAGAAGAAATTATTATTTTCCGTTAATGTTGAAAGAAACTTTCAATTTGAAAAAAGCTGATTCTTCTACCGCTACTAGCCGAGTAGAATGCATTTTCGAAAGCAGCTACGCAATTTCATCATCAGTACTCTTTGAACGGTAGTAGTGCATATGGTTGTAAACATCACCTATTTAACTTACATGTAACAGAGAAAAGTATACGGTATCAGTGTTTTCCTTCTGTTTTTATTTTGTAAGTTAGGACGAAGTTTATTTTTCATATAAACTATGCTTTTTTCCATTAAAAGTCTCTTTGGCAACACTTGACTAACGGACAAGCATTTGTCCATCTCTCAGATGGAACGAAACGCTTTTTATTATTGTATATCATACAATAGGGGTAATTACTTTTTAATTTCTTTTATTGTCAACGACAAATTGATAGAAATTATTAAAGATCATTTTGCACCGTGCCATGTGTGAGTTATATGTTAATTTTTATTTATTGTTGAACTAATTGTTTTTAATACAAATTTTTGATTTTTAGTTTGGCTTTAGTTCATATAATTTCTTTTTTTTATTAGAAGAAATTATTATTTTCCGTTAATGTTGAAAGAAACTTTCAATTTGAAAAAAGCTGATTCTTCTACCGCTACTAGCCGAGTAGAATGCATTTTCGAAAGCAGCTACGCAATTTCATCATCAGTACTCTTTGAACGGTAGTAGTGCATATGGTTGTAAACATCACCTATTTAACTTACATGTAACAGAGAAAAGTATACGGTATCAGTGTTTTCCTTCTGTTTTTATTTTGTAAGTTAGGACGAAGTTTATTTTTCATATAAACTATGCTTTTTTCCATTAAAAGTCTCTTTGGCAACACTTGACTAACGGACAAGCATTTGTCCATCTCTCAGATGGAACGAAACGCTTTTTATTATTGTATATCATACAATAGGGGTAATCACTTTTTAATTTCTTTTATTGTCAACGACAAATTGATAGAAATTATTAAAGATCATTTTGCACCGTGCCATGTGTGAGTTATATGTTAATTTTTATTTATTGTTGAACTAATTGTTTTTAATACAAATTTTTGATTTTTAGTTTGGCTTTAGTTCATATAATTTCTTTTTTTTTATTAGAAGAAATTATTATTTTCCGTTAATGTTGAAAGAAACTTTCAATTTGAAAAAAGCTGATTCTTCTACCGCTACTAGCCGAGTAGAATGCATTTTCGAAAGCAGCTACGCAATTTCATCATCAGTACTCTTTGAACGGTAGTAGTGCATATGGTTGTAAACATCACCTATTTAACTTACATGTAACAGAGAAAAGTATACGGTATCAGTGTTTTCCTTCTGTTTTTATTTTGTAAGTTAGGACGAAGTTTATTTTTAAAATGTTATTTAAAACAAGCGGAAGGGTTACATTTCTTAAAATTGATTACATTTGTATAGTTGGGATATAGTTTTAGCAACTTTAGCTACAGCAACCAGAACAAAAGAGAAAGTTAGAGTCGACCAATCGAGGCCTTACAATATATAACGCCAAACAGTTACCCTGGGGCAATGCAATGGTTTTTGATGATTCAATCGAGGGTTGCGGGTTCTTGGAGGCCAGTAACGACATTTTTGCTTGTTGACGTGGCCGTTCAAGTAAAAATGAGCCTCGTTACTCCAAAAAAATGGGATTTACAGTGCGAACACGCTCCAATATCGTTTCACAAGAATTGTTGCGTAAATCAGTGACTTTTTTACTTCGAAGCAGTTGCGCGAAATCTCTGCACCCAAAAACGAATTAAATTAACACTTGGCTGAAAACCGAATTTTAAACAGCATTGTCGACAAACAATTACGTAAGAATCATTACTCCTAGAAAATGTGTCCATAGCGAATGCGCGATGCTAACTCGACTGCTTCGACATCGTGACTGACAAATCCGCATAATCGATAACACCAAAGGCACCACCCTCCCTCCGCACCATTTATTATTTTTTGAAATAATCGTATTTAAAAAAATAAATTTTCCACCAGACACCCTGTATTTTTTGTAGGATTCATGTTGTTATTGGATTTTTCTGCTGCAATTTTTTTTTTCTTGTATTTGCATCTGTTTTAATGCAATTTTGCTATTTGTTCAACAAATGAAATTTATTTTCAGCAATAAACAACAACTAAAATAGTTTCTTTCTTCTTTTTTTTTTTTTTTGTTTTCAAGTGATAATCTGTAAATCGTTCACAGTATGAAAAAGCCATTTTAAATAAAATTCACTGTTTTTGTCCATCTATTTTATTGTCCCTAAAAAAGAAAAACACAATTCGTTTTCCATTTCCTTTTATTACTTGATTCTTGAAATAGAAAAGTTTTGCAAAAAAAATAAACGAAATACAACTACAAATGATGTACAATAAAATAAGGCAAAGAACTAAGTACATTAAAGATCTTTAAAAGGTTAAAGACATTTTGTTTTAGTGACAACCATAAAAGTTAAATTTGACATACTTGACCTCTTGAAATCATGCAGTTTTGTTTTTCTAACTTTATGCTGCTGCTGCTTGTCTTTCGTTTAATCTGTCTAACTTTACTATTTTGTTATTTTATTTTAAATATTTTTTTGCCAACAGTTTGCAATGACAAGCTTAATGCAGTGCAATGTTTTAGTTTAAGGAATATTTGCATCAAATAGCAAAAAAACAATTCCTTTTGAGATTTAAGTATTATTCGGGATAAGACTTTTATTAAAAAAATTTGTTAAAGAAAACTTTTTATAATTTCTTTATTTGTAGAAACTGCTTAACTCTTTGAAAAGCTTTTGTAGGTTGGTAGCACGTTTCACCTCAAATAGTTGTGCATTTTGTTAACACATTCACGGCATCAGACTACCGACGACATAACGTTAGAAAATAAAACTCTCACGTTTTATGAAGGCTATTATTCTACATGGCAATTTTTATATATAAGATAGTTTTTCAACAAAAGATTTGAAACCTCCAATTTAAATTAACATTAAACGTTAATTAAATTGTGACGGGTGTGACCAGTTTGCTCACATTTTTGCTTATATCTAAAAAAATTAAACATTTTTGTTTGAAAAAGGCTTTAATTTCCCAGGATGGTATGTTTTTTTACCGATAAATAGTAAGAAGACACTGCAAGGGCATAACTTCTAGTCATCATGAGTATTTTAAGGCTGTAACAGGTGTGGCCTTACAAATAAGAATTAAAAAGAATATTGACTTTTAGATTGAGATGTGTAAAATACTCTTGAAAATGGTTTTAATTCTTTGGGTTCTATGGTAGTTTAAAGTGTTTTTAATTGCATTTGATTAATTTAATTTAATTAATTTAAGGAAACCCCTTTTTCTAAAATGTGACGGGTGTGACATTTTTTATAAATTAATTATGAACCAATTTATTTATATTTCGATCATTTTTGTTTTCTTTTATACGTAAATTCGTCTATTTTTAAAATAAAGAGAACTCGATTTTTCCCCGATTCGGGTCGCTTTTCCTGAAATTGACATATAAGTAGTTAACGCTTTATAAATAACAAAAACTTTTGTAGTAAACTTCGTTTGCAGCTGTAGTCGTCTGTCTGTTTAAAGCAACATTCATGCAGATGTAAGCTTTCTCTCGTTTAAAAAGGTTTGGCTAAACATCTGAACTGAAGTAACTAAACGACTTGGATATGGAAAATAACTATACTAGACATAGTCTTCCCCCGGCTATATTCAAGAAATCCTCGTTTAAAATCTTTCATACATGTATACCTATAGTTTACAAAAATTAATAATTCTGTTTATCTGTTCGTCAGTGGTTAAAATTATCAAATTGGATTCGTTCAGGCGATGGCCTCTATACATTCGTTGCAATATCAGATGAAGGAATGAGAAAGAAGCGAATATTTGATTTTAACTTTTTAACACTGCAAGACGCCAGAAAAGCCTTCGCAAGGAAATTTTTTTTATTTACCTGCGAATTGTAAATAGATGTGCGCTCCTTAAAATGCCATGCCTCGTGCAAAAGTTTAGGTTTAAGGACCCACTTCCCTGTTTTCCTAACGAAAATAATAAAATACCGCTCATAGCGATTCAGATATGGGCTGAGGACGATGACTGCTCTGTCGTTGTCTGTTTTCTTATTAACACTTTAAATTTTAAACAAACAATAAACGTAGCATACCTTAAGGCTCATGCAAACCCACCATAATATGTATTAAAGTTTAAGAAAAAGAAGAAATTAGATTTGTCCATATGCATTTCATTGGCTCTTACACAAAACCATCAGTAGACTTTAAACAAGTTCTTAAAAAAAAACCTCAAGCATGTTTTCCATGTTTATATAATAAGTAATATTAAAGTAATAACTTAAGCCGACAACAAACCCTTTAAAAAAACTTCAATTGGGATCAAATCCTAAATAATAATAGGAAAGTGCAAAAATTTTATTTTAATAATTTTTAATGAAAACAAAAGTAATAATTTACTTTCCCTTACGTTATGCTAAAGGGGAAGAGACTTCTTTAAATGTCGGACTTATGCCTAAATTTTACGTGCCATAACATAATGCCATAACCATAACCGTTGCCATTTAAACCAAAATTCAATTGGTTTCTATTGTTGTGGTTATGGCGTAATGGATGGTTATGTCACGTATAATTGAACCTTTATTTCCATATATGACATTGCCATATTACTAGACAGATGTACCGCCTCCTAAAATACATGCGTAGAACAAGTCAATATTTAGGTAGTAGACCCAACCTGTGGCCGAAAGGTATTTCAACACACACCTTGATACTTCGTTAAGTTTGTCTAGTGTTTAACTGCTAACATTTCTATGTTCCCTAACAGCTAAGGCTTGACATTTGCATACAAGGGGAAATCCCGTCTTCTGCTTTTCACTTTCCAATAATAGCCATAGTGATCGATTGAAGGGAGCCTGAACCTCTTGCGCATTTCCCCACCACCCAGCGTCCCTATTATACTAACCTCGCTACATCCTTCCGATTCCAGTTCATCAGCGTAATCGTACGCTTACCATCAAAATAGGGTTAAATTCACGTGGAGACTCTGCCGACTATGTCATATAATTCAATGCGAAAAAGGAAAACATTTTTTAGGTTTTATTTTTAAACAATGCTTCTCTGTTTCCCAGCTACTTCAGGAAAGTTTCTGATGATTCCGGCCTTGCTACTGAAGCTGCGGTTAATTCCACTTAAGAGGTTTGAAGAGCAGATCCCAGTTAAGTCAGCTCGTTTGCTTGTTCATTATTAAAGTGGTGCCTATGCGGAGGGACGCAGACTTAAGTAATACTAAATAACCGATCTTGTTTAGGCAACTTCTTCTTATATTAGTGACTGTTAACGAAAGGGCCGCCTGACTTTCATCAAAAATTCCAATACTTATTTCCAAGAATATTCTAGTCACATATTAATAGCTTACATGCCATATATGTATGTATATGTAACGAATATTTCGGCCTAAAATACACTATATTTCTTCAGATAAGGAGTTTGTTATAAGATTCACCGAGTGGACAATCCATCGTAGAGCTTAGTTTGGTTAGGGTTAATTCCTAGACCATTATCTTATTTGTTAAGTAGATCCACGCCATTAGACATGATTTCACTGACCATGTTTGAAACCAGTCATAATGCCAACACCACCACATCATCCGCATTAGCATCGAGCCTTATCTCTTCGTTCGGCAGCTATAAAGGAATCCAGCTTACAGATTACACAGCTCTGGTATAAACCAAGACTAATTGAAAATTTTTTAAAATATATTTTATCTTCTTCCTAAAAATAACTAAATACGGTTTTCTGATTAGATAAAGAGTTGAGGATACCTGCTAAAAGTTGTCATTTGCAAAATAAACTTTTTGGTTTCACAAAATATTGTTTGAATAAAAAGTAAATTTGCATCTTTTTGGGACACACAACTAAATATTCAACAAAATTTTCAACAAAAAAAAATGGACATAAATATGAAGACACAAGCATTACAAAATAGACATACAGACAGAGGGACAAACAGACATACAAATTTAAAGACAAGCAAGTTGTGCATGGTTGGTTACATTAGTATGAATTTCATTTGTGTTGTTGTGTGGCGAAAACCTCAAATCTAGATACGAGAAAGTTGACTAAACTAGTAGCAGCAGCAAAAGCAAAACTTTCAAGCAACACAATTAACAATTGCTTAAACACGGTCTGGCCAGCATGAATTGACCACAATCAGAACTCAAACATTGAAGCACATGCACATCTACATATATCTACTTATATTCATTTTAAAATCTCTTTCTCAGTTTTCTATGACATTCTAAAATTTTGCTAAAAGTAACTTTCAGCAGTGTCTGGTTATATGTTTAAATACTGGCTGGGAGGCATTAAAAAATGAGAAGCTGGAAAGAAAGTAATCGTTGGAGCATCAACCACAATATTTGTTATCGTTTATGTATTATAAGGAGGTGTTATAGAGTCCAGTCAGGCTATAAAAACAATGATGCCAACTGCTAAAGACTAACAAGCAAATCTACACATGTTTATAATTTGAAGATTTGCTAAAGTCCTTTTGTGGTTTTTCTGAATTGCTTTTTAGCTTATTTCGCATTGATGGTACATGACAAAAAAAAGGGTCAAACTACTTAAAAATTAAACTTTGAGAGTTTTTGGTTTATAGGAGAAATGTTATGAGAATGACACTTAAAAAATTAAACTTTCACATTCTAAAATCCTAAGAAAAAGGATTGGACATAGGACGTGGTGAAAAGAAACCATTAAAATGTTTACTTTTAAGTTTACTTGGGTACGCTACTTCGTTCACTTTGTGAAGCCTATACATCAGTGAAGAGAGAGAGAGAGAGGAAGAGAAAAAAATCTCAGAAAAAGCTTGCTTTCTTTTCTAATAATGGGTTATTCCAGGATGTCTTCTTTGTGTCCTAAAAACTTTGATTTATTCAGTCTGAAGCCACACTGATAGAGTTGTGCTATTCAACCTTGGGCTTCAATATTTCGCACAATATTCCAAATGGAATCTTATAAAGGATAAATAGGAGACTTGTTTCCTGAAAGTTGGCGCAAACGGTTTTATCTCCCATTTTATGGATTCGGCTACAAGTTGAGGGTACATTAAGTTTCTTATCATCGTTTATTGTTTATCAAGGTCCTAGTTTAGCTGACGCATGCACTCCATCAGCTCTTCAGTGTTGTTGTACGGCTCTGCAGGTAACTGCACACTAGGTGTGTTGGTCACCAAGTTCATTTCTTTACTAAGTTATGCTAGTAGAACTTTTTGGAGCCGTTTTTGTTTCCATATACCTGACTGTCGCCCTATATTTTAGCTTCTCTTATGGCTTTACACTCCTCGTCGTAACATTTCTTCCTTTTGAGCCGCTTTTATTAACCAGTTTCCTCTGCTGTGGCTTTTGTCTTGGAATTGTATATGTGTTGTCATTGCGTTAGATGACAACTACTACTGAAAGCATAGACAGGGAACACCGAGACTCTGGTGGAAGGAATAAGGGAAATAAGACAAGCAAATTCTTTGTTTAACAAACTGAAGAGGGAACCACAGCCACCGCATGTACACCGCAGTGAACTCACCAATTATTAGTCTGGAACAAATCTTGAGGACTACTGATTTCCATAGCACCAGACTAAGACTTTGGTCACACACCTGTGGAAGCAGTGCGATTTTAGGCTGATACTTATATTATTTCAAATGAAAACATTATGGTATTGTCGTTTACCAAAATATTTGCTCCCCGGAAGGTGAAGAGTTGATAAAGTTCTGATACCTAACGGCAACCTAAATTCGAAAATGTCTACCGACTATCATGTTTTTCCACAGTCACTTAGCTGGCTGGTTATAGTGCCTGGATGATCTCATTAAAAAAGCTTTTGTTGAGGTTTTTCTAATGTCGCATTTTTAAGACGATAAGAAGTTTTGCCAAAGGCGTCCGAATCTAGAGCTGGGAGGGCCAGCATAGTCTATCAGGCAGGCTCCTACACCGCTGACCAAAAAAGTGTAAGCTCACCTGCCTTCTATCTACCGTTAATCGTGTGGGCAGGTTAATTTCCCTTTTATAGGAAAAGATCGCTTTTTGAACCAATCGCTTTAAATATGCCGTTCTTAAGGCTGTCATTGTGCTATCAACTTTGCAAAGGTCCGACTAAGGAACCAGCTTCTATTCCTTAAGCTACGTTTTTGTCATCCCTAGGTATTTGGCTCCCCAAGTACTCGCCTATATTTAAAAAATTAAACGAGCGCTCTATATTTGCCATATGGGACTTCTGAAATATGATTGAAAACCTTTTGAAATAGAGGTGGCCTTATTTTTTGAGGTAGCCAGACTAATGCAATATATAAATATGTCTCCTCTTACTCTTGTTCTCTTATTTTAACCGTCTTCCTTTAGAGCACATGACTCATTCTTAGGCAACCAAGGCGAATTATTAAACAGGGAAGGGGTCTTTGAGTGCTGTAATCAATTAAAAAAAATGGCAGATAATTTTCCAAATGTTGTTTGTGTTACCCTATGTTCTCTCTTTTTCGCTTATCTCATACAAAGCTAAGCGTCAGTTTTTTCGCCAAGCAAATAGTTGACAAACAGTGTAGCGTAGTTCAAAGCCACAGTTCATCAATTCTACCCCTGATTTGAGTTATGATGTTGTGAATTGTTTTTCAATTCAGGTTGATTGGGCTAGGTTAGCACGCCAAAATAAAAAAATACCGAAATTATAGGGATAGAAGAGTATATGCCGCATACCGATTTTTCCCCAATATTCCGAGTCTGATAAAACTCCTACCTGGTATCACGGGAATCAGGAAGCCCCCGTTGAGATATCATTCGTGAGTGCAAGCAGTGGCTGTGATTAACCCCAAGCAGTGCAGCCGAAAACGAAAGTAATGTACCTTTAAAGTTTTAAAGGATCCTTTGTCACTTAACTTAGCTGACACAGTTCTGAAAAGTAAGCGGAAAAGCGGGGGTCTGAAGATCGTACACATTACAGCTGTCTTAAGGGATATGTAGGACTGTCATTAACACTCATCATGACATGTTAGTGGTCTGATCTCTGACCAAGTAAGTCAAAAGGTTGTATTGCAAGTAGGAATGAAGTTTCAAAGATGAATTAACATTTTAATTTTTTGCACTGACCAATTATAATTATGATGATGACAATTGCTTTAAGGCTTAGATATATCGAAGCTGAAGCAAGGTATTTGTTTAACTTAGCACTGAGCTTTATAACACTGTATAACACAAAAAAAATTACAACGTCCGGAGATAAAAAAGACACATGTACCGGCGTTTTGATGTTTTACACATGCATTTCATTTGAAGTGGGGTTAAGGTTTCCCAGCTCTGACACATTCCTCTTGGTAATCGGCATAAGAAACCATATTACTTTTGCATTTCAGGTATAAAATGTATTCAGTAAATTTATGTAAAATGTTACGGAAAACGTTTTTGTAGAATAAATTAACTCTTTAACTCCTCGAGGTATGGGCCGGACCTTATATCTACTTTTCGAAAAAAAATTAATTTTGTTGTACAGTGTAAAAGAAGCCGGAATACAAATCCTTAGAAAAAATGCTGTTTTGCGTGTCTTCTAAAAGAAAATAAACAGTGAAAGTAAAAATTAAGAACAAAAAATGTCTTCTAATCTGGCTTTAAAAATATACACAGATTTAAGCAGTGTTTTTTTAGTAATAACCAGCACTCAGGGGATGGCGCCTATACATGCATTGCATTGTGTTGGTATCAGGAAAATAGGTTATGGGAAGGAGGATAAAGGAAGTAGTGTTTGTGGACATTTGTGACAGATTAAAGCGGTGCTTTTAATAAATTTTCAGTCTGAGTTCATTTAGCTAACAAAGAAATTGAAATCAAAAACTTGTTTCTTATTTACCCCGGGCTATGGTGTCATAATAAGTGTGATTTACTGTTTTTCATAAACATTTTTTGTGGTTGTGTTAATCTAACTGCTTGTTAAATTAACACAACCTTAAAATTCATTTATACAGACAAAAAATTTGCAAAAATATTTAAACAATAAATCTCAGTAATTTCCCTATTTAAAAAATTTAGACATAATTACCCTTTTTCTTAAATAATATTTATAATACAAAAAGAAATGTTTTTAAAAAAATGCAAAAAAATTTTGTGGCCCATGAGGGGATCGAACCCGCGACCTTCGCGTTATTAGCACGACGCTCTAACCAACTGAGCTAATGGGCCATGTTGCTATGTGTGAAATTTTATCGCATGTTAAGAAGCGTACATGAGATGTACATATGTATATGTGTGTGTATGTTGGGTGGATGTGTTTTGCTTGTGTGTTTTTTTTAAAGAAGCAAGAAATAAAATGATAAGAATACAGTCAAATCCCGATAATTCGTAATCGCAAGGGACCGGCCATTTCTTACGAATTATAGGGGTTTTCGATTTAGCGGGATTTCGATTTAACGGGATTAAAATAAAATAAATACGAATTAACGGGGTTTTTCAATTTATTTAATAAAACGATGAAAAAACATAAAAAACACTGATGTAACAAACTGATCTTAAGAAAATAAACACACACGCAAGCAAAAGTAAAAACCTACGCAAAAAAATAGCGGTAAACAAAAAATCATTTTTTTCATGTTTCTGTTGTTTTTATTACGAATTATAAGTGGTAGTTAGAAAACAATTACGATTTATAAGAGGTAAAGAAGGATTTATTTTCAAAAAAAATTACGAATTAGCGAGGGGACCAAAATGTATGGAAATTTTGCGAATTAACGAGATTTTTTAAGGGACCGACAGTTTATTACGAATTATCGGGAATTACGATTTATCGGGGTACGAATTAACGGGATTTGACTGTACCAGACAAACATTATAAGCAATTGGGGATTTCTTATAGTTAAACAAAAAAAATAAAAAAAAAATTCAATTTTCTTATTCAATTTCTTAAAAATTTTACAATATTCTCAGTTTACTACTTTAAAACATAATGAACCAACTAATAAACAATTCGCTTTTCATGCCAGCAATAAGATAAAGGTGTTGGTCATAAATAAAAACACCAAGAATTGAAAACATATTTTCTGTCGTACCTAAACGTATGTTTTCACAATTTACAACATTTTTAATATTTTTCAACATATTTCTTTAACCAACAAAAGTTTTTAAAAACTGTGTTTTTACCATTACTTTAAATTGCAACAACACTTTTTTATGGCAAAAATGTCACATTTCTCTTTTACTCCCTCCTGTCATGTCTGGGCCATATTCTTGTGCATTATTTTACTTTGGCAGCCAACGACAGCCTACATAGAATGGAAAATAATCGATCGATAAGGATGCAGTAGCGTAGATTTTGACATTTCCCGTTGCAGCAAATAAAAATAATTTTTTTTTTCAAAGAAATGAATTCTTACCTTAAGGTAAAAAGCATGAGTATGAAATGGGACAGTATCCTAGCAAACATGCAGCTTTGATTTTCAGTTGATGATGGTTTTAAATCAAACTATTTTTATGTAAAAATTACTTAAGCCTTTTTTTAGTTTGTAGTATAATCGTACGGTAGACCGCACTGGAAAATCAAGTTAACCGCAGATGCCTGTTACACAAAAAAAACTTCCCTAATTTTTTTTTCAAACAAATAAAACGCACATAAAACGTTGTGGTATCAAACAATCAGAAATATCCTGGAGATAATCGCTGTTTAAAATCAGCAAATCGGTTCACTGCTGACCGAGTTATAAGCGAAAACCCAAAATAACCCATGTTTTTAAGGACAAAATCCGTGCATATATCCCTGTATATCTCAGTAAATATAGTCACTCTTGCCACAAACCTTTGCACGGATACTTCAGAGATAGGGACCTAAACTAGGGGAAATTTTTTTTCAGATAGGATCAGCGAAAGTGATATTTCCCCCCCGATTGACCAAATTTTGTAAAATATTTCATGCGATATATCTCGGAAACTATAAGAAGTATCGACTTCAAATGTTTTACCAAAAGTAATTGGACAACATGACCTACATTTTGGGGGGGAAAAAATTGGATAGGAGCAGGTGAAGGGAGTAGCCCCCATACAAATTAACAATTTTTATGAAATTTCCAATACGATATATCTGAGAAGCTATAACAGCTATCGACTTCAAATGTTCTTCAAGAAGTATTAGATAACAAGATCCACATTTAAAAAAAAAAACAATTATTTTGGAAAAAATTCCTGAGTGTAACTATGTAGAAACAGGGCAGGCAGTCGGGTATTCGCCCCCAAATCACATGGCCTTAAACTTCTTTAGAGAAAAATCCATGATGGAAATGAGTTCAAAACCGCAGTCTTTGATCGTGAACATACAAGCTTCCTAATGACTGCAGTGTCTTTTAGCCAAATGGTCCACTGATCTTGTCATATTCTCCCAAACAAGCAAATTAATCACAGTCAGGTGGTGATATGGGCAACTTGCGCAAACCTCACTTGCTCTTTAATTGTACCAGCTTGCCTGGAATCCAAATATGCCGTGAAAAAAGTGCGCATCTACTGGGCTCGAGATTACATGTGCATTGAGAGGAATAAAATAGCAGACAAGTGAGTGAAGGAGGGTAGAAGGACTGTTAAGCATGCTCTGTGTCACTGTCCAGCGCTCGAGCGCTTCAGAGAAGAGTTGGTAAGACAAAGTTGAAGCTTCCTCAATTTCATTACATCGAATTAGTTTAACTAGTTATCGTGTCTTTTTGTCTGGCAACATCAAGGCCATATAGTTGTGGGATTCACTCTTCTTGATTTTGATTTATGTATACTTTGCAGTTGCAGTAGTTATTTTTTTATTTAAAATTCATTTAAAGAGTGTAAAAAGACAAGCCAATGATCTTTGTTCTAAAATAAATCGGGACGTGTTTTACATGTTGTGCAACGCCTCTTGCAACTAAATGGTTTCTATTTAGTTATTGTTCTTGTCAATAAAGTAGACTTTTCTACTGCAGCATCATAAAACATTTATTTTAAGCCCAAAATAAAATAACCAAAAATCTAGAATCACAACTAAACATTTTCGGACATTAAATGTTACATTTGAATATCAACATCTATGAATTAAAGATAAGTATGTAAATATTAAAATACAGGGTGTCTGACGACAAATTTATATTTTTAAATACAATTATTTCAAAAAGTAATAAATGGTGCGGAGGGATAATGGCACCGTTTGAATTGTCGATTGTGCGAATTTTTCAGTCACGAAGTCACGCGCGTTCGCTGCGGAGACATTTTTTAAAAGTAATGATTCTATTACGAAATTGCGAATATGTGATGGACCGACTGTACATTTATTTCGTTCGTGGGTGCACAGATTCCGCGCAGCTTCTTTGGCTATGAATGTCCCACGGCCAGGGCCCAGTCGATCTTCCAGGACTCTCGAAAACATTGAACTGGTTGGAAGCAGTTTACGTGAAAATCCGCTACTTTCAATACGGAAAAAATAGCCTCACTGGGAAATGATGTTGAAGCGTTTTCGCACTGTAAATCCCATTTCTCGAAGCGAGGAGGCTCATTTTCACGTAAACGGCCACGTAAAAAGCAAAGCTGTTCTTACTAGTCTTCAAGAGCCCGCAACCTTCGATTTAAACATCAAAAAACATTGCCTCAGAGTAGCTCTTTGGCGTGCCTTATCTACGCATGAGATAATTGGACCCTTATTTTTTTTGAAAATTCTCGAGGCAGGGCGACGAATGGCAACGGTGAAAATTATCGACGCATGATTACGGAAATCTTTTTGCCAAACCTGTGAGCTCATCCATTGTACTCTTCACACACTGGTTTCAGCAGGATGGGGTGACTGCACATACAGCCAGAGCTTCGATGAATTTGCTTCGGAAAAATTTTCCATAAAAATTTATCAGTTGCTTCAGGGACATGTCATGGACACCAAGGTTGCCCGATCTAACTCTAATGGAGGCTTTATATTGACCATCTCTTGTGGCTTCAAAGAAAAATATTTGTCAAAAAATCAGCTCAATTGAACCAAGTTTACTGCAGCACGTGGCGCAGAAGACAGTTCCGTTTTGAACAGTGTGTTCAACTCGACGGAAGACATCTGAATGACATACTCTTTAAAAACTAGAATCCGCATTTCCATTCTATCGTTCAATGCTCTTAGTAAAACTTTGTGTCAATTATAACGTGGTTAATTTAAGTTTAAAAATATTAATCTGCCACCAGACGCACTGTATTTATGTACAGTAGTGGATTAAAAAGGAACAAGCGTTTACACGTGTGCTTTTAAATAAATTTTAAATTATTAAAAAGTAGATTAACCCAAAGGCAAATCAAAATTTAAACGAGAAAATGTTAAGCATCAAAAATATTTAATCTCAAGTTTTTTAATGTCTTCCTTAATGTTTTTAAATTTTTTGAAATGGTCCAAACTGCTTTTGTCTCCACTTCAACCTTTCTACAACAACCTAAAAAGACTAGTTTCTTGACATGTTCCCTCCTCCAGACCAAAAAAAAACTTTAAACATTTACTAGAATTATATAAAAAAAACTTAACTAAACTGTAGTGAAAAGTAAAGTATTTTCATGCTTTACATGCAGTAAAATCCATTAAAAATGTGTCATTTATGCTGCAGGGTTCTTTCCATATCACCATTTCTTTTTTTCTATTTAATTTAAACATTTTCTTGCTTTAGTTAACGTTTTCAATTTTTTTTTCTTTTTGCAAACATGTGTTTCTTCGTCTCACCTCTGTTAACTCTTCTTTGCCATCCACAACTACTTATATATTGTGTCATCTTTAGCTCTGGATTAAGATTTTCATGTACACGTATGTTGTTGTTTTTCCTAAAATATATTCCAAGTGTTCTGCTTTTGATTTTTTTATGATGATGTTGCTGTTGTTTCTCGGTTGCCATATGGACAGACTTGTAGTTTAATAAACGACTAAATGATGCTGAAAAGTTACAGGGCTGTAAAGAATGAAATCATGATGTAGGTTTTTGCCACATAGTGAAGAGTATCCCTGCCTTCTTACAAAGCATTTTCTCTCGTTAGGCACCAATGCAATTAAGTCATGGTTCAAAATTATCACAATTCATATCGAAATTTTCTACAAATCTTACTGTTCGTGTTGTTAAAGACTGCATCTATTTAATTGAGTCCAAAACAGATTCAGGGGTTCCGTAAATCTTCGTTCTTCATTAAAAATTTATTTCTTATAATTCTTAATGCCCTTTTATGTCAGGCTTTTAATCTTGCATTTTCCTTTGCAGACGAAAGCACCACATTCGAATTATGCTCATTTGACTTTAGACTTAGCTTTTTTAAGATTAGGGCTATAAACGCCACATTTAACCGCGATCTCCCATTTGGACGTGAGAATAAGGTAGTTTTTTATTTCCAGAAGACCAAATGTTGTCTTTTGACACAAAAACGACATCCGCTGGAACCTTTTTCCTTGTGTCAAAAGAAGCATCAAGGTTACATTTGGTTAGGTTAGGTTGAACTGGCTGGCATTAACCCCACATAGGCCTTTTGGGTCCTAAGTGTTATAAGAAAAGAATAACCGATAACCAGTTTTACTAACTCTTTGCCATGAAATCCATAAGTATAGCTTTTCAACCCAAGATATTTTTTCTCGCTTTTTAAACAACTAAGACCTTATACAGTGTGCTCTGGATCGCGCTGGGCAGAAGACAGAATATGCTAAACGGTTTCTCTTTAGCCCCTGGTACATCACAATACCTTGTTGTCATCCTTTCTAAGAGCCTTCTATTATTTCTTTGCAAAGACAGAAGAAACCTCGTGTCATAAGATCCCCACATTATCTTGGAGACTACGTTAAGTATTATTTACTCATACCTCTTGGGTTCTAACTTTCACCGCAAAGTCTATACCCTTATGTATATATACAAGTCAAATGAATCACTTCCGTCGCCAACTCGCCTGCCATCTCATTCCCCTCAACATCTATTTCATAAACCCAGTAGATGTGCACTTATCTCTGGGCACACAGTCCCCCAAATAGATTCATTGCGCCCCTAAATAATTATTGGGCAGGTGAGATTTGCAGAGATTGCCTTGATAGCCGGCGGACTAACAATAAATATGTTCATATGAGAATTCTCAGTTTATTAGGACCTTCAACCTCCCCCACCATCTCAATTTGCTAACGTTTCCTAAAGAAGTTACGGGTCCCGTGGTCTGGGCAAAAACCCGCCTAAAGCCGTATTCCCCCATAGTTACGCCAGGCTTTTAAATTGAATTCAGTTGCGGGATCATGTAGTTAATGCAACATCCACAAATTCTGGCACCCGATTAGTTGTTCCCTTAAAGCATCAAAGTGTATTTGTTTTCTTTTTTAACGGTGTAGGTCTACCGGTTCTTCTTAATATTTATACCCCTTCTATCCGACCGAAAATGTCATACACCTCTCATGTATACAGTGGTGCTTGAAAGTCCATTTTGGAAGGATTTTTGTCGTTAACAGGACTGGACGGAGGTGCTTATAATTGACGTTGAGGTATCTAACCTTATTGGAGTACTCAAGCATCGTAGCATCGACCAGTGCCAGAGTTTATTCTGGCGCAATGGGATTCAATGCCTCTTGGAGTTTCAGTTTTTTTTCTGACCCATCTGGTAGCAGCGTGGTGGTTGTAATTTGAACCCGAATCGCCGGAAGAGTTTTTGATCGGGGTGGTTGCCGTGACCTATAGATCGAAAAGAGTTTTAGAAAGGCTCCGTTTTTAACCTGTACTGTATCCGCTCTGTGCGGAGGGCAGATCAGATTATTGCCCTCTGGGTGTAATCTGGATTTTAGAATCATGGAGTAAAGTGGTTGAAAATATAACTTTACAATGATTTTTCGAAGTGTTAGCTTCAAAATATCATTACGAGATTTAGGGGACTAGGAGGAGGTAGTTAGCAAGGATGTCTTACATTGGTTACTTAATCACTTTACCTTATTATCTTTCTTTTTTTTATTATCTTTCCTTTTACAACTTTTATATTTAGTTTTCTTCTTAACTCTCTTTCCCCTTTTTAAGAGATGCAAAATGGAGCCTGGATGCCTCCGAGTGTAAACGTAGCCAATTTTTTTGCTTCCCTTTTTTTACTTTCTTTACCTTTACTTTAACTACCTGCTTTTGTTTATTGTTTTTTTTTCTCTGCTGTTTGAGAACTGTAATTATATGGTAGAACGAAGTTTTATAACTTCAGGGTCGAAATTCTGCAGGTCAAACAAAAGAAGCTTAATATATCCCAACCAAACTGATCGATTGGCTAGCTGCTGAATTTTTTTTCTCTGTGCACATAAGTACATATCTGAATCGCAACAAACCGAAACCTTCTCGGTTTAGACTGCTAAGAAATATTGGAGTTAAAGCACGCTTCTAGGAAATGTGGTTTTTAACATTTAATTTTAGTGACTCATTAATATTACTGTAACGTAACATTCGTGCACATGCATGCAGTTTTGCAAATTATTCACAGCAAACTTTAAAAATGTTAAGGAAAGCATTTTTAAAGAGATAAAAAATACAAAAATATTCGATGTAACATTACCTTCCTTTAAGCATCTGATATTCGCCATTCACTTACATATACAAATACACTTCCTTTTATCCGTACATTTTTAGTTATTTTAACCAAATTTTTTAGACCAACTTGCTCCACTTGGATTTACCGTTTAGAATTTCATTCAACACCATATAACATACTTGTATATTGCTTTTGTGGAGCAGATTTGTTTAGAGTTTCTTGTCTTCTCTTCATTTTCCAGTTTCAACATGTTTTTGCTAAAATTAAGGAATCATAACGGTTTGTCAACGAAAATCTGTTTTTTTTCTTCTTTTTGTTTTGAACTTTTACAAAACGGGATTATGAATGTGGTTTTGGAGTTTTTCATCTTACGGGTTTTTTTTTGTATTTAAAACGAATAACGTTAAGCAAAGCTAAAGATATGTGTTTTTGCAAATGGTAGACAATTGCAAGGGGAGGGCAGGGAGAGCTTAAAATTAACTTAAAAGCTTTAAATATGAAAAGCAAACCAAATTGTTTAATGTTTCTTGTTCGAAGACTTGTGCGTCACCTTTTCCACTAAAATATTGTTGAATAAGAAAGAAGATGGTTGACTGTAAGTTGAGAGTAAGTTGAAGGTTTAAAGGTCATTTAAATTTTCCAACTACAAGGACAACAATAGAAGAGCAATAATAATAAACATGTTTAATCGCTTTGAAGGTTTTCCACAGTAGTAGGGATTTTGACGTCAATGAAAATTGAAACTTCGTTATACACACATGCAGCTTTAGTAAAATGCGTCAAATAAATTGTGTAATAAAAAACTATTTACATGAAACATCATCTACAGATGATTTACATATCAAAATATTAAGGTCCTTGTTTGATAAGAGTAATACTTAATAATGCGTCATTGCCAGGAGTTTAATTATAAATATTTTACTCTGTAATGAAGCCAATAATCAAAGGGGAGAAAACAAAGTATTCCGTTTAAGGCGAGTTTATTTGTGTCAAACCGAGAAGGTTTTTAAAACTCTTTGAATGACTGCTAAGGCTTAATGTTAGTTTCTCATTAGCTTCGTTATTTCTATAAAATTTTTCCATGCCAAAACCAGGTAACAATGCCAATTTATCATAAGCTTTCCAAAGATTACAAGCGACTGTTCTTCAAAAGCGATACCAAGAAAAATTCGCTTTAACTCCCACAATGCAGCACTACTTCTACCAGACCAATCAGACCGATCACCGTTTAACTCCGACCGTACGAAGGCTACGACCAGTCATGTCGCTTTCTCATTGTTTATTAATGTCACAAATTTTTTTGGCCTAAAGCGGCAAGGTCTTGACCGAGTGGGTGAGTGGGGTATGGTAGGTTATCTCCAGCAAATGGATTATGTTTTGCCGCAAGCAGTATGAGTGTTGGTTGGCCAGCTCAGTTTTGAATTTTACCGAGGTGTCACTACAAATATAACATGAAATACAATACTACAATATGTCGTGTATATAAACCAACGTACATTTCATGCGTTGGAGGGCACCAAAATAAGGCTCACGACTTCTGTCTTACTTCGCATCCTGAAAAATACGAACAGGATATTCTTTCACTTCTCGGCAACTTGGATTATTGCACCATTGACCATTATGTTTCCTTCTCATTCTCCAGACTTCACCATGCTTCGTAGGTAGACAAGAAGCGCAAAAAGTTTATTTACGAAAAGGCTTTTTAGACAAATCTCAACGATCTCAATAGGATTGGGCAGAGATCACAGTTCAACCAGACTTGCAAAATTTGCGTTCAGCTCCAGAAAGAAATCATTCAATCTTTGGAATGCTATCAAGAATGCCAAAATTGATTTGCTACCCATACACGCGAAATCTTATTGTACCAGAGTACTCAATCGTGAATTGGTTCTGTTTGAACACCATCTGCGTGCAGAAGTTTTTGCTGCCCCTCGAGGCATATGCTGGATAGTATGTAATGCTTCGCTGATACCCATAAATAAAAAGGCTGAAACCCCTTAATATTATAAGCCAATTTTTTTCCAAAAATCTAACGGCTTACTTAGTGACCTCTAGTATGGCTTTCGCGCAGGAAGTTGTACTGGGGACTACTGGTATTTCTTACGGAAAAATTTTGTATCTCCATTTATCATATTGTCGAAATTTCCGCTTCTGTCTAAAATTGTTGGGTTTTCTGTCGGCGAATAGAATTTATTCATATCGGGGTTTCTCAAAGATCGCATTGCTCGGGTTGCTATAGATGGGACCGAAAGGCTCCGCCCTCCGCCCTCCGCCCTCCTTCCTACTTTATCCCTTATCTTTCTTAATGACCTTCTATATCTCACTTCGGATTCTATCTATTTCCTTGCAAACGACAGCCCGTATTGCTTTTGAGGCTTTATGTTGTCTGTTGACGCATAAGCACACATGTTGCATCGTTTGGTAATGGATAATATTAAACTCGGGAACCCAAAAAACTATTGATGTTCTGGGTACAAAAATTAGGTGAGATGTACGCTGGAGCGAAGACGTTTTTCTAGTATCAGAAGAAACATTCAAGTGTTTTGGTGTCTTGGAATGGTGTACTTTGCCCCTTACGATCTTCTAAATATTTTTACCAGTTATATCCGAACCAAAACTGAAAACGGCTCTCATGTATGGGCTGGTCCTCAAAAGTCTATTTTGGAGGTGCTAATCGGCGTACAGGAACAGGCGAAGGTTGATATTGGTCTGAGTCTTTACAGAAGTAAACATTAACATCGTATAAGTAAATTTCAAAATTTTTTAAACCTGTTAAGACCCTCTTGTCTAAGACCATACTGCGAATCATCCTCTTAACAAACATACGATTGGCCTTAGAATCCCTAGCCTTCCACCCGACTATAATAAAACTCCATAGAAGAGAATGTGTTATATCACGGTCTTATAGATCCATCTGACGTGCGGGTCACTCGGGGCCAAGGTCTTGACAATGGCTCGTTTACGGACATTCATACCTCGCTTTCTACATCTTTGCGCTCACGTTTGACTTCAAAAACAGCTCTCCATACAAAACGACATTCAGATAGCTCGCGATGTCTGACAAGAGTCAGTTCCACTCCATTTAGTGTCGGGGGGTCCACAGAAAAAATCTTGTATCCATTCTTCATTAGCACTAGCCCCTTTTTAAAAGGGTTTATAAACAGCTCGGCTCGAGCGCTTCATTCACTGAGTATCCTCAGCTTCAGCTCCACCTTGTATCTGAAATGGCGCAAGATATCACCACTTCTACATCATTGTCATAGACAAAATTCCCTAAGCCCGCAATGCACGAAATGTAAAATGCTACATTCGCATGTAGTTCTAACGTACTTTTTTGACGTCATCATAAATCTACTACGACCCATTTAACGAGAGAGCTTGAAGATTTTTACATTTTTTGTACTGCGGGCTTCAGTATCATGAATCCATATTCCTAAACAACATGTTGAGAGTCATGTTTCACAGTAATGGCGATCGACCACCTCTTTGAGGGGTTCTTATGTTCGTTGATCTCGATAAATCTACTCGTTCACTAAAAATGTGTTATTTGTATTGTTTAAGCCCTTAATTTTTTTGCATACTGGGTTGCTAAATTTCATTCCTTTACGTCTAAGTATAAGGTATCTTAAACGGCTCTCTAATGAGATGTTATTACAAAATGCCTAACAAAACTGGAAAAGAATGCAACACGAAACAACCACATGCTTGCATGTTGGGAAAAATTTTTAAAGCATACAGGTGACCGCACTCACACACCTAGAATATTAAGATTCTGGCACCTATAGTGTCTTTAACTTACTGACTGGCTGACTGACTGACAAAATAATTGGTGAAGCGACAAAATAAATTTACTCAAGAATTCTACATCAGAGGCAGTTAATAACTTGTTAAAAAAAACGAACGCAAAAGGTGTGATAAGTTAACATTAAGCTGGTTGAAGTTCATTATATAGAACGCTGAAACTCATACAATAACGCATTCATACACACATGCAATGATAGATATTCGTGTATAAATATACGTTTTCATTCATAAATTTATTAACTGGCATTTAAGCGTCCGTAAGTGTAATTATTGTATGTTTACCGATGTGTTAGTTTGCTTAATACTTCACAGTGCTAATTATTACCAAGTAAACAAGTTATAGTAGGTCAAGACCGACCAAAATATACCTGTACCAGCGTGAAGATTATTGCAGCATTTGATATCACGCTATTGTTATAGGAATTTAAAAAAAATGATGGGATTGGGAATTGATTCCTGCAGGGAAATGTGGGAATTACTTTTACTTCGTAAAACCATCCACTGTTCCCGCTAAACTTAATTAAAGTTGGTGCTGCCATCAAACTGTAATAATAATGGTGGCCTCCGCGTGGAAATCCTTGGAAACGATAATCAGCACCACTTGGTCGATGGTTAAGGTGGAGGCGATATATTCCTTAAGGTTTTCCTGGGGCTGTGCTTTGCTAATTACAATGAAAGGAAAAAGAAAAAGGACAAAGAAGGGAAGCGCATTTGATGACGAACCTTTCAAACGAATAAACAACTACATCTCTGCTATCCAAGAAACATAATGGATTTACCTCAAGAAAATGGCTGCCATGTAACGGGTTTTCCAATAAGGGCTTGCTTACTTTAAACAAAATGCAAACCATTTGAGATATGACCTGAAATATAATCAAAATAAATATGAATGGAACTCGACTTCTATCAAATGGCCACTGCGGTGACTCGTTGGACCCAATTTTCGAGGACTCGGTCACACATTTTGGCCGTAACTGCCGCTATTTCGCGTTCAATGTTAAATCTGAGTTCTTCCAACATAGTCGCCTGGTTGGCCAATGATTTGACGTAGCCGTAAATAAAAAAGTTTACCGGCGTTAAATTGCACGAACGACGAAATTCATCATGGTGTATCTTATCCAGAGCCCAATCGGAGAACGTTCGTCGCATCAAATGTTTCATCGGCTTCAATTCTTGAATCAGTTTGATCTTGTATGGGTGTAAACCAAGATCTTTACGCAAAAATCCCCACGAAATGGTATTTGCGATGCCCAGTTCTTGAGAACGCCGCGGAATCAACTGATATAAATCGCTTGCTACGGACGCCTAAACGTCAGTTATATATCCGTTACTTCGACCAACTCGTTGTCTCAATAGCACGGCAGCATCACACCATGAAGATGTAGGATCAAAGCTTTTTATTGCTTGTCTACTAGGGCGAGAATAACTACCGAAAATTTCAGTAAACGCTCTTAAAGCTGCGATCACCGACTCCGAATTTGGGTAGTGCATTTTTATAATTTGCATACGTTGTTCGTTCATGTACTTTATCATGATGAAAATGATGAGTTAACTGAAATGGAAAGTAACAGTTAGATAATCAATGAAATATTGCGTTCACAAATTAAATTCAAAGTTGTCAAGTTCCTTCTGAAACACCCTTTAGAAAAGCACGATTTTAATGGCGTCTTTGTAGTTAAAACTGCGCAACCTTTTTACCTATTTTGCAGCTGTAGGTAAACGGCTGCCCGTAATTTTTATTATCATTTGCCTGATTTGTGCACACGCGCCGACTGAAGAGAAAGACAAATGGAATAAAGACCATTTATAGTAATCCATATGGCCATTGACCGAGCCTTCCGTCGGGATCATACCTAAAAGCCTTTTGCTGAAGCAACTTCATTAATTTGCACAGCTTTTAAAAGCCAGCGCAGTCTTTTGTTTGTGCAGATATTATCAAAACCTATATGTGTCATTCATCTTATTAAGTTTGAATTTAAAGTTACCAACACTCAATGATTGCCCCAATCTCGATCGAATTAGTCTTGTCTTCATTTGCTCTCGAATCTATATTTGCCGATTCTTTTTCTATATTAGCAAAGGCAGCAGTGATATCTCGCAATGATCGGGGACAATTCTGACATTACTGACGATATCGACATGATTCGTTGCAATAAGCGAGTAGCAAGCATGGCCTTTGCAGAACTTGCAAAACAGTCAAATAATATGGGTTTGAAGTGGAACAAAGACAAAACCAAGTACTTAATTTTGTGCACTAAGCCTTCGCGGCATATTGAATAGCGCCAAACTTTTAAAGACTACAACTTTGAAGATGTTGAAGACTTCGTTTATATGGGAGCCAGCTTCGCTAACGGAAACAAATTAAGTTTAGAAGTTAGGCAGAGAATGCTGCTGAAACATGGCCATCAAAACGATCGGACTAGTCGTTTTCGGCAGTTTTTAAAAGAAAAATTCTTCGTGAGATAAGGTCCTATACGCGTTTTTAAATGAGAATAAACATTGAACAGTATGAGCTAAAGACGATGTAGTTAAGCGTACTAAAGTCAAACGATTTTGCTGGTTCAGACATGTCTGGCGAATGGGCAATGATGCTTCCGCTTTATAAGCGTACAAGGTAAAACCTTATAATCAATGCAGAAGATGGCCATCCAATTTTAAATTACCATGAGCAACAAGATCTTTAGACACTTAGTGTCTTCAATTTGCGTTGGCATGCAAAGAACAGGAATAGCCGAGCCCCGGTTTTATAAGCCATAAAAAGAAGAAGAATTTTTAATTTCTATCGAACGCCGTAATTTATACTTAGAATTCAGTTTTTATGTAACAAACAATGTTTTGTGAACAGATGTCTTACATACATATGTATAGTGTAGGATATAATTGTGTCGATCTTTACCGCCAATAATTTTCTTAAGTACTTAGATATTTATTTTCAACTTCTTGGCCACTTATTGCACTTAGTTAAGGGATTTGTAAATTGTTAACAAACTTAAGACCTGAATACATAATTATAAAGCAGTTATAAATTAATTTTAATTTATTTGTTTTATAAGCAATGAACAATATAACACAAATAACAACAGGCCAATCAATAACAACAAATACATCTGAAGCCGTTTTGTTTGATACAAATTTATTCCTTTGCGAGTTCTTTTCTTTTTTTTTGTCCACTTAACAACAATTGAATTTAATTTAATAAACTTTTCTGTTGCACTTTCATTCTCGCTAATTAATTGTCTATAATTTAATCAAACCAAATCAAATTGTAATCAAATTTTCAGTTTTTTTAACAGCTTGTTTATTGCTACTGCTGACACATAGTTTATGACACTTAAGTCCGATTTAATTGACAGTTGTGGTGGCTATTAATTTGGACATTAAAATTGAACAAGAACTAAACAATGAAAAGTAACAAAGAAAACCGCCTGGTTTTTAAAGCGTTAAAAAGATTATAAAATCGTTAAAAGAAGAAGGAAAGTAACAAATGAAAAGTTAAATTTTTTTTAAAATTATTACATATTAATAACATAAAAAAGTTTCGACTGGGGATTTCTTTCTTTCAAAACAGGTATTCCGTAAATATTATTAATAAGTAAATGACAATGAAAAATTTTAATGAGAGTAAACAAATTTACCAATAAAGAGGTGCTGGGATACGATTATGGATTAAATAAAACAAATTGTTTTGATAATAATAAAATTTTAAATAAAATGCACCTAAATGTGTAATATTAGGTTTCTATTTTCAACAACTTTTGATTAGAAAATACTTTTAGACCCATATGCATCGGCCCTTTAAATCGAATTTAAAAAACCATTAAATTTTCCATCTATAAAAAATCTGAAGGTAGGAACGGAACGATCCAAATCCCTCATGTAGAAACAACAAATTAAATAATATTTATTTTTAAGGCTTTCTTTATTGAGAAAAATTTTGAAGTTTTCAATAAAAAAATTTAATTACCGCGACATGCCGGGCCGTGGCGTCGCCCAGATAGAATAGTCGGTAGAGCACACGTCTGCTAGTTTGCAGTCTCTCTGGTTGGTCCTTTTTCCTTTCTTATCTTTCTCTATACATTGCTTTACTTTTATATCAAATTTTTCTCTTAGAGTCGGAGGATAAACAGCACTTTTAACTGACTGCTCTTTATAGCTCAGCTCACTTAACTGAACTAGGTTGCTCTTTTAGTTTAGTAGTTCAATAAGCTCAGTAGTTTAGTTGGTTTGTTAGGTCAACCTAACATGTTTACTACAACCCTGTCTGAGCGAAACCATGTTGTATTGAAGGTGTAAAAATCATAAAATTTGGAAAATGTGTAAATATTGGTAACAAAACGGAAAAAATTTTTAACTGAATTCACAAAAATGTAAAGTAATACCACATAACGTGTGATTAAACAATGGTACACCCTAATGATAGAAAGAGACAAACGATAAACTATTGAACGGCTCAGTAATAAGGGTAAATTAAACAGAAAATGAACGAAAAGAAACATTAACGAAAATAAATATGAAGGAAAAAACACAAAAAAGGAAAATAAACGATGAACTAACTACTAGGATGCGGAGCTAAAAGCGCTTAGTGAACTAACCAGCTCACACAGCTCAGTTTACTAAATAGTTCAACTAAACTAGTTCGCTCAAAGCTCTACTTTCTTTACTTTTCTACAGGTTAGACAAAGATCGAGTGAGCGGTATTCTTTTTTTAACGACTGCCTGTTCTACGTGCCAAATCACTGTTGCGCGAAAAGAAACATTAACGAAAATAAATATGAAGGAAAAAACACAAAAAAGGAAAATAAACGATGAACTAACTACTAGCAAAAAAAGCGCTTAGTGAACTAACCAGCTCACACAGCTCAGTTTACTAAATAGTTCAACTAAACTAGTTCGCTCAAAGCTCTACTTTCTTTACTTTTCTACAGGTTAAACAAAGATCGAGTGAGCGGTATTCTTTTTTTAACGACTGCCTGTTCTACGTGCCAAATCACTGTTGCGCGATTCTATTGTGATGGGTGTTACCATTTTTCTCACATTTTTTCTTATGACTCAAACAGTTTAAAATTTTACTTTCAAAAATGCTATGATTTTCAAAAATGGTATGTTTTAAAACGTTTAATCACAGGTAGTCACTAAACGGACCGATTTCTGCTCATGAAGATAAGAAGAACTAGGGTGTGAATTTGTTCAACGACTTCCTGTTCTACCTTCCAAACCACTGCCGGACAATTCCATTGTCAAAACTCAGACAGTTAAAAATGTTGATTTTAAAAAAGGGATATGATTTCCAAGAATGGTATGTTTTTTTAAAACACATGTATATTTGAACCTTAAGGTTCCATTATACGTGCCATAACCATAACCGTTGCCATAAAAACCAAAGTTCAATTGGTTTCTATGGTTATGGTTATGGCGTAAGGGTAAGTCACCTATAATCAAATACAGTGTTGCCCATAAGTTTGGGTCGAACAGCTGTTTACTGTGGTATGATTGCGTCACGTATAAATGAAACTTAAGTTAAAATAATTTTCAATTAAGGTTTTCTTTGCCTAAAACGAAGCAACATACTTAAGCATTTGCATACATACTTATTATGTATGCAGTTAATTAAGTCTATTAAAATTGGTTTATAAGAAACAAAACTAATTTTCTAAAAAGCTGAAATATGTGAAAACAAAAACTGCAAAACTAAAATAAGCCAAACTAAAAAACAACTATGTACTTATATTTATTAACCAAAAAACTTTTCCATAAATCAAAACTTGATTGAGAACTTTCTATATTTTATCTAGAAAATGCGACGTTGTTTAGATATTTTCTTAAGCGAGAATCTAGAAAACCACTTCGTACTCACTGAAAATTGTAAAAAGACAAAATACCAACAAATTCTAATTTGTAATTGAAGGCGCATTTACATATGCAAGTACTTTTATAAAATATTTCCACACGTATTATCATTTATGCTAAAAGTTTGTGTGTGTTAGTGAAAAAATTAGAGGAAATGTTAGTGTATTGAGGTTTTTCGTACCGTTACTGTCCTTTGTAAACCCAAGGTAAAGTAAAAGACATGAATAAAAATTTACTTATCTAAACTTTTAACATTAAAAAAATTCTTCTCTATTCCCATTTTATGCATTAAACACATTCAAGATACAAGAACACAGGAACACACGAACACAAAGGTTGCTTGCTAAATTTGTGTCCGACTGGCTGCTACTGAAATATTTACTACACTACCACTACAAAACAAACATATGAGCAATATGACTTTCAGTGGTGCCACCTAAAGTCTTTTTGTATTGTTTAAGCTATATTATTTGCATCTTACCGTATTGGCAGCACTAATCTGTTAACCGTCGCGTATAAAAATAGAAATTAGTTTAATTTCGACCACGACACAAAATTAGCATTGACAGCAACCCGTAGTCGTGTTGCATTGTTGCCATTAAAAAAATTATTCTTATAAGCACACGTGTATTCTATTTTTGACAGGTTGTGTTCGGTGGTCTGTAGCGAGGAATGTATTTAATGCTTTACTGTTTAAAACGGTACTCAAAAATACGACGAAAACATCGTTTAAATTCTTTGACCAATCAAATTTCTTTCTTAAGTTCGTCATTTGTCGTCTTTCAAACGAATGCTCACACTGTAAAAACGACTGCAGAAGTCGCGTTGTGTTATTTTGACATCGTGTTTTAATAAAATGTTATCGTATCTTTTGTTTTGCTCTCCTTCTAGTTTGTTTTCTACAAAATTTGTGTTTTTTTTTTCATTTTGTTTACAAATCTGCTGGATGTTCTCAGCAGATACTATAAGTAGTTGCCAGATGAATTAGATACTTAGTCAGTCAGATATGATAAAAAAGTTAGGGCTAATTTACACTACTTATAAAGGGTAATTAATTGTTTTTTTGTGCATATTTAGCTAACCTAGCACCCAATTCTTATAGTATTATGCATGTAAAGGTAAATGCATAGGAAATTATTTATGTTGTATAAGTTTTTTGTTAGAGAGTATTTCGAATAACCGGTAAAGTCACATTTTGCTATATTGATACAGGGATTTTAAACCTTTTTATATAAAAAGGAGCCTATGCGTTGACTTAAATTTTTGCAATAGATATAAATATGTATATATAATTTCGATATGCATGCTATCTATATAAGGTATGATAGAATATTGTCTTATTTTTCTAAAAATATGAAATACGTGTTTTTTTATTAAAAATAATATTTAAAACCAAAAGAATATGTTTTGAAAACATAACAATAGTAAGTTAAAAACTAATAATTTAATAATACATTTTTTAATAAATTATATACAAATAATAAAATAACTTAAAAATCTCTAGCAGGTTTGATTCAAAAATACATAAAAGATTTTTTATTAAAACTGATTTTAAGTAATATTAAATTAACCAAAACGTTTAAATACCCTAAAATCTGGCAACCCTGCTCGTTGGGGGTTCTCTTGCTCTTTCTATTATTCTTTTTCCTTTTATGTGTATATTATTGAAACATTAAAATGTGCTTAAATACAGTCAATGTTTTGTATTACGAACGCAATACAATGTACGCGTGACTTGCGTTAAAAGAAACCAAGTATATAAGGTTCACCAGTGGCTCGTTTCTGTATGGTATGTGGGAAATTTTTTAGTCAAGAAATTTATAGTCGCCCTGTCAAGGACGGAATGAATCAAAGAAAAACTATTACAAATTTTTAATGTTAACTTGCAATATATTAAAATTATATGACTCGCCCTGTTAATAACTGGAACACTTCTATATGCCCTAAACACAACTGGTACGAACGCCGAATTTTTCGTTGCGAATATTCGTATTAAAATATAAAACACATTTGTGTATATGAAAATGCACACAAACAGTGCGTCGACTAAAATTCGTCATGCGTAACAAACTCTGCGATAGGTTTATTTCTATTTCTTACGCAGAAGAACGACAAATAATTTGGCACAGAGTGACCATTTTTCTTTTATTTTGTTATTAAATAATGTTATTTTATACTTTAAGAATAATTTTCACTTTTTATTTGTTGCATTAAATACAATTAGTGTATTTTAAGTGTTGTATTTATATATTTTTTAAATAGTTTTTTTTAATTATTATTTTTTTCATATAGTGCTTCTTTTTTAAGAAATATGGTCTCTCTATCACAGCTATTTTATTCGTTTGAAATGTGTTTCACTTAACGAATTTACGCAACGAATTTTAACGGACGAATTCGTCGTTAGTGCGAAATTCGTCGTTCGTCCCATTTGTGTTTAGAGCAATAATCTTAAAAAATTTCTCGATGCGGAAACTTCTCGCAAGTTACAGAAACGAGGCACAGGACACCATTTGTTATCACAATTTATTTTTAAGGATATGCTTTTTATAAAACAGTCTCAACTGAAATAAAATTATATAATTGTTTTTTTGGTATAAATCGACCATCGAAATCGGGTTACATCATTATTAAAAGTGTGTATTTGGAAAAAAAATGTTTTTTGTAAGCAACCAAATCCCAAAAATTTTACGTTTTTTTATATCTTAAAAATAAAATCACAAACTTGAATTTCTCTAAAGCTCAAATTTATAAAGTGAAACCCGTACCTATTAAATATTTTGAGCTGAAATCTTGTAGGTTGACACCTATTAGTGAGATTAAAGTCTTACCATCCATTCAAGTTACTGCCTTCATTATTGACTAGCAAACCCGGTGCGCTCCGCTACCCCCATAAGATAAATTGATGGTAAAGGAAGGGATATAAAAAAATAAAAAATTTCTTTTAACATTTTTGTACATATGTTTAACACAAAACTACATTTATTGTTTTCTTTAACTGAGTTCCTTTTTTATTGTAGATAAGCAAAAGCATTCACATACAGCGTGTGTGTGTATGTTTATAAATGGCTCTTTTGCTTGGTGTTTATCCAATTACTATCTCCATTTAGTAGAACTTAGGCCATTGCACAAAACTTTTAGACTGAAGGTATCACCCTCTGTAAAAAAATTATAATTTTGTATGGGAGGTACCTCTTCCTCTGCTTCGATCATAAAAATATTTGACTCAAATAGAAAAAGGTTTAAATTACTTTCACAAAATTTTAAGCAGATTAGGTAGTTCCGGAGAAAAATCAAGACATACAAAAAAACTTTTCCTCTTTATTATTAGTACCTATAGATAAAAAATTTTAATAACAGGTGTTTTATGATAAAATTCAGTCCATTTGTTGTATCAAAAATTAGCTATTCGTTAAAGCTGAGTCATATTGTAAATTGGTTTCTTCTATATTATTGAAATTTTTTGTTGTATGTATTCTCCTCTTTTTATTTTTTCTCGTCTACGGTTCGAATAATACGTTCATATGATTTTGCGTACATACATACATACATATTTACATACAGACGTAGTTTATTTGAGAAATAGTGCTTTTTTCAGTTAATTTTTTACATTTTAATACAATTTTTATTTTCTGTTAGTGGCGCTTCAAGTGCTTGGTTGTTATTATTAATTGTGTGTTTTTGCATTGAAAGAGTGTTAGTTAAAATTTTAAAATACTTATTTAAATACATAAAGTTATTTATCTCTTTAGATATTTTTTCATTCTCATAAACGTTAAGTGTCTTATTTTATGTGAATATATTTTTATTAAAATATTTTTTGAATTTTTCCATAAAAAAAATAAATAAAATTGCGAATTAGAAAAAGCATTGAAAAAATTTAAATAATTCAAAGCTTTGTGTAAAAGTGACAATTTTTACTTGAGTTTAAAAATTGTTTACGATTTATTATTTCCTAAATGGTCAGCAGAAAAAAGAAGAAGAAGCAGAAGCAGAATCGTCACGTTATCGCTGACACCAAAGATGGTAAGTTTTGTGGTTTTTGACTACACGTGTTTGGAATACATACATACATACATACATACACAAAAATATTTTTTTCAAATAATCTTTAAAAGAGTTCGACAATGAACTAGGCTTTAACTTCAGTGTTGGCAAAAACTTTAAAGCTATGTTCAACAAACACAGAGCTATAATAACGTTATTTTAAGTAAAAATATATGGTAACACTGTTAATATTTTACATTTTTTCGGGGTTATGTAAATGTTTTCTAAAAAAAATTCTGTTGTGAAGTACTCTAATTTATTACAAAAAAAGCTAACTGTTTAAAGACTTCATTTTGAAATATGTATTTTGAACGGAAAATTGCGCCAAATTTGTGTTGCCCTCTCCAAAATGTTAACTTGAAGAAGCAGCAACAAAGTCTCATTTTTACATGTTTTCGCTTATATTAAAAAGTTAAAATCAAAAAATAAAAAAAATTAGCGCCCGGAAAAGAAAAACATTATGAAATAGCTAAAAAGGTTCTTTCAAAGGATATGTAGGTGAAGGCTTTTCCTGCTTGTTTTATGGAGCTAAAACTACACCAAGAATATTTTTACAGCAGCCGACTGTAGGTTATTTAGAAGTATTCCGTAAAATTATATTTAACTGCTTCGGTCAGTTAGTTGTTGGTGTTAATTTTTTTAGTAGTTTTTACAGAAAAATTAAACGACTTTCATGGGTAGACAACAACAAAATAACATTTAACTTTGTTAGAATTTTCTTCTAAAACTGTTTGTTTAACAGCTGTGCAAACATGAACAAAATTAGTTATATGCTCTGTATTTTTCGTTGTTTTGTTTTAAGACAATAAGTTCAATAAACTTGGTTTAAACTTAAAAAAAGAAATTTCGTTTTTCTTTTTGGATAAAATGTATATAAAATAGATAATGCTTACAGCAAAAATATGTTAAGAGTAATGATAGTGGAAATCCGTATTTGGTGTCGAAAATGCATTCTACACCCAATTGGAAGATGCTCTTATTTTTGGCAAATGGCGGTCAATGTCAAATCTGTTTTGACATACATATGTAAAGTAAACAGATGTAGAATAAGGTGAAAAAGCCATAAAGCGATACAATTCTCAAGAATACGGAATAATCGTGTCTAATTTTTTTTGTGTAACAATTCGTCTGTGGTGTTGGCGCAGCGCGAATTCGTCCGGCACCGACTGCGCAAACACTGCGCTGTTTGGCCACCTACCTTGAACAGTATGGCACCACACGAGACGCTTCCAATAGTGGCCGGCCACGGAACACCCGTTCTGCCGAGAATATTGCCGCTGTTGGCGAGGATGTCGAGCTGTCGCCAGAAACATCGACCAGTTGCCGTGTCTCGCAATTGGCCATCAACCGGTCGTCACTAAGACCCAAGGACCGGCGCATATTCCCGACAAAGTCCAGCCTGTGCATGAGATGCTGCCTGTCGACCGTCAAACGCGTATAACCTACGCCCAAGCCATCCTCAATCTCGAAGCCGAAGTGGACGATTTTTCGACCAAAATCATAATGAGCAATGAGGCTCTTTTTCACCTCAGCTGGTACGTGAACAAGCAAAACTATCGTTACTGGGGCACCAAAAATTCCCGAGTAATGCACGAGGAGCTGAAAGTGATTACATGGGGGCTGTTCACGCTGGAGGAGCCCTCGGGCAATTTTTTTTGAGGGCGCAGCTGGTCAAACGACAACAGTGGACGTTGCGCGCTATAGGGCCATGTTAACCGAGTTTTTCCTGCCGCAATTGAAAGACTTAGGGCTAGAGGATATGTGGTTCCAACACAACGAGGCTACAACACACACTGCACGAACAACCGATATTTTGAAAGCAGCGTTTCCGGGTCGCCTCATCTTTCGTTTTGGCGATTTACATTCGCCCACAAGATCGCCCGATTTAGCCGTTCCAGACATTTTTTGTAGGGGTAGTTGAAGTCTCGCGTTTACGTAAAAAAGCCCGAAACCCTGGAAGCCCTTAAGGACAATATTCGACATGAGTTCGAAAATCTGTCGCCCGAAGTTCAGGCCGAAGTGATCAAAAATGCCATAAAATGAGCCCATATAGCAATCAATTGTGACGGCGCCCCTTTGCCCGATATCATCCTCTCGACTTGACCAATAAAATTCAAATTTACATAATCAAAAAACAGAATCACAAGCATCAGAAACAACATCGGATAACTTCTTTTGACCCACCTTGTACTTGGCTGGTGTTAGTAAGAAAAATTTTCTTTTCAAATAAGTTTTTTTCAGTTAACCTTACTTAAAAGTTATTTTGTATTGTCATTTGAAAACAAATAAAAAAAACTAGTTAATTTAAGGATGTTCTTTAAGTTAATTTTTTTAGTGTTAGAATTAAAATGAACTTTCTTGTTGTTGTAAATGAATATTTTGTTATAGGGTTTTTAAATCATGTTGTTTTAAGTTACATTTAAAGTCGTTTAAGATTTTTTGAGTGTACATATGAGAATGAAGTCATTGTGACGGGTGTGACCATTGTGCTCTCATTTTAGTTTATAAATCAAACGTTAAAAATTTTTTTATTCAAAAAGAGACTATGATTCCTAAGGATAAAAGTTTATAAAAGTTTATTCAAAGGTAGACAGGGAAGTGGTTTTGTAATAAATCGTTTTGTTTTTGTTTGTTTTGTAAATGGTAAAACAAATGGATTAAGGGTTTTTAAAACAATTTCAAATTATAAACTTTGTATAATAAATTTTTTTCCAATTTACCATCAGATTTCTGGTCAAATTTCTTTCAAAACTCTGTCAAATTTCTGTTAGACATGTCGGCTACGAATTCCCCACGACATGTCTGACAGATTTCGTATCAACGACCTTTTATGTTTTGCAGGTTGGAATTTGGTCGATATTTCTGTTATATATTTTACTGATGTGGGCCAATTTTTCTGGCCAGGTCGTTACATAAATACATACATATTAAACTGTTTATACAAATTTCTAATTTTTTTTTTATTTCTTGCTCTCTTTTCAGGTATGTACAAAATGTTTATGTACTTTTAAAAATGTTTATTACCTGTTTCGGGTAAGTTATCAAAATAGAGTAACTTTTTAATCTTGACTTACAATAATTTTTAACCAAATTGTAAATAAATACCTTTGAGTTTAACATTTTTTTTAAATCACGTACAAAGATCAACAGATATAATCACAACATATGAAAAAGGTTTTGGAAACACCCAAAATTTTTTAAACTTAATTTACAAATGGCAAAAAGATTTGCTTAACTTACAATAAAGCAAAATATGCACAGGTTAGTAAAAGCGGTTCTGAAATAAATGAGTAATACAAAGCATTTTGTTTAACATAAACTTTTATGAATCCGCCCAAATTCAAAAATTTTAAATAAAAAAATTTTTTATGGCAAATTAGAGGGGTTTTAAAGTAATTTCTATAAAACACGTTCTGCTGATCACTTTTCCTATAAAACTTTTTTTTATAGCTTTCCTGTCGCATGGTTGGCATTAAATTCTTTTAGTAACTTCTTTAGCTAAAAAGAAGCATTTTAACACATAAAAATTTTGATTTTTATTGTTTATGGTTTAATAAATTTTTACTATAGATACTTTAAAATAACTCTGAAGCATAAAATATAAAAATGTGAAAATTTTTTTTTGGTTTTTTTCTAAAAATTCTTAAAGAATATTTATTTTCAAACATAGTCTGACAGTCAAATTTTGTATCCGCTTCCGAAAAGTAAAGCGTTTATTCTTTTATGTCATCTAATGCTAATAATACAAAATCTAAAGGCGATTTTTTTAAATAATTGTGGTTAATATGAAACTTCTAAATATTATTATTTATTATTTGCTTGTAACAAACCCTACACCTGGCAGTAACGAACAGGAATAAAATTTCTCTAAATTTGTTTTTACATAATAAAATAATTAAATTAAAAAAAAATAATCATAATACATATATTTTTACATTAACAAAACAAGACAACAATTAAGGGTGTAATAAAACAATTAAAGAAAAACAAATTAATTAGAATTTATTGGTAGTTTTTGTTGTTGTCTTACGTTTCTTTAGAATTGTCGGCTCAGTGAATGCCGAAATAGCAAAAACAAAAATAATTAACACAAACGCTATAAACATTTTTATTAAAAAAAAATAAAGGAAATGAAATAAAATAATTTTTGTTTAAATAATTTCAAATTTATTTAGCTTTATATGTAAGTAAAAAGGCAATATTTTAAATTAAATCAACAAATCTAAATATCAACAAAAACAAGAAGAAGAAAAGAAATAAATTACAAAACAAATTTTTGCGCTTGTTTTCTGTTTATCAAATAAGAGAATTGAAAACAAAAAACAAATAATTTAGAAAACAGTAGACTCTCCGCAGTTTGAACTTAATACTTAAGTAATTGTCGCAATGTTTAAAAATTTGCATAAATTTTTTTTGGTAATAAAAATCTTTTTGTAATTTAAAAAAAAACTTAAAAGTTTAAAATAAATTTGTTTTTCAAAGCTACAAAAAAGGAAGAAACAAAATCATTAAATATTATTAAAATTAGGTTTATTAAGCGCCTACTTTACAGTTATCGCATAGACCTTTTCAAATAAACCTTTAATAAACCTTAGAAAAATTTTAAACGTTTTTAAATGCAACAGCTTGACACTGGGTTCTAATTTTGCTATTTTAATTGACCAGAAGTTGCAGTTGTGAGGCTTTACTGTAATAAAAAAGTGAAATAAAAAAATATTAAAAATTAAAAACAGCAACAAATTAGAAAAAAAAAAACACTGCAAAAAGTTATTGTTTTGAAATATAAAAAAAGAAATAAAAAGGTATCTATGTATAGAGTAAATATTAAAAAGTGGTGAATAAAATAATAGCACATTTTTATTTAAAAATGATTGAGCTCAGCAAGCACTACAGTGTTCCTAAACCTAAAAGGACCATTATTATTGTGATAAATAATTACTATGTAGCGCATCTCAAGGCTATGTGAGGATAAGAAGGAAATAGAGACATGAGTTGTTTTCCTTTTTTTCGTTCTTTGAATATTAACACGGTTTGACAATTGGCTAAGAAACATTCCATCTTTACAAAAACTATAATTGTGCTACTTGGCTGGCAGTGTTTTATCAAAACAGGGGGAAAACACTTTATTTGACTGCTCGCGGCAAATAGATTATGCAGATGAACTTCCTCAATGATTTCCGTTCAAAGCCTCTGCCATGATCGTACAAACGCAAGGAGATAAAACGCTTTGATGCTTTGTTTTGGGCCGCTGTGCTAAACGATTCGAATGTCACGTAAATGCACTTATCGTTTTATTTATTTCAGGATTTTATTTGTTTTGTTCTGGTAGGTAAAATAAGAAGGCACAATGTAGGAAAAGATAGAAAAAATGCAACTAGAGTTAAAGCTTAGGTATAGAAAAAGATTAGAAAGAAAGCCATATAAGATAGGTTGAGGCAGGATAACCAAAGCTTCTGGTGTAAATCGAACCTGCGATCTTCAGATTGACAGACTTGCGTAATACTCAACTACCTTATTATTCCATCTACCTTTCGCCGAAGTATTTGTATTCAGTATTTATAATGCTTAAAGTTATGCATTACACATCATCATCACATTATACTTCCTATAAAATACCTCGGGTACCCTAAGTTTTCTTTTTCTATTGAGATAGTCACTGAGAACTTGTACGGTAAAGTCGCCCTTTAGAAATAAAATATTACTGCGGTTTACGGAGGTTGTAATGCTACTTACCAAGATGGTGGTAAAACGCTTCTTTAGTTTTTTTATCTGCGGCTTCCTTTGCTGTGTAGCATTGCACTCAAGTGATGTTACGTACTTGATTACGAAGTCGGGCTACATATATTCTGTCTGAACATGGAGACCAAATCAGTTGGTATCAGTGAGTTACGCGCCTCGCTACTGAGTTGTATTCCAATACCACCAAAACGTTGTTGGTAAGGTTGGTTTCTAGAGCATATAAATGTGCATCCATCATTGGTTTTAAATTTCACGCCTACGGGCCATCTACTTAAAGTATTCTCTCTCTCTTAAGACTGGCACTGCCAACTTGTGCTTGATTAAGGAGTCAGGATATAACGATACAGTCCCAATATGGAGACCAAAATATCAGTACACTTCCCGCCCCTCTGCTGAGTAGGTTTTTAACTCCACCAAAACGTTTTATACGAGCGGGTTTTCTAGGGTATACAAATGTTTATTCATCATGGAGGCATCTAATGCTACCGAAGTGGTAGTAAAATTCCTCTTTATGGTAATCCGCGTCTTCAGTTAGCTTAAATCATTGCTGGCAAGTAATGTTTCGTGCTCGAGGATGGATTCGAACTACAGTGATCCTTTTGGAATATGGAGACCAATATATCATTACACTTCGCGCCTCTATACTGAATAGTTTTTTGACTGCGCCAGAAAGTTTTTTGCAAGCGGGTTTTCCAGGGTATATAAATATTTATTCATCATTGGTTTTAAATTCCACGTATCCGGGACATCTACCCTAAGCTCTTTTGCTATTTAGACTGTCTATTTATGGATACCTATCAAAACCATTGATAAATACACATTCATTTACCTTATCCAAACTATCTAGTTTCACTATCCAAAACTTAATGTTATTAGATTAATAAACTACTGCACCCGACCATGGAGCTGGGGCTGTCAGCATAACCTTCAGGCAAGCAGGTTTGACCGCCTATACACAGGTTTATATAGCCATTCGCTTGAATCAAGGAAGCTATGGCCGTTGTCAGACGCCCTGATATGGGATCAGACGAAGCGAATTATTGGAATTGGTTATGTAAAGGCACCAATTACCCACCTTATCGTTCAAGAATCCATTGCACTCGATATTTTAATGGTTTCCGGTGTCGTCAAGTTTCCCTCTAAATTCTCTTCAAACCGCTAACTGGCGACTGCATGCAGAAACCCCATATTTCTACGGAACGTTACACTATCCTTAATCTGTGGATGCCCCAGAGCACTCAGCCTTAGTTTTTAGATGGTGTACCAATTGAGCACGACCTGGATTAAATTCCATGCTACGTTTGGCCAAAAATCTTATATTAGAAGGCAGAAAAATTAAGCTTAAAGTAAGAAAAAAATTTTAGTCTAAGCCAAGGTGTTTATTGTTGGAAAAATACTCCATCGTTTTATAGGTTTAAACAGAAGGCCGATTTTAGGTTAAAAAACTGTCACTACTTATTCTTTGAACTACGTTTCTGGACCTTTTTTGCGGACCCATCATCGCCTTGGACTATTTGACTTAACATTTTCTTTTCTGTTTTCTTACTTTTCATATATTTACTTAAAGTGCTATTATTTTCTCCGCCACTGCCTAAATGTATCTACGTATTTACGTATAAACAAAATTGGCATACAACAAACACACCACACTTAAACTGTTACTACAACAAAAACACCTCACTAAACAAGTATTTAGCAGATTTAAATAAAAAAATAACTACATTTTCGTACCAGATACCCGAGAAAATGTGTTTCGGCTAATGAGACCATTTTAAATGAGTTAAGAGAGAGAGAAAATCATAAACAAGAGTTTACTTGAAAGAGAGTTAAAAACTGAATTTCAACACGGGGTGATGAGAAATCCCATAGATACTTTTTAATGAAATTTTCTTGGAAATATTTAGTATTGCTCTACCTGTCGTCACGTTAACAACTATATTTTTTGGAGGGAATATTTTAGTTTAAAAAGATATAATTTTTTTTTCCAAAAAGAAAAATTGTGGAAAAAAGTGAAATAAAAAAAGTCAATGAGAAAAAAACGCGCCTCGTTAGCAATACAAACTGTTTTGCGTTTTATTTTAAGGCGGCAAAATTGCTATAATAATAAATAAGAAGTAAAACAAAAAGCAATTAAAATGCCTTTGTTAAATAGCAACACCCCCAAAATGAAAACAAATCAATCATACGTCTTGTAGTAAAGTTTTTCTTTACAAGTTTGCAAAAAAAATATTTTCACAAGTTTTTTGTTAAAAAATTTAGATTTGTTTTAAAATAATAAAAAAGTGTTATATTAATGTTTGTTAAATTTAAAAAATTTATTAATTTGTTCACATATATACACACAAAATATTCAAAATTAAATATTTAAAATTTTGTGCTTTAAAGCAAATTCCGAATTTTGTTTTGTTTAACAAATTGCTTCAAAAAAAAGTAAAGGTTTTCGTGTGCAACAACGAAATGTCATTTACTTCAACAAAAAAAAACACAATAACTTGTTTCTTTATTACAACAACAATTGAGACAACGACATCAATGACAGCAACAACATAAAAGAAAGCTTAAAAATAAAACGACAAAAAAATGAAAAAAGAAATAAATTCGCTAAATTTGCAATTTTTAACGTTGGCGTAAATTGTCAAATCATTAACGGATATCAAGTTAAAAATATTTAAAAAAAAATTTAAAAATTTAAAAAATTTAGAAGTTTAATAAAATTAAAGAAAAAAAGATTTAAGAATTTTCATGAATTAACAGAAGTGTTATACAGAATAAAAAGTTTTTTCAAGAAAATTTATAAATGAAATATTTTAAATAAAAAATTTATTTTTTAAATGAAAAGAAAATTGTTTAAAAGTTGCTTACATCTTCAATAATTTGTTGAAATGATGGTTTTAAATTTAATAAAAAAATACTTAAGTTATAATAAAAAGCAAAGCTTAATTTAAAAAAAAAATTATTACAAAAACTACAATTTTAAAAAATTTTGTTAAAAAAAGTAAGATTTATGTGTTAAATATTATTAAAAAAATTATATTTATTAAAATAAAAAAATCAATATTTTTTTAATGAAAAAAAATTTATTTTCAATAAATGTCTTAAATATTTATTTGCATCTGAAATTGTTTGAAATTCAAATTTCGAAAATTTATTTAAAAATAAATTAATAAAAATAAATTACAATTAACAAAATCATAATCACTTAATTTTATTCAAAATCATATCAAAACTGTTGGTAGCAAACATCTTTAGTCTGGATTATTTTAAATTATCGCTTCTAAACTTGTTTCAGAATTTATGAAATGGCTAAGTATTTCATATTCATTTATTTTTATTTAACCTACAATTTTAATATTCTAAAATTAGCATTTTATTCAATTTAATTAATTCTTAAAAGACAATTTGCATATGAATTTATGACATATTTTTTAGTCTTTTTGTTTGATTAAGAAAAATTGTTATAAATTGTTTAAAATTTTGTCGTTATTTGTTATTTCAAAAACTAATCCCTAATCACTAAGATATAAATATTGTGTAATTTGTAACAAATATTTATTGGTTTTAGTTTTGTAGTCTCCGACTTTAAGATTTTTGTTTTAAATAAATGTTAATTTAATCGAAGTTTTAATTATAACAAATTTGATTTTAAGCTTGAATAAGACTAAAAGGCAAAAAGTCAACTTCCTTATATCGGCTTAAAACAAAAACACAAACGTTTTGTTATTTATTATTAAGTCAAAATATTATTGAGGGCAACTTTTCTAGTCCCCTCCCTGTTTGACCATAACTATCGACCAAAAAATTTTGTCAAATGCTTGTGATTTTAAAAATCGAAGAATAATAGTTTTGCTCCTCAAAGTTTTTTTTATAATTTATACATTGGCGTATCTATAAATTTTTTCTAGGGTGGGTGAAGTGCATGAGCCAAAAAATGGTTTCCAGAACAATTTTTCAATTTGGGCGGGAGGAGGGGTAGGGAAAAATTATTTCTGGGGGATGCAATTCCCTCCCCCAGGATGGTCTTTCTACGCCAATGAACCTTTAACATTTTCTGCGTTTTTTAATGGTACTTTGTTTGCCTTCAGAGCCAAATTAAAGGTAGGAAATAGAGTTGTCATTCAAGATTGAATTCGGCTTCATTTTAAAAAATTTTTCGAACAATTTCGGCGCAATTGGTAACTGAATTATAGGCCAGCGAAACTCTGTTTTCAAAGGGACTCTTTTCAGTCTTAGGAATCATCTTTACTTTGGAAAGTATTAGAAGACGTAAAAAACAAAAACTATTTTTCCCTTTGATATGTAATGCAGCTCTTAAAGCATTTCGTTGCTAATCATATCACAACAAGGTTGTCTATCAACAACAGTCGATAATTAACTAATGCAAAGAGATCAAATTTTTCATGTTCATTTCTTGCCAAGGATCCTTTAAGATTACTTTAACGGGTCATTTAAGGCCTTTGGCTCATCGTCATAATTATATTATGTAAGGAGTCGCCTCTGGACTTTTCAGGTATTTTTTAAGCTAATATTCTATGTGCCGACAGCAAACTTCTAAGATGATTTATGCTTATCTTAAGTTCAGTTTTGAGTTGGTGTGATCTATATTTTTGCAATTCACTGCGGGCTTTTCTTTTCTCAACTCTGTTGTATCTAGTCCAGCGGTACGTGAAAAAGGCATGTTCAGCGGCTTCTTTCATATGTCCGTTAAAGGTACTTAGACAGACATTCATATCTTTTGCAGTTTTTATTTATATTTTTTTTATTTGAGCCAACTTACCCCTGTAGACAAGAAAAAGTTGCTAAATGCAATTTGATAAGTTTATTATTGTGGTTGAATGGACTCAAAATAGATCCAAGTAAGGTTAGGTTAAGTATGCGAAAGAATATGAAGCGAACACGCCTTTTCATAAATCAGTCCTCGGAGATCTGCTAGGTCAATTTTACATCCCTTCGAAAAAGAAATTAGAGAAAAGACATAAGTAAAGAAGGACACCGGTAGATCAGTGGTTAGTGCACTCACTAATCTGGGGGTTGTGGGCTCGATTCCCTATAGACCCTGGCAAGTCTGCTTCATCCTCTTTTCATTCTTTCTTATTCTTCTCTAAGTTTCTTCTTTCCTTCTATCTCCACCCTCTCTATCTGCTTATCCAGGTAACACAGAGAGACCAAATTAAGAGGAGCCAAGTGAGCTGTATCCTTTCCTTTAATGGCTGCCTGTTCTACCTAACCTAACTTTACCTAAAGAAGAAAAAAATTGTTTAAAATCGATCAAGAAGAAATCAATTCCAGTACTGGTGGAAAACCTACCTCTAACCCCCTGATTTCCATTATGAGCTCAGTGATATTATCCAGTTTACACTTTAAAAATTCGGCTTATTCTTCTTGGAATCTATTACCTAACCACTTGACCCTTTGTTTATGCAATCTCGGGGGCAGTGACAGCTTGCATGCTTCTTCGTTTCCAATTTTTCCATATCTTCGCACATCTTACAATAATCCTGACTGATTCCATTTCCTCGTCGTACCGTCATCTGGTAGAGTGAGTGCATTTTTGACCCCAAACGTGGACCTTATACCCAGTCTTACTTAGCCCATGATCAACTTTGTGCGGGCTAAGCTCAGTCCTGGTCATACAGCCCTAGTAACCCCTGAACCACTCCCTTTCTCCTCTTAAAAACTCATAATGGTAAGTAACAATGTTTCTTTTTATCCTATTGACTCTTCTGTTCTGAAAGGATTCACAATGGGCCTGAGGGCCTCCGGGTGGGGTGGAGAGTCGCTCTTGCCACTACCCCTCGTAACCTAAGCTAAGTAACCATGCCCTAATTTTTCTATAATAGTGACCTATTAGGGGTTTCTCAAAGGCTGACTTTCAACGAGCGAGCTCGTTAACAATTTCATTGCCCTTTACAACTTTTAAAATTATACCTTTTAGGCCAATGTTGTTCGGTTCAGTTCGGCCATTGAAGTTGCCTATTTCCACCAGGATATCGCCAAGACTTGAAAGTTCCATTGCATTGTTCAAGAGCCTATGAAATTTCTGTTCCCCTCAACCTACCGACAGAGCGAGCCCTCCGGGTGGGTACATAGTATTAGATGCGTTTGAGGTTTGTAGCGTTGGTGTGTGGTCTTACCTTTATTATTTGATAAGAGTATGGTTTTTGGCTAATAGGTGCTTGGGGTGTTTACTTGGAGAGGAGAAATCTAACATCAGGCATTCCCCTTTCGTTGATTGCCTTGCCAGAGTATAATTAGTGAAGTTCCGGGCCATCTTAGTTTACTTATGCCTTAAAATTAAACTATCAGGGTTGTCATTTAATTCAGTAGCTTTTTGAATTGGCTTAGGAAACGATATTCCGTGTTCCAAATCTTTTCTTGGTTTACATGCTAAAAGACGTCATTGGCAAATCAAATCGACTTGGTTTAATTGTTTTTTTTCGGTTATCATTTGGCTTTAAGACAAAGTAGATGATTAACCTTCGGGTCTTATCCAGGTGCTAAAGGGTATACTGGCCTTCTGTCTACCACTTTCTCAGACTTAGGTCTAACTCAGGGCACTCTGAGCGTAGAAATAGTTTACTACAACGAAACTAAGACGTAGTCCTATCCTTTAGGTTACTTAGTCTCCTTTTCTCGTTTGCTGCTTTTAAACAGGTATTCAAAAGCCGTTTTCCAGGAGATGCTTGACCTAAAGCTGAAAGTCGTAAGCTGCATAGAAATTGAAAAAATGGAATTACTTCGTTAAAAGTGGCATTCATAAGCTTTTTACCACCAATGTCCAACCCCCAAGGACATCAGATCAGGACTTGGGTTATTATATTTTTGTAACTAGGCGCAAAGATATTTATATAAATAACCATCTAACGGGCTTATGACAAAAATTAGCTTTAAATTAATAAGGATTTTATTATAACTGCGTAATAAATAGCATATAAGCATACTCTCTTACATACAAACGGATTCAAATTGGTACTTACACAACACGAAAAATATTGACTAGAAAACAAAGTTCTTTACTCTATTCCTATTCATAGATACAAACATAAGAATATTTATGCGAAAATAAATGTTTATGATGAAAATAAACATCATTATCGCCAACATTAAAATGATAATAATGATAAACAATACGCACATAATTAAAATATAATAAAGAAATTTCGTTTAGCTCTTTAGTCCTTCCTGCCACCTTTCTATTACTCTCCTGTCTCTAAGACTCCCTTAAAAATAGCATGTTTCGTCTAAGGATATTTAAATAACGCAACGACAACAACAACAACAAAACACTTATAATAAACATACAAGTGAAGAGGTGTGAGTGTGTGTCGGAAAGTTGATATGTGTGTGTATGTAAAACGTTTATTAAACACACACATACAAACATACATACATACATACATTTGTTTTTAAATACACACTCGATTTAATTTTCTATTGCGCGTTTCTTAAGAAAAGAATAAACTACTGAAATAAGTAGTACGAGCGTAAATGGCAATTTAGTCCTGCGATAACATTTAAGTTTTGGGTTGTTTTTAAAAGTAAGTGTTTGTGTGTTTGTTTGTGTGTAAAACACATCATATCATCAATACCATTGAATATTAAATAAATGAAATATGTAAGACGACACAAGGAAGGAACTGTTGCGTTTTTAATTTTACTGGTTTCCTTTTGATTTGTGTTGTTTGTGACGAAGGTATATGTATGAGTGCATGTTAATACTCAATTAGTTTGGACTTTTTATATGTTTGTTTGTTTGTTTGTGCGTACATTTTGCATTCCTTTTCATCTTAAATTTTTACCTTTTTTCGGCTTAAGTAACACCCGGCGCAGATGTTAGCTTAAACATAAATAAGATCATCTTTTGTTTTGTTGTTGTTGTTTAATAGTCGAATACTTGCTACCTTAACAGAAAATAATAAAATCGTGTTCCCAACCTACATTCATACATATGTATGTCGTACTACATATAATTATTATTTTATTCATTTTTATTTTCAAAATGATGTATAATTTTGAATGTGTGTGCATGTTTTCTACTACCTCCTCTGGCAAAAACAAAATATTTCAGGATTTTTTGATTGTTAATCGGCAGTGTTTAAGTGTGTGTGTGTGTTACAAGGACACAAGAGACAACCTTAAATCCTATAAGCAGCAGCAAATGTTTTGCAAAATTTTCAGTTGATAGTGGGGACCTTTTCATTTTCAATGCATTTCATATTGTTTTTTTTTTTTTTTGTTCATTCACGGTAATCAAATTGAGCTTTAAAACTTGACTGACATTGAGATGCTGTTGTTGCATACGTCATTGCAATCTTTCGTAAGCGTTTATGCGAATGCAAATTATTTCGCATATTGATCAAAAGTAAGAAATAAACGGATTATTTTCTATTAGTTCTTGTTTTTATTGAATTTTGTTGCGTTAGGATTGGCTGTAGTTGGATGGATGTTCATACAAATTGAATTTTTCATTGTCGTTGTGTTCTATTTTCGGCTGAAGAAATGTAGGTCAAGGTTTTTCATAATTTAAGTTAGTTGTTTTATTGCGTATCTATAAGATTTTCTAAGGATTTTCTTTCCAATTAAATTAAACATATTTGGAAAATAGTAAGTATTGGGTATATAACAAAAAATATGGAATTTTGTAAAGTTTTTAACATTTATTTTAAATTATTGGTACGACCCAAAAGTAAATTAAATTAATCTTTACTTAAGGCAAGCTGTTATGATGTCAAAGGTACGTTAAGAATGAGTTTGCTTAAACCCAAAATGATTTATCTAGGACGAGTTTTTAACCTTTAGCCACATTTTAGCCAAAAAAAGATTAATTTTAGTTTAAAACCATACATCAAAGCTTAGAAAAGATCGATCTAAGTCTGGTTAAGATCTGAAAATATAATCTCATTTTTTCCTGACATACAAACTGCTGCAGTTTGAACCAAGAGCTCTTCAAACTGCCACAGCTGCACGCTACCTCTTACGCTCCCTAAGCACTTGATTCTCTCAATGAAGGAAACAAGAAATAGAAGCTACAACGCCAGAAAGCTTTTAAAAGTTATCCCAATTCGAATTGAAACTTTAGCTTAAACTGTACTTAAAATCCAATAAAAAAGTTTTTTCACCTTTAATCTAAACTAGCTCTAAATTAAATGAGAATTATAAGAGGTTTGTCGACTTAGTTTTTGTGTATGCGGTATGTCACAAACTGAATAAAAAATTATTGAGAACTAATAATGGTTAGTTCTTGGGATTTCTTCTTACTTTGGCATTAGAGTCTAACGATGCTGTTTTTGATTTGCTCCTCCACTTTTGGTGTTGCTTTTACATAGGTCAGCCAAGATTGGTTTCTCTGGAAGGCGCCTTCTTTAATGTGTAACCCTTGAGGACATGCTATCCGCGCCGATCTTTCTTTTCGCATAGGAAGGTAGATAGGCAGGCTGGTGGGGCCAGTGATGCCAGTGTTCCGCTTGCTAGATTTTTAAGGCTTCTCAGTCCGATAGAGCAGATAAGAGGTCCACGAAGTGTAAGCCAAAGTAACGGCGCCGTCTCCTTGCAATCGCCAGGCATTGGCAGAGTAGGTGTCCCATCGTCTCGACCTTGTGTGCGTCTTCACACAAGCGGCAGTGTTCAACCTTACCCAGTTGCCACTTAACCGACAATGACCTGATTTTGCAGTGACCGGTGAGCAGATTCAGTTGTTTTTTACCCATGAACAGAGATTTCGGCACCCTACAGCCATGCGGCCTCAGTCCAGCATCTGATCGCCTTGTCCTTGAACAGTCGTTCAATCCTACCATACAATCAAGGCAGTTTCATATTGGCATTATTAATTTACAGTCTCATTTTCGAAAATTCCAGATTACCCCAGAACCCAGCAGAGTAAAATACTCTCAAGTTCAAGTGATTTACTGAAGATACCCGCTCTAGTCCCAGTGTCAGTCTGAGACGCACCGGTGTACATGGCTAGTTCCCTCAAGTGGGAAGTGGCCACTTTACCATGCCCATCTGTCCGGAGTAAATATCTTTACGCTTGGTGTGAAGTCCAGAAGTAGCGACAAGTAGTTAGACTCAATTGCTACAATCTGCATCGGTTTAATTCCTCCCATCTCAGTCAATATGCTGGCGTGTCCTGAACGCAAATCGCGCAATGTACCTGTCTCCCTAAATCTCAAAGCACTCCTGTTTGCAGAGTTCTTCACAAAAAGGTCCAGAGTTAGTAGGTTTGTATCATATCGAGTGCAGCTTGTGGAATACTTCTGAGAGCTCTTAAATTACAGCGTAACGCTTTCCTTTAAATCTTATTGAACATCCTGCGGTCACAGTGCCTTGATACAGCATCTCGCCCGACCAAGCAACCATATGAAGTTACAGGTTGGACTATCGCCGTATACATCCAGTGGATAGAGCTTGGTCTTAGTCCCCACCTTTTCCTTATTTTTCTTTTCTAGTTAAGTCTCAAATCCAGTATAACGCAAAAGATTTAGGCTCCGAAGAGAGCTTTAGCTCCGTGCCATTGAGGATCGGTCCTCGAAATCCTCAGATCTTATGTCTTTGGGTGAATGCGTGTTCATTTCAAATCCATTGTAGTTAGCCCAGCTGTGAGTTTCTTTAGCGCTTGCTGCATGTGTTCAGTCAGGGTAGACAGAAATCTACCTCCAAGAGGTTTTGCCTCCTTTTCTTCTCTTCGGAGGTTATAAAAAATCCGTTGATGACCAGGAGCTACAGTAGCGGGGCGAGCACTCTCCCTTGTGGTGTGCCCCTGGTAACAACCCCCCTAACGAAGACCTCACCTGGGTTCGCATTGATTATTCAAGCTTTAAGCTTTCCAATAATCAAGTCTAATAGGCAGTGTGGGACACCAACTGACACCAGTGCCATATGAGTTGACTCCGGCAAAACATTATTATGTAAGTGCTGATTCGATATCCAAAAAACTCGCTAATGTTAAGTCGGAGTTCGCCTTATTACACTCTATGTACCTGACCACCTAATGCAGTGCACTTTCAGCTGACCTGCCCCTAATGTAGGCGTGTTAGTGTGTACTTAACAACCTTGAATCCAGTATGTTTCTTATGTCTAGATTCAACAGACTTTCCATTGTGTTAAGGGGAAACGGCGAGAAGCTGATAGGTCTAAAAGCCTTCGAAATCGAGTGTCTCGGTTTCTCTGCCTTCGGTCTAAAAACAACCCTTACTTCTCGTCATCCGGATGGGATGTGTGGCAGGAAAAGGCGATCCCTTAAAAATCCTGGTTAAAAGAGCGATTTTGGTTGGCGCTGCTAATTGCAGCATGAGCTGGGATAATCCCATCTGGGCCTGGAGATTTGTAGGGTTAAAAGGAGTCTAAGACCCGTGCATTTTTCACATCATCAAAGATATCCTTCTCCATTTGCCTTTGGCATAACCTGGGTATGCCAAGCGCTAGAACGGCGTTATGCTTATGCCCTTCTTGCAGCTAACTTTTAATCTTGATTAGCTTAAAAGTTCTTGGTTAGGCATCGACAGCTCAAACCCAAATAGCAACTACATAGTTCGCTAGTCTGCCAGTATCGGAGTTTTAAGTTCGGTTCCCGCTGGCATACCAAATGTAAATGGTCTATGTGACTCAGGTCGCATTTAAAAATATTTTTACAAACGATCACTTTACTTTTTTGCCTCCTGTGCCAAATCAGCACAAGTAAGAACTTTAAAACTCTTAAAGAGGATGGTTTTGCCATCTTATAACAACAAAGGCAAAATTATTTAAATGTAAAATTACAGGCAAACAAAATGATATTAAATATAAAAAAAATATTACTCACGTCAGTGACTAACCAATTCATGTAAAATCACCATCATAATTGCAATCATTTTTATAAATACACTTGATACTAATCATATGGTCAGATTTCATTTAAATAAGTTTATTTATAGATGTGCATATGTATGTACATACAAATAATAACAGTAAATGAATAACTGTAATATAAGCTACAACAACAACTATAATAATAACAAAAGCATATCAGATTATGGTAAAAATTGTAATTTAATATACATAAAATATGAGTCATTTATGTAAAAACTAATACAATTTTCATACAATCATCCATACATAAGTATGAATGTGTGTACAACTAGGCAGACGACCCAATAAGCATTTTGGCTGGAATTCAAGTGGAATTACATTTGAAATCAAGTCACAATTTCCAGTTTCCAGTGTTGAATTACAGTTGAAACACAGTTGAATTCAATAGCGAATCCAGCAAAATTAACCATTGAATTACAGTCGAACAAAACAGTACCTTTATAGTGTAATTCCAGCCTTGAATAGCGGTGTGATTCAAGTTGAACCGAACTTGAATCTGAAAATTTAATTATAAAATCATCATCTTCACCGCCGCCAATGATTTTCCATCAACTCTGTGCCATAAATAACGTATGCTTCAAACAAATTTGTTGTTGTATTTTAACAAACTTCAAACAGACTGGAAAGAGGATGGATTTTAAATGTAATTCAAGCTTGGATTCACACCGGAATTCCAACATTGGAATTCACAAAAAATTTGTGCTTATTGGGGACAATCTCTGACCCGCACACAAACTTACTCACTCCAATATACACACACACATGTTACTACAGTTCTATTAAGACCTTCCTGATTTCATGGGGCTTACATATGTACATATGCCTTAAACTAGACAGACTGACTCACTGTCTGCCAGTCTGGTTGAAAGTCAATGATAAAGGAGTCATGATGATATTAAAAAAAATTGTTAATAATATTGTTGCCGATAACTACTGGTTGATATAATGGTGACGACTATAATATTCATAAATTACAATAATAATTATGTTGAGGCTATTTTCATTGTTTATCATTAACTACAGGGCGATAAAGTGTTATTGGGAGTAAATTATTGTTGACGTATCATTACAACAATTGTTGTTTTCATTTTATTGTTTCCTTTGGCCAGACGCCCCTTTTTTAATAAATAAAAAATTAAATATTTTTGGAAAAATTCTATTAATGCAGTCAACTAATTTAGATTAAAAAGCATGAAATGTTGTTTGTAAACCGTTTTTAACTGCATGACTAATCCATTAGTACGTAAAGGTTCCAAAGCAGCCAGATGGATTAAGGTAGGATTCCACTATTGTCGCAATGTAGCGATTGTTGTTAAATTTTATGCACCGATAGTGTGAACGCAAAGAATTTTTAAAAATGCGACAGTCTGCGCCGATATCTTGCTTAGTCTAGACCAAGGCGAATTTATTGATCAGGCGGTGCACATTGGGTTGAAATGGTTCGAAAGTGACGCTTAATTGAATTTTTAAAATTAAGTTTTTGTATTAATATTTGGTATCGGATAAAACTAAATAAAATTATACATCACTATGTAAATTTTCAAGTATCTATCTTGTCAGCTGACTCCGTAGTGCCGTGTCAAAATACAAAATTTTTTTCATGTTTTTTAAAAAGCGAAAAAGGTAAAATTTTGCATTAAACGAGTCGGTTATTTCCAAATTTAACGTTAACAAAGTGTTATTTTAAGAATGGAACCTTTAATTTCAGGTATTAAATTGTACAAAAATGATGTGGTGTTTTTGAAAAAATGTGTGAAAATATTTTTGACGATTTTTTAAAAAAAAGGTCCAAAATTGGCCTATTTTTGATGTTTCGTGAACCATAACTTCTAAGTTAGTTAAGGTTTCGGTTTGAATCTTATATTTTCTAAAAGTATGAAATCTTAGCTTGATACTACAAAAAAGAAAATTTGCAGTTTGTTTGCTCCATTTTTTGCTATTAACATTTTTCTGTTTGAAGTCGTGTTTTTTCAAAGTCATGTATTTAACAAAACTAACGTTCGTTCAATGCTTACTATTGTTGTTATTGTTGTCGGAGATAGGTGCGTGAACAAGATTCAGTCATCTTTATTCACGAGAGTGTTAAAATACATAAATTTTCGATTCATGGTCCCGAAATCATAAAATATGCCTTTTTACCGATTGGAGAACTTTCAGAAGAAGCTCAGGAAGCCAGAAATAAGGATTTTAAAAATTATAGGGAACACTTTGCTCGCAAATGCAGCCGAAAAAAGTCGAATGAAGACATTTTAAATAGATTTTTTCTCAGTTCAGATCCATTCATATTTAGTATTAATAAACAAAATGAGCGGAAAGAAAAGCAACAATTATCAAATTCCGAACTACAGCTTTTGCTATCGCCTATTATTTCTTAAGAAATACATGATAGTGAGAGTAATGATAGCGAAGATTATGAGGATGAAGGTGAGGAGGAACATAATATAGTTGCTTTTTAAGTGTATGACAATTATTGATAAACAAAAAAAATTATAAAAATTTATTTTGTTACTTTTTTAAAAAAAGTTGTAAAATTCTCGAAATCTTTCAAAACCCAAATTTAGACTTTAAATTAAACTAATATTCATATATATGCAAAATATATATTTATTTTTTTATTTTTTAGAAAGAAGACAATATAAGCTTTTGTTTGCTTTTCATTTTTTAAAAAAATCACTTCCCATTTTAAAATTACGGCGAAAATTCTGAAACAAACTATAATTTTCCGGAAAATAAAAATGTCTATAAAATCGCAAAAAAAAATTTTTCCGTGTATCTTTTTTTCAGAATATGCCTTCTTATTCATATTTAACGATTTGAAAAAAAAATTTCAAAAAAATTCAAATTACGGCTCCCATGAATTAATCGCCATTTTCGGTGTCATCGAACCCACTGTGCGGTGTTACGAGCACAGCTGATCTATTTTGTTTGTTTATGTTTACATATTTTTTTTGACAGCCAACGAAAACCACAAAAAAAACTAAAATTTTTTTCGCCGCAAGTTAGTTGTTTAATCTCCACCACCTTGTAATTAATTTGCCTTGGTGCGACCACAGTGTACCGATTTTTGTTACAGTTTTTGTTTGGCCGCTCAAAAATAATTGTCCATTTTTTTTAAATTGTGTAACGATGTAGCACAATAAATATCGGTACACATCGGGCCATTTGCGCTGATAATTGAATTCCAGCTTTAAGTAAAATTCACTTAAAGGTCTGATCGTTTTGACTCTGGTAACCTTAAATATTTGTTTACTTTTTTCTTTATCATAAGCTATCGCTTACAGTAAACGGCCCTAATTTTAATTAATATTTCTTTATTTAAAATGTTTTCTTGATCTCATTACAAATTTAACTTCAATATGTACTTAGTTTGTGAAGTGATATTTACTTCAATTAGTAAAGTCAGTAACTACTTAAGTCAACAGTAGAAATAATTTAATCAATAAAAATTAATAAATTTATATTTTCGTGTAATAAATAATTCATTCTTAATCCCCAATTTTCATGCTCTTCCTGTTAATATTGTTTGCTATACAAACAATAAATAACTTCAATTATAAGTATTTGTCGTCAGGTACTACTTACAACTTTCGGTGATAATAAAAAGTTCAAATAGATTTTCCGTTAACACGTGTTACAACATGCTTGAGTTTTGATGTCTAATACAACAATTGTTTTCTATCGATGATAGAACAAATGATGATAATACAGAGTTGAATACAAAATAGTGTAAATAAACATACAGATATACATGTACATTAAGGCATACATATGTATTAACACCTGCTATGTTTCTGTAAACCATTTGGTTTGTTTATTTTTGAACAGATGTTTTTTTTCTGTTAGTTTTGTATTTTATTTTTAGGTTTACAATTAGAAAATAAAATAAAACTGTTGAAATTTTTTATTAAAATTGTTTTTTTGTTGTTTTGAAAATTTTGAGTTCTTAAATCTTGAGACAAAAAATTAAAAATTTAATAAAAGAAAAATTGTAAAAAATGTAGGGATGTTTCAGCTCCAAATTTGGTAAATTTACGTGGAATATGTAAGTTCTGCATATATTTTTAAAAACTAGAAACAAAGCATTGTGGTTCGCTTATGGTCTTTTTCGTTTTTCAGTGATGTCTACACAGAAAAAAAACACATTCTAAAATCCAGAACTTTATTCTTGAAATTCTCCAAACTCGCTCTTGAAATTTTTAAGTACGATCCATACTTAGGTTTTCTTAAATCAAATCTATTCGGATTGCTTAAAAAATTAAACAGCGCTGGTGTTACAGTTTAGAGGGTTCCAGGTTCAAATCTCAGTTACGGCAAGTACAGAAACAATTTTTTTAGTTCTTCTTTATTAAGTTCTGTAAGTAAAAAAATAAGGTTAATTTTTGATTAATCCCGTTTACACTTAAATCAATCCTCTTTAGCTAACATCAAGTACAGCTTCGAACTTAAATCAATCTCTTATTGGCTAAAATGTGGCTTAAAGTCAAAAATTCGTACTATATAAATCGTACTTGGTTTAAGAAGTTTCGTACTTGTACTTTTGGCACCGGGTTAAAACAAAACAACAAAAACAAATTTAAGTAATATGTTTTATACGGCTAACTTGATATCCGGATATCTAATTACTGTTTTTGTAAATGTTCACAGAAAAAATTATGAACGAAAAATTTCCAAACAATTTTTTGTTTAAAATTAATTTTATTTTCAGTAATTTTTTTTATAGTATCAGTTAAATGTGTTGTTTGAATTTCATTTAACAGTAAAAAAACATTGTTGCTAATTTCTTTCAAAAAAAATTGAGTATTAGTTGTCCAATTCCTACAATTAATAGTAAGCAGCATTGGTTTATATTGATGTGTGTGTGTTTACCATTTCTCACGGTCCCAACTTGCCAAATCTTCGTATACCTCATTGTACAGACCCTTGTGTAGTTTTTTACTTTCTGCATAGGTATGCCATTTTTTTATATTTATGCGGCATTTTTAAGTTTGTCATCATATTTATTATTAAGAAATGAAGATCATGAAGTTAAAATCAAAAACAATATTATAATATTATTAGGTATGTTAACAAGTCAAACATAAAAACAATGATTTTGCCAATGTTATGTATAAACTACTCGCAATATGACCTTAACGATAATTGTTTTCTAATTGTTGTTTTATATGTGCTGAATGCGTGAACAATTGGGTTTGCACTATGTTTTTTTATTTATTTTAGCATCTAACAGGGATGGAGAAATCAGACATTGTTATATCGTTCCAAATATATATCTACATTTCACTAGGTTATCAGTTTTGCAATTTTTGTATATTTATACTCTATTGAAGTATTTGGCTTAGAGGTTACAAAAAGTAAATAAATAGCATAAAATATGTATTTCCATGACTATCAAAATTTAAGTAACTTTTTAAATCATATTTAATTTTTGTTTTTTTTTTGCTGTGTAAGCTTTGTCCAGTTTAGACGTTTTTAATTTTATATAGCAACATTATTATTAAACAAATAATACGCTTATGATCTATATTTTTTTTACAATAATATGAACTGGGTTTTCCATGCCTGCACACAAGTAAAATAAAGAAGATGATAAAGCAGAAAAATAAAACAGGCATCCATGCACATACACATTAGAATGTATGTACTGTTTGCAAAGGCTACCTCAGTAGGCATGGTATAATCACTTTACTAGGTACGCGTAAAAAAAGATGACACCAAATATATTTATGTGTTTGTTGTAAAAGTATATTTGACAATATAAAAAGACATACTGTTTTAACAGGTGCAGCGTCAAACAAATTTGAGAAAAAAATACTCAACTGTTTAAGTAACATTACCTTGAAGTAGTTGTACCATGTAAGTAGGCATGCAAATAAATGTTTAATCATTATAAAAAGTGGAGTGAAAAAGTGAACAGAGAAAAAGAAATTGAAAAGTAAAAAAGGAAACTAAAATTATCAAAATTAAATTCAAAGCAATAGAAGTAATAAACAAATAACTAAAAACTCTAATAAAGTATTAATAAAGACTAAAATTCAATTTTCCAAGATAGTAAACGAAAACATTGGCCAAAAACAATTAGGTATGTATGTTATATAATTGGTTATATAATTGTGGTTATGGCTGTATTCATAATTACAGTTTTTTTGCAACACGAATTCCAAATTCTTCCTACTCCTAAATGCATTGCAGTGAAAGAACTTTTTCAAAGTCGTAGGAGCTGTATAAAGGAAGAAGTTGAAACTTCGAACTGCAAAATTGCGTTTAATAATTCAACCATTTTTATACCCACGCCACTCTTGTAGGTGGTAGGGTTACTTTTTTTTGTGTCTTAAATTAAAGTGATCCCCTCTTAATAACCACTTTAGTTCATTTATTAATACTTATATAAATAAATATAGGATACTCACAAGGTATTTTATATGTCCTATTGTCATAAAATTTCACAATGGTTTAAAAACTTTGTTGTCTTTCATGCAAAAATAATTCTAAATCAATACTACGTATATTTATTAAGTTGTCATAACATTTCCACATAGACCTACGCCGAGTGTCTTAACCATTGTCAAATTTTATAAAATTACGACAATAGGACACCTTGTGAATCCCCTAAAAATGCTAAATAATATAGAATATTATTTTAATATGAAAGTAAACAAATTGAAAGCAAGATTTTCCTAAGAAGAGATTTTTTTAACCCTAAATTGTCTGAAACCCTTTTCTTTACATATAGTATGCTGTGGGGTGATAAGAAAAGGTGTTCAACACGAAAAACAACCGAATGTATCTTTCATAACATACATACAATATGTTCTCATATTTTATTTGGTCACGAACTTTTTTGCAGATAAATATTGACTTCAACCTAAAATTTCCCACAGCAAAAAATTTAAGTGACAGGTGGTCACAATACGAACAAAGCATCTTACAACTGCTGAAGATAAAAATTACGATTTGCGAAATATCTAAACATTTGAAAGATATTAACAACAAAGAAAAAGGTAAATAATTTAATCTGGCTACTAAGCATATGATAACTAAAACATATTTTTATGTACTTTTGCAGAAACAAAAGTGTTTATGTTGTTTTGGTTCCTTCACAACCTTTTACCACCACAACAGAAGATTGCAACTGAGCCCAGTGGTTCAAAAACTCGAAAGAAGTACTCCATAAGCGATTCCCAGGAAGGATTTACCATACTGGCATCAAGTTCCGAAGAATTAAATGCAAAGCTGAAGTTGCTTAAGTTGTAAGGTCGCAGTGTTCAAACACCGCTTTTAGTTGTTGGCGAGCTGAGTAAAATAAGGTCTATTTATGTTTATATTGATGACGTAAAATATCCAATTTTAACAGTTGTAAATGCTATTGATATATTGTTTAAAATTTTCTTTTTATTTAAACTTCAATACCCAGAAGAAAGTGATGTATTTTATCATTTTATTCAAACATTTTTTTTATGATTTGTCAACAACAAAAAAATATGCCCGAGTTCTACCATTAAACATGAAATTTTAAATTTAAATGTATAAGTAATTATAATACCCCATAGTGCAAAAGTCGTTGCTGCTTCAATTGTAACCCTCTATTATGGTTTTCAACTCAACTGAGTCGAGTTGTAATTGTAAAACTTTAGATTATGATTACAACTTAACCAGTGAAAAAAATATTACCTCTTACAACTTTGCGTTAGTTTGGCTGATAAAAACTTTAAAAAATTACAACTTTTCAGTAGCAATTGTTTGGGTTGGCTGTAATCATGACAAGAAATTTCACATTACAACTGAAGAATAGTTCAGTTTCAAACCATAATAGGGGCCAACATGGTATCCAGTAACTTATTTTTGAAGTCAGAGCTAGTTTTGTCGCCATTGACAGTTGCAATAACTGAAATAATTATTATTATTTTTAGTCTACGTATGTACATTTCTTTACTTTAAGCTTTCTTTTTACAATACCTGACCAATTTGAAAATGTATATATGAACACTTCTAGTAAAATGTTTTTAAAATAAACTTTAGTTTACTATTACACTATTGTTTACTATGTAATAATAATATAGTGTATTTCGGTTATAAAAAACCATATTTCCTTAGTTCATTAAAAGTAAGTTATTACATTAAAACATTGTTTAGATAAAACTTTAACCTTAAAGGTTTTGCCTTAATTAAATGTGCTTTAAATATATGTAAATTGTTAACAGTTAAATTAACTACATAAGTGATATTCATATGAAATACTATGAAATACAAAAGTACAAATATATCTATTATTATATACCAATTCTTGACAAATACCAAATTGTAATATAATATTCTGCATTGTTAAACCTCCATCAAATAAAATCATAATATTTTTTTTTTATCAGTAAAACAAACTTTTCTTTTATTTAAGAATGCATTCATGCATTTCTAAAGCAACCAAATTTTGCATTTTAAAAGCAATAGGAATAGTTATTTTTTTGTTTGAATTTGGTTCAACATTCAAACAAAATTTTAGACAACTCAGTAAATATTTTGTTTGGAAACCAAATTTTATTTAAATAAATTTGTTTTTTGGGTTGGAAAAAAATGTGTTTGTAAACGAAGAAATATTCAATAAATATGTTATCCACTTCTGTTAAAAAACTTGTTTGATTTGTTTTTTAATTTTAGTAAACGCATTTGTTCAATAACCTATCTTTTTGATTGGATTTTCTTTCAAACAAATGGTTACAAATTTTTGTATTTGAATTTACAAATTTGTTTATAGGACCGAATTTGAACAAATTGGTATTTGATTTTTTGAATTTTGTGTTTGGTTTAGACAACTAGTTTTTTCTGTGTTGCGTTGTTAGTAAATAAAAAACATTTTATTTTTAATTATTAATAACAACGACAATATTTACATTCGAAATTAATTTAAATAAAACATTGAAAACCCAATTAAAACTATTTTTAATGCAATAATCTACTTCACGAAATCATAACTAAATATCTACAAATATTTAAATAAACCTTTTTCAAACAAAATCCTAAAGAGCTAAACCAGGAAGCAATTATATTTTAAAATTTAATCACTATATGATCGTTCTAAGCCAAGATAATCTTATAAAATCCACTTTAAATTCTTTTATTCCTATTTTTTTTCTTTTTACATGCCTGTAGGATCTTTTTCTTAAAAATGTCATGCTTATCATGTCACATAAATAAATACTAAAACTTCTAGTTGTTTTGGTTTTTCCTTACTAAATGGAATGTTGTTAAGGATATGATGACAATGGCTGCAGTAACAAAAACAACAGAACATAAACAATAATGCCCATTTATTATCATACAATAAAATGATTTATGTATCACACGTGTTACGAAAACCAGAACAGAAAGAACAAAAACAACAACAAATTTAGAACAATATTAGTATTTTATTTATATTTATATGAAAAACAAAAAGAATCATTTAAATGTGAATTACACTCGTTATTTGAAAAACAATTCACACATAGGTACACAAATACATACACATGTACATACAATTGATCCAAATGAATATTCATTTAGCTTCAGATACAAGATATTGTATCTTAAACAATTCTCAAGACTAGTTTTAGAATTTTATTTGTTGTTGTCTGTTTTATGTTTGAATGTTAAAGATTTTAATTTTGGGTTTGAATGGAATGGAGAGATGATTGAAAGAGGAAAATAAATAAACGTCACTTAAAAAATTTCCGTTTTCAAAATATGTTTTTTAAATTTTTTATATTAAATTTTAAAAAACCTAGAAAAAAATTGTTCGAGTATTCATTGTTGCCTTTGTCTTTTTTGGTTTTTTATCTAATTAGTATTTCGATGCACTTTTGCCACTCTGATTGATGTATCTCCAAAACATGCATTCTGAATACAGCAACCGCTTCTCCAGGTGTCGAAAAACGTTGACCCTTTTAGTTTGTTTTTTACGAACCGGAATAAAAAGAAGTCAATCGGTGCCAAGTCAGGACTATACGGCGGATGACTAATCAAATCAATGTTTTGGGTGCTTGAAAATGCAGTTATTTGAGCCAATGTGTGAGAGCCTTTTTTTGAGCGGTTGACAAATTGTGTGGGATCCAAAGCGAACAATTTTTTTTTATGCTGGTCCCACTAATGCCTAAAGTTGTCTCAATCTCACAATAGGTCACATGACGATCTTGTAATATTAGTTCACGCACAGCATCAATGGTTTTCGGAACACCTTCACGAAATTCGTCTTGGAGTAAACTACGACTACGATTAAATTCACCATCGATAAACCCTGGCCCTTGATGGAGCTTCATTGCCAAAAATAAAATTAAGTTCATCCATGCTTTGTTGCTGCGTTAATTCACGCCGAAAATTGTAAAAAATAATAGCACGAAAATGTTCACTATGTAATTTAATTTTTGGGTCGAGATGAATTTTTTAAGTTACTGTAAACAACACAAATAGCGCTCGTATGTCAAAACGTTCTGAGTATGTGTAACCTGGAAAACGTCAAACTTTACGATAGAGCTGTCAGTTGTCAGATTGAAACGCTAGTGTTGCCAAATCCCGAAACATAAAATGCAACCCTTGACCAAAACACTAAAGTGTATTTTTTTCAAAAACCCAACAAACCATTTTTCGCTATTAGCTTTTTTGATTTTCTTTTTCCCTTATACATTTGAAAAACCACTAAATGTGTTGTTACAAGGGCTACCGAAAACAAAAAAAAATATTAAAAAAATAATAAAAGGAAAAAATAAAATCAAGACGGCTAAAACCTAAAAATTGTGTATTGGGGCTTGTAAGGAACTCTTGAATATTTTTTTGTTTATAATAACTCTCAACAAGTTTATTGAAGTTATTTTATAAAAGCAGAAAATTGTCATAAGGATTTTTTAAAAAACGTAACCCACAATAAACAAACCCTATAAAAAATTCAATATATATGACCCTGCCCCCCTGTTCTGTAACTGGCGAGGAGTTTTCGCAGCGAGAAAATTTTTTTTATTGTCATAGTCTTCCGATTATTAACAGTTTGACTTAGATAATACAAAAACTCTCATTATACAACGTTACAAGTTAAAATAATTATGTAGGTTTATCGTGTTCATCCTGTCTTTTACAAGGCGACTATAAACTTTTCGATGCGAGAAGTTCTCACTAAAGTTACAGAACACAGGCACTGATTCCAAATATACCTAAAAAATATATTTTGTTTTGCGGTTTTGCTAACGCAAAGTTTTGACACATTTTTTTTAAATGTTAAAACAGTAATTATTTGCAAAAAAAAATTGCGCTAAACTACAGCTGATTTCACCTTTCGCTAAATGTCTTCTTTTAATTTACGTCCTCATTTAAATAAATTTCAAAACAATATTATTTGAACTCAAATGGTAAACAACTCACAATTCTTTATTTTAACACCATCATCTTTATAAATTGGCAAATAATTATTTAATCACATATAAGAAATTGCACACACACTCGCGAGTTAGATAAATTATTTATTTTCTTTTAAACTGAAAGCGAAAAAAAAACGATTTTGTTTATCAAATTATTTATTTATTTTAACATATAAATAAAAACAAAAAAAATATATTTTTTTTAAGAATTGTATTTAATTCTGGAACGGTGTGGTGTGCCTTTGTTTCTATTGTATTTTTGTTATAAAATAAATATATTCATATCGGTTGTTATTTTTGTTGTTGTCATTTGTCTAACAAATAAAACATTTTTTTTTCGTTTTTTTGCTCAATTTACATTCAACGCTTTGGCTTAAATAGCTAAAATATGCAAAATAAATTCACTGAACATTGAATTTAAATAAACACTATTTTAGTTTTGATATTTTTTTTTTCATTCAACCGTAACATTTAGAAATTAGCAAACGAAAAAAAATTCGCAAGTTAATATGATATTTTTTTGTGTGTTAAAACTACTGTGAAAAATAATACTTTGAATAAAATAAAATGATCAATTTAAAGTTGGTTGCCCTATAAAAAAGTGCTAAATGTTGAAGCAAACTTTTAATTAAAAAATAAACAAAAATTTTTGGTTTCAATGCTTTGTCCTATTTATTCAAGCTCAAGATCTTTTGTTTTTTGTTTTTTCGATATTTCGCCACCACAATGGGAAGCTTCGTCAGGAAAATTTTTTATTTTTAATAAACAATTCAAAAAATTATTTAAATATTATTAACAACAATTTCAAAGGAAACGGAAACAGAAATATTTTGACATACTAGTACATACATTAAACAAATTATGTAACTAACAAAAAATTGAAAACATACATAGTACATAGTATAAAAACATTACATAATTGTGAGGAAATTAATTAAACTAATATTCAGATCTTATTTACTAAAAGTCTATAATTTTGGGCTACATTAGCTGTGTCTGTTTTATAATTAATTCGTTGTGTAGATGGAAGTTTTATAATTTGTAACATTTCTAACATATACCTTCGTTTATAGTTGTTCTCTATATTCAAAATTAAAGTGTTTTTGAAATCTGGATAATGATCTGAATTAGTGCAATGTAATGATAATGCTGTTTTTTGTGTTGTGGTACTGTCTCTATATTTCTGATCTGATTTGTGTCCAGCAATTCTGGTTTTTAGTTTATTTTTTGTTGTACCTACATATACCTTATTACAATTGTCATTTTCACTACCCTTACATGGTATCTTATAAACTAAATTGGACATTTCAAATTTATCTATTTTACCCTTTGTCTTGCTAAAATATTTATCCAACGTGTTAAATGTTTTATGTGCCATTTTGTATTTCCTATTATCATAAATTGTCGAGTTTTCTAATCTTTCAGATAAAAGAGGAACATAAGTAAGTGATTTATAGACCTTAGGTTCAGCTTGCGTTTCCCTGTTCAAATTAGTCCGGTTCTTATATTGTCTTATCAATCTACAAACTAGTGCAATTGGAAAATCATTGTCAATCAAAATGTTTTTAACCTTCTCCATATTCTTCCTATGAAATTCCATATTACTAATCTTTGAAACTTTCTCAATTAAATTCCGTGCTGTATTAATAATAACTCTCTTAGGATGTTTCGAATGATAATTAATAATTCTTCCCGATGACGTTGGCTTTTGATACCAATCTATTAATAAATTTCCACCCCTTCTTATAACTAATGTATCTAAATATGGAATCCTAGAATCACATTCCTTTTCAATAGTAAATTTTATATCCCCATGGAACGAATTAAAAACCATTAAAACATTATCGATCAAATGACTCGGAACAATACAAAATAAGTCATCCACATATTTCGTTATAATTTTCGGTTTAACATCTAATCTATCAACACAGTAATCTAATAATTTCTCCATAACAATATCTGCTACTATCGGAGATGCTGGAGATCCCATTGGAAGTCCTTTCCGTTGTATATATATTTTATCGTCATACTTGAAATACCTATTATCAAGTAAACAGAATCTAAGAATGCGAAGAAAAAGATCCTTATTTATATCTGTATAACTTTCTATCAAATCCCATTTCTCCTCAATAATACTTAGTACCATTTCAACTGGTACATTTGGAAATAAAGATACTACATCAAGTGAAACTAATTCCTCATTATCCTGTATCTTTATATTCTCTATCCTTTCCCTAAATTGTAAAGAATCTCTCACATTATATCTAGAATTCTCAGTTAATTTCCTAAGAATATTCGCAATATATTTACACAGTTCATATGACGGTGAATTCACATATGAACAAATTGGTCTTAAAGGAAAATGTTCCTTATGTATCTTCGGTACCCCATACAACCTTGGTGCCGTAGATACATTCGTTTTAAGCCTGTTTCTTTCAATTGGTGTAATAACCTCCAATTTAAACAGTTCTTCTATCAAACTATTATTTGTTACCTGTAATTTGTTCGTCGGATCTTTATTACACAATTGGTATGTGGTAATATCACCCACAATGTCCATCATCCTCGAGTCATAGTCACATCTATTCATTGCAACAGTCGTATTACCCTTATCTGCATTCAAAATAAGTAAATTTTTATTTTTCTTCAAAAACTTTTCAGTTGTGTCCACTTTTTCTAAAACGAATTTATCCCTATTTGTCAAACGTTCCCTATTTAAATGGTCATCAACAATGTTTGTGAATTTATTCCTACGGCACCAAGGTTGTATGGGGTACCGAAGATACATAAGGAACATTTTCCTTTAAGACCAATTTGTTCATATGTGAATTCACCGTCATATGAACTGTGTAAATATATTGCGAATATTCTTAGGAAATTAACTGAGAATTCTAGATATAATGTGAGAGATTCTTTACAATTTAGGGAAAGGATAGAGAATATAAAGATACAGGATAATGAGGAATTAGTTTCACTTGATGTAGTATCTTTATTTCCAAATGTACCAGTTGAAATGGTACTAAGTATTATTGAGGAGAAATGGGATTTGATAGAAAGTTATACAGATATAAATAAGGATCTTTTTCTTCGCATTCTTAGATTCTGTTTACTTGATAATAGGTATTTCAAGTATGACGATAAAATATATATACAACGGAAAGGACTTCCAATGGGATCTCCAGCATCTCCGATAGTAGCAGATATTGTTATGGAGAAATTATTAGATTACTGTGTTGATAGATTAGATGTTAAACCGAAAATTATAACGAAATATGTGGATGACTTATTTTGTATTGTTCCGAGTCATTTGATCGATAATGTTTTAATGGTTTTTAATTCGTTCCATGGGGATATAAAATTTACTATTGAAAAGGAATGTGATTCTAGGATTCCATATTTAGATACATTAGTTATAAGAAGGGGTGGAAATTTATTAATAGATTGGTATCAAAAGCCAACGTCATCGGGAAGAATTATTAATTATCATTCGAAACATCCTAAGAGAGTTATTATTAATACAGCACGGAATTTAATTGAGAAAGTTTCAAAGATTAGTAATATGGAATTTCATAGGAAGAATATGGAGAAGGTTAAAAACATTTTGATTGACAATGATTTTCCAATTGCACTAGTTTGTAGATTGATAAGACAATATAAGAACCGGACTAATTTGAACAGGGAAACGCAAGCTGAACCTAAGGTCTATAAATCACTTACTTATGTTCCTCTTTTATCTGAAAGATTAGAAAACTCGACAATTTATGATAATAGGAAATACAAAATGGCACATAAAACATTTAACACGTTGGATAAATATTTTAGCAAGACAAAGGGTAAAATAGATAAATTTGAAATGTCCAATTTAGTTTATAAGATACCATGTAAGGGTAGTGAAAATGACAATTGTAATAAGGTATATGTAGGTACAACAAAAAATAAACTAAAAACCAGAATTGCTGGACACAAATCAGATCAGAAATATAGAGACAGTACCACAACACAAAAAACAGCATTATCATTACATTGCACTAATTCAGATCATTATCCAGATTTCAAAAACACTTTAATTTTGAATATAGAGAACAACTATAAACGAAGGTATATGTTAGAAATGTTACAAATTATAAAACTTCCATCTACACAACGAATTAATTATAAAACAGACACAGCTAATGTAGCCCAAAATTATAGACTTTTAGTAAATAAGATCTGAATATTAGTTTAATTAATTTCCTCACAATTATGTAATGTTTTTATACTATGTACTATGTATGTTTTCAATTTTTTGTTAGTTACATAATTTGTTTAATGTATGTACTAGTATGTCAAAATATTTCTGTTTCCGTTTCCTTTGAAATTGTTGTTAATAATATTTAAATAATTTTTTGAATTGTTTATTAAAAATAAAAAATTTTCCTGACGAAGCTTCCCATTGTGGTGGCGAAATATCGAAAAAACAAAAAACAAAAGATCTTGAGCTTGAATAAATAGGACAAAGCATTAAAACAGAAGATCGAAGAAAATAGGTGAAAAATATTTTTGGTTTCATTCATGTGTGAAAAGTTGATGATAAAGACATTTTTGTAGTGGAAAAATACACCATATTTTAAATAAAAACGAAAGAAGTTTAACATATTTTTAAAAAGGGCCATTATTTGGATTATGAATTGATTAAATGTGTATAAAATGAATAAATAAGCGTTAAGACAGTAAAAAAAGATATTTTAGATTAAAACCAAGTAAGACAGTTATAGTCGGGAAAGCCCGCCTGTCCATATTACACCCTACACCACATTTATATGGGGGATATATAAAAAAATAGACCGATAATATTTATAATCAGTATAATAGTAGTAGATGGCATAAAAATAAACATGTGTTTCAAATATTTAGAAGGTAAAGAAATATTCAATCTATTTAAAGCCTAAAATGCCTATTATGATAGGACACTTGTACGGGAGCTATATCAAAAATATACCCATAATATATGCAAAATTTTGTCAAAATCGAGTAATATTCAAGTCAATTATATTCAAAAATGCTTTTTCCGGGAGGACATTTTTATGCGGGCTATGTTAAAAAATTAACAGATTACCAGCTTCGTGCCAGGGCCTAAAAACTTATCTGTGCCAAATTTCATTAAACTTCAAAATTGCGACCTCTACTTTGATTATAAAAATACCTGGAGTACCCACCGGACGGACGGGCATGCTTATATCGACTCAGAATATAACTCTGAGTGGATCATTATACTGGAATGTGGGCCTCAGACCATTGTTTTTGGGTGTTACAAACATCTGCACAAACGTGTAATACCCCTACCACGTATGTATGTGGGTGGTGTGGGTATAAAATATTAAAACAATAAAAAAATATTAAAAAAAATAATGGAAAACATGTACACATAGAAAATTTTAAATTTACATATTTATAATTACTCAACGCATTAATTAAAATCAATTAAAGTTTACTGCCTTCAATCAAAAATTTAATTATCCCAATTAAATATTCAATTACATTTCTAAATCAAATGCCAACAATTTTTATTTACGCTAAATAAAAAATCTAAAATCTATCACCTTTAATTACCACTTTATTTATTCCAATTAATTATTTAATTACACATATTTATAAAATAAATTCCAAAACTAGTTCTCATTTGCAAATTCTTTATAATAATGTTGTATTTTATCTTCTTTGAACGAAAATTCAAAACGAATTTAAATTCTAACATAAATAATAATTTTGACTGAATTCCTCGTTGGTCTAGTTTGCAGAGTCTTTGCCATAGCAATCAGGAGCTTCTAAGTTTGAGCTGGGGCAATTTCATGTAAAGCGGCCCAAAAGAGAGAAAAATAATTTTTTTCGTTTTAAAGGACATCAATAAATTTACGTGTAAAAGAAAATGACTAAGATATATAAATTAATGAATTGTATTTATATATAATGATCACATGCTTCATCATCGACTTTTCTTTTTCTACATTTTGATTAAAATGTCACACCCGTCACATTTTCTTAAAGGTTTTTTTCTAAGAACAAATTATTTTCTGTTTAAATAAAGTATAAAATACGAATAAACTTTAACTCTTTTAAACAAATTAACCCCCTCTTAAAAATTTTTAACGCACAATATGAAAATCAAAATTTTTTGAAATTTTAACTTAGTAAGGTCACACCCGTTAAAGTATTCTGGCGCCCATTATAAGCAGTATTCTTGTTTTCCCAGTGTTAAATTAATTTTAAACAATAAAGAAAGCATACCACTTTTGGAAATCAAAATTTTTTTTAAATTAAAATTTAAATATTTGAAAGTTTTATACAAAAAAAAAAACAGTCACACCCGCCACGATGCAATTGTGCAAATGTTAAAATGTTGTTTTGTTTGTGAAAAAAATGATATTTTAATTTATATAACTAATTGCTTAATTTATTTATTTTGTTAAACAAATGTGGCACATGGAACGTGTTTCACAAAAACAATACAAAGGTCGTTGTTGTATTGAAAAATGTTTCATTAAAGTTTAATTAAACTTTTTATTGCATTAACATTTTTTTGCGTTAACAACAACAACTCGCTTTCGAACTATGTAAACAAAATGCGAGACAAACTTAAAAGTTATTTATGAAACTTTGATGTACACTCACAGAAAACACTAACAATTTTTTTAATAACCTCAATCCAATTACCAAATCAATAAAAAAATTTTATAAATAAAACTTTTAACAAAATCATAAATTTATATGTCATTTATCATGACTGTAAAAACAAAAATAGAGCAATTTTCCTAAATAACACTTTTTAGTTCTTAGTTACTAGACTGATTAAAACAATGTTTAATTCAAACAATTTAATTGCTAAATGCATTAACAACACTTTTTTGCTATTTTCTAATGTTGCCACATTTTTATAAAGAACAAACTGCTTAATTAATTAATCACTAAAAAATTAAACTGTGTTTAAGTCGTATTTAAATTTCAGTGAAAATTAACTCAATTCGTATTTTAAACCTGAATCAAGCAATTATTTTTTTTTTATAACAAAAAACAAAGGAATAAAATAAACTAACAAGAAGCAAATAATAAAAATATAGTTAAAGTACATTTTTGAAAAAAAAATTTGGCCCAAACACTACTCTCTTTCTTAGTCCCTTTTTTTTCCTAAAACTTTCAAACTTTTTTACCCAGACAAAATTTCTGTAATAAAGTGTTATTACAGATTAAGGCCTCCTGTAAGATCACAAAAAACTCATTTGAAACTCATTGAACCCAAATGACTTACTGTAGTTCTTAATTTATTTATACGTTTTCCCTCTTTGTCTAAAGAAATACTAATAATTTTTGTCGCAGTCATTTCAATATAATTTGTCGCATTTGGCTTTTTATGTTTTAACAAAAAAAACAGTTTTTAAGCTTTTAAAAGCATTTATTAGTTTGCCACATACACACATACATACACAGTTGTTACATGATGTGTGCATGAGAACGGAGATATTTATTTATTTTAAAAAATTTTTTGTGCCACTATTTTTTACTAATTTCTGTTGCAAGAGTAATAAAAAAGTTTTATTTTGTTATTATTGTTGTTTATCATGTGTCGTTTTTGTTATGTTGTTGGCTGCATTCCCAAATAAAATTATCGAACCAAAACTGACCGCTGCCAAAAAATACTGAAATCTGAACTGCATCTAAATAGAAAAAATAATAAAAATTAGTTTTTTATACATAATTTATTTTTACTTATTTTATAAATGGCAAAATAACGCAAGTTTTCTAAAACTTTTTTCTTTTTGACTATGAAAACGGCTGGCTGGCTATTGGTGATAAAGATGTTGCTGAAGATGATTATGATGATAGTGACGATAATTATGCTAAAGATTTGTATTGCATTATGCTACTTTTAGCTGATGCCAATATTCGATAGAAAATTCAATAACATATGTTGCGTTGCTAAGAAGTCTTTTCTTAAATTGCCGAAAGGACTGTTTAATAGTAAAATATATCTTGGCTTTCCACTATTAAATTTTTCTCTTCTAAAAACATTTTAAATTCTTTAATAGAAAAATAAAAATAAAAAAAACATAAAACATCCCATTTAACTTTTTTTCTTTTTTTATAAACTCAATATTTTTTTCTAAATAAATTATTGCACTTAAAAAAAAAATTTTATAAAATTTTTCTTAATTAATTACCACTAATTAAAACATTTATAATTTCTGCTCTATTTGCTCGTTATAAATTTTATTTTACTTGTTGTCATTTGTTTTTTTAAAAAGAAAAACAAAATTATTAATGTTTGCGACAAATTTAAAAATAAATTTAAAAGTTTTTTACGAAAATTTTAAATTTTGTTTGTGCGTGTTTAAAAAAAATAATCTAAAAACGCCTACTTATTTGTGTTTATTTATGATAAATGTAATTTATCTTACTTCAATACATTCGTTTTTATAAATTTTGAATAATTCATGTTATAATTTTTCCCCAAAGGCAAACGCGAAATGCGTTAACGCAAACTGTGAGTTTTAAAATTTAAATGTTTTGATTACGAAATGTCAGAAAATTTCCATAGAATTTCTTTTAAGTTTAAATGTTAAAATAATTATGTCTTAACTATAATTGAAAATTAAATCAATATTTTTTTAAATTTTGGTTACAAAGAAAATTTAAAAAAAATGATTGAATAACGTTAACTTGCACCTCTTGCTTTGTCTTACGTTTTGGAAACTAAAACGAGCAGTTTTCCCCAAAATAAAAATTTTTTAAATTTTAATTAACTAAGGGTGTCCCAAAATAAAGGCAATATTTTAGTTAAATGGTATTTAATACACGATAAATTTAATTTTTTTTGTATGGAATGCAGTAATTTACCCCCTGTTTTTGATACTTCCGACCACCAAAAAAAGGGTATTGTAGGATTTTATTACTATTAAATTTCAAATTTATATTAAAAATGGCGTGACAAATTGAATTAAATTTAAGATAATAAATTAAAAACTTCTGTATCGAAAAATCCAACATTTTCATTCAAAACTAATTTCGGTATTTAATAAAGGTTTATTAACAAACAATTAACCTCATTTTACTTTTAAACCCAAAAAAAAAATTCAAGAATTATTTTTAAAAATAAAGACAAACATTTATGTATTTTTTTTAGAATAAACTTTTTTATTAAAAGGAAAACAATTTGAACAATTCTCTCTGGTTCACTGGGTTTTTTTATTATAATTTTAATGGCCAAATTCCTTTATTAAATTGCAAAATTGTTTTTCCTTTTTTGCTTATACCCAATGCATTTCAAAAAAATTTGCTCTTAAACCAAAATAGTACTTCAAAAACACAAAGAGATTTTTTCCATCATCATTTAAACCAGTGTCAGTTAGCAAACGCATGCAAAGAGAGACAACAAACGAAAAACATTATCATTAAAAAAACAACAATTATTCCCACAGGTGAGATCAAGGCATATTCATCGATATGCCTTGGGTGAGATATAAAAACAATTGTTAGAATTGTTGTCATTTCAATTCTTGTATTGATATTTGTTGCTGTTAACAGCAAAGTGTTGTTAAAGTTGTTGTAGCTCAGTTGGCGCATTTAATGGTTAACTAATTGTGGTCATTACATTTACAGACGCACATACACAAAACCGAGCAACAATTGACTTGTATTTGGGAATGACAACTAAATCGGAATATTTATGCAAATATTGTCGGTATGAGTGATTAAGTGCATAAATGAATTGTAATTTGAGTGCTAATTTGAAATGTAAACGGTCATAGAACACTGGCTGATTTGAAGTTTCAAATACTTATGTATATATGTATGTATGTATGTATATGTCTGTGTGCATGTTTGCATTTAAATATGGATTAAGATCAATGTCAACCAATAGTGTTTTTAAGGACCTAACACTAATCGGATTTTATCCATGTACTCAATACGAGTATAAACAAACAGAGAGAGCAAAACACAGCAAAGGTAACAACAACAACACATACATTCTCATTAATTGCCTTCTCTTGTTGGGCACTGCTGATTAAGAAACATAAATACCTACAAGCTGCAGGATTCAATTTGAAAAAAAAGTTACTAAACAGTTTTCAACATTCATAAGTAAATAACCCTACGGGAAATGGGTGTCAATTGGTCGGCGTACCAGTCCTGTTACAGGTACAAAACATAAATTGGACAAAAGTTGTTGACCGTGATTGGTTAAAAATGCACACATCAAGTAACTGGTTAAAAGGTGTTCAAAAGGTTAGGGGGGAAAATAGAAATACTGGTCTCTACACATAAACATACATCTGTTTACATGTACACACACACGTGTAAATGCAAACAAAGTAGATTGAACAGGATCTTAAGCAATTAATGCAAAATTTGCTTATATAGGATTCGCCTGTAACTCCTTCTGAAGTGTTAGTTTTGAATCAATTGCCCCCTCCAATGACAACACAATGTAAAAGTGACAGGTTCTCTTTATATAAAGTGCAGGAACTAGAACCAGTCCCTACCCTAAGGGACCGTTCACGTCAATAGTCTTGGACCAGTCCACTTCCCCGTAGGGTAACTTAGACCTCAAAAAAAAGAGCTTCAACAGGGTAAAAAATAAATTTTTCTGTGCCTCTAATGAATATAGACAAAAATATACATATTAACGATTGCGTCCAACAGGCCTAAAAAATCTCAATTTTTTTTTAAAATTTTGAATTAAAATTTAAATTATTTTAAAATTTCATATTGGTTCTTTATGGGTACTTTTTGAAGCATCTAAGCCAATAAATATAAAAAAACAAAATTCAAAATGCTTTTGAATGGTTTGAAGGAAAAATGTACCTAAATTTATTTTTGGTTCCCGTTAGGGTCGGGCTAGAAAGGTAAAAAACATCTTTTGATACTGCTTAGGCTCATTTGTAACTTCTGAATCAATAAACATAGAAAAATATCAAATTGTGGTACGTTTTTAAAATATTAAAGGGAAGACGGTACTTTTGGTACAACTTACGTCTATTTTATAGCTTCTAAACCAATAGAGTTGGAAGAGAAATTCTAATTGCGTTCGACAGTCTAAAAAAAATTAAAAAGTTTTTGGTTTCTTTTTGAAATATTCGTGCCCAAAGGAAATGGGAAGGTAAAAACTATATTTGAAAACTGTTTGGGCCAATTCGGTAACTTCTAAACCAAAAAAGATATAAATAAATACAATTAGTATTTAAACAATTGAACGTGTTTTGGATAGTTTTGGAAGTTTTGTTCCACTTATGGTCTTAAAAAGGGTATATATTTTAATGTGGTACTTTTAAAGTATTTTGTGCATGTTTTGAGATTATGAATATTGAAATATAAAAGGGCTATGAACCAACATTAAGGTCGGAAGTAAACTTAGTGGACAAGAAGGACCTTTCTGACATTTTTGGTACTTTTCCCCATATTATGAGAAATAAACTACTTTTGACCCAGATTAAGGTCGAAGGTCAGCAAAGTAGACAAAAAGGACTGTTTTTACATTTTTGGTACTATTTTTACAATTCTTGAAATTATGAGGCTTAAAATATGAAATTAAAGGCTTTTGATCCAAGTTAAGTTTAAAAGTCAGCATTTCTCTTTAATTTTTAGTACTGCTTTTGAGCTTTAGACCTGTTTGAGGCCATGAGTAAGCCAAGTAATAAAAAGTACTTTTTTAAGATCTTCAATACTTGTTTGCATTTTTTGAGTTTACGACTCTGGAAATATAAAATTCAAGTCTATGTACGTTAAGTTAAAAAAAGTGCTTTTCTATGACATGTTTGGTACTATTTTGATTTTATGACTTTAGAACAATTAAACGAAAGGCTATTGAACCAGATTGAGCAAAGTGGACAAAAAGTACTTTTTTCCAATTTTTGATATTTTTTTAACCAGATTGAGCAAAGTGGACAAAAAGTACTTTTTTAAAATTTTTGATATTTTTAAATTTTTTTTTTTTTTGGATCTTAAGTCTGCAAATATAAAAGTGATTACTTTCAGTCCAGATTGAGGTAGAAAGTCGATTATGCGTTAAAAAGAAATTTTTTTGGTTCTCATGCATTTTGCCTTTACAAAAGGCCATCAATCTGTCGTAACTATCTCTTATTACATTGTAACCCATGAGATAATATGAACCCATTACAAAAGTTTTAAAAAATTTTTGCTGCAAATATACAATTTATTCCCCTATTCATGTCATTGTATTGCATTAAAAAATTGACAAATTTTTTTAAAAAAGTATTTATTTCTTTTGGCACCTTATTTAAATAATAAAAAATTATTCAAATGAAAAATAGCTGATAAGAGTTGCTAAGAAATAATCTTTGAAATTTTTTAAAGTTAATTATATTTTTTTTAACAATTTATGTTTATTTTTTATGTTATTTTTAAGGAGAGGCCTTAAATAAATTATTATTTTTTTGTGTCACCGCAAAAAAATCTCGTGTATGATTTTTATCTACACACTTTGTTTTTTGGGCTTTTTTTCAATATTTTTATTTATATAAAGTTTTTGCTGTTGAACATTTATTTTAATGAAACCAAATGTACACAACCTCGTCGACCTTGTTTAAGTGTGTTCTTTAGTTGTTTTCGTATTTAAACGTTTAAATAAAATTCTATTTAACAAACGAGTCAATAAAATTCAAGAAAATAAATATTTTTTGCTTGAAACTGCTTATAGTTATTTGAATTTGATTAGGTATTAGCTTTAAAACACAAACACACACACACGTGCTTGCTTTTTTTTTTTTTTTTGCTTTGAAATTGTAATAAGTTTTTTTTTTTTTGAAATACATATCCCCTTCTTTTAATATATTCAATCTACAAAAGATAAGTTTGTTTGCTTTTTATTGTTCGGGCGGTATTTTTTAAACAATTAATTTATGCACGCATTTAAACATGCGTGTCGTGATTATGGGGTCTCAATGAATTTATTTATTTATTTATGGTACTTATAAATGTGTTTAATAATTTTTTTATAATTTAATCTGTTAATTGGGGCTATAAGCAAACTGTGTGTGTGTGGGGTAAAAATACTTGTTAAGATATTTTCTTTATAGATTGACCGTCTTAAAATGTTATACATATGTATGTTATATGTTTTAGATTTTAAGTGCTTTTTAATGATTTCCACTCGTAATAGCCACTGGAAGACTGTGACGTGTGTGACTTTACAATTTCCAAGAAATTTTGACTTTAGGATCGTATTGTGGAAAACTTTATGGAGAACGGGTACAATTATATAATCCTTGAAATTCTTTAAGAAACAAAAGGCCTCAAAAAAAATTTATTTAATTTAATTGATTGTTTGAAAGCGCTTTTTATCATATTTTAAACTTTTTTTCTATAAAAGCCATTTTTTTAAAATGTGACGGGTGTGACTTATTCATAAAAACGTAAAAAAGAAAGGGAAATTATTTAATTTGCGATTATTTTTAACTCTTTTGCAATGAATAAAAATAAAATATACACCAATTTATTTATACTTCGATAATGTTCTTTCTCTTGTAGCATAAATCGTTGATTTCTTTTTAACTTATTCCAATAGAGTAAAAAGTTAAAAAAAATTAATTAATTCATTTGCAAAAAATAAGAATTAAATGGGATTTAAACTTGAGTCTAACAATAACAGAACTGTCTTAGAAAAAATAACTTCAACTAAAAATAAGAAAACCTCGTGTTTCAATATTATTTATTTAATCATATTTGCTTTAAGTGCTTTCACACGATATGTATTTTACACATGACTTGTCACTTTTGCAATCCACATGTAGTTGCGTATGTTTGTCAAAATTGTCATTTTACAAGTGGTTCATAATATTTGCTTTCACACGTACGTATGTAATTACATCCGGCATAACCTCCAAACCAAAATAAACAACTTACTTTTCCTTGTTGTTATTCCTAAAACAGCTGATGACACATGCTTTGTCAGATGAAAATGGAACACGCTCTAATTACAAATTTGTCATATGACTTTAACATCTGTATTTCACACAAGTAATGTTTAAACTCGCTCACACGCCACTTATCAATTTCGCACTGCAAAATTTGACAAGTCATGTGTGAAATACATATCGTGTGAAAGCACTTTTACATAGTGGTAGCGCTTTTTTGAGCAAATATTTAACAAATGTGAGCTTCTTTATGGAAAAACAAGATAATTTTTTTTAAAACAATAATGCCTATGTTTATAATAATTATCATAGGCTTATTAATGGCTAATTTGTATGTTTTAACTTCTTTAATGACTGTTAATGGTAAAACGCAGGATAACAAAACTCCAGACACAGGTCATTTAAGTTATATTTTCCCTTAAAACTTACGAAATTTTGCAATTATGTATAAAAAAGCTAAACAATACAAAGCACAGTAAAGACGAATAAACTACTCTTATCTTCATTTTCATTATTTTTTATTTTTTTTTTGCTTTCTAAGCTTGCTAAAATGGGTCATAAGAATAACAACAAAATTTCTGTGATTTATGGTAGGAAAGTTGTCATAAAATAGTCCAAAGACAAGTGTTTTGTTAGAAACTGTGTTTAGAGCACAAAACAAATAAGCAAAGTTTTATATTTGATAAATTGTTAAAAGAAATTTAGAAAAAAATATTTATTTTTATAAAGCGTTTTGTTCAAATAAAGTGAAATAAAAATTGCTCTAATTCTTAAAAATTAAAAAAAAATTTTTTTGTAACATTTTTGATACCGAGCAATGTCGTCCTAATATGTATCTGCATTAAGATTTAGTTTAAAATTTACAAACTAAATAGCAATTTCGCTAAAGAAAAAGAACAATAAGTAAAAAAATAAAATAAGATTAAATAAAATAAATTAAAAAAAAAATAAAATAAAATAAATTAAAATAAAATAAAATAAATAAAAATAAAATAAAGTAAAACAAAATAAAATAAAATTACATAAAATTAAATAAAAATAAAATAAAAAAAAAATAAAAAAAATTAAAATAAATTAAAATAAATTACAATAAAATAAAATTAAATTAAATATAACAAAATAAAATAAATTAAAATAAAAAAAGTAAAATAAAAAAAAAATTAAAATAAAGTTAAATAAAATAATTAGACCTCAATCTGTTTTAATACATAAAAAACGTTTTAAAATTTAATAATACATACATCCAAACATTTAATTATAGATTTTTATGTACCAGACTTCCTTACATAAATTATAAATTTATAAATGTTTTGAAATTTCTAAGCAAACCAAAACTTTCTTCATTAGGTAAAAACTACAAAATTAAAATATGTAAGTTATAAAAAATGCATTAATATATTTGTATTAGAAGTTTCTGCCCACGAACTAAGGCCTACAAAAAAAAAGTAATAAATTATGACTGCCACCTGCCAACATTTTACGAGCGTTGTGTGTTGAATATATGTATGTATTTCCTACTTCAAATATTCTTTTTGCTATAAATTGCCTAAACTCGATAAGGAAGAAAAAATAATAAACACTTTTAAAGAAGATATCAAGTGCCACGTAATTCAGTGGGAAAACAAAAGAAAAACACAAAATTAAACAAACAAAAGTTCTTTCTGTGTTGGGCAGTATTGAGTTTTTTTTTTAATGTTTACCAATGATGTAGAAATAAGCTACAACAGCAATATTTTTAGCGCTTTCCATTGACAATTTTTAAAAAACAGTTGGTTTTTCTTCTGACTTTTGCAAAAAATAATTTTAAATTAAATGCTTTTAAAAAATATTTAGATTAATCGTTAGCACATTTGGATTGGTGAAGTTTGGCATCACTAACATTTGCAGCTAAAAAATTAAACTAATGTAAATTCAAGCAAGTTGTTCTTTTCTTTTGTCATCTTTCTTTTCAATTGAATCAAATGACCTCTTTAAAGGATAAACTCATGCATTTTAAAGCAGCTTTGTAATTGTTCGGCTGCCGAAGCAGGGGTTGATCTCAAAAATTCACTATTAACTTTTGAAGACTTTCCTCTTTTATTTTAGTGAACTCATATTTTTTTTCGGGGCTGTTATTGCACCGTTTGCTTTTTGTTGGTGATCGCTTTAGTTGACTGAACTTCTACTCACCAATGATACTTAAGAAGCAGAAATCATTTTTGAGACTAGATTTTTCGTCGCCTTAAGGAAATTTGTTTTCTCCAGTGCTAAATTGATAGGCGGGCCTTTCTAAGTCACCATAGAAGGGGCTCGATGGGAGATCTAGCGAAACCTACACAGGAAACAATTAATGCGGTTTTATTTTATCCTTTAGCTCTTAGCTGATCCGAAGGTATGCAATTAAACGCCCACTAAAAATAAACAAATTTATTCTTGTGTAAAAAATCCTAGGTGGGCTAAGATGCGTTCAAACCCACATCGCATTTGTGCGTTGCAACGTGTTGTACGGACATAAAGTATTTTTTCGAGTGTTTGCAACGCTCTTAAATAATAATATATTTTTAATCTATTGATCGACTCAGAATCGCAGGGCAGGGTGACCATGCCCAAAGAACAGGTAGTTTAAAAGGCAATTTAGTAGTTTTTGGCATGGATAAGTTTTTGTTTGTATTGGACCAAGCCTCGTTATAATTCATTGAGTTTTTCACATACTTAGACCCAATTCCGGAAATTATATTTAGCCACATAAACTTCGTATGGCTATAAGTACAGTGATGCCAACTTTTTTTAACGTAAAACGCGTGAGCAAAGCAGTGGATAGAAAAGAGCTGAAAATTGCAAGCTTGGCTTATCCATTTTCTTTCGAAAAATTTAACAATTAGAGACCTTTTATATATTTAAATTATTTTTCAAATAAAATATTACATAATCTCTATAAAAAAATTGTATTAAAAAATTTTAAAATTGTTTTTCTTATCTTCTTAAGTTTGTAGTTAAAAATTAGCTGAAGAAAAAGATTAAGCTAAATGTAGCCCGAAAATATCTGAAATGGCAATCAATAAGTATGCCTTTTTACGTACGCATAAGATTTTTTTTTAACAAAAGGTTTTTCTAAATTTTAAGAAAACTTGCCCACGATTGACCCCACAACCCTAAGAAGGTAAGAGAAATAATTTATAAAATTTCCAATTGTTAGTTTGTAATTTTTTTAATTGAAGTTTTAAACAAAAAGATAAAAAAGCCAAGTACGTATATAAATTTAGCTTAAGAGGCAATTGTGGTAATAAGAAAAATTTTCAATAAATTTTTTATATCTGCCGCCGCCGCAGAATATTAAGCAGCCTTGTAAACCCTATTTTAACAGACGGATATAACTTATTCGACCACTTTAACTTAAGGATTTATATATACATAAAATAATCAATGAATTTTAGTAACAAAAAACTTATATAAAGTATACTCTACTTATGTTCGGGATATAAAAAGGGATCAGGCAGCTCCATAATAATTTATAGCGAATTCTATGTGTATATGAAACAAAAATTTATTATGAGAAAGAAATCGAAAGCAATTATTTACATAAAAGTATTTTAACAGCAAATTATTTGCCTTTAGTTGAAGAAAAAAAACATCTGTAAAATCCAATACAAAATAATAATGAAAGTTTTTGCACCTAAATAAATCTCTTAATATCTTAAAATAAAATCTGTTTATTCGGCTTTAAGTTAAAATTGTGATAGCTAAGAATGGAAATTTTTATTAAAAATTAAGTAATAAATAAATAAATAAATTTTTGTTAAGTTAAGTAAGTTACATTGTTCTGTTAAACCAAACCTTAACTGAAATTTGAATACTGGAATTATATTCATATTTTATATTGCTTAAACCGAACTAAATCCGCATACAACCCTATGTTCTCTTAGTTTCATTCTATTTGCATTTATCGCTAGTTACTTTTACTATTTACTTTTATGTTTATTTTAAAGAATATGAATAAAATTCCAATTTTAAATTCTATTTAAAGTTTGTTTAAATAGAACAGAATTACATTCAATTTACAGTAGTACCGAAAAAATAGTGCTAAAATGCATTAAACCCGGCTAACATTGAAATTACTTAGTTCTTAGTACAAATTTTGTAATAAATTTTTATTTTAATTTATAATTTTTTTTTTTTTTCAATTTTGACATAACTGCTGAGTTTTAAACTTTGGCAACCTTTAACGATTTTTCTTTAATTACCGATAGTTTAACAAATCGTTAGAAACCAAACGTAAAAAAATTATTCGAATTTTTTTTATATTTTGCTTTTAAAGCAAAAAAATGGAAACTCTTTTTAGCTTGTTTAAAAAAATTTCTAAGGCCTGATTTTGTATTCCACTTTTAAAAGAAGTGAAAATGCTTGCAAAACCTCTTTCTACTTCTTCTTTCACTTTCACATTTTACTCAATTATTAGTTAAATCGTTGGTGTTTATGTTGAAAATCAGATTAGAGGTGTCTTCAACATTTCTTGCTAACCGCTTAACAGCTTGTCGTTAAACCAATTAATTTTATATAAAACGCATCTTTAACTTTTTTAAATAAAAAAAGTTTAACAAAAACCTTTATCCTTAGAAGAAAAACAGGTGCATTCAAATTAAAAAAAAAGGAAAAAGGAAACAACAGCCCTGGCTGGTACTTAATGAAAAAAATAAGAAGAAAAGGAATAAATAATTAAACAAAAAAAAAACTCACCTGTATTTAACAAACATTTTATCTTAATAAAAGAAAAACAGTCAAAAACCCGGCAGGCAACAATGGCAGGCGGTTGCTTCGTTTGCTTTACTTTTTTTGGCAACGCAAACATGGATGGATATTTGAGCATTCGTAATGCTTTTAACCAGCACCGTAACGAATGAACAAACTAAAGTGGTTGGTTGCATCATTGAAAGGAACCTTATTTATTTGCCTGTTGTTTCTTCTTCTTCTTTTATGTTTTCGTTAACATTGTTAATACAGCTGTCGTATTTGCTGTTGTTTCTGGCTGCCTGCTGCCGTTTCCTTACACACTTTCCTGTGTTTGTCATAAAACGTGTTAAGCTGGCCGTGACTTTAAAGATAAAATATTAACAAAATTACACACAAACAGACGTTTGTTTTTGTTTTTGTTTCCCTTAAACAAAAAAAAAATATTTATTTTATTCTTTATTTGTGGTTTATGCTTGATTCTTGTTGGCCACAAATGCTGCTGTTATTCTTTGCAAATAAACACAAAATAAATAAAAAAAAAAACAAAAGAAACATGAAAAGAAACATTTTTTTTATAAAACATGAGCTACAATTTGCCTTATAACGACGTATGCCACATGTAGCCAGTAGGTTGAAATTCCAGCAATTAACCAAGTATATTGTTTAAATGAGTGAAAATGATTATGATTATTTAAATTGTTTTTTGGTTTCTCTTTTTTGGCCTTTTCTTTTAACTTAATAACCAACAACAAATTGTGGTTAAATGGCATATTGTAAGTTGGTTACAAAGGTTAAATTGTAGAATGGAATTACATATTGTTGTTAATTATACAGGTTGATGTTGTATTATAAGAAGATTACAATAAGTGAACAGTTGTGTGTCTTTTTATTAAGAGGAAAAGTTTTTTGTTGTTCATTTCGTGTGAGACATTGTTACCAGCAACTTACGTTTTTACTGGGTTAGAAAGTATTGTTTTAGATTAAGCTGTTTATTTTTCTTTTTGTGCATTATTGTAAGGCTTTTGCATTACGTGCAACATGGCAACACTTATAGAATAATAAGGGTGATCAATGGCAATTCTTTTTCAACTGTTTGTACTAATGGCTACAAATATAAATCATATTGCCACCTTTTTGTGACTTTTTATCAGAGTAAAAATATTACGTAATTAAGTCCAGATAAAAAAGTATCTTCCAATATCCCTCTCCCGACAATGCATAAAGAAGCTCCAGCTAGAAAGTCATTTGAATGCAAACCTGGTAATGGATCACGCAGCAAAGGAAAACCAAAACTCTGATGGAAGAATCAAGTGGAGAAAGATTTCTCAAAGCTCGGTGTCAGAAATTGGAGAAGAACCTCAGAAAATCGAAACACCTGGAAATTGATTCTAAGTTCGACTAATAGAACAAACGGTCTGAAATAGCCATCTAAGTAAGTGAGTAAGATTAGGCTAAAAATAAAAGATCTTAAAAAACACCTTAAATTCCTCAGAACAACCACCTTAGCCAATGGTCGGCTTATAATTTGGATATGTAGGTTCCCATTTCAATCCTTTCTAGTAAGCCACTTCTAGGGAAACATCAGAAGCAACCCATCGGATTCTGGTCAAAGATGATCAGTGGCACAGGGGAATGCTCTATCGATTCGACGTTCTTCCTGTATGCACTGTAATTGCTGTTCTCCGCAACTTCCATCCGATAGAGGTGTTCTTTAAAGTTTAAGTTACACGTCGGCACTCTTACAACCTTGCTTAGTTTAGGCTTCTCCAGCTTCAAAACCCTTATAGTCCTTACCTCATTCCAGAGGATGCTTGTCATTCTACCAGCCGTCCGTTGTTCTGCATAGGCCTCTAGGCAGTTTCTGCTTACTCTTTCAACTCGGGCTTTTTCGCAGCAAAAGGCTTTGAGTTCTCCAGGTCATTTACATGTTGTACCCCAACCATAGTCACTAGATAATTTCAGTGTAACTTAAGGTAGAGGTTTTGTTTGTTTTAGGAAGTTTATTAATCAAGTTAAAAGACTTATACTTGGATAAGCACAGTTTCTATTGTATAGATGGTGGGCGGCGGGCGTGGCTGATTTGAATAAAACTTGGAATACAAGTTTTTTTCAAGAAAATATATAATTGCATCAAATTATAAGCAGTTTTTGTCTCAATAGAAATCATTTTATGCCAAAAAAATTGATTTGGGTTGTATAGGAGGTGGTCGGGTTACTGTGGGTGTGGTTGATATCAATACAGACAGAGTATATACCGAATAAGAGACTTTTACCTGGCAATGCTCAAAGCTGACTTTCAAAAATCTAGGACCAAAAAAAAATCAAACTTTAATAATTAAAAAAAATTGAATTACTACATTATACAAATTAATAAATTAATTTTATTCCACATTTTAAAAATGCCGTTGGTATTCAAATACTCATTGCGGAATTTTTGTTTCAGGTGCAGCTAGAAGGATTGATTTCCAAAAGTAAAATTTCAAATTAATCATTGATTATTCTTTAAGCGCCTTTTATTCAAATTGTTCTACACATTTTCTATCAAAATTTGCTTAAATAAAATTAATACAAAACCAACTGGCGGCCTGCCATGCTCTTGCTATACCTTTAAAGCCTGCTGTTGCAGCTTAGAAATTAATTTCGTAACTAAAAGCAGCAGCATAAAAAGGAAATCATTTGCATAATTATAGTTTAAAAAAAGTAGCAAAGGTCATTATTAGCGTTACAACACATTTTTATATGTTGACTTCCTCTCGTTACGGTTGGTTTCTTAAGAGATAAAATTATAAAAGAAAAGGTCTCTGTCTATACACACTGTAATAAAGGTATTTTATTTTCTTTCAATTTGTGTCCACATATATGACAGGTACAATAGTGTTTTTATGGTCCCTTTAAATTATCTAAGATGCATGTGTTTAGATAAGAAAATGAAACCTCTAAAACCACAATTTAACTTTAAGCATTTTATAATAATTTTATCATTTACTTTATGGTAAAGAAGCAATTTCTGTTTTTTTTCCTGGCAACCATACTCACACCTTGATGGTGGTTGCTTTGAGGCATGTCTCGTATATTTTCCTCTCCAGTTGCTATAAACACTTTTGTTACTTGATTTTCAGCGGCTGGAATTTTGCTTAATTTTAAAGCACCGCTTTTGGTATCGCTTGAAGCTTTCGAACATTAATTGAGTTGCAGCGGTAAAAGTTTCTCATAAAGTTTTATGATTTTGTTTTTGTGATAATAAACCGCATTTTGTTGGCATTAATTTGGATTTACTTTTAAAAAAATGCAACCGTTTTTCTTTCTTCTTCTTCCTTAAAGGTGCTGCAATTTTTATTAATAATTAACATTTAATTAAAGCTCCGGCATCTGTTGCCTTAAAGAAATTCTAGATTATTTTCTGTTGTCTTATGATATTTTTTATAAATTTGTATTAAAGAAAAAATTGTCTGATTGTTGTCTTCATAACTTTTGCGGTTTTTAGGCTTGTTTGTTCGAACAGGTTTATAGTTTAATCGCATCATCAGGTCTTTTTAGTTTTAATAAAACCAAAAAGAATGCCGCAGCTTAAGTAATAAGATTACTGGAACACTAAGCTTAAGTTAATAGCCATGGGCTTATATCCCTATTGCAGCCAATTTACATCAAATAATTAATTTTACGCCACCTTGAATATTTTTATAAAAATTCAAAAATATTTCTAATAAATGCGTTATATTTCTTAAAAATGCGTAATTTTAATGCATTTGTGAAACTAATAAAAGTGCGTGTCGTGTTAAGGTTTTAAAATTTTTTAATTGTTTAATTAATTAATTATGCCACCGTAAATATTCTTTTTTTTTCCTTTTTTTATAGTAAAAGTATAGAAAAATGTAGTCCATTTATGTGATTTATTTTTAAACAAATTATTCGATCATAGGTTTTTTAGTGCCAACCAAAAACCCATAAAATTTTTAACTACTTGTTCATTAAACAGCACATTCCAATGGAATTAATAAGATTTTATATTTATTACATTTTTGTATAATGGTTCTTAAGGTTTTTCTATTTTTGTTAATAAACTATTTAAATTTTTTATGGTCATTCATTAAAATGTGTCTCAGAATACTTTTACACACATACATAAATACATACATATGTATCTATCAATATACATATGTATATATACATATGTATAAATATATTAGGAAATATTAGTTTAAATAACAAATCAACAAAATATTTTTATTTGAATAAAAATATAAGTTTATGTCTTGTCTAGACAAAACCATTGCCACACCGAATACGTGGTAGGGAAAAACAATAACCTCGTGGAATCAATCCGATTTATTTGATTTAATGAACCTAAGCAGGCTCGACACTTTTGGCAAATTCCAACAGTCTCTTCTGGCCAATCCTAAATAATTCCTTCAAATTTTTAAGAAAAAAAGAGATTTCAGACAAGTTGCCCCAAAAATTTTTCCAGCAAGGTAGACACTGAAACCAAATAAATTCTGCTAAGAATGGCCTTTAGAGGACTATTACGGACGTGACCTGATACCATTTAACATCTTATACTGTAAAATAACCCAAAGAACGCAAGCAATAATATTATTTAAATCTATTGTCTAAAGCAGTGGTCGGCAAAACTCCACACGCTCTCTGAGCATTGAAGAGAGTAAGAATTAAAAAAATAATTTTGTGGGCTCTTGTGCCAGGCGACCATTGTGACCAGTTAGGATTATTAAAATGTTTAATGGACGAATTTATAAATTACATTAAATGTTTGGTTTAACCTATATATTCGAGGTTCATTTTCGTTTTAAAAAATAATTAAAAGCAAAATGAGAAATAAACTAAGTAACAAATATGTCAAAGATCTTAACCGCATAAAATATTGTCAATATATAATAAATATCTATGACATTATGTAAAACTAAGTATTTTGCTCACTCTAGTGTCATAAATGACAAATAATTTTTTTATTGTGTTTTTCATTTAATTTTAAAATAATTTAAATTTTAGTGCTCTAAACACAACTGGGACGAACGACGAATTTTTTGTTGCGAATATTCGTCTTAGAAATAAACCACCTTTGTGTATATGAAAATGCACACAAACAGTGCGTCGACTAAAATTCGTCATGCGTAACGAACTCTGGGATAGGTTCATTTCTATTTCTTACGCCGACGAACGATGAATAATTTGGCACAGAGTGACCATTTTTCTTTTAATTTTTTTTTTTTAAATAATGTTATTTTATATTTTAAGAATTATTTTTATTTGTTGCATATAATACTCTTAATGTATTTTTAATGTTATATTTATATTTTTGAATATTTTTTTTAATTATATTTTTTTTTTAATTAGCGCTTCTTTTTTAAAAATATGGTCACTCTATTACATCTGCTTTATTCGTTCTAAATGTGTTTCAGTTGACGAATTTACGCAACGAATTTCAACAGACAAGTTTGTCGTGTAGTGCGAAATTCGTCGTTCTTCCTAATCGTGATGGGTGTGACTTTTTTATCTTAACCAACCGATTATCCGCAAAAGCTGGGTGCTGCGACCTAATGGTTTTTTACACACATTGTAAAGATATAAAAAAACATTAATCAGTTTGTTTAACACTTCAAAAAGGCTGGCTGAACAATAAGAGTATGTTCCTTCAGAGAGGATGGACAGCACATACACCATTGCAAATACCAATGTATTGGGCACATATGCCTGATTTAAACGTTAAAAATCCCTCTTAGCAGAAAATCACACCCATATTGTTCAATACTACTTGCTGGACGGCTCTACAACCCGCCATAGCCCTTGACCGGAGCCTTGTGAAACTTTTCCTTTGTTCTCCCCTAAAAGTATGCTTTACAATCGTATTCTTACTAACATGAATACCAATACATTCAAATTAGTAGTGCCTTGGAGCTTATTTTGTAACTATAAACTATGATAAAGAAAAAAAAATATTTTTATGGCTAGTTTTTTAAATGAAATTAGTAATTGTTTTTTAAATTAAATTTTTAGGCTCGTATCCAATAAAAAAATTTAAATTTAACAAAGGTTTTTTTAACGAAATTTTCACACAAAATCAGTATTTGAAGACTAATTTAAATTTAAAATTTGTTTAAGTAATTTTTAAAAGTTTTTTTCTATATATTCGTTAATTTGAAGACGTTTGTATGTTTGTCCCTTTATTTGTCTATTTAAGTATTTAAACCAACAATAAACAAAAACCTATTGCTATTAACAAAAGCTAAAGTTATGCAAAAATACAACAACAGCAAAAACATTAGCAAGGTAGAGCTGACATTGTACTACATGGATGTTGTTTTTGCACTTTTTGTTAAATCTGCAATTTAAATTGGGAATAAAATATAAACTTGTCTTTTTGTATGGCTGTTTGCCTGTCTGTTTGCACCATATTATAAATACCTAAATAACGTTGTTGTTGCATTGTTTATAAAAAGATATTTATTCCCTACTTTGTTGTACTAAGTGAGGTATTGTATCAGCTAAATGCAAAAGGAAAAGCAGAAACAAAAAAAACTAAAAAGCGAATGAATGCGACTATAAACAAAAGAGCTTCCTTTCTGTTTTACAAAAAAAAAAGAAATAAAATCTAGAAAAGATTGATAAAATAAAAGATTTTTTTTTTAAATTTTGCTTTTTCGTAAAAAAGATAAATATAAAAACCAGAAAAATGATGAATGTTTTGCATATTATTTTTCAACAAGCGACGACAATTCAGAGACTGCAACTCTAAACGTCTTTTGTTGTTGTTGTTGTTTTGTTTTTGCTTATTTCTCACCAGTTTTATGACAAAGAATTCTTGAAATGTTTTAGATGTACTTAAGGCAAACGAACTCCTTTGTGTTGAATTTCCTTTTTAAACATATTGTTGGCTTTTGTGCGTTTTTTTATAAAATCTCTAAAATTGCCAAGATTTTTATATACAATTTTTTTTGATTCGATTGGTGTTTTTGTTATTACCTTATGGTTTTGGATGAAAAAGGAGCGCGCAAATTTTCGCACGATCTTTTTTTTTTGTTAAGGGAACTAACATAAGTATGCACATTTTAAAATTTGAAAACTCTCCTTTTAAAAATTCTAAAAAATTAATCCACAAAACGCGATAACCTAATTTTATTAAAAATGTGCTGAAGGCGCGTTAAACTGGTTTATATCTCACAAGAAGATTGCATATAAAACAATTAAGAGTGTTATAGTATGTGATTCTGAGTCGATTGCTATACTTGAAGGTGGGTCTTATACCCATATTTTTGAACGTTACAAACATTTGCTAATACCCACACTACATACATATGCGAATGATTAACTTTCAACTGACAAAAAAAAACAATCTTAAAACTAGGAAATTTTAAAGAAAGGGAAAATGCAACACAAGTTAAGGTATTTGTTCTTAAAAATTCAACCTTTTATTCTACTTCTCTATGCGTTTAACTTTCTCATTCTTTCAATTCATTGACAAGTGGCCACTTAGTACTTCCGGATGAAGTTGCTGTTGCAAAAACTTGGCTTTTGTCACGGCAGCAAATGCCTCTGACACATTATATATTAAATATTCATGAATAAAGAATTTAAAGTTTAAACTCTTTTTCTATCATCACCTGTAATAAATAAAGGTAAATAATCTTTTTTACAACCTTAAAAATTATTTACGGTTAAAGGATATTTCTGTATGTTTGAACTCTTAAAGTTCACTTAAAGTGAATTCTTCTGTGGCGCGTGCATGTTTCATCATTACCCTTACACTAATTCTATTTCTATCCCTTTTTTTTAATATTTTTTTTTAATATTTTAAAAATGTAGACTGCAACATGAAAGTATTTTAAAAACATATATGCAAGCATAAGCATTTTTGCTTGTTGTAACTTCTTCGGAACAACATAAAACAAAAAAAAAAAACAAATGTAAATCAAAAGGAAAGGTTTTGTTAGAAACCTCCTTCAACAAAGTCCTGCATTTTGCAACCTAACACTCTCATCTATAAAGGCAACGTACTCCTAAACTGTGTTTTTTATATATAAAAGAGACACATGATGCAAAAAACACTTGTAAACTAAAACTTTGTTGGGTTTTGATGAAAGAGTTGGATGAGGATGTTTTAAACAAACGTCTACACTTAAAATATTTGCATTTTTTTCAAACGTTTAACACTTAAATGTATTAATGCAAATGAGAACAGAGCTTTGAATAAAAAAAATTTATTTTCAAATTTACATATGGGAAAATTGCAGGGATTAAAATGCTGAGTTTTAAATAGCAGTCACAAAAAAATGCTTTGCTACCCAATGTCCTCTACAAAACTTGCCAGTAGCTCTTACGATTTTGCTTTGCTATCGAAAATGCACATCCAAGATCAAAATTAAAAGGATCGTATCCAAAAACAATTTTTAAATTTAAAGTAGGCTTCAAATACTAATTTTGTATGAAATTTCGTTAAAAAAATCTTTGTTAAAGTTCAAAAAAAATTTTTTTGGGATACGACGATTAAAAATGTTTCTTTTATTTTTTTAGCATTTTTTTACTTTTAAAATGGTTTTTGCTGTTGCTATGCATACTTTCAGAAATATTAAAGCAACAGCAAAAATTTGGGACAATATTTATAGAATTAAAGAAGATTTAAAGCAATAATAAATATTATTCCTTTCTGATTTTGATATTGCTGTTGTATCTGTTGTTATTTTTTCACTTGCTTTTTGCTTGCTTTAAAAACCGCTCGCAGATATAAGCAGTATAACTATTGTTTTTATAAATTGGCTGTTGCTGTCATTAAAGCATATATGTATAGCAACAATAATAGCAAATCTTGTGTAGCACATTTAAAACCCTGAAAATGCAAAAAATGCACTAGGGTGTCCAGTTTGGACTTGAGAATAGCTCTTCATGTTTTTAATAAAAAAAAAACTAAAAATAATTTTAGAAAAATTTAGAAAAATTCATGATTTATACTAAAAAACTTTAATATTTTTAAGCTTTACTTTAAACGGGTTTAGATAATTTTTATAGCTCTTAATGGTTTTTAGTTTTCAGTTTTAACAGTTTTATAACAGAAAAAATTTAAAAAATTTAAAATCAGGACAGCTTTAAAAAATAGGATAGTTTTGGTCAATATGTTTTTAGGTAGAAACCCTGATAAAAGTTGTTGGATTGAATTTCAGCTGCTTTTTAGCAGACCAAAGGCCTTAGTTTAAGTATGTTGTGTTCAGTGCTATACCGTTCACGAAAGCAACAGCTCCAAGGGAATATTTAAAATTTTTTAAATACGAGCCTTACTTAGGTGTTTTTTAATCAAATATAGATAATAGTGCGCTGGTGCTGCAGAAGAGTACCAGATTCAAGTCCATTCTTGGCTTAAATCTGGCTAAGAGCTAAAAATTCGTACTTGATAAATCGAACTTGGCTAAGAATAATCCGTTACGGCTTGATTTAAGTAAAAACTACTTGGTTATATGTACATATGTGCATATGTTTGTTTGTACAAACTCCCTATTCATTACATACTTACATTAGCATTTTATAAGGAGGCAACATTCGCTGCAATTAAAAAAGGTGAAAATAAGTTAGGTAGTAACTCATTATTATCAGGTCTTAATTTCAAGTATATTCACACCTTTCAACGCCCATCTAGAACTTTTAAATTTCTATACAGAGTTTTTAAGTATTTTATAATTTGAAGTTTTATTAAAAGTGCAGACATTTCATTTAATCCTCTTTTGAAAAACTTTTTGTTAACTACTTAAAAATTTATAATTTTTTTGATACTTAGTTGGGGGTTTCATTCCCAATAATGCTTACAAATACATCTGCGTATTTAATGTTATGGACTTGCTACCATTTTTTAAACTAAAAGTAAGTTAACACTTTTAAGTCTTTCAGCATTATCTCCAAAGCGCAAAGCCGATATATAATGACGGTCGGCGAAGGCTAGCTAGAGAAACATACGGCAGGTACGAGAAGTCGGCTAAAGTGGCAGAAAGATCGGTAGAGCGGCTAATTAAAAAGGCCTTTGACGGCGGCTTAAAGTCGGCTAAGCCGCTTATTTTCGACACTTTATACGAACAGAAGAAACATTCGCAAGATGGAAAAAGTGCTATCTTCCACATTGTTGGCATTTGATCTTAATCGGGGTCAACGGTTCTTAAATTAATATTTGTAGACTATAATCTCATAAAACGCAAAGAAGTCCCAAAATGTAAAACGAGTATCTTTGAACGCCTAATTGACTTGCGATCTCGATCTGGGAAAATAGTCGTTAATTTTCTATTTAAAGAAGTAATTTACATTATTGCCAAGCCTTTCGAAAACAGGGGTTAAAAAATAATATTGAAGACAATTTAAAAAATAAAAAACAAATTTTTGATTTTTAGTTTGGCTTAAGTTCATATAATTTCTTTTTTATTAGAAGAAATTATTATTTTTCGTTAATGTTGAAAGAAACTATAATTTTGAAAAAAGCTGATTTTTCTACCGATACTAGCCGAGTAGAATGCATTTTCGAAAGCAGCTACGCAATTTCTTCACCAGTACTCTTTGTACGGTAGTAGTGTATTTGGTTGTAAACATCACCTATTTAACTTACACGTAACAGAGAAAGGGATACAGCATGACTGTTTTCTTTCATTTTTACTTTGTAAGTTAGGACGAAGTTTACTTTTCATATACACTATGCTTTTTTCCATTTAAAGTCTCTTTGGCAACACTTGACTAACGGTTGAAAAGTCGTCTTAAAAACTAAGCCAAACTTGGCAGCCTTAGTTGGCGGCGGTTTAGTAATGCTAAAATTTATCGTTGGTGGCTGTTTGTCGGCTTCGAGCTCTGATTATCTTTGCGATGAAGAACATACTTTTGCAAAGGAATACCAATATACTTTGTTACTGCCTCTATCCTATTTTATTTTTAAAGTGAGACCGACACTAATTTTCTCCTTGGGCTGTCTATTAAGTAATTGTTAATCCAGGTTTTTAACCATTAAACTTTTTGAATGATTAAATGGTAACAAACTATCTTCTTTGTGATTTTTTTATGTATATTTTTTTGGACTATTACAATTTAAAATTATAACAACATTGATAGTTTTTGTACCAGGCTCTCTTTTTTATTGTTTTAAACTCACTTTTATCTTTTCTTAACATAAAATAGTCTAATGTATCATAATATCAGTGTTCAGTGTTTCGTAAGGGTACTTTTATAGTTCCCATAGTCTTGCTGTAAATATACTTGATTTAATATTGATCCAAATGTCTTAGGTCCAAAAGGGGTTGAGGGTAAATCGTTTTAACTTTGTAAAAGGAAGTAATGTGCATTAGTTTTTTTTTGGGGGGGGGGGGGGGGGGGAAGTAACCTAAATTTTCTCTCCCCGGAATAAAGGTGTTTTAAAGTTATTGCATTCGGTCATATATGTTCATGTGCTTATATTTTGTCCTGAGATTCTTAATATAAACAAAAAGCCACAAACCATCGTAGCACAATAAAATTGTTTTATTCATATTAAAATAGTCAAATTAACATCAAAACATTTCATTATATTATTATGAAAATCTAAAAGAACTCATTATAAAAATTACTTTTAAAAATAAAAATTTACATGCAACTCGATCCTTAATTAGAACTTTTAAAAACGCCAACATGAAATGAGGCTTCTACAGTAAATACAAAAACTTTGCAACGATCTCATAACAATTGTACCAAATTTGTGCTAAAAGCCAACCAGTCAAACTACCAAATAATCTTTTGCAAAAAAAATGTTTTATTAATAAATAAAAGTAAAAATAAAATCAAACTGCAGCACATTACCAGTTAGTTTTAGCAGCGCAAAAATAACCATAAACCAAACTTCATACAGTATTTTCGAATGCATATTGTGAACACACATTTCACCAGGAGAACAAAAAAAATAAATGTTGCACTTAACTTTCTCCTTTCACCAAAGAAACAAGCAACAACAATCTATACGAGTAGAGAGCAAAGCAAGTAGCTGCAAAAAAAGTTCCATGAATTGAAAAATATTGCAAATTTTTTTTTGTTTTCTTGCTACAAAAGAAAAGTATTGCTGCAACCAAATACTGAAAAATTCATACAAAAAAAAACATTTTGGCAATTTAAGGTTTTTTTTTCCTTTCTTACTTTATTTTACGTCGTTCAATAGCTGAACTCTGCTGCTGCGGTTGTTGTATGCAAGTACTGGGTTATGTTTGTGGATTTGTTTGGCATACAATACTTGTACTCTCATTTTGTTTCGTTCGTTTATAGATTGCCAATCCAAACAATCTTGGAAAGAAAAGATTTCAATTTGCTACAACAGTTATATAAACTGCAACAGGAATAACAACAACAGCCAGAGCTCTAGAAATAAAAATTGCAACAATATGTAACATCATTGCTGATGCTGCCATCAGGCCCAATTTTTATTACCACAAAAACATAACTTTTTCTGCTTGATTTTTTACTTGGGTTAAACAGTTCCTTTAAAGAACATCTTTAACGCAAAAACCCTCAGTTAATTTAAAAAAATATTTTCCTGGTTGCCTGGTTCGGGTATATAGATAATTAAAACTTTTCAAATTTCAGAATTTTGAAAAATTCTAATATACAAACATAAAATTCTAAAAATTTTTGAAATCAAATTAAAAATTCTGAGACTGAATTAGAAATTTTTGAAATTGAATAAAAAAATTATTAAATGAAAAATTAAAATCGCATAAAATTTCTAAAATCCAACTAGAAGATTTTAAAATTTTATTTTAAAATGAATTAGAAATTTCTAAATAAATTAGTTATTGAAATTGAATTAAAAAATTTTGAAACAAATTTAAAAATTGTTGCAATTGAATAGGAAAATTCTGAAAATTTATAATAAATATTTTAAACTGAATCAAAAATTTCTAAATTCAATTCGAATTTTATATTTAGGGCCTAATTACTTAAAAACGAAAACAATTATTGTATGGAAAAAACTAAAATTTAAAAAACTTGTCCATACATTTCGTTTTTGTTTTAGGGCGTTGCGTTTAAGGAAATAAGGGGGTTAATTATTTTTTCTTAAAGAAAATTACGATCTAAAAAAATTTATTACCGAAAATTTAATAAATTTATATTTTTATAAAGTCTTCCATGTTTAGAAAATACTTTTTAATTTTTTTAATGATTTCAATTCTTAGAAAACTGCATATGTATCGATATTGTACTGCTGTTCATTACTTGCTGTTGTTGTTTCTTAAAAAACTATCGTTAAGAGATTTCTATTTTGCAAGCTTTTATTACTGGCCAAAACTGCAAAATAAAAGTCGAAAATATATTAAAAGTATTTTTATATAGTTTTCGATAGTGAGGCTGATACATACATACATACATAATTACAACTTTTATGTATTAACTTTTGTTGCTTTGTTGTTACTGTTGTACGGTGTTGTGCTTATGTTTGGTAATGGTTTTTAGCCATTAAATTGAAGCCTTAATGGTATTATTGGCCCATTTATTTCGTTGTCCCGTTATTGTCAGTATTGTAACATCTTACAGATTTAACGCAACACACCATTTACATACATACAAACGTACAATTTTGTTTCAGATATTTTTTATTTAATTGCAAAAAATAAATTCTAAACCCCGTTTTAGCCTTAAACTGCTAGAAATGAATGCCGCTTAAATAAGTTTTAGGTGTAATTACTTAATTAGTTGTATTTTTAAAAAAACAGTTTAGAAAGCATTTGCCTAAAATATATGTATTTAATACTCTGTAATTATGAATGGTTAGAAAAAGCCCAAAGTGTGGACTTACATAGTATGAGTTTAAAACAGCGCTATATTCAGCTGTGCCGAACTTTAGATACCTTTCACATTGGCCTTTCGAATCCCCGAACTTTTTTCAATTTTATCAATTTTTTTATTTATAAAACATTTCTAATTTTAAAATAGGGATCGGTGTCTTAAGGTAAATAGGGAAGTTAAAGGAGTTTCTGCCTTTATTCTTTGAAATTTTGTATGGAGACCCCCTTAGAGAGTGGTGATAGGGGGTAAGTATGCTCTAGGAATATGTTTGGGAGGGAAAACCAATGAGGGTCTATGATAATTTTTTTTCTTTTAAAAACGACTCTGAAGAAGTTGTAGAGGGTTTTACCCTAATTTTTTTAAATTTTGTATGGCAACCCTGTAAGGGACTGGATATAGTGGGTAAGTATGTTTCACAAAATTGTTTGTGAGGAAAAATTAATAGGAGTCGAACTTACATTTTACTTTTGTAAAAGCACATTGATAGCGATTTAAAAAAATATTAAAAAATTAATCTTTGTGTGACAATCCTATTAGGGGGCGTAAATAGGGTGTAAGTATGTTCCAAAAAAATTTTTGTGGGGAAAAATCAATGGTAGTCGGTCTAACATTGAATATTGTACGGGGAAACTCCGAGCCAGTTGTTGAAATTTTTGGTTTTTGAGTGCAAATTTTAGAGAAATAAACAGAGGTAGGTAGTCCTGGTTGCTGGCTTATATCTCTATTTTACTAACATGTTAGGCAGAAAAGCAAACGGAACTTCTTTTCTTTAAGTTATGACGAGGTTTAAGTTTTTCAAATGCACCATGCTTTTTGTAATAAAGTGTAAATAAGAAATCAAATTTAAAATTAACTAAATAATTAAAAGGGAATAGTTTTACCTTAAAAAATTTTTTTAGAAATCCAATATCGGTTTATTTAATTTTTTGTTATACATTATGCTACAAAAATACATGTATGTGTCAATTTAATAGAATTTTCTAATTCGCTATTAATGATATATAATAAACATTAATCATATGCAATTTGTCAATAAATCATTAACATTTAATTACTGACTGCAATCTGTTAAATGTATCAATATCAGCCTGTTTGTTGATTTAATTAGATTGTCATTTAGAACGAGAACTTTTCAAATATGTTGGTTGTGGTTTTTTTACAAAAATATTTTGTGATATGGAAGATAATAAATAATAAGAATCAAATAAGTAAAAATTAAATAAATAAAAACTTTTTAAGGCCAACACATAAAAACGTAAAATGTTTCACATGTTAAACAAGTGTTATTCGAGTGATAAGCCTTAGACTTAAAGCACAAACATTTAAAAACATACTTTTACACCATTTCCAATCATTAGAAATTTTTATGCCTTAATTTGAAAACTTAAATAAATTAAAAAAAAATAAAAATTTTGTAATTTAAAACAATTTTTAAATATTATTCAGGATTTGATTCTAATTTTTTTATTTTATTAAAAGTGTTTGTTATAGGTTTAGTTTCTTTATTTGCACTTCATTGATTCTTTCACCAAATCATCAGTAGACTTCACTCAAATGTTTACAAACCTCATGAATATTTTTTGCCTTTATATAATAACTTCAATAAACTTATTGAAAATTTCTGTAAACAAACTATAATGTTCCAGAGTTCGTTCAAAAACCAAATTTAGTTTCAGAAATTTTTAATTTATTCATAGAATTTTATAATATCATTCAAGAACTTTGAAATTATATTTTAAATAAAAAATTCTAAAATAAAAACAGAAATTTTAAAATACAAATGGAGAATTCTGAAATACAAGTCAAAATTTTGAAACCCAATTAGAAAATTTTTAAATACCAACAGAAAATTCTGAAAAACAATGAAAAAATTCTGAAATTGAATTCAAAATATTTCGAATGCAATAACAAAGTTCTAAATTATAAATAAAAATGGTGTAGTACGTTTTTGCACCTTCATTTTTAGTTATAACTAAATACATTTAATTTAGTTATTTACCATTTGTCACTTACAACACTTGTTTTTTCGGATACTTTTAATCAATAAAAAAGCCATTACAAACTTTTTAATTGGGCATTTTATTAGTAAAATGTTAGCCCAACAGCAAAGTAATTCACTCGGTTTAAATGCTGCTACATATTTTCTATATAAAAGTTTTTGATTTTAAACTTTTAATTTCTTTTCAAGCAGCTAAATCCTTAAATACCATACACCAATGTGGCCCTTATTTTGACCTAATATTAGCACTTATTTGGTATAAATAACCATATTTGACAATAATATCCCTTTGTAAATAGTGGCAGTTATTTTTGCTGTTGTTGTTGCTGTTGTTTTCATAACCTAAATACTGCATTTGCCAAACTTTGATTGTATGTTGTTGTTGTATTTGTATATTATGAATACAAGGACCATTAAGTATAATTGATGTTAAAGTTGTGATTGGCGGTTTACCACCATTTTGCAAATAATTCGCTTTATAACACTAGGGGCAACAATAGGAATAATACATTAATGGTTTTAAAACTCTAACAAGTAAGTATGAGCGCATACAGGCAGCAAACATGAAGCTTTGACTTTAAATTGAATATGATTTAGTTGCAAATTATTTTTATTTTCTATACTGTAAAATAAACTTAAAACAATTTAAAATATTATAAATACTAAAATTAAAATATTGTTTTTTTTGGACTGGTCACCCAAGCTTCTAATCTACATCAAATTTAAAAGTTTTAGATATTTGAAAGCAGGGATTATAAGGACAAAATTCTACAAAGTATTTATTTCGGTTAGTCCAGCAGGGCTGTAAAAGTATATAAAAGCAGAAATTACGAAAAGAATTAGCAAATGCCGCCAAAGATAAGTGTTACGGCGTCAAATTAAAACACAAAATTCAGTAGAAATATTAATTTTGATTTAAAATTAAACAAAGTTTAATTGTAAAATAAAAAGTTATATTAAAGGTAAAAATTTGGTTTACGTATATATATTTGCGTGGCGTGTTTTCTTTGATGTTTAGAGTTGTGTAGATCATTAACGAACTAGTTCAATTGAACTATTTAGTAAACTGAACTATGTAAGGGGGTTAGTTCACTGAGCGCTCTTAGCTCCGTAGTTTAGCAGTTCATCGTCCATTTTGATTTTTGTGTATTTTCGTTCATGTTTTTTTGAGTTATTTTTTGTTTCGTTTACCCTCATTACTGAGTCCTATAATAGTTAAATTTTTTCAAAATATTTTTTTTTTTTTTCGTTTTATTACCAAAATTCGCATATTTTGCAAATTTTACTATTTAAATACTTCCAATATAACACTCTTTTGCTCAGAGGGTTGCAATAAAAATTTTATGTTGACCTACCAAGTCAACTGAACTACTGAGCTTATTGAACTACTGAACTAAAGTAGCGACTAGGTCAGTAAGATGAGCTGAACTAAAAAGGTCGTTCAGTCAAAAGAGCTGTTAAACCCAACTCTATTGACGTTGCTTCTGCGAATGGTGGCTTACGACTCTCGTTATTTTAAAAATGCTGCATGTATTCATGTGCCACAAAGAAGTAATCAGTTCAAAGTAGCACCGGATTGTATTTCAGTCAGGGTTGCCAACAATTAGTGCTATCCAATAAAATATTAAATATTTTGAGGTTTCTAATTATGTGGCGAAACCAAAATGATTGGTTTTTCCTTTTTAGCCATGGTTTTTAATTAAAAAATCAATTGTTGTTATCAGTTTCCTGATTGTAGTTTTAAAAAAATTTTTTAAATACATTTACAAAAATATATGCTGCTTAGTCGGTTCTTATTATATGGCCACCACTGTATATAGAAGATATTTAATTAATTTTTGCACAAAATTCAACAACTTAAGAAAAAAATTATCTTTAAACAAGTAAGAGCGCTATATTCGGCTGTGCCGAATCTTATATACCCTTCACATTGGTCTTTTAATATACCCAGCCGAGTTATTTTGTACTGCAAATAATATAATAAAAATACCTTGTGTGAGTTTTAAGCCCATAGAAAACTTTACAAAATGTTAACGTTCGTATGGATAATAGAAATAGATGAGGAACGTTTGAGGTCGACAGTAGTAAAAGTTTTTGACATTGTTTATAATAAAAGGTTAATAAAAGTTGTTAATTTTTATGGGATGTTCTAGTCCCCCTGCTCCTCTTCAACTTTTTTTTCCAAAATGTATGAATTATTTGATTATTACTTTTTGTAGAACATTTGATTTCGATATCTGTTACAGTTTCCGAGATATAGCTTATCGAAAATTTCATAAAAATTGTGAATTTGTATGGAAGCTACCCCTTGTTCACCTCCAAAAAATTTTTAACTTAAAGCGTAGGTTTTGTTGTCCAATTACTTTTTGTAAAATATTTGATTTCGATATCTCTTACAGTTTCCGAGATATAGCGTATCAAAAATTTCATAAAAATTGTGAATTAGTATGAGAGCTACCCCATATTCACCCCCCACCAAAAAATTTTTACTTCAAAGCGTAGCTTTTGCTGTCCAATTACTTTTTGTAGAACATTTTATTTCGATATCTGTCACAGTTTCCGAGATATAGCGTATCGAAAATTTTACAAAAATTGTGAACTTGTATGGGAGCTACCCCATATTCAACCCCCACCAAAAAAAATTTTTACTTCAAAGCGTAGCTTTTGCTGTTCAATTACTTTTTGTAGAACTTCTGATTTCGATATCTGTCACAGTTTCCGAGATATAGCGTATCGAAAATTTTACAAAAATTGTGAACTTGTATGGGAGCTACCCCATATTCAACCCCCACCAAAAAAAATTTTTACTTCAAAGCGTAGCTTTTGCTGTCCAATTACTTTTTGTAGAACATTTTATTTCGATATCTGTCACAGTTTCCGAGATATAGCGTATCGAAAATTTTACAAAAATTGTGAACTTGTATGGGAGCTACCCCATATTCACCCCCCACCAAAATAATTTTTACTTCAAAGCGTAGCTTTTGCTGTCCAATTACTTTTTGTAGAACATTTTATTTCGATATCTGTCACAGTTTCCGAGATATAGCGTATCGAAAATTTTACAAAAATTGTGAACTTGTATGGGAGCTGCCCCATATTCACCCCCCACCAAAAAAAATTTTCCTTTAAAGCGTAGCCGTTATTGCCCAATTACTTTTTGTAGAACATTTGATTTCGATATCTGTTATAGTTTCCGAGATATAGCGTATCGAATATTTCATAAAAATCTTTAATTTGTATGGGAGCTACCCCTTTTTTTGCCCCCACCCAAAAAAATTTTTCTTTGCAGCGTAGCCCTTGTTGCCCAATTACTTTTCGTAAAACATTTGATTTCGATATCTGTTATAGTTTCCGAGATATAGCGTATCGAATATTTCATAAAAATCGTTAATTTGTATGGGAGCTACCCCTTTTTTTGCCCCCACTCAAAAAATTTTTTCTTTAAAGTGTAGTCCTTAGCGTACAATTACTTTTTGTTGAACATGTTAAGTCGATAGCTGTAATAGTTTCCGAGATATAGCGCATAAAATATTTCACCAAATTTGTGCAATTGTAGGAAAACTACCACTTTCCCTGATTCTATCTGAAAAAAATTTTTCCATTATTTAGGTGCCTACTTTAAGAGTATCCGTTCCAAGTTCTGTGGCAATAGTGACTATACTTACTGAGATATATAGGGATATATGCACGGATTTTGTCCTAAAAAAAATGGGTTGTTTTGGGTTTTCGCTTATATCTCGGTCAATAGTGAACCGATTTCGCTGATTTTAAATAGCGATTGTTAGCGGGATATTTGTAATCGTTTGACACCATTAACTGGTCTATATCTTTTTATTTGACTCCGGAAACTTGATTTCAACAGACGGACAGACAGACAGACAGACAGACAGACGGACATGGCTATATCAACTTCCCTATCTATAAGGATACAGAATATATATACTTTATGGGGTCGCAAATGGATAATAAAGAAATTACAAACGGAATGACAAACTGATATATACCCTTATCACGATGTGAAGGGTATAAAAATCGCTTGGAAAAATTTTTGTCACAAGAATTGCTTACTACAAGCGTTGACTATGCCTATGTAATCTACAAAGTAGACAGTTAAAAAATATACCTTGGCAATACCCTTATACTTTTAAATGGCTCAAACCGCGGGGCATTGCCTTAAACTTCCTTGCTAGAAGTTAGTTTTGTCTTAAAAAAAAGAGAAGAAATACAAACACACAAATTGCGAGACGTGTTAAATATTTTCACATTCAAAAGCTCTTTGTTATTGACCGTAAAAAGTAACTGTATGCATGACTTATTGTTAAGCATTAAAGCTTATTTATGTATTAAAGCTGGAGGTCCATACCATACGTTCTATGCGCTGTGCGTTCTCTCCGACTCTCACAAAAGTAAAATCAGTGTAGTTTTATGTGGCAAGAAACATAACAAATTGCATAGAACGTATCGGCGCAAGTAACGGATAAAGTAGGTTTACTTTCTACTTTTTCATACGTCGCATGCGAAATGAGAAAATGAGAGATGGTTTTGTTATCCAGTGATGACAAATTTTAAATGCTATCAAAAAACATGTGTGTGTGGTAGATTATATTTTTGGTATATTTTGTGTTAAAAACAGTATGTTATGAAAGAAAATGCTTTTATTATAAATTTTGCAAATAATTTTAAGAATAAATTTCCTTAAAAATAAGTTTTCAACACAAATATTTTGTAGCCAAAGTTAATATTGTTTTTATCGACTACTTTTATATTTTAAGTGTCATCTCTGTTGTGTTTTTATTTATGTAAGTATAATGAAGAAAATCTGATTTCTCTTCTCTTCACTTTTCGCACAAAACGTATTGCATGTAACTTGGCAAAAACAAACGTATAAAACGTACAGAAATATGATACGCATAGAACGGAGCCACGCATATAACGTATGGTATGGACCTCCAGCTTAAGTGTACATACATACATACATATTTGCATGGAACATACATACAAATGTGCATATTTATTGGAATGTTAAAGTCATTGAATTAAATGCAACTCCCAACACAAACTCAATGTATTTGCTCACGTATTTACTTGTGTACATGGATGTACATATCGCACACTAAATCAAAAACAGTCACAACTTAAAATTCATTAGAATCACTTATTTTTTCTTTAACCAGTTCCCAGATGAAATTCTTTATAAACACGAAAATTTCGTTTGCATTAAGCTTAATTACAAAACAGCCTATTAACTGTTGGACTCAATTTGGTAATACAATTAGAAACATGTTTTTTAAAACAGAAAATAAGACTCTTATGAGTTATCACTGTTTTTGATTCAGTGTACGATATGTGTGTTTATCCGTTGGTATCAAATATTTTCAATATTTGCTTTTTCTCGGTTTTTATTTTGGAATCAATTTAATATTTTCCCCGTTGACATTTTATTTTATTTTTTTTAAATAAATGGAATTGCGGTTTGTAGTTCATAAATATGCTGTTTGGTTTTGTACACATTTCTTTTCGCATATTTACATTTTTGTGTTGATACTTTTCAATAAACCAATAATCCTTTGTACAAACAGTAACTGTTAAAAAGTATGGAAAGTGTTAAATTGCATATATCATACATATGTATGTATGTAACCTGTCTTTGATTTTTAGATGCAAAAAGTAATATGGGTTCATTTTTCATTTCCATGTTCTTACACATACTTGTATCAAGTTAGTTTTCATAAAGGCGGTGAATCCACTCTGTCCCATTTCGTGTCGTCCCCGAGCTGTATTATCGTATCTCCACAAAATCTTTTTTTTTTTGAAAATTTAACCTAAAGCATCAACCATTAGCATGAAGAAATTAATATGAGGAAAGTGATCCAATATTTTTTGGTCAGATGTAGCTTAAAACTCTACATCGAATTATGAAATACCATCAGAGGCACGAAGGAAATATTTAAAGCCAATTACATTTTCAAGAAGTTTTAGGAAAATGTTCAATAAAATAAAAATACATATAATTAAGAAGTTTACATGATTGATAAGACTTTTCACAAGTTTATCATTGGCCAACCTATAAAATACGTATATTTTTGATTTTTATACCCTTCACATAAGTGTGATTCCCGGAGTTTCGTATACACAGGTGCAATGTAAGATCGACTCCTATTAATTTTTGCTCACAAACATTTTTGTGGACCATACTTACCAGCCCCTTACAGGGTTGCCATACAAAATTAAAAAAAAATAGGGTGAAAGCCCATACAACTTTCCCAGGGTCGCCTTTAAAAGAAAATAATTTATCATAGACCCCCTATTTGATTTCCTTCCCAAACATATTCCTAGAAAATTCTTACCCCCTATCCCTATTACTTAAGGGCGTTGCCATACAAAACTTACAAAAATTATGTAAAAACGCCCATTGCTATCTCAGAGTCGGCATAAGAGAAATTAAATGTATGACCGACCCCCAATAGTTCCCCTTCCCAAACATATTCCTGGAACATACTTAACCCCTACCTCTATTGCCTAAGGGGCAATTCATATATAGTTTGGGAAATTATAATAAATCCCCCCTACAGCTTTCAGGGTGCCCGTGGATAGGTCAAATAAAAGACTGGCCCCAACTCAAACTTGCAAACATTTTCATTGAACATACCTCCATATCCATACACAATTTGAAAAATTTAGGCTAGGACCCCCTACAACTTCCCTGTAGTCACTCTAAATGGGTTAAAATATGACACTAGGGGTAGGTGAAATGTTTCATAAATAAAAAAAGGATAAAAAAAAGTTCGGGGTTTTAAAAGGCCAATGTGAAGGGTATATAAGATTAGGTAGAGCTCTTTTGTTCTCTATCAATTTAATTTGAATCAGCCGTGTCCAGGTGTCTCTTTCCTAAATCAACCTTTTTTAGCCTAGCAGAGTCCTACGGACTTTTTATTGCCTTTAAAACCAAAAATATTTGTGCATGAACGACTGAGATATCAGCACAAAACTTCCACGGCCTATCATTTTTCAAAAAAAAAAAAAACTTTAACATACATATATTCTTATGTATTTCATAGGTCTGGGGGTTTAATGATTAAAAGATTTAGAACTGAGAGCCGTAATTACAGGAAGATATGTATGTTAACTATAAAAGTTTGTGTTATTTTCTTTGACATCAAATATGTGTATTTTAAGGTATTAATTTGTAACTCTATGACAACATTATCAACAAAACAACAACAACAACAACAATTCGTTAAAGTGGCAAAATTCAACTTCAAAATAATTTATTGCCAATTCCTGTACATAAATAAATATTTTTTTCAAATATGTATGCTTTTTTTAAAATATTTATGATTTTATTTGCCAATATTTTGTGTTAATACTAAAAAGGGTATTTTTAGGTTTTTTTTTTTTGCTTAGAAATAAATATTTAGCAAAGCTTTGCCAATATCTTTTTTAGTTCTTTTTCAAATTTTTTACATCTTCTCTACATTTGACAATTTTTTATTTGGATGCAAAATAAATATTTAAGTGTGTGTTAAAGTGATTTTTATTGGGGAATTTTAGAGAATCAACATATGCTGCTGAAATGTTTAATTATATTTACGAACGTTCTGGTACAAAATGCGGTTGCAAAAAAATTCAATTAATTTTTTGAGGACCATTAAAAAACGAATTTGCAACACATTTTTTGTACAAGCGATTTAGAGAGGATTTTCATACGTTTAAAAGAAAATATCTAAAATTTTTTGCAAAACTTTGGTTCCTAGAAAATGTATAGGTTTCTTAGATTTTGGCAATTTTACGTAAAACGGCCCAAAATGCAGAAAAATCTTTTTTTTTTAATCGATGAATTTACGTCTATAAGAGAATGAAAATCATTGAAATATAAATAAGTTGGGACATACTTTATTTCTTTATATTTGATAGGAGTTTAAAATTATCAGATACTAAATAGCCGGTACTTATTTTTTGACGCTGTGATAAAAATGTCGCACCCGTCACATTTTCTATAAGAAAATTTTTTTTGTTAAAATTAATATTAATCAACTACGATTAAAAGCATTTCAAACAATCAGTTAAATTAAAACAATCACGATTTTAAATTCAAAATGCCTTAAAATTTAAATTTTTCAAGTCATACCCGTCACAGTCTTTTAGTGACCATTAAGAGCAGAAGTCATATTCTTTTAAAGTGTTTCTACGATTTAAGATTTAAAAACATACCATTTTGGAAATCATAGCTTTTTAATAAATCAAAATTTTAAAATGCTTGAGCTATTAGCAAAAATGTGATTAAAATAGTCACACCCATCACGATGGAATTGCATATTTGTTTTAAAAATTTAATATATATTCTGTAAGAAATTTGGAAATAAATCTGTAATGTGTCTTGGCGAGAAAAGACAATGAATGTCTTCACAAACGTCAAACTTAGTATATAAAAAAAGGGGATTAAAAATAACGGATTTTTTTAGTTTGGATTTTGACATTTGTCAAGACATGAATTTCTCTCGTCAAGACGTGCAATAAAGTTTGCTTACCATAACATTTTGATCGATGTTTTTTTTTAATTTAGTTTAGTTTAGTTTAGTTTAGTGCAACAAGAATTAGATCAGCAGATTCCCCTTTAACCGACATATGGGCAAGTTTGCTATTTTTTGCGTTATCCAGCCAGTAAAATTGACCGACAATATCTGTACCAGTTGAGTCTGACTAAAACCAGAATTGATTTGTTCGGATATCTTACAAATTTCTGATTGATTTTGCCGCACCTGTCTTTGTTATTGATTTCTTTGGGCTTTGTCTTTGCTTTGGTTTATGCCTTCGCATGCTTTTTTCATTTTATTTTATTCCTACTGCACACAAAAAGGACAAAACAATTTACAAAAAAAATGAATTAAATTTAGCAAAAAAAAATTTTTTTAGTAGATCTCAACACAAGTTAAATAAATTAAGATAAAGATTAAAATATTTGATTAAAATTTCCATATTTCAATGGTTGTTTTCTTACTTAAAAATTTAACCAAAATTTAAATTTCTTAAAATTTTAGTATTTTTACAAAAATATTTTTTACATTTCAATCCCATTAATATGCATTCAATAAATAAACAATTTAAAACAATATAAAATTGACAAAAAAATGCAACAAAACAGTAAAATTTGCATTAAAAAAGAATCGAAGAAAATTTATTTATATCTTTATATGCGCATACTTGCATTCATAAATTGAAGAACTAAAGGAAATAAATAAAATTTTATTAAGAAGTAAAGACAAGAGCAAGATGCTAAAATATTCATACATTCGTTTCCTTTTCAATACTCCATACATTCTTATACAAGGAAAATATGTTCTTGTACGCAATGTAGTGCCAATAAAATATTAAAATGTTTTTCAAAGGAGCAACATTAAAAATAAACAAAAAAAAAACAACAAAAATACAAATGCAATAGAGTGTAGGAAAAATAAACATAAATAATACAATAAATAATCGTAATCGTCTACTAATGCTTAAAACCGTTAAGCATTTGCAACAGTTTATAGGAAACAACAAGAACAAAAACAACAACAGCAACATTAACAACAACAAATCAAAAACATATAAAAGTATCGTTAAATATAAAAAAGGAGCTGAAAAGGAAAAAAAATATTAACTCAATAACAATATTTTATGGTATCCTGCGGCGGCGACAATGGTGCGCCACTAAATGCATTTGTTTTAGGTGACCAACAACAACAACAACAAAAATATTAGCAACTGCCACCACAATTTGCTCTTTGATTTAACTTTTTTCCTTTGTTTAGATTTAAATCGTTTATGGAGTTTAAGGCAATTCGACAAACTATTTGTTGGTCATTCATTTAGTCATCTGGCTCGTAATAAAGTTAACACCGTCAATCGTTTGAAAAGCAACTGCTTCCATTATTTGGTTTAATTCTTCACAGTAGCAACATGTATGTTAACACCCTGAAAAATAAAACAAACAAAAACTTTCGAAAACAGTGGCAAAAAGGGTCTATTGTTTTTTATTAAAAATGTTAAAGCTACAAGATGGAATGCCTAGAGATTTGTGTGTAAAGGAAATGCTTCTGTATGGGATGAGAAATTGTTTGTTTAAATAAACTTAACAAAATTTTAAGGCAGTAGCTTAAAGGAGTTTCTAAAAAAAAAATTTATTAAATTTTTAATTTATTATTGCTTTAAATTTTCTAATGTGAAAAATATATTGATATATATAAAATACTTAAAATTTTTATTTTAACTCGGGGCCTTTTCCAATTGCAAATATTTTTTTTTTTTTTTGTTTTAAGAATTTACAAAAAAGTATTACAACCTTGAATATACTCTTTTCATTTACTGCCCCATCCTTAACATAACTAATGATGTTGCCAATGTTGAGTAAAAGGTATTGCATGCATAATGTTGGCCAATATTTTAAACACACACACACACACACACACACCAATATAAATATTAATTTGAAAACGCCACTTGTTGGTTCTGTTGCTGTCGATCGTTACTCGCATCTATAGTTGCCAGATAGTTTTGGTTTCAGTATCGCCAAAATCGTCAAAACTGGTTTCGAAATCGTCAACACTAAAATTAAAGGTTTTAAGTACTTTTTTTAATTGGGAATAATAAAAAAACGGGGTAACAAATTGCTTACAGGCAGTTTTGCCAAAGGTAGTAACAAAAGCACAAATTTTTATTATTCAAAGCAGAACAAACAAAAATTAAAAAAATTCAAATTTTAAAGAAAATTTTTACAGATTTCCAAGTTTAGTCAAAAATAAAAATCAATTTTTATGTTAAAAAAAATGTTATTTGAAACAAATAATTGTTTCCTACTGAAATAATTTTTCAGGGATCCTTTTTACAATCATTGTTATATATACAGGGTGTCTGATGGCAGACTTTTATTTTCAAACCTAAATAAAAAACGTATTAATTGACACAAAGCTTTTTTGAAAGCATTTAACGATAGAATAGAAATGCGGAGTCCTTAAAGATCGACTGGGCCCTGGCCGTGGGACATTTATAGCCGAAGCAGTTGGGCGGAATCTCTGCACCAAAGAACGAATTAAATTTACAGTCGGTTCATCACGTATTCGCCGAATACCGAACTTTGTACAAAACTGCCGTCGAGCAATTACGTAAGAATCATTAATCTTCAAAAATGTTTTCACAGCAAACGCGCGATGCTCACTCGACCACTGTGACTGACAAATCCGCACAACCGATAATTCCAACGGCGCAACCCTCCCTCCGCACCGTTTATTATTTTTTGAATTAATCTTATTTAAAAATATAAATTTTCCAACAGACACCGATAGTATTTTAACTAAAACATTTTTAACATTATGATCGGAAACCCTTATTTTTAAAAGTCGTCAAACTTAAGGCAAAAATCCTCAAATCGTCAAAAGTCATTTTTTGGGGCCAAATAACGTCAAAATGGCGATAAATCATTAAATCTGGCATCTGTGCTCGTATCCAGTAGTTGTATTGTTTGACCGTTTAGGCAGAATGTTTTTTTTTTTTTTCTTATTTGTTTTATGTTAATGCTCAAATTGCAAACAGACTATGGATTTAAAAGAAAAAAAAAACCCACAAAAACTGTGAAAAAAGAAAAACTCTTGACTTGCTACCGGTATTAAAAACAAACAATACAAAGTGCGGTGTTGGTGGTTGTTACCGATTTTTTCAACTTCTTTATTAAAAATTTCATATATTTTTTTGGGGCCAAATTGCTTGGTATTTATTCTCTGTTGCAAATGCATGCTGCGGTTGTTTCTGTTATTACTTAAGCATTGTTTGTAGTTACTATTGCAAAATGTATGTTGTTTGGTGTTTTGTTTGGGGGGCATCAGCACTTCTTTGTTCTTGAATAATGATGTTGTTTGTTGTTTTGTCGATTCTAAACAGTAACATTAAGTGAATGATGTAATAATGATTTAGTCTTATGCCCTAAACACAACTGGTACGAACGCCGAATTTTTCGTTGCGAATATTCGTCTTAAAAAATAAAACACATCTGTATATATAAAAATGCACACAAACAGGGCGTCGACTAAAATTTGTCAAGCGTAACAAACTCTGCGATAGGTTTATTTCTATTTCCTACGCAGACGAACGACGAATAATTTGGCACAGAGTGACCATTTTTCTTTTATTTTGTTATTAAATAAAGTTATTTTATACTTTAAGAATAATTTTCACTTTTTATTTGTTGCATTAAATACAATTAGTGTATTTTAAGTGTTGTATTTATATATTTTTTAAATTGTTTTTTTAATTATTATTTTTTTCAAATAGTGCTTCTTTTTTAAGTAATATGGTCTCTCTATCACAGCTGTTTTATTCGTTCTAAATGTGTTTCACTTAACGAATTTACGCAACGAATTATAACAGACGAATTCGTCGTATAGTGCGAAATTCGTCGTTCGTCCCAGTTGTGTTTAGGGCATTAAACGTTTTGATTGAAAATTATTATATGTAATGCTGCTGAAAGTGAAGGAGTATTAAACAAATTTAAGGATTCAATTTATAAATTAAAATGGATTTTTGGAATTTTTATATGTTTTAATACATGTGTGAATGTGCTTAAAAAGTATTTTTCTGCAACCAAGATTACGTATGTACATTTTTGCGATAGTGTAATGTTTTCAACTCTGTTTTATGCAGGTTTTGTAAAAGCACATGCGTGTTAAGAAAACCACGATGAAAATCTTAAGCTGAAAGAATTTAAAGTGGCTTTTTGACTAATTGATGGGCTGGATTTTTGTATGATGAAGCTGATGTGGGTTTTTCTAGCCACATGCCATAGACTATCAAATCTGATAATAAAAAAATGACAAAAGGAAATACTGGTTAATACCTGACAGAGTTATAAAATATGCTGAATGGTATCCTATTGCTAAGCAGTTTTACAACTTCTTTGGAAGTCATTTAAAGGTCATCTCATGCTCATGACATGGCTGCCAAGTCGATAGTGACCAGTAATTGTGGCCACAGCTTCTCTTAGACTTCGAATAAAACTTTAACATAATACTTCGTTACTTCTTTAGCCCTATTTTTAATTGACTAGCTAGAACTCAATTTTAAAACCTAACGTTCCCTTTTCTGTAAAAATAAAGGAGTAAAAATTGCTAGAAAACTTTTTTTTTTCCATATTTTTTTTTACATAAATATTTTTGCTAAGCATAAATTATAAAAAAAACCATAATTTTTCATTGTAACCACATAATAATTATTGTTGCAAATAACAGCAACAACAGTTGCTAAAGCAGTTATTATTATATGTTTATTAATCAACAAGGTGTTTACAACCACAAGAAACTCATCGTCAACATTAGCAACAACGACTACTACAACAATTTTAACATATAGCAACATAAAATGAAGTGTTTACTTTTTAGCACGTTCTGTTTCCTTTTTTTTACTTTTATTGCTTTTTTCTATTTATTTTTATTTATTTAATTTTTTTGTTTTGTCCAGACGTTTTCATATAAAAATTCTAAAAAAAAGTCAATTTCTATGCCACTGTTTTCAGTAGCAGTTGTTTGTTATTAAGTTTTTAGTAAAGGAGAGCAATTTAAACAACTGTTGGTTTGGTCACTTTCTAAGAACAGAAACTACATGAACACGTCACAAACAAACACATGTTCGTAGACTTTAGTTGTAGACTAGAACCTAGTTCACACTTTTCACATATTTGGGAAAAAAGACGTGACCACTAAGATTTTTTTTAAGTGTTAGTAGAAAAAGGATACAATCGGAATGAATATTTTGTGCCATTAAAACTTTGTTTCAACAGTAACATCATCATAAATAAATATTTTTCCAAAATAAAATATTTTACTTCGTCAAATATTTGTAAAACTTTAATTAAACTCGATATGTTTAACATGAATTCTTAATTAGCCAAAGTAGCAGCACTTTTCATACTCTTTGCAATCGTGAGCATTTTCACAACTACATGAATAATTATAATTAGTTTTTTTTTTTTTAATTTAATAATCAATTTATTTTAACGTTTGTTCGGTTAGAAATATTATTCATTCTATTAAATACAGTGGCTTTATTCTTTTATGTCTCAATTTACATTTAAAAGCACGTGTGTGTTTCCATTATTCAATCACTTGTTGTGTATTTAAGATTGCAGCTCTCGTGTGTCGTCCATTCACAAACATAGATTGAAAATTGTTTCTTGTTAATTATATGTTTACAGGGACTTTGTTGTAGTTAGATTTGTGTTAAAAGAAACATGTAAAAGTTAATTGATTGATACTTTTGCTGTAATACAAGGTGGACTAAAAGAAATCACCCTACATGGAGATGCTCCTATTTTTGCAAATTGCGGCCAATGTTAAATCTGTTTTGTTATTTGTGAACTAGACAGATGTAGAAAACAAGCGAACAAGCCATGGAGTGATACGCTCGCCAATAATAGTCTAATAGAAGACTTTTGTCAATTGTCGCCCTTAGATGGACACCGATCAGCTTCTCCAGGATTTTAAGCACAAAAAACGTGAGACTGATTGGCCTGTTGTCCTTTGCTCTTGTTTGTTCGATTTCTTCCACCCTGTGGGTATGTATATTACCAGGAGAAACAGGCCTCGCAAATGCTGAGAAGCCTCAGGGTGACTAACTCGATGTTATGCTGCACTTCCATTGGAAGCAGCTCATCTTCGTGACTTAAATATTCTTAAGCAATTAATTTCCCTTTAAAGCATAAGGGCATCCAGTTGTGCCAGTGAGGATGACAGTTCAAAAGTAGTTTTACAGGCACGTTATCCGAAACGAAGAGGGCTCCTGGTATCTTAACTTCACTTTTTAATCCAAGGTGATTAGCTTTCGATGATACAATCCCTTCATGAGGCAAGGGTGCAACTCACGGGCTGCACTGAACCTACCTCCGAAAGCATGTGCCTATTGCAATGGGCTTATGTGATTTTTTTCCACCCGAAAACTATTAAGCAGAGTCTAAGTCAGACTGCTTATAAAAGACCACACGACTTGTCAGATAGGCTGAATTCCAAAACGCAGTTTGCTTTGCATCACAAAATTTCAAGTTTTTCTGAAAGCAAAGATGAGGTTTTTGATAATATATTTTCCTTCCAAATGAGTGCTTACAGCTATATTAATGTCCTGGAAGCAAAAAACGTTGTCAAAATTGTAAGAAGTGTATAAGAAAAGATGTTGAAAATTTGTAATGCAAAGCAAACTGCGTTTTGGAATCCAGCCATATATTCAAAATTAACATTATTTTATTATTTTGTTAAAATTTTCTCCCTAATCATTGTGTTTTATTATTGTATGTTTCTATGAGCATTTATGAGATATGACATTTTATATTCATAAGGGTAAACAACATGCCAACTATCTTGCTAAATGAAAGCTATGTGTTTCAAGAACTGATTGAATAAAATTTACAATTTTGCTAATAAACTTTATTATTGAATCGAGCGAAGTCACAAAAACACCTTCTGTTGTACTGTAACAGATTGAAACTACTGTGGGGCATAGAACCCACTACCCCCAAACTGGCCACCAAATGATTTTCCTTAAAAATGCATAAAACAGAAGTCAGGTTTATTTGCACTTTCCAACAAATTTGCACAACAAATTACCAAAAAATTTTTGTGAATTTTTTTCTCAATTACACGCTGCAAAGTTATTCATGTTTTATGTATAAATAAGCGAATAAATGTTTCAATAATTCATCAATAAATCATTCATTAAGCTTTTTAAGTTAAACATACAGTTTGCATTGTATGCATAACTAAAATGCCAAACCAAAAAAAAAAAAAAAATAAGTGGAAACGAAAATAAACTCAATAAAGCAACAACAAAATGGAATGTGCATATTTGTATATGTATGAATGTATTTGCTTTAGCTCTCCACAGTGGAGCAACCAACAGACGAAACTTTTTCACCAGCAGCATCAAACACCATAACAAGTAATTTTATGAGGCAAGTGTATGGACCATCACTCGTTGTGTGTGGCTCTTTAATATTATTGATAAATGACTTAAATGATTATAACAAGAATAAAAGAAAAATTTTATTAAATAAAGAAAAACAACAAATATTCAATTGCCTGGTAAAAAAAATAAAAAAGAATGCCACCAACCAAGTTAGAAAAAAACCATATCAAAAAGAAAAAACTTAAACAGCCGGCTAATTTTTGTTGTATCAATACAACCAGAAACTATACACCTCATCGATACTACACACTTCCAATCAAAATACTATACAAAAACAACATTAAAAAAAGATCAATCGTTTTAAAGCCGTTTAACATGAATTTACTACCAATTTTAACTTTGTTCTTACACACCTTTTTATTTAAACCGAACAAAAAAAAACACAAAAATAACGACAATAAAATCCCCTTAAGTGAAACATGATCAAGGTATAAAGAAACTATAAATGTACGTGCAACAACAAGAACATAAAAAGGCCTAAAATATGCCACAAAAATTGTGGGATATTTTTAAATTTAGTTTGCCCTACAGAAGGATATAACGGTCATAATCTAACGTTTGTTATGGGGTTGAACCGGTGACAAAATTGTAAAATGAGATAAACAATTTTATTAAAATTTTGAAAAAAATAAATTTGAAAAAAATTACTACTATTTTCAATTAAAAATTAATTTTATTGGAGCAATTTTTTTTTTATTTTTCGTTTATTTTGTTTCACATAAAAATCAGATAAATTATAAGAATCTAATAAAATATTGTCTTAAAATAACCTTGATTAGCTTTTGATAATACATATCCTTCATGGGACAAGGGGTTCATTTACGGGTTTCACTAAACTTACCTTTCTTAAATGGCATGTGTCTAGCATAATGATTTTTAACTATGTGAAAGTTAACTGGTATTCATGGTGTTTCGCTACCACGCGACTTGCCTTTGTCCTGTCTTATGACCTCCTTTTTGTTCTTTTCTAAAAAAGGCAACATTGTTGTCCTAAAAGAATTGAAAAAAGTAACATGTTTGCTTCCTTAAATAATCGAAGGCTGTTTTTCTGCCTTTTAATACCAAAGTGATAGAAGGTTAAATCACTTCATACACTAGATGGCGTTAGTATAAGAATAAAAAAGCCTTAGTTTGGTTAGTTAAAAATAAAAAAAAATCTTCGTGCTGACTTACCACGAAACATAGCCCGTGGGTTTATAAGATTATAAAAACTGAAGCTATTTTCTAAAATGGATTCTACTCGGCTAGTATGCTTTCTAAAATAAAGTTTTCGTTCTAAAACTGACACCATGAAGTGGAAAAAAATAATAATTTCTTCATTTGCAAAAAATTTGAATTAAGGTAGGGATCGAACTTGAACCTAAAGTTATAATAAGAACATTGAAATTTATTTTTTATTAACAGGTTTTTTTGACGTTTAAAAGAATTCGTATTGCTTGGAAAATAATAAAATGGGTGCAAAAATTTATGCTTAATGTAAAACAAAAGTAGTGGAATACATAATATGGTCCTTTTCTCTATCAAATAAAGATGAAGAAATGTAAATGAAATAAAATTAAATAAAGCCATTTGCCAAAATTGCATCAAGCCTAAAATGTTGGTTCTATTGAACTCACTAAAAATATTTCACATTGTAAGGGTCCAAGTAGTTTGGAAAAGGTCCTACAAAATCAAATGGTAACATTTTTCTTTAGAAAAGAAAATATTTGGGAATAGCTTCTGAGAATAAATTAGGGAGAAAGGGTGCCACCTTCGAGCTTTCAAGAAACTACATAGATCTACCTATTGACGTGAGGTATCTCAGCAGGTCATTAAATCTAATCGCATGTGATTTAAGAGAGTTCTTCAGTGTATAATTTCCTGAAAACCTATATCTCTTGACATATAGGGCTGGTCGTTCGTAAAAAGGCATTTTATTTACCCATGTTCTTTCAGCTGTGGCACTGATGCATTTTTCTTTAAGCATCAAATGACTCTTTAATGATGTCAAAGACCTTAATATGTTGCTCCGATTGCAATTCATAAGTTGCGTATTTTTTTATTCACATTGATCTAATCCAGCTTATAAATATTATAACAAAACCACGTTGTGAAGGATTTAAAGTAGCCGTAACCGTTTCCAAGATATATCGTATTTAAAATTTAATTTTAGTGGGGGCTAAATACCTCCTCCCTGGCTCCTTCTTCTAAATAAGAGGAATCATACTAGAACTACCTTTTAGAAAATTTAAGGTCGATAACTGTTCATAACATTCCGGTTAGTACTCTTATTTTGTAGTAGGCTAGAGTCTATATCTTTAACAGTTTCTTAGATACAGCGTGTGAAAAACTCCACATATATTATTCACTTTAATGGGGGCTATCTTTCCCGCTGCTCCTTCAAAATTTTTTTCTTAATGCAGATATTGTAAAAAATCTGAAGTTGATACATGTTATAGTTTTCGAAATATGTATATCGTTGTTTGGGGGTGAAAACTCCTCTTGCTCCTATCCCACTATTTTTTTTTAATGTAGAAATTGAAACACGATTTCATTGTAGTAGGCTTAAAGCCGATATCTGCTATAGTTTTATAATAAAGTTTATCGAAAAATTCCATTGAATGTATGGATTTTAAAAGGGGACTTCCACTCGCTATGTTCCTGTCTGTAAAACAATCTTAATCTAACTAGTTTTGTGGTAACATTTTCCATAGTAATTGAGATATTTAAAACGTTGTAAGATTTGAGTTGGCTTCGGAAACTTGATTTCGACAGACGGATAGATTGATGGACGGACAGAGCTTAATCAACTTTCCTATATATATTTACATTACCCTGCCAAACGTTAAGTAGAGCAAGGCTTACTTAGATAAATCACAGTCGTCAATTTTTAAAGGAGAAATTAAACCAGATTTTCTGAACTCCCGGGCAGGGGGTCTAAATATTTTTCTGGTTTTAAAAAGTAGTAAAGTTCTTATATGATATTAGGGCCAGTACTTACAAAAATTGTTAATTTAAATCTTATAACGTATACGCTCTAGGGGACTTAAATCCTGAGGGCGAAATGCGGTATTCGATTTAATTTAAAAATTCTTATTAGAATTTCTATACTAAAAGCAATGACAACTCGAGTAGAATTTCGAATCGAATGCCGTAATTTGTCCCCTGATTTGCAAAAATTTATGGTAAGTTCGTAGTCTTTTAAAAATATTTTTCTCAACTTCCTAATATGCATATATATAAATTTCTGAGGAAAATGTTCAATAGTTTTTTTCTCAGAAACCTTAAAGCTTTTTTTACATCTTTTCTTTAAGTATAGAAAAATGTTTCGAAAATTGTCTAAACATTGCTTAATCTTAGTTTACACTAGGCAAATATTTAATAAATTAGACGCGATTACTTAAATGTTTTAATTTCCATATAACAAGCAGGTGATAAAAAAAATTGTTTAATGCCTTAATTTATAAAATTAAAAAAAACTTAAGTCAATAAATTAAATGTTTTGACTATGGTGGTACAAACACAATCTTGTTAGAATTAAACAAATATGTTCCAAGAATAGTGGTCAAGTCTACTTTGTAAAACATTTTCCAAGTATGTACTTATAAGCTGATCTTAAGATTTATAAGTCATTAAACGGGCGTGTTTGCCCGCTTCTTGTTTTTTGCTTTGTGGTTGTTGCGTTTACATTTAAATGTTGTTTATTTTTTTGTTGTTAAAGTTTAGCCTTTGTTTATGTTTGTCTGTTTGCTTAAATATTTTGTAACTTTGTTTAATTTCTCACTAGCTTCTTTTCTCCAAATACGTTTTAAAAGCATATGGTCAATTCCACATAAAACGGACCAAAATGGGAACGTTCGTTATTTTCTTAATTAAAAAACCGATAAAATTACGTTTTAAAGAAATTGAAAATGAATTAAATATTTTTTTTATTTATTTTGCAATAGTTTAAAAAAATGGGCCCTTCTTTTTTGCATTTGGATGAAAATGTCACACCCGTCACATTTTCTAAGAGGGGATTTCCTTAAACAAAAAAAGAGGTTTTTAGAAACAGTTTATCAAATTCACTTTACATATGGGAAAGTTAAAAAAATTAAGCCCGTTCTCAAGAATATACTACACAACTCGATCTTAAAATCAAAATTCTTTTTAATTTCAATATATACGGTCACACCCCGCACAGTCTTCAAGTGATCATTATTAGGAGAAATTATGTTTTTGTACTGTCTTCTTACTTTTAATCGTTAAAAAACATGCCATCCTGGGAAAACAAAGCCTTTCTTCAAACTAAAATCTTGAATTGTTTGTGTTATGAGCAAAATGGCCGCACCTGTCACAATGGAATTGCCCATATTCAACAGCTTGTATAAATTTTCGTACGTACTTAGTTTGTTGTTTAGTCAAATTATTTTAAATCTGTATGTTAAACAATAAAACCTACAATTAAACAACAGCAGCAATCGCATAGTAACGAATTAAAACAAGACGAAATCATGTTTTTGGTAGATATTGAATTGCACGGTCTCACAACAGTGTTTGGCCAAGTAACACACGAAACAAAAACGATTTACGTTAACATACATAAATGAATTTAACATTTTAAATAAATTTAAAATAATTAAAAAGAGTCTAGAAGAAATGTTTAAAACCGTTTTTAAGATTTTAAAGTTATCTGTTATCAAGGCTATTTAGTTCACAATCTCTTTTCGAAATTTTCCCGCAGTAAACGGGTTATTGTTTCCCTTTCTCTTTTGTAATTCGACATGTTTTGGATATTTTTCAAAAGTCGTGTTTTTTATACTTGGATGGGTTTTACACTTTGTTTCGATGTTTTAAGACAATTTAGTTTTCAACATTTTTTTTTAAATTTTTTGATGGGAAAATATAAGTCAAAGATATGTTTTCTTTTTAGATGGTTGTTTCGTTGTTGTTGTTTTTGGCTAAAATTATTGTTTGTTGCTCCATTAAATATCATTTAAATTAAGTTTAACATTGTGTATCATGCGGTGAATTTAACAACAGCAACTATGCAAAGCATGTAGCATTAAACAATTTAACACGCACAACACACTCACACATATATATGCATACATACATACACACAAACAAGCGGCCACAAACAAGATTCATTCATTTAACCATTTTTTCCCCAAATGATTATATTGAATAACAAACCACCAAGAAAAGGTTGGTCTTCACTTTCGTAATCGTTTCGTAAAGATATTTGTTTTTTGCTCGGTCATCTCTCATTTAACCACCAAAAGTAGGAAGTGCGTTAAATAAGCTGCCACCATCGACACTATTTTAAGCATTTTTGTTGTTTTATTATTTAACGCTTTCATTTCATCATTTTCATTGTTTTTTATTATATTTTTTGAATTTTTTTTTTATTATTGGTGTTGTGTTAATCGTTGGCGTCTATGAAAAATGTTGGTGGCCCTAGTTTAATATGTGTTATGGGTATATTTCAAATTTGAAAACGTAAATAATTTGAATATTTGAATTTTAAGTATTAATACTTCTTTTATTGTATTTTATTATAAATTTTAAGGGTTTATCAAATTGTTTTCAATAAAGCTTATAACTTCAGAGCAATATTAATAAATAAATCTTTAAGTTAAGATTTTAATTTATAGCAAATTAATAAAAAATTTTTAGTGATTTAAAAATATGTAGAAAGAATTTCTCTAATTTATTTTTAACAGAGTTCTTTTAAATTAAATTATTATAAGGTCGGCATATAGTTAAGTTTGGGAACTGACCACGCAACAGCGCTTGTTGGGTTGAAATAATTCGAAAGTGACGCTTAATTGAATTTTTAAAATTAAGGTTTTGTGTTAATATTTGGTATCGGATAAAACTAAATAAAATTCACTGTGTAAATTTTCAAGCATCTATCTTGTCAGCTGACTCCGTAGTGACGTGTCAAAGTACAAAATTTTTTGCAATTTTTTTTAAAAACGAAAAAAGCAAAATTTTGCGTTAAACGAGTCGGTTATTTCCAAATTTAACATTAACAAAGTGTTATTTTAAGAATGGAACCTTCAACTTCAGGTATTAAAGTGTACAAAAATGATGTAGTGTTTTTCAAAATATGTGTGAAAATATTTTTGACGATTTTTTTTAAAAAGGTCCAAATTTGGCCTATTTTTGATGTTTCGTGAACCATAACTTCTAAGTTAGTTAAGGTTGGGTTTTGAATCTTATATTTTCTGAAAGAATAAAATCTTAGCTTGATACTACAAAAAAGAAAATTTGCAATTTTGTTGCTCCATTTTTTGCTATTAACATTTTTCTGTTTGAAGTCGTGTTTTTTCAAAGTCATGTATTTAACAAAACTAACGTTCGTTTAATGCTTACTATTGTTGTTATTGTTGTCGGAGATAGGTGCGTGAACAAGTATCAGTCATCTTTATTCACGAGAGTGTTAAAATGGTTTTGTATGATTCTTGCAATACATAAATTTTTGATTCATGGTACCGATTGGAGAACTTTCAGAAGAAGCTCAGAAAGCCAGATATAAGGATTTTAGAAATTATAGGGAACACTTTGCTCGCAAATGCAGCCGAGAAAAGTCGAATGACGATATTCTAAATAGATTTTTTCTCAGTTCAGATCCATTCATATCTAGTATTAATAAACTAAATGAGCGGAAAGAAAAGCAACAACTACAAAATTCCGAACTACAGCTTTTGCTATCGCCTATTATATTTCTAAAAATACATGAAAGTGAGAGTAATGATAGCGAAGATTATGAGGATGAAGATGAGGAGGAACACAATATGGTTGCTTTTTAAGTGTATGACAATTATTGATAAACAAAAAAATTATAAAAATTTATTTCGTTACTTTTTTAAAAAAAGTTGTAAAATTCTCGAAATCCTTCAAAACCCAAATTCAGACTTTAAATTAAACTTAAATTCATATTTATGCAAAATATATATTTATTTTTTTATTTTTTGCAAAGAAGACAATATAAGCTTTTGTTTGCTTCTCATTTTTAAAAAAAAATCGCTTTCCATTTTAAAATTACGGCGAAAATTCTGAAACAAACTATAATTTTCCGAAAAATAAAAATTTCTATAAAATCGTAAAAAAAATTTTTTCCGTGTATCTTTTTTCAGAATATGACTTTTTATGCATATTTAACGATTTAAAAAAAAAAATTTCAAAAAAATGTTAATGGCGGCTCCCATGAATTAATCGCCACTTTCGTTGTCATCGAACCCACTGTCTAACATTCTTTAATTTGGTCATACAATTTGAATCGAACATGTTTACTCTTTCAAACAAAACCATCTGAGAATTTTTCTGTTAAGCCAAATAAAATTAAATAATTTTAAATATAATTAAATTATATTTTTGTTATTAACTTATATATAATAGTAGTACAATTTAATAACCGCAAAACCTCAATTTTTTATTTTAATTGTATTCTTTTTCCGTAAATCTATTTTTATAATTGATTGATGCCCAAACAAAATGTTTATAATCATCTTTCATTCACAAGTGAAAAACAACACTACAAAAAAAACAAACAAACAAATGTTTGTGTGTGTTTTTTTTAAACAAAATATTTGTTGATCTGAGTATTTATTTATGTGGCTGAAAGAAGAGTTTAGGAATTTTTAGTTGATTTTATGATGCAAGTGATTATGCGTTTGGAACTTTGAAATGTGTTTATTTTTTAATGGAAAATTTCATAACATAATTACAGCATGTTGATGGGAAAAATTATGATTAATATTGTAAGTTTTATGATTTTGTTGTTGTTTTTTTTTCTTTTTCTTTGAATAGATATAAATTAATTTTTGTTTAAATTTATGTTTGACATTTTTAAGACCCATTAAAAATGTAGGTATTTTGTAATTTGTATTAAATTTGTATATTTTTACTAATTTTTCTTTTAAATGTACTTTGAACATTTAAAATATCAGATTTAGGTTAGTTTGGATTGGATGTTTATATTAAAATCTTAAATTTTTTATAATAATTTTTTACCTAAGTTGAGTTGTTTAATACAAAGTTTGTATTAATTAGTCCAAAAAATTTTGAAAAATCTTATAGTCTTTTTTACAATTTAATTTTAAATGTTTTGGAAAAGAATAATGGTTCCTTTTCATAAACAAACTATAAGTTTATAAATGATTTTTTAAACAATTTTTTATGCAAAATCTGTTTTATTAACCCTAAATAATATAGGGGTATATACATACATACGTTTCATTAAATTTCCGTTAGGTACACATTTACATATAAAGTCCAAACTCTTTCTATAAAATTTTTGTACAAAATAAAACTTTCAAGTACCTACTATGTCCAAAGAAGATTTTGAAAAATTTAAATAGTATACCACAAATGTTTACCCTTTTTTGTTTTCTTTTCTAAAATAAGATTTTTTACGCTTCATTGAAAATTAAAATTTGTTTTTGAAATAGTTTTAGCAGAAATAAACAATCATCATTAAATTTTTAAGTATTGAATCATTATTTATAATGATGATATGATTTTATCTCATTTTTGTACGAATAAACAAATTGCACAGCGAAAAACTTAGTAATTTCTACATTAAACCAAAGCTTACTTACACACCCTCTCATTTCTCACTATTCATGAGTGTAGTCATCACAGCAATGGGCATTCATATGAATGTAGGTACATATAATAAAATAAATTTATTAAATAATCAAAACAAAGGAAAGTTACAGTAAATTAATTGCCGGTGGCATACATATATCGTAATTATTTATGCTCTAAGCACAACTGGGACGAACGACGAATTTCGCACAACAGATTTAGAAGGAATAAAACAGCTGTTATAGAGTGGCCATATTTCTTAAAAAACAAAGCATTTATTAAAAAGAAATTTTATCAAGAAAAAACAATTAAAAAAAAAATAAAAATACTGAAAATAATTCATAAAGTATATAGAAAACAATGTTATATTTTATAACAAAATTAAGAAAAATTAAAATAAAAATGGTCACTCTAGGCCAAATTATTTGTGGTTCGTCGGCGTAAGAAATAGAAATAAACCTATCGCAGAATTTCAGTCGACACACTGATTGTGTGCATTTTCATATACACAAATGTGTTTTATTTTCTAAGACGAATATTCGCAACGAAAAATTCGTCGTTCGCCCCAGTTGTGTTTATTGCATAACCGTGACAAAAGCTGACAATTTAAAATCAGAAATGACAAATAATGTGTATCGTGTCCAAAATTTCGTAGATGAATGTCTCGCAGGCCTGCTCGTTTAAATAACCCTCAATATGCAATATCGTCGAAGCGAAGTCTTGCAGCGTTTAGCTTATGATTGACTTATAACAAAGGTTCGGATTTTGTTAGCCTAAAAAGTGTGAAAAAATTACACACAAAAAGTGACAAAACGTTAAAGTATAAATTAAGTTTTTTAATTTCAATAATTTCGGTGCGAATTACAATATGCTTCTTTATTCCCGACAATTTCTCATAACACTTTGAAGCGTAAATTTTTCTTAGTGTGGATTTTTTAGAATAATGACGGTCTTGCGAAATTCGAAAGAAAAATACTATAAACAGAGAAACTATTTCAAAACTTTGCATTTTTGGAAAGAACATATTTCGTGCAGCATGTCTATATACCCAGTATTCTATTGAACTGGTTAAAAAAAAAGTGGCTTGCCATCGAAAACAGGACCGTGCTTATAACAGGCAATGTCGCTATGTATCAAATTCCCTTAATTACGGATTCGTATGTGTGACATATGACAGCAAAAAAGAAAACAATAGTTTTAATTACAAACGTGATTGAATTAAACAATAAAATGTTTAAATTTGCAACTCCTACCAAAATGTAATTGTAATCAGCTTTGGCTATGACATTCATTCGTTCATCATTAAAAATATTTATGTAAAACAAACTATATTCTATTTTGTATAAAATTAGAAAATTAAATCATTTCTAAATAATCTAAGAACAGTGTCACATAATCATTACACATAGCTTTCACTTAATACTCAGTTCATTCACACCTGACACGATAGATATTTTAATTGTGTCAAAAGGCTAATCACTTCAAATACAAATTCAAATACATTTCTCACACGTTTACAAGTTGTTTGTTGGTTTCATTTCAAATGCCATGTTAATTAGAGCTTCGCAAGTCGTACTATACCTTCGTATGAAAATGGTAAAACCTGGAACACCTTAAATAATTTTTTTTAAGTAGAACCAGATAGTCCCTTGGCTGTTATGCTCTTGATGAGAAAGGTAAAGTTCTTAGGTATTTCCGTAAACTAAAGTTGTGTGTGTGTGGACTGTGTATTGGAAGTTCGAAATTACAACATTTTGTATTTATATTACTATAAAAACTAGTTTCACTTTTTATTTTCTGCATTAAAGATACTTATGTCATTTTTTTTTAGTGTTTTATTTATGTTTTTAAATATTTTTTTAATTAAAATATTTTTTTCAATTAGTGCTCCTTTTTTTTAAGAAATATAGTCACCTTATCACAGCTGTTTGTTTTTGTTATTTAGTCGAGATTAACATACATCAAGTCCGATTGGTCAAGTCTTGATCTTTTGGTAGGGACAGGAAAAGAGAATAGAAGTGGGTACATACCTTACGGTATTAGTCAAGGTTGCTTTTTCTTTTACTTTTTGCTACGCAAAGTTTTTTGTTGGTATTTTGGCTAAACTTAACAAAACGTGTACGAACGTAAATGCAAGTTCAAAAGAGGATTGAACAAAAATTTATCAATTATACTTGATGTGTATGAATCTCGTCTTATGTGAATGAGCAATTGTTTGAATATGAGCAAATTCGTTAACCATTTATTGCGGTTTAAAAAGTACTTGGGTGATATGAAATATTTTATTACATATTTGCGTCATGTGGCATAGCACACGACAATTTTTTTAATTAAAAAAAAAAGACTACAATTTACATCCTAACTATAGGAAGAAAAAAGAATTTCATTTTAAGTAACCAATATGTGTTGTATAGTGTCAACTAAAAACAAAAAAAAATGTTTTTGGTATGACATTTTTTTTGTCCACAGAAAAAATTTGGAATAAAATTTAAGAAAAAAAAATAAACACTAAATATGTTAATAAGAAAGTTTTTAATGCTTTTTTAAACTTTAAATGTTAACTTCTAAATAATAATTTTTCCACGCACTTGTCTAGTTAAATTTTTAAAACACCTTCAGTTCATTATTTTTATTCCCTTTTTAATAGTTGTTTCTCCCCTTATTTTGTAAGAACATTAATTTTCACTTAAATACTGCCTGTCTTAATTGGTTGCCTCCTAAACAAGTGTAGATGTGTCGTCAAGTCTAAAGTCTATTTAAAATGATTTAAATTGTTTTCAATCTTGTTGTCGTCTTTTAAAATGTGCCTTTACGCCATCCATTCTCAGGAAAAATCAGTAGGCAAACTCGACATCATCCCAAGTTGTTGCACGCAGTACTTGACTTCTGGCCATAATTATTAATTTATTGCATGTTTAATGCTCTAAATAGTTTTCTTGTTTACTGCTCGTTTTAATTATGTGGCAAAAATTTTTTATGGCATTAAACGAAAGAGAAAAAAAAAAACTTAATAACTACTTTGCAATCTACAAACAAACATATTAAGTTTATGATAAAAGTTTGTAAATACTTTTGTACTCCAACCTCTTTAATAGTAAACATCGTGGTTTTATTAACGTTTTTTTATGGGAAACAACTTGTAGAAAAACAAATTGCCGTTTTGTTTAAAGGTTGTTAAAAAATAGTTAAAAATAATTTAAATTAAAAAAAATTGGTTTTAAATGTTTTTAGAAATTTAATAAATTATTAACAATTTCGTTTTTTTCTGAATGGTTTTATAAAGCATTATTAAATGCGGAAAATTATATAATTTAGAAAAAATATAATCTGGAAACAAATTAAAACACTCGTTAGCATTTGAAAAACTATCAAAATCAAGTAAAAAAATTTTTGCAAAATTAAATTTTAAATTTTTTGTAAATTTTTTTTTAATTTAATTTTATCACAATTTGGGCTTTTACATAGTTTTTTAAAAAATAAAATTCCTTTAAATAACTTAAATAAGCTTAACCAAAAGTTAATTATTTAAAAAAAAAATTTTAAAATCAAATTTAAGCAGCTCTCTGCTAGTTAAGCTGATTAAATTGGCAGCACAAAATTTATCAAAAAAAATAACTCGACACCAACTTTGGATGTCATTGAAATGAAAAAAAGAAGGCAACGAAAAAACTGTGTGGGCTTTTTACTTGAAAAAAAAATATAAATAAATAAAACAAGATTTAAATTTTATACTGCAGCAAATGAAACTTAACTTTAAACATCAAAAATAAAAAAAAATTTACTCACTGAAGATAAAAAAGCTTCATATTGATAGACTTGTTTTGTTGTTCGCAGTCTTTTAACGCAACATAAAACCACCGACAACACACAATCTCCAATTAAGCAACCAACTACAAACATGCTCGTACTACAATAAAAAAAGTCGTCATAAATAAATCTTAAGATTTTTTTTCTTTCATATTTTATTATTTTACAAGGAAATTAAAGAGTAAAAGAAATAAGTTTAAAGAAATATTTATTATTTTAATTTTAAAGCAAAAAAATTTAACTGAATGATTTAAGTCTAAATAGAGAAACAGGAATTTTAAGTGCAAAAATCAACTGAACACTACTAAGTATTTGTTTTTCCTTGCAATTATAAATAAGATAGATAGTTTGCAGTTGTGATTTTTTGCAGATGGGTTGATTTTGTTGCACAACCATACGGTTATTGCATTGCATAAGTGTTAATGTGTAAACATGGGCACATGCGCATGTTAAGCTAAAGCTAAGTCAACTATCTTGTCATTATCCTAACACCACAAAAGCATTGCTTAATGAGGTGGAATTTTGTTTTTTAATTTTTTTCCTGCATAACCTAAAAGGCAGGTAAAACAAGGGAGCGCTTTATTTTAATAGGTGCTTCTGGTCCAGTTGCCTTAGTTCAGTCATTAGTTTTTTTTTCATTATTAAGGTTATTTTGAAACACTTTAAAATAATCACATACTGAATAAAATGCTATTTTTTAATGCTTGGCTAAAAAATGTCACACCCGTCATATATTTTAAAAAACTGTTAAAACACTTATTAAATAAAATTATTATTTAAAAATAAGTTGCACTGCCAAACAACGAAATTACTTTTTTTTATTTTCTCTTGCCTTTTTTTGCCGAAACTAGGTTTATTGCTTAGCTTTTTTGAAATTAAAAAAAAAATGTCATTTGTTTTAATTTCACTCGCAATTGTTTTTTAACATCCTGGCAATACAAATATTTCCTTCCTTAGACCGCTGTGCTGATGAGCGGAAATAGCTGTTTGCCAAAACTATTTTTATTCTATTGTTGCTTTGATTTATTTGTACAAAATTGTGTGCGTATGTAATTGTAAGCAGTTAAAGTTCTATTAAATAAATTCTTTTTTTCTAAAATGAAAGCTAAATAAATACAGTCATTATGTCTAAAAAAAATATAAAACTTTCCTATGTGGCCGTTTATTCACATGTCGGGGAAAAAAATTCAAATCGCCATTGTTAGTTGTTGTTTAATTGAGTTTAAGTGTACAATGTTACCATACTTAACTATCTTAGTTTATACCAGAAATCATACATACATATATTTAACATACATATATGAAACCACTAAGCCATCATAATACAAATGATCCATGTCTTCATTGAACAGTGTACAACTTTGATTAATTTAATAATAATTTGTCTTTAATCGGCTTTTGTAGGTACTGTAAGTGCAGCAGTACCGAATAGAAATAGTGCTAATAACATAAAACAGTTTTAGATCAAAACTTACACCGAAAAAATTATTCCAAAATTTTTTCAATTAATCAAAAAGTTTTTCATTTTTAAATAAACATTTAATGGTTTCAATTAAAATTTTAATTGCTTGCAATTTTGTAAAAAAAACTGCAATTTTGCCTAAAGCTTTTTTTGTTTTTCCTTTGCTTGTGCAAAGCTCACCTCACGTTTACTTGCTGAGGTTGCATTTTTGACTGTGGAGGTAAATAAATAAAACTAAGTTTTACACTTTAAAAAATAGAATGTCTTGTTGGCTGAGTGGATAGAGCGTACGCCTTGCAATCAAATGGCCCATGGTTCGAGTCGTTGTTGAGACTTGTAATGTATACTTAAATGTAAAATAATAATAATAAATACATTCATAAATAAATAATTAAATTATATAAACATAAATAAATAGAAAAAAAATATAAAAAAAATAAAAAACCAAAAAAAGTTTTTATTTTTTGTATTCAATTTTAGATTTGTTTGTGTTTTGATTAAATCGATTAATTAATTTTTTAATTGAAAATTTTTAATTAAATTATTTAATTGAATATGCGAATCTCTTGATAGGTTGTAAGCTAAAAATTTTTTTAATCAAATAAACAAGTTTTTTTATTGAAAATTATTTTTGCTTGTTTCTGTGTATGGTTTCATAATTTTCTTAACTTACCTTAGGGCCTAAGCATAAGCATATATAGAGATATAAGATACTTTCTTTTAAATTTAACCAAAAAAAGACAAGTGTTTGTGTCTCATGTGATAATTTTTAGCACTTATTTATTTTTGTTATTTTAAAGTGCGGCAAAGAAGTGTATTTGTTGTGTATTTCTTTTGTTTCATTATTGTATGCCGTATACATAAGTTTTATTGTGTTTTTGTGTTAACTTACGTTCTTTATAAAATAAATTATTATGCAAAACAATTAAATTGTTGTTGCCAAGGAAAGAAAAAAGGGCACACTGATCATATACGATCAATTTCTACCCCATTCCTTTTTTTAAAGTGCTTTGCGGCTAACAGGCTATCACTCGACGATATGTCTTTAACTTTTTTATTTAAGTTAGAAAACCACTTATTGGATTCCTTTTCCCAAAATTAGTTAACTTTTTTATTTTTTCTTTTTTAAGCCTTATTTGTCTGAGTTCAGATAGTAATAACATTTTTTGTTTATAATATCAACAAATTTATTGCTTTTATTTAGCTAAATGACAACATAAAGCTCTAAATTGTTTGTTTATTTATTTGATTCAACACATTTTCACAATTTCCTGTTGAAATATAAACGACGTAATAGATTTTTAAATATATTTTTCGCATTTTATAAACAAATTCATAAAACACAAATGTAGTTATGTGTAAATTTTCTACCACATGGAGGGAGATATTTTTAAACGTTATGGTTTTAAGGTCCTTTTCACAATGTTCGTTCAAAACCTAACCGTGACTTCAAACACTGGTTAGATAGATGAGCCTTTTGTAATGCGACATATAAACATTTTTGTGGCTAATAAATAAGTTACGGCTTAAACCACGGTTTTGTAAATCCAGCTTTGGCTTTAAACATAATTTAAGCCAAGAACCTTTGAATTATTTACCCGCTAAACTATTTGCAGTTTAATAAAAAAAAGTTTTCAACGCAATGGAGAAAAAAGCGTATTTTCCCGCATTGGTATGGTATGGCATAAAGTTATTACATTTAAAGATGGTTTTAGTGTTTACTAATTTGTAGATACTGGCTTATGCTTTTTTTTAAAAGGAAAACAGAGTTAAACTTGCACTGAATTATCATGCATTAACTGGCCGCATTTACTGGTAAAGTTGCTATTAAATTATAATATAACAGAATTTACCACTCTAAACACTTAAATAAACTCCACAAACTTTTGTTTCGTTAACAAAAAGGCATAGTGCATATTGCCAGACTTTTTACTAAAAACGTTGATTAAGTTATTGAACTCTGTAGAAACCTAAGACGGTAATAATTGGTAAAATAATACACGTTAAAACCAAAATCTACAGTCCTTATTAAACGTTACTTGTTTAATTATATTCGAAAAGTATTTAAGTATAATCAACTGAAAATGTAACTTAAAACAAATGGATATCCATTCAAAACCCCTCAAACAAGATATTTATTTAAATCAACAAAAAATTTCATTTATTTTTAAACACTAAAAAATTTACTTGAAGAAGATCATAAAATTAAATAATTTTTAAAAATTAAAAAAACTATTTTTCTTACCAACACTAGCCAACTAGAATGCATTTCCGACATCAAATACTGATTTTAATCATCAATACTCTTTGAACGGTAGTAGTGTTTTAACTGTAAACATCACCTATTTAACTTACAGGTTATCCAGAATTGCAAACGGAATTTCTTTTTTTGTAAGTTAGAACAAAGTTTTTTGAAATTGACGAAAAATACAAAGCATATAACAAATTTTGTTGTTGTTCTTACAACTTTACTGTTTAAACAAAAATTTTAAAGAAAAATACTAAAAAATTAAACGTAATTTTTTTGTTAACTACCGATGATAGTTTTTTGACTTTTTCTTACAAAAATAACTCAAAAAAATTATTTCCATCTGTCAGAAATTGTACATTAATATTTTTAAAACTGAAAATCCAGAAAAGAATTTTAAAAATGAAATCTAAAGTATTTTGCTTAAAATTCTTTTTTTAACTTTAGTAAATTGTTAAACAGTATTTTTAAATACTTAATATCAATCGCCATTTTTTTTTGTACCTTATTTAATTTAAAACATCACCTGTTGCCTAACTAATAGTTAACTAATTGCTTAAGTCGGCTTGGAATTTTGCCGTTAGAAAACCGCCGTTTAGCTTTCTGTTAACTGTGCATTGTGAAAAAGGCTGCCAATTTGCAAAATTTGTAGAAAATGTTTTATTTGTATTTGTTTGACTTAGGTTATATACAAAATTTATTTTTTATTTCGTACATGTGTTAAAATACTAAAAATTTTAAAACATATATAAAGTGAACAGAAAATAAAGTTAATAAACATATTTAACTACAAATGGTTGTTTTGTTTGCCCTTTGATCTCTTTGCCTCTTTTGTTTAGAAAACATATTTATAAAGTAAATAGTATTTGCTTCTATAAACCATAAACAGAAACCACTAAATAAAAATAACATTATTTTTTTGTTGCAAATGATATAAATAATAAAAAGAATGAAATAAGAATGTTTTTTTCATGGCTCATAAAACAGCTTGATACAGTTTAATAGTTTTGGCAATATTAATTAAAAAGTAATAACTTTTTAACGACAACAATTGAAACTACTATAAGAAGTTTTTAATTTAAGAAATAAATTAATAGACAATTTCAAGTGCAAATAACATTTTAAATTAAACTTTTTGTGATGTTAAATTTTAAAAAATCGAAAAGTTTTAATAAAGCTAAAAAATTTTTGTTTTGACATTACTTTTAATGTAATATAGCTTCTGCCGAAATAGATCTAAAAATTTATTTTTTAATATCCTTTTTACTTGTTCCCGATATAATTAAAAATTTTTAACTTTATTAAAACTTTTATGAAAAAACTTAAAACACAATATATTCCATTTTTATTTTAAAATATTTTAGTTAAAATAAAATCAAATCTTAAATTTGTTCCCGTTAAACTAAAGACCTAAAAACAAGTAACCAATCAAAATTGAAGTGGCCAAAATATAATTTTAAAATCAAAATACTATATCTACATATGTATACTAAGATGCCTTAAAACAATACTTCCTTGTTATAAAAACAACAACAACAGATATATATATTTTACTATCTATAAAAAAATGTTATCCATATACATATATTATCCAAACAAAAAAATGATATAATAAACTGAAAAAAAAAACAAAAAAATATTGCAACACAATATTATTAAACAAAAATGAAAAACTGTGAACAGTGTCAAAATATTTTAAATAACAGTAGCAACAACAACAACAAACACAGCTTTAATAAATTAATAACAACAACATTGCAACCATTAAAAATGAGAGTAACAACTAATACAACAAAAGCTACAGACATCAATGCCCCAGACATGGTAAAATCAATATATAATACAACAAAAACATCAGCGACAATACCGGCAACAAGCAAAATCACAACGCTGCCAACAGCAAGACCAACAATAGCTACAACAACAGCAGCAAATCAATTGTGTCAACATCAATTACAGCAGCAAGAGCGACATTTACAACACTGTTCAAGTGTCGCTAACATTAGCAGTAGCATATGTGGTGACACAGTATTATCACATTCAGGCTCAACATTGTCATCGACAAACTCAACAATACTCACACCACCTCCTTCTAGAAACAGCCAGCATCATTTATACCAACACCACAATGGCAGCAACAATAATGAACATATTGCTTTGTCTGGTAATAAAAGTAAAACTTTTTTGCCACCCTCAAATGTTGCTACATTTTCGTCGCCGTCCAACGGCCCAATTGTAACACCACCATGCATAGAGCTCAAAACACAAACTGTTATGGGATTACCACCTACTGTTGCACCCGTACCACTGCATCCATTAACAGCACTGTCGTCAGCAACAGCTACAACGAACGTATTACCAATACAACAGCAAACGCCACAAGCACATCGGTCGCCATTACAACCAGTGCCACCACCACCCCTGGTTGGTGGTCTTGGCGCCGCAGCAATGGCTGCCAATTTGGCAGAATCCTTTTCGTTGTTACATCAGCAGGCTCATCATTTTCGAGATATTTTATATGCAGCACATTTATTAGGGAGAGGTAAAACTTATAAAAAGCTTTTACATAATTAGTGTTGAATTTATGTGACAATAAAAAAAGGTTTTTTTTGATAATAGAAAAAGGTTTTGGAAATGAGAATATTTAACGCGTTTTTTAGAACCATAATGGTTTTTAGGTTTCTTTTTTAATATAATTTTTTAGTTAAAATACGTTTTTTAGGATTGAATAAAAACGCATAAAATTATAAATTTTAAGTAATTAAATTAATTAAACTATTCACTAATATGACGAATGATTGACAATATCTAATATATTTTATTTATTTCTTTTATTTGCAGGTATGTACTCTTATAAACCTATAAATTGTTTACAAACTCAATATGGAACAAGTAAGTTGCTTTTATATTGTTTAAATTATAAGATATAATTGGCGAATTCACAAGGTACGATACGATAGCATATTGTATTATTGTCATATAATTTCACAATAGCATAAAAATTTTGTTGTTGCTTTTCATACGAAACTTGTTGTGAAACAATACAACTTTGTTTGATATGTTTTTTGTGATGTCATATTATATACAAAGTCATGCGCCAAGCGCCTAAAACGAAACGGCGAGTTTTTTAATTTATTTTTAGAGCCGCTAGCACTCGCATCCGTTAAAAACGTCTATACTAAAAACTTAGGCAAAACCGCCAAAGAAGATTCCTTAAGCCGCCTCCGCCGGCAAAAATAGCCGGCACTGCTCCTTGACACATCAGCTGTTTTTTGTTTACGTAAAAAATAACAAAATTCTTGTGATTTTTTACTAAAACTTTGCTTATTTTAATGGATTTTAAAGATTCTAACCAGGTTAGATATAGACTATTTTGTGTTTTCATGGGTCTAATCTCTACAAATTATTAGGTTAAGCCAAGAGCAGCACCAGATTTATGTACATAAATATGTGTTTGTTTTTCTATCGTTTGGTCGTATCAGCTGATTTAGATTTTAAATACGACACCTACAAATATACGAAGAGTTGTTCACAACGGTCATATTTTTTGGTTGTATTATTTTACAATATATGATTTCACAAGACCTTGTGAATTCACCAAATATTAAATTAAATTCTGAAGACAGCCTAAACGCTATTGCTGGCAGGTTCTACTACTTTTTATTACTCAATACTACTCAATACTTTTTATTCAAATATTTTAATGAAGTATATGTATATGCAATGTAAACTTTTTATTTAGGTAAAAGCCAAACATTACTTTTTATTTTTGTATATTTATGTGCTGTTTTTGGAAGACGAATAGTGATGGTCTTGGGACGAATTATGTGTATTTTGTTTTTGTTTACAATAACAAAATACATATAATTCGTCCCAAGACGATCACTACTCGGCTTCCATAAACAGCACATTAGTTTTTACTCTAAAGATTTTCATTAAATTTTAATTGACATCTTTTATAAAGATGATTTAATTCTGTAGCTTACACACACACACAGGTATATTTTTTTATATTTCACCCGTTAAATTGTTCAATTCAGCTCAAGAATGGAACCCTAAAGGCATCCAATAACTACTTTTAGGTATTTAGTGCCCTTAAAAATAAAAATACTCGATACTTGGTACTTGGTACCCACTAGTCAACGCTCGGGGTTTCAAGTGAAGCACCCCATTTTAATAGGTTTAAACAGTGATGCCAACTCTTGTAACGTCAAAAACATTACAAGCAGCGGCTAAGAAAAATAAAATTTCGGGTAAAAAGCACCAACTGGAATATTCCTTTTTAATTTAAATTCAAAAATTTAAATTTAAAAATTCTCCATTTTTATATTGAGATCATTAGCTTCTTTTGAATAATGTAGGTTCCATTCTACTAACAAAGGGTATTAAAACCCCATACTCGACGAGATTGGTAACTGTTTTCTTTTTATGGGCCTCAAATGTTTTGGAAAATCAGTGGACCCCTAAAAAATGGTGTCATCAGTTTAGTAATGATCTGGCCATTTTTTAACAAAGCCCTATACAAATGTCCTCCCGGTATTTTGGTTTATAGGTGCTTCGAATATTAATTTAAATATTTTTATATCATGACATGAAAAGTTAAATAGATCCCTCTAATGAACAACACAAATGTATCATGGGTGCAATTTAAGTTCAATTATTGAAAATCACATTTAATCGCTTAATACGGATTGAATTTTAATGTGGGTCCTTTAGAACTGCGACTTTCCTTACAAAATACTTAACACCCATCCAAACGGATGGATGGAAATAGTTTAATCGTTGCAGAAACTGGTTCTGAGCTACTTTGCCTTAAGACCACGTTACGACCGCGAGGTCGAGTGGAAAGTTAAAAAAACGGCAGAATGACGAAAGCTTTCTGGTTGACCCGAACAAAAAAAAGGCTAAAGAAATTCTGAAACTGAAGAAATCGAAATTGCGTTGAGTGATAACTGTGCTGATAGGCCACTTAAATCTTGATGCCCACCTTTATGTGATTAGGATTGCGAAGAAGAGTGGTAACAGGGTATGCAGCTATTGAACAGGCCAGATATTGATGTATTACATATGTCTTAAGTTATACCATATGTAGCTCACTTGAGATTTTTAAATTTGAAAATGTTGGGTATTCCTCCTTTTCACTGAGTTGCTGCAAAATTTTTCTCCTGAATTCTCTTTCCTTTGCAAGAAGCGCACAAAAAGCCCATGACTGGCTTAAGTGGATGCCCTGCGATTCTTGACGCCTTTCTTCAAGGGCTCTTTCTTTCAACCTTACCTAACCTACCCAGGGATTTTCGGCCACCGATCGATATGGACGATTCTTACTCTTTTATAAAGTCACATGCCCCACTACTATCCCTAACCATAGATTGGTGACTGTCGTTAGTTTTTAAACTTCACTCTAATCGCAGAACCTTTCCTGATTCGCATACTAAGTTTACTGCAGTCTCAGCCTTATTTAGACGTAATCAACAAACTTCATATTTCTCGCACATTAGTTTCATACACGGCAATACCGCGTTGCTTAAAAATATTTAATAAGTAGTTAAAATCACGACCCATGTATGATTCCTAATTTGTCTGGAAGACCAAAGACTACTTCTAAAAAACAACGAGCAAATAAATACTGCCGAAATCATTGTTTGACATCTCCAAAGACCACTAAGTCCTCAGAATCTTAAATGCTTTAGGTCATATGCAAGACATATGTTAGTTTTGTCCTGTGTAACAAAGGGGCATCTTTCGGTTATTTGCTATTAATTCTATAATCTTTGCTTTTTAATATGGATGGTTGATTAGACCCCCGCATCCGATCTCAGCAGATATGCGGCTAATGTTGAAAAGCTGAGTTTCACAAAGTCTTCGAAGTTCCATTGTCACTTACTTACCTAAGACCCGCCGCTGTTAATCTTCTAGTCAGGTTACTCAGCTGCATCATTTGCTCACTCTAGTTGCCACCAGATTAAATCATCTGCACAGCTTTACCAGGGTATAATTGACCAATGGTCGGAAGTAATAAGCTGCTTGGGGAATTTGGTAAAGGAATTACTTCTGGCGATTCCAAAAAAATAGCGATTAGAGACCTTTTCACCTTAATAAAAGACTTAATACCTTTTTACATGTTTTTTAAAAATTTATATTTTCTTAAGATGAAAATTTGGCAGACAACTTTTTTCGCACTCAACTACCAAAAACCAATTTAGAATTTTGTTTGAAAAAGTTTGCCTTTTTAGGTTTACAGTTGCAGTTCAATTTTTTTTTTATTATTGGTCTAAAAATGTTACAAAAACGTGTTAGTTTTCAAGGAGATTTTCTCCTCTGACTAATATCAACAATGCATCGTTTTCCTGTAGATTAAATGATGCAAAAAATCAATAACAAGAGCCGATGGGACTTGTTGTGTTTACGCAACGACAACAAAACAATTGTACTTAAAATTCAAAAACGTGTCAAAAGCAGTTGACAATTGGCATTCGTAACCAACAAATTGGCATTAGTGCAGCAAAACCTAAATCCAAGCTCTCTTACGCACAGATGTGTCATAGAAAAAATGTTTAACTTTAAAAATTCATATCAATTCATCCATACTTTTTGGTCGACAATCGCATTGACAAGCTTAGTGGCTTAACTAACTGAACTAAACAGCAAATACCATTACACACTTCAAAACCAACGCAAAATTCCATAAAGGAATCAAAAAACATTGCAATACGATAATAACCAACTGACTGGCAGGCAAAAAGTAGTGCTTAACAAAAAAATATAAAAAAGGAAGCTTCACTAGAAATTTTTTCCTGAAAGTGTTGACTGTAACCTAAAAAAACATTGAGTTTCCTTGGGATGCGTAAATCTATTTCTATGTCTGGCTTAACGAATACAGCTGTGTAAAAAAAATTAAAAAAAAATTTTAAAATACCACAATGATATTATTTTGCTTTGGGCAAAAAATCAGAAAGGCTTATTTTCTAATACCTTGTAAAATTCGAGATAATGTCATTGACGACTTGAGTTTGCATCCTTACCAAATTGTGCAAGTGTTACTAGCTGTTTGCATTAGACATCATTCTCCATTTTAAATTTTCGCCACTTTATTTTCGTTTTGTTTTTCCGCAACTGTCAAATCATTGGCATTTAGATATTGTTAAGCCTTTCAGTAAAAGGCACAAAAAACAATTGTTATGGCAATACTGTCTCTTTAAAAGCAAAAAAGCACAAAATTTTTGTTGTTAGTTGAAATTTATTTTCTTGCCTAGTAAAAAATCCATCTACAGAAATCTTAGACGCTTTACCTGTACCCATCTATATATCCTATTCATGGCAATATTGTCCATAGAACACAAATTTCAATTTTTGGCCATAAATCATTTTGGCATAAAGACAAATCGCAGACAATTGACAATTTTTCAACTCAACTATAATGTTTGCTTTTCTATTCATAGTAGTTTGCACAGATGTATTCACATACAGGTTGACGTTTAGGTTGTTTGGGGAAGAAATTTAGTTATTCAGAGAGACCTTTATATTAAACTAAAATCGAAGAAATATTATTAATGTGTTTCACCTCTGATTTATGGCTCACTAAAAAGGTGTAAATTGGAAGACATTAAAGAAGTTTGTTGCGGGACTTTGGGGCCTTCCAAGTATCCTCCATTTATAAGGCGGCAGTCAGACGTCTCAGGAGGATATAAAAGACTTCAGGATCAAATCATTTTCAAGTGTTAATGAGTTTTTGATAGGCAAGTGGAGTAAAATAAGAAAAAACGGTGCTTAGAATTTCATAACTTAAAGGGATCGAGGGAGGTTACAGTTTCGTAAACCTCGTAAATTTTAAATAGGAAAATAAAAAGTGTCAAGATTGTTAACATGAAATTGCGACCAAAATTAAGATGGAACCTTTTATTAACACAGCTTTTTATACCCATACCACATACATACTTACGGGGTAGGGGCCAGAGATCCGCAACGAATACTTATGAACTAAGCAGACTCGAATCATGATTCATTTTTTCGTTGATCTAAACGCATTCTGACTTATTGAAAAGACTTCACTACTCATGCGTTCTCGCTTTATACACGGTTGTCAAAAAAGTTGAATACTTGAATTTCAATATGACAAGTTACAGAGCATAACACGTTGACGTCATTTGACGCGACGCACGCAAAAAGTAGAACTACTGCATGCGTCATAAAGCGTCAAACCAACAGGCCAGCTATTTTGACAAATGGGGGTGACAAGTTTTATATTATTTTAAAAGCTGTCAATAAACTTTTTTTGTTTTGTTATTTTAGTGTAAAAAACCCCAAAAATCCAAGGCGTCAAAGAATTGCATGTAACTTGAGACGCAACAATGTGCAAAAAGTTCAGAAAGCCACAACGCATTGCGACGTTGACGCGTGCCATGGAATTTCAGCTTTAAAACTAGCTGATAGTTGTGTGCAGTGATGCCAACTCTTGCATCATAACAATCTCTGTGAGCACAGTGCTAAGCTAAAATGGACTCGTTACAATATGTTACTTTGTAATGCAGTCATCAGCCATGTCATTCTGAAATAAGAGCTTGTAGTTAAGCAATAGGTGTTCGTGTTTAAATGATCGTATATTAAGTTGTCGTTGTAAAACTAATATTTTATTTTGTACCACTGATTAGTTTTTAAACTGGTCTGGCCCTAGGACATCATAATGTTAAATGGACAACACGCGTGTATTGACTAGTCGCGTTATCTGCAGGGTTATTATTAATGTTAAATAACGATCAAATAAGAAATGCTTGATTTTTATATTAAGACCGGTTGATTTTTGTTTAAATAAATAAAACAGAAGCATGATTTAACAACGTGCAACAGTGCAGAATATGCACAGACGGAATATTAAAGGTTTGGTTCTACTAAGAAAGGGTAGTAAAACCCTTTGGTGGCCGTTTGTTGTTTTTTGCCATTAAAGCTTCGGAAAATAGGCTAACCCCTAAAGAAATGGGGTCATCAGTTTTTATTCAAAAGCAATTCAGATTTTGGTATTGCGTCCGACTTTATCGAGCAATATTGTACGTTAGACTCCATATAATAAATATTGTTACTTTTTTAAAAAATTTTATTTTCTTGATTTTTTTTTAGGCAAAACCAAATCTTATTTTTCAGTTCCCACTAGAGAGACCCTGTTAAGTCTGCTTCATCCTACATTTTTTTATTCTTATCCTTTACTTCTTTCGCACTATCTCCACCCTTTCTATCTGCTCTCTAGAAAATCCAAAATTTTTACTATTAATATATAGAAATCCGAATAAGCAACCCCAAAAATGACTTACTATCACACAACTGGCTAGTCTAAACGTGCAATACTTTTAGATCAAATTTTTATTTTTTTTTTAAACTCATTACTCGTAAGTAAAGTTTGTCGTTAAAAAAAACAAGAATTGAAAAGGTTTTTCTACGTTCTTGAAGCAAATTTTTCGTATTTTGTTAAAGAAAATCCGTACTTACCGCATATTAACCGCTGCGGCTTACTATGTATGTACATACATACAAATGTATGGATGGATGGATGTATCTTAATAAATAATGCCGCCTAAAGGCGGTGGCACATAGAATCCGTCGTACGTCATACTTCGCCGTTTTTAACTGACAGCTAAGTTTAAAAACATGTTTTATTATGAACAATGTTACATTCAGTACGTCTCCTTCAACGCAATGTACTAAAGTTGGGCAATTTTAACGTACGTCAAGTACTTTGACAACTACCAGCTGGTTCATAACCTTAATTTTGATTAGTTGTTTTTGCACGCGGCCATATAAAATATAAAAAATCAGCTGATTTAACATCCGTTTATAAAGAATTCTATGTGCTAACCTCTTGCGTTGTAACGTTAATGTCAGTTAAAAAGGCAACGCTTGAAGTACGACGGATTCTATGTCCCACCGCCTTAAGGAACTAATATTTTTCCTACACAAAAATAAAGCAAAAGGATAAAGTTTGTTCTTTTTTTTTGTTCTGTCTGAATGTATTTTAATGTTTCTTTTGCTTTAAGAAAATGATAAAAAGATAAAGATTTTTCTTATGCATGTTTTTTCATTTCAGCTTTTTCAATTTTGACAGCTGGTTTTATGAAAAAACAGATACAGATATGTTTGTCTTAATGCATGTATTTCAAAAGTGATCAATTAGTTATCGAACGATACAAATGTCATCAATATGACATAGAAAGACAAAAGAAAAAAAAGTTACATACGTTTATTAATAAGTTAATTAACATTTTTATATGGACACTCTTTGTATTCAGGCACTGGGTACCACTTGCGTTTCATGTTGATCTTCATGTTTTGTTTTAATATCTTAAGATAAAATAGATACGTTTCTGTCAATACATTTTTTTTTAATTACGTGAATAAAATATATGAAGATGTACATTATTCAATTGTCAATATATTTTAAAGAAATTTGTCACGTTTTTAATATCAATTGACAGTTTCTGTTTGTTTTCTAATGCAATGTTTGATTTTATTTAGAGTCTGCTTAATGTTTTTTTTTTTGTAGTTTTTCATTTTTGTTGGGCTAAAAATATCACTAGCATGATTTGTTTTTTTGGAAATCCTAAAATTGTTACTGATTAGACAGTACTGTTTTAATTTTCTTTTTAATAAAAATTGTACTAAAAAATTTTCTTATTTCGTTTGTAATCGAAAGCCGAATTTGGCCCCTTGTATTTTACTAAAAAATTGAACGAAATCTTTCGGATATGTTTGAAAATTATTTTCTGAATTAGTATTAATTACTATTACTTATAGGAGGTTAGAAATATTGTTTCAAAATTTTTTTGTAATACAAAACTTTAATATAAAAATCTTTTGTAGTTTTTTAAAACTTTTACTTTGTTAGCATTGACTATTTATCGGTTGTGTTTTGCGTGACAAATTATTTATGATCACGTCAGTAAATGTAAATGTATAGTTCGTTATTGAAACGAATGTTGTTTAAAGTTTTTTCGCTCGTTTTTTCTGTTTCGTTTTCACAACATCCATCGTATCCATTTGTATCCATATAAACAACATAATAAAGTACCTTCTTGTGTGGATATTGGCGATGATGTCGACAACAACGACTGCCTTCATGTCATGTTTAAAATATAATTTATGTTTTTTATGTCCACCAACAAAGAAATTCAATATCGGGTATGTTCGTTATTGTATTCCGTTTGTGACAATAACACATGAAGTTATACTTTATTAATTCCTAAAGACAAATCTCGTCTCACCAAGCTATCCATATACTCTAAGTAGAGATTCAATGTTTAAACCGAATTATTTGCACATCGAATTTTTTTATTTGATTAAAAAAATTTCTGTGCGAACAATTATATTTTTTCAGAAATGACTATTGGTATATTAAGCTTTCGAAACGGAGCTCTGCAACTTGAACCAATCTCTTTGCATGTATGTCCTGCGATAGAGTTGCAACAAAAGGACTTGGTGTTTAAGGCATTAGCTGAAATAAAGAATAATTCAAGGTATACTTGAAGTTAGAAAAAATATGTTTTCCTAATCGATAATAAAATGCATCGGTTTCGAATATTTTAATGTAATACGATATTTGGAAACCGAATTTGCTTTATAAGTTTTCATCTTTTAATACCTAATTTCAATAAATTATTAGATATTAGTGTAACACTCTCATTTAACGCCTGGTGTGCGCTCCTTAGGTGAGGCAACAACTCGCTGGTACTAAACACCTCCACATAGACCCTTAGAGTGCTTTGTGCTTCCAAACAAGGGAAACAAACGATAACCTGGTTCTTATCACTTAATCGATAATGTAAATTCGTGGGTACCCTACACTCTTTAAAACACACAAGCCCCGGATAGGTCTGTCAAGTTATGGAAGAAATTCGCACTGAACTACGCGAGCGCTGGCAAGTAGCATAAAATTTCCAAGTATTTTCCCCAATTACACCGCAAAACCTGCAGTCATTACATTTCATTTCTTCTGCTTTCTTGACATACACCCCTGACCAACAGTGACCAAAGGCTATAACCAATGGTTATTCAAATGTAAGGGGAAAAAGAAAATCAAAACAGGCGAATAGCGAATAATGGTTTGTTGGATTCTTAAAAAAACTTGAACGTTTTGGTTTTTTTATAGTAATTCTCATTTTGTTTGATGAGATTATTATATAAAGACAGAAAATATTCATGAGTTTTTTAAGAATTGGGGTTGAAGTCTACTGATGAGTTGGTGTAAGAACCAACGAAATGCATATAGACAAACTTAACCAACAACAAACCCTATAAATTAACAGGAAAATTGGGATTAAATCCTAAATAATTTAAAAATTGTGTTGTTTAACAACAAGGTTTTGTTTTCGGTTGCCCCTCAATACATTTAGTAATAACCAATGGTTATTCAAATGTAAGGGGAAAAAGAAAATCAAAACAGGCGAATAGCGAATAATGGTTTGTTGGATTCTTAAAAAAACTTGAACGTTTTGGTTTTTTTTTTTTATAGTAATTCTCATTTTGTTTGATGAGATTATTATATAAAGACAGAAAATATTCATGAGTTTTTTAAGAATTGGGGTTGAAGTCTACTGATGAGTTGGTGTAAGAACCAACGAAATGCATATAGACAAACTTAACCAACAACAAACCCTATAAATTAACAGGAAAATTGGGATTAAATCCTAAATAATTTAAAAATTGTATTTTTAAAAATTTTTTAAAAAACTCCCAAATACAATTCAGGCTAATGACTTATATAGCCTAATAGAGCACTCCTTGGTCTTTATTATGCATGTGGTCTATATGAGTGACAAAGAAAGACTTGGCCAAATATGCACAAAATCCTTCAAGGATATCATTATTTTTCCAAAAGTGAAATTTTCAAAAATTTTTTAAAAAACTCCCAAATACAATTCAGGCTAATGACTTATATAGCCTAATAGAGCACTCCTTGGTCTTTATTATGCATGTGGTCTATATGAGTAACAAAGAAAGACTTGACCAAATATGCACAAAATCGTTCAAGGATATCATCATTTTTTCAAAAGTGAAATTTTCAAAAATTTTTTAAAAAACTCCCAAATACAATTCAGGCTAATGAGTTATATAGCCTAATAGAGCACTCCTTGGTCTTCATTATACATATGGTCCATATGAGTGACAAAGAAAGACTTGGCCAAATATGCACAAAATCCTTCAAGGATATCATAATTTTTTCCAAAATGAAATTTTCAAAAATTTTTAAAAAAACTCCCAAATACAATTCAGGCTAATGAGTTATATAGCCTAATAGAGCACTCCCTGGTCTTCATTATGCATATGGTCCATATGAGTGACAAAGAAAGACTTGGCCAAATATGCACAATATCCTTCAAGGATATCATTATTTTTCCAAAAGTGAAATTTTCAAAAATTTTTTAAAAAACTCCCAAATACAATTCAGGCTAACGACTTATATAGCCTAATAGAGCACTCCTTGGTCTTTATTATGCATGTAGTCTATATGAGTGACAAAGAAAGACTTGGCCACATATGCACAATATCCTTCAAGGATATCATTATTTTTCCAAAAGTGAAATTTTCAAAAATTTTTTAAAAAACTCCCAAATACAATTCAGGCTAATGACTTATATAACCTAATAGAGCACTCCTTGGTCTTTATTATGCATGTGGTCTATATGAGTGACAAAGAAAGACTTGGCCAAATATGCACAAAATCCTTCAAGGATATCATCATTTTTTCAAACGTGAAATTTTCAAAAATTTTTTAAAAAACTCCCAAATACAATTCAGGCTAATGAGTTATATAGCCTAATAGAGCACTCCATGGTCTTTATTATGCATGTGGTCTATATGAGTGACAAAGAAAGACTTGGCCAAATATGCACAATATCCTTCAAGGATATCATAATTTTTCCAAAAGTGAAATTTTCAAAAATTTTTTAAAAAACTCCCAAATACAATTCAGGCTAATGACTTATATAGCCTAATAGAGCACTCCTTGGTATTTATTATGCATGTGGTCTATTTGAGTGACAAAGAAAGACTTGGCCAAATATGCACAATATCCTTCAAGGATATCATTATTTTTCCAAAAGTGAAATTTTCAAAAATTTTTTAAAAAACTCCCAAATACAATTCAGGCTAATGACTTATATAGCCTAATAGAGCACTCCTTGGACTTTATTATGCATGTGGTCTATATGAGTGACAAAGAAAGACTTGGCCAAATATGCACAAAATCCTTTAAGGATATTATCATTTTTCCCAAAATTTTCAAAAATTTTTTAAAAAACTCCCAAATACAATTGAGGCTAATGAGCTATATAGCCTAATAGAGCACTCCTTGGACTTTATTATGCATGTGGTCTATATGAGTGACAAAGAAAGACTTGGCCAAATATGCACAAAATCCTTCAACGATATCATCATTTTTTCAAAAGTGAAATTTTCAAAAATTTTTTAAAAAACTCCCAAATACAATTCAGGCTAATGACTTATATAGCCTAATAGAGCACTCCTTGGACTTTATTATGCATGTGGTCTATATGAGTGACAAAGAAAGACTTGGCCAAATATGCACATTATCCTTCAAGGATATCATAATTTTTCCAAAAGTGAAATTTTCAAAAATTTTTTAAAAAACTCCCAAATACAATTCAGGCTAATGACTTATATAGCCTAATAGAGCACTTCTTGGTCTTTATTACGCATGTGGTCTATATGAGTGACAAAGAAAGACTTGGCCAAATATGCACAATATCCTTCAAGGATATCATTACTTTTCCAAAAGTGAAATTTTTAAAAATTTTTTAAAAAACTCCCAAATACAATTCAGGCTAATGACTTATATAGCCTAATAGAGCACTCCTTGGTCTTTATTATGCATGTAGTCTATATGAGTGACAAAGAAAGACTTGGCCAAATATGCACAATATCCTTCAAGGATATCATTATTTTTCCAAAAGTGAAATTTTCAAAAATTTTTTAAAAAACTCCCAAATACAATTCAGGCTAATGACTTATATAGCCTAATAGAGCACTCCTTGGACTTAATTATGCATGTGGTCTATAAGAGTGCCAAAGAAAGACTTGGCCAAATATGCACAAAATCCTTCAAGGATATCATCATTTTTTCAAAAGTGAAATTTTCAAAAATTTTTTAAAAAACTCCCAAATACAATTCAGGCTAATGAGTTATATAGCCTAATAGAGCACTCCCTGGTCTTCATTATGCATATGGTCCATATGAGTGACAAAGAAAGACTTGGCCAAATATGCACAATATCCTTCAAGGATATCATTATTTTTCCAAAAGTGAAATTTTCAAAAATTTTTTAAAAAACTCCCAAATACAATTCAGGCTAATGACTTATATAACCTAATAGAGCACTCCTTGGTCTTTATTATGCATGTGGTCTATATGAGTGACAAAGAAAGACTTGGCCAAATATGCACAATATCCTTCAAGGATATCATTATTTTTCCAAAAGTGAAATTTTCAAAAATTTTTTAAAAAACTCCCAAATACAATTCAGGCTAATGACTTATATAACCTAATAGAGCACTCCTTGGTCTTTATTATGCATGTAGTCTATATGAGTGACAAAGAAAGACTTGGCCACATATGCACAATATCCTTCAAGGATATCATTATTTTTCCAAAAGTGAAATTTTCAAAAATTTTTTAAAAAACTCCCAAATACAATTCAGGCTAATGACTTATATAACCTAATAGAGCACTCCTTGGTCTTTATTATGCATGTGGTCTATATGAGTGACAAAGAAAGACTTGGCCACATATGCACAATATCCTTCAAGGATATCATTATTTTTCCAAAAGTGAAATTTTCAAAAATTTTTTAAAAAACTCCCAAATACAATTCAGGCTAATGACTTATATAACCTAATAGAGCACTCCTTGGTCTTTATTATGCATGTAGTCTATATGAGTGACAAAGAAAGACTTGGCCAAATATGCACAATATCCTTCAAGGATATCATTATTTTTCCAAAAGTGAAATTTTCAAAAATTTTTTAAAAAACTCCCAAATACAATTCAGGCTAATGAGTTATATAGCCTAATAGAGCACTCCTTGGTCTTTATTATGCATGTAGTCTATATGAGTGACAAAGAAAGACTTGGCCACATATGCACAATATCCTTCAAGGATATCATTATTTTTCCAAAAGTGAAATTTTCAAAAATTTTTTAAAAAACTCCCAAATACAATTCAGGCTAATGACTTATATAACCTAATAGAGCACTCCTTGGTCTTTATTATGCATGTGGTCTATATGAGTGACAAAGAAAGACTTGGCCAAATATGCACAAAATCCTTCAAGGATATCATCATTTTTTCAAACGTGAAATTTTCAAAAATTTTTTAAAAAACTCCCAAATACAATTCAGGCTAATGAGTTATATAGCCTAATAGAGCACTCCATGGTCTTTATTATGCATGTGGTCTATATGAGTGACAAAGAAAGACTTGGCCAAATATGCACAATATCCTTCAAGGATATCATAATTTTTCCAAAAGTGAAATTTTCAAAAATTTTTTAAAAAACTCCCAAATACAATTCAGGCTAATGACTTATATAGCCTAATAGAGCACTCCTTGGTCTTTATTATGCATGTGGTCTATTTGAGTGACAAAGAAAGACTTGGCCAAATATGCACAATATCCTTCAAGGATATCATTATTTTTCCAAAAGTGAAATTTTCAAAAATTTTTTAAAAAACTCCCAAATACAATTCAGGCTAATGACTTATATAGCCTAATAGAGCACTCCTTGGACTTTATTATGCATGTGGTCTATATGAGTGACAAAGAAAGACTTGGCCAAATATGCACAAAATCCTTTAAGGATATCATCATTTTTCCCAAAATTTTCAAAAATTTTTTAAAAAACTCCCAAATACAATTGAGGCTAATGAGTTATATAGCCTAATAGAGCACTCCTTGGACTTTATTATGCATGTGGTCTATATGAGTGACAAAGAAAGACTTGGCCAAATATGCACAAAATCCTTCAAGGATATCATCATTTTTTCAAAAGTGAAATTTTCAAAAATTTTTTAAAAAACTCCCAAATACAATTCAAGCTAATGACTTATATAGCCTAATAGAGCACTTCTTGGTCTTTATTACGCATGTGGTCTATATGAGTGACAAAGAAAGACTTGGCCAAATATGCACAATATCATTCAAGGATATCATTACTTTTCCAAAAGTGAAATTTTTAAAAATTTTTTAAAAAACTCCCAAATACAATTCAGGCTAATGACTTATATAGCCTAATAGAGCACTCCTTGGTCTTTATTATGCATGTAGTCTATATGAGTGACAAAGAAAGACTTGGCCAAATATGCACAATATCCTTCAAGGATATCATTATTTTTCCAAAAGTGAAATTTTCAAAAATTTTTTAAAAAACTCCCAAATACAATTCAGGCTAATGACTTATATAGCCTAATAGAGCACTCCTTGGACTTTATTATGCATGTGGTCTATAAGAGTGCCAAAGAAAGACTTGGCCAAATATGCACAAAATCCTTCAAGGATATCATCATTTTTTCAAAAGTGAAATTTTCAAAAATTTTTTAAAAAACTCCCAAATACAATTCAGGCTAATGACTTATATAGCCTAATAGAGCATTCCTTGGACTTTATTATGCATGTGGTCTATAAGAGTGACAAAGAAAGACTTGGCCAAATATGCACAAAATCCTTCAAGGATATCATCATTTTTCCCAAAGTGAAATTTTTAAAAATTTTTTAAAAAACTCCCAAATACAACTCAGGCTAATGACTTATATAGCCTAATAGAGCACTCCTTGGACTTTATTATGCATGTGGTCTATAAGAGTGACAAAGAAAGACTTGGCCAAATATGCACAAAATCCTTCAAGGATATCATCATTTTTCCCAAAATTTTCAAAAATTTTTTAAAAAACTCCCAAATACAATTGAGGCTAATGAGTTATATAGCCTAATAGAGCACTCCTTGGACTTTATTATGCATGTGGTCTATAAGAGTGACAAAGAAAGACTTGGCCAAATATGCACAAAATCCTTTAAGGATATCATCATTTTTCCCAAAGTGAAATTTTTAAAAATTTTTTAAAAAACTCCCAAATACAATTCAGGCTAATGACTTATATAGCCTAATAGAGCACTTCTTGGTCTTTATTACGCATGTGGTCTATATGAGTGACAAAGAAAGACTTGGCCAAATATGCACAAAATCCTTTAAGGATATCATCATTTTTCCCGAAATTTTCAAAAATTTTTTAAAAAACTCCCAAATACAATTGAGGCTAATGAGTTATATAGCCTAATAGAGCACTCCTTGGACTTTATTATGCATGTGGTCTATAAGAGTGACAAAGAAAGACTTGGCCAAATATGCACAAAATCCTTTAAGGATATCATCATTTTTCCCAAAGTGAAATTTTTAAAAATTTTTTAAAAAACTCCCAAATACAATTGAGGCTAATGAGTTATATAGCCTAATAGAGCACTCCTTGGACTTTATTATGCATGTGGTCTATATGAGTGACAAAGAAAGACTTGGCCAAATATGCACAAAATCCTTTAAGGATATCATCATTTTTCCCAAAATTTTCAAAAATTTTTAAGAAACTCCCAAATACAATTGAGGCTAATGAGTTATATAGCCTAATAGAGCACTCCTTGGACTTTATTATGCATGTGGTCTATATGAGTGACAAAGAAAGACTTGGCCAAATATGCACAAAATCCTTCAAGGATATCATCATTTTTCCCAAAGTGAAATTTTTAAAAATTTTTTAAAAAACTCCCAAATACAATTCAGGCTAATGACTTATATAGCCTAATAGAGCACTCCTTGGACTTTATTATGCATGTGGTCTATATGAGTGACAAAGAAAGACTTGGCCAAATATGCACAAAATCCTTTAAGGATATCATCATTTTTCCCAAAATTTTCAAAAATTTTTTAAAAAACTCCCAAATACAATTGAGGCTAATGAGTTATATAGCACTAGGTCACAAATAACAAACTTTTGTCTGTTATTTGTTTCTAGCATACTTTTTCTCATGGATTTGGACCTACTGAACACGAAAATGAATTTTAAAAATTTTTCTGTCGATTGGTTTGCGAGATACAAATTTTTTAATTTTTTTTTTTTAATTTTTGGAGGTACACTTACTATTTTGAGCATATCTTTAGTCTTCTTTGACCTATTTTATCCTACTACTACTCAAATTAAAGACAATTGAGCCGTCTACAACTTATTCTCAGAAAATTTTCAAATCGGGTTAGTAGTTTTGATGTTGGCGGCTTAAAAAGGTTAAAAAACTGGGTTTTTTTAGTAAAAATGTGGCTGAAAAATTCATATAAAAATTCATATAAAATATAAAACGCGATGTTAACAGCGATTTTAATTTTTTTACGTATAGCTGACACTTTTCCAAAGAAAATAAGCCCTTACTTAACAAAATCTGATGACAAATGGCCGACTTATTATTTTTTTGGTAAACGACCGAAATTCCGCTATTTTACGATTTTTTGATTTTCATTATTTGCACAGCTTACCTACCCAACGCAAACGAATAAATACATTTGAACTTAATTTAAAATAAACAAATTAGTCTTCGTATATTATTTTTTAATTTATTTGAGTAAAAACAAAGATATAAGTGTACATTTTATGCCATGTGGAAAAACTGCTGACTTCTTCTTTGTTTTTTGTATTCGCTGCAATCGGTCTCACGTATTAGGGTCCAAATATAGTCACCCATCATAGCCGTGTCATAGATGCCCTGATAGCGTCGTTCCATAGCCTTCAATTCCTGATGAAAGCGCTCGCCGTGTTCGTCGCTCACGTCTCCTAAATTCTCAGGGAAAAAATCCAAATGAGAATGCAGAAAGTGTATTTTAAGTGACATGTGCACTCCCATGGCTTCATAGTTCTTTACCAGATCCTCAACTATGTCCTTATAATTCGGGCTTTTGTTGTTTCCTAAAAAGTTTTCCACAACAAGCCTGAAGGAATTCCATGATGCGGCTTCGATGGGTGATAACAGCTTTGGGAATTTTTCATCTTTCAAAATTTTTTTTATCTCGGGTCCTGCGAAGACTCCTTCTTTAATTTTTGCCAGCGAAAGGTAAGGGAAAATTGACCGTAAATAGGCAAAAGCTTCACCTTCTTTGTCTAATTTTTTGGCAAAATTTTTAATCAAACCCAATTTTATGTGCAGCGGCGGAAGTATTATATTTTCACGGTTCTCTATTAGTGGTTTGCGCTGAACATTCGCTTCTCCAACTACAGGTTTCGTTCGTACCGGCCATTTTTTTTTTATATAATGCTGATCATCAGCGCGGCTATTCCAAAGGCACAGAAAACAGCAATGTCGCGTATAGCCTCCTTGGAGTCCACACAGAATGGCCACAACTTTAAGGTCGGCGCATATTTTCCAATTGTATTTCCTATACTCTATGCATTTCAGCAAAATGTCCATAGTTTCATAGTTCTCCTTTGAATGAACCGCATGAGCAATAGGAACAGATGGCTTTTCATTCCCATTATGTAAGAGAACTGCCTTCAAGCTCTCTTTGTTGCTGTCAATAAACAACCTCCATTCGTTGGGGTTGTGAATTTGGTGAAGCTCTTGGAACAAGCCTGAAATGTCGCTGCAAAAACATATTTGGTCTTTCTTTGTATAAAATTTTGCATACTCCTTGTGACGGTTTCTGTACGCTGTTACTTTCACTTCTGAAGCCACAAATCCACACTGTATCATCCGAGACGCAAAAAGTTCGGCTTTCTCCTTAGTGAGACCAAAATCGCGCACCCAATCGTTTAGTTCGGCCTGTGACAGTAATTTTCGCTTTGCACCCGGCTCAAATTCGCTTGCATTTGACTCGGACTCTTCTTCTGACGATTCTGCTTTTTGAAGAGATGCACCAGGGCACACTGGATATGGCACATCATGCGAATGTGGTACTGGAAGCGCAAACGATCCCACTTGAGCGTAGTTCCATTTAAAAAATCTTCCTACCCCACTGTTTGTGGTGAGGCAAAAATAACAGTCTGTGGAATGGCATAGCGGCTTTTTCCACATCATTGGTGTATCGAATTTCATATGGCGGCTAAAATTAAAATAAATTACTATATTCGCTATGTATAATGTGTTTAAATAAAAATTCTTACCTTCCGCCAGCTGCCCAGTTGGTTAAGATTATATAGCAAAGATCACACAGCGACTTAGGTGTCCATGGTTCTGTGATATTTGGTGAAATACCAAAATAATTCAAATAGTGCAATTGTACTGCTGGAGTAAACTTGTGTGCGTGATTTTTTTTTATAAACTGGCCACAAACATTGCAGAAATTGTCTGGATCGTTCAAACACTCGAACACACGTAGTCTTTTACTCATTGTCTTCCTTGCGTTTTCTAAATATTAACTTCTTTACACTTTCACAGACAGTTTTGAAATGCAATTGATAACCGTGTCTCCTTATGTTTAAATATGTATGAGCATGTAGTGCTGTAAATAAATTAAAAAATAATATACGAAGACTAATTTGTTTATTTTAAATTAAGTTCAAATGTATTTATTCGTTTGCGTTGGGTAGGTAAGCTGTGCAAATAATGAAAATCAAAAAATCGTAAAATAGCGGAATTTCGGTCGTTTACCAAAAAAATAATAAGTCGGCCATTTGTCATCAGATTTTGTTAAGTAAGGGCTTATTTTCTTTGGAAAAGTGTCAGCTATACGTAAAAAAATTAAAATCGCTGTTAACATCGCGTTTTATATTTTATATGAATTTTTATATGAATTTTTCAGCCACATTTTTACTAAAAAAACCCAGTTTTTTAACCTTTTTAAGCCGCCAACATCAAAACTACTAACCCGATTTGAAAATTTTCTGAGAATAAGTTGTAGACGGCTCAATTGTCTTTAATTTGAGTAGTAGTAGGATAAAATAGGTCAAAGAAGACTAAAGATATGCTCAAAATAGTAAGTGTACCTCCAAAAATTAAAAAAAAAAAATTAAAAAATTTGTATCTCGCAAACCAATCGACAGAAAAATTTTTAAAATTCATTTTCGTGTTCAGTAGGTCCAAATCCATGAGAAAAAGTATGCTAGAAACAAATAACAAAATGGCTGTTGCCTAGTGTAGCCTAATAGAGCACTCCTTGGACTTTATTATGCATGTGGTCTATATGAGTGACAAAGAAAGACTTGGCCAAATATGCACATTATCCTTCAAGGATATCATAATTTTTCCAAAAGTGAAATTTTCAAAAATTTTTTAAAAAACTCCCAAATACAATTCAGGCTAATGACTTATATAGCCTAATAGAGCACTTCTTGGTCTTTATTACGCATGTGGTCTATATGAGTGACAAAGAAAGACTTGGCCAAATATGCACAATATCCTTCAAGGATATCATTACTTTTCCAAAAGTGAAATTTTTAAAAATTTTTTAAAAAACTCCCAAATACAATTCAGGCTAATGACTTATATAGCCTAATAGAGCACTCCTTGGTCTTTATTATGCATGTAGTCTATATGAGTGACAAAGAAAGACTTGGCCAAATATGCACAATATCCTTCAAGGATATCATTATTTTTCCAAAAGTGAAATTTTCAAAAATTTTTTAAAAAACTCCCAAATACAATTCAGGCTAATGACTTATATAGCCTAATAGAGCACTCCTTGGACTTTATTATGCATGTGGTCTATAAGAGTGCCAAAGAAAGACTTGGCCAAATATGCACAAAATCCTTCAAGGATATCATCATTTTTTCAAAAGTGAAATTTTCAAAAATTTTTTAAAAAACTCCCAAATACAATTCAGGCTAATGACTTATATAGCCTAATAGAGCACTCCTTGGACTTTATTATGCATGTGGTCTATAAGAGTGACAAAGAAAGACTTGGCCAAATATGCACAAAATCCTTCAAGGATATCATCATTTTTCCCAAAGTGAAATTTTTAAAAATTTTTTAAAAAACTCCAAAACACAATTTATACATATGAGTTACATAATTTATTAGGACACCCCTTGGTCTATATTTTCCATTCCATATTTGACCATTTTAGTTGTTCATCTTACGAAGAGTTTTCATAAAAAATATCTATTTTTAAACTTATTTTATTTGCTGTCTAAGAATATATTAGCTATCAGACTATTCTTGTTTTAATAAGGAATATTTCGAACACGTTTTCCATATGGTAAGGTCTGGAAACTGGGATTTATTTCCTGGTACTGACCTATTTGATTAAGTAAATTGTTAACATGAGCTCTGTTAAATGCGTAACATGGCTATGTTAACTCCAAAATTGGCTTTGCTAAAAATGGTGGTTTTTGTCTCTGCTAGTTAAATACGTATTTATCTTCACACAGGTAAATATTCTTGTGTCCCCAAACCCAGTATATGTGCACCACCTTTATGGTACACAGCCTGCAAATGAACTCCTTATGCAGGAGGACATAACAGGATCGGCGGCTCAGTTGGCTATCTTTTTCTGTGCACTCAAAACATTAAACTTTTTACAACAAGGAACGCCTCTCTCATACAAGGTTTGGGACAAGCGAAAAAAACTGCTCTTATCTGTTATACACTTTACATACTGATTTAACCCTGTCCGCCCTTTGAAAACAACTTTCGAAAGCCAATTCAAATCTAACAGACCGCGTTTTGCTGTCAAACTAACAAGCAGATCGTTATTTTAAATCAGCAAGATCGATTCCCTATTTTTAAGCAAAATTTGTTGGATAGGACTTCTAACACTCCATAAGATTTTTTTTATAAAATTTACGGCTTGAAAACAATTTGGATGGATCATATGACTGGGTTATACATACACTTTATCCTTTTATAACGTTCTTTTCGCATCTCTAGAAGTTGATTTAAGTACATTTATTATCCTTACGCCCATCTCCTATTAGTCGTTTTCCCTTGTTTTTTTTCAATTTAACGCAAATAAGTACTTTCTTAAGCAATATCGGCAGCGGATATAAATACAAAATTCGATACAGACTTACATATATAGCGCCATAACTTTAATGTTTGACTGGTTTAAATTTCTATTTTTTGTTTTATTTGCCCTCTCCGTATTGTGTTTCTTTTTTTTTTTAATTTAATGCTGAGAGTATAAAAAAATACTCTGCAGTTTAAACATTGGTTTTTAAGTTTGTTTGTACGGACGTGCTGGTACTCAAGCACTTAAAAGCAGAATTTTTTTATGGGACGATTTTTGCCTTCGTTTTTGTTATCGTGAATAGTTTAGAGTTGTTGTTGCTATTTTTGTGTGTTAGCAACAAACATATTTGAGGTTTTTGTGGTCTGAGTTTTATTATTTGGTTAAAAAATATTTATTAAAGACAGGAGTGTGAAATTTGACACTTGATAATTTACAAATTGTGCATGAACCAGCGTTGCCAGGGTAGCTGGCGAAAAGTTACGTTTTTTTATAAAAAAAACCTTAAAAAGTACATAAAGAAAAAGAAGCTAAATCAAAAAGAGCTTTGTTTTTGGACAAAGATTTTTTAAAATTCACTGAATTAGATTATTAAATTTGAAAAATGTTTGTTAAATCAAAAGAGCCGTTCCTCTAAATGCGCTTAATTAAGTTTTCAAATGTTTGTTTTTTACAAAGGCATTAATATTTAAAAAAGAAAAAGTAAGCTGCATTGTTGAAAGATTTTCAAAAGAAGTTTACTATATTTGGTGCAAGAAAATAGCGGGGGAGTGCTGGCAAACGTGCCGCTATGTGTCAAAAAAGGGATGCTATTGTTTTTAACATGTACAGTTTTAATTGATCTATTATATGTATAAGTATATATTATAACTGCCAACAAATATGGTAAATGTGCAGACATACAAAGTACACATGAAAAACTACTTTGACAAGCAATTACCGAAAAAATATTTTGTGCAGTTAAGTTAAAGGGCAGATAACGTTCATGTTTTAGAATGCCAGATATTGAGGGCAATTATCTTAAAAATGCAATTATAGAAATCGCACTGAAAAATTGAATTTTTATGGGCTTTCGAAGTCAAAAGTGCACCTAAACATAAGGCAGCCGAATCAAAACCATCAAAATAAAGAATTTTTTGAGTATCGTTTTTCTACCATCCTAAGGAGTTTTGCCTTTTTATAATTTAGAACTTAAAATTTTTAATTTTTAACCAAAAACGTGAATAAACGTGACACGTGTGCAAAATGAAGCTCCCCATTTTAGGTTGCTCTATGTTAAAAACTACCTTTATATTATTTAGTAATGTCCTTTTAATCAATAATGTACATTAAAAGATCTTAAAAATATCTCATACACTAAAAATGATACTTTATTATATGACTAATACAAAGAGTTACGAAAATTAGCCCAAACCGTTAAAATTAAACAGGGTCAAAAAGTTACATCAAATGCAACAAGTGTATCCAAACGGCAACGCTGGCGTGAACGTTGTTTGCGTTGTTGTGCTTATTACATTTCAATTTTTTTATATATTTTCTTTTGGGTTTTATTTAATTCATTGCAATTTCCTTTTTTAACAAAATAATTAAGTATGTAGGCGTTTTACTCATGTCAAAATTTATTTTAAAGAATTTTATTTAGAAAACGGAGAATAACGTGCATATACAAATATTGAAAACTGTATTCAAGTTTAAAATATCATACATAAACAAGTTCACCATGGGTTCCTTCTCTTTTAAACCGATTTAGCAATATCCTGCTGTCTGTCTTCTTAATTAACTTTTTAAAGCGAATGAATTCTTGCGCAGCCGATATTGCTACAAAACTTTAATAAATTTTCCCGATACTAAACTTCGATACACTGCACTACTAAAATTGAACAAAAAACTGAATTGACAGGGGGTTAATTTTTTTTAATTCAGATGTGTTTTCCTTCATATAATGCTAACCATAAGAAAAAGGAAAAGTGATTGCCCATATAGAACGTTTTAAAAGAAGTCCTAGAAAGTAAGGACAATTTTTTTCAATAAGAATTTGGTTGGCACAAGTGAAGCAAACGGCTTTCTCCGCGTAACACTTTCAACATCTTTTTTTTCAAAATTAGTTTTCAAATCAGTCGCTAAGGGCTTGTGACATTTTTTAATAAATAAAGAAAAATGAATTTAAAAAATTAGTAAACTTTTATGTCTGAAATTATCAATAGTAATGCTCGTATTCATAATACTTATAGGAGGTTTATTAAATTCTTATTTGACAGATGTCTAGGGCATAATTCTCAAAAAAGCCCTTAATAAACCTTCTATAAGTATTATAAAAATGGGCATCAACTTGTCCTTTCCTTTTCTCTTATTTACACAATTTAATAGACTATTTGTTATAAGTAAAAGAGGTTAATATTTAATAAGTCTTGAATTTTTTTATTATAAAATATTGTATTTGTATGTTTGTATATCTTTTGAAAATTTTTATTAACGCTTTTCGGGCAATAAAAAGGGGTCAAAAGATAATTAAATTGTGTAATGATTCTTTTCACACTTTTGTTGTAAACAAATGTAAAGGAAAAATAATATAAAAACACAAAAAGGAAATTGTTGTTGCTAGAAATTAGATCCATTAACCCTAAACATTTACCATTTATGTATGAATTAAATTGTTTTATACATTCCGTCATGTGGTGTTTTATTTAATTTCCTTAAAAAAATACAGGGTAATAATGAATATAGCAAACGAAAGTATGTTAATAAAAATAAGCGTATAAAAAATGGTTTTTAATTCATTTAATTTCATCACACATTAATATTGTGTTAAAAATTAATTTATTTAAGGTCCTTTTTGAATTTGTTATGAACCAAATGTCTCTTTTAAAAGTTGCCATACTTTACAAAGCTTATAAGTATATTCTTTTAATGAATGAAAGAAATTATTTATAAATTACTAGCTGACCCGGTGAACTTCGTACCACCTACTAATTATTGAATATATGGATTTTTAAAACAAAAATACAAAGTTTATTTAGTCAAATAGTTCATTGGAATATGTTATAAGGAAAACAAAAATTCAAAAAGATTACAAAAATAAGGCGTTTCAGGTAAAAGCTGTTAAGGAAGCAATGTATTTTCGTGCATGGGTTATGTTTAGGTTAATTCCCTTCAGTGCAGTACCTTGTGATACAGGTATGACACGTTTCGTTTTGTTATCAGGTGCAAGTACAAATAAAGCAGATGGTTTGCCCACACGTAAACATGCAAGCTATATTTGGCTATGAGAAAAACATGTATTTTCTAAATTAAGACAACAAATACTCAAGGATTGTCCTTGTGATTTGTTAATCGTCATTGCGAATGCAAGGCGAATAGGAAATTGGATTAGCTTAAACTCAAAAGGCATATCGGTTGGTATCATCGGAATTCTCGGTATGAGAACTTCTTCCCCTTTGAATTTTCCTCTTAGCATAATTGCGTGTATAACATGGACCATCAGTTTCGAATTACCAAATGCGTTCCATTGCTAAGTTTTGGTTGGTTTAAATTTCGAAGCACGATAACTACCGAACTACCTTTAGTTGTAAGTTGTGCGGTGGTAAGCCAGGCACATCCAAGGAGCTTAAAACTTCAGTTGAATAGTTGGTGGCTTCATCTTCGTTTGTTACACAATCAATAGATTTAAAAGAATGCATAGTACCAACGATTTGATTTCGAACTACAAACATAGTTTAAATCATCAACATCTATATTTTTAGCTGCTAAAATTAACCGTTCACTCAACCAGTCATAATTTTTCCCGTTAGCAATTATGTTGGGGAATACTTTCTGGATGAGCTCTTTTATTGACAATACAAATTTACAAAAATTTTGAGGAAACAAAATCAATCCGTTTGATTCGTAGACAGGAATACGGCCAATACCGATAGCCAAAAATTGGTTGGAGAAATCTTAAGCTGATAAATCGTTGAACAATGTTTTCTATCAACTGCAGTATCTTTGCAAAACGCCACAGACTTGAAATTTTAAAGCAAGCACTTATTCGATCAGCAGCCGTCGATCTTGGAATGACTGGCAGTGCTTGGCGGAAATTACCAGACAGTAAAATCATTCCACCTCCAAAACATCTTAAATCACTGCGCAGATCTTCTAGTGTTCTTTTAAGATCTTCTATTGCACGCTTGTGTACTATTGTGCATTCGTCCCAAATATTGATTTTACACGCTACTAAAACTTTGGACATGGCGGAGTTTTTCGCAATGTTGCATGTCGGTTGCTCTATATTTTGAAGGTTTAATGGCAATCTTAACGCTGAGTGAGCTGTGCAACATCCTTCTTACAATTTTGCCGCTATTCCAGATGAAGCTTCCGCTACAGAAATGTTGGATCTCGCACGAACAGTGGCTTAAATCAATGACATGACGAATGTCTTCCCAGTTCCACCGGGGGCATCCAAGAAAAAAAACCGTCATTTCCATAATCAATTGCCTTCAATATTATATCATAGACTTCCTTCTGTTGGAGGTTTAAGAGAGAAACATTGGTTTGAACTAATTGGTTCAACTCATGTCGATCGTATTCACGTTTAGCCTCCAATTCTTGATTTAGTAGCTCATTCGTTTCATGTTCTGGTGCTGGCAGTCCTAACCTGACTAACAAACTGCCGCAAATAAGGTAACACATGTCTTCAATTAAGAGCAAGGCCCGGTTATGCATCTTTTTTTTTCCATGTTATTATTTTTGGACCTTCGCTAATGCGAACTAACAATATGTTTTCAAATTCTAAAATTATGTAATTGATATTAGTCCAGTCAGTACCAGACCAAAATTGAAGTTCTCATAATAAGGTAAATAAGATTATGCATCTTTGCATTGAATTCAAGATTTGGATTTCTCTAGCTGACAATTTATTGATGTAAAATCTCTTCATTGTCCTTGTATTTGTTCCACAGGTCACTTAGACTTGACGGGAAGCATGTCAATAGCAAATAATGACAATAGCAAATAATGTTTGTATATGCCTCAGCGATTGTCGTATATCAATGAGTTTCGTTTTCAAGCAAATTGAGTTCTTGACATGCAGCACAAAATGTTGGGCAGACTATGATGTTGGACCACGAACATTCACCAGCAAAAACCGCAAATAAAAGCATTCATCATTCTTCAGATGAACTGTATAAATGCGACCAAGAGCATCACTTGAATGCACATCCAGATGCCCAAGAACCATAGTGCCTTTCTTTCAACGTTAAATTTTTTTTGAAGAAGCGTTCCAGGTGTAATACCGTTGCATCTCCGAGTAAAGTAAAGTTTGTGCAAACGGATCGCTTTGACAAACAGCAAAGGATGTACTTGATCAACTTTACTGAATTAGAATATTCAACATTGCAATGTGTATTAAATGATTTGGAAAGAAGTGGCGAATATGGCACAGTCCAACTGTTGTCAATCACAAAATCGTTTCCTTTTACTTTTTTTTGTAATAGTTTGATCGTTGTCATTGGGCGATCAACGCCGATACAGTAGATAACCGTCATTGCCAGTGATAGTTTTCGCCGTCAATTTTCTTGGATAATGCTTGGAACACTTGCCGTCGACCATGAATCATATTTGTAATTACAACATCATGTAATTCTTGATCTGTTTCGGGATCAGGGATCTCGGCACTTATAATATCATCTATCTGGTTTGGTCGAACTTTTTCGACTTACCAAATAAGAATGTCTGCATGCGGCAAGCCTCGTTTTTGCCATCTTATTGAATACATCCAGCATTAAGTATCTCTAAACACGTGTTGCCTAGCAATATATATAATCAGCAAACGAATTTTTACCTAAACACACATAATTCACAAAATATTATCCTTAATAGCGTGTCAATAACGTTATAAACATGTTTGTTTGTTTCTTTAATAATTGCTGAAAATTACTAATAAAGCGTGAATAGAAAAGCTGTAGCCAATCGCATCTTTCATGATGGGAAGCTATTACCAAGTAAAAACTTCACAAACAGTTCAGTTTATAATGGCTTCATTATTTTGTAGCCCTATCCGCCAATAATTTTTTTAAATGTTTGTTTTGCTTACAAAACAATGTATAAAAAAATTGCGTTAATGACTCACTAACTGACAGACAGATTAATCATTGCATAGCCTAAATGCTTAGGGAAAGTCTTGAAATATGTATTGGTTAATTTTGTAGCTTCTAAACTAAAAAATATAGAATTATAATTTAATTTACGCTCCACAGGTTTCAAAGTTATGAATGCATTTTTCGTACTTTTTTTGAAATATTAGACCATTATAGGCGAAACATTTTGAAACTCTTATATCCATTTTGTACCTTCGGAACCGAAAAAGATAAAAAGAGGCTCAAATTATATTTTGATATTGCGTTCGACAGGTCTCGAAAAAATATGAATATAAAATTTTGATGATTTTGATCCTAAGGGGTAAAAAGGGATAAACATTTTATTGATAATTTTTAAGTTATTTCTGTTACTTTTAAACTAATAATTTAAATTTCGTTCAACTGGTTTAAGCAAAATATGAACACTTTTTTTGAAGTTTTTTTACAGTTATTGAGACTTATATAAGAAAGTATTTTTGTTGTACGGGAGATGCCGTGCCCATTATTCCCTTTTCTCTTAAGTATACTCACCACGATTATGTATATTAGCAAACATAACACCCACAGACAATTTTGAGACTCTAACTATAAGAATTATTGAAGAACATGTAAAAAAAATCAAATTGTACGGGAGGTGCCAGACCAAAAAGTTTGGAGTCCTTAGCTGTCACAGTTAATGAGATACACATATATATATTTCCATGCAATTATAGGTTCCACACTCATAATTCACTTCCTGCCTATACTCATCTTAGTTATGCATATTAGCATAATAAATACCCATATTAAATTTGGAGATTTCAGCTGTTACATTTATTGACATATATATGTAAAAGATTTTTTCTTGTAAAGGAGGTGCCACGCCTATTATTTTCTTCACGCCCAAACTCAGCTTAATTGTAAACATCAGCATTGTAAACACCTACATACACTCTGTATGCATACAGAGCACAATTATGCATATTAGCACTATAAACATCCGTACGAAGTTCGGAGACTTCAGCTGTTACAGTTGTTGAAATATATACAAAAAACTATTTTCGGTGTATGGGAGGTGACACGCCTATTTATTTTTTCCCGCCCATACAAAGCTCAATTATGCATATTAGCACTATAAACATCCGTACGAAGTTTGGAGACTTCAGCTATTACAGTTGTTGAGATATATACAAAAAACTATTTTCGTTGTATGGGAGGTGCCACGCCTATTTATTTTTTCCCGCCCATACAAAGCTCAATTATGCATATTAGCACTATAAACATCCGTACGAAGTTCGGAGACTTCAGCTGTTACAGTTGTTGAAATATATACAAAAAACTATTTTCGGTGTATGGGAGGTGACACGCCTATTTATTTTTTCCCGACCATACAAAGCTTAATTATGCATATTAGCACTATAAACATCCGTACGAAGTTTGGAGACTTCAGCTATTACAGTTGTTGAGATATATACAAAAAACTATTTTCGTTGTATGGGAGGTGACACGCCTATTTATTTTTTCCCGACCATACAAAGCTTAATTATGCATATTAGCACTATAAACATCCGTACGAAGTTTGGAGACTTCAGCTATTACAGTTGTTGAGATATATACAAAAAACTATTTTCGTTGTATGGGAGGTGACACGCCTATTTATTTTTTCCCGACCATACAAAGCTTAATTATGCATATTAGCACTATAAACATCCGTACGAAGTTTGGAGACTTCAGCTGTTACAGTTGTTGAAATATATACAAAAAACTATTTTCGTTGTATGGGAGGTGCCACGCCTATTTATTTTTTCCCGCCCATAGAAAGCTCAATTATGCATATTAGCACTATAAACATCCGTACGAAGTTTGGAGCCTTCAGCTATTACAGTTGTTGAGATATATACAAAAAACTATTTTCGTTGTATGGGAGGTGCCACGCCCATTTATTTGTTTCCGCCCATACACAGCCCAATTATGCACATCAATAAATAATTTAGTTGTACCAAATTTGGAGACTTCAGCTATAATAGGTATTGAGGTATGTGAAAAAAACTGTTCAATTTGTATGGGAGGTGCCACGCCCAGTCGGAATTTCCAAAAAATAATTAGCCTAAAACGCATTCCCAGATATCGGGTATGTCTTTTTTTCAAGTTTCATTAAAATCGGTCCAGCCGTTCTTGAGTTATAAGCGGTGTCACTAACAAAAAAAAAATTGTTCTTTTATATATAAGATTTTAAGTAAATATAACCTATAGAATTTTTTGTGTGTAGAACAGTACAAAAACAACAGATATTTTATTGTTGTTGTTAAAAAAAAGCTTATAATTAGACTATTGTTACTTTCGATTGTTTTTTAGCTCTACGTTAAATCCAATTATCCAACTCGCAACCTGTATTGTATTGTTGTAACAATGTAAATTTGTAAAACTTCATATGCATTCACTTGTCAAAACAGAGCTTGTAATTGGCCAAATGTTTTAGTTATTTCAAAACACTGACTTTACGAAATAATTTTTATCGTATAAAATATCTCTTTTTAATGTGTCTGCGGTATCCGTAGTGTATAAAATATAGAATAAAGAGTTTGTATGCAATCAGCACAAAATAATATTTAGCGTCACCACTGGGATATGACACACAGCCACATCATTATTATCAGAAACACATTTTCTTCTTCTTTAATTTCCTTGTGCAGTAATAACCGCGTACACTGCATCAGTGCGTAGACGTTCCCAAACGTCAAGGCTCATTGAAATGCATCGCTTGTCATTACCAGCCTTATTATAAATAGTTTACGATTTAACTGGGAAACAAAAATGCAAAGATGAATCCCTTTGTAAATGTATTTTTGTTTTTTTTTTTCTTTACTTTTTCCCCTTTTTAAGAATGAATTATTTTTATAGTCGCTGAAGTGCTGATGTTGTTGGTGCTTATGACAGCGTTCATATTATGCTAGCAATTTGGCTGTTGAATACTGCTTATTCCTGCTGAAAATTTGTTGATGCGTTTTTCTACAATGTGGTGTGTCTATCTGTCATTATATTTCCTTTCATTATGATGTATTATGTAAATTATCAATTAAAATATTAACCGTAGAAGCATTATTAATTGAAATTGTTTCTATACATGACTTTTAAAAGTCTTTCAGAATAATTGTTAAAAAAAATAAAGCAGTAAAAGTGATTATAAAACATGTCATGTCTTCACCGGGATGGCTGATAGAATGTTTAACGGCCTGTTTGCGTCTTAATTTTTTTCTGTTGGTCCAATGTGTTGTCATCTAATTACTGCTAAAGTGTTGCTTTAATTTATGGTTTCATTTTATAATTCACAATTTTTTTGTAAAGCAAATCAAGTGCCTGAACGTAAAGAATTGTAAATTAATTTCATGATTTTTTTTCATTTGTCTTTGGAATTTCCAAACGGATTTTGAAACACGATATGCAAATGTTTTAACGTTCAAGTTTCTCTTTTATTATTGTGTTTTGGCAACTCTAGGTCTTACAGAGAAATGGTTCTCGGTGGTCGACATATTTATGTATATTTTCTTTATATATAACAAGAATTTTACGGTTTGAACCCAGTATCTTCGGACTGCAGCACTAAGGCGTTACCACATAGGCCTCTGATGCACCTATTTTGTAAATGTTATTAACAATTTTGTTCGTGTTATGCAACAAAAAAAGAATTATCCACATAAAGTTAGCAAAACCCCCCAGTTGCATTTTTAACCAGAAAGAAACAAAAACAAAACGCATGTATTTTAAAGCATCAACAATCCGTTCTGTCTTTTTCTAGGAACACAACACGGGCGTACGACGAACTTTTTGCTGCAAATATTCGTTGCCATAAAACATGTATGTGCATATGAAAATGCGCACAATAATGACGTGTGTCGCAATTCGTCATACGCGGCGAACTCAGCAATAGATTTATTTCTATCTCATACGCCGGCAAACGACGAACAAACCAGTGCAGTGGACGAAAATCATCGTACGTCCGGGTTGTGTTCCTAGCACATCCGTTGAAATCAGTGTAGTTAGATAGGAAGATTTTCTCCGCAATCAGAGTTAAATTTTTTTTAAATAAATGGGAATGAATCATAAAGTTTTTATGTATATCAACCATGGGTGAAATAGATGATGATGACTCAAAGGCAGCGTTGCCTGTTGGTTACATTTATTACATTTTATGTAACTTTTTTATCCTCTATGTAACATTTTAACAAATTTAAACGTATAAGACCTTATTTGCATAACTTTTTATTCTAGTCACAGAACAAGACATAATATGTGATAAAGGAGATATTTTGAACCACTTAAAATGTACATTATTGATTACATCTAAAGTGGGAGTTATACATAAAATACAACATTTTTAAATGAAGTATAAGTAATTTTTGACATAACCCTTCCTAAAAGGACAATCCAATTGTGACAGAAGTGACTATTTAATTACATTTTTTAAGGAAATTATTCACAGGGATGGTAGCATTTTAAACTTTTAGAAATATCCTTTAAATGCCTGTTACGGGTGTGATTTTATAAATTTAGAACAAAACGAAATTTATTTATATAAGAAAATAAGTTTCCCCTTTTAAAGCCGCTTTGCGTGGAATCGCTCGAACATGAATCGGTAATAAAATATTTATGATTTGTGTTTTTTGTAACAAGGATCTTGTAATTTTTATGTATATTTTAAATACTTTAATTCTTGAATGTAACTTTTATGAAAAAACTTAACTTTTTGCATGAAAGTGTGTAACTTTTGTAGCTTGATATATTTATTTATTTTTCTCTTTAACCTATTAGTAAGACTTTAAAAATGAAATATATAATAGAAAGCATAATATGCCTTTAGGAGCCTATTTTTTAATAACCTTGCCAAAAACACTTTAAAACTATAAACAGCCTGCCTTAAGGCGCAGAGAATATGTGCTTAAATAACAAGCATTCTTAGTTGTTTATTATTTTAATCACTCAATTTCATGGTGCGTTATCGTTTGTCATTACAATCATCATCAATTAGATATGTATTTAATCAAATCATAACAATCGCTATCAAATGTCAAGTGTTGATTGCTTGTTGCCAGAAGAAAAGCATAAATGATAACTTTATTAAATGTGTATCCCATAGTATTAAAAGTCATACGTCTTCATTATCGTTAACAATTCGTACATCAAACATTGCGTTGATGTGTTTGTTTATTTACTGATTTGCGTGCCTTAATTTGCATAACCAAGCTGTGTGTTTTTGAAAAGGTTAGTTATACCCACACCACATATGTCGATGGAATGGAAGTTGAAAACTACATCGTTGAAATAGTTAACGATTTTACCTACCTCGGCACCGCCATTAACAAAACAAATAACATTAGTTTTGAGTTAAAAAGAAGAGCAATGTTGGCCAATAGATGCTGTTTTGGACTAAGTAAGCAGTTTAAAAGCAAATCCACTTCCCGACAAACAAAAATTACTCTCTACAAGAAATATTTTCCCGTGCTTATTTATGACTCTGAAGCATTTGTTCTTGCAAAAGCAGATGAGGCAGTGCTTGAAGTTTTCGAGGAAGATTCTTTGGAAAATCTTTGAACCAATCTGGGTTGACGGAAAATACCGGTGTCGTATCAAAATTTAACGTTTACGTTGGCTAGGTCATGTTGTGAGAATGAATGAAGATGATCCAGCTAGAAAGTAGTTTTAATGCGAACCTGGTGATGGATCACGCAGAAGAGAAAGACCGAAACTCCGATGGAAGGAGCAAGTGGAGAAATATCTTGAAACTTGGTGTCAGAAATTGGAGAAGAAGCGTAGAAGATCGAAGCGCCTGGAGATCAATTTCAAGTTCGGCTAATGGAACGAACGTTCTGTAATAGCCATCCAAGTAAGTGAGTGAGAAACCCAACTCCAAGTATACCGATCGACTCAGATTCACTTCCTGAGTCAATTTAATCATGCCCGTCCGTGCGGCTTGGTCTCCATGTATTGTGGTTATCAAAGTACAGGTCGTAGTTTTGGAGATATATTGATGAAATTTGACACAGATAAGTTTTCAGCTCTGGCACGAAGTCTATTGCTTGTGATAACAATCGGTTCAATTTTTGGCATAGTCTTAACACAAATGTCCTTCCGGAATAAGCATTTTGGTATATAAATATTTTGAATATTACTCAAACAAATATCCTTTCGGAATAAGCATTTCGAGCTAAAACTGACTTAAACATTATTTTATTTTGACAAAATTTTGCATATGTGTCTTGCTTTATGTCCTGATTTTTTATTTATTACATTATTTTTTTAATGGTTTATTATCTGTACATAAATCTTTACGTTTTTTATTTTAATTAAAGGTACGTTTGTGATGTAACTCTTAGTTACTTTCAGCTATTAATTAATTTATTTATTTCTTTATTCAGTCAATTTTTGTATTGTATGTGTGTATTTAAATAAATGATTATTTGAAATCACGTTTTTCGTGATTTAAAATTTAACGCACGTTTGAGAATGTTTTTGTGGGAGGTGATGATTAAAAATATTTTTTTCGTTGGTTTGCCAGTCGGTAAATACTTATTTAACTATTTTATTAGAAAAGTGTATCTTTTCACACTTTTTAAATAAATTTAGTGATCGACCAGGTTTGTATTGAAATTCTTCTTTTTATAAGGCTCTAGATGAACGTTAAAAAATGTATATTATTTGTTTTTTAATTGTAGAATAATTTTTATAAAAAATATATTAAATTCATTTTGTATAATTAGTAGTAATTTTCAACGATACGTTTTTTCTAATGATTTTTAAAACAGATTTGCCTTAAGAATTGCAGCCAACATCTATAAAAGACAAAGTTACGTAATATTTAATTAAAATAAGTGAAAGTATTTTTCCATTGTATCCACAAGTTTTATGTAATATTTTATTTAAAAAAAAAATTGCAAACAGTAGGCATATCCACAAGGAAAAACATGTAAATAATTGTTTTCAATTTCAAAAAGGTCCCAAACTTTTATGCCTCTATGCTACTTACAACAACAATACTTGGCTTGATAATAAGTTAATACAACAATAATGATATAAACGTATATAAAAGATAAAATAGCCAAGATAAAAATGTACATATTGACTACACACTAGCCAGCCATGAAGCACTCTTGCCTGGCTTCCATTGCTAGACAAAAGCAGCGCTTTAAACAGGGGGTTGATGTTTAACTAAAACGATGATTGTTAAGGCCGCCAGCTAACCAGGAGTTATTTTGCCGTTTTGTTGTTTTCCTTGTAAAAACCAGACACAAAAAAGCTTTTATAACAATGACTAATGGTAGAAATACAGTGCAAGATGAAGAAAATACATAACAGCAATAGGCAGCAACAACAGCAGCAACAAGCAACATTTATTAGAGTTGACTACTATTTTAACTACTGCTAATGTTTGAAGTTCTATACTTACTTACTTTGATTTTTATGATTATAATGTTGTTGTTGTTGCTGTAAATGGCTAATCATTTATGTTTCCAAAAAGGATCAATGATGCTAACTAGGAAAAAAAAACAAAAAACTTGTTAAAGAAGCCAAACATAAATTGCAATGCATTTGACTCCACATGAAACCAACTGTTATTTTGTCTAATTGTCTTTTTTCTTAAAATAAGGTGTACAAGTGAGTGTCTAAAAACTATGGTGAACAGTGGGAAAGAAGATTAATTGGTTGGCAAAAGCTAACGCCGTATAGAGTACAAAGAAACGGGGATCCTCAAATATGAAAAGTTTTGCAAACGTGAGTGTTAGTAGTTACTTAAACATAGCAATGTTTTTAAATGCCTGCTTACAAAATAGGTACCATGGTGGAATAATAAGGTGACCTCGTTCCTACAACAACAACTTCCTGTAAAAATTAAGCATGTATTTTGTTGTTGCACAATTCCAGCTTAGTTGTCAAAAATGTTGCTTTCACACATACACACAGTATACACAACCATTATATAACATAAAAAATTTTCCAAGCTAAGCTGATCAGTTGCTTCTACCTTGATAGGGACTATCAAAAAGTTTAGACAAATTCTTTTGCTTAAATTTCTTTAATATTTCAAATGTAGTGTTTGTCTATGGAATTTTATTTAAAGTAAATATCTGCAGTACATTTCATAATTATTTATTTGAAATTTTCTATATAAATACAACTGAAATAGAGTTGAGTTGTAAACCTAAATAGGGGCTTAAATCCATATACAACCCTATGTTGTCTTATTCTTATCCTATTTGCATTTATCACATGGCTAAATGTATAAATATGAATTAATATTCCGTACACTCTCAAAAAAAACTTAATTTTTCAGGTAGTTTCGAAAAAATTACATAAAAATGCCGACGTAATGGTCGCCTTTGTTTTTATTTTTTGTTTTGCCATTTTTTCAGTATATACAGTCTTAACTTAAAGATTAATATATGTCTTAATGAAATAAATAATACTTTTGATTTATTCTATGAAAAGCTTGTCTTCAAAACTTAAGCTTTGGTCCCACTGTGAAATGTTTTACTGCTTCATTGTTGTTTGGTTGTAAGTTGCTATAAACCTACTTGCAACAGTTAAGAAAAACAAACAAAAAACCTGCAAATACATACGTTACTTCTTTTCCATTAGAACATATCGCACTTTAAATCATACATAGTCACAACTCAAAATTAATTACAACCATTTATTTTGTCTTAAGCCAATATCGAACACATAAATTTCGTTTGCATTTTTGGAATTTTTATTCTATTACGAATATTAGGCTCTCAGAAAAAAAAATGATTTTGAGTTGTGACTGTTTTTAGTTTAGTGTGCGATATGTTGTGTCATTCTTTCGAATATTTCTAAAGCTTTTAATATAAAGTTTTCAAAATAATTTTGTTTAAATTTTAATGTTAACTCAAATATTCTACTTAATTTGCTCTGTTAACCAGCTTTTGGACCATCATTTCTACATCGTGGCATAAATTTAAACATAACCAAACACTTATCTTCTCAAAATTTTTTTCATGTAAAATTAATTTTTCTAAAATAATTTGTTAAGATCTCAGATTATTTTAAATATTCAACTAAGCGCGCTTGATACTTTTGGGACCATAATTTCTATATCACGCTATCAGTGCACAAAATTTTACAAAAAACAGCATATTGCGACGATGACGGGACCCTTCCGTCAAGGTTGATTCGACGCTTACTTTTAAGGTCATATTTTACGAAAAATTATAACAATATTTGCTGAAGTGAAATCAGTTTTTAGAATTAAAAGCAATATTAAGTTGCTTTAAAAACTTTATTGAATTTTTTATTTATTAATTTTTCCTTATAAAAAATAACGCTATTTACATTTTTTTTTTGTTTTTTAACTCTATTCATTGTATGTATTATCTAAATTTAATTACTTTTTACTTTTAGGTTATTATCAACCAGCTGGACCACTGATCTCACCACACGTTATACAACCAGTCACAGCTGGTCCGCCAATGCCCCCAAATGTGCCATTGTTACCAGCCACTGCAAATAAAATCAAGTCGCAAACACCAACCACATCAACAGCCGACGGTAGCGAACACCTACCAACGTCGGTTCAGACAAATCCTGCATCTGCAGAACATACCGACTCGGATGTTCTTATTACAGGTGGTGATTTGGCACCTTTTCGCTATCCACCACATAGTTCCAGTGGTACACCGCCAGTCACAGCAGCGGCGCATCATAGTCAACAGCAGCAGCATCATCAATTACATCAACAAGCAGCTGCAGCCGCCGCAGCAGCAGCGGCCGCTGCGGCTGCTGCTGCTCATCAAGGTTCACCATATCCTCGATCAATGCATGCTCAGATGCATTATTCTACAGCATATCCGGCTAATTATTACTCACCATATCCCGGTGAACCCATGTGCTATTCACCACCTGCCTACCAGTCCTACTTTCCAACCAAAGTCTTTCAGAGTGCACCGCCGCCACCGCATCATACGGCCTACCGTCGATATCCATACTATCAACCGGGTCATCCACCCCCACCACCGGATTTATATGAACAAGCTCCACCACCCCCCACAGCAGCTCATGCTGCACCACCTCCGGGTGGCCCGCTACCACCACAATCTGGAGGGCCTCCGCCACCTCAGGGTGGTTCACAGTTAGTACCGGCTGGTCCGGCAGCACATAGTCAACATTTGGAACACTATCCCGGTCCGCCTGGTTATTATCCCAGTTACAGTACAGGAGGCGGGGCAGCTGGCCAGTGTTATTCACGCAGTATTCAAGCTCCGTATATGGGTAAGGAAAAGTATGGTTCTCATTAAGATAGAAGTGTGTACGTTAAGGAAAGAATGAATCTCTTTTTGTTTGCAAAAACTTTTTTTTTGCACGCTTTTCAAATTCTTTTTTTATTTATTATTTAAGAAAACAGCAGGTAGGCAGGCCACAGCTTAATTTAACTTATCAACACGAGGATTTAAGTTGTTTAACACATACTAATTTTGTTACCCGTTTGCCGTTTTATTTTATTGCACTGCCTATAACATAGACATATTCATTTAAACAGTGGCAGCCTTGTGCAGGGCCGCTGATTAGAAGCTTTTCTAAATTAGATTTTCTAAGCAGGTCTTAATATGTTTAAACTTTAATTTGGCTTGTTCTTTAACAAGTATTGGTTTGTAAAGCTAAAGATCTTAAAGATGGTTAAACGATTTATTTAAAACATTTTTTAAAAGACCAACTCAGAAAAATACTTTTCATTTTAAAATCAGGTTCCTCCACCGGTTGTCACACTTGCCGGTTAGTCTTGCATTGATAGTTCTGTTATTTAAAGTTTATTATTTATTTATTTTTAATGTTGTTTTATTTTTGTATATGTATGAATTTATGCAAAGTAAGTGTTGGGCTTAAAAATTTTTTAATTTTTTTTTATTTCGTTACCCTAGATTATCCGCCACAGTGTCCGTGTCCAATGCAACAATCGTGTCCAAAAAACGTCCATACTGGGCCTCATATTGGTAGCAACAGCAGCAGCAACAACAGCAGCAACGTCAACAACAGTACTTTCACCAGCAACAGCAACGTAGCAACAATGATCAATCACTGCAACAACAGCAGTTCGAATGCAACTTTGTCACACAGCAACAACAACAGCAACGCCAACATAACAATGAACAACAACAGTTCGAGTACCAACAGCAACAATTTGATGATGAATGCTAAGAGCAATTATAGCAGCAGCAACAACGTCAATAGCAATTGCAGCAGCCAAGCATTGACTACCAGTAGAGGCCCAGTTAAAAATTTCCCACCCACCACCGTCGCCGGCAGCACCACGAGCCCAATAACACTTAATGAAACACGAAAAGATACGCTAAAAACTTTACCGCTATTATCGATAGCAGTTAAAACGGAAGTGTCTACGGATGATACGGACAATAAGAGCCAGTATGAAGAGAATGTTTTAACACCCTTAACACCTCCCGAAAACTACAGCACAAATGAGGAAAAATTGCGGGATTCCTTGGAAAGGGACACAGTAACTACAGTGCCTCTAGAGGAAGATGTTGAAGATGCTATAGACAAACTACAGGCAAAGAATCCAAAGCTTTCGCTTCAATTAGGTAATAGTGCTCCTTTGTTGGCCATTGCAAAAGCTATTGATGCTTACGACTTGACCTCCACCACACCGCCAATGCAGAACAATACCTTACAAGTATCTGCCACTGCACAGTCTGCCCAGCAAACGGTGGGTAGGAGAGCTAGAATTGGAAAATCAATGGCTTGGAACATGGTGTATGCAGGAGCTGCCTCCCAACCTAATGGAATTAATAATCCAGCTTCTTTGCCCAATGTACCCAACCAATTAGTGCCAATTATAACCCCTCGTTCTACTTCACAGCCATCTTCACCCATGCACCAATACAGCATTCCTAATTCACCCCAAACGGCACCAACAAATTCACCACAACATAATAGACATACTAACAACGTTAGTGGCATATTGGTAAATACCACTATGTCAGCAACTATTACTCCTAACAGTATTGTCAATATTTTGAGCACAAAACAAAAAGTTGAAGAAATAGCTACCCCCCTTCTATTGAAGGCTGAAATAAAAGCTGAAAAAATTAAACTAGAGGATGATTTGCTAGACACAGTTCTGCAGCAACACGGTGCAAATGTTGTTGCGTCGTCACCTCAAAAACATATCATACAAGACAAAAGTGAACTTAAGATTATCAAAGCTGAACCCGTATCTCTAAGTGAAGTGCTAAACGAGAGTAAAGTTAAGATTGAAAATGATTCTGAAATCCTTAAAGCTTTTGACTCTACAGTGGCACAAGAGGATCAGGTGATGGAAAGGCATAATATAAGCACAAACCAAATAGCTTCTGATATTAGTAAGCCAATGGCTCGCATGCGCTTGCTGCCTACCTGGCAAAAACCCTTAACGGTTGTCAGCTGTGACATCGATCTTTCAAACGCTTCGGACGATGAAGTATTGGATCTTTGCCACAGCCCCGTTGTAGGATCTTCGTCAGGAAAACGAATTAAAATATTAGAATTTAATAAAATTCAATGCAAAAAATCACCACCCAACAGCTACAAAAGCCTTATCAAACAAGCCAAACCAAAAACTTATTTGTGTTTGAGTCGAAAACTCGACAAGAAATCTAGGTTTGGTAAACTAAGCTCGTCTAAATCCTCTAAAAATAATGGCCTCAATAACGGCATACGTCGTCGAGAGCTAATACTTACCGACCAACAGAAACAAAGACTGAAGGTACGCAAAAAGAAATTGGCTGCTTTAGAAAGGACTAAGCGTGAGGCTAAAGAGCTAAGAAAAGCTGAAATAAAACAAAAACGTGCAGATGAAAAACGCAAGCAAATTAAAATTGAAAAATCAGCTTCAGAAGTTAAACATCAAGTTAAATGTTCCAAGGAAGAAGACAAGTCTAGTGTTGTCAATTTGATGGAACAGACGTCCAAGGTTATTTGCCAAACAGAGGTTTTACATACGGCAGCCGAAACATCATCAAAGTGTTACCCAGCGCAGGCTAAGTTTATTCAATCTGTTGAAACTGCACCTATAAATACACCAAAACCCTCGCCTAAACGAGGAAAACCAGCGAAGAAACCAGCAATGCCCCTACATCTCGTTGAGACTATAGACGCCGTGGCTAGGGGTTATTTTTCAGAACCAGAATGTCGTTCCGCTGTCAGTGTAACAGCCTCGTCCTATCAGAAGGATTGCGCTTTGACAAAAACTGAGGAAGCTGTAAGTAGAAAACCTCTGGTCACGAAAACGCAAAAGAAAATTAAAACCACCTCCGAGAAAAGATCAAAATCAGAAACCAAAAAGCCTCTTAAAGGCAGTAATGAAGATGTTATCAGCTTAGAATCCCTAACAAGGCCAGTTGTAGATGTAACAAACCAAAAAGTTACGGTTTCCTTTAAAACTACCTCAAAAACAGCGGAAAATGAAGTCGAAAAATCAGATACAAATAAGCCATTAGAGAAACAAAATCCCCAACAAGTTGAAACAAAAAATATCAGCAAAAAATCAACAAAAACTACAAAGAAATTAAGTGAGTTAAAATCTAAAAAAGAAGGAAAAATCAAACAGAAATCTTGCTCTACTAATAGTAGCAGAAAATCAAAATCTTATAAAAAGTCTAAGGGTTCCAAAAATGCAAAGAGCTCCAACAATATTAACGCTGCAACTGGCGATGATTCTAAGAACAACAATAACAAACCAGAATACGGGTCTAATTTCAAAGGTGGTTGCGGTATTATTGAAACGAATAATAATGAATATGATAAATTTGTTTTGAATGAACCACTTCCAACAACAATAACAACAACATCAACATCACAATCATTGCAATGTAAAGAAAATCACATAGAAGATACACTTGTGCCGGAGGACAAAGAACATCTTACAAAACTTAAAACAGTGGCAACAGCATTACTAACGGATACAGTGGACGGTACAACATCCTTATTACCTTTAACTAAGGAACAGTCTACAACCTCGTCATTACAAAAACAACATTCCAATGATACGCTTTTGGTAGCACCGGTGTTTCTTCCACCTATGCCACGAGTTGTATGTCATTCCCATCATCACCAACATGCAGGAAAAAGAAATCGTTCACGTTTCAAGTTTGGTAATCGTAAACGCCAAAAGCTAAAACATTCCATGGTTTCGTTCGAGCTAGATGATACACTTCCTGCGATACCGCGTGGGGATGTTATTCCAAAGTGGAATAATGGTTGGACATGGGAAGGGGAACCATTTCAGGGTGCTGTGTTTTTAAATGTAAGTCATAGATAAATCTTAATTGAGCGACCATTTTAATTAAAATTTAATTTTTTGGTATTTAGAGTGACGATCCTTTAGTTATACGAACTTGTTATCCTGCAATGCGTCATGTTGAGGGCGACATTATACGTTCCCGCGATTGTGTGCTTCTAAAAGCAAACGATGACAACGAATTACCTTACGTTGCAAAAGTTGCTCATCTATGGGAAAATCCAGAAGATGGTAATAGTTTTGATCATTTGTCCACTTCGTAAACGCACTAAAATAGTTTCTTTGTTTCGTTTTTTAGGTGAAATGATGATGTCGTTATTATGGTATTATCGTCCTGAACATACCGAACAAGGTCGGCAACCCAGTGACAGTCCAGACGAAGTATATGCTTCTCGACATCGGGATCACAATTCTGTGGCCTGCATTGAAGATAAATGTTATGTTTTAACTTTCAGCGAATATTGCAGGTAAGAAAGTTCATTAAAATTATCAATTAAATAAAATGAAAGTTCAAATGTTTGTGTACAAATATTGTAACGTCTGTGTGCCAGCATGCCTTAAGTTCATTCGTTTACTCAAAGTTTTTAAAAATTTTTGAATATTTTTACTGGATTGCGTTCGTTTACACAAAATCCAGTAAATGAGAACACAAATTGAGAGCGCAAAGTGACAGTTGTCTTACTGAGTATTTAAAAATTTTTACTGGACAAAATTTTACTAGTAAAAATTACTAGTAAAATAAAACATATGTTTTCTGATGTAAACAAAAAAATGAAATAACAAACAGCCAAAAAATTGAATAACGAGAAAAATTAAAATGGTATAAAAAGTAATTTAATGTTCACAGGCGAAACAATGGAACAGCTAAGAAATATAGCTAGTACTTTAAGTTTAGGGGAAAGAGTAAATGTAACCAGACATGGCTATGTTTTGCAAAATGCAGTATTGTATCTAATAGAATCGTCATATGAAAGCGAAGATGAAGAAGATATAAGTTTGTTTTAAATGTTAAAAAAGCCAGGATTTCTTCACCCTAACTTGTGTTTGAGAAAGGAAAGAGTATTACGCAATTCTGTTAAAAGCTACTTCCATGACACGGTCCCGACCTATACGTTTAGTTTCGAACACATTTTAGAATATCCAAATCAATTTTGTTGCGGCTTTTTCTTCTTAATATTTACTTTTTACTTGGGTACTCGGTGCAGTCACTTATTACCCAAAATTAAATATTCATGTTTTTTTTACTAACGCTAAGTCTTTCCCTAGCAGTATGTATTGCTCCAGGTGACGTACAAAAGAATAGTCTGAGACTCAACTTAAATTATACCGACAGACTCAGAATCACTTCCTTAGCCAATTTAAGCATATCTGTCTGGCTGGGTGTCCATATACATATTCGTGTGCTCAAAGTAAAGGTAGCATTTCTGAAAAAAAAAATTTGCCATAGGGAGCAAGCTCATTGTTTGTGGTGGTGATCGTAATAGATTTTAACCCCAAAACCAAGTTAACCCCACTCTCAAAAGTCAGTTTGTTTTTGCTTAAAAAAATTTAATGCATTTTTCGAGTAATCAAGTTATTGCAATATATTTTAATCTATCAGCTGTTTTAAGTAGGTAAACTTTTTGTAAAATTTTCCGTTCGCGTACTTTTTACTTAAATGATTTTAAGTGAGAGAAATTTGGTAAAATTACTCAGTATTTGCTAAGTTACTGGACTTTACTGGGAAAGTAAACGAATGAACTTCTTGTTTTTAAAAACTGTCCATTACATATACAGCTTTTTATTTGAAAATCGTGGTAGGCCCTAAAATATCTCACAGCAAAACGCTTAGTAGTGGTATTAGCTGCAAAAAATTTAACAATACAAGATGTTTTACCGTCTCTATCTGGATAGTTCCTGTCCCATTTGTTCGTCATATGTCTCACATCGCAGTGCCCTGTAAGAGTCCCAAAAATGCACCTCAGAATCCCCCTCCTCTCCTTGAGCAGCAGCCCATCCTAGGCCATAAAAGTCAAAAGATCCTGCAATCAGCCCTGTCCCTCCAGGTAATCTCGCTTCCTTGCCAGTCCATCGGTAATCTCATTGCCGGAAACGTGACAATGGCCCGGGACCCAACAGGGTCCAACCCTGCGTGTCACCATGATCGCCCTAAGAGCACATCTGCAGTCGCCCACGAGTCTAGACCTGACATAATGTCGTCCCTCTAGAGCCTTAAGCGCGCCCTGTGCTGATATAATTTTTTCGTCAATTATATAGTCGCACAAGAATATTTTTTTATAAGTATATTAAGGACTTATTTCTTACAACTTGCAAAGAAATTTTCGTTTTAAGAGGGCAAAAAGTCAAAGTTTAAGCTTTGCCCAGAGCTTAAAGACTGCGCCGCACAGTGGGTTCGATGACACCAAAAGTGGAGATTAATTCATGGGAGCCGTAATTGAATTTTTTTTTCAAATCGTTAAATATGCATAAAAAGGCATATTCTGAAAAAAAGATACACGGAAAAAAAATTTATTTATTTATTATTTATTTATATTTTTTATTGACATTTTATTTTTCGAAAAATTATAGTTTGTGTCAGAATTTTCGCCGTAATTTTAAAATGAAAAGTGATTTATTTAAAAAATTAGAATCAAACAAAAGCTTTTATTGTCTTTTTTCTAAAAAATAAAAAAAAAAATATATATTTTGCATAAATATGAATTTAAGTTTAATTTAAAGTCTGAATTTGGGTTTTGAAAGATTTCGAGAAAATTTTACAACTTTTTTAAAAAAGTGACGAAATAAATTTTTATAATTTTTTTTGTTTATCAATAATTGTCATACACTTAAAAAGAAACCATATTATGTTCATCCTCACTTTCATCATCATAATATTCGCTATCATTACTCTCTCTATCATGTATTTCTTGAGAAATAATAGGCGATAGCAAAAGCTGTAGTTCGAAATTTGATAATTGTTGCTTGTCTTTCCGCTCATTTTGTTTATTAATACTAGATATATATGAATGGATCTGAACTAAGAAAAAATCTATTTAGAATATCTTCATTCAACTTTTCTCGGCTGCATTTGCGAGCAAAGTGTTTCCTTTTATTTTTTATATCCTTATTTTCGGCTTCCTGAGCTTATTCTGAAAGTTCTTCAATCGGTATAAGGGAATATTTTATGATTTCGGGACCATGAATTAAAAATTTGTGTATTGTAGGAGTCGTACAAAACCATTTTAACACTCTCGTGAATGAAGATGACTGAAACTTGCTTACGCACCTTTCTCTATTGAAATTAAAATCCTCCGACAACAATAAAAACAATAGTAAACATTGGACGAATGACTATAGCAAAACAAAATACACGTTAGTTTTGTTAAATACATGACTATGAAAAAACACGACTTCAAACAGAAAAATGTTAATAGCAAAAAACGGAGCAACAAAACCGCAAATTTTCTTTTTTGTATTATCAAGCTAAGATTCCATACTTTTAGAAAATATATAATTCAAAACCCAACCTTAACTAACTTAGAAGTTATGGTTCACGAAACATCAAAACTAGGCCAATTGAAAATTTGAAAAAAATCGTCGAAAATATTTTCACACATATTTTCAAAAACACTACATCATTTTTGTACACTTTAATACCAGAAGTTGAAGGTTTCATTCCTAAAATAACACTTTGTTAACGTTAAATTTGGAAATTACGGACTTGTTTAATGCAAAATTTTACTTTTTTCGCTTTTAAAAAAAATTGCGAAAAATGTTTAACTTTGACACGTCACTACGGAGTCAGCTGACAAGATAGATACTTGAAAATTTACATAGTGATGTTTAATTTTATTTAGTTTTATCCGATACCAAATATTAATACAAAAACTTAATTTTAAAAATTCAATTAGGCGTCACTTACGAGCCATTTCAACCCACAGTGCGCCGTGTTAATGAGGTTATATTTTTTTTTTCAAATACAAAAATACGTCACCACAGAGTCCAGATCTGAGCCTCAAAAAAACATTTTTAAGAATACCTTAAGAAAAAACGGGGAAAAGGGATAAAAATAGATTTGGAAAAAATTACAAATTTTAACCGCAGATACGGTTTTAATGAGCTTTACATTATTATATACAGATGCTAATGATGGTTACACAAAACACTAAATCCCGAATTTCTAAATGTTGTTCTAGAAAATTCTGTGAGTGCAAAAAGCATTTTTCGACAAGCAGTCTTTGAAGCAGTTTTGGTTTTCGTTTATTTTTACCCATTACATATTAAAATATTACTTAAAATCTTGTGATTGTTTTTTAAGACATCATTTGCTTAAAAATGTTCATTAAAAATTTTTACGTCTATTTCAATGAACTTACAATAAGTATTAAAGTCTTAAAATTAAGTAATTCATACTAGTTTTTCCAGTGCCAGACTAAACATTTTAGGGCTTAACATGGTTAAAACTTTTTTTCTTTTATATCAAACTAAAAGGACGATAAACTCTATATTTTGTTGTAACATTTTATTTATCTTTTTGTATATTGCAGATATCGCAGGCGACTACGTGCCGCTGAAGAAGACATTGAAGACGTCAACATCGTGCCGAAACGACCCAATTATTATAGTATACGCATTGTTCCCGATAACACTAATCCGGAATTGGTAATGTTTTGCCGGCGAGCGTATGAGTTTCGCACTAAACGTCTTCTAAAGATGCCAAATAAGCAAGATTATTATGTAGTTACGTCATAAACTTAAAAAACACACAATTATCACAAATCATTTAAAAATAAACAAAAAATTAACTACTTTTAATAGAAATTAGAAAACACAAAAAGTATTTAAAGCTATAAAATGAATCATAAAACAAACATTAACGTAAAAACATAACCTCAAAGCATAAAATTGAAATTGTTAAGGCCTTCTTGAAAAAGAAAAGAAATACTAAAGCATTATAATGTTAAATAATGATATTCTATTTTCCCAATTATACAAGAGTTTTTAATATATTGTTTAATATGAAAAACAACAATAACTTCAAATTGTTTTATAAAACAATCAAACATCTATTGTTAGAAAAATAATTAAATAACTTTAGACTAAGAAAGAAAAATAACTAAAACTAAAACAAATAAACAAGGTAACATTTAGTATTAGAGAGAAATCATTTAAAAGAAAAAAGAAAAACAGTAACAACAAAACCATTTACAAAATTTAACCAAAATATTTAGGCATTTAGTTTAAGACTAACAACAAGTAATTGTTTATAACTTAATATTCATGCAAAACAAACAAACAAACAAACAAACTCTTATTTTAAAATGAAAGCAAATTATTTTATAATTACATTTATTAGTATTTTATTAATTATATATATTTCTTTATATTTATTTTTTTCATATAATTTTTTTTTTCTAATTTAAACTAACAAGTCCAAATTTAGTTACTTTTTTTGGAATAAAAAGACCAAATTGTTTTTTAAAACAACAAACAAATTTTTCGAAGAAGATTTAAAAAATCACAAATTTTTTTATACACAATTTTTTTATACCCAATGAAAATTACAAAAACAATGTAAAAACTAAGAAGAATTCTCTAACAAGATATTAAGAGCAAAAAACAAAAAAAAAAACTCATGTACAAAAATCGCTGACATACTTTTATTTTATTATCTTTTTTTAAATTAAATATTATCTAATAATGTTTATTTATTTTTATTGTTTAAACTCCATTTGTTTATCATTAATTATTTTTGTATTACATATTGAAAATACTGTTTGTTTAAAAACAAATTATTTATTTTTTTTTTACTTGATTATAAATACATACAAACATTTATATAGTGCATAGTTATTATTGTACATAGTATAAATCATGCAAACATACATATATTTTTTATGTAATCATTTTGATTGTTTTACATTTATTTTATTTTTAATGAAATATTTGTTGTTTAGTTTTATGAATATTTTTTTTTCGCTTAAAGTTGCAAAATAAAAGAAATCCTTTTGAAATACAATTAAATACAAAATTTTCTTTAAATGTTTTTTTATTAGTTTTGTTTATTATTGAGTTGTTGATAAGTTAATTTTTTGGACCTGATCTTGGGGCTACCACGTAAGCCGGTTTGAGAGAAACCGTTCTTCGAATTTCTATACTAAAATTGTACAAATTGGAAAAAATTTAAATGCATAATTTTTTTATATAAAACTATTTAAAAAAAATCATAAAATATACTTTAATTAAGCCATTGCGTATTTGCCTATTTTCAAAACATAATATTTGCTGTATTTTGAGGCTTTGACATTTAATGGTTTTAATTGGAACGTGTCTTCAAATTTAGCAAATCTTGCGATTTAAAAAAGCACAATTTCAAAGAATAGATGTTTAAATTAAACGACTATGAAGTTTTATGATTTAATTCGCTTTAAATTAAAAAAAAAATAAAAATTCCGTTAGGTTGTACAATTTTTGAAAATAAAAAAAAAACGTTCCAAAATAAACTAAAACTGCTTTTCGAATCTAAAAATCCTTAGAAAGCTTATTAGGTCGAATCTTTCTTACTATTAAACACAAATTGTATTGGCAAAACAATTTTTGAGAAGCTAAAACCGTTTAGCTTTTGTTTAGGTTTGGCTATAAATTGAAAATTACGTTATGAGCTGTCAAAGTTTGTGTTTTTTTTTACTAACGCTTGTAAATTTTTTGAACACATTAAATCAAGACATACAACAAGTAAAAAAATAAATTGTCATAATTTTTCTGGATGCGAATGCTTATTAGTTATTATCATTATAGGATTTTCAGTTTTAAGCTCATCGTATATATTTTTAAAAATTTTTCGCGTATTTTTTAATCAATAAAAAATATATTAAATTAATTCTATATAAAAGGTTAGGCTGGTAAGTAATAGAAGTATACATATTGAACAACAAACAATTACCCATTTAATTAGACGAAAACAAGGTATCCTTACAATAACATAAAAATTAAAGTAAAAATTACGCAAAAAATCGTACTTCATGACACATATTTTAAAGAAAAATGTGTTTGTAGGTCTGCTTAAATAAAATTGAGTTACTTGCTTGTAGGAAATTTTCAGTTAATTTAATTTAATAATAAATTTATTTATTTTATTTGCTTTGTTTTTTTGAGAGTTATATAAAAATTACATGTAAAATGTACTAATAACTAAAAACTGTTATGACAATTAAAAACTGTTTTTAAATAAGACTATTTTTTTAAGCTTTAGGTCTATTTATATGTTTATTTTTTTGCAAATTTTTTCAATATTTCGCCACTCCGTTGTGTGGCATCATCAGGAGGTTATTTCAGTTAAATATTAAAGTTGTTATTTTGGTTTTAAAATTGGCTTTTGGCTTTTCGAACCAAAATAACAACTTTAATATTTAACTGAAATAACCTCCTGATGATGCCACACAACGGAGTGGCGAAATATTGAAAAAATTTGCAAAAAAATAAACATATAAATAGACCTAAAGCTTAAAAAAATAGTCTTATTTATTAACATTAAAAAGGTCAAAAAACTAGAAAAAATAGATAAAAACTGTTTTTGTTAAAATATGTTGTTACTTTAATACTTTTCCATTTATTATAATAAAAATATTTACGTAGAGAGTTATGTATTGAGGTAATATATAACTAATTGGTTTAAAACTATACTTAACATCCACACATACTTATGTATGCCATTGTTAACTTAAAAACATATATAAAAGCATTGGAATTTATATAAGCAAACTAAAAAAAATATTTTAATTATTTTATTTAATTAAGTACTTTTAAGAACTAACATTTATATCAAACATGTGGCCATTAACAATTTCATAAAGTAAGTTAAGGCAATTTGAAAAAATGTATGTAGGTATATAAGAAGGGGTTTTTAAATATTAAACATTTTAAATAACAGCAACAACAAATTACCTTTAATATATTAATAAACACAAAAAACAGCAACACAGGAAGCATTAAATCAATTAAAAAGCTAACAAAAATAGGTAAAAAAAAACAAAATATTTTATTATTAAAAATAATAATAAATTTTTTTTTTGAAAAAAATCTATATTTATATACAATACACAAATATATATACATACTTACTTACTTACATAGATTAAAACATGTTTTATTATTTCTTTCAAATAATTCAATGCTACAAAGTTAAGCATACAACCCCGATTAATTCATTAACAAAACCAACAGGTAAAATAAAACTCAAACTACAAATTTTGTGCAGAAAAATATTTAAAAAAATTAAATTCAAAAAGGGAATTTAAAAAACTCGTCAAATAACAAATTAAGAAGTTAAAATTCACATACATAATTACAAAACAAAGAATAAAAAACCCCTTTTTTATTTTTTACAAGAAATCCAAAGTTAGTAAGTTAAATAAAAAAAAATTCAGTTAAGTCTGCAAATCTATTTAAAATAAAAATTCATTATTTTAATAAAAACATTAAATAAATTATCCTTTGTTTGGTTTTTAAATAAAAATCCATACTTTTTCCTTTGACCACTTAAATAAAAAGGATTTTAATTCAAAAGGATAAAAATTAATTAAAAAAAATATTTGTGTATGTGCGAAATAAACTTGAAAAAATAATTTAATTTTGTTATTTAAACCAATTTATTATGAAATATTAAATTATGCAAATTATGTAATTAAATATATGAATGTGTTTAGCAAAATTAAAGAAAAATTATATAAAAATATCAGTAATATATAAAAGTAAAAAAACCCTTCAAGCTTTTTATTAATTTCATGTTTTATTTTATTTAAAAACTGTCAAATATTATTTGCTATTTTGAAATAAAAAATCATGTAACAGGTAATTACGGAACTCAATAAAAAAAAACGTAATATATAAAACCATTATAGTTTTATTAGTAAAAAATATGGGTTTTCTTTAGGAATAATTTGATGGGAAATTTTTTTATCACGAAACATTTTGATCTGCTGCTGACAAACAGCTCTCAATATTGTATCTGAATTGGAATATCAAACATCATTATATAAAATTGACATGAGGTTACCTTTCACCTTAAGATAAAAAGAATTGTATGGACATAATTATTGAGATTATTACTTTAAACATGGACGTGCTCAATCTTTTTTTATAAATACGACTTAAATAATAAGCAAACAACAAATTTTATAAAAAAAAAAGTATTTATAAAAAATGTGCCTTGTTATATATATGAATCAGTACTTAATTGCTGATAAATGAAAAATTAAAAAATAAATCTCGTGTTTTTTTTAATTATTCCAAAAGTTTCACATATTACTTTAGTCGGTTTCAATATTAATTTTTCTAAAAAAAATGCCTAATTTGTCACAGTTTATATAATTAACTTTACGCCAAAACAAATTTTTACGGTTTCTCATATTTTACGTCCTGGCAATGCTACAAATACTAAAATTTAGAACCCTAAAAAGTGGTACCTATTTTTACAACTGCGGTTGCTTAGAATTAAAATTTTGCCGTTTTCGCAGCAGACAATGACGCATATGATAGGGAAAATCTTATAAATTATTTTATAAAAATTAATCAAATCATTTTTGCTAAGATATATTGAAATATATGGATTTAAAAACTGGATAACAATATCACATTTCAACTATATTGCAAAGGAGCTTAGAGAACCCAGGCAGTAAATAAAAAAGAAAAAAAAACAATGCAAAAAAGGAGTAATAATAATCGCTCTACAAAAAAAGTCATAAGCGGCAGGCAATCAGTATCGATGTGTATGTGTACAAAGTGATTAAAATATTAAAATAAAAAAAGTTAAAGCTTGGGTGGGTGACAGAGGGCTTCATAAAAGCAATAATTACAGCTCTTCAAAGTCATTTGATTTAAAAAAACATGCCGAATACATAATACAAAAAAAACTAATCCACTTAAAGTTATTGACTATGAAAATTTTTTTATAAATTGCATTCCCTGGTAATACTTTAAAAAATAAACGTAAATGTAATACTTAAAGGCTTGTGAAAAAGCAATATTTTTTACAAACAACTTTTAAAGTGGAAGATAGTACATAACATAAGCCGGTCAGGCATTTACATAGAATAACGAACAAGTAGTGATTTCCTTATCAAGTCGTCATAATATAACAGAAAACACCCCATCCATTCAAGCAACCCGCAGATAATCAACCGACAAACACGTCAAAATTAAAAACAAAAAAATATTTCTCTTAATATTGAAAACATAAGGAGCCAGCTATTTTACATTTTTTTAAATTAAAGTGCCAAATTTTGGAACTTCTGCATTTTCTAATCATTATAAAAGTTTGGTGGCATTAGCCAAACGTTTGGCGTGGGAATCCAGACGAAAAGATTTGTCACAAAAATTTACATTGTATGCAAATTCCTTTGGAAATATTTCATTAAAAATCCATAAAATTTTTCTTTGGAGCTCAACAAAAAGAAAAAAGTACATCAAATACTTTAATCTAAAAAAAAAACCTCTTTTACATACGCTCAAATCCTTCTACATACTTGTTCAATTAGAATGGCTCGTGGATTTGACCATTTATTTAAACTTTTAATTATTGGCGACAGTGGTAAGTTTTTTTTATTAATGTACATATTTTGTATAACGAAAATAGATTTGTGTCTTTAGTTTGTGCTTATTAATGTACACATATGTATGTATATGCATGTATGTACGGGCATTGTGCGTAAGTCCCTGATGTTCCATATACATATATTGATTGTGTACATGCAAACATATGCAGTAAGCAAATTTTTAATTATATTTTTTAAAAAAAATTTTATGCCAACACAGCATTTTTATAAAGAATTTATGTTTATTTCATTACTTTAAACAACAAAACAATTTCTATACTTCAGTCACGGTTAAAAGACTTACAACTATGCTAAAATAATATTAAAAAAGGAGTGTAATATTCAAAATTTCTAAATTACTCCAAATATTTAAACAAAATGTTTTTTATAAACCTATGACTACCCCTAAAGAAAAGATTATCATTAGTAAATTAATATATGTATGAAAATGAACTTAAAGCAGTTCCGTTTCTTGTAAAACTATTAAATATTAAAAAAGTAAAAAAGCATTTACTTTTTGTGCTGTCATTTTTAAGCAAATTACCTATTTTTTCTGGTTATAATTGATATGTTCTATTAAAATATTTTTTCGGTTATATTTTTCTTTACTGAAAATACTTCAAACCTAAAAAAGTAAGAAAGGTAAGGTAGAGCAGCAAAGGGATCACTTGGGTCAAAATTGCGTTCCCTTTGTGTTACCTCTAGAGCCATACAAAAAGAATGAAAATTAAAATTAGGCTAAAATGAAGCGAAGTACCTATAACAAAAAAACCGGCTAAGAAAAATTAGACAATCTAAAACCGGTCGAAAAACGAGCGTTTTTTAATGGTCTTTTATCCAGTTTAAAACACCAATGAGTTTAACAAACAGAACTAATGTTTATTAAAATATATTTTTAAACCATTCTGAAGGTTCTTAATGTGCATAGTCGTATTAAGACCGTAAATAGTAAGATAGTTTATTTTAAAGCAAAAGTTTTATTTTTATTAGTGTAAACGGTATGACTTAATATATTTCTTTTAAAAAAAATTTATTTTTACCGGTGCAAAATTTGCAAAAGTAAATATTTAGTATAATTAAATTATTTTCTAGTTCGCTTCTTATTTCAATCCTTAAACATGCATTTATGTTTTTGGTTATTTAAATTCAAACAAGTGTGACTAATTTAGACAATATTAAAGAGGAAAAATTAGTTTTCTTGTTGCTTTTCTCTTAACGTTGCAAATACACAACATCACACTTTAAAGATCGTTGTTTGTGCATATTTATTTGAAATTCTACAAAAATTTCTTTGAGTCTAGATAAAATTATGCGTATAGCTTTATTTTTAAATTAGGATTTATTAAATTTAAAAATTATATCAAAGAAAATTGCAAAGGTTTCTTCACGATATACATACACATATGCAAGTGGTGCTATAAATTATATAATGTTCCTATAGTACAAACAAACACAACAATTAAATATACATATATGTATAATAAAGTTGCAGTACTATGTTATGAGTAAAAGAGATAATAAAATATTTTTGCATACTTTTTAAGATAATAGCTAATGAGTAACATTATTTAAATTCAACGTTGCCATTGAGGGCAATTCCCCTTGTTCTGCAAAACTAATCTAGTAATATTTCTCGATTTCACAAGTTTTACCCGATTTTCAATCTAGTTGATAACGTTATGTAAATGCAACAAACCTATCAATTTAGAAAGCAAAGATTAAATGGGTTTCCGTCGACTTAAAATCTCTGAGCACCCACGACCTCTCTGTCTTAAGAGCAGCTTGCCTATTCATATAGATGGTTGTGCATTATCTTTGCTGGCCGTAGTCTTGTTGAGCCAACTCCTCGTTGAAGATACCCTTTTCAATTCCAGTATTTATCCTAAAACAGTCAGTGAACACAGATGCTCCCTCAGATGCTTAGTGGCCATTTTCCCACATCGATCTCTCCGGGTAAGCATCTTTATGCCCGGTGTGAAGTTTAGATGTAATGAGAGGTATTCAGATCCTCTGGCTATATTCTACAGCTGTTTAATCTTTCTCAGCTCATTGAGAACATATTTGGTTGACTTGCTCTTGTAAAAAACTCGAAATTCAGAAAGTTCAGTATTGTATCTAGGGCAGCTTTTGGAGATCTTCAGAAATTAAAACTGAAGGTTAAATTACGAAGGGTAGTGACGAATGTAATTCGCCACCTCCAGCCAGAGGTCTGTAAACCCTTTGTAAATCCCTTCAGAAAGGTCGAAAAGAGAAATAAGAAAAAACAATGAAATTCATGTGTTTAAAAATACAGGAATAACAAAAAAAAAGAGAGAACGCCGTCAGCGGAAAGTAAAAAGAAGTCAGTGTTGAGATAGACTTTTAAACCCATTTACTTGTTGCTTCGGGTCGATCCCCTCCAATGATCGCGCTGAGAGCACGTTTAGTCTTCCACAAGAGTAGACCTGACATAATGCCCCTCTAGAGCCTTGAGCGCGCCCTGACTGCCAACGTAGATTGTTACATCCCCTCATACATCCACGTCCATCCTATCAATTCCACGGCCCTCTTCGCAGCCAGCATCTCGACTTGAAAAACGCGGCACTCGTCTGGAAGTCTCTATGGCATCCCTACTCCCGTATCCATTATATAAACAACTTTATCTTCGAATTATCAGTGAAAACTGCACACTTCACACCAAGTCATTCGAATCCTTTCCATGCCTACCTATCCGAAAGCACTACTTGAGGTAAGATCCTAAAGTCAAGTTTTATGACTATAAAGTCAGTCAAACCCGACTGCCACAGGAATTGACCATCCCCCCGACCCTAAGCACACTCGACTCACTAAGCCTAAACAAGATCCTTGCCGCTATTCCAGCCACAAAATCCACAATGGGAAGAAAATGCAAAATGATATCCAGCGCTGCCTGTGGTGTACTACCTCTGGCCCCTGTAATGCGTAGTACAGCACATCTCTGGACCTTTGACAAGAGCTTACTCATGTCGTCCCTCTTCAAAGCCCTTCACCATACGAGGCTACCGTTCGTAAGAATTGGTCTTACAACGTATGTGTAAATCTAGTTCACCATAACCGGTTGCAACCCCAAGTTCTTACCTATGGAGTTTCTATAGGCATAAGAGCTTTCCTAACCCTCTAAAAAAACAAAACCTAATTGTTTTAACACATGCTGGCTTTTTTCTTTATTTCTTTTTCAGGTGTGGGTAAATCTTCACTGTTAATACGTTTTTCCGATGACACATTCTCAGGTAGTTATATTACAACTATTGGAGTTGATTTTAAAATACGCACAGTAGTTATTGATGGCCTGCGAGTTAAATTACAAATTTGGGATACTGCAGGCCAAGAAAGATTTCGAACGATAACTAGCACTTATTACAGAGGAACACATGGTGTGATTGTCGTATACGATGTAACAAATGGTGAATCATTTGCCAATGTACGACGATGGTTGGATGAAATACAAAATAATTGTGATGTGGTAAATAAAGTATTAGGTAAGATTTTTCTAATCCATACTAATTTATAAAATTAAACAATAAATTATAAAATCTCTAGTGGGCAATAAAAACGATGATCCCGACAGAAAGGTAGTCATAACCGAGGATGCCCAACGGTTTGCCCAACAAATGGATATTGAATTGTTTGAAACATCTGCCAAAAATAACATTAAAGTTGAGGAAATGTTTCTGTCGATAACGCGACAAGTCCTTCAGCACAAGTTGCGCAATGCACAAAATGATCAACAGAAAGATACTATTAACTTAAAGAAGTCTAGTGGCAAAAAGAAAAGTAAATGCTGTAGTTGAAAACCGAAGACAACAACCCTGTTAAGGTCGTCTTTGCAACATCAGAAAGAACACAAAGAACAACCACCACTACCACTGTCGTTGACGTCATTGTATTTATTGTTATATTTGTCGTCGTCGTCGTCGTCGTCACCGCCATTATTATTAAAAATATTTTCATCGCTATCAACCACAACCCTTCCAGCCCCATGAAATGAGAAATACATAAACATAAATTAAAATTTTTATAATAATACATAAAAACTAAGAAATATTTTGTATAAAATATAAAATTTGATATTTAGAAAGCAAAAAAAATAAAAAAAAAAATACATAAACAATTTTTTATAAATATGTAAAATACCCATTTATAACTGGTGCATATAAATTATAAAATCGAATAATTTTTATAGATTCTCTTTGTTTGAAGTTTGTTTATTGCATGCAAAAATTATATATGTAATTTGCATACAATTTAGTTAAGCTTTGAAGGCAATTTTATTTATAGATCGAAAGCAACGAAAGCCCAAATGCGTTGCCAGTTTCTAATAAACTTAATTTGTAAAGTGCGACCAATTAATTTATAATACTGATATACATATGAACAAGTAATTTTGCCAGCTGAGAATGCAAAAGTAGTTTGTCTAATATCCATAATTGAATTCAAAATCCCAATTTTTGTAAACATTTACTTTCTTATGTTTAACATAAAAGAAGCAATGTTTTTATTCAATACATTTTAACAAAAATTTTTAAAATTGCGAATCTTATTAACAAATATATTCGTCTCTATACCTTTACTTCGGGTCATCCTTGCAAGCACTTTTCTTCCTTTTATTTTAAATGTTTATTTAGTTAAAGTTATGAAGTGAAAACCCCTAAATGCATAACAAAACTATAAAACTAAAACTTATAGCATATAAAAAATATATATACTATACCTGCAATACATATGTATAATATGAGAAAAAAAATATTTTAATAAAAGAAAGACATGATATTTTAGCAGAACCAAATACTTGTATATTTTTATTTTTATAAGTTTTAAATAAATGTGTATTTTTTAAATTAAAAACAAATTATTAATCAATATTTGGCCTTAGAACATATACAAAAAAGCCCCCATATTTATATTTTTATCCGTATTAGAGGCTTGTAAAGTAGACGTTGTATGAAAATTTTGTTTTATTTATTGTCCGGGTATCTATAGTTTGTTTAATAATGCGAATACATATATACTTATAATTGTATTCAAGCCTTATTTTTTACTAGAGTTCACATCTGTTTTATACCAAAATTTAAATGCGGAAAAACTAATATTTAAGGAAGTTAGGGCAATAAGACTGACCATGGTTCAATTACCTTATAGGGTAAAATCACTACGGCACCAACTTCAACAACACGATACCAAATTTATGAACTTGTAAAAATACCTTCGATAATGAAAGAAAACATACTGTTCGGACAGATTGTAAGGGTAAACAAACTCGAGCAAAAACAGACAGCGGTTGAATTAACACCTCTAATTGTATCGTGCAACGGACTTTAAAAATTTTAATTGCATAATTACGTAAAGTGCAACGCATAATAACGCAAACAATTGTATGGAAAAAAATAAATTAAAAAAACGTTTTCATACATTTTGTTTTAGGGCGTTGCGTTTTAGGAAATAAGGGGGTAATTCTTTTAGTTAGCGAGTACAGTGTAGTTTATTGCATTTTAGAAGATTCAAGTGTTAAGCATTAATGCACATTTTTTATTTGTGGTAGCCCCTACTTCTAATTTACGTATTTAAACTGATTTTTGTATGTTATAAACAATAATTGTAATAAAAATAATACTTGAGCGTAATTTTATTATTGTCTTGAGGTATTTTGGCGATTTTCAAAAAGGGGAAGGCCAAACTACGGTACGACAACAATATGGCATTTGCAAAACAGGGCTGCCATACTGTAAAAAAAATTAATTTTCAGCCTAAAAATATGCTCAAGTTTTGCGAACAAAAACCTAATTAAAAAAAAATAACTGTTTCTAAATTCTGAGCGCCTAGTATTTAAGAAAAGTTTTCGCACTAAAATTAATATCAAAATATAAATAAAAATAAATAAATAAGTAAAAAAGTGTACTCGTAAATAAATTTTCTGCGTTCAAAGAAATATTAAAAATCATAAGAACAAGAAGTAAAAAATGCGCAGAGTCTTTTGAATCGAACATCTAACCCTTAGAATGGCAGACTTGCACAATAGTAACTAGTCCAGTGGTAAAAGCCCGATATAATAAAACACTGGGTACTAGATAAACTATTTAAGAAATAAAGGTTTTTTACACATTGCTGTTCTAATAAAAAAAACGCAAACTCTATTTTTGTTGTTTTTTTTTAATCTAAATAAAGGAAAAAAGGTTAATAAAAATAATAGGGCCTCTCTCGACTCGTTCAAGAGAATAGCGGATCGGATACCATTTCTTCCTGACAAAGCCAGGTGAAATCATGTACCAGAGGTTGCCACAATTCGGACAGACACTTTTATTTATTACTTTTCCTTCTTTTATAAAGTTCGACACATGAAAAAAAAAATGTTTATTTTAGCGTCAAGTTCCAAGCATGATAAATCCAACAGGTCATACATAGCAACTGATTATTTTACTATGTGACAAAGCTATAATTTTCTACTAAGAAACGAACCCCTTCGCGCTTATTTTAATCGTGCAGAAGATTCAAAAAAGATTCGTATATAATAATAAATGTAAGCTGGATAAAAGCAAAGTTGAAATTAATTTATTTATATTTTTTTATTAAACAGTTTGACTTAATTAAGAATAACTTAAACTATTGTTATAGAAGTATAACTTAAACTATCGTTTTGTTTTTAAATTTTATTTGTTTTCTTTTAATAAAATTTTTAATTTTATTTAGGAAATATTTAATTTAAATTTAATTTAAAATAATTTTAAGTTTAAAGTGTCGTATCCAAAAAAAAATTTAAATTTAACAAAGGTTTTTAAAACGAAATTTCAATGCAAAATCAGGGGACGAATTACGGCATTCGATTCGAAGTTCTACTAGATTATTCGAGTTGTCAATGCTTTTAATATAGGAATTCTAAAAAGAATTTTTAAATGTCGATTCGAATCGAATGCGACGATTTGGACCCTGTATTTAAAGTCTACTTGAAATTAGATTTTTACCTTTCATTATTGGATTATAGTTGTATTATTTAAATACAATAAGACACGGCACTAAATCATCATTAAAAAAATACATCGGCAAAAGAGTTTTTCTTTATGTTTTATATAATTTAAATTAAAGCCGTACGCGGGTGTTTGTTTTTTTATTAAATAACACATATCGCAAACTTAATCAAAAACTGTCACAACTTCATTTTTTTTTTTTTTGCTTTCATATTTTTAAACAAAATTTAATTTAACTGTAAAAGGTAATAAAGGTTTTATAAATGTAGACGTAATTTTTAAATTTGTTTAGGGTTCAATGTGAAAACTAGCGTAAAAAAAATGATTCTGGGCGCAAATTACGGCATTCGATTCGAATCGAAATGGAAAAATTCTGATTAGAATTTCTATATTAAAAGCTTTGACAACTAGATCGGTCGAGTAGAATCTCGATTCGAACCGAATGCCGTAATTTGTCTCCTGATGAATTTTGAATTGTGACTGTGTTTGATTTAGTGTGCGATATAGTATATATTTAAAGTGTTGTTTACAGAGCACGATCGCTTATGTTAGGCACAGAATTTAAATCGTGCTTGTTTTGTGTTATATAAACACATGTATCAGAGGTTCGTAATCAAAAATAGTTTGGATACGAACATTTAAATTATCCTTGCGAGGCTGTGTTTTCTTTATAACGTTAGCGAAAAAGTGAGTAAAAGCTTAAGCATTCATCCTTATTGCAGCCTATACTTAAAGTATGCATTATTTTTAGTATTAGAACATCTTAGTAGTTGACTTTAAATATACATATACTCTTTTACACTTTATCCAATATGAACTTCGAAAAAAATTTATGTATGTAACAAAACCATATTTATGTGTAACAAAACCATAAAATCATTTACATTTTTCCGTACTTTTACAATATCCGAAATATTCATAATTTATTTCAATTTTAGTATTGTAATGTAAAAGAAAATGGAATTTAAGATCTAGTTCTCCTTTCTAATAAGTTTAATTATTTTTTATACACGTTTATTATTTATTTGGAATGTTTTTAAGTTATTTATTACTTTTTATTTTTAATAAGTAATTTTAATTAATTATATATTTGCCCCTTTATGCAACTTATTCTATTTAAATTTTAGTTTTAATTGAATTTAAATAAACTTATTTTTATTTAAATTCAATTAATTCTTAATTTTAAGAAAAAACATATTATTTCGTTAAAAATAGATAAATATTTTTATTTTCAAGTTTAATTTATTATATAATATGTGTTTTTTTAATTTCGTTCTCTCTTGATTTTATTTTTACATTTTATTATCTCTTAAGATCTACAGAAAAACGTATGTAAATTTAAATTACAACTACGTAGAAATGTTTTAAATATTAATTCATAAATAATTTCATAGAATATTGAACGACTGTATTATTATTTTAACTAAAACATAAATATGCGTCTAAAATACATTTTTTTTCATAAATCCCTTAAAGAATTTTAAAGTTAGCGAAAAATGTTAATAAACGCTGCGACAGTGATACATAACTACTTCTATTTTGCATTTTGATTTCTCCACCCATCTTTTTTGCTGTAAAACAGTTTGGTAAAAAATGCCTTTAACATATTCACCCTTATTGTGGTTGGCGTTGGCGTAGTCGTTTTTAGTTTTTTGGTACCGTCTAACAAATACGCCAATGTTAAATGAATAGCACCCTTGTCGTTTTTGTGTCGAATTCGACAACATTCGACACGACAACGCCAAACACAATAAGGCTGACTATATTGAAGATTTCTTTGTCTTTCAGTACTTAAATCATTGGATTTTAATTAAAAGTTAGCTCAATATGTTTTAGTTAACAAAAACAAATTCACAGTGCAAAAGAGGAATAAAAAAATTTGATTTGAATAGAAATGAATAGGGGTGCTATATTATGAATTGACGTTGTGGCAAAAAAAATAATATTATTAATTCGCACTTTGGCTATTTATACTATATGTAACGACATACATACATACATATGTGTGTAGATTCTTTCTATTATTTTGCTTTAGGAATTTTTATACCTATTTTTGGCAGAGTCGGACTAATTAAGGGACAATGGCTTAGAGGATACTGTCACCATACCGACAAAGTACTTTGAATGGCAATAAAGAAACTGGGGCTGCTCTAAAGCCATTCCTCGTTTGGATCTTTTCTAAAGATCTTTAACTTGGTAAGGGTCAGGATACTGTCCACCTCTAGTTGCAGAAACCATTTTTTGTAACATCCGGGAGCACGTATTTATTTCATAAGCATCTGATATCATCCTTTTCTGTAGCACATCTTTGTAAGCTAGAAAGTAATTTAAATAAAGTTCGGTCAGGAGCATTTTAACTAGACTAAAGACCAACAGAACAACGTCTTTTTTCCAAAGAATTTCTAATTAAATTCGAAATATAAGTACACAGTATGAAAAGAGTAAGTCGCTTTCTAAGTAACTCTTCCATAGTCGCTTCTGTCAACTTAATGTTCAAAATAAAGATGATAATGTTATGATGGGAAATTGTTTTAAAGACAAAGCTTAGAACCTATTTACAACATCAATAGTATAGAATGAATGCTTACGCTAAAATTCCTTTATCTGGTCATTAAAAACTGACATGCTCCAACAATAAACATTAAACAACATAAAAATTTGTTGACGCAACAAAATGTTGTTCTTACGCCCCGAATTTAAACCGATTTAAAATCTTTAAAGAAAAAAAGTTTTAAATATAAAAAGTTTGTTCAATAAAATTTGTCCCATTAATTTATGTTTTTTTCTTTGTAAATATATAAAGCAGCGACCGTTGTAATTATGCTAAAAAAAATTTTAATTTGTATATAAATTAATTTTTAATTTTATAATTTTTGTAAAAAAAAAATAATTATTTTTTTACTTTTATTTTTTTGTCAAAAAATAATATTTTTTTGATTTTTACTTTTTTGCAGAATTAATTATTAAATTTTTTATAAAAATCAATTAGGATAAAAGTAATCGTTATTTTTTTAATAATTTTTACTTATTTATGATTGAACTATGCACTATGATTTACAAAAAAATGTTTTTTTTAAATTTCATTAAGAGTAACTAAAAAGACGAAATTTTGGTTAAAACTATTTTCAATTTAAAAAAGAGCTTGGATTTTTCCTTATACATATATACATATTTGCCGTAAATACCTGTCTTACCTACATACATATGTACATAATATGTGTTTATCCTTACAAATGAAATGCGAGTCATTTATTGTTTTTTTTTCTGTTTCTATGAGCAGCAGTTTAATTTTTGTTTTTTTTAAATTAACAACATTCAAAAATGTTGCAAATGTTTTTAAAATAAAAAAGCAATCATTCCGTTTAAACCAAAAAAAAGGAATAAAATCCGCATATCTTGTTACCAAAACAAGGTGTTTTTATTTACGTTTTATGTATTTTTAAAATTTCTACTATAATTCTGGGGGCAAATTACGGCATTCGAAATTCTACTCGATCGATCGAATTGTCAATGCTTTTAATATGGGAATTCTAATAAGAATTTTTAATTTCGATTCGAATCGAATGCCGTAATTCACCCCGTTTTTTTCTTTTTTAATACTTCTTCTACCTTTAAACTACCTGAGCTATCATCTGAGTTTCACAACTAAGACTTATTTGTATAGTGTAATAACATGTCTTTAATATTTTTGGTAATATTTTTGTCTAATCTCAGTTAAAAATAGAACGTATTCTATTTTAAAACTATTTAACGTCTGAGTTTTAAATGTAAGTTTTTAAAAGTTACCGGATAAAATGCTTGTTGTATTGCCATACACTTTATACCAGTTTAACAACTTTTATAATTAGCGGACTAAAACTAGTTTTTTAGACGTAATGTAACACTAAAAATTAGAAAATCAAATTGTTTTTTGACTCATAAAAATTTAAACTTATTTTTTCAAACTTGATTTAGATGAGAACTCAGGTGGTGTAAAAATAGCTTAACGCCTAAAACACAGCCAGCGCCAGTTAGAAATCTTTCGTACTAAATATTCGTCGCCGAAATTAAAACAAATTTTTAAAACGCATAAAGAACCTAAAGCAGTACGGCCACTGTAGTAATTTTTTTACCGTTACCCATCGCAGCAAATAGCAATATATGTATCACGAAAAAAATGTCATTCGTCTTAGTTGTTTTAAGCACAGTTTTAAATATTTTCTCGTGCATGCTAGCAGAATAGAGCACATTCGAGAAAATTATTTTTTTTAAAAACCAGGGGCAAATTACGGCATTCGATTCGAACAAAAATTTTAATCGATCAATCGAGTTGTGAATGCTTTTAATATAGGAATTCCAATAAGAATTTTTAAATTTAGATTCGAATCAGGTTACACTAATACAGGTAGTGTTAAGTATAAGCTGATTATGAATTCGTCTTGAAATTTTGATAAAGTGATTGTCAGATTTATTAACTTTATTTGAAATCGAAAATTTTTTTGATATTCAATTTTTTTAACACAAAAAGGAAACTCAAAGGGCGAATTTTTCAATTCGCCTTGATACTACCAATATTAGTGTACCCTGATTCAAATCGAATGCCGTAATTTGCCCCAGGGTACACTAATACCCGGGGTACACCAGTACCCTAGTGAAAACCTGGCGGCGAGTCACGGCGTTCGATTAGAATCGAAATTTAAAAATTCTTATTAGAATTCCTATATTAAAAGCATTGATAGCTCGATCAATCAAGTAAAATTTCGATTTGAATCGAATGCCGTAACTGGACCCCTGCTTTCAAAATAATGACAAAGCATAAAAATTTTTTTATATTTTGTATAAGGGATCTATGTATGTATGTATGTATATGTAGCATTTATATAAATTAAATTAAAGAGTTTTAGAAAAAGCTTAAGTACGCTGGAGTTGTCGTTTGTGCCGCCGCTTATGCAAATATAAACCAGCCGCTTGAGCAAAAGCTGAACCACATATTTGACAAATATATTTTTTAACGGCATCATGAATCTGTTTGTGATTTTGCAAGTTCTTAACTGATCTAAAAGCCTTACCACAGACATCACAACTAAACTCTTCCTCATTGTAGTGTGACTTAACATGGTCCATCATCATATTGCGTACATTAAACTGTTTACTACAGTTGGGATAGTGGCAACGATAACCACGACCATCTTCTGAACATGTAGGTGAGTTGCTAGCTATATTGTCGTCCGTTATTAACTCGTCTTCGCCATTGTCAGAATTAATAGATGTTAAATCGGGTAATAGTAGCTCATCATTATGCCTTCGCATGTGTTCGTCAAAGTTGCTCTTCTCACGAAAACTGGCAGTGCACAAATCGCAATGATATTTCACTTCTTTTAGAGTCGGGTGTATTTGCTTGTGGCGTGTAAACTGTTCTAAATCATTAAAACCCAGCTGGCAGACGGGACAGTAGTATTTAGAGCCACCTACAACTGAGCTACTACTGTACAGTTTTACTGCAGAGACGCTTGGAACATGATCAGATTGTATCTTGTGTTGATGTGTCATTAGATGTGTATCTAATTCACGTGGTGAATTTAAAATATTGGGACAATGTTCGCACTTAAATGGTGCGATATCATCGTCCATGAAGGACATAGCTTCATAATAACTGTACGTTGGCGCAAATGCTCGCCCAGTCATTTCGCACATCAAACGCTCTTGTTTTTGTTTTGAATAGTCAAAACGCAACTGTGATATACGCTTAGAAATTTGTATAGTTGTCACATCTATGTAGCTCATCAGTTCAACGACCATTTTTTGTAAAGCCTCTCCTCGTCTCTCTTTACTACGATAATCGATATTGTACTTATCGTAAAAGCAGGGATAAGCTTTCAACAATTGCAGCATTTTGTTGGTAGATATATCATTCCATAAGGCCGAATAACGTCTACGGTATACGGTTTCCTTGACAACAGCCTCCGAAATTTTTTGATTACTACCATACAGGCGATTCAAAAAATGTAACTCTTTGAAATACCACAATGTACTAATATTTGTCTTCTCTAGGGACATTCGATTACACTCACGTTTATATACCGTACGTAAATTATCCCACTTACGTGTAACAGCATCTTTTGTGAGAGTCAAATTGAAACGTTTCTTAAATTCCGAATTTATATAGTCCATAAACTGACTGCGGCGAAAACGGTCCCGAAATTGTGGATGACGGTGATCCCACAAGAAAGTGTTAAGACGATAGGCATCAATAAGAAATTGAATCATCTTACGATCCTTTATATGGCTAGTGGCTCTACCAGAAACGGAATTCTGCATACAAACCAGAAAAAAATAAAAAATGTCAAGAAAATTTAGATAAACTTATACAATTATTTCACCAAACTTAGTCAAATAAATTTTTAATAAACATAAAATAATTCCAAATAATATAGGGTAATATGTTTATAATTGTAAATTATAAAGCATTGATGTTTAAGCAGTTAAAATAAAATAAAATTTTAGAAGTAGCCCAAAAATAAACCCCACGTAATTTTTAAAAATTTTCTTTTTAACTTACATCCAATAAAGACTCTTCTACTAAGTCATCATAGTTGGCATCATCATCATTAATACTTTGATCCAAATCGTCATCATCGCCAACATATTCATCATTATAACTACCAAAGGAATCACCCATATAATTAAAATCTCCAACTTCCATTCTCATATCGGGATCTGTTTGTTCATGTTTGACACCAAATTCAGCAGCGTAATCATCATCATCGTTGGCCAAAGGCTCATTTTTAATTAGTGCTCCCTAAAAAATCATAACAATAGAACAAAAAATTAAAAAACGTTAAAACAAATAACAAAAACTTTTATCATTTACATCTTCAATATTTTCATCCTCGTCGACTTTTTCCTCCTTAATCATCACCGCTGGAGGTTGCAGTAAAGATGTTAAATCGTCTTCATTATCGTTTTCTAAACGCCTTTTAAGTTTGTTTCCTTCACCATTATTTTGATTAGTAAATCTTCCTTTACTACTATCACTACTACTACGACTGTTGCTACCCTTAACATTAAACGCATTATTTTCCGAACGGGAAACATGCACCGTCTGCATGTGCTCTATGAAAGCATCAAAATACAAAAACTTCTCCGAACATGTAAGGCATCCAATCGCAAAATATTGCTGATCTTCTGTAGATGTAATAATGCCGCATTCTTTGGTACAATGACGAAATATTTCTTTTTCATTTGTGGGTGGATATGTGAGCTCACTCATTTTATTGTATCTCTTAGGTTTTTAATTGATAAAATAAATAATACAATTAATATTAATTGTGCTATTTTATCACGACATATATATTTTTTTAGCGTTGGCAATAAAACTTTAGCACTTTCCTCTGAAACTTACTTTTTTAATTTTTCCACTACTGCTTTTTCTTTTTTTTTTTTTGTTCTTATTCTTCTTTGTTATTGACATATATGCAAGGTACATTGAACAAGGTAGCAGCAACTGATCAGCTGACTTTTATTTCCGCCATATGTTTTCTAGCTAAGCGTTGCAACATTAGGGAACATTTTTGGCAACTAGGGTAGAATTTAGGAACAACGAAATACATGCTACATATTTACAGAAACAGTTGTTTGTAGGGACGAGATGTTATGCTTTTTTTAAAAGGTATGAATTTTTATTTAAATTTATTATTTATTTTATTAATTATTATTTAATTCTGAAGAAATAAAAATCCCTGCTAAGTAGATATACATATATCAAGTATATGTACATATAACAATCCACCGACCGAATTTCCAATCTCTTGCCTTACGCGTTTGGTCTAACGGTTATGCATCATAATAATCACGTTAAAATAACTTCTAATAATCCACTAAACATGAACTAGCATTTTTAGGTGTAATTAAAATGTAAGTAGTTTTTAAAGATTCACATTTGCTGGAATATTTTTAAGAATAAATGTACATACTTATTGCTTGCCGCATTTTTTTAAGCTTGTTCGTTTTTCTGTAAAACGAGACGACTTTAAATCGAATGATGTTTTATAAAATGATTTATTTTCTGCGTTTGAACTGGTTTGTTAATTCTATTAAAAATTGTAGAATAGAGGTAGAAATCGAGATATATACACTGAGCTCAAGGTGTTCTGAACGGGAGGAAAATCACAGATTTAGAGTGAATCAATAAAAATTATCGAAATATGTATGTATAAATAAACTAGTACCTATACATAAAATTTTTATCAATTTTGCAAAAGTTTAAAAAAATTATATACTGAATAATCTGTTCTTATTTTTACCCTTTCGATAACACTATCACACTCGTTACATTTTCTCATAGCTTTTTCTTTAAGAAGAAATAATTTTTATTGAAATAAAGTTTTAAATAAGATCAAAAACATTCTAAGCAATTGAAAAATTTAAATGTTTGAGTTTAAATAAAAAATGTGAGTAAAAGAGTCACTCCCGTCCCAATGGAGCTGCCTATATACATTCTTCAGAAAAAAAAACGTACTGCCTGCCACCTTCGAACCAACACAAAGTTTTAAATTATTAAAAAAATATGCTAAAAAATATTTCTGTGGACTTTTGACAAAACCACTTATTTGAAAAAAGTGAATTTTACAGGAGAGCAAAAAAACTACTTTAACATCGCAAGTACATGCGAAAATTTAATACTGGAAAATAATTGAACTAACTTACTTTACAATTTAGGTTTTAAAAGTTTTTAGTAGTTTTTTTGCTCTCCTGTAAAATTCACATTTTTCAAATAAGTGGTTTTGTCAAAAGTCCACAGATTTATTTAGCGCCCTATTTATGAACGGACTTTAACTTCACAACAGGCAGGGCTTATGAAACCAATTTTCCATACAAAACCTGATTTATAAACTTTCCATAAATCAGAAACATTATGAATAAGGGGGTTAAACAAATACTCATACAACTTTGTATAAATGAGTAAGCGATATGTAGATTGTAGGGACGCTGTTTAAGTTAAAGAACTCATTAGTCATGGCTCATGAGGAGGAAGATTATTCTGTCAGCTGATTACAGAGTTAAATAAACAATAAAAGGTAAACACATAGAGATATTTATATTTTTATTTATATGGCAAAGGAGGTTTTAATACATAACTACTTAGTTGCTTTAACACATATCTAGGTGAAAAAGGCTACTGCACAGCCACAGGAGCTACAAGGTTTATGGCATTTTATACGCTTCTCTAGCGCTCCACTGCACTCCAATGTGCACTCTGCAATAATGTCGATTAATGTCACAAATAAAAATTTAAATACAATTTATTATAAAAAAACTGCAACAACTACATACATATGTAAATATGCATGTACATACATAAAAATTAAACAAGTTCTGCACACCATTTAATGAATACAGCAGCGGAAAGTAAAATTAAGCGGGCATTAAATGGAATATATTGCAAATTTTGTTTTGCAAGCGAGCAGACGCACTTTCGCTAACAAAAAAACAGGTAATTAAAAAAAATTCAGTTACTATTTTATATATTAATTTTTTGTTTATTCCCTAAAGTGTTGCCAATAACATACACTTTCACAATTTTTTAAATTCTAATTTTTTGTAACGTTAAATTTTCTTTTTTGCAGATCTTTTTGAAATTTTTAAAACTTCTAAATCTTTAATGTCCACATCTAATTCTTATGTCGATCATACCGTCCATTCGGCCAGTATTAATGAGGTACATGAAGTACCTTTAAGTGTTATACATAGGCCAATACCCTCTACTTTAGACGAGGAGAAAGTTAATTCTTTAATGGAGACTATTAAGGTTTTTAATTTGTTTTTCCTCTTTTAATCCCAAAGGTAAAACAAAAATTTTTAATTTTTTTTAGAATGAAAAATCATGTAATCAAGTACCACCTATAGATGTTCTTTGGATAAAAGGTTCAAAAGGTGGTAACTATTTTTATAGTTTTGGTGGTTGTCATCGTTTTGAGGCACATAAACGTTTAAAACGTAATACTATTAAGGCGAAATTAGTAAATTCTACCTTATCTGATTTATATACATATATGGGTTCAAGTACTCCTAAGAACTTGGAATAATTGCAAGAGGTGTTGGTTTTTTAGATTAATATATACGTATGTATGCATGTTAATGACTGCATGATAAATAAATACATATAAAAAAAAACCTAAAAAAAGTTTTGCCAAATCTCCATATGCATACGTATTTGTATGTATAGTTATACGATAAGCATTTGTTTTTATACAAAAACTCTTCCACTTTTCATTAAAACAAGCATAAGAGGCAAATAAAGAATTTCACTTTAAACTCAAAGGAAATAAAGTAGAACATAGGTTACAAACAGACAGCAGCACCTGTTTTATTTATATATAAAAAAAACAGTAGTACACAATTGCAGTGTAATTTTTATTTTACAATATTTTTTTTTAACTTGATGGTTATTAAATTTACGGCCCTATATATTAACGAACTATCATACATATAAATTTATAAAAGGTTTGTAAAACGCAGTATTAAAACCTATTTTTTAAATCTTTTATAAATCAGCAACTTTTTATAAAATAGAAGGTTAATTTAATACTGAAATAAAATAATAAACTTCACCACATAAAAGTTGCCTTTTCCCTTAGTATACGTAAGCCAAACTTTTCCCACTCACTAGCAAACAGCCATAATTCCGGAGCACTTTCTAAACACGACATTATGGCAGCACCCTTCCACGCAATCATACCAGCATCCATTTCCTTGGAACACACATTAACTTCAAAAGCTGATTGGCCCATTAAACGATTGTGGACTGCTGCCGATGAAAGCTGTACATTGATTTTTTGTTCAAGCCATTTAGGAAAGCCTGGGATTTTACTTCCTCCACCTACAAGTAAAATGCAACCATACATTTTACGTTTCATGTCGTCTGTTGTACAACGCTCTATACTCCGTAAAATAGCAAGATCAAGAGGCACTATTTGACCATTAGCTGAGGAATAGTAAAGTTCTTCTTCCTTCTCTTTAGTGCACCGTTCGTCTGCCTCATAATTGTCAACAACAACAAGTTCGTCGTCTGCGGTATCACTAGTAACAGGCATTGCGCCTTCTAAGAGTTGATCACCACGGCCGTTGCCACGCACTCGACCTGTTTCTCTTATATATTCGGAGTCAAAGCAGTCTTCGGGATCAGATTGTTGGCTGTTGCGCAATTGTAAACGTACCAAACGCTGTTTGCCTGCTATGTTAAATAGTTCGGTATGGAAAAGTGAAAGAGGTGCTACTACACATTCATCACCCAGTTGAAAGGTGTAGCGAAGACGTTTTTTCTGTTTTGTTACCTTAATTGGTGAAAAAGCAATATAGTTTATTTTAATGGAGCACATTTGTTACAGTTGTTTACCTCAAAATGTTTTTCTTGTGCTCCACAAATTTCCAAATTTAAATGGCAAAAGCTTTCTTTTAATTTCATCAATAAAACGGCGTCATCATAATCGTTTTCCACATCACACTCTTTATAGGGAAAACAACATTTACGCAAGAGAGCGTGAAAAACTTGCGTCACATCTCCACCACCATAGCCCAGACGTACTCTAGTATCTGGCTGCGAGATACCATCCTCAACACAGGATATTGAACATTTCTGATCTCCAATGTCTACCACACATGCATAACCTAAGCCAGCTCCAAATGTGGCCGCAACGTGATCTTGTAGAAGGAAGCATGCACGAAACTTAAGGCGGCTTAATAGTAAAGTTACAAACTCTCTAAGCACACTTCGGTTGTAGACATCAGGAACTACTAATACGGCTCCGTATTGAACCAAATTTCTTTTAGGAATTGCCATACATTCGTGTATGGCATAAGACCAAATTGCTTCCAAATCTGAAAGCACAGATGACAAAGAGCCACCAACACTCGAATGCAGATTTAATTCCCCTCTCTTAATAGGAAAATGTACGTTGTAAGACTTTTTATTTATATTAATATTTAGCAAATCTTTGTCAAAAATATTTTCCGAAATGTCACTTATTTCATTTTTTACTTCGACATCTTTAATTTTCATCGCACTGTTCAATGGCAGTTCTTCTGGCACTGCACGTCTGTTAAATGTCGCTATCTGTTGAGTAGGAGTTGATATACGCAATCTTTTAACTCCGCCATGTTGAGGGGTTTGTGACTGTATAGAATGGGATACTTGCAGTCTATTTTCTTCGAATTCTTGCATAACTTGGTCCTGCTTGTCATAAGATGCTATTGTAGGTAGAAGTTGATCGTGATATTGAAACTTTGGATTATCTGGTAGAGTCTTTTTTCGCTTTCGTCCTATTGCGTGAAGTATTGTCAGAGGGTTAAGATCACTTGCACGTCCGATGCGAAGATTAAGCGAGCCTGGATGAATAACTATAATTTTTTGGGCTTGCATTTTTTCTTAACAAAAAGCTAACAAATTTTAATTAATTTTACGGAGATGTAATGTATTTATAACTGCTTCTTCAAAATGGACTTAAAAGAAACCCAACGCAAAGTAATAACAAAGTTTTGTTATGCTAATACTTGCGGTGAATAGCAATATAAAGTACAGCTGCGTTTGTATTTATAGCAGCATTTTTGTAATATGTGCATATTGTTATTTACAGGGGGTTTAAAGTTTTTTATTTTTGGGTTGTTTATGAAAAATAATAGGTGTGTTCATTTACAGAAAATCATCACTTATTTTCGATAATTATTACTAGTAAGTGTTCACGTACACAAAAAACTAGCAGCTAGAGAGCCAAAAAAGAGCGTAATATGTTTAGAAAAAAAAATGTTTCTGATAATTTCTGCTAGTAAAAATTTTACTATCAGAAATTATACAAGCAGTCTTTCTGTCATTATGCTTTGAAAAAAAATTTAAGTTTTAAATTTTTATAAGCTTACAAAAACAAAATACATTTGCTTGCAAGTTTTGACTGTAAAAGTGTTCATTTATTTTAAATATTTTTGAGAGCAATTTTGATAATATTTCTTTTTACTCTCTCGTTGCTAGTAATTACTGGAAAGTTATTGAACACAACTAGTATATGATCAACTAGTTTTTTGAATTTATACATACATGCACAGAAACATAAGCACATACATACATACATGCATACATACATACATACATACATACATACATACATGCATACATACATATATGCATACATACATACATACATACATATCTTTGGTTAATTACGCACCCAAAGTAACGCCCCGTCCAAATTAGCAATACGGCAACAACGTCTGCAGAATAACGAGAATTATTGCTTATTGCCTCGCCTATGTTAAGGGTATATATCATAATTCATCATAAAAAACAAACCAAATCAGAAAATCATCGTTTTTTTAAGGAAAATTGTTAGAAATTATTAATTTTTTATCGCTTTGTATCACTTGGCGTCGTTTTTTAAATGTCACTTAAAAATGACAATTGAATTTGACGTTTTATGTCCGCAATAATTGCTCTCGAAAAATGGTGATTATTGCTCAATAAAATGTTGGCAATAAATATGTACGCAATAGAGCAGTCCACATTAGAGATAACATAATTTTGACACTTGCTGCAATATATGTTAACATATTTATTGCTAATGAAGCTAGGGGTAAACAAAACATGAATATGGACAGTAAGGCAAGATCATTAACCAGGTGGCGTTATTAGTACAGCTAAGCTGTTTTTTTTTTTGCATAAATGAGGACTGGGTCGCAAAGTTTCTTATGTTCACATAGCTTTTCACACATTAGCCAAAGAAAGCCTCAACACAAACGAATTCACTGATCACGTGGTGTTACGAATACACCTGATCCACTTTTTTCTTGCATAAATCGAGAATGGGTGGAGTGTGTGAAAGAACTAATGATATACATATAAAAAAACTTAAACCAACAACAAACATTATAAATTAAATTAAATTAGGATCAAATCCTTAATAACATTTAGCATGATTGCTCTAACCATGTACTAAATACAAATAAAACAATTTACAATGTGTCCCAGGTACATTCAACTAGGTAAACCCAGGGCGAATTCAAAAAATTCACCCTCTGCATTTCTTTTTTGTGTTTGAACAGTAGCATGGCGCAATAATTTATCAGGTGGTGTTGATTTTACAACAAAATTTGGTGAATAAAATTTTCGTTTTTGTTGTAGTTTTCGTTGGCTCTGTTGTCAAAAAAATGTATGTAAATGTAAACAACTTTGACTACCCAGCCTCGATTTATGCAAGAAAAAAGTAGATCAGCTGTGCTTGTTACACCACCTGGTACGATTATTTCACCATGAACAGTAGAATGTCAGAAAAATTAAAAATTTTATATAAAATTAAATTTTTATAACATGATTATGTCAAATTGATTTTAATCAGCTTTTACATGTTTGAGTGTGCCCTGAACCCGCCTTGCAAACGCAACGCTGATGTAATTTCTTTTCATCTGGCAGCTTATTTTGCTTAACATCTCGCAAGAAATTGACATTTGCGGCCTTGACAAAAAAAAACATGAAAAATAAAAACAATTATTTTACTCATTTTTATTTACAACTTATTTGCATGTGAGCAAATACATAGGAATAATAATAAGTGAGTTAAATTAAATACGAAATAAAATTCATCATTAAAAACCAATACATAAAATAATCGCAACAATAAAAAGTTATGAAAATTTACGAGTTTTGATAAAACAAAATAGCGAATCAGTTTTTAACTAAATTGATGCCATCAGTATTAACAAAAATTAAAGCAAAAGAAATCAACTAAATAATAACGTGATAAAGCTGTTTTAAAACTGTTTTATACCATGAGCTCAATCACAAAAGATACGCCCTTGGAAGCACAGGAGGGCAAAGACAAAGCACCGAATTCAAATCAGAAGCTTTTAGCAACTCAATTGGCAACATATCGTGTGTATGTTATTACCTGGAATGTAGGCGGTCGGTTTCCAGACAATATATCATTGCGTAATATACTGGGCCTAAGTTCGGCTACGGAAGATAACCATTTACCCGATATATACGCTTTAGGCTTGCAAGAAGTTAATGTTCAGCCTCAACAACAGATGCTTAGTCTATTTAAGGAAGACCAATGGACGGCCAAAGCAAAAGATTTACTTAAGGAATTTGACTATGTGGCAGTAAAAACGGAGCAAATGCAGGGTTTGTTGTTAAGCATGTTTGTGCGCCGGTTACATGTGACTCATTTGCGTGATATTGAAGCCGAATTCACCCGCACTGGTTTCGGAGGAATCTGGGGCAACAAAGGAGCAGTAAGTATACGTTTCAATGTTTATGGCTGTGGTTTAACATTTATCGTTGCCCATTTGGCCGCCCATGATCAACAACTTAACGAACGTATTGAAGACTTTAAACAAATTATGGATAATCATCATTATCATGTTCCTCGCTTTAGAGAAATCCTAGATCATGATTATGTCTTCTGGTTTGGCGATTTAAATTTTCGTCTAATGGGTGATCAAACCGCTCTGGACATACGCGATAAAATAATTAAAGAGGAGCCTTTAGAAGAGCTAATGCAATGCGATCAACTTAATTATGTAAGGGAAATAACTCAGGAAGCTTTTCCCCTACTACACGAACGTAAACCTGAATTTCCTCCCACATTTAAATTTAAGGAAGGAACATCTGAATACGATCTTAAAAGGAGACCAGCATGGACAGATCGCATTCTCTACGCTGTACAACCCATCAATCGTCAACCCAATATGCCTTTAGAAATTGAACAATGTGCCTATAAATCCCACCCAGGTTATAATATTAGTGATCATAAACCGGTAACAAGTGAATTTACTATCAAACTGTATCCCAATTATCGTGATCCTTGTGTAAATTTTAAAGAAATAAGCTTTTGGAACATTGGTGAGGAAAATACGATAGAATATAAGAAGCCCCTAGACTTCCAAGAAAAAGATCACGATTGGATCGGGATCTATCGTGTCAATTATGCGAGTCTTAAAGAGTATGTAGCGTATGAGTATGTCAGTCAGGCCGAATCACCGCCCTCTTCTCCAGACACCGTAGATCCCTTTTGGGACGATGGGCCCTCTCGTCGACATGGACGCGGTCATCGACATAGACGTGAACGTTTGAGTAGACAACAGCAGACCAATGAGGAACTTGTACAGATGAACTTTGCCGATGATGTGGAGCTTAAAAACGGTGAAGAATATCTGTTAATTTACTTCCAAAATACTGGACTACGTGGTGTTACATCGGTAGCTGGAATAAGTAATGTTTTTAAGGCTATAAAGAAATCATCTTCACCAAATTTTGGAACGATTGATTAATGTTATATTTTTCCGAGAAACATTTTTAATACATATTTATCTTTTTTATGTATATGACTTCATAAGTATTTTATTTAATAGGCTATAGTTATTTTTCGTTGCATCGTTTTAAGAAAAACAAAGACAAATTTATTGTAAAAGATTAATACATTTTTTTAGAATACTTTCGTGTATATTTTCCATAGTTTTGTTAATTGAAAATAGTTAAAGTATTAATAACTATGTCATGCTTTTGATAATTTAATTATTAGAGAAGCGTTACAATAAATTTTTATTATCTTATCTATAATGTATGTGTATGTCAGAAGCAAAAATGCTTAAAGTTAAAAATAGTTGATACAAATAAATATTTTTTTAATAATAAAACCAATATGTAATTTATAAATATAGATTTTCTAAATAAAGATGAAATAAATCAATTGTTTAAATAAATTTAAATTGTTAATGTAGAAATGTATGAATCCGAATTAAGACACGGGATTTTAAGAACATCTTGCAAGAAGTTTCGTTTGTCATTTTTCAATTATTAACACTTACCTTAAATCTTTGCTGCAAGACTAAATCTTTTCCGCGCATATTATTCCGTTTTTCCAGTGTGTCGGTTTAAATAACTAAGTTTATTTTTGTGGATAGTTTATGGCATGAAAAACCACGGAAACAGTTCTACGTATAAGAACGAAAAACTATTTGTGGTCATTTAAAAAGTCTTGGTCTACACTACACTCAAAAAAATCCTTGCAACCTATAAACGAACTCGTTTGTACATGTACAAAATCTTTCGTTATTTCACATCACGATATTCTTGCATATAATATACGAAATGTACGAAACTCTTTTGTATATTTTACGAAATAAATTTAATTTTTACCAAGTAATTTCATAAAAATAAAAAAATACGAAAAAATATCCGCCTTTTAATTAATAAACGAATTACAGACTCACGAAGAGTTTTAATTTCTTTCGTAAAATTATAACATTTTATTGCTAATTTTTTTTTAATAACTACGAAAGTTTCGTAAAATTTTAAATATGTAGCCTAACTTTTTTTAATACTCACGAAAAAAACTACGATAATTTTTGTAAACTGTTGCATAGATTTTTTCAGTGTATTTACTATTAAAACTAAACATGCCTGCTGAGCAGAAAGATAAAAGAAAAGACGCTGTAAGAAAGATAGTGTACGCCAAATATGCGCATGCGCCAAAATATTGTAGAAAGCTACCTGTTTACCAAGCTACCCCACCCCTTTGATGAATCCTATGATGTTCCCTTGCCCTAGAAGCGCTCCCCCAGCCACCTGTCAGTGGATCATCCGCTTTAGGCAGTGGTGCACAAAGGGTTCCACAGTCTGTATTTCCTTCTCATACTAGCAACTCCTGCAGAAGTCTGGAGAACATCGAATTACTGGTCATATATGTACATATCTTTCATCGCAAAGCCGTTGTGGGGTCAAAATTTTATACCTAGGATCCCCTTATTTTCATCTTGAGAAGCAGGTTACTACCCTTCCTATCCAGCCTAGGCCAGATAAACCTGGAGACCTCGCAATCAGCCTTGGAGACAGTTTTGGTCCACTTGGCCAAGACCAATGCCCCTATCAAGCCAAATCGGATAATATGTATACATTGTTTGCATCACCTCACTAGTCGTGCATAAAAAATACGTCTAGAAATCTCGTGACCACCCACATTCTCTAAACGAACACATCCCAAAGTAAAGTAGATAGTCCTGCTGCCATGCATAGAATGTATCCACTTAGTTGGGATGCCCTAAAATCCCAATCCAATTAGTGTCCCCTTAGCCTCTATCAACACCTTATATAACGATTTCGCGATGTCCAAGAACGTACAAGCGTACACTATTTACTGCACAAACCCCGCTCTATAAATTCCACCACATCATGAGCGCACTCAACATATTTAGGTACATGCATACACAAAGAATAAAACTCTCCGCAATAAAACTTTGTCTGTTCAAAAGCAAGTTTAAAGAAGGCAAAAAAGAAAAGAAAAATTGTTCATACTTTTATCGACTTCTCTGTAGAAATGTTAAAAAAGTTAAAGGAAAGTATTTTTTCTTTTAAATTATAGTTTTATTAAATAAAACTTATTAAAATATCCATAAAAATTTTTTTAATCGGTTTTAATTTCATATTTAGGTTTATAAAATACATATGTATATTTACATAGAATTTTTTAGTTTAAGCTGCTTGTCAGTCTTAATAGTTAACTACTTTACATTATTTTTGGACATAACTTTTTGTTATATTATGTATTAAGATTGCCATTGAATCCAATTATCGTGGGGATTTGAAAAAAATAGCTTAACAGAAAAAAAAAATCAAAAAATCTTATCTTTCTCAAACCGGGAAATTAATTTTAATTTCAATTAAAAACTCACATATAATTACAAAATTCATAAAATAAAATTTAATAAAATTTTGTATAATTTGTTTAGTTTAAATATACATATATTTTTAAATTTTGCGGTTAATTTCCACAAAATTGAATAATACAAATGATATGCAAAGATTAATTTCTTTATGTGTGTACCCAGTCGGTCTATTTATTCTTTTTAGCTTTTTCGACTCTTCTGCACTTTTAAGGTAATTGATTTTGTTCTTATTTTCTGCGTTGGCAATTGTTAAGCAAACAGAAAATATTTTTCAGAGTAACAAAGAATATAACCCTTTTTAAGCCTGTCGAGTGAAAATATATTAAATGAACGATATCGATGTTTTTAGTTTAGAACGTCGATGTATCACCGATGTATCGTCTACCAAACCTTCAGTGCTGATGGATGGATGTTTTTAAAACATCGATGAATCGTTTGCATCCCTAGCTGTTGCTGAATTACAGAACATGTTCAAATTATGATTTTTTTGATTCTTTAAAAAAGTCGCATTCGAATCAGTCAATTTTATGCCAGTCAATTTTTAGTTATCTTGGGTAGTATTGATAAGATTTAATTTGGTATTTTTCACAAAACAATTTTCCAAATGCTAACTGGGTATTATTAATAAAGTGAATATATGTATGTATTTGTTACTATATAAAATATGCAAATTGATGGCATGCTGAGCAAGGTCATATATATTTCGTTTTGGTTATATGCATCTTACATTTATTTTATTCATAAGCCAGATTGAAGTAAAATATTTTTTTACATTTTTTATTAATAACCCCATAACTAATTTTTTAAATACTTCAAAAAAACTAACCGGTTTTTGGTAGGAACAGTGATGCCAAATTAGCTCCCTTTCAGAAATTAATATAATTTTACGCTTTTCTAAATGTTTAAAAAAATTATATTTTGAAATCCTTTTTCGATTAAGGTTTTTATGTCATCAATATGTGAATGTTATTCAAGGTTTTAAATAATGAAATAAAATTGTTTAATATCAGGGTTGTTATTCCGACAGCTATTTTAAAATGTAACTAGGATTCCTTAATGTATGGACCATTCTTTCATTTTATATGCATACTGTGCGATAATCTTTTTATATACTTATTATTATTATTATTTTTTTAATAAATTATATACAAGTAATGTTTTTCGGGTTTCTATTATTAACCACTTAAATTTATTTTTTCGTTGTTTTATATTTTTCCTTAAATTATAAACATATAATTATTCTCGTTGTTTAATTTATTAGAAAAAATTGTATACAGTTTGTTCATATTCATTTCTTTGTTCAGAAATTGTTTAAAATAAACATAAATCATATAATTAATTTAAAATATAGCAAAACATTCAACGAAAATAACAATAAAATTAAATAAAAAAAATAATTATTCATTGATGGAAATTGTACTTTAAAATAGTTTCATGTTTGTTGTTGGTTTTTTTTTTTTAATAAATAATTTGTTTTTTCTTTTTTTTTTTTTTTTTTTTTTGAAAAAATGAAAATAAACCAAATCAAAAAGGATATGAAAATATTTGTAATTTTCAAAGTTACTGATGATTTAAAAAAAATGTGTGATTGTTTTATAAATTAAAAAAAAATATATATATTAATAAATTATTTTAGACAAAAAGGCCGAAGAGCCTAATTTTTTACAACCCTCATCTAGTAAAATAAGCACTACACCATTTCCAATTGTATTTCAGAACTTTCTAATTGTATTTCAGAAATTTCTAATTCAATTTCAGAAATTTCTAATTCAATTTCAGAAATTTCTAATTCAATTTCAGAAATTTCTAATTCAATTTCAGAACTTTCTAATTGTATTTCAGAAATTTCTAATTCAATTTCAGAAATTTCTATTTGTATTTCAGAATTTTCTATTTGTATTTCAGAATTTTCTAATTGTATTTCAGAATTTTCCATTTGTATTTCAGAAATTTCTATTTGAATTTCAAGTGAAAAATTCTGAAATACAAATAGAAATTTCTGAAATACAAATGGAAAATTCTGAAATACAATTAGAAAATTCTGAAATACAAATAGAAATTTCTGAAATTGAATTAGAAATTTCTGAAATACAATTAGAAAGTTCTGAAATTGAATTAGAAATTTCTGAAATTGAATTGGAAATTTCTGAAATTGAATTAGAAATTTCTGAAATTGAATTAGAAATTTCTGAAATTGAATTAGAAATTTCTGAAATACAATTAGAAAGTTCTGAAATACAATTGGAAATAGTGTAGTCAAAAATTTGATATATGTACATACATACATATGTATGTATGTCCTTAGTTCAAAAATTATTTTATGTTTATTAAGGTTTTATTTGACAATTGTCTTTTAGAATACTGTCTAATAAACATAAAATAATTTTACCAAATAAAGGGGAAAATCTATTAAAAGTTATTCAATATTAATTTTGAATTAGGTATGGTCTTGTTTTAAAAAAAAGGTACAATTTAAAAAATATTTTGAGAATTTGTGGTTATAACGCCAAATTTTTTGTAAAGTTCACTCACATATTTTGTAATTAAAAAAAAATATGTACAAAAATAAATTGGGAATCACTGATCTATATGCAAAATTTTTTATTTGAATGGCATTGTATGTGCATAATAATATAATTATTTAAATGGTTTGCAAATTAATTTCTGAGTAAAAATAAGCTAAGGAGCTAAATATACAAATTCCTTAAGACTTAGTAAACATTAGTGAGGTATACATAAATGATTTTGTTCTAACATCTTTTGTTTTTTTGTTCTTTAATTATTATTTTTTTTCGCACATGATTTCAATCAATATTATTGTTTGTTTTATTTCCTTTGTTGAAAATTTTTTAAATTAATTTAGAAATTTGTGGGTTTTACACGGCAGTATTGTAAAAATTTCGATTTTTTTTTCGCACATTAGTTTTAAAATTAAAATTTGCTTGTGTGGTCGAGGGGTGAGATAGTTTTAAATTATATGGATTTTTGATTTGTAGTTTATCAACTAATTTAGTTAAATATTAACTAAATAACTAGATGCTAAAATTTGTTTGACTATGCAAAAAACCTTTCGAACTATGCTTACTAATTAATGTATGTATTTGCAACTTAAAACTTTAATTTAAAAAAAAATGTTTATTTATACTGTTAAGGTGTTATAAAACTTATGTAATAATTTCGTTGTAATGTAATACAATAAGTAGTTAACTAAGATCATTAACAAAAAAATATACAAGTTTTTGTTTGATGAAAATAAAGTTATGTTTCGTACATATAAAAAATAAAAAAAAAAGAACGCTTTCCTTCATCAACGAAGTCCAATTCCAGACTTGAAGAACAAAATATGAGGATATTTAAAAAGTTTTTAATTTTCGTTGTAATCCTAATCTTTATTTTAAATTTGATTTGATGACTTAGATATCACAAGCTTTATAAGTTTTTTCACGTAAGTCGTGAAATAAATTTTATCTAAATGAGACTTGAAATATGAATAAATTAAACAAAAGAATAAAGTTCAGTCAGTCACAGAAAGTTAGCATAAAAAACTTTATGACGTTATATAAAAAATAGTAAAAAAAATAAACCAAAACGTTTATAATTAAAAATAAAGCAGATTCAAGCAGAAAAAAATAATTAAAAAAAGCTTAAATTGAAACCTTATAAAATAAAGAAACTCAGAGAACTTCTACATTCGTACATTTCTTATAATTTTGTATTTTTTTTTAATAAAAAAGAAGTTTTTTTGCTGTTATTGATGCTGCATTACTGTGGTTTTGTTGTTGGATACTTGTAGGTTTGTATGTACATTTAGGGAACATTTGGAGATATGTATACATATCATCATATCATATACTTACATATGTATGTGCATATCGCTAATTTTTATTATTACTTTTTTGTGCAAGTCCCTTATTCTCGTCATTTAAATAAAATTAAATCTTAGCATAACACTCACAGAATGGAATTTACATAAATGTTAATTAAGGAGAACAAAAATATTGAACTCCTTGCTAAACATGCTTGTGGTGAACAGACAGATTATGTGCTTCTAAACCTACCAGCTGCCTTTATACTTATAAATCTATATTATAGTTCTACTTTTTTTTCTTAATTTTACATTTGACTTAATTTTAAAAAAATTAAATTTTAGCATAAGATCACAAACGTACAAACATATTTATGTATATTCAAAGATGCATTTTAAACACACACACACCGACTTACATCTATGCATACATTTATGTGTGCATGTGTGTTTAAATGTATTTTATCTTAATAAATCTAATTTGTTTTAGTTTAATACTGTTTTCAAGTATTTTTCTGTTTAATTTCTATTTTAAAAATAACTTAATATCTCAGTTTGCAATAGAAATTAATCTTCATCTTTATTGTAGTCTCAGCATCTTTATGTTTGTTATCATCATCTTGATCGCTTGTGGCATAAACGTAAAAAAATGCCTTCAGCTGATCATAGTGATGTTAATACGTTTTTTACGATTTTGCAGTTGTCATTGGGTTTTATTATTATTACATTTGTTTTGTTTAAAAGAAATTTTGTTTTAGTATTTGATATTGTGTTCTTGCCGCCATTGTCTGCGAGTACAAACTCCAATTATTTCAAACATTAATACGTAAGTACACGCACATATACATATTTACAGATGGAGTATATCTTATTTTGCCTGCAATGAAAAAAAAATATTGTAAAAAATTTTAGATATTTTAAGCTTTAAACATATTTGAAAGTATGTTAAAAAAAGACCTAATGGTATATAGCAACTTTATAGTATGTTCACACTAAACACCAATTACGTGATTCGAATTTAACGAAATTACGATATTTTTATATAAATTTTTTAAAGCGGGTCATAAGTTTCTAAGATAATAGGTTACAGGTTAAAAATCGAGTTAGCCAGTATCATCTTTGAATTGATTTAAAAATTTACCTTAACAGCTATGAAAAATAAAGCTTAAACAATTTTTTACGCATATTTTTTTTAGTTAATGTTTTTTAAACTGAAGTTTAAGCGGCTTCTTCTGATGGCTAGCGCGCTACCACCATACCACCGCGTCACTTGTTTAGTAAATTCTAATGTCCCTTTTGTGTACAGTGGGAATAAACCACCCAAACACAAAATACGCCAAGACAAAAAATATCGTTGCATATTTTATAACAAAGTCATAAACCAAAATAAAAACACAAGGGAATAAAAACTACACAGACATCTCTGTAAAAAATCTTCCAGAAAATCGAACAGAAATCGGTAAGATATTTGTTCAAATCAAGCTAGATTTTTGCCAGACTTGTCTGATACAGACATGGTTTGCCAATTCTACTGGCCGGATAGAGTGATATATTCATATTTTTGAGTGTGTGTATATAATAGGGATGCTATAATACTCAACACAAGCAAAAACAAAAATTGCCGAACAGTGATGCCTACTTTGTGAAAGCAAAAAACAAATATTCGATACGAAAAATTCGTCGTTCGTCCCAGTTGTGTTTGTAGCATAGCTTTAATACTGTTAAACCTTTAGCTAAAAATTACTCAATTAAGAGAGAAAGGACAGACGTTGCAATTCCTCGTTTGTTTTAAAATTATATAAAAAACATGGGTGGGTTGGATGAATTCGACCCGTCCAACTTTTATGTAGAAAAAACGTGTTTTGAAAATATCAGTGTATTGATTTAAGTACACTCTGATATCTCGCTAAAATATATTGTTTATTTGTTATTTAATTTTTCTATATTCTAAATACTACTATATAAACTTGGCCTATGATGGGTTAAGAAAAAATCCTTTATTGTAAAAATTTGCATAAGAAAGCGTGAGAATAAAATTCTGCAAAAAGCTTAAAATTCCAAACTGACTTAATGTTAATGACATTTTGTATTGTAAAAATATTTTAAAACCAAGTACAATTGACTTAAATTTTTTATTTGCACACAAGTTGCTTACTTAAAGCCATAAACAATTATAGGTATTTATTAGCTAACGAAAATTTCTTAAAAATCACACTTAATTATATACATATAACTCTTTGCACGCGTTTCTATCTTCTATTAATTAAACATATCACGTACTTTTACACGATTGCTTTTAAAAGTTAAAAAAACGTTTACAATTCTTTGGGTTTTTTTAAGTTCAAATATGTACATATTTACTTATGGATGTTCCCTCATACATGTGTATGTACTCTATCCTAATGTACTCGTACACATTTTTTGCTAAGCTTACGAAATCATGTTAATTTAATAAGTTATTTTTGGCTTTGGTGTTCAATAGCATCAAATGGAAGGTAAAAATAACTAAAAGTTAGAAGGTTAATATCACAAGAAAAAATTAATTTAAGCTTTTTTACAGTAAAAATGACCAGCTGGCTAATTTCTGTTGTGTCACAACTGGTCAGACAATCGATTCCGTTACAGTTAAGGCGGTGGCACATAGAATCCGTCATACGTCATACTTCGCCTTTTTTAACTGACAGTTGAAAAACATGTTTTATTATGAATAATGTCACATTCAGTACGTCTCCTTCAACACAACGTACTAAAGTTGGGCAACTTTTAACTTTCAACGTACGTCAAGTACTTTGACAACTACCAGCTGGTTCATAACCTTAATTTTGATCAGTTGCATGGTGAAATTATGTGTACCAGGTGGTGTTACAAACACATCCGCTTATAAAGGATTCTATGTGCTAACCTCTTGCGTTGTTACGTTAATGTCAGTTAAAAAAGGCGAAGTATGACGTACGACGGATTGTATGTGCCACCGCCTTTAAGACCACACAAGCGTTGCCGGTTTGGTAATTTTTTTCTAAAATTAGTAATATACTTTTTCTTTAATATGTAAATGAGAGCTTTTAATCAATTTTGGTAATATTTTTATCGATTTAATACATATAAATGCTTTAATCAATCCACAAATAAAAATGCCGACATTGCCCAGCACCTGGGCGTCTCTCCAATTGGACGAAATGAAGCTGTCCGTTAAAAGTTTATAGAAAAATCAGAACATTAGGTTGTTGTTGTTTATCTCTCGCATACTTTATCTTGCCTGCCTGTAGAAGATTTATCAGACCCAGGAGCTCAAAGTTAATTGCAATAGATATTTCAAGTATCTCTTTGCCTTTCCAAAAATATTTTCGTTAAGTTCTTTGGTTTAATAATTTAACAATAATTCTTTAACAGACTTTGGTCACACACTTGATTAATAAAAACAAATTTTCGATACCGGAGGTGCAATTAATAACATTTCTTATTATATGACCAAAAAATTGTCTAATTCTTGGATGTTTTTTTTAACCCCACTTAGGTCTTGAATTATAACCATTAAAAACGCACACATACATTCACTAAATTCCTTATATCTTTTAAATCTTTTTACGATTGTAGACGGGCCGATGAATGGTTGGTTGATTTTATCTACAAAATTTCTTTATTTTTTTGCAATGTAATAAAATTGATGTTCTACTTTAAGTTTAATTTTCTTTTTTTTTTAATTTCTGCTGATATTGTTGTTTTTGTAATACATATGCTTTTTATTTTTTGCACATGGCAACGCGTGAGTTACTTGCTCTACGATCCAAAATATATATTTTATTGCTTACAAAAGTAGAAATGAAATAAAAAAAAGTAAAAAAGAAGAAAAAGACTGGCTTTGATGGCCCATTTTTATTTAATATCTAAAGAGTGGCATGTGTTTGTAGTTTTTTAATTTATGTTGATATTTATTACTAGTTTAAAAAGAGATTTTTTTTAAAGAAAACTTCTTTAGGACTTATGCCGTCCTCTTTGCTAATAGAAAATGTTGCCCATTCTTTGCCCTGTTTCTGTTTATACTTAATATACATAAGTATGTATGCTTTTGTATAATTAAGTATGATTTTCATAAACCTCAAATTTTGTTTTTACCGTATTCAAGAACGCTTTGTGGTCAAATAAAGAAAGAAAATTTTACGTGTACCAGACGTCCTCAATTTGTAAACGCCCTGTTCTTAAATAAAGGACAATCTATTGCCGAAATAAAGTAAAGCGTTGCTGTTGTCGAAATAAAAACAAAGCGTTGTAAAAAATAACGGTTTCTGTGGAAATAAGAGCCTCGTGTTCCTAGAAAATTGACACCATCCGTTGTGAAATAGCGAAGAAACGTGATTAAGTGACTTATGTCAACGGATGGTATCGATTTCGGTACTTTTTGAACGGGGTTTTCCCTCTGTGTATGCTTTACTCTAAAACTATGGGAATCTATGAGAGTGAAATTAGTTTTTAAACGTTTCAGAAAAAATTCTTACAGAAAGAAGGTTCGGAATGGCAATCGAATTATGCATTATATTCTTACAATTTTTTTTTTTCTTTTTGTATGTGGTTACCATATTCTGACCTTCACAACTGAAACTATTTCTATATAAATAAATAAATATGAATAAATACTAAAAAACATAACATTTTATACCAAAAAAAAGTTGTTTTATTCCTTTCTTCGACTAAAAAAACGCGCTTAGAAAAGTTAAAAGATCAAAACAGTTTATACCCCTTGTAACATTTTGGCTAACTTTTTTAAGATTCTACTGTACATACATATAAATGAACCTACATACATCCATACGACAATACATACCTACGTCCAAGCATACAAGAAACTTTTTTCGTATTTGTTTATGCCCATCCATAATACTTGTTTAACAGCGTTGCCAGTTTTCATTTGTTACATATTTTGTATGGAGTTTGTTATTTTGTTCTAAAACAACTAAGGCAATAGCAGTATTTTTCCTATTTCTAGGTCCGTGGTGAACCGATCTTGTTCATTTTTAATACCGATCATCTCAGGAATATTTCTGATAGTTTGACCCCAATCTCAGGTCCGTACTGCTTAAATTGACTCCGAAAACTTGATTTCAACAGACGGACAGAGTGACAGACGGACATGGCTATATTGGCTTCCTTATCTATAAGGATCCAGAATATATACATACATATATTTAATGGGGTCACAAACTGGATAATAAAAAAATTACAAAAGGAATGACAAACTGATATATGTACCCTTACCACTTATGTATACCCTTCCCATGGTGTATTAAAGAAACATTTTTTACATATTGTGATTAAAAATTGTTAACGCCCCGACCACAAATGCAATTTGAAACTTTCTGAGCTTGTTGAATGGATCTGTAAAATCACCAAAAATGCTCTTTTTTATTACCTAATTATTTTAAGCTCGCGCATACTAATTTCAATTGGCTCACGTGACAATTTTGTCTAACCGTATAAAAAAGGAAAGTAGATTATTAATATCCCAGCAAAAACTCACATTGTTTTGTAATGAGTTAAAATCCAAAAAACTCTTACTTATTAGCATTTTAACCCATAATTTTAACATGGCGATAACATTGGAGGCAAGTACTTACCATGCTCGCTTACAAAGAGGGAGTTTAATAAGTACTTACCATACTTGCTTACAAGAAGGGACTTACATGACCTATTACTTTGTTGGCACTGACATAACCTTTTCCTGGAGCCACTTGTAACTCATTGTTGCATTTATAGTTTTTTTCTTTGATGTTTTGGTTAAAACTGGTTCAAAATATTAAACTCAAATAAAATATAAAATTCTAAAACAAACACTATCTGCCTGAATTTTAGATAAGAAATAACTCATTATCTAACAGCTGCTAAGTAATACAGGCGGTATGTAATAGTAGTTGAAAAGTAAGAAATTTGTAATGCCTAATCACTTCCGAGTTTTTGCTGGGATATTCGTTTTAAACTTTTGTCAAATTGATAATAAAATAAAAAAATTATCGTTTTATTTATAAGCGAATCCTTCTTAAGTATTATTTTTTAATAAAGAAAATTATTTTTTATCTTTTAGGGCCGATTTACGAGAAATATTCCATTGGAATATTCTCAATTTTGTTTTACAGCATTTAAAAAAAATTAATAACAAGCGGAGTTTGTACAAAATTTAAACTTTTTAATTGATTGCTAGCCCCTTTTGAATTTAGTCTACTATAAGTGCATACGGAGCTTAAAAAATTAGCCATAACTTTTCTTTTTGAAATAATACATTAATGTCATAAATATCAAAGTTATAAACTTTATATAATGAATTACTGCAAAAAAGTACCAACGAAAAAAAAGAAAAATGCTAAATTGAAATAATTAAAAATTATAAAAAAAAACGCACACACTTGATTAAATTTAGCACAAAAATGATTTAATTAGTTCGTATGAAGCATGAACATATTCGTACCAGAAAAGTTTTTACAAAACCATTAAGTAAAAAACTGGATATGAACAACGATACATACTTGAAGTAATGTTTCTGCTTTTAAAGTTTAAAATGGACTCGTACTTTAATTGCCTTTTGATATTATGCTGTTTTTTGTTTGTCGATTTTAACATAAGTTTGCATTTGCCAAAAAGTCAAGTAGTGTATTCGTACAGAATGGATGTACATATTTTTAATTAAATTTTTTACGCATAAATACCGTGAAGATACAAACCGGAAAAATAACAACTTTGAAATTACAATTTTTAAAAAATTCTGATTTAATAGCAAAAAAAAAAAATAAACTTTATAGAAAAAACGTGGAACCATAAAATTGGCATGATTTTGACATGTGTGCGAATAACTTTTTTTTGGATTTTCGAACATTTAAGTTGAAATGTTTCATTTCAATCGTAAATGATGTGTATTGTTTTCGTAGACTTCCTTAAAGAAAATTATAAGGAAATAAATACATACTCATAAAATTTCTAGAAACTTGTAGTTATTCTTTAACGGATTGTATTAAAAATAATTTTTGACATTAAATGTCTGAAAGAAAAAAGGACTCTTTACCTTAATATAAGTGTAGGGTGAAGTAAATGTGCTGTAAGGCTTTACATTTTGCCTACTACCTACTTGATATAATAATAAACAACGTCCAACAGGGGCAAATATTCATTTTTATACAATACCTAGAATAAATTTTGGTATTACTGCAACGGTAAATAGCTTTTCATAGACATTAATTTAAGACTCTATTTTATAACGTTGCAAGGATTTTTAGCTTTAGGCTTTAACAAATTTTTAAAATTTTTTTTGTGTTAAAATCATTGGCTTAGGAAGGCCATTCCGCCAATTTTAAAAAGTAAAGTATTTACCACTTTTTATATATGGGCAATTCCACGTTAAAATGTTAAAATTTTTGTCTACAAAATATCAATTGGAAACGATTTCAAATGATCTTGTACTAAGCACTTTTCTCACATTTTTGTAAACTCAGATAAAAAGTTTTATTAGAGTTTTTAAAAAAATTTAATTGGAAAAAATGCCTTTCATATTTAATAAAAAAAAAATTTTGTTTGATATAAAAATCAAAAAAATTAATTATTATTAGGATTTAACAAAAATTTCTGTGAAGCCAAACACGCCTAAATGGCTGAAAATATTTTCATGTAATCAAGAAAGCAAAGCATCCCCTCCCATACAAAATTTTAATTAATCATAAATTAAAATTTCAATTAAAAGTTTTTACATCGTAACTCATTAAATAGTAAATAGTAGGCTTAAATTGCCCTTTAATTAATTAATTTTTTTTTTCAAACGGTTGCTATACTATCTACAGCCTTAAAATTTTGTTAAATAACTCCTGCATTCACACGTTAATTTAAGCTAAAAAAAGCACTACCGAAAGGGGGGGGGGGGGGTTAAGGACCTCCATGCAATTAATTATTTTTAGGACTTTTTTCGTGGAATTGCCCAATGTGTTTATGATTGTTATGGTAGGAGCACACTTTGCAACATCTTTGTGCTGGTTGCATATTTTGTATTTGTTTATGATTTCATTTTGTGTTGCATTCGAGGTTTTAAATACAAGGTGGGCCAAAAGAAGTAATCCGATGTTGTTTGGCTTCATTTTTTTCTAAATGAAAAACTTTGATTCGGTTTTTATTATGTTCATTTGTCCCCTTAGAATTTCATTGGCCAAGTCGAGAAGATGATATCGGCCAAATGAGCGCCGTCACAATTGATTGCTATACGAACTCGTTTTATAGCATTTTTCATTCCTTCGACGAGAACTTCGGGCGACGGATTCTAGCACTCGTGGCTTGTGCACGTAAACACAGGACTTTAAAAACCCCCACAAAAAAAGTCTGGAACGGTTAAATCGGGCTACTTTTGGGCCAGTTTAAATCGCCAAAACGAGAGATGAGGCGAACCTGGAACGCCGCCTTCAGAGTATCGGTTGTGACTAGCGCAGTTGATTCGTCCTGTTGGAACCTCATGTCCTCCAGTCCTAATTCGTTAAATTGCGGCAGGAAAAACTCTGCTAACATGGCCCTATAGCACGCACTGTCCACTGTTGTCGATTAACAAGCGACGTCCTCGAAAAAAAATGGCGGATGACTCCTCCAGCGTGAAAAGCACACCATGTAATCACTGTGAGCGCTCCTCGTGCATCCATGGTAGATTTTCGTTGCCCCAGAAGCGATAGTTTTGCTTGTTCACGTGCCCGTTGAGGTGGAAATGAGTCCATCGCTCATTTTGATTTTGGTCGAAAAATCGTTCACTTCGTCCTTGAGATTGAGGATGGCTTGGGCGTACGTTACACGCGTTTGGCGATCGATAGGCGGCAGCTGATGCACAGATTGGACTTTGTACGGGAACATGCGCAGATCTTTAAACAAAATTCGCCTTAGGGACGATCGTCTGATGGCTAATTGCGAGGCACGGCGTCTGGTCGATGTTTCTGGCGACAGCTTGACATCCGCGCCAACAGCGGCGATATTCTCGGCAGAACGGGTGCTTCGGGCCGGCCACTCTTGGCAGCGGCACAGTGCTTGCGCAGTCGGTGCCGGGCGACCGGAGAATCGGCGACAGAATTCGCGCTGCTCCAACACCACAGACGAATTGTTACGCAAAAAAATAGACACGATGATTCCGCGTTCTTGGGGAGTGTATCGCTTCATGCCTTGTTTACTTGTATTCTACATCTCTCTAGTTCACAAATATCAAAACAGATTTGACATTGTCCGCCATTTGCAAAAATAAGAGCATCTTCCAATAGAGTGATTTCTTTTGACCCACTTTGTATATCAAAAGATTTTGGCATTTTCTGGTTGCAAAAACACGTTTCAAAGTGTGTACATACAATTAAACTTCGCTCGAGCCAGTTTTAAGACTTAGCAGAAGATTTCAAAGTAATTATTAGCTAAATAAGGGCAAAAACCAGATTAAAAACAAAACAAGTTTTTAGAGGACAATGCAATAATTTCTTTATTCTACATTTATGTAAATAAAAAATGTATGATTTTTGATAGGATCATGTCCAGAAAAGCGGGCCGGGTTAAGCTAGTCCCTTTTAAAGAATAAGTATTAATACGAAACTAAGAAAATATTTTTTTGAATGCTTGCATTACATTTTTATTTGTTTGTGGATATTTGCCTTATAAAAATTTTAAATATTTTAAGTTATTTGCAAAATTTTTGTGATAAAAACTTTTTAAAATTTATTTGCGTTTTAGATCATTTTAAAAATGCCATTACAATTACTTTTTATTTAAAATGTTATTATTATTTTGAAAACATTTGCCAAATGGTTTTAGTAAAATGGAAATAAAAACAATACTTATTGCTGAAAACTTTTGATATACAAAATTTAATTAAAACAAAAAAATACTAAATATGTAAATGAAAAACAATTTTTATTAAAACCAGGCGCCATTTTTTATTGGTAAAATTACAGAAAACATTTTAAATTTTATAATGAAAATTAATTTAATTAAAAAAAAAATTAAGACAGTAAAAATCATTATTTAAGGGAACAAAAATTGCTGCAGAATGCAAAAAATGCAGCAACAACGACATTAAAGCAAGAACAACATATTAAAGAACATTTAGTTGTAATAAAAATGTGCAACAAGAAATTGTGAACAATTTTATTTAACACATGTTTACAAAACGAATCAGTTAAGCTTAACAGAAAAAACAGATATTTCTTTCCATTTTTTGTGATTTATTTTACCTGTTTGTTGCTTCTTTTTTCTCAACTACTTACTTCAAAGTAATAAAAAAACATGTTTACAAATTTTATGGCTTAAACCGAATCTTAAATACCCTTTTCCATTTGGAAGTACAAACATATTGTGAACCCGAAGTTATCTTACCGTTTCTTCAAAAACTTGTGATTTAGAAAATTAAGTTTAAAAATTTTAGCAACAGTTATTTTCATTTCCAAATAAATGTCTTTTTTTGTCATATTTTCAACGTTTTGGACTTTTTTCATTTATGGCGCATACCATAAAAAAAATCGAAAATAATACTTCTTCTAATGTAAAGATCCATCTAAAAGGGATTCTAGGAAGTTTGGGCTAAAGGGCTTAAAAATGGGTCAAAAGGAAGAATCGGTAATATGCTATCTTCTAAAATATAAACGTTAAAAGCAAGAGCATCGTATTCTACATTAAAAATAATCGACCCTGTGTCGGCCCTTATGGGGTCAAAAAGGAGGAAAATATTGTTTGGTACTTTTATATACTTTTTGTTTAAAACAATATGAACGAACACGTTTTAGTTCTGTTTTTTAGTTTTGACCCCAAGGGAAAAAAGGGTAGGCATTACTATTTACTGGTACTTTTAGGGTACCGCGGTAGATCATTGGTAAGTGCACTAATTTACCAGTCTGGGAGTTGTGGGCCCGATTCCCACCAGAGAACCTGGTAAGTCCGCTTTAATCTTCTTTTCTCTCTTTCTTATCGATCTCTAAATTTCTTTTTTCCTTATATTTAACCCTTTCTATCTGCCTTTGCAGGTATTACAAAGGGACCGAATTTGGCAGATTCAAGTGAGCTGTATTGTTTTCTTTACCTGCTCTATCTAACCTAACCTATTGGTACTTTGGTACTTTTCGCAATTTCTAAGCCAATAAAAATGAAAACAAAATTTAAAGTGTTTAACTGGTTTTCAAAGAATTATTAATACTTTTTGTTAATTTTTTAGTTTTTTTAGTTTAACTTAGACCTCAAAAGGAGGAGAAAAAGTTCAAATTTATGTTTTGTTACTTTTTGCTACTCATTTTTTTAGTTCAATTAAGATAGAAACAAAAATTGAATTGAGTTTAAAAGGTCTCGGAAATGTATGCCAATTTGTTGATACTTTTTGTAAATTTTGAGCCCTAAGAGTTTAAAAAGGACAGACGGCGGACAGAACAGACATGAGATTTTATATGTTTGATGCATGCAAGTGGTTAAATTTGAAAGTTTTTAGTTACTTCTTCAACTAAATCTTTTTTTTTTTTATTTTAAGTACTTTTTAAAATTTTTGGAGATTGTGAGTCTACAATAATGGTATTAAGCACTATTGACTTTTTCAATACTCTTAACGTACATTTTACATTTAAAAAATATATTTTTATTATAAATAACAAAATTGTAAGATTTTTAACATTTATTTAAACGATATTAACATTTAATGACAACTTAGTATTTTTTATTTTGCAAATCAAAGTTTTAAAATTGAATTGGTTATCCAAAACCAAAAACATATTTCCTCTTTTTGCTATTTTTCAAGTTTTTTTGCTTTTTTTTTGTCTTCTCTGGTTATTGCATTAAATTAAAAAAAATAATATGCCTTATACATTTACGCTCCTTGTTTGTTTCATTTTTACAGAAATATTGTCCCAGGTAAGTATAGCTGATATCCTGATATTGCATATGGGTCAATAGGGTATTTAAGTGCGTGCATTGAATAATAAATTTCAATAAAGAAACGGAAAAGCAAACGTGGCTATCCCGACTTCTACATACATACATATTCGTAAATATTATCTTTTGTAAAAAATACAAAACAAAAAGAAAATTTTTGTTTTGCAATCGTAATTTAAGTCGTTAAATATGATGTTATGTACCTCTTTTGTTCTTGCAGTCATTGTAGTTTCCCTCGTCTGTAAGTCTGTCTTACCTAACTGACAGTATTTGCTGCTGCATAGCTGCTATTGTTGGGTTGGTTTTCTGTTTAGATCGGACACATACTTTTTAATTTGGGTTGGGTTCGACTACGTACAATAATTATGAGTTGTTGCGTTAATTGTATGATTAGCATTAACAAACTTACCTTTGATTGCACAATGGTGTCGGCAATAATTGTTTTTTTAAAAACACAGTTTCTAAAAAATCCATCTTTAATAACAACAAAAGTATTTTAAAGACATTTAAAAAAATTTGTACACAGAAAGAAAAAACGCATTCTAAAATCAAGAATTTTATTTTTGAATTTATCCAAAATCGTACTTGAAATTTTAACGTACAATCCGTACTTAGGTTTTTTAAAACAAGTCATATCGGATTGCTTCCAAAAATTAAACAGAAAAACTTATGGGTTTTTAAAGATATTTTTAGTTTTCACTCTTTTAAAATAATATTAATTTCTTCATTTGCAAAAAATGAGGATTTAGTAAGTATTGAACTTGAGCCTGAATAAAAATGAAATTGTCTTAAAACAAGTAGTTTAACTATAAATAAATGAAAAAAACGTATATTTTTACATTTAAAAGCAAAGTGTCTCGGTGGCCAAAATGATAGCCGCTGGTGTTAAAGTCCGGAGAGTCCCTGGTTCCAGTCCTAGCTACGGCAAACACAGAAAAAAATTTTCAAATATAGGTACAAGGTGGGCCAAAAGAAATCACTCTATTGGAAGATGCTCTTATTTTTGCAAATGGCGGACAATGTCAAATCTGTTTTGACATTTGTGAACAAGACATATGTTAAATACTAGTGAACAAGCCATGGAGCGATACACTCCCCAAAAACGCGGAATAATTGTGTCTATTTTTCTGCGTAACAATTCGTCTGTGGTGTTGGCGCAGCATGAATTTCGTCGTCGATTTCCCGGTCGCCCGGCACCGACGGCGCAAACACTATGCTGTTTCGCTACCAACCTTGAATAGTATGGGACCACACGAGACGCTGCCAAGATTGGCCGGCCCCGGAGCGCCAGTTCTGCCGAGAATATTGCCGCTGTTGGCGCGGATGTCGAACTGTCGCCAGAAACATCGACCTGACGCCGTGCCTCGCAATTAGCCATCAGACGATTGTGTCTAAGGCGAATTTTTGTCAAAGACCTGCGCATGTTCCCGTACAAAGTCCAGTCCGTGCATCAGCTGCTGCCTGTCGAACGCCAAATGTGTGTAACCTACGCCCAAGCCTTCTTCAATCTCGAGGCCAAAGTGAACGATTTTTCTACCAAAATCATAATGAGCGATGAGGCTCATTTCCACCTCACCGGGCTTTTGGGGCACAGAAAATCCACAAGTGATGCACGGGGAGCCATTACAACTGCTCAAGTGACTGCAAGGTGCGCTGTTCACGCTGGGGGAATTATCGTGCCATTTTTTTCGAGGACGGCGATGGTCAAACAACAACAGTGGACGGTGCGCGCTATAGGGCCATTTTAGACAAGTTTTTTCTGCCGCAATTAAACTAATCATGACTGGAGGACATGTCGTTCCAACAGGACGGAGCACCGGCCCACACTGCGCGAGCCACAATCGATATTCTTAAGGTGGCGTTCCAGGGTCTCCTCATCTCTCATTTTGGCGATTTACATTGGCCAGCAGGATCACCCGATTTAACCGTTCCAGAATTTGTTGTGGGGTTTTTGAAGTCCCGTGCTTACGAGAACAAGTCCGAGACCCTGAAAGCCCTAAAGGAGAACATTTGTCACGAGCTGCCGATATCAGCTTTTCGACTTAATCAATAAAAATTCAAAAGTTCAAATAAACATAATCAAAAAACAGAATCAAAGTTTTTCATTTAGAAAAAAATTATAAGCATTTTGGTCATTAACTTCTTCAAATATCATAAAATTTTGCAGACCTTACGTCCACAGTTGTCAAACTTAGTCAGTTTATTATTTACCATGGAATATCACATTGAACAAAATAAATTTTCAACAAATAATGTGAATAAATAATGCAATCGAAACACATGTACAAGTTTCTTTTATTTTAATATGAAAAATTCCTACCAAATTTTGTAAAGAGTGGCCCATAATTGTCCTTGCCTCCCACAATAGGCGTTTACTCGAAAATCATGTTAACCCCACTTACAAAACTTACCTTAACCTGCATAAATTTTTACAGGTGGGGGTTCCTGATAAATATAAATTATGGTGTTTGCTATAATATGAACGAAGAGCTTGGGCGACTATAACTTTTTTTACTAATTTTGAATTACATATATTGAAAAAAATATTTAATTTAATATTAAAAAGTTTTTTTTTTTAATTTTTTGGCGCATTTTGAAAGTTTGAAAGTAGAATATTCTAAAAGTATTTTTTTTTTGTTCTTTTGCAGCCCTTTAATGAATGAGTACTTTATGAACTTGCACTGTTAAAGTTGCATGTACTTAAGAAAACAAAGCACAACAAAAGCTGAAAACATGTTTTTAAGTAAATTTTATCTACGAGTATGGTATTGTAAAAAGAACAAAGTTATTATTATTAAACAGCAAAAAATCATACTACAAGTCTAAAGATATTTATAATGATTTACATTCAGAAGGAGGCCTGTATTTAAACTAGTTTGGGGAGATAAAGGCAAATACCAAAATTCAACAACAAAAACAAAAAAAAAAAAAAAAAAACATTTTTAGAACCCTTAATTAACCTTTTAAACGTTCGGAAAAATCAAAAAATTTATATTTTTTATAATTTTTTTTTTTTTGAATAATTAAAACAAGTAAAGAAATTTAATGTTTAAACCAATTTTAAGACTAAAATAAAAATTTTCAGCAGATAGCTAAGTCCCGGCGTGATTTGCTACCCCGAACTGTAAAAATGTTATTAACATATAAGATTCGGCACATCCGAATATTGCGCTCTTACTTGCTTTGAAATAATTTGTTTTTCCGTCCTATTTATTTAGTTTCAATTATTGAATTTTAAAATTTAGTTTGTAGAACCATTATTATTGGAAAGCATGGTGATATCAAAACCATGTGGTCTCGTCCGGGAGGAGAGTTTTTGACTCCCCTACTTTTTTTCTTTTTTATATGTGGAGTTTGACAATTTGGTTCAAATTATTTTCCTACCCACTTGTCAAACTCCATATATAGAAAGAAAAAAGTAGGGGAGTCAAAAATTCTCCTCCCGGACGAGACCACCTGGTTTTGATTCCACCATGTTAGAAAGCAAATAAACACTTAACATCTGAACTTAAATTCTGCCGCTAGAATAGAAAACGTTGGGTGTGTACTAAAGCTAAATAATTCAATTTTCTCTATGTAGGATTAAGGCCAGGCCTGTTGTACCCCATATAAATTTTGTCGTTGCCACTTCACTAAAATATGTTTATAAAAAGTAGCCGGATTTTGTACTGGTATTGCCGTTTTTTAAGCACACATTTAACAATCAATTTATAATGGCTTTTGAAGTGTTATAGTGACTAAATTAACACACGGCAATTATACGAGGAAATACTTGTATTGTAAGTAGAGTGTGCTGGGATTTAAGCGAAATTTTGAATATTGTGTTCCTAATAATTGCATTAAAAAGAACCGGTTTATTCATTAAACAAAAAAGCAGCGATTTTTAAGTTTGAAATCATAGAAAAACACTCTTTAAAGGTTTGAAATCTGTGTCATGTAATTTTTTTAACTGAATTGTCTATTATATTTAAAGAAATTTAGATTAAAGACTACATTAAATATACATAATTACTTTTTCTTAAATAAACTTTAAACTGCTTTACAAAATTTCTAGTAAACTGCAGGTATTTAATTTAGGTAAATATTTAGAAGTAAAAGAATATTTTTTACATTTACACATATACATATGTACATAAGTAAGTATGAAGAAACATTTGTAGAAATTAATCTTTTTTAACATTTGGTATAGTTTTGTTTTATTTTTATGATCTTATTTAAACATGTAATAAAAAACACATTTGTATTTACTTTTTTATGATTATTGTTTCTTTTTACAACAAGAAAAATATACACAAAATGCACACATTAAGAAAAAGTTGCAAAACACATTGATGTAAATAAAAAACAAATATAAATAAAAATGTCCATATGTTTGTAGGTATGTATAGCTTCGGTGGTAGAAAATGTGTTAAAAATATTTTAAAAAGAATTTGTATAATAATGTAAACAAAAGAAATTCTGTTGACCCTGTTTGTAAGAATGTATGTAGTTCTCATAAAAACCAAAAATTGTTTTCATGCATGTTTGAAAGTTTTTTTTGTTACCATATTGAGCTAATTACTTTAGAAATTTAGCGCCACTTATATAACGGCACTACCAGGAAAAAAATATAGTAAGAGCCCTATATTCGGCTGGGCCGAATCTTATATACCCTTCAAATTGTTCTTTTTGTATACCAAGTCATCGGATCTATCCAAGTTGTTGGTGCGGAGTTCGGTAAAAAGTGGTTTTCGGCCTAAGTTTGTTGTTTGGTATTTTCACCGATCTTTATCCAACAATGAACAAAGTTTTCTTGAAAATCTATTGCATTTATTAGTCACAAAAAAATATAAGTGTAATGGACACTTAAAATATTAAAAAACACAACTCTTAAGCACAAAAATCATAGAAAAAAAATATTTTTAATTAAATTAATTATTACAATGCTTGGCTACTAGTGAATTTATTTCATTTGTCCTGAGTGTATTTTTGTACAAGGTGGGCCAAAAGAAGTCATTCGATTATGTTTGGCTTTCTCTCGATTCTGTTTTTTAATTATGTTTATTTGAACCTATAGAATTTTATTGGTCAAGTCGAGAAGATTATATCAGCCAAATGGGCGCTGTTACAATTGATTGATTGATACGGGCTGGTCTTATGACATTTTTTCATCACTTCGGCGAGAACTTCGGGTGACATATTATCGCACTCGTGTCAAATGTTGTCCTTGAGGGCTTCCAGGGTCTCGGACTTGTTCTCGTAAGCACGCGACTTCAAAGAACCCCACAAAAGGTCTGTAACGGTTAAATCGGGTGATTGTGCTGGCCAATGTAAATCGCCAACAGAGAGATAAGGCGACCCGGGAATGCCGCCTTCAGAATATCGGTTGTGGCTTGCGAAGTGTGTGCCGTTGCTCGGTCCTGTTGGAACCACATGCCCCTCAGTCCTAATTCGTTCAACTGCGGCAGAAAAAACTCGGCTAACATGACTCTATAGCGCGCACCATCCACTTTTGTCGTTTAACAAGCGGCGTCCTGGAAAAAAATTGCCCGATGATTCTTCCAGCGTGAACAGCGCATCATGCAGTCACTTTGAGCGGGTGTAGTTTTGCTTGTTCACGTACCCGCTGAGGTGGATATGAGCCTAATCGCTCATTATGATTTTTATCGAAAAATCGTCCACTTCGGCCTCGAGATTGAGGATGGCTTGGGCGTAGGATACACGCGTTTGGCAGTCGATAGGCAGCAGCTGAGGCGCGGTACGATGATGTACTTATGTTGTTTAAAAAAAGTTAAGACACTAAAACGGTTTCTGTGCAACTTTATTTGGCTCTGGAAACTTAATTTTAACAGACACACAGACGTACTTGTCTACATCGACTTCCCTATCCATAAGGATAAAGAATATATACACTTTATGGAGTTGCAAATTAATATTGTCGAAATTACAAACAGAATGGAAAACTAATATATACCGTTATCACTATGTGAAGGGCATAATAAATATATTTACTGGGTCTATTTAGATATTTTATAGTGTGCATTTATGGTGTAAGTGTTTTGTTCTGCTCAAATATATGTACATATGTACATACATATGTATAAGTTTGATACATTGTACATACGAATGTACAAATTAAACGTTTAAACACTTTCGCATTTGAAAATCGTAAGAAATCATTTATTTATGTTTTAATGCGAACAATAAATAAAACAACAAAATTATCAGAAGAAAGAGATAATTTTGACTTAAGTGCTTTTTATTTTCTAAACAGTTGGTTATATTGTGTTTAATAAACAAATATGTATGTGAATACTAGCTTTTCCCGGCCAGCTTTGCTGAACTCAAACCTGACATATCGCACCCTAAAGCAAAAACAGTCACAACTCAAAATCATACATACATTTGCATGAAAGTTTTTTTTTTATTAAACTTACAAATACGGATGTAAACCAAATTGAATTCAACAGCAACGAAATCGTTTGAAAATGGCATACCCGTCACGTTTTCTAGAACGGGATTTTTTAAGAAAAAGAAAACTTTTTAAGTTTCAGATTTGAAATTTTTAAATTTTAATTAAAAAGATAAATAAAATGGACACACTCATCTTAATGGAATCGCATATATATAATTTCATCTGTATCAAAATGTAATAGTACGTTTCCATTATAAGCAAATTAAGTAATTTTGAGGAAATCATTTCGAAGTGTTTCCATTACGTTGTAAGTAATTTTATGTTCGAATTCAATCTGACACATATATCAGGTGGCCTCAGTTATTCAGCTGAAACCGGTGTTTCGTTATTAAAATATCAAATTGTGTTTATGTTTATGTATTTGATTCTTTTTTACAAACAACAACTGGAGTTTTCTAAAAAAAGCTTAAAGGAAGGAAAAAGATTTTGTGAGTTTTTGTTATCTGTCTTGACATTCTTATGACAAATTAAGTTGTTTTTGTAGAACTGCTCCCACCTGATGCATGCTCCTTGCAATCAGCTGTCATTTTTTCGCATTTGCTACTCACCAATAATGGATTCCCCAAAGTTGCATTTGTAAAAATAGCCTCCGCGCAGTGTTGCATAGACAAATTTCGAAATAATCTTGAGCAAATCAAGTCATTTGAGATGATTTGCTCATATGAAAAATATATGGGAAATCATGTAGCAAATTACTTAATTTGAGCAAATTAAATGATTTGGCGCAAATCACGTAGATGGAAACGTAGTATTACAAATGTTTAAAATTTGGTATAATTATCCTAAAAAGACATTTGTTCTTCATTTAGGGATAAATAAGTAAATTCGTTTTTATTACCTTAAATTCAAAAAGAATTTCATTTTTAAACATCTATTAAATTTTTTTATAAACAAATATATTTTTATCTCTTTTTTTATTACAAAAAAAACTTTATTTTTTTGGAAATCTTTGTAAAATAATTCATATCTCTTTGCATTTATAATTTTATTCCCATCCACAATCAATCCACTTTACCTGTCGTGTTACTAATGGAAACAAATACTTTCAATTGCATTTTTCTTGAAATGTTTAATTGTAATAATAACTTCTACTCAAATAACCATTTCCTGTAATTAAAACTTAAAAAATGTAAAACTTAAACAAACGTATATGTCACTTAACCCACAGTGCAATGTGTAGCTGAACAAAAGGGAATATTTTGTTCCGTCCGAAGCAAAAATTTTTAAGAAATACTCGAAAAGAAACAAAACAGGAAATATTATATAGTTTTTTTCAAGTCATTGTTTATTTTTGCGTTTACAGTTTATAGTTGTCTGTTTTTCTATTTAAAATCTTTGATGTAAAGGCAAAAAAACCCCACAAAAACAAACAAATAGTTAAAGAAAATGCAAAGAAAAATATTAAAGAAACCAACTAAAAGGCTTGAAGATATATGTATGTGTGTATATAAAAAAATAAAACATATAAAAAGGCGTAATTGAAAATTTATGTGCAAACACAATGATAATACAAACAGACATTTTTGATGGACTAATTTTTGAAAATCATATTGACTTTTTTCAATTTTAAACAAACACCACATGCTCTATGCTGACCAGTGTCGCCATTCTTTATATTAAACTTGCTAAAAAATTTAAAAGACAAAATTTACAGCCCAACCCTAACAAACGCGTTATATCCATATAATTTGTATAAAGCAAAACGAATTAACGCGTTGGTGGAACAACCTAATTTTGATCAAGAGTTTAGGAGTGAAGTTAGCTGCAAAAGGAAAAAAATATGTAAATAACCGTTACGCAAAATACTGGTATCAAAATACTGTTTCCTTTTATTATGGTATTACGATTATACGTTTCGGTAATAAAACTCCAAAATATTATGCAAGTAGCAAAAACAAATTTGGATGTTAGTTAAAACAAGCAATGCTACACCTTACGTTCCACAATTGCAACGCTGTTATTGTTTTGCTTTCTAACAAAATAATTTTATAATGGTTATTGCAGTTTACTTATTGTTTCTTTTTTTGAATTATAACTTTTTGTAAACAAAAAGCTTGCCGCCATAAAGAATTCGTGTTAGTATGTTTGTTTGGTTCCAATTCTACTAAAGTCAGCTTTATGAAAGTTTTGAAAATTTTTTTAACCAAACAAAAACACAATATAATTTATTTAAAAATAACTTTTTTAAAATTTGATTTTATGTTCCCAACAATTTTTAAAACTATGTATTTTTAAAAAATTTACCTACCTCCACAATTAAATAAAAATATAGTTAAACATTCCCCAACCGATACCTATATAATCAAAACACCCATACCGAAATGACAAATTTTTTTGATAGCGGTGCCGATACCGTTATTCGTTACGGTTGCCTACCTTGGTATATAAATAGGAAATAAGGAGTCCAGTTAGATTTTATAAAAGCAAAAATAAAAATAAGCCTTTTGGATTTACATTTTAATTTTTTAAGATTTTATGTACAAAATTTAATTAGTTTATTTCAGGAACCCTATTAACTATGCTAAATAAAAAAATCTCAAGAATAAATTATTATTTTTTGTTTTTTTTATAGTTTTTATCAAAAATATATTTTACGGATTTTTATTTAAAAAAAATAATTTAAATTTTTTTTATATTAATTAAAAATATAACGTTTCCAGCAAAAAATAATAAAGGAAAAAAAATTTTTTTTTCTAGAAAAAAAAAAATAATCAAAAAATGGTTTTTATATTTTGAGAAAAAATTAAAAATCTAAAATTTTTGAAGCACTTGCTTTTCAAAAAGTTTACAAAAATGGTATACTTCACTTGACTCTTCGATGTTTCCTTGTAGATGATTTTTATATTGAAAATTTGAAAACAATTATTATTTACAGACCCTCGTATATTAGGAAAAAAAATTGCTCCCATAAGGCAATTAGTTTCAGTTTGACAATTTTTTAACTTATTCTAGCATAATATTTTAAGCCAGCTTTAACCAAAACATCACAGAAAAGCAATTTAAATGCAACAATAAGTAACTGGGGGCAACAGAAAAAGATTATTATAACGCCAATAAAGTAATAGCTTATTTAAATTTCTCTTTGCAATCAAGCATGGTAAGTAATTATTTAACTCCCTTTGTAAGCGAGATGGTAAGTACTTGCCTCCAATGTCACCGCCAAGTTAAATAATGTGTTAATATGCTACTGAGTAAGTGTTTTTTGGATTTTTACTAATTTTAAAGCAAATTTTTGCTGGGTTATTAAATTTAAAACAAAAAACGCGTTTTTCAAAAAAAAAACATTTGTAATTCGTAATTTCATGTGTAATTTTGGGTTGATCCATGTGTAATTTAACATTTCGTCGGTGGCAACACTGCTGAAAATACAAAAAGTAAGTGAGCGCTAGCAATAGAGTAAAATAACTAGTAAATATTAATAAATGCATTAGGTTGTGTATAAATGCTTCTTCTGTCAATTAAATAGTCATTCTATCTTTTCTATATTTTTCATAGTCTCTTAGTACAAAAGAAATTGAAGACAACATATGAAAAATGTTAACAGTGAAGAAAGCAACACAGAAAAGTCTTTTAGTGAAACTCTTATGTTTATTTTGTAAGTAAACAGAAGCGAAAATTTTATAAACAATAGATGGAACTAAGACTAGGTCTACAATTTTTTGTTGATTCATTATTTTAACAAATCACAAAACCAAAATTTTTTTTATCAATTGTAGAAACTTTGTATGATTAACTAATTAACATGATGCGAAATTTTATAGTGTTGATATACGAGTTTTTAAATGCATTTCTGTTCGATAAATGTTGAGAATATTTAAAAGGCAAGGAGTTTTGAAAATATAAAATTTAGATAAAGCTTATGTTTTTTATAAAAAATACATATGAATATTGCATTATTTTATTGAAACTTTAAATTGTAAAGAGGGCTGGCTATATTCAGCTGTGTTTGGGAAAGACTTAACATATACATATGTACATATTTTTTTAAGAAAAGCCACTTTAATCATTTGAACTGTAATTGCAATAAAAAATTAATCTTTTCCTTGATGTTTTCCACATGGCATTACGTTACTTTTTGCTTGAATTACCCATATACCCTTCACATCAAATTCATGCCATGACAAATGTCAAACTTCAAATATCAAAAACCTAGTATTTTTACTGGTTTTATTTATAGATTTTTTGAAAATCCAGTGCTTCCTAAATTTTTGATTTTATCTTTTTTCAAAAAATTTTTATTTTTCGATTTTTATTTTTTTTTGCCAAGAAATAACAACTGATTAAAATAATTTTTTTGACAAAAAAAATAAAAACCAAAAAATAATAATTTTTTTGACAAAAAAAATAAAAACCAAAATATAATAATTTTTTGACAAAAAAAAAAAAAAATTCAAAAAATAATCATTGTTTATTGCGATTTTTTTTTTTTTTTTTTTTTTTTGAAAATTATAAAGGTCCCTAAAAACTATGTCTGCGTATAAGATCAACAACACTTGAACAACTTTGTCGAATGATTTTAATGACACTAGATCCTCCGTAAAAAAAGGAAGCGACCTATCCGAACTATTAAACATTTCAAGAGGGTGACTGCTTATCGTGCAACTTCTTTAACTATAGAAAAAAGCAGAGGTTACTAAAAAAGTACAGTGAACTTTTTAAACGTGAACGGAATCGTCAAAGCGATGAAAAACAGATTCACATATGTTTGTTTTTATGCATTTTATTTTAAAATTTTACTTTTGAGAGGCATATTATACATTTATTTCAGATACAATTTTTTGAATTTACATCAAATATGCATATTTTTTATTAAAATGGTGCACGAAATCAATGAATACTGGTTTTAAAAAATTTTTTAACCATTTTTCTTATCTTCTTTTCAGCTAAAGGAGCTAAATTTAGCGCGAAAAAGCTGATATGGCAACGCTGCCGTCAATAGCAAAGGCCACATCCTCCCTGCATATACGGACTACATTGATAGAGCGAAAGGTACTTTTCCAAAATTGAGAAGGAATCAGCCAATATGGGTCGAATGATAAACCTGCTAGGCAAACATAGCGACGGCCATCAGGAGAAAAATACCAGCAAAATCTTTTTGAATTTGTGAAATGGGCTTAAATTATTTCATAGGTTACAAACTAATAAAGGGGTCGATAGAACTAATAGTAAAGGCCTTGGCAAATACATTTGTAGATATATTTGCAATAATAAGATTTTAAAATAGACTTTGTACAACAATTTTGTTTATAAACCTTAAATTTGTATTTATCCTTTAAGTTTATGATTGGTAACTAGTTATTTGATTGGTTTTTGTAAGCATATTTGTAAGAGGGTCTTTTGTATTTCGAGGATATTCGAACCAAAATATCTAGTTGTTCAGCCAAAAAGTAACTTGCCTGCTTACTTACTAAGTTCGTAAACAAAAGTTTTGCTGAGAAATGATTTCATCATCAAAATAAGGCGAAAAGTCGTGCTGGCAAATATATAATATAAATATATAATAAGCTTATTATATAAATATATAATAAGCTACTTTGGATCAAGCAGACAGTTCAAGAAAAGAGTTTTTTCTCGAAGAACTAAAATAATATTGTATAACATACTTATTCTTTCCGTGCTTCTTTAAGGAGCTGAAACGTGGGTACTTGCGAAAGCTGATAAAGCACTACTAAGCGTTTTTAGGGGTATTTCTTGGGAAAATCCTTGGCTGACCAGAGGTAACGGGGAGTACGAAACTTGAGCTGTAATAAAGAATACGAATCAGCTTTGTAGAAGGGCGAAGGACGCCCTCAATATTACGCACGACTGAGCTCAGCCTAGGGGCCGAGCGTGAACTCGGACAAGACTGAGATTTGTATTTTTACCAAGAAACCCAAAAACTCGTACTAATGTGACGAGCCTTGTTTCTTAGGTAGGACAATTATGAAATGGAAAAGTCAAGCACCTGGATAGAAAATTGAACTGAAAGGGTAGTGAAGACTCACCAATGTTAGGCGCTAGATAGAAGGGCAATAGACTAAAAATGCTAAACTACGATACTAACCTACGCTTCGGTGTTCGAAAGTACGTTTTACTTGTTGAAAACCCGGAAACCGAGATCTACTTCCTCCTCCCGGACTACAACACTGCCTTAAAATCGAAGGTCCGAGCAATCATAGAATGCCGGTCCAAAGGGTCAAGCTTCGATTAGAGTAATTATCTCCTGGAACAGCAGATCTCGGACAGTGTTGTAATGCAAGAGAATGAGTTATGATTAAATAAATAATATTGCCAGATTCGCATTAAATGGGTGCCTAGGCATTAGGGTGTAGTTGGTAATTAACGGGCGAATAATTTGGCGATTAGGGCCAGGAAATACGGCAAGGTGACCTAGAAAGCCTTTCGTTGCGACAAAGTCCAAATTGAAAAAAGTGAGAGTAAAATGCCCGCGCTCTGTGGATTAACGAGACAGAAGAACGACGAGAATCCAGATAAAGGGCTTGCAGGGAGGACATTAAAACGATGGAGCATTTCCTGTGTCACTGCCTAGCTTTTGCGTTTTTTTACCTGGTTCATTTGAGAGGCGTGGAATTGAAAATTTTGAGGAATTTCATTCGCATTACCAAATTTTTGTGAACTTCTCCATCAAAATTTCTTTTTCTTTGCTAGAGGCGCACAACAAGCCGACCACTGGCTTAGGTGTATGCCCTGTGGAAATCAAGGCCCTTCTTTGAGGTCTCCTCCTATTAACCTAACCCAACACTTGCAAAAAGAATTAATCATAGCAATATAACAATTCAAAAGAAATTAAAAACGATTTAAACAGTTTATTACTAACATTTTCAATAAACAAACAACAAGTCGTAGATAATTTATACTAACGCCTTTGCATTATATACATATGTATGTAATACTACCCCCAAATTTTACCATAAAAATATTACATTTCACAATTGTTACACGAATACCAAAATGTTTACCTTAAAAGCAAAGATAAAAGAACGAGCGATAAAGAGCTGTTTACCATTTACAGGAAATATCTTTTAATCTTTTAACGCTGTCTGCACCCAATATAAGAAAAAATGTGATAATTTTTATTTTAAGATAAAAGCCATTATATTGCAATCTTTTTTCGGAGTTTAAAATATATTCATGAATGACCGTACTTTTTATCCATATGTATATTTTATTTCAAAACGATTGTGATTAAATCACTCATTTATGTATGTATGTATGATGCAACCATCAATTTCTTTCACGTTTACTAATGACCATTAGACACACTTAAGACGTTTGAAATTCATTACACAAGAAAACATTTAAAAGAAAGCTTTAAACAAATATAAACATTATAGCATTTTTTTTTATTTTATAAGTTTATGCAGCAGTAAATAAGTTTTGAGTTTGTTAAAACTATAAAATATGTTTGTTTGTATGGGTTAAGGTATAAAAAACTAAATAAATAAACAAACTTACCATTCATATGTTAGCACACAGTCTCCATGGGAATTTTTGTTAAAGTAGAAGTATTATGCAGTCCGCCTCCTCCACTGGCGCTGCCGTTTATTGTGGTATTAGCCATGGAAGTGTTTTGTGTAATTTCGCCACCGCATGCAGCCATAGATGGTAAACCTTGTGAAGACGAAGAGTGTTGCACACCATTTGTTGTATTTGTGATTTCTCCACGAGAACGAGGACAACAGAAACGTTTACATGCTGCCCAAACTTGTGGCTGACATCCGACAACCAAGAAAATGAAGACACCTTGTAAGGCGTTAATGAGATCGGTGGCAAACCACCAACACTGTGGGCCACCCACAATCCACGACAAAACATCTACTATCCAGGTAACACCCATAACTACCACCAGCTTAACACATACCTTTCCTAATGCCGTTTTTTCTGTGGTGGACTTGACATCATCACGCTTCCAAAGACCACAGGTCAATTGATGCGTGGTAGATACGAAGAGCATTATATTTATAGACAACAGTATACCTATGGGACCAAAGAAATAGGCAAATATCGACAATCTCTCACCACTAAACCAACAATTTCTTTCGCCAAACCCTGGTCTTAAAAGTGAGGATTCTGGTATAAGATTGACACAAGCAGCTATAGTGGCAATAAGCAGAGGGATACCCCAGGCATAGGCCGAGTAAAGGCGCAGTCTTATAAGTTCTTGATTGCGTTCCAGCGAACTAGGACGAAAATCTCTAAATGTCCACCAAATATTAAAACACATTGTGTTTAGCCAAAAAAAGGCAGACAAAAAGAAAAAGTGCATAAAACTGGCTACAAAATTGCAAAGATTCTGGTGCAATACTAAAGTCTTCGAAAGCTGGATCCAGCACAAAAGCAACTCTGCTATAAACAGACAAAACACATAATATATTTGACATCTCCAATGCAGCACATGATGTACCGAAGGCATTAAGTAACTAGCTACCAAAGTGGCGGCCAAAAACACCACTGATATGACTAGACCCAAACTTAAAGCAGCATTTTGTCTTCTATAGGACTCACTATTGCCACCATCATCTTCTGATCCAAAGTGATGTAAACAGGCAAATATATTCAAGGAATCTGATGATACATTGTTGGTAAGCAAATATTCCAAGCAATAGTCGCTGGAGGTGAGATTAATTTTGTGTGTGGGCAAATATAAATCCCCCGTTTCCATGAACAATTGTGAACTTTCCCAGTCGCCTGCTAGACCAAATTCTGTTGAACCTTTTTTACATTCGGGAAAGCCATAAATCGTTTGATATTTATCTTCTTCTAAACGCGAAATATTTAATTTTCTCTTATGCCGCTCATCAATATGACATTTTTTTATTTCATTATCGTAGGCTGCATGTTGACCACAGCACTTTTTCAGTTTAAGAGTAGGCAAAGCATCTTTTGATTTGGGAAAACAAACTAAAGCGGCCTGCTGATCGACACAATAACGTTCAGGTGGCACCGAGATAGCTCTTATGGGCAAAAATAGAGAACCATTTGAAAAAAGCACTACATTGCCCGTTATCAGTTCTAGGTCCTCAACTGTGCAGCTTACTTCATTATCGTTCGAAGAATTTTTTACAACATCATTTATGTTTCGAGCATGGCTTATGGGAAATATATTGTCTTCAAAAGTAATAAACTTTGGTGCGGTGCCTGTAGGTTCATGGTATTTTTTACGATTTAATAAATAAATTATAGGTATCCAAAGTTCTGAACTGCCTAAAATGCAAGTCTTTGATTTATCCAAATATTCTCCAAACAAACAACATTTATTAAGCACGACACGTGGTGGTGGTCGGCGTTGTGCTGGTGTTGAATTTCTTAAAATTGGGGTGGAAATTATTGATGCCGGAGAATCAGTAGTTATATTCATGTTTGCTTGTGTCACGGCCTTAAGAATTTTGGATTGTTCTTCTAGTTCATGAGCAGCTGCCATAATGTCTGATGATAATAGTGATGGTGGTGTCATCATAAAAACTAAAGCTAAACAGCCGGGTAAAAATGTTATTTGTTTTTGTATCATGATTATTAAAAACATGACAAATAATAAACGATGAGATAATCCTATTCCTTTCAGTTCTCTCATGTTGTAGTTAATGTGGGTTTTGTTCTTGCTTTTGTTGTGATTATATATTTATTGTATACGTTTGATTATTGTTAACATTTCATAAAATCGAAAATTCATTAATAAAATCCATTAGTTTTGTTTTTTTCAATTGGTTCAATGGTTTTTTTTTATATTTCTCAACAGTATTTTTCTATGATTTTCTATTAAATTGGCAAAAATTATATTATTACACAATTATGGTATTGATTGCACATTCGTTTTTATAAAAAAAAAATTATAAAATACTTAGTAAAATTTATTTGAAAGCATCTGCTAATATCCAGCAAGAAAAGAGCATACGAATCATAAGTAAATTCATTGATGAAAGTCAAGTAGTCGAAGTAGTTCTACTTTTGGGGAATCATCAATGAATTAAACACGTGCTTGTCATAGGAGGTAAGTGGTCCAAAGAACTGAAAAGTATGCACTATAGATGAGCCCCTTGGTATTTGATGAAAATTTAAAATTTTGCACAGCTTTTTTATTAGTGAAATAATTTAAGACTATTTAACAGCTCTTTTATATGTTACTAATAAAAAGTTAGATCCAAATCATTGGACACATAATACAAATAAATTAATGCTAAAAACATACCTAGATGTGCCTAAAAATAACTGTTTCGGAATGTAAAATTTAGGATTAAGAAATACTTGGTATTTAATGAAAATGCTGATATTTTAAAACAACTTCCACTTTTTTTGCTGGGTACCTATATTCATTTAAAAATTGTTGCTAAAGGTGTTTCAAAACCCTAAAAAGTAGTCTTTGCTTTACTTTTACCATGCTCATGTTTCAACAACTTTCATTTAGTTTTTTTGTTAAAAACAATTAAATGGATCAAAATAAATCAAATAAAAAAACTTTGAATTATAAGATGAAAAGAAAATGTATAAAAAAATGTAAAGATTTGTTTTTACCTTAATAAAGATGTAAAGCGAGTTTGAAAATTTTAATTGAAGTAAGGTTTTTAGATAGGGTGCCCCGGTAGGTCAGTGGTAAGTGCACAAGCCTACCAGTCTGGGGGTTGTGGGTTCGATTCCCACCAGAGACCCTGGTAAGTCTGCTTCATTCTTCAATTCTTTCTTTATTTCTTCTTTCCTTCTATCTCAAGCTATTCTATCTGCCTCTCCAGGTAACACAAAGGGACCGAATTAAGCGGACCCAAGTGAGCTGTAATCTTTCCTTCAACGGCTGCCTGTCCTACCTAACCCTAACCTAAGGTTTTTAGATAAGAGTGACAGATGGGGCTACTAAGGACCTAGAAGTCAAATGTTATTGCCGGGTGGCTAACCTCTATGCATAAGGCAGGGTCTTAAATTCTTAACCAAGAAAGGTAGAGGAAGAAACACCAGGCGGAAAGCAAAAAGGGAGGTCAACGATATATTGAGTAAGTTTAACGCTGAAGTTCGAGTTGAAACCATCATGTGGGGCAAAATATCATGGTGTAGTCCTTGATCATTGAACTTATCATGGAAACCACTTGGCTGGGACATTGGCAATTTAGAGAGGCTTTAATACGGATACTTAAATTGCTTTTGATTTCAGAGTCTTAGATTTTTCTTTCCTTCTAGTAAGTCGTACATCCCCCTATCTCCATTACTTAATTACATAAATATATCTTGTTTTTTTTTTCTTTGAAGGGACGCACAATGGATCCGGGATGTCAATGTATAATGAAATGTGATTTCAATGTTATTATGAAAAGTACAAATAGGGTTTCCATTTCCCTATTAGTAAAAAACGTCAAACTCAAAACAGGACATTAGCCAAAAAAAAGAGGACACATGTTTTTTATTAAAACTACAAATCAAACCATGTTATCAAATAAGGAAATATTGAAGCAAATATACAATTTTCCCTGTTTAAATTGTAAACTAACGCTTTATTCTTGGTAAGCTTTGCACATAGCCGGCTTTTTTTCTATCGGCTTCGTTCTCTGTGCAGTTTATAATGCATTTACGAATAGGTCCTTATAACCTAGGGCAGTGATGCAACCAAACTTGATCGTTAATACCCATAAATTTTTTTCACTGACTGTAACATGTATTGCTAGCATTTTTGCTAGTAACATTTTCTTTTCGATTTTTCTTTCGCTTTCTTATGATTAAACACAAATTTAATGTATGTAAATGTTTATACAAGCATTTAAGTATACATATGTATATATGTATGTGCCTATGTATTATTAATTTACTTGAGCTCTATTATAGTTAATTTCACTTTAAAAAGCCATTGTTTTGCAATTAGTTACAATTTCACTATATAGGTACCTATTTGTTTCTTGAATTTTTTTATATAAATTATTTAATGTTGTTGTTGCTGTACTATTTGTTGTTTTTATAAAACTCCAATTACACTCTTTAATTCATTTATTTTTTCTTTATTTTAGTTTTTTGTGGCTACTATTATTTTTTGTTTGTTGTTTTACGTTCACTCTTAGCAAAAAAAACATTTGTATATACACACATATATTTACTTATCTATGTATGCATTTATGTAAACATTCTTCATTACACTGCACTGTTGGGTTTTTTGTTGCATTTTGAAAGTTTTACTTTTTTGAAAAACTTATTCTTCTACATAGCAAAATTGCAATAAAATCATTGGTTTTAAAAAAATTCCACTTATAGGTACATACATATTTAATTATGGATGTTTTGATAGAAATGCTTTAACGTGAATCAAGTACACACACCAATTTTGTAAAAAAAAAGGTTTACAATACATGCCAAATAGAAAACAGGTATAAAATAATTATTTGAAATGCGCTTGTTTAATACACAAACCGATCGTATTATTTAAAACTTTTTTCAATTTCTTAAAAACGCGAAGTAAATCGTTGTACGCCGTCAAATAGTAAATTACTTCTGCTTCTCTTAAATACTTGGAAATATAGCCAAGTTGTTCCACTACGGCTGCAGCGTTGCCGTTGAGAAATTTAAAATGACGCATAAAAAAGGGGATTTTGCAAGCAAAAAGAGGAAAACTCATATCACACGGTATTGTAAAAATAACGTGTTTGTACCGTTTCAAAATCATGCAATAAGAGTCCTATTAAAACAATTTTTGTTTAAGCAAACCATGTATGTATATATCATGATACACATATCTGTATGTGTAGTTCCTATGGCATATAATTAGTTCTAGAGGAGACTGTTTGAAAATAAATATGTAAATACTGTTTATAATTATGTATTAAATAAACAGTTTGTAAAATTTTTGGATTCTATTTAAAAAAGGCTCAAACAGTTTCAAAAAGTAATAAATTATTTTTAACCAAGTAAAGAATATATTTATTAAGCCAAACTCGTTTTTTGTAGTAAAACAAGTTTATGAAGAGGTCATTAAAATATCTTTAGAGTTTTGAGAATTGAATTAATATATTTATATGTTTGTATATGGTTGACCCTGAGCTTACTGGCTAACTTGCATATAATTTTCAGCATCAAAGTTTTTTGCAGTATGTATAACGAATTTTAAATAGGTTGTGACATGCATTCATAATAAATTTAATCAAATTACGCCAGTAAAACTACTCGTTTGTTTGTCAAACCAATTATTTAATATTAGTTCCCCTATAAAACTCTCAAAAATATACACTTTGTTCACAATAAAGCTACTTAATTTTCATACGTGCACATTACCTTTCAAATTTAATCAAACTACGCCAGTAAAACATATCCATTTCTCTTTAAAATTAATTATTTTAGTTTCACTATAAAACTCTCTAAAATATACACCTTATTAACTTAGTTTCAGCTTTCGTTTCTTTGCTGATCGTCATTTCTCTGGTCCTTTTTGCTGACAGGGGAATGACTAATATACACAAAACTCCTAAAATGACAATTTGAGAACATACCTTTAAAAAATTTATACAAGTCGGAAGTAAATATCAAAAAACTCAAAAAACACAAACAAAATTATAAGTTATATAAAACTTTTTTCTTCGAGAAATACAGCGGAATGATAAACGTAAGCGTGAAGTGAGGATTAAACGCGACTGCCTTAATTTTGTTAATTTCTTTGGTGAAATTCCTAAGACATGTGGACGCAGTTGATGTAATTTTCTTAATGTTAGGTTATTGCATATTAAAAATGCTTTGGAGTTTTTGAGTTTTTACGCATATACGATTCAACACATATTTTTAGGGACAAAAAATAATTGTTCTAAAATATGTTTGCATATGAATTGTTGAAAATTATTCACATGAGTGGCAAAAAAATATATTTTTCACACCTAAAAATGTTTGTCTATATTTTAAAGAATTTGAGACAAATAAAGGCGAAAATTGAGTTGTGGATAGCCAGGAGAATGATATAAAAATACTTTTTTAAGAACAAAATTATTTTTAGACAATATAGTGACTACAGATAACCTTTGTAGTTAAATTAATAAGTATATACACATATAATATATATTATTTTCTCTACCTAAATGAACAGGGACATAAAGTAAGCCAGCAATTAATAAACCATCAATATGTATTAGAAAACAGCACATTGTGTAGGTGAGTTAATCTCTTTTTGGTAAGTTCCCATTTTTCGATTTTATTTTAAATCCTTATGGTAGCGCTGGCGCTTTTAGTTGTTGTTGAGTAGTTGCTTAAAAACGTGCTCATGGATGCCAGATTTGACGGTTTATCGTCATTTTGACATTTTTTGGCCACAAAAAATGGCTTTTGACGATTGGACGATTTTTGTCCTAAATTTGACGATTTTTATAAAGGTATTTAGCCAAAACCTAAAAATTTCGTTTGCATAAGTATGACTCTAAAATATCATATATTCTCGAAACAGTGGTACTAAATGAAAGGTGTACAAAGGTCCTTCATACTCTTCGACACGACACACCTAATATATACTATATGTATTTATGTACACTATATATGTATTATGTATTCGGCTTAAAAGAACAAAAAGAAAAAACATGTGTCTTCCGCCTTGAAACCTCATTTTTAGCCATTCCATATTAGCTATTAAGTGTTTATTTAAATATATTAAAAATATTTTTAGTTAACAAGGATTAGAAATATGATCCTTGAAAAATCATTTCTGTAAAAAAATTATTTGTTTCAAATAAAATCTTTTAAAAAATTTCTTAAATATTTGGGTTTTTTCGTTTTCAGTTTGGTTTGCTTTGAATGATGAAATTTTGCCTTTTATGTTACTTCTTTTGACGAAACTACATGTTTTTCTTTTTTGAATTATTAATAGCTACAAAAGGAATAAAAATCATACATTTACAAAACTTGTTTTGACGATTTCGACGATTTTCGAGAATATGGGACCAAATTTATCTGGCAACTATGAATGTGCTATGCTCAAATATCACAATCATAACTGCCAGATTTGACGATTTATCTTGACGATTTTTGGTGTCTAAAATAGGCTATTGACGATTGGACTATTTTCGCCCTGAATTTGACGATTTTTGATCATTAAGGATTTGCGGTTTTTTTTTAAGAAAATCAAAGGCAGATATGCATAAATTTTGTATTTTTTCATTAAAAAAATCACTTTTTAAAATATATTAGCCATTCTTTCTTTCTATTAAACTATTAGCAGTTTATTTTGCTTAAAATTGTAAATTTTACTTTTAAAGTTGTTACTATTTTTCAAGAAACTACTTGTAAGCATTTTTTGTACCGATTTTTTTTATTATTAGGCAAAAAGTTATAAAAAAAACGATTTGTCGATTTCAAAAGGTTGTTTGGACGATTTGGGCAACTTTTTCCGTAAAATTTGTTGATATTGAACCAAACATCTGGCAGCTATGATCACAATTAAGAGATACATACTTAATTTTGCTCACAAAAATAAGAGAGAGCCAATGATCAGAGGCAGGGTGACCACTGAGACATAAAAAAAAGTGGCACAAATAATCGATTTAGGATGAAAAAGTCGCATAAAAAGTCGTTTTGGAAAAAATGTTGCATTAATTTTTAAAGCGTTGATTTTCCTTTTTATTAATATTTTTACACGTAATAAAACAAAAACAGATCAGCAATTCAACAACACAAAAAAGCTTGATAACAACCCTACAAGAAATTTGTGACCGAAACTAACACTTAAACATTTTCTTTCGGTCATTTGTGACCAATATTTCTATCACATCTTAAAGTGCGAGAGAGATGCAAGATCACACGTACACAAAGTTTCGGTCATTTTTTTCACATCGCCCTTAAGAAAATGATAGAAAATAATGACCGATTGACCGGTCATCTGTGTCGGTCATATGACCGGTCAAATGACCGTCACTGTTCTGGTAGGGAACATATTAAAAATAAAATATGTATCAAAAAATATTATAAGAAAACATTCATTAAAACAAAATTACTGTATGTAGACACATAAAAAGTATTATATTTGTACTTGTCAAAGAGAGCCAAATAGGGAATTGCAAAAAATTAATTTAATTTTTATATGGTTTTAGTATTATGAAAAATCAAATGCACTGTTTAATAATTTACAAGTAATCTGTCTGTTATTTTTGAAATATCGGAATATGGTTTTTTTAATTAGCTTGAAACAAGGACAGGTGAAATGGTGAAATTATTATTCAGGTAGTGCTACGAGCACAGCTGATCTACTTTGTTTATGCATAAATCGAGGCTGGGTTGTTAAAGTTGTTTACTTTTACATATCTTTTTTGACACAGGAGCTCTAAGTTTATTTTTAAACATTCATTTAAAAGTCCAGAAATTATGACAAAAAATCAGAATGCAACATTGATATTGTCATCAACGCAGAACGGAGCATTTTCCCTCTAACACTCCAAGTGCTTCCCTCTAATACTCCGTCTGCTTTTGCAAGTACCCATGTTTCAGAACCATATTACACCACGGGTAGGAATGTTGTATGGTATATCGATCCTTGTAGAAAATATTTTTAGTCTGTCTGAAAGTAACTTTGATTTTAAACAGTCTAGTTAGTACAAAGAATCATCTAAGTATTAGACATTATTGTACCAAAATAGATGTTTTTTGTTTTTTACGGAAAAAGGTATTATATATCGATCTGTTTTTCATGGATCTCTTCCAGTATTAAATGATAATGGTAAATTCTAAAGCCGCGTTAAAATAGCCCAATTATCTCGCTGACTTAAGGTTTTAATTTTTTATACAATACGCTCTCAATTGTGTTTTGTAGCCAATGGAAAATATCCTTATTCCACTGTAGTTGCCACAAAGGTGCACAGAATATCAGTGTATTATGATATTCCAATCATCGGGTATGCATTTTCCTAGCCAGATTTTATAAACAAGTGGACGCATACGCCTTATCAGGGTGTCGCCTCCGGTCTTAAACAGTTCAACTGACAAACCATTGTCTTTTATTGCCCTATTATTCTTAAGACGGACTATTTTGATCTGATTCTGGCCACTTATTACCTGCTTCTATATCAGTCACCAGACTGCCTTTTTCATCTTGACAGCAGCAGCTTTCCAACACCAATCTTCCGTGCTTTGTCAGTTCGTACGTGTCTCGCCACATTTAGATGGGTGCAAACCTTTGCTAATACAAGGTAATGATCCCAAACGTTATTCGCTCTGCAGATCAAACGTAAGTATAACACCCTGAATGAATTCTTTCCGTCTATCGCAACGTAATCAATTTGATTTCTCGTTGTTTGATCTAGTAACAGCCACGTGGCCTTATGTATGTACATATATCGAGATGTCGAAATGGGGTGTTGCTTTCTACAGTGGGAAAGTCTTCTAGCCTCATTCCGTTATCGGATGTGTCCTCGTTGAGGCTTAGATTTTCAAATGTGAAACCAAACATATTTTTCCTTCCAATTTTTTCCTTAAAATCTCCTTAAAAGATTTAAATGTCTTGGTCAGATCCGTTATTTCCTCTCTATAGTCGCTCGTAAAATAAATTTTTATCTGTTCGTCCTTGTCTTCGGTCGGGGCATATTAAAAAAAATTGTTTTATGCAAATATACATAGATACATAGTTTTTTCATAATAATTTCATGATTTAAAAAGATATAAAGAAGTGTAGTCAAACAAAAAACTTATTTAACAAAGGCGTTGATAAAAAAATTATTCTATTTTAAAAAAATTAGCCCCAAATTTAAAGATGTCAATAAAAGATTTAAATGACAGTGTAGCTAAAGAATAGGTATAAACTAAATTTTATTTGTTTAATCAATTACTAAACAAATACGTATACATGTACATATGTATGTATATGAATATGTAAACAGTAAGTACATACATGTATACATATTTTTAATGGATTTGGTCTTTTAATTCGTTTGAAATTTCATCAATCAAAAAAATATTTAAAAGATATTTGTTATTAAAGGTTTTTTCTTTTTTCTTGTGTAAACTTTAATATTTGCTTAAGAATACAAAAGTAAAGAACATTCACCACATACATATTTGTTTAGTTTAGATTTTACTTAAATTTTAAGTTAATGATGGTTTCTTACTTGGCCACGATTTAAAAAAGATATAGGTATAGGGTGTATCTATATTGATTTTATCATTCTGTTTGTGTATTTCTTTATTCATTCTCGTTCTAATAGACGGACTTTGAACAATCAGAAATATGACGCGAAAGCTGAGTACATATTTTTTCTCTAGATCTTTTGTGCAACCTGGCAGAAGTGAAACAACCCTAGACAAAATTTTCGGCGGCGGCTGAACTAATTATATAAAAGTTATAAACGATTTAAAAAAATTATTTTTTAAATTTTAGCGCCAGTTTTTAAGCTGAAAATTCGGTGGCTTGTACATATATAGCCGACAAAGGTCGAAGGAAACGGCGTTTCTTTTTTAGCCGACACAAGCCGATGAAACCGACGGCAGATAAGTTTTAAAAATTGATTTTAATCAGCTGGGTTCTTAATATTACCTGGTTGAATGTGCCTTGGTGGCCATAATGTGCTCAAATTAATACATAAACTAATTACCCACAGTTGCCCATCTACCTACGTAATATTTTAAGTTTTGCATCAATCAATATTATTTAATTTCCCAAAAAAACGCATATTTAGATATAAATATATTAATATAAAGTTATGAAAGCATCATGTTCTTATACTTTATATCATAAAAACCCAAATCTGTAATCGGTAAAAATTTTAACCAAAACTGCCCTCTTCAACTATCAACGTGTTTCCATGTTTACGCGGCAGACAGGGTGCACGTATATCAGGTAGCCTTAGATACTAGCTGAGTAACGGTATTTCGTTATATTAATGTCAAAATTTGTTTATGTTTATGTATTTTTTTCTCTTTTTACAAGCAACAACTGTAGTACTGGAAGAAAAGCTCAAAAAGCTTGCCATTCATATGTAATTTTTGTGTTAAAATAAGTGAAAATCCAAAAAATTTAAAAACTTATGCAAACTGAATAAATTTGACATTTACAAAAAACGATTTTATTATCAGCTGAGTACTTAAGACTGCCTGTATTAAAGTATCTAAATCCAGCATATACATTTGTAAATGGTACATTGGTACTATTTTTTTAATAAAGTTTTTATAAGCTATTGACGTGCCTATAAATACTATTATCTGGTATTTTTTATGTGTTTATTTTATTTAAATTTTTCCTAGTCTGTTTTTGACATAGTAAATTGGTCAACACAATCGTATTTCAAAATTGATTTATGTATATAAGTAAATATGTACGTATAAATATGTTATTAAAAAATAAATTTAGATATTATTGTTATATTTTATTGTTCTTGTACTTAAGTATTTTACGTAGGCTTGCTAGAAAATTATGAAAAATAAAATGTTTTTGGCGTTTTCCCTAAATAAAAAAAAAAAACAAGATAAAACTTCTAAAAGCTGTTGACGAATTGTCAAATTTTGAAAAATTTTCAATTATTTTTATACCCTTCACATAATGATAAAGGGATATACATATGTAGTATGTATATCAATTTGTCATTCTGTTTGTAATTTCTACAATATTCATTTGCGACCCCATAGAGTATAAATATTTTGAGTTCTTAAAGATAGGGAAATAGATAAGATCTGTTGAAATTAAATTTTCGCAGCCAAATAAAGTCGCACGAAAAGCATTTAGGTTTGAAACCATCAAATATATTAATGGGTAAAATGATTTTTAAAATAAGCAAGATTGGCTTATATGGACCGAGATATGCATAAGCAAAACAAAAAAACCCAATTTTTAAGGACAAAACCCATGCATACTCACATATATCCCCACATTTTTCAGTAAATATAGCCACTGTTGCCACAAAACTTGGCGCAAATACTTTAAAAAAGGTGAGCTTAATTGGGAAATTTTTTTGTATAGAAGCAGGGAAAGTTGGAGCGGTAGCCCATATACAAATTAACCTTTTTTTATGAAATTATTTTACTCTATATGTCGAAAAATTTTTTAACTATTTACTTTAAACCTGTTCATAGCTTCATAATAGCTTTTACTACAGAGTTGTTAAACATAAAAAAAATAAAAGAACAAATGTAGTGCAGTTTGTATTTATATAGTACATATCATTACCTTATCATAGAAAGACTCTAACTCGTATTTTTTATGTGTCAATATTTTCATTTATTTCGATTAATGGTTCATATTAAAGAGCTGCAAAAATATAACACAAAGTATTGAGGTCAAAATCGATTTTCGACAATAATCGAAGTCGATTTACTAGTCCCTAATACAGACTATGTATGCACAATTTTCTTGTCGACTTCACTAAATTGCTTATGGGGTTGCATTCGCACCTATAACGGCTAAAAAATGTTTTTTTTTACCAGCCAGTGGCAAATGCGGCGTACGTGTGTGTAAGTTCATAAAAACCCAAATTTGAATATTTTAGCTTTATTGATGCGCTGTAAAGATGACGTATTAAAATTGTTAATGCATACATACATATAAATTGTGCAATTTGAATTTTATGCTGCAAACAAAGTTGTTTTGTAGACATTTTTTGTGAATATTAAACTGGTTGAACTCCGGTTAGTTCATGACACAAATAACCAGGTAGTCTCGTTGTTGAGCTGTTGTTTGACACTTTGGTACTAATTTGTAGTTGTTCCAGGGACAGATTACCTGGGGGCAAATAACGGCATTCGATTCGAATCGAAATCAAAAAATTCTTATTAGAATTCCTATATTAAAAGCATTGGCAACTCGATCGATCGGGAAGAATTTCAATTCGAGTCGAATGACGTAATTTGCTCCCTAATTAGTTGTATCATGGGTTAGTTAATGTTGTAAATAGTATGAATGGATGGATGGTAGTGTCTACAAATATTTTAATTAACTTAACATTAAAAACATGTACCTAAGTATTTCAGTTGTTGCTGTTTTCATCAGTTGTTTTTGATGTTTTGTTCTGCAAATTATTGCAGATGTTGCTGATAATCATAGTTATGTATGTATGTATGTGCTTTGCCAGCAGTAATTAATAAACCAATTTAATACCTATTTTTTTAAATTTAAATACCTATTTATGCACAAAAATGGTCTTTTTATATTATTGACACTTTCTTCATCCTCAGGTCTTTAAGTCTAGAAGTATGAAATGGAGGGATATCACACCAAAAATGAATAGATTTTCATTTTCACTTAGTAGAAAAAACTACTTTTTCATAGTTATTTCATTTTTTTTAAATTGGGGACGGTTCTTTCTCAAAAAAGACTTTTTGTGGAATTTTTTTGTTTGTAAATTTAATATACTACATATAACCATATAAAGAATATTCTTTTAAACCAGATTGAGGTAAAACGGCACGCAGTGCGATAAAAAGAACTTTTCTTTTCAATGCTCATATTACTGTGTTTTAAACATAATAAAAGCTTTAATTACGAAGTAATAGGTTAATAGCTTGTTTGCTAAAATATCGTACGTTGTAAATACATCAACTAGGTTTAAATAAAATCTTAGACCACGTTTACACGATACAATTTTTCACTATGAATTTTTGGTTGTGACTGTTTTTGATTAATAATTTCTTACGGTATTAAATTGTCTGGCGGACACACAGACAAACGGACGTAAGATAAACTTATGCTCAGTGAGAAGAAGATAAACTAAAATTATTAGGTTGACATTGAATAATAGTGTGGTGTGTCTATTTCTTTATATATTTTTTTTAATAAAGTTAATTTTTTTATCCGTTTATACTATTGTTATATTTAGATTTTGTGATTTGTTGCTTAAATATGTTTTTGAATTATTTTTAAACATACAAAAAGCTTATACCCACCCAGCCAGCGAAATTAAAATTAATTTGTGCGGATACCTTGTTTATAGTCGAAACAATACAAAAGTTCAGAATTTTTTTGTTTGCAATTGTCAAAATCTGTTGCTAACACAAAAAATTAACGTGTGGACCGCAAATTTTAGTGTTAAAACATAAGCTTGGAAATAAGTTTTACAACACAAGGCTTAGCAATTATGTTGTTGTTGTGCCAAAGGAGTGATAGAAATAGAAAAAGTACAAAAAAGAGAAAAAATGTAACGTGTAACAACCTTGTAAGCTACCATGCTTGAATTTAACGTCGAGACAAATTCATACATAGAAAAATTTCAAAATCCAAATAAAAAATCCGGTATTCTTAACAGTGTATAATAGGGCGAATTCATTTATTAGGAGATATCCAGGGTACACTAATACAGGTAATATCAAGGCGAATTAAAAAAATTCGACCTCTGCATTTTTTTGTGTTTGAGAAAGTGAATGTCACAAAAATTTTAAATTTCGAACCAAATTCATAAATCTGAATATCACTTTTACAAAACTTCAAGACGAAATTATAATCAGCTGAGTTCCTAACACTACCTACCTATATAAGTGAACCTTGGATTCATGCAAGAAAAAAGTAGATCAGCTGTGCTCGTAACACCACCTGATCAATGAATACGCTTTAAACGGTTGTTTACAAAATATTATTTGTTTTGTTGTTTAGTTTAAAATAATAATATATAAAAGATTTTGAAAAATATGCAGGTATTTGTTTAATTTTTTATATTAGTTTTTATGGAAAAATTTCTAAATGGAAAAACCAAGTCTTAAAAGATTGCGCTCAGAAGAGTCGCCATATGCCGTGCAAAGTAAAATGCATATTACTGAAAAACTCGTAGATTCTCATGATTCTAATAAAATGAAGGAAATATATGGTGTGTGATAGAAACCCATTTTTTATATCAATTGTATTTAATATTTTGATTTTAACTTTAAGCTAAAACCACAAAACTTCTGTTTCAAGCTGCTCGATCTAATATTAACAATAGCCAACAAAGTAAAGCAAACAAAACGCCGCTTTCAAATCTAGTGCTCTTATTTGGTAATGGCCAAATTGAAACGGCTAAAAGAGCTGAGGAATATGACGAAGATTTTTTGTGGATTCGTCGCAAAGCAAAATGCTGTGACCGTGAAACGTATGTGCAAAGTGTTTGCATAAATTGTCAAAATCCGTTGTGCGAAGAATGTGGATATTCTTGCACAGAATGTGGAGAGTTTATTTGTAATGCTTGTGTGACTATATTGTAAGTTTGAAATTGTAAAATTTAAATAAAGTTAAGAGCTAATTTTTTTTTTGTAATTTTAGTGGCTCTGGTAGTGAAGAACTTCCTATTTGCGAAAAGTGCTCATTACTTTCTTAGATGGGCATTCCCTAAATAAGTAAATATATTTAATGTTATTTAGTTATTTAAATTTTTTTGAGCAAATTAATAGCTACTGAATACTTTATTTATAATTTCGGCCAATTAATTGAATATATAATGAATTTGCGCTTATACCGAGTCAGTTATAATGCTAGTAATTATTTGTTTTACTCGCGTCCAGTTTATATAGTCGCTAGGTTACGTAGCTCAGGCAGGCGTTAAAAGAAATAATACAGCAAACTTGGGTCCGCTTAATTTGGTCTCTTTGTGTTACACAGAGAGAAAACAATTTATAAAGAAATAAGATGGAGTTATTTACTACAAAATCTATGCTGTTTTAGCTACTTACTTTTTTTCTTTCTCGGCTGGCGAGTCAAAGAATACTTGCTTTTGATATATTTATTAATTGGCCTAGGAAGAGGCTTTTGTGTATAACTTTGAATTTATAAATAAATAAGAAAAAAAAAATGAAATGGACGTACTAGGGTCTCTGGTGGGAATCGAACGCACAACCCCTACACTGGTAAATTCAAGCAGTTACAACTTATCTGCCGGGGCACCCGGTTATGACGAATGTGAATTGGAACTTTGCTATGTACGATTTATGCTATCTTGGAGAATGCCTTACAGTCAATGCGAACTGGGAAGTTCTAAAATACACATGCATTCAACATAAATAAAAAAAAAACCAATAAAATCAACTTTTTTGTAGGAAATCTTTTTATTCTTTTAACGTTTAAACTTAAATTAATTTGCCTTGATGTGATTGGCGCTTTCGTGGCGAATATTGTAGAATTCGACAGAAAAACCAAAATGGAGGTTTTGGTACACAATCCTGCTTGTTCTGTTAACCGAGTCGATTTTAAATCAAATGGTGTTCTATAAGTCGATAAATTTGCTACATTCAAACAGGTTTGTAAACTCCATTTGAAATTGATTAAATTTGTGAATTCGATTTAAAACCGAGAAATATACTTGGATTTGGTTTACAGAACAGGACCGAATACCGCCATAACTTAAGCGACTACGACAACGTAAATCACGATAAGGCAAGCTATATACCTAAATATATTTAAATCGTATTCTCTCTTAAAAGAAACACACTCAACTTTACACCTTGCCCTTAAACTTATGATATTTTTGATAATCTTTTACCAAAAGTTCATACTGTTGACGACCAGCTTCATTGGAACAACGTAAAATAAATCTGCCTACACGATGATCACAAATGCCTACCAGTTCATAGCAAATATTTTCAATGTAGGTTTTAATCTAAAAAACAAACATTAAATAGTAAAAAGTTATTCGGAAAATGTATACCAGTTATACCAACCTTATTGTACAAAGTTGTTGGTCTTTTATTTGCTACCATCAAATTAATAATAAAAGTCAGAACAAATGGTGCCACCCTTTTAAAAGCGACTTTATGCTGTGCTATTAAACGCATTAAAGCCTGTTGTTTTAGGGCCAATTCCGACAAATTATCGATTTCGTTTGATGACAACGCGGTATCCTTTTGACGCTCACTCTTATACCAAACAATTGCTTGCAAAAGATCTTTAAAAATGTGCATATATTGTGGCACTCGATCCATTAATAGAAGGTGACGATATTTTATTAGTGACGCACACACTTCAGTCATGGCCAGATGAAGGCGGTTAAAAACATTGATATTTGTATCGCTCAAACAAAATTTTTTAATATTGATGTCCATAAGAAATGATAAAATACTATCGATGGTATCCGTAGAGATAGGAATCTATGAAATATCGAAAAAAATGATGAAAATTTTTTTAAATATTTTGATACAGATTTTAACATTAAAGTTTTTATTTCAATATACTTATTTAACATTTTTTATTCTTTGTTCTTTCTCTTCAAGCAACATACCATTTTATTGTCTAGTATAGCTTGATGACTGTTTAATAGTTTCACTATTAAATCGTAATCACTAAAATGCTGCTGCTGTTCATCTCTGCTCAGACGTAGGGTTATATTTAATGTAATTTTTTTATATTGTTCATTGAAAATCTAAAATTAAATTGTTTTTAAAGGCAAATTTTCAAAAGTTCATATAAACGTACCGCTCCCTTAATTGTAGTAAAATGGCATTTTGCAATTAAAGTCAAGAGTGTTAAGACACTGTAAAAATTTGTTTCTTCTACATCGCTAGCTATAGTTTTCAGAATTAATAATAAATCCTCATTGGTTTTATTGCTTATTATTATTTTAACTGCCGATTCTAAAGTTTTTGTAAAAATTTTTTGTTGCCCGGCGTCACTATTTACATCAACGTTTTTTAAATCATTGTTAATTTGAGACCAATAGTTTGTTAAAACAAACTCTATTTCATCTTGATCTAAATGCAACAAATCACGATAATTTAAAGCCACTTGAATTAAGCGTATGGCATTAGGGTTTCGATATTCCATCTGTAAAAGAAATAAACTTTATTTGTATATCATTGTGCAAATCATTAAATTAAAACTAACCGAATGCCCTATATAAATTTTACTTATACGTCTGAAGTTTTCATCTACTGTCGTTACTTCAGTTTCCTGCTCTTGGGAAGTGATTTCCTTAGCTTTATCTGCTTTCGCCAAAACAGTAGAGGCAAAAGGAGCAAAACCAGCTAAAGTTTGTTGTACAAATTTTTTGTCTTTCTTAGAGGTGCCATCAATGGCATCCGTAAAATAATTTTGTAAAAAGTTTGAAAAAATTTTCAAAAACTTGTCTAAATATTTTCGCAGGTGTTTGGCGCTCGGACCGCTAAGCGAAGATAAGCTTTCTATAGCTGCTAGTAAAAGTTCCCGATTTTTCCCGCTTGCCAATGATTGTGTTTCGCTGAGCATATCTGCTAAGCCTTGCAAAAATTGATCGGTTCCTTTTTCTTGATTTTTTAACGTGGCAAACAGGAACTCGTACAGCTCCCAACAACTCTCAGCTGGCAACAGTTTAAGTAACAGTGATGTTGGCAAATATTTGAATATTAAAATTTGTTGACCAAAATGCAGCAAATCTGTTTAACAAATAAGAAACATATGTTTTCTATTCTAACATATTTAAATTATATATGTACGTTTAAGAGTTTACGATCGCAATTAGTGAAACAGGCAGGCCCGAAATCTTTAAAAATTAATTAACTTACCCTTTAAAATTTCTAAAGCCTGCAAGGCTAGCTCATCTTTTTTGGCCACTTTTAAATCGCGAAACAAACACAAGTGCAAAGTAAATATTATTGTTTTACGCTGGCGCCTTAATTGTCCCAGGGGTAAGCTAGACAATATGTCCAAACTTGTGGTTATAATTTCAACAGGTAATTTTTCAGTTGCATACTCATTTTCCGAACAACTGATAACATTGTCAATCAATTCTTTAATTAACAATTCACAGGCGGTAACTTCTACACATTGACGAACATTTTTAAAGTCGCAGGACAATGCTTTCAGTAATGATTGATTAGAGTTCCATTGTTTACAAATATTTTCATACACAGCTAGTGCGACGAGTTCCAGAAGTTCCAAGCTATCAAATGTAAGCGGTAGATATTCAGGCTTGTTGACAAAATATTGAGCAATTTCTACCTTATCACTTCTGGGCAGTTGCTGCAAAGTCCATTTCCATTGTGGAGACTTAACCAAATTATCATAGGCATCAGAGTCTAGAGATTTAAGGGATATGTTCTCTGTGTGATCTGATAACATTAAAAAAATTGCGTGACATTTTTGCATTTGAAGACGATGTAATAAATGCTTGCATGAGAATTTTCCAAAGTTAAAAACCCTTTGTTTTATTAGGACCCATTCTTCGGGTGTAAGAAAACTGTGCAGCTTTTCTATTGTTTGCATAGGTTGCAGAGACTTACAAAGGCAGCCATCGGGACGATAATATATCAAGAGCAGTTCGAAATTGGTAGCAAAGTAACATAGTTCTAAAAACGCACTCATAGTACGCGGCTGATGTTCTTTTTGCAACAAAAACTGGCCAAACAATTTAAGAACTTCCTCGTTAAAAGTTCTTTGTTGTTGAATTTCCTGCAAGAACTTTTCTGATTGTTCGGCCAGTTTACAGCCAGCAAAGTATTGAGACAAAAGAGCTGCATGGAAGTCTAGCAGAAACAAAGAGTTCTCATTTATTTCACTGGAAATTTTTAAAGATTCTAAAAGCTCTTTCAAAGCATATAAAAGGGTCTTCCAAATAGTTAAAGACGGTTTTGATACTAAACCCGTAATAATTTTAGAGAACGCTAAGCCAACAGAATTACTAGGCCAAAAATGTTGTAATGCTTTAAATGCTGATATGCCTGTAAGTTTGTCAATATTATTTAACATGTTTGACTGATTAGGTTTAAAAAAATCTTGAAATAAAATTTTTAAGTATTTAGAGTAATCCGAAACTACATGATCAGATGTTTGGATATCTTGTAGTAGTAGTTTCTTTTTATTGGGAGTCTCACAATCCATTTTTGCTTTGCGTTTTCTGTTTAAACTTAAATCACTGTTTTTTAAGTGTTCTTTTAAAGCCTTAAGAAGATTTGTCACAAACTTTTCAGCTCTACTTAATCGCCTAAACATGTCCATTAACATTACTAAATACTCCTCTAGCAAATCCTGTTCTTCTTTTTCACCTGATTTTGGTATTAATATCATCCAGGCTGTAATTTCAAAAATATTTTTTTCCAATATTAAGGGATTTAGGCGTAGAGCTGCACATAGTAACATAAGAACCTCCTTTAAATAAAATTCTTTTCTTGTTTTGACAGCTTGAAAAATTTGTTCTCCTAAAAACCTTACAGCAGGTACTTCTTTGGACTCCTTTTTTGATTCACGAATTTGTATATTTAAATTAACATTGTGCCTACCTAACATTTCTAAGACATAGGCAGCTACTGTTAATACAAGAGAAGGATCCATATCATTTAACGAGTTCTTAAAAAAGTTTTTAAACACTTTTCGCAGTAAAACTTGAAGAAAAACTTTAACTCCTTTGCGTTTTACAATAGCGCATTCCAAGCACATAAGTCTTACCGGCAAAGGCAATTTTAAAATACCAATAACAATAACTTTATCTCCAACTCCATTACGTATTAAACTTTCAATTTCCAAAAGTTCATCAAAGAAATCGACTTTAAGTGTGCGCAAAATTAGTAACACATGTACCAATGGCTGTAAAGCGAACAAAGTATAGGCTTTTTCGTATAAAACTTTATTACTGCAACGTTTTACAGTTTCTTTTAAGTTCTTGAGAACGGAGGCGAAAAACTCTGATTCAAATGTACTAAGATTATCTTTTTCATTTTGCTCCCAAACAAATAAATATTGCTCGTAACATTTAAAAATTTGACCATACACACGACACTGAAGCTCGTATTCTATTCTATATAAATCTTGTAATGGCTCAAACTGTGCTAAAAGATGAAGTAAATTACACCATTTTCTAGTATATCCAGACTTTGCCTGTGCTCGTGTTAGCATCCATTCAACAAAATCTTGTTTTACTTTCTGTCCAATTAAACCCGGTTGGGCACGCAGCTTTAGCAACTCACAGAAGTCCTCTTCTTGTATTTGCTCATCTGTTAAATCACTTTTTTCGTTTAACCATTTTAATATCATTTCATATTTTGTTGATAAGGTTAATTCAACCGATCGCCACGAATTTATGGCAAATCTAAGATTTTGCTCAAAAGAAACCTCAGTTCGTCTCAGCCACTTTGAAAACTCTACAAGTAATTTAATATGTATAACGTCAATACGGAGACAAAATTTGGAAACTAACCTTCCTCGTGAGACATTTTTAACAACCTTTTCCAATATTTAAGACAAAAAAACTATAATACTTGCACTATTTAAATTACAATATTCACAGCAATATCCTAATTGTAAACAAACTGCACGTGTATACGTAAAGTAGCCAGATAGATGAAATTAAGGCGAATTCATTGGTTGAAATCATGTTGAAATAATGTGTACCAGGTGGTGTTACAGGCACAGTTGATCTACTTTTTTCTTGCATAAATCGAGGCTGGGTAGTCAAAACTGTTTACATTTACATACATTTTTTTTTAAAATTGAGCCAACGAAAACTACAACAAAAATTAAAATTTATTCACCAAATATTGTTGTTGTAGAATCACTACCACCTGATACATGATTGCGCCATGCATGGTGCTCGTAACACCACTTGATCAATGAATGCACTTGGTGATAGTGTACCCTGGTAGAAATGTTAACTATTCGGCTACTATAGGGCACACTCAACCAGTTTATATTAAGAGCCCAGCTGATTGAAATAAAATTGACATTTTCACGTTACAAATAATAAATTTTGTATGAAATTTTTCTGACATTTTATCGTTCAAATACAGATACAAATATGCAGAGGGCAATTGTCAAAATCTGGTGCTAACACAAAAAAATGCTCGTGTGAACAGCAATATGAAAAATAATTTCACTATAAGTGTCAAATTCCATATAAAAAAGGAAAGAGTAAGAGAATGACCCTCATATTTTTTTTTCTTGCAATCACCTTGTATCGATACGCCCAAGGAAATATCCATACAAGGTGGCCGCAAGAAAACAATTAAGAGACTCGTTCTCTTACTCTTTATTTGTTTTACATATATGATGTTTGACATAAAATTGTAAAATAATTTCCTTGGATATGCCTTATTCTCAACTTATAACTTTTTAAAACATTGTAAATGGATGGATGGCAGCGTGGTAACGCCCAGACCAGACGCGCAATCTAACGCTGGCAGAATCGCTGCTTCAAATTGGTAATAATTAAGGGATGGGAAAACGTAAATGACTTTAAACATAAAATAAAAAAAATTTGCGATCAAATTTTGCACTTACATATTCATTTTAATAAACGAATTTCACATGAAAATGTATTTAAATATCACCAAAACTACTAATATTAAGTGAATTTTATTTATTATTATTAATATTTGCAATTTTTTTGTTAATTTCTTAAATTTTTTTTGTGTTGTTGTTATTTTTTCTTTTTGTACAAACACATGTATGAATTTGGCAGCTTATGTTAAAAGATTATTGCTCAGCATTGTATTATAATACTTATTGCTAAATGTGTATTTTTATACATATTTATACGGTCCACACGTTAATATCTAGTGTTTGCAATAGGATTTGACAGTTGCCACGGCAATATTTCCTTGCTGATTGCACGTGTAGCTGGGTAGTAACGCCTGTCTTTAAAATCAAACACTGTCACTGCTTTTTGTCTTGTAAAAATCGCATGTACTGAAAATATCCGCTAAAGTTATTATTGAATTGGAGGAACATCTGAACGCGCACTGGTAATCCTTAACGCATATGTAAATATTTTTTAAACTTGCTAAAATTATAAGCATAACTGTCTTGGTAAATTAATTAATTTAAAACAACTGGTTAAAAATTACCTTACGTTAAAAAATGAGTGAAAACAAACCAACAGATCCCCAGGCGCCTGTAACCCGTAAAGGGTTTCTTATATCCATTAAAACGGGTGATCCAACTGAAATCAAGGAAAGAGATGTGGTATATATAAAAGTGAAAAAATAAATAAATGCAATTAAATTTTTTATTGTTAAAGCACGGTCGTTGTCGAGCAGTGACAGAATTTGAAAAATTGAATCGCATTGGCGAGGGAACATATGGTATAGTCTGTAAGTACCTAATTGTATAAAAAAATTGGAAAGGGTTTTTTGTAATTCATATTTCCTACTAACTAAGATCGGGCTAGGGATACTCGTACTAATGATATAGTGGCTTTGAAAAAGGTGCGTATGGATCAGGAAAAAGATGGTTTACCGGTTAGCGGATTAAGGGAAATAACAATATTAAAGTCATGTAAGCACGAAAATATCGTCAATCTGTTAGATGTGGTAGTGGGAAAGAGTTTAGAAAGGTAAGAATTACAATATACATTCTTTATGCATTGTTTTTTATCTCTCAATACCTTCTAAAGTATCTTCTTAGTAATGGAGTACTGCGAGCAAGATCTGGCCTCACTCTTGGATAATATGTCACAACCTTTTTCCGAATCTGAAGTAAAATGCATCATTTTGCAAGTCCTTCAGGGACTAAAGTATATGCATGCTCGCTATATTGTACATCGGGACTTAAAAGTATCGAATTTGCTAATGACTGATAAGGGTTGTGTCAAAATAGGTAAGAATAATCCTATGTTAGCGGCCACAATTTAAATTTTTGTATTGTTTTTAGCTGATTTTGGTTTGGCTCGTTTATTTGGTTTGCCTTCGGGTCCTATGACTCCTCAAGTGGTAACTTTATGGTATCGATCGCCTGAACTTCTTTTAGGCTCCACTACCCAGACAACTGCCGTGGATATGTGGGCTGTGGGATGCATATTGGGAGAATTACTCTCGCACAAACCTTTGCTCCCCGGTAATACCGAAATAGCTCAGCTAGAATTAATAATTGACTTGCTCGGCACTCCTTCAGAATCCATTTGGCCAGATTTAGTAAAAATGCCTGCCTTACAAAATTTTACACTCAAACAACACCCATATAACAATTTAAAGCAAAAATTTCAATACCTTTCGGCAGCAGGCTTGCGACTACTTAATTTTCTTTTCATGTATGATCCTAAAAAAAGAGCAACTGCTGAAGAGTGTCTACAAAGCAGCTATTTTAAGGAACCACCATTACGTATGTAAAGCATTAAAAACAGCTTACGATTTTTTAACTTTTGTTTATTTTAATAGCATGCGATCCTAAATTAATGCCAACATTTCCACAGCATCGCAATATGCAGGGTAATCATAATAAAGCAGCCGGATCTCATCTTCATAATCAATCTGTGCCCGAACTACCTGCTATATCAGATTTACTAGGTAGTCTGTTGAAGAAAAAAAGAGTTGACTAAATTAAAAAATAATAAAAAGTTTTTATTTAATAATAGGTGTGTTCATTTACAGAAAATTATTAATAATTTTCGATAGTTACTGCTAGTAAGTGTTCACGTAAAAATTAGCAACTAGAGAGCCAAACAGAGTGTAATATGTTTTGAAACAAAATGTTTCTGATAATTTCTACTATTAGGTGTGTTCATTTACTGAAAATTATCAATAATTATTGCTAGTAAGTGTTCACGTATACAAAAAATTAGCAGTTAAAGAGCCAAAAAAGAGCGTAAAATGTTTAGTCCCAATTCGCACGATGCAAGTATTTAAGCTGAACTGATTAGCTTGTGGACAACGGGTTGAGGAGAAATAAAATGGGTACAGGCTTGCGTGTACTTGCAATTCAGCTGCTTAAAATTGATGGACAAAAGAAAATTTAAAAAAACACAGTAGTTTGTGTGTATATTCATAAAAAAAACAAAACAAATTAAGCAATAAGTCTTGAACCGTGCGAACGCCAATGAGAGTTCAAAGAAGAAAAAGAAAATAAGCAGGCTAATTTTCTTGCATCGTGCGAAAGCGGACTTAGGAACAAAAATATTTCTGATAATTTCTACTAGTAAAAATTCTAATATCAGAAATTATTCAATCAGTCTTTTTGTCAAGACGTACAATTATCGACCTCGCATAATTTTTTTCTTATAGCATGGTTACACGGGAAACAAAATTTTAAGTGTGGTTCGCACTCCAATAATAGTTAAAGCTACATGGTTTGCCACAATTGGCGTAGGATAGTGTTGGGCATAATCTTTCTTTTCAGGGAATCGTTCACAATCGTTTAGAAAGGTTAAGGGAAATAGTTCGTTCTTTTCGTTCATCTTTCTTTTATGAAAGATGTTTTGTGTGAAAGATGTTCTGTGGGAAATATGAATGACCGACTGAAACAAGAATTGTTGACAGGTTTTTCTTCTTATTTAACGAAAATGGTAATATTGAGTGTTAATTGATAAACAAAAAAAGGAAATTTTTAGTGATAAATAAGTAAAAAATATGTTAATAATAAAAAAAAAAATAAATGTGTGGGGCATGAAATACAAGAGATGTCTGTAATTAAAATAGTTATTTCATTATTGATAAAACTATTAATCTAATAAAGAAAATAACTATATAACAACTGTGTGTGCCAAATGAAAAACTGTTTTTATTTTCGGCCACAGTGACAGACTACCGTTCAATTGAAATAGTTCTTTCATAACCGACGCAACACTGTGTGAAACATGAAAGATGAACGAAGAAAGGTTTGAAGGAAAGAGTATGAACTATTTCTCATCTTTCCTTTTACAGAATCGTTCAATTGAACTAGTTCGTTCATGACCGACACAACTCTAGCGTAGGAAGACCATTCGAAATTCATTTTGAACCCTTTAGGTTTTTCAAATAACAAAATAATAGTAAGCGATAATGGCAAATGTTAAACAAGAACAACCGTTTAAACACCAAGGGTTCACAGTCTTGATTAAGAACATACCTAAGCAAGGTGCAATTACCTTACAAGGTTTTTTCGATACGGCAACAACTAAAAGAAACACGATACTTAATTAATGAAGTTGTTGTAAAAACAACGTCGTTAATGTAAGGAACAAATCGTCACAGAAAATGCAAGACGCCCTATCTAACATTCTATTAATTTTACAGGAGAAGCAAAAAACTTGTTTAAAAGAAATATATATATTTACAATTCTGTGACATTTATGCCCAAAAAAAGTCTAAATCCAATAAAAATACGTATTTATATACTGAGTTTGAAGTTTGTTTGTATCAGGGTACACGTATATCAGGTAGGAGTGGTTCTACAAAAACAACTAAACCGTCATAAGAATGTCAAAGACAAATAACAAAAACAGTTGTTGTTTGTAAAAAAGGAAGTAAATACATAAACATAAACAAAATTAAACATTAATATAACGAAATACCGTTACTCAGCTGTTTATCTGATGCTACCTGATATACATGTACCCTGGTTTGTATTTACGATAGCATCAGTACTGGGGAAAAAATCGACTGTACGTATATATTTTATATATCGATAACAGCGATTTTGCCTTTAATTGTTTTGCAGCTCTATTGTGTTAAGTAAAGGGCTCCTATTTCTAGAAGTGTTTTATTGTAAAAGAATTTTGTAATCCAAATACTTTCGTTTAACACAGATTTTGTAATTATTTCCGTATACATATATGCATGAGTTAATAAATAGTGATATATTTGTATAGATAAATAACTGGTGAATTCTGCAAATGCCTGTAACCTTGACGGAAAAACATTGATTTGTGATAAAGGCACAGATGAACACATTTGAAATAAGAGACACTGTCTCCACTTATTAAAAACATTTTTCAGGAGTAAAGGTACATACCTTTTATATGCAGCTAAATAATTAAAAGTATTAACTCAAAGCTACGAAATTAATCATTCTTAAATTAAAAAAGTATTAAAAGCAGTTAAGGAAAATGAGTGTCGATGAACTTAATGATTGTTTTAAACATTTCAATCCTATGGAAAGTGACTATAAAAATGCAAAATTTAATCAGTATATATCGGGACCAGGAGCTGAACTAGCTGATGAGCTGCAGCCCGGTCAACAGGCTTTACAAAATAACGCTAGACAACAAGATCGGAAGAGCGAACGGGCTATACCCACTTTAATATTTAAAAACGTACCTAAGGGAATGACGGTTAAAGCAGTAAAGAATATTTGTTCTAAACATGGTCGAGTAAAGGATGTACGAGACAGCACTAAAAACAATTATTTCTTCGTTGAATTGGTTTCGGTGGCGTAAGTATAGTTTATAATTGTTTTCTCTTGACATAATTTCGTAGTTCACTTATCTAAAATATTAAAGTGACATGGAAGCTATACTTCGTGCCTTGGAAAAAAATAGCTACGGGTTCAACGTTATGGTGGATAAGAATTTTAAGAAAGAAAAATCCGACATAGAAAAAATTCGAGACAATCAATATGTAGCACCGGTGCCCCCAAAAACTACTGGCATTGACTATCAAAATCGTACTTATCGTACTTCGAGTAAAAAGCATCCTCGCCCCAGTGTTCAGCAGCAGGTGCTTGTTAGTAAAAACAGCGCGGAAGACAATATAAGTCTTCCTTTAAAACTTCTAGTCGAAGACGCTCATAGTTTGGAACGTCAAGGTCTCTTTAAAATGCCTAGTAATAACAAGTTTAATTATCGCAATGGTCGCGCATATGTAAGGTAAATTTACTTTCAGAATCAAAAAAAAAAAAAACTATTTTAACAACATGTTTCCTTCTTGTCGTGGGATTAGATAAGCTAAGTTTGAGTTCATTAAGTTTTCCCATTTTGTTTGTAATTTGTGACCATATTAAATAAGCGCTTTACAAATAGGTATGTACATACATACATAAGTGCATATGTATACGTTAGAAGTACAGATAAATTTCCCAAATCCCTACAAATATCATTTAAATTTGCGATTATAAAAAAAAAATTTTTTAATTTATTTCGCTTGTTTTTTTTAAAGCTTACCAGAAAAAACAAAACAGTTTATTGATAAAAAACATGCAGAATCATCCGGGGCTTATAATGGCTCTTCTGAGAAATACCTACATAAACCAGAAAAAAACATCACTCAAACTAATATACGTAAATGTTTTGTTTGTTATTACGCATGTGACACTGTCTGCGCTCGTTGCTCCCAGTATTATTGTAGTGTTGATTGTCAGCAAAGGGATTGGACCCGGCATCGCTACATATGTGGAAAGCCCGAGTAAGTATAAGAAGTTAACAATAAAAAAATTTTAATTTATTCTGGTTTAAATTCGTTTTATCAGTTTCCTTGCTATAAAAATTTGTTTTTTATATATTTGAGATTAAACAAATTTTTAAATTTAAAAGAGGTTCATTGATTAAAAAAAATCTCCCTTTGTAACCGTGTTATATATAAACTTTGAACTTACAATTATCTAAAACGTAGTTTTGTTTACCATATTCACTCTTTCTTTAACAAGGCTACTTTAAATTTCTCGTACGGCATATTCCATTTTGTAATACGAAGCATAAACACAAGTTATTTTGCTTAAACCATATTTGTATATAGCCATCCAGAGAAAGGATATTAATTTTTTTAAAACAATTTTTTCTTCAAATTAAGTGAAATATGTTCTTAATCTTTATTAAAAGAATATTTTTATTTAAGCTTTAATAATCAAAACACATTTTAAAATTGTTTATTTTATTACTCACGATTTTTAAGACATTTACAAAAAACTCCACCTTCAAAAGAACAAAATCAAGTGAAACTAAATAATGGTTTTAACAACTCCCAAAACAATAATAAAACTATATCGAATTCAAAATCGGTTAAACCGTACAAAGAGGAAACTATACTAAAGAGCTCAGAAAATAAGCAGACACAGTCTCAAAATGTTCAAAAATTAAATGCAACTGACGAACAAGTTGATAAGGAAAACATGCCACGTAGCGGTGATATTGTTGCCATAACGGCCGTTTCGAAAACTAATCTGGTCTTCATACGTTCCAAAACAACTGAAGCTAACTTAAGCTATTTCAATACTATTGATGCCTTGCAAGCAGTTGGGAAAATGTTGCAACCTTTAAAAACGATTCCTAGGAGTGGTCATATGGTTATTGCTAAATTTGAAAATCTCTTTCATCGTGCATTGGTTCTACAGTTCAAAGCAATCGAAGAAATAATTGTGCATTTAATGGACTATGGAAATATTGAATTTTTATCATTAAAAGATTTATATGAAGCGCCAGCAGAGTTTGTTAGTAGACCGCGACATGCCATACCAGTTTTGCTAAAAGATGTTTCTGATTTTTATATGACACAAGAAGTACGCCAGTTTATGTATACGTATTTAAATAACAACATTAACGTTGAAATACACTATAAACCGGAGGATTTTTATGCGGAAAATAAAATTTTTGCTGTCGAACTAATTGACGAAAATACACGACAAAATTTGAACAACATGATACTAAAATTTTCAAATCCAGTAGAACCACAAAACTCAAATGAATTATGTAATCGTGGTGTAAGTAGGGATTCACATTAAAATTTTTTTGCAGGCATACACTATGTCGTGTAAGTTCTTGCCTGGCGCACAACACATTAAAATATATGCAGAGTTGGGCAAAATACATGCTTTGCTGTATTTGAAATACAAAATACAAAATACTTGTTCCGCTTGTATTTCAAATACAAAATACCAAATACTTTCAAGTCGAGTATTTCAAATACAAAATACAAAATACAGTATTTTAGTATCTTTTATTTGAAATACAAAATACAAAAATACAAAATACATTTATAACCATTAATCAATCGGTAAAACATGAGTTTCCTTTCATGAACACTAGATTTTTAAAAGTTTAATCAGATAAGCAGCCTCTTGTTGGAGAATATATAAATCCTGCTAAAGAAAACAATCTTTCTTACAGGTCCTGATGAACACAAACTGGTGTTTAGTTTTATGAAAACAGTTCTCTATATGTGAAAAACAAACAAATTGAAAAAAAGTAATATCAAGGCGAATTCAAAAATTCGCCCTCTGTATTTTTATTGTATACCCTTCACATAGTGATAAGGGTATATATCAGTTTGTCATTCCGTTTCCAATTTCTTTATTATCCATTTGCGACCCCATAAAGTATATATATATATTCTGGATCCTTAAAGATAGGGAAGTTGATATAGACATGTCCGTCAGTGGGTCTGTCAGTCTGTTGAAATCAAGTTTTCGGAGTCAAATGAAGTAACACGGACCAGTCATTGGTGTCAAACTATTGGAATTATCCTGGAGACAATCGCTTTTTAGAATTATCAAAATCGGTAGACTACTGACCGAGATATAAACGAAAAATCAAAATAACCCATTTTTTTAAGACAAAATCCGTGCACATATCTCTATATACATATGTCAGTAAATATAGTCATTCTTGCCACACAACTTGACACCGATTCCCTGAAAATAGGGACCTAAATAAGTAAATATTTTTTTCCAGATCAGATCAGGGGAAGTGGTATTTCCTCTACAATTGCACAAATTTTGTGAAACATTTCATGCGCTAAATCGAAGAAACTATAATAGCCATCGACTTCAAATGTTTCACAAAAAGTAATTGTACAACAAGACCTACACTTTGGAGGAAAAAATTTTTTGGGTGGGGGCAGAAGAAAGGGTAGCTCCCATACAAATTAACAATTTTTATGAAATTTTCGCTACGTTTTATCTCGGAAACTATAACAGCTGTCGACTTTAAATGTTCTGCAAAAAGTAATTGGACAATAAGGCCTACACTTTGGAGAAAAAAAATTTGGGTTGTGACAGGGGTAGCTCCCATACGAATTAACAATTTTTAAGAAACTTTCTATGCGCTCTATTTTAGAAACTATCGACTTCTAGTGTTCAACGAACAGTAATTAGATGATAAGACCTACATTTTGGGAAAAGAATTTTGGTAGTGGCAGGGGAAGGGGTAGCTTCCATACAAATTAAAAATTCTAATGAAATTTTCGGTACGCTACCTCTCGGAAACTATAACAGCTATCGACTTCTAGTCTTCTACAAAAAGTAATTCCATGATAAGATCTAAATTTTGGAAAAAAAAGTTGGAGAGGAGCAAGGGAACTAGAAGATCTCATAAAAATTAACAACTTTTATTAACCTTTTAATACGAATAATGTCGAAAACTTTTATAACTCTCGATCTAAAACCTTTTACATCTATTTCTATTACTCATACGAACGATAAAATTTTATAAAGTTGTCTATGGACTTTAAAACTTGCACAAGGTATTTTTATTTTATTATTTGCAGTATAAAATAACTTGGCTGGGTATATTAAAAGACCAATGTGAGGGGTATATAAGATTCGACACAGCCAAATATAGCGATCTTACTTGTTGTGTTTTAAAGTGTAAATGTCAAAAAAGTTTTAATTTTTATACAAAATTTGATTTTTTTTGACGTTCACATTTTCAAATATCCGCTGAGCTCTTGATATTACCTGAAAAGAACGTGCCTAGCTAAGGCGAATACATGAATGAATACGAAATCAAAGTTTCCATTCTGTTTTTTTTTTATTGAAAATTTTAAAATTTTTCAATTTTGCTAATGACAACTTTTTGTATAACAAAAACATGTATTTTGAAAAATGTATTTTGACATCATAAGTATTTGAAATACAAAATACAAAATACTTCAGTGCTAGGTATTTCAAATACAAAATACAAAATACATTGGAAGGTGGTATTTGAAATACAAATACAAAATACGTATTTGTATTTCAAATACGTATTTCAAATACAAGTATTTGAAATACTGCCCAACCCTGAATATATGAATAATTAAAGCTGTAAGTTGTGAATATTTCTACTCAAAATGTTGTAAAAAAAAAAATGAATATTTATTTAACTTTTGTTATGTTTTTAAAATAACATAATTACTTAACTATTTAGGTACATAGTTATAAACAATTTTTAAAGCTAAAATAGATTTTAATAAACAGGTTCTCATTTTGTATTTAATTTCGTTAAAAAAACCTTCTTTAAAATTCAATGCTTCTTAATATTGTGACAAATTTTATAACAATTTACATTTCATATTTCAAAATTAAAAACTAAAAGTATCCTACATATTTCATCCTGTCTGGGGTAAATACATATCGTTTCCTTAATATAGAAGGGCCTAACTCGTATTTTCAAGTCGAAATTTTTGATAATTGTGATGAATGAGCAGGCCATTTATCGAAATAACGTTTAAGGTTAGTTCTCCAGTAACCAGTTTCCAGGCTGTTTCCTCTTAGTCGGCGAAACCTTCGAATATACCAGTTCAAACCCCTCCTTCTTTGAAACCACAAAAAAATCTACGATTCTCTCCACTTCCCTGTATAAAACCTCACAGAGCTCATTACTCCTTATTTCCGACGCAAAATCCTTCCATCCTTTAAAGGCCCCCGAAATTTAAACCAAAGGTGATTCTGTTTTAAATTTAAACACTTAACTCCCCTCGATTATGGAGCCATAACTCCGTATCTATCCTCCGTCCGGATCATTACGGTCTATGACAGCTACTTAGATATTGTCCTGGCTTCTTTGAAGTGGTTAGCTGCTCCTAATCGGACCTTGCTCTTTTTGGCCACCTCACTTTTTTCTTGCGGTTTAGTTGGTGTCCCAGCTCGCTCCGTAGACTTGAGCGATTCCCCAAAATTGTCGCTGGCTTTGGTTATTATGCCCCATCGGCTACCACTTGCATTCCTGGCTTAATATAGAAAGGGCGTATCTCGATAATTTCATGTTTTTTTTTGTTTTAATTGGCAAATAAATAGCAAGTTTATTTAAATTTTGTTTTTAATTAAAAATGTTGCTCTCTTTTATCAAAAATTGCATTTAAGCTTTATTATATGCAAAATTTAAAAAAATTTTATGAAGTGTTTTCTTCTGTTTACTAACAAAAAAGTCGAGATACCCTCTTTTCTATATGAGGCCATCGATACAAACAATAGAGTTATTTTAAATTAAAAAAATAAAAACAGTTTTAAAAACGTGTTTATATTTTGTTTTGTTCACAACTTACAACTATGTGAATAACATGTCCTTTTTTAAATCTGTTATCCATTTTTTGGTATTTCGATTATATTGGAACATATCAAGCTCCAATTTCTTTATATCCACAACTTCACACTGTACTGAAGATGGATTTGCTTTATTGTTTACTTTTTGCGATTTATATTTACATTAAAATAAAAAAGAAATAAATTTTTTTCTGTATTTGAAATGAAGGAAAATATATACATATGTGTGCTCAAAGTAACCAAATGCGGACAAACACCCTTTGTCCCTTTTGGATATAAATGATTTAAATTTGTACATATTTTAATATTTATAAAACTTAAGGTTTGATTGAAAACATTTATTTTCATTTAAGTTTTTGATATAAAATGAAATATTCCGTCTATATTTGGCAAGAAATTAAAAAAACGATTCTTTATCGTTTTTTTGAACACGTATGTGTGGTGCCCCAAATAAGAACTCAGACAATATAAACAATTTTAAATACATATAGATGGCCTAATATAAAAATGGCGTAACTTGATTTCTTTTCAAATTAGCTTTTTTGCTTACTCTGGAAAGACATATAAAACTTATTACTAATTTTTTATTAAAAATTAATTTTGTTGCGTCTTTTTACTTAGAATTGGATTTTAACTTTTTTATGCAAAATTTTATAAAAAAATTTTTTCTTCTCCTGTAAGGTAACAAAAAAATATAAGTTACGCCCTTTTTGTATTAAGCCATCGATATGTACATTTTTTGAATAACAAATTTAATTTTAGTATCTTGAACATAAAATATTACCCAGTGGTGATGATGTGGAGTTTTTTGTTATGGATAATTCTTTAATGTGTTCGGGCTGTGTAACGTGCACTATCAAACCGTACGCGAAAGAAATAGAAAAGTTTCAAAAAGAGTTACAATCATATGCCGAATCCTTACCCAACGAGGGCTATACACCGCGGTAAGTAACATTTTTTTGAATAATGGTTAATTTAATTTTAAAACTTGTTCAATAAGGGTCAAAAATGCAACTCTAAAAGAGTAGCTACTTTTAAGTATTGAGTAACCATTGCTCAATACTTTGGCAGCACTAACCAGTTAACCCGGATTTTCAGCTCTTTTAGCGCTAGATATAGCATTTTTTTTCCTGATCAGCACTAAAAGCCTCCAAAAAGTGCTAATTGCTAGTTAGCACTTTTTCTTGAGCTCTAAAGGTTCAAATAATTGTGTAAAAATGCCATAAATAAAAGTTCTTTTGGGTTTATGTAGCATTATGTATAATTACTATAAACTAAATACTTAGGGGATTCACAAGGTGTCCTATTATGTTCTATTTTCATATTGTTATAAAATTTCACAATGGTTTTTTTGTCTTTTATACAAAAATAGTTCTTAAAAAATACTACGTCGTTTAATATGCTTATTAAATTGTCACAACAACTCCAAATACACCTGCGCTATATGTCCAATAGTTGGCAAATGTTTTTAAACCATTGTGAAAATTTTATGACAATAGGACAAATAGAACACCTTGTGAATCCCCTAATTGTTTTAAAAGTTTATGCATTAAAAGCGACAAAAAATATTACCTAAAACTTTATTTAGCCCATGTTGGCGTGATCAATTGTTTTTTAAATCTATTTTTTTGTTTGATACCTGTAGAACACTTTAGCACTTAGTTTTTAACATTTAGCACTTTCATAATTTCATCTTAAATAACACTGCGCATTTTTGAGACATAAATATCATGCTCATATTCATTAAAATTATGGTCGCCTTATTAAGGTCTTATTTGATGTATATGGAATAATTGATAAATAAGCCCTCAATAAACGTACTATAATTATTATTTTTAGGAATATGAGCGTTAATTTTTCTTAGAAAAATAAACTCAATAATTTTCTTCCTTTTTTCGCCCATTTTTAGAGTTGATGAATTTTGTGTCGCCCGTTATAGCATAGATGGCTTATGGTATCGTGGCATTTGCTTAGAAGTTATGGGCGACGGACATCCCTCTATACATTTTATAGATTATGGCAACATAACAGTTGTACCTATCGAAGATATTCGCCGATATCCGCCACAATTTACATTCCCCATTTATACAGCCGATTGTGAAATAAAAGGTACATAATACGATTATAAACATTTGTAAAATATTTCCGTTTTTTTTAAATATTATCGTCTTTAGGTCTGCCCGAAAATTGTGATGAAAAAATTGTCGCTAAACTTGAGCAGTTAATACCAAATGGTCAAGTTATCAAATGCAAAAATGTAACAGTTGTTGAAGAAGAAAATTTTTACACCATTTCTTTGCCAAATGTTATTCAGAAGCTAATTGATTGTGGTTTGATTAAAAATGACACACCAATATTTTAATCTTTTTTAAATAATGTTCAAAGTACTCATTTTAATATCAATTGGCCAATTCACAACAAGGGTTTTGTCGTTGTGCATTGTCAAACAAATATTTTTAAAAATAAAAACAAATGAATTTTTACGATAAATACGTACATTGCTACCACGATACAGTACAGGTTGTGAATTGGACAAATTAGTTTGTTTGTTTGGCCAAAATATTATAATTATTTTACTGGAATTTACTAATTTAACAATATTTTTGTTGGATTTTTTTAAACAAACGCTATGCAGTAGTAAAGGTTCGATTTAAGCTTTTGATTAAAAAAAATAAATCTTTTAATATGTATCTTTTATTATAATTATTAAGCTGAACTTAACAGTGCTATTAAACTGTTTTAAAACATCTATCATCATTGGAATTTAAAATAATTAAAAAAATTGTAACAAAATAAATGCATCGATTGTTTAAAAGTTTGCAAATTCTAATAAACACTTTTGTTTAATTTGCAATCCAATACTAGTGATGAGTGCAATTTGCCACCTCCACCCAAAAGCTTGTATGCTTCACTGTGAATCCATTCAGAAGATTTGAAATTAGAAATAAGAAAGAAAAGGAAAATTGTGAATAGAACGATACAAGAATAAAAAAGTGTTCGTCCATTAGGTACGAGCGCTGAAACCATCTATTTACCAATCTACCCCCTTTGATGAATCCTATGATGTTTCCCAGCCCGAAGCCGGAGACCTCACCAAGTCCATCTAAGGAGCGCTCTCCCAGCCACCTCTGTTGGCGGATCTGCAGCCTCGAGCAGTAGCAGTCTCCATCTCCTCCTCATCCACGCATAACCTGCCGGAGTCCGTAGAGTTTTTATTCCATGTTATCGTCATATATCTCGCATTGAAGTGCCCTTTGGGATTCCCAATAATGCACCACAGAATCGCCCTGCTCTCCTTAAGCAGCAGGGCAATGCCCCTCCTGTCTATCCTGTGCCACGGAAGCCTGGAGATCTTGCAATAAGCCCTTTCCCTCTAGGTTTGGCCCACCTTGTCCATTACCCAAATCCCTATCAGTTCATAATAGACACCGATTGGTGGCCTTACCGGCTCATAACCAAACCTAATATTCCGGACCGATCCCAATTCGTCCTCGTCAATTCGTCGACAGTCTTCTTGCTGGAAACGTTACAATGACCCGGAACCCAACGAAATCTAACTCTGTATGTCGCCATGATCGCGTTAAGAGCACGTCTGCAGTCGTCCACAAGTCTTGACCAAACATATTGTCCCTCTAGGGCCTTGATCACGTCCCGACTATTAACGTGTATATTGCCAGTTCCAAGGCCCTCGTCATTACCAGAATTTTAGCTGCTCTCGTCCGGAAGTCTGTACAACATCCCTACTCACGTTTCTATTTTATAGATACCAGCCCAGGTGCCCGCTTTCATCTTCGATCCATTAGTAAAGACTGCACACCCGTGATACAGCCCCTCAGATCTCTTTCATTTCACCCTATACGAAAACACTACCTGAGGTAAGATCTGTTTTAAGTCAAGTTTCGCGACCTTATAGTCCGTCAAACCCGATTGTCACAGGAGTCGACAACCCCGGACCCTTCCTCAGAGTGCCGGTGTATTCAACTGACTTTCCCCTAAACATACCTGAGAAAGTAGCATAAAAATGAAAACCAAGTAAAATAACGATTTGGGTTATGTTTTGATGCAATTTTTTGTTATATTTTATAGTTGATTGTATAACAACAAACTGAAAACTTGTATACCACTTAAAAAAAAAATTAAAACATAAAAATAAAATTAAATAAAAAACAACGTATGTTTTAAAAGCTTAATTAAATGTAAAGATGTTATAAACATCATCACGAGTTCATAAGAAATGCCTGCTTCTTAACCAGTTCCTTAAATGTGCCATTTTCATGTGATATTAATTCTTCGTAGCGTCCTTGCTCGACGATTTGTCCGTTATCGAGTACCGCTATTGAATCAGCATTACGTATGGTAGATAAACGGTGAGCTATGGTTAGACAGGTGCGTCCTTTTGCTAATTGCTCCAAAGCATTTTGCACTAGTTCCTCCGACACGGAGTCCAAGGCGCTGGTAGCTTCGTCCAAAATTAGAATGGTTGGATTCTGGGGGGAAAATTTTTGTAAAGAGTAACACATTTATAAAAATACTTTCAATGTGTTTTATCGATGTTTTAAAAAACATTTGATTTTTTTAAGGATTTCTGTGCTTTCAAAACTACACGATTTGTATTTCAAAATTTTCAGAAATTTTTTATTTCGTTTTATGATTCAAAGCGACTAAAAATTCTTGTTTAAAATTTGCCTTTAGAAAAGGATACGAATATTTTTTTTGCAAAAATGTTATAATTACCTTAATTAAAGCCCTAGCAATTGCCACTCTTTGTTTCTGACCACCACTCAACATCATTCCCCTTTGGCCTACCATCGTATTAAGACCTTGAGGGAGTTGCGTGGTGAATTCGTCGACGTGAGCTTTACGCACGATTTCTGTAAACTCGGATTCACTTATTTGTTGATCCTCGTTTAGGCCATACATTATATTATCTCTAATTGTGCCAGAAAATAGAACAGGCTCCTGAAAAAAAAAATTAAATAAAAGAAAGAAATTATTAAAAAAACACAAAAGTTAAAAAATTATAATACTAACCTGACTTACAGCACCTATATGATTTCTTAACCATACGGGGCTTAAGTCTCTTAAGTCTACCTGATCCAAAAGTACTCTACCTTTTAGGGGATCATACAGTCTTAATAATAAGGTGGCTATGGTTGTTTTGCCCGAACCACTGCGTCCTACAATAGCAGTTGTTTCGCCCGGTTTTAGCGTTAAATAAAAATTATCCAGAACTAAACTATTTGCTCTGGCTGGAAAGCTAAATCTAACATTGTCAAACACAACTTCACCATGTGGCTTTGTTTTAGGTAGTGTGCCGAAATTTAATGGAATTGCATATTTACGATCAAAAATTTCCCAAATTCGTTGAGCCGATCCAACACCCTTATTAAGTTCTGTATAGAAATTAGATAGGCCATTAATAGAAATGGCCGAATAGCCTGCGTATAAAATAAATGAAGTTAAAGCACCAATAGTTAAAGCGTCCTGCACCACCAATAAACCACCGTAGTATAAAACAGAAACAATAATTATATTACCCGACATGCCAGTCTGCAAGTCAAAATGTTTTGATTATGGGAACAAAAGGTGTTGTTAGCAAAATGATAAAAGCTTACCGCTCCAAAAAATAAGGCTTTGGCCATTACTTCTTTGTAGCCTATATTAAGCGCATCAGTTAATAGGTTATCATAGGCTTTACATTCTTGCTCCTCTTTACTAAAGGTTTTAACTGTTTTTATGTTACCCAAGCGTTCTTCAGCTGACTTAGATATATCAGCCAATTTGTCTAACAATTGCCGAGTTATTGCACGTACATAACGACCATATACTACAGCTATCCCTGCTACGCAGGGCACAACACAGGTACTTATTAAAGCTAATTGGGGTGAGGTGTATATCTAGAGTTAAAATAAATAAAAAGAAATTACACAATATTTTTTAAATAAAAAATTGCTAAACTGTTGCACTATTCGCCTTTTTTACAACTTTATTTCAGTTTTTGAAAAAGTTTGCACTCAATATGTGCAGTGATGCATTTACTAATAGGCCCATTTAAAACTGCCTTATAAAAGCAGTTTGTATTGCAGTACGAAATTTCAACTACTTCCTTACAGCAAATCTAAAGGTTTTTATAACGTATTCTACTCCTATATGAGTATAGTTGTAATAATATATTGGAAACATTGGTCAAAACTATAAGTGTTGCATAGAGGAAGAAGTTTAAATTTCAACCTGCCAGCTAATGTTTGGTACTGTGCTTTCTTAATCAATAACAATTTCTCTTACCATCATTGTTGTACCAGCCAAAACCATTACGGTTGAACGTAAGCCATCTGATAGATTTTGACTTAATGAGTTGCCTACCAGATAAGTGTCAGTAGCTAAACGATTAACTAGTTCGCCGGTGCCTTTCTTATCGAACCAGCCAACTTCCTGATTTAGCATTTGTCTGTAGAGTTTAGAACGTAAGCTTCGCACAATTCGTAGAGCTAAAGAAAAAAATTCAATGTAAAAAAAAAATAATCACATGATTTCTTAAATACTAACAGGCACTGTTAAATAAATAAACTCGGCCGAAATTGGAAAACCCCCCAAGCACAAATATACCCAACAAAATAGCAGAAAAATGTTTCAGCCTGTCTAGAGCTAGTTGGCTATTAGCACCTTCCTTATCAAATATAATATCCAAAATTTTCCCCAAAGCAAATGGAACACTCATAGTAATGGCCGAGGAGATCACCAGACAGCCAATGGCAGCTAAAATATAAATTTTTTTAAATCGTTTTCGCAAAGATGACTTCTTATAACATCTTACCTGTTAATACCAATTTTTCAGATTTTGCCAAACTTATTAAACGCAAAATGTCGCTCTTTTTCAGCTTAACTCGTGAGGAATATGCTTTTCTTGTTAGTTCTGCTGGTGTATTTTTAAATCTTACTAACCAAAATTTTGATTTATTTAAAGTGGTTTGAAGTACATGACCTTTCTCATTATATTTTGTTTTAACCTTTCCTAATACATTATTGCTTCTTATAGAATATGTTCTAAATTGTCGTGGGATTTGATTTTCTAAAAATCCATAACCATTTGTTGTATACTTAATGGTGAGTTTAGTAAGACGTGAACATTTCCCCAAACACTGCAGCAACATTGCAGTTTTATGAATTAAAGTGGACACTTTCTGGAACCAGCATTTACAAACTTTATTTATAATTTTTGATTTCTTTTAAGTTACAACTTTTTCTGTTTTCTAATTGTGTGAGCAAAAAAAACTTATCAGCAGAGATCGAAGTCGATAGGCTTCAAGCCAGCTTGTAGCAGCCGCCGATCACTTTTCTTTGATAAAAGCCGCCGCTAAACTCCCTTGACTGCAAATGGTTATCATAACACAATGCTGACATCTTCACATTAAAAAAAATTTAGGAAGCTTTTAGTTGTATGAAGCTCATCGGATAAAGAATCATAACATTTAAGTGAGTGTTTATTTAATACTAATATTGTTTGTTTGTTAGTTTTTAGGTTAATTAGTTTTAAGAAAAACTAATTTTTATTTGGCCGGTAAATTAATACATAACGCCATCACCAATTCTGGCTAGAATATACTAGCCCGTTAATTCAATTGAAATTTATATATTTTTTTATAATGAGTTTAGTGGTTCTCCTCCATCATACAAAATCTTTTTTGCATGCAGACAATCATAGAAGCCTCCGATAACTGTATCGCGGTACAGTTATGTGACGCCACGACAATTCCCCACATGCGAGAGTGAGACGCAAAATTCTCGAAGTGCGATAAAAAGGGACGGCCTGGTTGTCCTTAAGAAATAATTACCAACGACGCGCGAGCTCTTTACCTCGCCAGAGCTATTTTACTAATAGTATAGAACACCATTTTAAGCTTTCGAAAAAATCAATAATTAAAAAACAATAATGGTCAGTAGGAAGACCCATTATATACAGACTAATTGTGGGAAGTTTTTGTAGCGCCCAAATACTGCAACAATTAGAAGATAGGTAATACCTTGCTAATAGCCTACTACTTTAAGGTCTGTTTTACGGGAAGAAACCTTTATGAGGTTGTGGTTGTCAAAGATTCTTTGAATTTAAAGGGAATACAATTGCGGCCTTTTGGGATGTAGAAGGAGCCTTCAATAACGTAACTACTCTAGCTTTTCAGTATGTTCCTGCTTTTCGATAGTTTATCTGCAATTAAAGTGGCCGTTCATGCTACAGCAACAGTTACTGATACTGTTACTCCTACTGTTTCCCCTACTACTACTGATACTGTAACAATTTGCCAACGGCTTGGACCTTTGCTTTTGTGAGTTTCATTTATTACGAAAGTGTAAAAGAAAACAAACTGAAAAACAGATGATTTTAAAGCTTGGCAGCACTTTTTGTTGAAGCGGAAGTTATAAGTATTGCTTCTTAATTTACATACATACATACATACTTCTAAAATTTAAAGTTCATATACAGTCAAATCCCGATAATTCGTAATCGCAAGGGACCGGCCATTTCTTACGAATTATAGGGGTTTTCGATTTAGCGGGATTCCGATTTAACGGGATTAAAATAAAATAAATACGAATTAACGGGGTTTTTCAATTTATTTAATAAAACGATGAAAAAACATAAAAAACACTGATGTAACAAACTGATCTTAAGAAAATAAACACACACGCAAGCAAAAGTAAAAACCTTCGCAAAAAAATAGCGGTAAACAAAAAATCATTCTTTTCATGTTTCTGTTGTTTTTATTACGAATTATAAGTGGTAGTTAGCAAACAATTACGATTTATAAGAGGTAAAGAAGGATTTATTTTCAAAAAAAATTACGAATTAGCGAGGGGACCAAAATGTATGGAAATTTTGCGAATTAACGAGATTTTTTCAAGGGACCGACAGTTTATTACGAATTATCGGGAATTACGATTTATCGGGGTACGAATTAACGGGATTTGACTGTAGTTAGTAAAGCAAAATGTTTAAGGTGGTTAGGTACATATTAAAATATGTAATGTTTTAAAATAAAGGGGTGATATTTAAATAGACATAAACAATAATAAGAAATATAGTAATGCATACATATCGCACACTAGATCAAAAACAGTCACAACTTAATTATGTATTATCTTTTATTAGAGGTTTTCTCACTGTAAAAAACCTGGTTGTAATTTTGTAATCAAATTGAGATCAACCGTAAAAAATAATTTTAGAATTAAGTTTACTTGAATGTATGAATGATTTACTTACTTATTGCAACATAAGAGTATTTATTTAAAAAAGCGATATAATTTCTTGTTACGTTACATAAGGTTATATCAAATTTTTGTGGAAATGCTTATGTACTAAAACATAAAACTCATGTATAAAAAAAATTATTAGTGTTCAAAGACATCATAATACGACATGATATACAGTTTTTTATTTAACAACAATTACTTGCAATATAATATTCGTAAATTATCCACTATTTATGTGAATTTTTGCGAAACTTTTAATCTAAAACAAAAATATTTTTTGTCTCCGTTAGGGAAAAATATTAATTACCCGACGATATAAACAAATTAGAACGATGTCAGCATTAAAATTTCAAAAAGCTTTAGAGTTTAGAAAAAACGTGCCAAAATAGCATTTCATACAATAGGTGTGTTCCAGCAGATTTCGTTCTAGTTCGGACAAATGAGAGCAAAAAGAAAAATGCTCTTTAAATTTGCCAAAAGGTTATTTGGGTATTACCTGGAATACCAAAAACCAAATTTTGTACATTTTGAAACACTAATGCTGCTTTCTTTTGAAATTAAAATCTATTTCAATGATTTTATACGCTTAAAACGCATAACATTTTACAAACACAAGATTAACATCATTGGCAATAGCTAAAAAAAGTAAATAAAAATCTGTAAAAGCATATTTTTATATTAATAAAGGAACAAATATGTATCATTTAATGTACATGCTTACGAATATGTATCATTCAATGTACATACATGTTTACCTTCAATTTACTTTTTTTTTAGAAAAATATTAAATTAATATGTTATTTCTTTTGCAAAATGTCCAACTTATTCTTAAATTTTTAAAGTTAAAAAAAAATTAGCAGATATAAAGTTCTTGCCCGAAATTATTTAAAGAAAAAGTTTAGAAAAATTTGTACAGCATCTGGAACACAGCTAATATTGTTTTAGTTTTATGCATATATTTCTCTTCTATATATTTTTATTTAATATGCATTATTTAGCTTTGTTAAAAGTAGTACATTAAAAAATTAAAACATAAATTCTATTGGGTTTTTAAAATACCAACAAAAACAATTTTAATAAGCATAAAACTGCTGCTGGTTTAGTTTAATTTAAAAAATGTTTGACTTATAATCTTACTTTTAGTTAAAAAAGGGTGAAAGGAAAACACTATCTACTACACCTGCACTAAGACCCCGCCAGGGTCTCTTGTCCGCAAATTTACCTTTGCTTGCCTAAACATGCCATCAAGTTCAAACTTTTAAAAAATAAAACCAATAACTATTTACTTATTGTGGTTATATGAACTTTTTTAATTATAAATTATTTGTTTCGTGTTTTTTATTGTTGTTATTGTAATTAAAATTACTTGATTTTTTTGCAAATTTAATAAGAATAATTTTAGTATTTGCTGTATATATGTGTGTATGAATGTAAGTATTTAGTATATATTATTATAATGATTATTAAATTAAGTTAAATGGTTGACAATAAATGATTAAAGTTTAAAGGGTTATGAATGAATTAATAATATTTTTAAAATATACAGAAAAAATATATGAGTTTATTTTATAGAAAAAGTACATGTTTTTTTTATTTTTATATTTGAATGTATTCGATACACAAATTGTTTAAATTAATAACTTATTTTAAATTATTTTAAAACTTAAATTAGAAATACCTATAATAACAATGGGCAGAAGAGCATGTGAAAGGCAAGAAAAAAAAATCATGTAAGTATATAACAAAAAGTATTATATAAAAACTATACAAAAAGAACAAGTGGCCAAGGCTAAATATATGTTAACCTTAACTTACAGTTTCTTAAATAAAAAAGCTGTAAGGTTTTTTGAGATGCCAAAAAATTTAAAGCTTTTCGTGCATTTGAATAATATTTTGGGGATGGTCTTATACATATTCTCGTCTCGCCGCTATCGTTTTCGTATTTTCACAAAAACGCTTTTGGCGAAATCAAATTTAAAGTTAATTTAGCAATGTCCGACTATCCGTCTCCTGAGTCAAGTTTTCGAAGTCTAATAAAGTCTTTCAAACCCGTTATTGATACCAATCCTTTACAAACATTTTTTAAAAGTTGATATTAAAAATTATAAGAATTAGTAAACTCACGACCGAGATATTTTTTAATAAAATTCAGATATAATCTTTATATATCATGATAAATATATATTTATTTTACTTTTTAACAGGTTTTTTATATGACCCATAAATAAGTTCGTTCGTAGGCCTGATAACATTTATTAAACCGATTTTTGAGAAAAAATTACGCTTTTTGAAAGCAAAGATTTTTAAACTTTAAATTTAAGGCTATAAAGTGTGATAGTAGGAAAGTTACTTTCAAATTGATCAAATTTTAACGGTGGGTTATTTTCGACCAAATATTGATGATTTTCAAAGAGGACAAAGGAACTATAAATTTTCAAATGAATAAAAATGAAATTTTTCAAAGCTTGGCCACCTATAGCGGTGTAGGGTGCATAAAAAACAAAAACAAAATACATAATAAAAACTATATTACAAAATATAAGTTAACAAAAATTGGCCACTGGGGCCAAATAATGGTGTCTGATGAAAATCGAAATCTACTCGATCGATCGAGCATTCAATTCTTTTATTATAGGAATTCTTATTAGAATTTTTTAATTTCGATTCGAATCAAATGCGGCGCTTTTGCCCCAGGAGGCAAATTATAGTGTACGATTGTAATCGTAACTGAAAAATTCATACTAGAAATTTTTATTAATATAGAAAATATTGAAAGCATTGCAAACTCGATCGACCGAGTAAAATTTCGAGGCGAATGCCGTAATTTGCTCCCAAAGAACAAATAACGACACTCATAAGCGAACGCAATACAAAAATTTTTGTTAGAATTCCTATAAAAAACTCAAAGAAAACTCATGCGACCCAGTATAGTTTCCATTGTTTTCGAGGGCTGTATTTTGTCCCCAGGGCTCAAATTGTCGCATTTAATGCGAATTGAAATTTTACTTCCTTGATCGAATATTTAACGCTTAAATTATAGAAATTTTATTCAGAGTTTGACCCCTAGGAGAAAATTATGGCATTCGGTACTTATAGAAAAAGTATAGCATTGATAACTCGATCGATCGAGTAAAACTTTGAGCCGAATGCCCATGGTAAAATTATTTATCAGGTGGGCGGGATTCGGAGTGAATTTTTTGCTCTCTTACTTTTTTCCTTTTTTATATATGGAGTTTGACAATAGGGCTAACGTTCTTGTATCATGCCTGTGTTAAACTTCATACATAAAAAACAAGAAAGTAAAAGAACCAAAAATTGTCTCCGAATCGCGCTCACCTGATAAATAATTTTACTATGCGAATGCTGTAATTTGCTCCGATAGGACAAATAACGCTACTCAATAGCGAACGCAATACAAAATTTTTTATTTAAATTCCTATAAAAAAATCAAAGTAACCCGATACGACTAAGCAAAGTTTCCATTGTTTTCAAGGGATGTAATTTGCCCAAAATTTTTTGTTTGTCAAACACACTTTAAATTAAATTTCTAAAAGCGTGTCGGAATAAAAACATATTTGACTTATTGCACTGCTAACTTAAATAATAATAAGAAAAAATATACAAAACAGTTTTTTTTCGTAGGGATTTTAATACAGTTTTTTTGTTTTGATAAACTTTTTTCCATTTAACTTTTAAAATTTTTTTATTTAAAAAAAATTTACAATTTTTTGAAAAAAAACTTCAAGGAAATTGGTCTCTTTTCCTTAAAAAATTGTTTGTTTTTAATTGTTAAAACTTATTTAAAATACTGTTTTTAGTACAACTTAAACATAAAAAGTCTTATAGAACTAGATATAAAAAAGAAATTAATCATATTGAGCAAATAACCTTTCGTTTTGTTTTACTTAAAATTAAGACAAACATTTCTGGAAGTTTTAAAAAACAGCTTTAGTGTGGGTATGTGTGAGTGTGTGTATTTTTTCTTGAATTAAGTCATTTTGTTGGTTATTAAAATTTTAATTAAAATTTGGTTGTTTGGCAGTGGGCCAAGCGATTTTGGCATCAAGACGTTTATAGGCCAACATGCAATGTTTGCCTTTGGCCGCCAATCTTATGTCCTGAGGACATTCACTTTCATTTAACAGGGTTTCCTCACCATCGACCAACTTAAAAAGGGCATAATCTTGTGGATTTGTAATGCGGGCTTTGTGTGCTATAATACGGCAAACTTCACGGGTGCTGGTATGAGGTCTAACAGGCAGAGTGCGTGTCTGTAAAGAACCATTGCACTCATCGGGTATAATCACCCTTAAAACTGATGAGCAGGCAGGCAAGGAGGAAGAGCGCCACTGTAAAAAAAAGTAAGAGCAAAAACGATATAAATAAATTGCTGTAATTTTTTTAACAAATTAGAAACTTACATCCAAAGAGCCTGAGCCGCTTTCATTTTCCGAAGCCATAAAGCTTTTCAAGACATGCACTGCACTACACAGTGCTGTCAAATAATAGCCAGGCTCACCATTTAAAAGTGTAGGCTGCAAGAGACCCCACATAAATTCAGCTTCTATTTCGGCTCCTACGAAGCCACATTTAGCCACTACATATACAAGAACAGGCAAGAAATCATCAGCTCCCAGCTGCTGTCCTCTTGGACAGCCCGTAGCATCAAATATCGTGGAAATAATACATAAAAATAATTCCAATTTTTCCAAGGGCAATTCAGCTTCTTGCAGACGCAACAATAGATTTGATATGATTTGCAATGAAGTGGAAGAAGGTGGTGTTACCGAAGACCGTATACCAAAATCAGCTGCCGAACGACCGCAGGCATATTTAACATTTTGAGCCAAAAGCTGTATGTCCTCAGATCGTGTGTAATAATCAACAAACATGCCATACAAGTGTTCTCGCAAGGGCAGCACAACCAATTGATGCATCACAGTCTCCAGTATGGCATCTAAATTCAAAAATTCATCAGATTTTAGCCTGGAACGAGCTGCCTCCACTTCTTGCTGGAATTTGCCTTCGCCATGTTTGACCAAATAGTTTTTCATGCCGTTCATAAATTGGCGCATATTGCGCATAACCACCTGGGGTGCAGCTTCACGAGATTCTTTTGTACACGAAATAAAGTTTTCAACATTGCGGGCAAAAGTAGTAGTCTGATCGGCAGCCAATTGCAAGGTATAAGAACGTAAAGTGTCGCCAGGGCCGCCGTTGTGGAGATTCATTTTATTGCGAGGGTGACCTGGAACAAAAAAAAAACAAGAAAGATCATAAGAAACAATATTTAAAAAGTAACAGAAAAAATTTTCTTCTACAGATTCTATGTTCTATCTATCTCTTTTTCCAACTCCTAATTTCCTTCCATTGAAATCCCTATCAATATCCACATCTAGACAGTTTTATTTTTACAGATTTGAGACTCAAACATCTCCAATTTGTAACCTAAAAAGGGATCACCAAGGGTGCTCTAATCTAAAACGTTAAATCATAAGTAGACACTTAAAGAACATGATTTTTGTTTACAATTATTACTTGAAGACTATGACTGATGCAACCTTACAAATTTCAGTTTTTAACAATTTTGACTTTAATATATTTTATTAATATAATATTTTTTTTAAATTTAAATTATTTTCATTCCTTTAAAGACGTAAATTTTTAAATTTTTTTAAAAGAAAAAATTGGTTTTTTCAATTTCGGGCCGTTTTACAGGGATTTTCCCAATTTGCACTTACACTTACATTGAATACGACTCCACAATAAATCTAAAATTGTTTTAAGAAACTCCATCAAATTACAACGTTCACAGAATGCATTTTCTTCGGCCGTATTAGCTGCCTTTGAATAGCATTTAAAATAATGCTTCTTATCAGCACTGGAATAACCAAAACCTTTTATTTCCTCTATGTGAGACATATTTAAAAGGATGTTGCCATTATCATCAAGATGAAAAAACTGCCTTATATCATAGTGATCACAGTTATTTATGGGATGGCAGTAATCGCCTCTTTCTTGTATGAGATCTTTGATGGATGATCCGGGTGTCTTGTCTTTGGCTGGACATTTGCCTATGGCACCCATTATGGAACAAGCCAAAGCTTCAGTCTTAAGTTGCAAGCGATTAATGCCACAGTCTTTAATAATACCTTCTGAACAGGTAGTAGGGCTGATAAGTGACTTTGGCAGGAGTAACTCATCATTTTGTAAACTAGAACGTTTAAAAATTTTGTTTAGATTTTGTGAGGTATTTAGAGTATTTAAAAGCGATGGTGAGGACGATGATGCGCACTTCATTGGTGGCAGTAAACCAAGCATAATTTTATCAGCAAAAAGTAGTTCAGACAATGAACGTCTAAATAATTGAGTTTCGTTTTTATTAAAGCTCTTTTCTAGGCTCTTATCATCATTACATGATTCATATGCTTTGGGCTGTGTAATTGCCGCCGACTCGTTCAAAGTGCTTACTTCCGCTTGCAGATGTTGTTGCTGCTGCTGCTGTTGCTGTGTTTGCATGTTTAAGAGATCCTCTTCAAAGTCAGCAGAAAAGAAATTATTTATCGTCTTTGAGGGATTTTCCACAATCTCGTATTCTGACATCATTTTTAAAAATAACTCTTCTTCTTTGTAGTTCCGCACATGTTCGGGATCTTGAAAGAATATTTCAGGATCTACAGTTTCAATGTAAGGACAAGAGGCCAATCTTATTAAACTTTTGTGGCCATTCTTTTCCCAGTCATTAGTTGTTGGCAGTGGCAAACTTTGTGATTTGTTTAGAGTAGGAGGAGTCTTTTTGACCCTTTTGTGTTTTTCTTGCCTATGAGGGTTCTCGTGGCTTGCGGGCAACGACTTTTTGAACCAACTCATGATTTATGTGATAACGGTTTTTACCGGATAATACAAATTGGCGAAAACGAAAGTTTCTCATCAGCACACGACGCGTTAATTCAAAATTTGACGAGCAAACCGATCGTCTATCCTTAATTAATTAAATGGCCAATTACGAAAAACAAATTAACTAAATTACATACGTAAACTAGTTTTAAAAAATTTCCTTTTTTTACATAAATTAAAAGTTAAGACTTCACTTTATAAGCGTTTCAAAAATATTATAAAACCTGATGCCATCTATAGTGCGACAAGTATACTACTGCTTGATTTTTTCTAATTGATACTTTATTTTATATTTAATGAAAATACAAGATTATCCCCTTTTTTCCCTTTTATGCTCTAGATTTAAACATTTCAGTTTTAAATAGTTGTTTATGCTCTTTTAAGATTCTCTGTTTACTTTACACTTTTATATTTTTGATATAAAAATTACTTTAAAACTATTGCTCTTATCTTTCTGTAAATGGGAGAGTGTAAAAATTTCCCACATGACCAAATGTTTAAAAAAATACTTAGAGACAAAAGTTTTAAAGATATGTTAGAAAATACTTTATAAAACAACAAAAAATTTTGGAAAAAAGTAAAAAAAGACTCTATTAAAGCTACAAGCGATAATTATAAGTTTTGCTACAAGGCGAATTCATACAAGGTGAACGCAGGGCGAAAAATTCGTATCTATAATGTCAAACACAAATATGGTACCATTAAAAAGAAACATAAATTATTTAAACGTGAATAAAACTAATTTTACACTGTTTTTTTGCACAAAGCACAAGAACGCATCATTTGGTTTCACTGTTTGTTAATTAAAAACACTTTTTTAAATTTTTAGTTTAAAAATCTAACCGACGCGTAATTATTTTTAAATCAAGAAGAAGCACATAAACAAACTTGTGACATATTGTGAGGAAAATTGCACGAGCCAAAAATAATCAGCTGATTTGCCGAGACCACCTTCTCTATGAATTCGCCTTGGTTTTGCTACAATGCGCTACAAACCTATGCCTTGGTTTTCTTGGGTGTGTTTTTCGAAAAATTTCAGAGTTGATGCGGAACTGGTGACAAGTATGTGCTACAAAGCTACAAATAGCATGAAGCAGGTACTCGCTTGTTTAGTTTTGTTTCTTTTTTTATTATGCTTTGAAGTCGATAGTTTTAATAGTTTCCGAAATATAGAGAATTAAAAATTTTATGAAAATGTATCGTTTGTATTGAGGCTACCACGCCTCTTGATGCTATCCAACGATTTTTCGGAGTCTAAATATTATTGTACAATTACTTAAAAAAAAAATTAGATTCAATAGCATTAAGAGTTTCCGCGTTGTAGCGAATCAAACGTTTCATAAAAATGTGTAGTTTGCGAGGTTGCTATCGCTCTCCCTGCTTCTTACAATATATTTTCTTACAAAACGTAAGTATGTATTGTTGTACAATTACTTTGTAGCAAAAGTCCAACTGCTATTTTTTCTTCCAAATTAAGGTTTTCCTGTAAATTACTTTGTAGAAAATTTAAAGTTGATGGCTTTTCTAAATGTACATTTTGAAACACAATTACCTTAAGCAAGATTTTAAGTCGATAGCTTTTAAGGTATCAAAAATGTTACAACAATAGAGTGTTTAAGTGGAGGATGACACTATTCCACTATTTATTTTTTTTTAATGCACACATTATAATAAAATTATATTGTTGTAGGTTTTAAGGCGATATCTGTTACAGCTACCGATATATGTAAGTAGCGTAGCGTTGAAACAACGATAGCAGTATTTTTTTTAATGCTCTGGTCAGGTGGGTACTTTTACGCGATAATAAATGGCATTAAGTGTGTTTATTTAAAAACAACGCCAGATTATTATAGGATTTTATTTTAGGAAGTACTACTTATTGCCAGGTAAAAAATTGGCACGCGTTTCATGCGGTAAAAATTTACCTAAATACACACATAAATACATACATGGTACATACAAGCATGTATACACACACATACAAAGGCATGCGCTTTCTAATCTATAGTTATGAAAATTTATTGAGATTTATCAATCAAATCAATATCTGTAGACAAGAATGTTAAGACTGTTTTTTATTAATTAACATATTCAGACATTAACCACAGTTAAACTCTGATAAACTCTAAAATTTGCGGACAAAATTAAAAGGAATTGCCCATGCATGTATAAAACAAGAAAGAGCGCTATATTCGGCCGAATACTATATACCCTTCACATTGATCTTTAAGGTACCCAGCCATATTATCTAGCCGAATGATTTCGTATTTAAAATATTTTATTGTAATAAAACTGCTTTGTAAATATCTACTTTCTTTTTTTCCTTCCGCATTATAAAGTGATTTTGAAAACAAATTACGATTTTGTATAAACACCATTTATATAATATGTATTTGGTGTTATACTAATAATAAATAAAAGAAATCATAATAAGTAAATACATACATACTTATGCTTGCTGATTTTGGCACACGCCAATTTATATGTAGTATGTTTGTTTGTACATATGTACATTCAAACATGTAAACATACATACATGTGTACATACATACATACATATGTACCTGCATACATCCATACGACAATACATACTTACGTCCAAGCATACAAGAAACTTTTTTTCATATTTTTTAATACCAATTCATAATACATGTTTAACAGCGTTGCCAGTTTTCATTTGTTACATATTTTGTATGGAGTTTGTGTGGTTATTCAAAAAATAACCTGAGGCAATCCCAGTATTTGCCTATATCTAGGTCCGTAGTAAACCGATCTTGGTCATTTTCATTACTGATTATCTCAGAAATATTTTCAAAATTTTGACACTAACACCTGGTCGGTAGTGCCTAAATTGACTCCGGAAACTTAATTTCAACAGATGTACAGAGTGACAGACGGACAGATGGACACATGTTTTTATAGACTTCCCTATCTATAAGGATCCAGAATATATGTACACCTATAAACACTATGGGGTCGCAAATGGATAATAAAAACAATACAAACGGAATGACAAACAGATATATACATACCACTTATGTGAAGGGTATAAATATAGCAGAATATAAATTAGTCCACATTAAAAGAAAAATTTTTGACAAGCAGCACAAAGAAAAAATTAAGTTTATTTAATATTTATATTAAAACTTTTCTTTATAAAATGTATTTCCCTCTAAAATTACTTTAAAGTAGTTTCTTCTCTTTCACTCCTTATTATTTTTCACACTCTTTAAAAATCTATTGTTAACTGATCAATTTTTGAGATAATACATATTTGGATTTAAGTTAACTGCTTATTAAATAAACTCTAACTATTGCATCAGAATAATTTTTTCTGTAGAACTAATCCATTGTGAAAAAATCAAAGTTCCTTTGTTAAAACGAGGTTAATAGAGACAAGGATTTTGAAGAAAAAAATAAAACGCAGTTTAATATAAATTAAAAAAAAAACAAGGCGAGAATGACAAAGGTCAGTTCAAATTTGTTTACTTGAGGTTTTTAAAAACGTCGGTAAAATCAATATAGATAAGGTGCTTTACAATTGAAAAGACCCGGAAGTAAAATAAAATTCATTGTAATTTTATGTTTTTGTTGACATTTTATTTGTATGTATGCACGTCAGGTGGTCTTGAGATGTATGAAAGAATTTTTTTCAAGTTATCGACTGCAACTCCTCTAAAAATGCTTCTTTTATGTAAAAACACGGTATGCCAAAAATATCGATGATATTAGGTAAAGGGAAGACGTGGTGATGCCTGTTGTAAAAATATAGGCAAAAAATAATTTTTTTTGTTTAGATTTGCACTGTACAAGAAGGTATTGTTGGAAAGAGATTTCGAAAATAATTTTGTTTTTGCTGAAAGTAGGGGTCACCATTTAAATATTTTTTTTTAATATCTTTGGCATTTACAGTCAGATCTTTGAGTAAGATATGCCAGTGTTTTTTTGTTTAAAGGGTCACAAATATTTGACCTTATTTTCGAGAGTAAGCCTTTACCCGAAAATAATTAACGCCTTTGTGCATTTCGGTATCAGAACCAAATTTGATTTAAATATTAAAAGAAAAAAATATTTGCGCACGATCTGCCAATTTTAGTCCATAGTTTACCGTTGATCTATATTAGCCATACAGGAAGCCATCTTACTTGTTAAAAAATATTATTTAAAATATAAATTAGTTTTATATTAACTGTTTTATTAATATATTTCTGTTCTAATTTTAAAATATTTAATGCAAATATTTAACCATGATAACAAAAGTCTATGTAAAACTGAACAATAATCTGCCATTTTCAAGTAGCATATTTAAAGAACAAGCACAAAACTATTGACTGATACATACTTATGTACATATGTCTATACTGAGAAAAGGGTTTCAGGTTTGATAACAAGAACCGTCGCCAGTAAAAATATTTGATTGTAACAACTAAATAATTACGATTCTCACAATTCAATTTACTTAACTACAAAAACAAAAAATTATCGATTTGAAATTCCAAATATTTTGATTGTCAATGTGAATTTGTAAGTAAAAATAACTAAATAAACATGTTTGTATACAATACTGGGAATGAATTGGTGCTTTTGCACTGTGGGTATTACTTTAAAAACTATGTATGCGCCATGTGATAGACGTGTAGACGTTTAGAACTGCAAATTTAGATCCGGATCACTATATTTTAGCAGCAAAAGTACGCACTCGCCTGAGTGCCGCAAAACACGTATGTTACAACGCAAAGAGACAGCTTCCTACGTCTAGGAAGCTGCATTCACCACTGACAGCCTAAGCCTATTCTACGAAGTTACTTCATCACCTTCCTTGAACCCTCCTTCTTCTGATGATATCAGCGGGAAACGACAACATATACACAACTGCATGACAAAAGCCGCTGAAAGAGAAAGTTTTTTTGCCGAAAGCGGCCACACAGAAGCTAAAAGCGTGGCACATTAGGCGACACTCGCGCCTAAAGCAATTCGAGTTGTGTTGAGGAAGGAGGAAAATATAATTGAAAATAATACAATGCAAGGAGATTAAGTTTTATGAAAACAAAAATGACACTAGATTAATTTTTAAGCGAGAAAAATCTATGACAGGGAGTTCGCCCGCCTACTGGCGAACACAAAAGTTGCCTGCTACTTTTGTGTCCGTGTGGCTGCTACTGAAATATTTACTAGACTACCACTACAAAGTAAACATATGAGCAATATGACTTTCAGTGGTGCCACCTAATGTCTTTTTGTATTGTTTAAGCTATATTTTTGGCATCTTACCGCATTGGCAGCACTAATCTGTTAACTGTCGCGTACAAAAATAGAAATTAGTTTAATTTCGACCACGTTACAAAATAAGCATTGACAGCAACCCGTAGTCGTGTTGCCTTGTAGCCATTAAAAAAATTATTTTCATAAGCAAACGTGTATTCTATTTTTGACTGGTTGCGTTCGGTAGCCTGTAGCGAGGAATGTATTTAATGCTTAATTTCGACCACGCCACAAAATTAGCATTGACAGCAACCCGTAGTCGTGTTGCCTTGTAGCCATTAAAAAAATTATTCTCATAAGCAAACGTGTATTCTATTTTTGACTGGTTGTGTTCGGTAGTCTGTAGCGAGGAATGTATTTGATGCTTATAGGTAATTACTCTTATTGCCCAAACTATACCCTATATAGTAGAAAACAAAACCAGTGTTCAGCTGAAAAAAACTAATATTCAGAAAAACTGAACGTTTGTTTTGTTTTTTACTACGGAGTTTTTTTCTGTGTACGAAATATAGCGAATTGAAATTTCGAAAAGTTAACTTAAATGTACTAAAAAACATAAAAATGTAAATTTTGATTTGCATAAGCTTTCTTAAATCATGGTTTATTGACATTATGCCAGCTTTGATTTTTGACTTTGGGTTGTACAGGAAGGTTTAGGGTACACTTAACCAGGTAATATAAAGGCAAATTCAAGCAATTCGCACTCTGCATTTTCTTTTTTTTTTTGTTTAAACGTGGGATTGCCAAAAAAATTAAAAACTTAATACAAATTTAGGTATTTGTAAAAGTGAATGTCTAATTCATTATAGTCCCTGGGAATGTTTTTTTGAAACTTTCTTTTAAAAATTCTTTGTATTCAAAGGGGTACCACGCACTTCTTGCTGGTACGGTTGAGTGTATTTAAAGTGTGAGTGTTGTTAGGTGCGTACTTAAACTATAACAACAAACTTGTAGAAAATTAAAAAAGATATTTTAGCAGTTCGCAACAGCTTCTATAATTTATTACACAAGTTTTTTTTTGTTTTATCTTAAAATTAAAAAACATTGAACTTTTTAAGCAAATAATTTATTTTAATAAGAAAAGCAAATATTTTTCTCCACATTTCATACATTATTTTACTCGAATGTAAAAACTATTTGCAAATGTTTACGATTATATACCCTTGTACTACATTTAGAAATAAGTATGTGAATATATAGTTTTGCTTTTATCTAATAGGCTAAAAAAGGAACAAATATTTACTTAATCTTAGCAAATAGTGTAAAAGTTTAATTAAAATATATTTTTATTGAAATTAATATATTATGAGAAAACAAAGGAACCTAACGGCATATTAAATAAACAATAAAAAAAAACATTATTTAAATAGAGATAATAAAACCGTGACATTATAAAGATATCAAAATTAAATAAGATTTAGGTCTAAAAATTTAGTTTATCAATTTAACAAAACTTTAAAAGCATTTAAGTCTACTTGTAAAAAAAGACTAATCACGTGCTGTCACTGTTGCCAGGAGCAAATGAATGCGTGATTACCTACTATTGTGATAGTTTCTTGTTATGTATAAGCATTTTGCATACTTATTTCCAAACAATAGGACTCGGTAAGGTTACTTCCGATAAGTGTCACCCATTGGTGTAGCTTACTCCTTATATGTCACATCCAATGCTGAGTCACTACGAGTGAGCTCGTTGGCAATTTCGTTACCAACTATGCTGCAGTATCCCGGCACCAAACTAAGTCTGGCGTTGAATGTGTCAATAATTTCACAGAGGGCCTTTCTACAGTTCAAGGCCCTAAGGACCACCTGACACCAGCATAAATAGGAACCTCACTATTTTTTCAAACATGATCTACTTTAAGATCCGTTGCTCTTAAAATGACCCTTTTAAGCCTAAATTATACGTGAAATAACCGTAATGCCATATCCATAACAATTGAAAATGTAATTAGTTTTCGATTGGATTCCAATTGGATTCATTTGGATTTCAAATTGATTTTCAATAGGTACGGTTATGGCGTTGTAGTTATGTCACGTATAATTCAACCTTTTGGGATTATTATCGAAGGTGTTCTCTCAAAACTAACCTTCGCCACCAAATAGTCCGTCGTAGATCCCCGGGCTAAACTAATACCGCCAAGACAAGTTTCTCATAATATCCTAGTGCGGCTAGTATTCAGCAATTTTCCTAAACCTGACTCGCATAGTCTGACCAAATTTCAGGCTGACATTCCCATCACCTAGTATTGAAAAGGTAACGTATAAATAATAATGTCTAGTGCCGTTTAAGGTCTTGCCTTTGATGCAAAGTTAAGCACATCTTTGGACGTTGATAAGAAGATTCCTATAGCAGCCCTTTTCTACCGCCTTCCACCATACAGTGCAACCATACGTCAGAATATGTCTTACAAACATTGTGTTAATCTAGTTCAGCACCTTTGGCTGCAAGCCCTAAGAAATTCCTGCATGTATAGTACGCATTTAGGCTCTTTTTAGTCCTTTAATAACCATTATTCTTTCATGACAGCTTTATATCTAAGATACTTAGCTTCACATGCTTGTTTTAACTTCAACCCATTTAGTGTTGGACCCTATACTTTCTGTTGGAGAAAATTAGTTTCGTACTTTAAGGATTCACTTTTAATTGGTTCCCTGATGCCCATGAAAAAAACGCACAAAACGACGATTGCAGTAGCTCCCTGACCGTTGGAAAAATCATTCCCTGACCATAGATGCCAGATTTGAGGATTTATAGTCATTTTGACGTTTTCTGGTTCCTAAAATTGGCTTCTGCCGATTTGCCCTTAATTTGATAATTTTTTCAAAATAAATGTGCCGTTGCTCCGTCCTGTTGGAACCACATGTCTTCTAGTCCTAATTCGTTCAATTGTGGCTGAAAAAACTCGGCGCGCATTGCTCCATAGCGCGCACCGTCCACTGTTGTCGTTTGACCAGCGGCATCCTCGAAAAAAATGGTCCGATGACTCCTCCAGCGTGAACAGCGAACCTTGCACACTCTGTGAGCGGGTGTAATGGCTTTTTGTGCATCACTCGTTGATTTTCAGTTCCCCAGAACCGATAGTTTTGCTTGATGACGTACCTGCTGAGCTGATAATGAGCCTCATGGCTCATTATAATTTTGGTCGAAAAATCGTTTGCTTCGACCTCGAGATTGAGGATGGCTTGGTTACACGTAGGTTACACGCGATTGGCGGTCGGTAGACAGCATACGCAGGTCTTTGACCGAAATTCGTCTTAGGAACGAACCGCTGATGGCTAATTGCGAGGCATGGCATCTGGTCGATGTTTCTGGCGACAGCTCGACATTCTCGCCAACAGCGGCGATATTCTCGGCAGAACGGGCGCTCCGGGGCCGACCACTTTTGGCAGATTCTCGCGTGGCCCCATACTCTTCAAGGTTGGTGGTCAAACGGCGCAGTGTATGCGCAGTCAGTGCCGGACGACCGGGGCATCGGCGATGGAATTCACGCTGCGCCAACATCACAGACGAATTGTTACGCAAAAAAATAGACGCGATTATTCCGCGTTCTTGGCGAGTGTATCGCTCCATGGCTTGGTTACTTGTATTCTACATCTGTCTTATTCACAAATATCAAAACAGATTTGACATTTACCGCCATTTGCAAAAATAAGAGCATCTTGCAATAGGGTGATTTCTTTTGGCCCAACTTGTATAAAAATATTAAAAATGTTTTTAGTTAAATTACTGTATATGACAAGTATTGAAAATAAGATCCCCAAAAACTTATTTTTAACATAAAAATTATTATATATGTAAGACCACCTTGGAAATCTGTAAAAAATTCTATATTTGTGTTTTGACATTTGCAGCTTGTTCTGCTTTGAATAATGACATTAAGTTTTTTTGTTAATACTTTTGACGAAACTACGTGAAAACACTTCGTTCCCCCTTCCTTCATTTATTAAGTATGTAATTAAAACCATTAATTTTAGTGTTGGACGATTTCAAAAACTTTGTTTGACGATTTTGACGATTTTTTTTCCAAAAATTTGACGATATTAGATCAAAATTATCTGGCAACTATGTCCCTGACCATCGTGCAATTATCCATTATAACCGTCTTAACAAAAGTAAATACTGAACCTTTAGAATTTTCATGAGATATACTCCCACTTCCATTAACTTTTAAAAATCCTTTAAACCTAGACAAATTAAAAATAAATACTTAAAGAACTAAATTATTCTTTAATATGTAGTATGTATGTAGATCACAAAAAAACATATTTAAACAGATTAAGGCAGACAAACGGCTCGCCAGGCAAACAGAGAGGAAGGCATTTAGTCAATCAAACGCTTTTATCAAATAGACGAATACGAGTAACATAAATATGAAATAAAATGCGTGAAACTAGTTTTAAGCGGCTTAGTCAATGCAGTTTCATTTTAATGTGAACTTTATGGACCTAATTATAGTTTTGCCTTAACACACAAAACGAAACGACTATATCAGAGATGGAACTTCCAAGGAATGTAAAAAAAAACACACAAACACAAATTATATTAAAATAAAAACAAGTAAGAAAGTAATAGTCGGCCAGAGCCGATTATATTATATCCTACATATTATATTTAGTACTAAAAAAACTAACAAAATTTACATAATATTGCAAGTGCAAAATATTGTGGAGAATGGGTGATATTTGGGGAAATTTTCGCCAATAATGCTTATTCCAAAGGATGGGGGAAATAACAGGGCGATATTCACCAGCCTCATTAGATTTGGGCTGCCTACAAAAAACTTATTTGTGCCAAATTTTAGCAAAATATCTTAAAAATGCGATAGGTACTTTGAATAAAAGAACACAGCCCAAAATGTTCAGGGACACACACGTTTTATTTGGCTCAGAAGGTATAACTGAAGTCTTAGACTGTTATTTTTGGCGCTAGAAAAATCTGCAGTAGGGATGTCATACGGGAAACATATAATACTCCTACCACGTATATGATATGGGTATAACAAAAAACAGTTTATATTATTTTGAGCTTAAAGCTTTGCTATAAAAAGAGTCTAAAATGCAAAAATATATATTTTGAGCTAGCTTGAGAATAACTAACAAAAATCAACAGGCCTTGATAATATTTCAGTTTCATCTGATGCTACAAACGTAAGATCATGTAGTCTGGACTTGTTTAGGAAATAGTTGGGAGAAGGCGTTTAAATAAAGTAATTTTGCAACGCAATTTAATATTATTCATCCTATTCAACTAATGTAAATGAAATATGAACGTATGTGTGTATATACTTTTAAATTTAAAAACTACTGATTAGAATAAAATATTGTGAAAAAAAGGAATCAAAGCTAAAAAAATAAATAGTGCTAAAGTCGAATTGCTTTAATATAAATAAGATATCGCTCAGCGGCTATATAAGTAGCACAAAAAAATATTGGCATTTTTAATAAAACTCCAAAAAGTTTTAAATAAAAAAAGTTATTTTAATAAATAGTATATTACTTAACACATACATACTAAACAAATTTTAAATGAAAATTTCGTCCAATTAAGCTTGAGTGAATATAAACGTAAAGATTTTTTCTCAAAAAATTTAGTAAAAACAGTTATAATATTAAAAATCACTGAATAAAATTTTTAGGTTTGAAAAAAAAAATTTATCACTTTACAAGCCGGTAATCGATATGCGCAAATGATGCTTGTGTAGCTGTATTCTGCTTTTACGGCACACGATCAATTTACATTACTTATCAGTATTAGACAGACGGACGGACGACACAATAGAAAATTTGCAATCAATCGGTACTTTGAACATATGTTCATGTGTTTGGCAGAAAAACCATTGGAATTTGTTTTATTGATTTTTTTTAATATGATTAATCAAGTGCGTAATAATTTTAATTTTCCTTGCAGTTTAACGAAAAGCTGTTATTAGGTCAGGGTGCGAAGTAAACAAAAAAAAAATAAATAAACTTTTAATCTATTGTTTTGATTTTGTGTACATGTGCAAGCAGCACATTACTTAAGTACATGGCAAAAAATTATTGTAAAAAAGGAACACAGTGCTGCTTAAAATAGGAATTAGTTTAAAACTTTTAAAAGGTGAACGATTTTATTTTGAGGAAGAAAACTTTAATACAGAAAAAATGGCAATAGACATCAATTACCCTGCGGGAAATGTAGGTCAATTGGTCGGCGTACTCGTCCTGTTACAGGTACAAAACATTAATTGGACAAAAGTTATTGGTCGTGATCGGTTCAAAAGTAACACATCAAGTAACTGGTTAAGAGGTGTTAAAGAGGTTAGAGAAAAAAATAGAAATACTGATCCCTACACATAAACAACACACATCTGTTTTTAAATACGCACACACACGCGTAAATACAAACAAAGAATATTGAACAGGATCTTAAACAATTAATGCAAAATTTGCTTATACAGGATTGGCCTGTAACCCGTTCTGAGGTGTTAGTTTTAAACCAATTTCCCCCTCCAATGACAACGCAATGTAAAAGTGACAGGTTCCCTTCATATAAAGTGCAAGAACTAGAACCAGTCCCTACCCTAAGGAACCGTTCACGTCAATAGTCTAGAACCAGTCCACTTCCCCGTAGGGTAATTACAACAAAGTTTTTTAATATTCACCAATTTTTTTAATAAATCAATTGTATGTGAATGTTTTTCGAAAATTTTCACAAAGGCTTTTACGTTTTTCAAAAATCAGTTTATAGAGGTTTTTAGATTTTTTTTAAAAATCAATATACATACAATGGCAGCTTAAGAAATTTTTTTTGTATTTACAATTTGTTTCAAAATCTGGTTATAAATATGCCAATTAAATCATCGTAATTTATTTCTGTCAAAAGAGTTTTCAGATTGTTCGGATTTGTTGTAATTAACTTAATGAATTTATCAGTATTTAAAATGCTAGTTGTAAAATAGCAAAATTTTAGAAGAATTACAATGTTTTAAAATAACTTCTAAACATTTGGTAGCCATTCTAATGCTGTTACTGTGCTGCCGGAAATAATTGTGCTTTTGCCTTTATTTTAAAAAATTTAAAAGTTACAGCAAAATTTCGACAACAAGCCCACGGATAGCACTGTAAGAAGGGTAAACTAAGAAATATTGGAAATAATTTGCTGATAGTTTACTTTGATTGCAGCAATAAATAGGCTTTAATTTGTTTTCACTATTGTAGAATGTGTGGGGATGAAATAAGGATTTAGAAACGATATAGCATGCTTTCTGTCCCTGCCTTAGATTGCAGAACCATAAAGTCAAGTGGTTGGGTAAAAGTTTTCACGAAGAACTTGGGATACAAAGTGGACTCAGGAGGCCTCCGAGTGTTGATGTGTAAAAGGGTTTGATTCTTTTAATTACCCTCCACAGCCGCCTCACCTAACCTATTGCTGTTGATGTAGAATTTTGAATAGAACCATATAGCAATAGCAATTGCAATGTAACATTTTTTTAACCTGGAAAAAATGGCTTAAAAGTTTTTGATACAGGAAAAGTCAATGAAATGCTTTAAGCGACAGACATAGAATAGTTCTGTTTTTAATTGAGGAAAAAAAAAACAAATTTAAATTATGTTAATTGTTTTAAGTTTATTCATTCCCGTGTGTGGTAAAAGGTTAGACAAAAAAAAACTGCAGAAAAAAAGAAAGAGATTCAGCTTTTGCTCTTCCCTTTGGCTCTTGAGGGAAACCTATGGTTGATGGGCCCTTTCTGGTACCTATTAGTGACCCAATACTACTAGTTTTAATAAAAATTTAGCATTGCAGTATTTTGGTATACAGGATTAAAAAATAGCAATCATATCTACAATGGCATAGTCATCCTTTAGTACGATCAAAAAATCGTCAGCAACCGAGAAACGAGGCTGCAAATATCTATTTACTGACAGGTGTTTAAAAACTTAAAAGGTACCTTGAATATTTTGTACAAAACCATTGATGTTTTAAACTAAGGTTCATTTAATAATCTGTTTCGAACGATTCTATAAAAAGGCAAATGCAACACCTTTCTGGATACTTCCTTAAAGACGAAGTAGGTGACTTTGGTCTTGCTTACCTGCACCAACATTAAGAGTTTTTTTCAGAATGGCTATCGCTTGAGTTTAGTTGGTAACATTTGACAGACAAAAACTATATAAGTACATATGGGTATGGAACTATTAATTAACTAAGCTGTTTGTTTTCTATAAAAATGTGGCAACGTTGTAAAATAACAAAGCATAAAAGAAAGTTTCCCCTTGTTAATTTATAGGGTTTGTTGTTGGTTAAGTTTGTCTATATGCATTTCGTTGGTTCTTACACCAACTCATCAGTAGACTTCAACCCAAATTCTTAAAAAACTCATGAATATTTTGTGTCTTTATATAATAACCTCATTAAACAAAATGAGAATTACTATAAGCAACCAAAACGTTCAAGTTTTTTTAAGAATCCAACAAACCAATATTCGCTATTCGCTTGTTTTGATTTTCTTTTTCCCCTTACATTTGAATATCCATTGGTTATTACTAAATGTATTAAGGGGCTACCGAAAACAAAACCTTGTTGTTAAACAACATTTTTCAAAATATTATTTAGGATTTAATCCCAATTTTCTTGTTTATTTATAGGGTTTGTTGTTGGTTAAGTTTGTCTATATGCATTTCGTTGGTTCTTACACCAACTCATCAGTAGACTTCAACCAAAATTCTTAAAAAACTCATGAATATTTTGTGTCTTTATATAATAACCTCATTAAACAAAATGAGAATTACTATAAGCAACCAAAACGTTCAAGTTTTTTTAAGAATCCGACAAACCAATATTCGCTATTCGCTTGTTTTGATTTTCTTTTTCCCCTTACATTTGAATAACCATTGGTTATTACTAAATGTATTAAGGGGCTAACGAAAACAAAACCTTGTTGTTAAACAACATTTTTCAAAATATTATTTAGCATTTAATCCCAACGAAATGCGTATAGACAAACTGAACCAACAACAAACCCTATAAATAAACAAGAAAATTGGGATTAAATCCTAAATAATATTTTGAAGAAAGTTTCCCCTTAAAACTAGCTGTAAGACTAAAACCAAAATAGAAAACGTGATAAACACATATTTTTTTGACTGTAAACATAAACAATATGCCAAAATCATACGTTTATAATATGCGACTTAATGACGAAACAGAACACGACCGCAACTTTAAGCAAAAACAAGTAAGAGCGCTATATTCGGCTGTGCCGAGTCTTATATACCCTCCACATTGGTCTTTTAATATACCCAGCCATTTTTTCTAGCCTATATTTTTTGTACTGCAAATAATATAATAAAAATACCTTGTGCCAGGTTTAAGGGCTGTAGAAATACTAGTTTTCAAAACAGAAAACTTTACAAAATTTTAACGTTCGTATGAATAATAGAAATATGTAGATGTAGATGGTTTGAGGTTGATAGTATTAAAATTTTTAGACATTATTCGTATTAAAAGTTTAATTAAAGTTGTTAATTTTTATGGTATGTTCTAGTCCCCCTGCTCCTTTCCAACTATTTTTTCCAAAATGCATGAATTGTTTGATCATTACTTTTTGTAGAACAAAGTCAATAGCAGTTATAGTTTCCCAGATGCAGCGTATCGAAAATTTTATAAAAATGGTTAATTTGTATGGGTGCTACCCTTCTCCTGGCCCTACCAAAATATTTTTTTGCAAAATGTATGTCATATTGTTCAATTAGTTTTTGTTGAACATTTGAAACCGATAGCTGTTATAGTTTGCGAGATATAGCGTATCAAAAATTTCATGAAAATTGTTAATTTGTATGGGAGCTACCCCTTGCCCTGCCACCACTAAAATATTTTTTTTCTTCAAAGTGTAGGCCTAAATGTCCAAGTTTTGTGGCAAGAATTACTATATTTACTGAGATATATAGGGATATATGCACGCATTTTGTCCTAAAAAAAATGGGTTATTTTAGGCTTTCGCTTATATCTCAGTCAATAGTGAACCTATTTCGCTGATTTTAAATAGCGATTGTCTCCAGGATATTTTTAATAGTTTGACACCAATTAATGTGCCGTATTACTTTATTTGACTTCGGAAACTTGATACTTATAATACTAATAATTTTTTGCTTCCAAAAATGAAAAATTAATATGTATGAAAGAGTTTTTCCTAATTTTCTCAGTGTTAATGAAAACAAATTATACGTTACACATTATTTAAAACGTGTTGTTAATTTTGCCAAAGAATCTTTTTAATAACAACAATAAATGATGTTGTTAATATTTTGTTGTAATCAGTTTCATATAATAAGATTTGCAAGATCGTAATTTAATAATATTTTATGTAAGTTTTTCTAAAAACGGAAAAGATTTTGTTGTCCCTTTGTTTACAGTATCATAAATATTTATTTAAATATACATATGTATGTCAGAGAATTTAAGTTTTCACACAGTCAATCACACATTTATTTACATTTAATTTAATCAAATCCACTTTTGAAATACTAATTTTATTTTGAAGAGATTAAAGCATTTTAGAACTAAAAATGAAGGTTGGCCACGTGACCCCTTTTGTTTTTATATAAATAGTTAATAACTATTTATAGCAATTAAATAATAATTAAATTGTCATACTTGTTATTATTTACATATGCATATACCTACTAATATGTATATATTTAGAATTAAATTCATAAATGTATGTGTGCATTTGCACTTGCATATCAGATTATTTTGTTTCTTTAAATTTTATATTATATTTGCAAGGGGGTTGCAAAGTTTACTTCCTAATAAGTTTTTAATATTTAGTGATTTATTTTTTGACTGGAAAAAAAAAACTGTGTTTTTATAGTATAAAAGGGGACTTTCCCAACAGAAGCCGAATGGAACGTATTTTTTTTTATCGAAAAAGATTATTTTATTGGCGTCTTTTTTTGTATGTTGCTCTTCATAACTATTGTTAGTATGTATATGGGGGATTTCATGTCAAGTGACCCAACTTTTTTTTTTCGATTGGAAAGAAATTTGGACCAAAGTAAGTTCTTGCAGAGAGTAGTTTAGACACAATTTTTTAACACAATCGGTCAAGAACTCTCTGAGCTAGAGGGGTTCAAAATTTTACGTTTTCGGCAAATAGGTGTTTTTTCTCAGACATGTAGTTTATTATATTTTGCTTTTAACAAAATTCGTCCCAAATACTTTCGATAGCTTTTTTTTCAATCTTCCAGAAAAAAATATTTTTTAAATTAAAAAAATTTTTTTTTATTTTTTTTTTATAAAATAATTAGAAAAACATTTTTTTCCAAATGTGCCCATTTGTTTTTTTTTTTGCTCAAAAGAAAGCTTAGGTCTTTTGTTTGAAGAGCTTGGAAGTCGCTTAGTGGCATGCGAGTGGGATATCTATAAAAAATAATGTTTTGTAACTCAAGGTAGAGGTTTTCAAATTTTCGCGTATATTCTATTTTAATTTTTTTGCTATTTATGTAAAATTAACTCTTAAGCAAAAAAAAAATATTTTATACTAAGAAACAAAATAATTTAACCTTTCCGACGGTATGCAAGTACCAAAAAAGGTCTCATACACTAGACATTGTATTACCAACAAAATTGTAGGCCTCTGGAATAAAATCACTTTTATATGGCAATGTCTGAACACATTTTGTTAATATTTTCAATGCATACCGTCGGAAAGGTTAAATTATTTTGTTTCTTAGCATAAAATATTTTTTTTTTGCTTAAGAGATAATTTTACATAAATAGCAAAAAAATCAAAATAGAATATACGAGAAAATTGGAAAACCTCTGCCTTGAGTTACAAAACATTAATTTTTATAGATATCCCACTCGCATCCCACTAAGCGACTTCCAAGCTCTTCAAACAAAAGACCTAAGCTTTCTTTTGAGCAAAAAAAAAAAAAAAAAAAACAAATGGGCACATTTGGAAAAAAAATGTTTTTCTAATTATTAAAAAAAAAAAATTTTTTTTTAATTTTAAAAATATTTTTTTCTGAAAGATTGAAAAAAAAGCTATCGAAAGTATTTGGGACGAATTTTGTTAAAAGCAAAAGATAATAAACTACATGTCTGAGAAAAAACACCTATTTGCCGAAAACGTCAAATTTTGAATCCCTCTAACTCAGAGAGTTCTTGACCGATCGTGTTAAAAAATTGTGTCTAAACTACTCTCTGCAAGAACTTACTTTGGTCCGAATTTCTTTCCAATCGAAAGACATCGGTTTTTATAGTTGGGTCACTTGACATGAAATCCCCCATATGTATGTAATGTAAAATCCTAAATGTAGTTTAAACTAAGGTTAAACTATACTTGCCATAAAATAACGCCTTGGCAAGCGTTGCCAGGGGAAGCTAATAAAAATTGCATACATTTACCTAAAAAGTTAAGTTTTTTGTTATAAAAAGTTACATTAAGGAACTTTAACAAAAACAAAACCAAAAAAAGTTTTTTTAAAGTTTAAAAAAAAAAATATAAAAGTGTGGATAAAATTTAAGAGGTATTAAAGATATACATAAAAACTATTTGGCCATAATACGGAAAACATAAATACTTTATTATTCATTCGTATTCCACGTAAAGTGGATTGATTAAAAAAATTTCATTTAATTCCAAATGTTTTTAAAATCATACCCCTAACAGCCTTTTAAAGGATATTTAAAATAAATGTAAAGTCCTACCCTCCCTAAGAATAATTACTTTTAAAATTGGATTGTCTTTTCGGTGAGCGTTAAGTCAGAAATTACTTGATTTTAAAATATAGTATTTGATGTATAATAACTCCCACTTTAGAGGTTATGAATAATGTACACTTTAAGTAGTTCAAAAAAATCTTCTTTACCAAATATTATGTTTTGTTTTGACTAGTACAAAAAATTACGAAAATAAGGCCTAATACGTTCAAATTATACATGTTACATGAAGGATGAAAAAGTTACATTAAATGTATAAAATTTAACCAACTGGTAACGCTGGCCATAGCAGTAATATAAACATAAAATCTACAATATCACTAATTACTACGGTAATGGCTATGGTTTAATGGCGAGTCAGCTATAATCAAATACAGTGTTGCCTACAAATATTGTTTGTTGTTTTGTGTGGCTATTGTTATGCCACGTAAAATTTAATTTTTAAACTCCCATAAATCATATACTATTCAATTAAAATATTAAATATTACAACTGGAACAAGCTGACACATAAAAAAAAAACATTTCAGGTTACTAATTTTATTATCTGCATCACCAATTGCATTCCAAATAACATTTAAATAACTAAGCAGTTATATAAGTTGTTTTGAATTTTAAAGAAACAAATCGTTACATTACTTAAGTATCAAGTCTCTTCTTCTTCAAACAAAATATACATACTTAATCCTTTAATCAATTAAATTTTGTAAATTGTTTTGCTGGGTTATAGCATGCTTTCACTTAAGCCCAATAACATGTTTCGCTCTCTCATTTATTATTAACTTTCGAGAGCAAATAATGATTTTTACAGCTAGTTGAGTTTGGACAGAATCTCTTAATTTAATCTATAGTTCACCTGTACCAAGGCATATCATATTGTATCGATATGCCTTGACCTGTACAGCTTTTTAAAAATAAAATAAATTGAAACAAAAACAACATAAACAATTGACGAAACCAATTAAGATTTTGGAATGAAAATGGCCAAAATTGTGTTGGTAATTTGGAGAACAAAGTAGGTAATTAAAGCTTACGTGTAAACATGCTATTACTGAATCAGTTGCATTTAAAACTAAACAGGGTGGCAAGCCAAGAAAATGCTTAAGACAGCAAAAATTTGCCGATTTTTTTATTGCATCTAATTGAAGCTTTAATAAATAAGTGCTTTTAAAGATGGATTTAATATTATTTGATGTAAGTATGTATAAGCTAAGATTTTTTCACAGAAAACAAAGATAAGCCTGTAATGATTTTTTGAGCATAGCATTGCTATTAAATTTACTTAGATCCACTATTTTGACTTTCTGATATTAAAACTAAGGATGTTGTCGGGCAGACAATTATTTTGTTATTACTTGTTAACTTTAGGCAATAAGTTACTGATAAGTTAAATAAACGTTTATCTTGCTTATAGCACTTACTTAGCATTCGGTTTATTTATTTGAAGTTGCCATACTTTTTCCGTCATTTCAACTAGGTACTTAGTTAAGCTTTAATTATATGTGACTTACCATAACGCTATAACCATAACTGTTGCCATAAAAACCAAAACTTAATTGGTTTCTATAGTTATGGTTATTGCGTAATAGTAAGTCACCTATAATCAAATACAGTGTTGCCCATAAGTTTGGCTGGAACAGCTGTTTTCAAAAGCTATGGTAAAGTCACGTATAAATGAGCCTTTATGCAGTAAGGTATGTACAGTTGTGCTCCGGTACCGTATTATAAGTTGTTCCCTAAAATCTGTGCGAAGGGACACTAATAGTGGCATTGCCATATAAAAAAAAATTTGTTTACTTAAAGAATGTTGTTTAAAAACTAGGGAAATTTTGGCGAAAAAAATTTACTGCCAAAATTAATATGTGCAAAAAAATTACTTGACATTTTATAAAAAATCGGTATCCTATATATGATTTTACAACATGATGCTTTTAATAACATTAATTTATGCTAACTTGGAAGTAACTCTTTTTATTTTTATCTTTCACTTTTATTATGTAATTTTCAACATTAACGCGAGAAGTGCATGAGTTTAAAAAAACATCTGTTATAATGAAATTGATTACCATGTCAATGTTTCTTTATCAATTAAAAAATTAAAAGACTAATTAACAGTTGCAATTGAATATGAAATTGTGCAATAAAATTACGTCATCTCATTATGAGACATACTACTAGCATACAAATATACAATCACGCATATAAGCTTTGCATGATGATATGAAAGGATTGATAATAAATTAATTGGAAAAATAAATTTTAATTGTTTTAATTAAGCCATTTATTTTAAGCGACAATAGCGCCACATAAAATAGAAAAAATGAAAAGATTATATATATTTAAATGAAGAGAGTAATTTAAAGCATCTAACGTTAAATTATCCTTTTTTCAAAGTAACATATTATTATTATTCTCCTGACTGTTTAAATAACCTCGGCCGGACGGGCACTGTTTCAATGCAACAAAGTCCGGATTGTTCTTTGGTTGGCTTGAATCTTCAGATAATACCTGAAGCAGGCTTTCGTGCCTGGTCAGGTAACTAAAAGCAATCATTTATGCCTAATAGGTTCTATACCCATCCGTTTCTCGACATTCATCTTGAAGAAAATGGTTCTTGGCTTAGACATAGGTTGGCTTTGTGACAACCAATGTGCCCATAAAAGGAAAAATCTGTGGAGACGCCACTCCATTTGGTAGTCTTGCAGTTTGAGAAAGCCTTTTATATGGTAAATATGCTTTAGGAGCTTTCCTCGGCAATGCCCTTTTTATTCAATAATGTGACCATGGAAGAAATTATTGAAAACGTGGCCTGAATTGAAACTGCCCAACCAGTTAGAGACTAGATAGCCGGGCGGAAGAGCGGAAAATTGTATATATGGAATAAGGAAATGCTATTACAATGAGTTCTCTAACAACTTCCTTGGACACTGGTTGTCAACAAGCTTCTTGCAGTCATTGTTAAGGGTAAAAATTTGAGTACAATTAGGTCAGTGATGGAGGACCACACCGAGATTGGATATTATCAATCTGATACTGAACACACACGAAGTAAGCTTACTTTGCGTACGATGATAGTGCGCAGGCTTGCGAGGCTGGGCATAAATGACACTTAACGCAGCATCCCTACTGCGTCGCTGGAGGTATTCTTGGACTTAAAGCCAATTAATCTGGTAGCAAAAAGGCATTGCGAAAAGATCTGTGATCTTGCTGGTGCCAAAGAGACAATTCAATCAGATGCCATACGGTCATTGCAAGATTATTAGGCGACTGGAAGACTGAGTGTTATTATGGAGGAATATGGCTGGTTGGTGGGCCTTCGCTCTGACTTTAGATTCTGTCATTTCTTAACGGATAGGTCCAAGATGGACAGAAGGAGGGGACAACTTTCTGATAGTAAGACGGAGATTAAAGCAATTTCCGCAAACCTGAAATGCTTTTAAATTGTTCAGGCGTACAAGAAATCCATTGATAAACTGTGTTGCGTGATATAGACGTATATTTAATGGGATCATGGAACTGAGGAAAATAAGCTAAAAGATGTGCTGACAAAAAAGGGGCCTATTTCCCTGTAGAAAGAACAATGGACGTTCGTGCTGCACAGAGAGTGTGAAGCACTTGGAATTCAATACATACATTAAAAATAGTTATTTATTAGGACAAATAGCTGACTTGAAGTGGGATTGCCATACATAATCGACTTATAAATAGAGCTGTGCCAAATCGTTCATTTCAGTGATCGCTCAGTTTCGTTCAATTTACAAAAATTAACCCGTTCGTTCAACCGTTCACTTCTGAACGACAGTACGGCAACATGTTTTTTAAAGATTTTTTTTGACATAGCTTGTGGTTTTGACATTCAAAATAGAAAAAACTTTTTGTGAAATAAAATTTAAATAGTCCATATATAAAAATTGTGTAAAAAGTGTATAGTAATCCATAAAAACACAAACACTATAATAAATCCAACTTCTTAGAAAAAGACTGTTAAACCAAATTTAAAAAAATTATGGCAGTGCCACAGCGATGCTCAAAAGAAATATGTACGTACATTCGCAAACTTTTTAAAGCAACTCTTATCAATACACAAACAATCAACTGAAACAAAAGAACATAACATAAAAAACACATCTGAACGAACGAAATTGTGACATAAAAAAGACTTGAAGAAACAAACATTGAACGGAACACAATTGAACGAAAAGCGCTCAGTAAAATAACCGGATCCTTTCGTTCAATTCGGTGATCCGTTCATTTTGACCCGTTCGTTCATGAGCTACACAGCTCTACTTATAAACCTCAAAAGGGAATGTTTACTGATTTCCTTTATTGCTTTAGCATAAAAGTCAATAATTTCAGGGAAAAAGTTATGCAAAAATATTCTTATAAACGAGTGTAGAGAGTAAGACAAAGAGAGAGAGAGAGAGACCATTTTTTCTTTGATTAATTAACGCTATTTTTTTAGGATCTTAAAATACTCTTTCCCAATCTACTTACATAAAATTTCTCTATCTCGTATACTGGGATTTCTTAGAATTGTCGCATGTTTACCATTTGACTTTTTCGGTTTCAGTGTATCTTGGCTATTAAAATCTTTGGTACTAAGTTCCTCGATTACTGTATCATCTTCCGACAAAGCGGAACGACATTTTGACAAGTGAATGGTATCGGAATTTATGGTTGTATCTGAATTAAACAATAAGTTTTAATTTAATGTTTAAGCAATAATATTCCTCAAGTATTACTTACCATCCTGAGGTATAAATGAATCCCACTGGGATGAATCCCAGGGCTCTGAAAAGACTGTACCATCGTCTGATTGGGCCGAGTCAAGGCCATTAAAAAAGTACTGACTAAGAGCAAAGTTACGCTCAACATTGTCGTACGAAGAGAGTCTACAGGTATTGCTGGGTGCCTCACAAGATTTATGACTGTCATTGTACTCATTTGATTGCTTTTGAGAATTTTGTTGTTGTTGGGTAGCTTGCTGTTGTTTAGGTTGCTGCTGTTGTGGTGGTGTTGAGCATCTCACTAGTTCAGGCAGATTAAGATCTGGCAAACGTTTTGCAATTATTTGATGTATCGTTAAAGGTTTTTGTTTATTTTCTTTGTTTGCTTCGCGATTTAAGGAATTTTCCTTACTGAGATTGTCTTTTGTTTGGCTTTCCTCCTTCCACTGTTCCGTCGAATCATAATCACCATAATACTCTGTCTCATTTTCATCAGCTTTACCCATAAACTCCCAACTGCTATCCAGTTGCCATTGTTCAAAACGGCCTCTTGCCCTCTTTGAAGGCTGCTGTTGTGCCAATTGAGATTTTTGCTGCTTCTTCTTAAGCTCATCTAGGCTGCCGGCAATTTTTTCGATTTCTGCTGACTGCAAAAGAGGACACATAGGTGTGCGTACAAATCCTCCTTTAGGAGGTTCTGAATGGCGATGATTAGCAGGTAAAAGGGGTCCACGTTGGGAACGTCTTAAAATACTAGCGGTGGTTATGCCAGCTTGCTTAAGAGTATCTGCTGGTTCCGCATAGAAAGGACTTCCCTGTTTGCTACGCGATATGGGTGTTTGAGCTGTAGGTGTGGTATCACCTTCGTTAGTTTCAGCCTTAAAGACTGGGTTTTCAGATAGAGATTGACTCATAAGGCCCGGCAAGATAAGACCAGCTCTCGATCGAGGTTTGGAATCCTCTGAAAACTTGAGTAATTGTTGAGTATCAGAAGTAGTTTCATTTGTAATAATAGAATCTGTGGTGGCAGTGATTGTTACAGCAGACGGGCAAGTTAAAACGGCAGGTGTTGTTACTATGTTCATGCTGGAAGAGGTAGTTGTGGCTGCAAGGAAAAATAGATTGTTAAAATAAAAGAAATATTTTATTAGAAAAAGTTTTATTTCGCTTACGTGTTTCCGCCAAAAGATCTGGTCGCCTTCCTTGCTGCCCATCTGGCGGCTTAAAACTAGTCAACAGACCAGTTCGATCACTGGGATCATGTGACCAAAGATCTTCATAATCACTAATCTTGTCATGCAAAGTACTGCGGCAATAGATTTCAGGACTCTCCAAAATATCCGATTCCTGATAGTGTTTCGATTCTTTTCTCAGTTTGGATTTACGCGACTTTCCACTAACATTTCCCGACGGTGTACAGGGTGATAATATTTTACGCTGACTGTTAGCTGAGTCTTTGCTGCTATGCGAATGCCAATTACGACTACCTGCTGAAGAACCTTGAGAGGACATAGTATCCTTACATTCCCCTTCGGGTGAAAGACGTTTAGAAAAGGTTTGAAATGTGCTATTCGAGTTCATGACCGAGGTTAAAGCGTTATTAGCTGCTGGTGTTGTCACTTCTACAAATTGTGGTGTTGCGGGATTGTCTACCGAAAATGTAACGGTGGTGGTAACAGTAAAATTATTGGCTGCATTAACACCATTTAAATCCGGCGGTAGAGGGCTATTAGGTGATAATGGTTTTGACCAGCGCAATGGTGGCGCTGGCGGTTTCTTTAAATCCAAATTTAAAGTGTTGGGCGGCTTGGGCCTTTGTGTTCTTATTTCTTGTTCTATAATATTCTTTGCGGAGTTTTTAAAATTATTTTGTTGTGTCGTTATGTTAGACTTAAAAGTACTTAAGTTATTTGTAGAAGTATTGATAATATCTGTGGCATTGCCACCTAAACCTAAAACACCATTGCGCTGATTGTTTATTTCTACAGGAGACATAGTAAGTATTATAGAGTCCACCGATTCGGGAGACATTAGTTGCATATGTTGACCTCCACTAGTGGTAAAAGAACTCATACTACTGGTTGTATCCGAAGGTGTACCCGGACTAAACAAACCAGTTATATTTGTTATAGGACTAAAAAGTTTATTACTATGCGAGGGCATATTGCCACCTGAATTTGAGTTGCCGGAGTTACTAAAAATTGTAGTGCCCAAACCACTAGTTTCGGTCATGGAATTTGGCGATTTAGCATCTAGAAAATTTGCCTCTTGTTCGTTTGTATGTTTTGGACTCGACATCGGATAACGCCAAAACTCTTGACCCAACAAGGCCAATGATGATAACTGCTGGCGATTTTTGGCTTCGCGTAATGCTCGTGGCAGCACCAGCTGTACGGGCAGTTCATCACAGCACTGGGCATAATGAGCTATTAGCGAGGGTATAGAGTCAAATTTAAATCGTGAACTTTCCAAGCATAAAATGCTATCATTTGATTGAATAAGATAATGTTCTATATAGGGTCCACAATCTTGTGGCAAACGCACAGATACGGCCATTGTGTTGGGCTGGCTGGAGCCACGTACAATAAAGTTCTAGAAAAACAGAGAAATTGCAAGTTAATAAAGGTTTTATTAGAAAAAATAAAAGTTTGTTTAAAATAATTTAAATTATTTTAAAAGAGTTATTTATAAATATTTATCGAAAATATATATTTATTTTGCAAATTGTTTTTTGCCAGATTTAATGTTAATTTTAATTTTTTTTTAATTTTTAAACTATTTTCCTAAAAGATTAAGTACTTGCCAACAATAAAAATTTTATTCGTGTAAAAAGCTATTTTTTAGTGAATAATTTTGCCAAAAAAGTCAACTTTTTCAATATAATGCTTTTAAAATGTTTTATCTCATTCACACTCTATTATGCAATAATGCGAATGTCTTTATTTAGCGAATACGAGTAAGAGATATACTAAAGTTAAATGTAGCGTTAAACATTTGTTCATAAATTTATGGCCGCTTTTTCCATAAAGTATTAAATATTTCTTTTACGCATAACACCCAACACTGACCCCTACTAAACTTCGAAAAAAGCACACCAACAACAATAAAGGATCTTAGCTTTTGTTATGTTTTGTTTTCCGGTCGAGACTTTTTCCCCAGATACGTGTTTTTCTTCTTAGTTTCTTTGCTTCTTATATTATTTTAATTTCTTACTCTATTGTGTAAACTACTTGATGATTTTTTTTTATTTTAATAACAAATATTTTCTTTACATTTTTCTGTATAAAATTTTCGTCCTGATTTTTTTTTAACAATTTTTTCGCAATCTTTTCGATGCCATTGAATTTAAACTTTTCTTCGTTGTGAAATATTATTTTTATTAAAAACTTTACAGACATTAAAGTGCAACTATTCGATTAGATGTTGCAGCTCTTTATTGAAATTTCTTAAAACAAGTTGTCAATAGACAAATATCTTTAGGGTGTTTTTTTAAATTAAGGTTCGAAGTGGTGATAAGTGTGATTAAAAGTTATTCTAGTTATGAAAAATTTTATTTTTAAGACCATCGTGTAGTTTGCTGACTGGTAATTTTATTTGCAGCTTATTTATAAGTCATCAAGATGTTAATTTTAAAGTTAAAACTTCTATAAACTCTTAGATGGCTCCAAGGATTTCCAAGAATGTGCTTAAACTTTCAAGCGGAAGTAGGTAAAAATAAAACATAATTTGACGAGTGTGACCTTACAAATTTTGAATTTTAGGGGCTTAAATCCTATTTGATTCTTTATTTCTACAAAAAAAATAGTTTTGCTTAAGGACAACATTTTAAAGAACGTGACGAATTTGACATTAAAATAAAAATTTAAAAAAACAAGTCAAATTTTTAGTATATGATCACCTTATACCTAAGAAATTAGACGTAAATTTATCAATTGTTTAAAAAAAGAGATAAAGCGATTTTTTCCATTTTGGGCCGTTTTACGTAAAATTGACCATAAACAAATTAGTGAAAACGGCAAACCCGGTGAACTTCGCGCCATCTTTAATTTATATATTACGTAATCATTTGCTAATAATTTTCTTAAATTAAAGCGTAATTTGGCAGTTCAAAAATGTTGATTTTTTTATGAGTATACTAAAGTAACCCTGTAACTGTGTTTTAATAACTTACTGACAATTAAGGCAACGGCTTTTAAAATCTTTTTTTTGATTTAAAACATAATACTAGCTATGCACCTATAAATCATTAATTCGCTTTTTTTTATTAGTTTAAATTGTATAGAAAAAGGTTGGCAACATCATGAAAAATGCCACACAGCTGCCCTTTTCCCGCATTTTTTATTGTCATTATGCCAATTTTTAATGTCCAAGTTATTATGATTAAATGTTAATCGGGCTTGAAAAACTTTTACTTTTAAGCTTTATTTTTTTTAAGCTGAAGACAGAGATAAACTTATAGTGATCCATTAGGCATTAATCCTTTTAGTTCTTAAATGTAAAATTTTGTAACTAGTTTGGTTCCTGTGCCACTAAGCGGGTGAATATTTTCGATTTAATTTATCAAAAAATTGAACCTTCTATATTAATATATTTTAAAAATTTTTCCATGTTACTTATTAGGATAATTAATTTATGGTATATATATAGATAGGAAATCGATTAAGCACTGTCCATCTGTCCTTCTGATGAAATCTATTTAACCGAACCTGTAAACTCTACGGATCGCGGATCGAAATATTGCTGAGCTGACGCTATTTTTAAATTAGTAAGATCTGTTCACTATAGACCGAGATATAAACAAAAACCTGAGATAATCCATTTCTTTAGGATAAAACTCAAGCATATACATACCCCTATATAGCTCAGTTCATATGACCGCTTTTGCCACAACGCTTGACACAGATACTTTAAAGACGAGGAGCTAAATGTGGTTGGAGCTACCACATCTCTTCTATAGTTGCCCTTATTTTATTACATTTTTTATGTCCTAACTATATCTGGGAAACTATTACAGGTATCCACATCAAATCTGAAAGAGGGTAGTCTTATTTACTATTGTCTTCTTGGCATGAAAGCCCAGTTAATGGAACACGTTTTTCTTGTATCAAAAGATGAATCCAAGTGACTTGGACGCCACCATTTATACCACCTATATCCGGCCGAAAATGGAAAATCACTTTTGTGTATGGGCAGGTGCTCCAAAGTCTATTTTGGAACTACTTGACCGTGTGCAGGAACGCGCGAAGGCACTCATGGGTGACTTGGGGGTATCCAACCACCCCGATTCACTTGATCATTATCGCAATGTGGGTTGTTTTTCACTATTCTATCGATACTACATTGAAATGTGCTCTGAAGAAATCAGGAAATTTGTTCCTAAGACACAGGATTTTTCGCGTGATACTCGTCTTTTAAAAAGAGCACGCCCATTTGTGGTCGACTGGCTAGTGAATTGCACTTCGCATTACACACAAAATAGGTTCTTAGTCGCCCGGTTCGTGTGTGGAAAAAACTTCCTAAAATGTCTGTCCCTAAACCCTACTCCCTCTATCAACCTTTTTCTTACATTATTTCCTGAAACCAACACAATGCAATGCAGGTATAGGGGCCATCCCCAGAGTGCTGGCCATTTTATAAAACAAAAAAAATACTTGTCCACATGGTTTAGGATTTCGAATTTAACTAGTGAAACTTGAAAATTCTTGTGGATGTTTGTGTTTAAAAATACCAAGGAGCACCAGCTATCATTCGTAAAAATTTGTTTTGACGGCGTTGAATTTTTTCTTTGTTAAAAGTGGAAGCAGTACTAAGTTGGTTTCAAAATAGAGTTGTAGTGCAGAAATTTATAATCGAAATGAAGCACCGAGCTTTTACCAATTATCTAATGAATTTAAGCAGCTTTAAGGTCCATTTGGATCAACTTCTTGTAAATATGTGACTTCCATGTGAGGCCACGATCCAGGTGAATATAGTCAGTTGGCCAACAGGTTGCTTGTCTAGCTGCAACAACATTAACTCTCATTTAAGACACGGAATCATACTAAACTCAACCTTCAGCACTTATCAGATGAGAGCCCTAGTACGTTTGTTAAGCGTTATAGTATTCAGAAGCTATGAAGCGGGGGTAATGCGTACTTAAAAAAGAAGTTGGAAATTTACTACAAAACTAAATATAAATCATCTCTACATTATATATATAAAAAAAATAGTTGGAAAGAAGAAAATAAAACAATGAAAATTCTGTTACGATATGCCTCGGTAATGGTTACATCTATTGTGATATAAGGTTTTAGTTTTTAGCTTTTAAAGAAGCATTTTTTAAATAGAAGTAAGGACGTAGCATACCTTATACCATATTTAAAAATCTTTAATATATATCGGCATCAAGATCGTTACAAAAAAATTTAATTATAATATTTACGGGTTGAAAACAATTTAGAGAGATCAGATAACAAGGTATACAAAATCGCTAATGTGAAGGGTGTATAAGATTCGGCACAGCTTAATATAGCGCTCCTGCTTATTTTTTTTGTAAAATAAGAATCTACACATTTTGTATTGTGTAACTTTTACCTGTTTTTTTAAAATATAAGAAACAGTTATGAAGATAAAATCTAATGCTTTCAACTTAACTCCTATTGCTTATGGCAGGACAATAATATAATCTTCCTAAATTGCTTTAAGCATTTTTAATCTTCTTAAAATTTTCCATAAGATATACATTTTTTTTTACTTTTTCCTTAAATATCCATTCATGTTCAAAATTAAATAAAGTATTTTATTCCTGTAAAAGCAAGTATGGAACGTTACCCAGCTTTGGTTTAGTTTGATTTAGTTATAACACAGGGCAACAATATAAAATTTTTTTTGCACATAGTAACTACATAAAGGTCGTAATGATTAAATTATGGAAAAAATAGAGTGAAACAAAAACTGCTTAAAAGCATATCGTTAGCTAAAGTGCAAAAAGGCGTAACTAACTTAACATTAAAAAACGAGTTTTTAATTAATTTTTATAAATGCCATTAAACAAATTGTTTTAAAAAAATTTTACATTTCTACGATCTAAAATTATTAATTTATTAAAAACAAGTAAGAGCGCTTTATTCGGCTGTGTCGAATCTTATATACCCTTCACATTGGCCTTTCGGAATCCCAAACTTTTTCTTATTTTTATCCATTTTTTTACTCATGAAATATTTGATATTTTTAAATAGGGGTCGGTGTCATTTTTGAACATTACACGGGTGACTACGGGGAAGTTATAGGGGGTTTTATCCTAATTTTTTAAAATTTTGTATGGCAACTCCTTTAGAGGGTGGAGATAGGGGTAAATAAACTAATTGGGGTCGGTCGTACACTTTATTGCTCTAAGGCCAACTCTGAAGAAGTTGTGGGCATTTTTACATAATTTTTGTAAATTTTGTATGGCAACCCGCTTGGGGCGTGAAGATAGGGGGTAAGCATGTTCTAGGAATTAGTTTGGGAGGGGAAACTAATAGGGGTCAGTCGTACACTCTGACGAAGTTGTGGGCATTTTCATTTAATTTTTGAAAATTTTGTATGGCAACCTCCTTAGAGCGTGGTGATAAGGGGTAAGTATATTCTAGGAATATGTTTGGGAGGACAAACTAATAGAAGTCGGCCGTCAACTTAATGCTCTAAGGCCGACTCTGAAGAAGTTGTGGGCATTTGCATTTAATTTTTGTAAATTTTGTATGGCAACCCCCTTAGGGCGTGGAGATAGGGGGTAAGTATACTCTAGGAATACGTTTGGGAGAAAAAACTAATGGGGGTTTGGGATACATTTTATTCCTCTTGGCGCGACTCCGGGAAAGTTGTAGCGGTTTTTACCTTATTTTTTTACATTTTGTATGGCAACCATGTTAGGGGCTGGAGATAGAGGGTAAGTATGCTACACCAAAATGTTTGGGTGGATAAACTAAATGGGGTTGGTCTTACATTTTACCTTTGTAGGAGAACCCTGGAAGCCGTAGGAGCGATTTAAAAAAATTTTTAAATAAAGCTCTGTATGACAAGCCTGTGATATGTATGAATACTTATACCAATAACATTTTTGTTTTGCGTGTGGTTCAATAATATCAACATGACTGGTTCTGTTTTTTCTTTTTGTCGGTTGTTTTTTTATTATTAAATACATAAGTATGTTCTTTGTTGTTGTTTTGGACTAAAAAATAGAAGGTAGTCTTGGTTTTTTGCTTATATCTCGGCAATTTATCGGGCGATTTTGCTGAATTTTAATACCGATTTTTTCGCGACTATTTGTGATAGTTTGATACCCCTTACGGGTCTATGCGGCATCGGGGGGCTTCAGAAAGTTGATTTTAACCATAACACGGACAGACGAATATCGCTAAATCGGCTTCCCTATTTATAAGGATCCAGAATATATATTCTTTATGGGGTCCCAAATGGATAATAAAGAAATTACAAACGGAATGTCAAACTTATATATACCCGTATCACTTAAGTGAAGGGTATAAAATAACAAAGAGATGTAACTAGAAGTGGGTTTTTTAATTTATGCTAAAAGAGATCATAACATATTCTCTTTTTTAAAAAATAAAATGAAATGGTTTTCTTTAAAAGTTGTTAGAAAAGTTGTTTTTCTAAATTTTTTTCTTTTAACAAAACTTTTTTGCTCCTCCTGTAAAATATTTTTTTTTGTAAATCAGACTTTTTTGTAATTTTTGTTAACATAGAGAGAGCGGGCAGCCATTATAGTTTGTTTATAGACAAAGTTTTTTAAACAAAATATAAAAAAATATGGTTTAACAATGAAAATAAATATTAGTTCTGTTCAGTAACATAAAAATCGATTTACGCCCTTTTTAAATTAGACCATCGTTTTATTTTTACTTATTTATTTGAATTTAGCATCATTTAAAGTACAAATTTTTACCACGAATTTATTGTCACTAAAAATCACACACTAAAACTTATATGCATTTTAAATGAACAATACTCATATGCTTTAGTGGCAATATCCACTTAACATGTTCATCGTTTTCAAGCAAATGTGTGGCACGTGTAAAATTGGCTTTTATTTCGATCTCTTTTTAATATTATTTTTTATTTTTTTTATTCCTCCACATTTTGGCAACTTTATAAAATGCAATCTATTGAAATGTGATTTTATTATAAGAAAATATTCTATAAAATGAAACTAACAAGAAGCATAAAACAGATTGTTAAAGAATGAGAAAGAAAGAAGAGCAAAAATTAAATGCTTTTATCATGAAAACTATGACCGTCGTCTTATTCTTGATTTAATTTCCGTTAACGATATTTGGGTTTGCTTTATTTATTTTTTCGACAATTACTTTGAAAATTTACTACCGTTCTTCAGACGACTGTTGGTATGGAGTATTTGCTAATATCGTTATTTCTTTTTTATATTTAGTTTTTTTTGTACAGAATATTTGCTCGGAAATGCAATTTGTTTAAGGTCGCAAATGAAAACGGAAATAAAGAAGAACAAATGACAAACGTATTGGTAATCAAATGAAAGTCGTTGTAAATAAAACATTTATTTGAAATGTCTAAATTAAACTTATGTTAACAAAAAAACCTAAAAACAATAAATTATTACAAACAAGGAAATTCTTAATCAGAGCTAGTATCCATTGAAACAAGTGGGGGTAATTAAACATATTAAAGGATACAGGAAAATAAATTAAGATTAAAAGTGATGACACATTTTAGTCCTAAACATATTTTTTGTTGAATTGATTTATTAAAATAAAAGTTTATTTTTAATAATTAACCTGAAAATTGTTCTTCAGTGCCGTCTAAAATTCGCCCTGTGAAATGTTCTCGGTGTTCATTTCTTGATCATTTTATTGTACTATTTTTGAAAAGCCCCAGTTAAAATATTTTAAAACTATTTTTTTTTCTAAAAAAAATATTAATTTTCAACAAAAAAATTTTTTTCGGTATAATTATTCTTTGAATTTCTATTAAAGGAAAAAATATTTTGTACAATTCAAAATAAATATTTGAAAATATCTTTAAAGATAATTATCAGTAAAATTCAAAATTTTTTTATAATTTAATGCCAATTTAATACCACCACTTAATTAGTTTTACACATTTTTTAGAGTTTGTTATTTAAGTTTACAAGTTATCTGTATTGGCACAGACCTCAAACAATTAAAATGAAAATAACTTTTCATATGCAAATACACTCTATATGCACTTGCATTTAAAATGCAAGTTTAAAGGAGACCATAATATGATGCCTGCGTAGTCAATAAATGGAAAGGATAATGCAATAATGTTGAAATTTATGTAACTTAAGTAAATTTATTCAAATCACTTTAAATAACTTGCACAAACTTCTAACAACTGCAAACTACAAAAATAAGTTTCCACAAGTAATGTACGTAAGAAAATTTAGAAAAATTACATACAAAGTTTTTTGTTGTGTATAATTGACCAGACATTAAAATATTTGCATAAAATATTTAAAAATAAACAAATTTAATTTGCCAACATGTTATCAGATCTTTATTTAAATGAATATATATGATTGGTTGAAATTAAAATGTCCATGGTTTTAAATAAAGTTGAGGAAAAAGATTTATTTTTAATGGGGTAAAATAGAAGGGAGGCGTACACATAGTCACCCATTCTAAGCTGCCAACCTCCCACACTGCACCCTTAGAGATGGTGTCTCCTGTTTTCGATAACGAGGCTCTGGCAACCGAAATTAGGCGGCATAATCTTAACATCAGCTCGGAGGGAATTCCGATAAAATGTGCCAGCCTGCAGGCTTGCTGGTAGTCATAGTACCAGCATCGGATGCTCCAGCCTAATAAGCCCTTTATCTCTAACTATTTCGATTACTGAAACCACAACAAAATGTGAACCTTTGTTTCTAATAAAAACTACAGGATAGAGTATAAAAGGTTTTTTTATATTGAAAATATAACATATACAGTTTTACAATTGAAAAGTATTTTTAAAAAATTTCGGAGGATTACTTATCCAACATTAACACAATGTAACTTTGTAAGAAATTGCTTCGTTGAATTTTTTATTTTTAGGCTTGTTTACCCTTTTTGTCTACAAATAAAAATTTTATGGAAGTAATTTTAAGAAAAATTTCATCGTGTAAGTCTCTTAAAATTTAGTCCATTAAATCTTGTCTTATCTGTTACCCGGGACGTATGATGAATATTTATTTCTTCTACATACTCATACGTTCCAACAGGCGTATGGGTAATATTTATTATGATCAACACACCTCTTGTATTAAAAACATAATAAAATTTTTATGCTTTTAAAAGAAAACTATTAACAATTTGGTTTATATTTATTTTATAACTTTTTATTTATTTATTTTTTTTAATAACCAGCACCCAGGGGATGGATGGCTTCTATGCATGCACTGCATCGTGTTGGTGCCAGGGAGAATTGTTTGTGGACATTTGATTTGAAGTTTTCGATGTTAAGTGTACCATATTTTGGTAGTTTGTTCAACATACGAACTGTGAGAATAAAGAACGAGTTTTCCCTGTAATGCATAGTGCGATTCACTGGCCAGTCGACCACAAATGGGTGTGCTCTTCTGGAAAGACGAGTACCACGTAAAAAATCACGCTTTTCAGGAACAAGTTCCTGATTTTTTTAGATCACATTCCATTATAGCGTCGATGGTAAAATTTGCATGGATAGAAAATAATGTGTAATATTAATTATCTGTTAGAGAATTCAAGCAAAATGGTCTAAATAAAAAAAAAATCAAATATTTTTGTTTTTTATAAAAACATGTTCATATATTCACAATTATTTTTTTTTATTATTTTAACATTTTATTGTATTAAATATTTCTCATCACATTGTATTTTGCTGACTTACGTTAACTTTAATTATTTAGTTCTTGTTTGTTTGCTAGAGTTCTTTGCACCCTTCTGCTGAACAAGCAGAAGTGATCATTGCATGCAATGACCCACATAACGACATAAATGCCTGGTCAGCAAGATACAATGTTCTTAGAGTTTATTAACTTTATTTTTTCTTTTAGAATTTATTAACTTTATTAAGTCAACATTTTTTAGGTAATTTGATACTTATTTTAAGGTTGAAATTACTCAGCATTTTAAATTGTTCTTTGTTTTTAACTTTAATAATTAATTAATAGTATATAAGCCACAAAATTTAAATAAAAAAGTGAGAAGGTTTTTAATAAGCAAACTAAAACGTGTTATTACTTTCTCCTCGCCATCAGTAACCAAGTTCCAAGTGCTTGAGTTACTAAATCTAATTGTCCTGGTGTTACTGCCTGAACAATTCCCCAAACGCTACTCGGCTCATCGCCTTGTAGAATAGGTTAAAAGAATATTAGGTTAAACAAACTAGTTTAACCGAATTCAGTATCGGCTGAATTAAACAAAACCAATTAATTAATATTAATAAGAATATGAATATTATAAAGGAAATACTGCTTATTTAATTTTTTTTTATTTTTTTTATTTTATTTTATTTTATTTTATTTTATTTTATTTTATTTTATTTTATTTTATTTTATTTTATTTTGTTTTATTTTATTTTATTTTATTTTATTTTATTTTATTTTATTTTATTTTATTTTATTTTATTTTATTTTATTTTATTTTATTTTATTTTATTTTATTTTATTTTATTTTATTTTATTTTATTTTATTTTATTTTATTTTATTTTATTTTATTTTATTTTATTTTATTTTATTTTATTTTATTTTATTTTATTTTATTTTATTTTATTTTATTTTATTTTATTTTATTTTATTTTATTTTATTTTATTTTATTTTATTTTATTTTATTTTATTTTATTTTATTTTATTTTATTTTATTTTATTTTATTTTATTTTATTTTATTTTATTTTATTTTATTTTATTTTATTTTATTTTATTTTATTTTATTTTATTTTATTTTATTTTATTTTATTTTATTTTATTTTATTTTATTTTATTTTATTTTATTTTATTTTATTTTATTTTATTTTATTTTATTTTATTTTATTTTATTTTATTTTATTTTATTTTATTTTATTTTATTTTATTTTATTTTATTTTATTTTATTTTATTTTATTTTATTTTATTTTATTTTATTTTATTTTATTTTATTTTATTTTATTTTATTGATTTATTCGCTTTTTTGCATCCATTATTGCATCCTTTACAATTTTTTTTATATTTTTTGAAATTGTGATTTAAAGCAATAACAGCTGCGATTAAAAATGTGGTTGACAAAAATTATGACAGACATTACTTCAAAATGCGCTGGGCCAGCGATGCTTACATGTATAAACTTAAATCAGGCATGGATATAGGGGGAAAACATTTTTTACAAAAAGACAGTTTTTTGTAGAAATAACGTACAATGTGTGATTAAAAACACTTTAAACTATCACAAAGTTTAAAAAATGAAGCACAAAACATTTTACAAAAATCATTCAGTAAAAATTCCTTTTAATTCACACCCTTCACGGTCTTAAAGTGGTCATTGTGAGCGAAATTTTATGTTCCTGAGTGCCTACTGCTAGTCCCCTAAAAACATACCATTCTTGGAAATCATAGCCATGTTTCAAACAAAAAATTTTAATTGTTTGGGTTATAAGTAGGGTGACCATTAATTTCTGATTCATAATCGGTTCGATTTTGGTATTTTTTTTAAATAGTATTATTATTTTAATTGTTTCTTTAAGTCTTTGATATATCGTTTTTTAGTGTTGGTCTTAAAATAACAGGATGTTTTTGGTCCTTTGAATATTATTTAGCAATGCAGGACAAGCTTTTTTTTTAAACACTTGTCTCAAAAAACTCCAAATCAATGATTTGAGAAAAAATAACTTAAAAAAAAACGGCTGTCAATTAAGTAAAGTAATTTTTTGCTTCTGGAAAAACACCTTGAGTTGCCGAAAATAATTACTTTCTTGTAGATCAGCGATTTGATTTAGTTTTGTTTTTAAAATTTAGTACAATTTAGTACTCACTTTTTTAATTCTTATTAGAATTCCTATACTTAAAGCATTGACAACTCGGTCGGACGAGTAAAATTTCAATTTGATTCGAATGACTTGGCCCTTTATTAAATCAGTACAAATGGTCACCCTAGTTTTAAGCTAAATTGTGAGAAAAATGGTCACAGCCGTGACAGGAGAATTTCTCAAAAACAATAAAAATAAATTGAAAATTAAAAGTCTTTAATATGAAATTGTAATTTTTTGATTATTAAAAATAAATATAAATAAAAATTATAAAATATAACAATTGTTCCTTTCTAGTTTTTTTTTTGAAAATTAAAAAATAATTTTTAATCTTGCTCCCTGTGGTTAAAAAGGTAAATATGTTTCCCATTTTATATTACAATATTGAGTTTGAGTTTATGTGCCATAAATTTAATTCTATTATTGTTATTTTGCAAATTAAATGGCGATATGTACACATTTATTTCCACCTTTAGATTTACAAGTACTTAAATAACAAACACAAAAACAAAAGCTAAATTTAATAGTGAAATGTTCAAATTGTTATTGTATGGCTGGCAGTGTTGGCAACCATATCCGTCTGAATATCATCCGATAAAACGGAGGTAAATTATACTTCACTGAACAATAACATCATCAAAACTAATTTAAATTTCTAAAAGATGATCCGTTAAGTTAACTAAAATAATAATAACAATTTAAAAGAGATATTTGAATATTTGTTTGTATTGTTTTGTTATTACAACAAAATACACATTAAAATTTAAAAATAGATATTTTCGTATTAATTATTTCCAACATAAGATTCGAACAACAGTTTACCGTTATGTGTTAAAAAAGCAAAATAAAATTAAACATTAATTTAAGATTAATGCGCCTCCAAAGGCATTTTAGCATAAATTTCGGAAATTAATTCTCTTACTCCTACATTGTAAATTTAAGGCCATTATTAATACATACAACCACATTTAAATAATCTACAGCAAACCAACTGCATACCCGTTTTAAAGAATCCTTATGGTGTTACAATATTGAAATGCACACTCACACACACACACATTTGCATACACAACTAGATACATATTGTAAGTAGAGTTCAATTGGCAATTTAGTGGCCATATTGGGTACGAATATGGTCTGTCATATTGCAAATATGCCTTCAAAACAGAAGAGAAACCCAAAATAGCAGGAACTCTTTAAGAAATTTCGAATGGTTAATGAAAGTTTTGACAAATTTTAATATCAAAAGACTGCCTTTAAAATACTGTTTTAAATTTTCTTTACTTCGTTTATTTTATTTAAAATTTAAAGAATAAGATTAAGAAGGAATTAAAAGGTTTATAATTATTTACAAGTGGCAACCTATAAAGCTTCTATAAAGTCCCCTTTCATAACGCTCGGTAAAAACTTGATCGGAATTTCGAAATATGCAATTTATAAAAATAACTAAAACTTAATTTGTAAAAATAGCAGAAAAATAATAGATATTTTATAAAATAAATTACTGAAAGTAATATTTTCAGTCCTACAAAAATTTTTTTAATTAAAAAAGCCTTTTTTTCTTTTCTTATAGAGACTTTATTAGAGATAAGTGGTTCAACGTAGGAATGATTTTAGCTTTTCTGAAGTTGTTAGTCTAAGAAAATTTTTTTTCTCTTAGTTTAGTTTCTTTTTATAGTTTTACCAGATACTGGCGGTCCCAATTGACTAAAACAATTTGTATTAAAGTCAGTTTGAAAAATATTTGTTACTTCGTGGCCAATTTATTTAAGTCGTACACATAAACCCAAAATGATTTAAAAAATGTCTTTAGGTCGTCAGGTCCAATATAAAAGTTTAAATATATTTTAGTTTATCAATCAAAACCTAAAAGAAAAACCGACAGTAATTCTGACTTACTGCTATTTTTGATTACAACCCTGTCATTGCAACAATTGTTTTAAAGTACAAATTAAAGACCAAACAGTCATTTGTTATAAGCAGTTCAGTCGAAATGTTGACCATAATATTTATTCCAACAGTATGTTTCTTAAATGACTGTGTTTACATAAAACACAGCAATTTAAGACCCTCATTTGGATTGAGTTTGTTATCATTTAACAGTTTGTAATTTTATTTTTCTTACTTCTTTGTATCATTTTAAGCATATGTCGATTGGTCACCAACAGTCTAGTGATGCAGCCACATATTAGGGTGGTCATTGTAATAATAGGCACTAATTTTTTTAAAATTATTTTTGTTAATTTTCTTAATTTTATTCAAGTAGTTTCATGAATATTTTTTTCAAGTTTTTTCCGAAAATTTAAAAAAAAAAAATTTTGGTTAATTTAACCATTAGTTCTGAGTACTACCCTTATATTATTTAATACAACCATGATTTTCTTGTCCTTCAACTGCAAGGAGTGGACTGTTGAGATATACATATGTGATCATGTATATTGATGACAAAAAACTTTTAGTTTTTCTTGTTGTTCCTTTGTTTATAGTCGTCATGCAGATACTAGCAAATTGTTCGTTATGTCCTTAAATATTAATTTATGCATGAATTTAAACAAACATTTGCAGTAATCCCTGCTTAAAGCTAAGCAGCAATTTAAGTTTTTAACGGTAACTGAAAATGTCAAAATATATTTTTTTTAAATTTTTAAACAAACAATTTTTATTTTTTTATAGTTATCTTGACTAGTTAAATAGTGCCCGTTATATCAACAAATATATATCTAGAGGTGTAAAGATATCTATGGCTTAAATTAATTTTCGTAGGTATTCCCTTTCTACTAAATTTCTTAAAATAATTTTACCTGTTAGGTAAAGTTGGTTATTAAGTACTTAAACAAAAAACGGGCATATTTATATGCAAAAATTAATTGAAACTTTAAAAAGATTTAAAATTTTTTTTTGCTTCTTTATATATATTTTAAATAAACTTCTGCTTACATAAGGCTCTTAGATTTTTAACAGTATTAGAAATAAGTTAACGTCACCTTTTATTAGCTACTAGGAGTATTTTATTGTCTGGCTTTGCTCTTGAATGCCCTTACTGTTTTCCTTACATCGTTTCAGTATTCAAAAATTAATATTTAAGAAACACATAAACATTATGGCAAATGAATTTGTATTGTTTTCAATTGTAAATAAATGCTCTTGTAAAGATTTTGGGTTTGGCAATTTATGCATGACAATTTTAAAAATTCTTGCAATGAATAATGATCGAATTTGCTGTATTTACATAAAGCAAAAAAATGTCGTTTTTATAAGGATAACAAATAAAAATAAAATGATAAAATATTGTGCCTTAAATCAATTAGCAATATTGAACCATTTTTAAATAAAAGATTAAACTATTTTTGCAATTCATTTTAACCTTGTTTTATTAGAGTTTGTTTAATGTTTTAGAGAGAGTAAAGCAGGTAAATTAAATGCAACGATTCTTCTAAATATTTTTTTTTTAATTTTTATACAAAAAAAAAATTTCTAAAAAAAACTTCAAGTTAATTTTTAAGTGAATTGTTCAAGGAAATAGGAAATATAAAAATTATTTTTTTATGAATTTTTTTTTACAAAAATTTTTTTTATTTTTTTCAAACTACATATATAAACCAATTTTATTAAAAATAATGGTTGTTTTTTAATAACTGAAACAGCTATTAAAACGTCTTTAAATTTTTATTTTTGTGTATTTGAGGTTATTATAACCGACAGGGATTAAAAATTATATTAAAAAATGTTGCACCTGTGTCTAGCTTTATGCCACAAACTTTTTTTTATAAAGCCCCATAAGAATGTGGTGTAATGCATAATATGATAAGAAGACAATTTATATTTTTTAAAAATTTAGGATTTTCTACTTAGGTTAGTGAAATTCATTTTAGGAGCCACAATTAACACTATGCAGCGTGCTATTAAAATTGTTTGAAACTTTAGAAATTATTTTAAATTTGTTATTACCAAAATAGTTTTGAAAATGTTTTAAATGTTTGATTTTTGTTTAATTTATTTTGTTTCAATTTTCTATTTTCTTAATTTTTTTAATTGCCTTTTTTAAATTTAAAACCTGTTTATTAATATTATATTGATTTTTTCGAAAAAAAAAAATATTTAATACTTTGTATTACCAAACGCAATTTTAAAATAATTTTGAAATGATCATACGTCTAGTAGTCGCGGAAAATTCTATATTAATTATACGCTCCGTTAGGTTTGAATATAAGCATCGCAATAGACATTTCGTAGATATTCTTTATTATAGTAAAAAAATATATCTTTTTTTTAATTGAATAGGGAATATTGGTTTGTTGGATTCTTAAAAAAACTTGAACGTTTTGGTTTGCTTATAGTAATTCTCATTTTGTTTATTGAGGTTATTATTTAAAGACAAAAAATATTCATGAGTTTTTTAAGAATTTGGGTTGAAGTCTACTGATGATTTGGTGTAAGAACCAATGAAATGCATATAGACAAACTTAACCAACAACAAACCCTATAAATGAAAAAAGTACTTTTAAGCAATAATTTTTGTTGTCGTTTAAAAATTAGAGAAAAATAGTAAAACAACAAGTACAAAAAAGCTTAAAAATTTTAAATATTTAAAAGAAGTTGGTTAGAAAATTATTATAAAAAAATTTTTTTTTGGCAAATTAGTTTAAAGAATCGTTCATATGTATATCTTGGAATTAAAAAATTTTAAGTTTTTCACGTTTTTAAATAAACAATCCAAAAACTTAGTAATGGATTTACAAATATGTCTTTATTCCTTAAATATTTTTTTTAAAGTTAAGTCAGGGGTATTACTTACGGTCACATGTCTCTATTTTGTAATGTGTTAGAAGACTTCCCAATGTTCGTTTTAATGTTATAGGTTTCATTTATTTTTTCTTTAATAAAAAAAAAAATACTCATACGCTTCGGGGGCAAATATCGTTTTAAGCAAATGACAGCTAAGAGAATTAATTTGTATAAGTTCAATATAATTGCATTATACATATTTAATATATTAAAATTTATATTAAAATAAAAAGTATTTAAAAAATAAAAATTCCAAGTAAAAAATCAAACAAATATTGCACATTTTCTTTAGTAGCTTTTAAGTTAAGTTGAGTCACCAAATAAATGAAAAATTAACTGTGCGTGTTCTTTTCAATATTAAAAACAATACGCTCTCAAAGTCAAATATTTTTAAAAACCTTAAATAACACTTCACTTCGGTTACAGTCTTATAGTGGAAATTATAAGTAAAAATAAAGATAAAGATATACAATCATTAAAAATAACATATTTTTTAAATTACAAGTTTAAAATATTTGAGTAATAATAAAAAATGTGAGCGAATGGGTAACACCCATAACAATGTAATTACCCAGTTGTATCTTGGTTATATGGTTATTATTATTTTGCAGTCCAGAAAAAGATTATTGAATTTATTTTTATTTTATTAAAAAATTATTTTACAATGTAAAGAAATGTTCTTAGTTTACAGACTTTTCGTTCTTAATAAATGAATTAGGTACAAAATTAAATCATATTTTTACCATTAATTTGAAAAAAATATTTCGCTTTAAAAAGAAAATATAGTAGAAAGTATAAGGCTCTATATGCAAAAAATTTATTTTAATTTAAATCCACAAAAAATAAACATTTTAAAATATTCCAAAAACGCATTGAATGTATTGATTTACCATTTAATGCTTATCGGCATTGACAGTCATATATTTACAAGAAAAAAAAATATAGAAAATATTTTGTATGTATGTATAGAAACGATGGAGTTCAAAATGAAATATCCTTAAGGCAATAAATCCACACACAGACTTATTATAATTTGCATACACACACACACACACACACACCATCGCACACTCGCATAACGATGTAGAATTAAAATGATATCAAAAGAATATCCAACCATAGATTTCCGCTTTAATAAATTTTAAAATATTATACAAACACATGTAAGGATATATTTGAACTTCATTTATAGATGTGATTGAATGTGTGTTTTGCTTGCAAAAGTGAGAAGAGTATGAGTGTAATTTTATCTATAGGCATCTTGTATGCAGACAACGAACTACGATATGCCTGATGGCTTTGAACAAATATGTACATGTGTAGACTCCAATTTTGTATTTTTTTTGTATACTTTCTCTATAGTTTTTGGTTTCCTGCAGTAAATTTAACAACTAGTTATGTAGCAGTTTAAAGAGTATGAGCCATTGCTTAAATTTAGTATTGCATTGTATGGCAACGGCCGCATTCATGCAGAAATAATACAATTGCAGCGGCAAAAAATTGAGAATTTAAATGTTTAATGTTTAACTATTTCAAAGATGGTATGTAGTTTAATTCAGTACTAATAAAAAATATTTTTTTAAATTTGCCATTTATTTTATTTAATTGCCAAACACCTTTTTAAGCCTTAGGTGCTACACCATCAATTATCCAAGTAAAGAAATGGACGAAGTGATGGGGAATGAAAATAAATGGACTCACATGCACTCATTAGATTTTTACTTTACGCAAAAAAAACGTGCTCCTTATTAATTACCTTAACACCTTGAGACGAAATACCTCGGCATTTACCTAGATCACCACTTCATATGGAAATCACCTAAAAATGCAAACTTGACACAATTGTTACTGACAGCATCCTAAATTCATTAGTTAGACGAAAAAAACTCCCAATCTTAGACATTTAAGAGCGTTTAATAACATTCATCAACGTACTGCGCAAGTGCCTAAGGATAGATACTTGAAATTGGAACTGAGGGTATTTCCCTTAATATTTAGTTCTACTAAGATGGTATGTCAAGAGATACGGATCCTAAAGGGGTAAAAATAGACCAAATATGAAAAAATGTAAATGTTTATTGTGCTGTTGTAGAATACCAAAGACGATTCGCCTTTTGTGTTCTATAATCAGCACATATATCTCCTAAACTATGCTCGGTAGAGAAAAATTTTATAGTATTGTGCCTTAGAATAAATGTACCCAAACCTGGCACTTTTTTTTTTTTTAAATTTTGGACTCTAAGGGATAAAATGAGGCAAAAGATAAATTTCGAAAGTGCCTAGGTCCATTTGTAATTTTTGAATGAGTGAAGATAGAAAAAGAAAATTCAGGCTACATCCGACAGCCCTTAAAGAAATATGAATAAGCGTTTGTCACTTTTTAAAAAAGGTAGAAAAAGGTTTCAGAAAGGGAAAAAATAATTTTTTAAAAATACTTAATTTTTTTTTTAAAAACTCACTTTTTTCGCACCAAAAAAAATTTAACAGCTCAACAAAGAAATTTCTACTTTTAAAAGTTTTAGAAATTAAACAAAAAAGTGTTTCATATTAATGAAATGCATCAAAAATTTTTAACAGATTTTATATTAAACTTAAAACTAACTTTAATAACTCTCTTCCTCTTCTTAGCGTTTAAATGCCTTTAAATATTGCTTCGTTTCGATTTAAAACTTTTAGATTTAAAGGAAAAAAAATCAAAACCAAAATAGAAAATAAAATTATTTTTTAAAGTACCCTTTTGGCTATAAAAAAGCATCCAACTGTGATTACTGAATAAAGTAATGAAGTAAATTTTTAGCATTTTCTCTAAAAATAAAAGAAAATAACAAGAACAAATGGAAAATCATACAAAACAAATAGTTTGGGTGAATCTGTAAATTTGTATTTTCAATTTATGCAAATGCTTTTGCATGTTGGAATTTTTAAACCAAAAATAAACCAACATAAGCACAAGACTCAATAGTGTGTAAATGGAATAACATGCGGAATAAAAAATGCAATAAAATAGTGTTGCCAACACATTAATCATATAATATGACTAATTTAAAACTAAAAAGAACTAAATAAAAATATTAATAATTCATTGCTTTGATAACGTGGTTTTTAAAAATTAAGGGCGAAAATGAATTCTGCTCGGCTAGTATCGGTGAAAAAATTTTTAAATTTAAAATAGTTTTAAGGAAAAAGTTTTAATACAAAATCAGTATTTGAAATATATTTAAAATTTAAGGAATTTTCACGAAAATGCCCCTGAAAAATTAAATTGCTTCAATGTTATTTTAACATGACAGCTCTTTCTGTAGAACTGATAGCAATACACGAATGAATAATTTTCATAGTTAAATGCAACTATAACAACACAAACAACCTTAGTATTTACGAAAATACCGTTTTGTAGTATTAAAAAAAGACTTTTTCTTATTTATAGATATAAACGTTTAAAACAGAAAAAAGTAAAAAATATTCAAAAGCACAATTTTGGTTAAATTTCTCCATATTCAGTTAAAGTTTCCGTCTTTTGGTTTTGTTGCATTACAACTTCAACCCGTTCTTGTTGTAGCCGTTACAGTTTTTTGAATGTTTTCTTCGAAATTTCGAGAGTAGAAAAAATTAATAGCCTGTTTCACGATGTCGAAAGAATGCTTTCGTTCGCATTCTAGGCGAAAGAAAACTTATTTGGGTTTCACTAAAGTATACTGTAAGCGAACGTTTACTCGAAAGACAAGTCGAACGAAAACGTAAGCGTTTTCATACAAAATTAGGTTTCCCTATGTCGAACGCAAGCTAAATATGCGAACGTAAATGTCAAAATCAGTCACTTGGAATTTTGCTTTCGAGTGGCATTAAAGTTTGCAGTTTTTACTGTAAATTGAAGTCCACTCTATATTAAAATGCCACAAAATTAAAGTAAAATATGTTCTAAAGTGCTATTGATTAAAATATCATATTTTTTAAAGCAAAAGTTAAACGAACTTTGATTTTCAAAAAAAAAACTACAAAATTTTGTAAATTTTAATTATGAATTGTTTTCAGTGATGTCAATTACGCCGAATTTTTAACTAATTTAAAGCCACTTGTAGGAGTAAATAAACAAAAAATAGCAAATTACCATTCAATTTTACAAAAAATTAACTGATTGCATCTCTTTTCTTGTATTTTTGTTTCCTGATTATCTGGTGTGATTGTTGCGGGCGGGCTAAATACATATTCATGAAGTACCGTTAGAAACACACGATTGTAAACTAATGTTGTGCATATATGATCTCAAGATAATTTGCAAAATTATTTTGATAATGTTTACATTTCACTTTCATTTTATTGTTCTTATTAAATATATTATTTTCCCCTTTTTCAAAATTAACCAAAAATCAATGCACTTCTTAATGTGGGTTTTTACAGAATTTTACGCTTATAAAACTATAAGCATAGCTAAATTCTAATATATTTATATTTTTTAAATGAATTAAAACCATAAAAAGTTATAGGATAAATGAATGACAAATTTTTTCTATATATCGTCATAATTGCATAGCTATGTGATATTTTGTAAATTAATATGTTAAAAAAAACAATAATCCAAAATTCTGGTTATAAATACATAAAAAATTCAAAAAAATTACTTCTTTGATTATAAAAACAAAACATATCAAAAGATTTTGCTTATCTTAAAAACATTTATTTAAAAATATGCAAAATGAAACTTATATTGTTATAGAATGATTTACCTTTAGTAGGAAATACGGGATTCATCTTGAATGAATCTTATGATACTTAAGAAAGAAGTCCCCTTAATAATAAATTTTTTCTTATAAGTAATAAGTTCCCATAAAAATGAAGTACTGAATGCGACATTTTTGTAGCTAAGCCATGGTATTAATATCCCAAAAACCTAGGACTTGGTAATATTATCTTATGTCAATTTTAACATAAAAAAATTTACACATTATTGAAAATTATTTTTTTCCTGTCTCTTAGTGCCTTACAATTTAAGAATGATAGCATCACTGCTTTATGTATTAAAATTTGACTAATTATGAAAGTAAGTGCCTACCGTTGGGAGGCAAAAAAATTTGTTACGTAAAAAGACACTTTTACAAAACTTATAGCAAAACAAAAATTAATAATTTTTAATCTACACGTTAAAGGGAAAAACAAATTTTTAAATTTAAAATAGATTTGAAGTATTAATTTTAATAAAAATTTCGTTTAACAAACCTATTGCAAATTTAAAAATTATTTATGCATATGCCCCAAAGTATGTAAGCATTTTATTATTTTTATTTTTCTCTGTCAATAACAAGCCCGTAAGTAAAGGCGAACGAAAGCTGTCGAAATAGTGAAACCCAAATTGACTCGAAAGTGAGTGACTAGCTTTCTTTCGTATAGGTTTTCGTTCGACATCGCAATAAATGATAGCTTTCAAAGTGAAAAAAATAGATTTTTTAAGGAAGAAAAATTTTTTGAATTATTTTCCTTTTTTATTACCATTTTGTTTTGCCAAAATGTTCTTAAGCAAATCCTTTTCTTTGTTTAAACAACATCAAGAAGTTTCACTGTAGGACTCTTCTACTTTGTGGTTACTTTGTTGCTTTTGATTGTGTTGTAAAGGACACAAAATAATTATATGACATCACTTGGTCACTACTTGATTATTTGTTTTGACACTTAATTTGCATTTTGAAGTATTTGGTCAAAGCAAAGGATCTAACAATTGTAATAACAGACGTCAGATTAAATGTGTTTGTCTAGAAGTGTTATTGATTAATAATTGTTAAATATGTGGTTCAATTATATTTGGCATAAGTCACTCCATTGTAACATATCTGATGTTGTGAGTAATTGTAAATGCTTATAACGGCCAAAAAAAGAACGGTCTGAGATCCAACTCGAATCAGTATTACTTCCTGAGCCCTCAAAAGCGGCTAATGGGTAGTAGTTTATAAAAAGTATATTTTTTTTTACCTTTAATTGATTAGTTTGTTTAATATCATAAATTTTTTTCTTGGCCTTTCCAAAGAGTTTAATCTTTTTTTTTCATTTTTTGCATTGTTTTGTAAATAGTATGTTTCTTTGGTTATGGTAGTGGTGCCACAATACGTCTGCTGTTAAGTAGATAAGCCTATTAAACTAATGCCTCTTTAAAATATTGGCTGGCAAAAACGTCTGGCATTATTTTGTTTTTTTTTTTACAAATGTAAATACATAAGCGGCTAATGAATATGTTTAAGTAAAGTACAAGTCCGTTATACTTAAATTAAAAAAAGGACAAAGAAATACTTTTATTTAAAAAAAAAAAAGTTAAGGTTGAACTATAAAAAAAATTTTCATGGGCAAATTTTGTGAATAGACGTAATTTTGAAATATTTATAATTTCAAAAAAATAATATTTAACAATTTCTAGCTTTTTTTTAACTTTAAAAATCCAATTTAAATACTTTTATTAGCAACTCTTTGTTTAAAGTTATCCTAAAAGTATGCTTTAACTTAAGTACTTAAAAAACAGTAACAAAACTAAAAGCTTTAAACCTGTACATTATGCAACCGGATATAGGAAACCATTTAAGAAATACAGTAGACTTCCTACAAGAAGTACATATACAGTTCTTGAACAATAAAAATCCAACCAAAGAAAACATTTATAAAATGTTTTTTGTTTACTTTTCATATCAAAGTACTCGAACAAAAAAGAACACCAACTCTACTCAAAGTCTAATGACCCGTACTAGATGTTCTACTTTTCGACAAATATTTAGTTTATAAAATTTTTTATCTTTTGCAAAAAAAAAAAAAAAAAAAAAATAGCGATATAAAAGTAGCTTTTGTTCATTTGCTTTTCTTTAGTTAGGTTTGGCATATAAAAAACTAAAAACACCATAAAAGCCCAAAGTACCTACGTGAAAATTAAGAAAACTATAGAACGTTAAAAAAAAGAAGAGAACAAACCGACAACAACAGAGAAAATTCATGCAGTGAACTGGTGTTAGGTTTTCTTTTTTTTGACAAGTTATTTTTGAAAAAAAAATTTAAAGTTTTATTTTGTATATACATATGTATGTATATTAAATTCATTTTTGGAGAATTATTAAAAAAAATGTTCGTTATTCTTCACCGGTCTTTTAAAATTTTCAAAATTTTAATTTAACTGTCATTAAAAAAACACACAAAGTTTACAATTTCATGTTTAGGCAGCCATGCACGTTTTGATTATGGTACAATTATCTTACAAGAAAAAGGTAGTACGGCAGCAACCACAGCAAAGAAACCCCCAAATGCATGACAATGTCAAAATGAGGGGAGTTATTATGTAATTCGATTCAAATCAAAAAGTCTTTCGAAAGCAATTTTCTATTCGAAAGGCAAATCGTATTATCTAATACTTTTAGGGTTTGGTAAGCCTGCATTTCGAATAGAAAATTCCTTTCGAAAGCCTTTTTGATTTGAATCGAATTACATATGTAATAACCCCCCAGGTTATTGTTTTAAGAAAAATTTTTGCTTTTATTATTTTAGCTTAAAACAAAATTAATAATGTTTAACCGTCAGTAGTTAGTGTTGCCAGAGAGACTTTAAAATAAAAAAAACATAGAGTATTTAGAAAATTGAAACTTTGTCTGGTTTCGTAAATGCATACTACTCGGCTGGTATCGGTGAAAAACTTCTTTTTGTAAATAAAGTTTCTTTCAACCTTAATGAAAAATATAAATTTTTTTTTATAGTAAAACAAATTTAAAATATAAACTAAATAATTAAAGCGAAATTTTTTATTAATTATTACCTTCACCATTTAGCAATAACAGCTAAACTCTTTGCGAAACGATCAACATTTTTATTCCTTCTGCTTTTTCTATTACTGTTGTAACATTATTCTTATAATTTAGTATTTTTGGCCACAAAATCAAAAATATATTTTATCATATCTGACTGCTGTCATGTTACTGTCTATTTAGAAATAATGTTTTTCTTTTTAGTTATCTCTTACATTATCTGTAAATGCAGTGGGCAGCACTTTGTTGCATCCATTACACATAAGCATGTAGCTTAAGGCGATTGGTTTTGCTACAATATTTCTTTAAAGGTCTGTTTGAGCAAACAATCTTTATTAACTTTTTAAAAATTTGGAACGGATTATTTATTGTCGACAAAAATGATTGAAGTTATTTTCAAGCGTTTGTTCTCATTTAATTTGATTTAAATAATGTAAAAAGAGAAACATTTGAATTGAACTTATTTCTTAAAGCGGAAATGCTCTTGGACTCATCTTTCAAAGATTTCATATTTAATGCAAAAACTATTCTCTAAAAATTTTCCGCCCCTCAAAAAGTTGGGGATTTATGTAAAAATTATTCTCCAAAGAGTTTACCTTCCTTGGACCACGCCTACATGTATTGACTTAAGTTGGTTAAAATCTGTTTTCCGAAGCAGAGTTAAATCTTGATCGTAGCTGTAACACTACCTCTAGAAAATACGAGATTTATTTTAAGCCTTCAATATGGCTTTGTTGACAAGAAATTTTTCAGGTTTGGCTGTATGCTGTGCCTTCAGCAGGAGTAATTATAGGTTGCTTAGAGGTTTTTTAACTTACGTCAATAATTGGGAAAATTGTAATTAAAAATTTTAAAATAAGTTGTCATTATATCATAGGTTACAAAGTAGAAAGGGGTCGTTATCAATATTATTTTAAATCATAAAATAACGACCTTTTGGCAAAGACCTTAGTAGTTACATTTGTAAAAGTCAATGAAAAAATTGTATTTTGGAATAAATTTTTTTTATTTTGAATTTAATTTATTTTCGTTTTTCGTAAGTAAATTTTTGTAAACACATTAGCTAGGGGGGGCAGTTAGGAATTTTGACCAAAAAATAACTAGCACTTCTTTGCCTCCAATATTACTTTTTCACTTTGTAGGTAGCCAAAGGTTTTTTATGTGTTTCTTATCAGCATTATTTTTATAATAATTCAATTTTATGTGTCAACTGTGTCAATATTAGGTGTATTCCAAGTATTTATGGGCATGTTCGAGCATGTGAGAGTAAAAACAGAATTAACTCTCTCCATTTATTAAATTTACTCAAAATCTTCTGGAACCAAAAAAAATGTAATATTGTTATTGATACATCTTACTTTTTAATTTTTAACTCAATTAGGCGATTTTAGTCTTCAAAAGTTAAAACTAAAGCATGTGTATCACTGGTAACACACACTTTTTTTATTAATCTATAAAGGGAAACTCTTTTTATATATAAAATTATAGAAACACAATACAAATACTTTACGGTTTTAAATAATTTGGAAGAGCTTTCCAATATTGTCTGAATCAAAATTTTTATACATGTAAATAAAAAACAGCTGATAATAATTTTCATGCACAAACTTACTCAAAGAAAAAGTTTGTGCAAGTTTGTGCATGATGAGAACTCAAATTATTCTCTCATAAGCATTCTCTCATGCACAATTTTTGTTATATGGAACGTTTTTTGGTAACTTTGTGCAATTTTGGGTAAGTTTTATCAAGTTTGTGCATTTTCTGGAACACACCTATTGTATACACAAGAAAGTAGTTAGTTTTAATTTTTTTAATTTTGGTAATACAGCCAGGTTTTTGTTCGTAGAAGTCTTTTCTCTTTTGGGGTGATGAACTTTAATAGGGCACATTTGAATTAATAAAAAACTGCGAATTTCAATATTTAAGTAGTTGGGACGTTTTACGTTTTAGGTAACTACTACTCTTTAATTTAAAAGATGCCAGACATTATAACGAATGTGTAAATAAGTTTTCAGTCTTACCAAGCAAAAACTTGGAAGTGATTGGGCATTATAAATTTCTTACTTTTCAACTGCTATTGCATACCGTCTGTATTACTTAGCAGTTGTTAGGTAATGAGTTATTTCTTGTCTAAATTTCAGGCAGATAGTTTGAGTTTGACAATTTCTTAGCTTGTTCTAATTTAGTAGTTTAAGCCAGTTTTAACCAAAACATTAAAAAAACAATTTTAAATGCAACAATGAGTAACTGGGGTTCCCAGGAATAGGTTATTTTAATGCCAATAAAGTATTGGCTTATGTAAGTCCCTCTTTGTAAGTACTTATTTAACTTCCTCTTTGTAAGCGATCATGGTAAGTACTTGCCTTCAATGTCATCGCCATGTTAAAATAATGGGTTAAAATGCTAATGAGTAAAGATTTTTGGATTTCAACTCATTACAAATCAATGTTAGTTTTTGCTGGGTAGTTACTGGTGTCATTAAAATTTAGCATCATATGATTTTTGTTTGCATCAATTGACACAACAGGGTACAATTAAAAATTATAACTCAAAATGCAATTACATAAACCAGCATTTTATTAACTTGGTAAGAGCATAAGTAAGCTATCAAGGAGAGTTAAAATAAATAAAAGAAACATAATGATCCATGATTTTTACGCCAATAAATATTAAGAACTCTGCACGTATTTTAAAAATTAACACGCCCGCACACAACGAAACCTCAACATTTTTTCAGCTAAGTGAATAGAAAAGAGTAAGTGTCATAAAATAACATTTTTGTGACATTATTAAATTTATGACGCAACGAAATTTATTACCAAAACAAACAAAATGCTCACATGGAAGTTGAAATTATGATAGAAATGTCATTGTTTGTTATGACAGCTCTTGTTATTCATTAGTTAAATTGAAAGGTTTCAATTTGAAAGCAGAATATTTTATGTTTATTTTTTCCACTTAAAGAGTTTGATTATAAATATTTCAATAACGAAATATTTTTACAAACTGAAACAACCACAACAAATAACCAGAATTGTTTTTATGGTGTTTTATATAAGAATGAGGGGAAAAATACATCACATATGTATGTGTGCAGACACAGTGGCTGATGTTAAATCTGAAATAAAATTTTGCAAAAGGGATATTATCATCATATGTCGCAATAATCTGTTAAAGCATAAAAATAATTATTAACAGGCTTTAATTTTACTACAGTAAGAGTAACAGAAATCTCTTTTGAAGGAATACATTAACAATAATATGCTTAGCAAAGGTACTTAAGGTACGGATTTTCATAATCAGTACATTTTAACCGGAGTAGTGTTTTTGGCTGTTAACATCAGCTGTTGAACTTAGGTTAGGTTAGGTAGAACAGGCAGCCGTTGAAAGAAAGGATACAGCTCACTTGGGTCCGATTAATTCGGTCCCTTTGTGTTACCTGGAGAGGCAGATAGAATAGGTTAAGATGGAAGGAAAGAAGAAATTTTTTTAGAAAAGGATAAGAAAGAAAGAAATAACAGAAAATGAAGCAAACTTACCAGGGTCTCTGGTGGGAATCGAACCCACAACCCCCAGACTGGTAGACTCGTGCACTTACCACTGATCTACCGGGGCACCACTGATCTACCGGGGCTGTTGAACTTACATGTTATCCAAAAAGGCAAACGGAGTTTCTTACAAATCTAAAAAAAGATTAATTTCCTTTGCATTTCTGTATAACATGCCAGTTTAGATGATGTAGCTGGTTTTAAAAATGCACTCTATTCGGCAAAATATTATCGGTAGAAAAACTTACTTTTTCAAATGAACTTTCTTTCAACATCAGTTGAATATATTAATTTATTCTGATTAAAATGAAACTTAATTAAAAACTAACTTAATTAAAAGAAATAAAATGTAATTTAAAAGAATTTTCCAATTAAAAAAAACGATAATTATTTATTTGTCGTTAAAACTTAAATTGAAAAGGAGAGATAAAAATCCTTTGAAATAGATTTTTTGGTCCTTTTGCATGAATGGTAACGATATAAATTTTATGACAAATAAATGAAACTTTTGAAATCAAGTAGGAGTCATTCATCAGAGAAACAACAAAATAAGTTCCTCCAAAAAGGTGCAAAAATTTTTTATGCATGTTTATAGAGTTAAACCATTTTAATGGAGCAGCCCATAAGTAATATTTTATTTATGATATGACACATACAAACAATAATATGTGTTGTATGCCTAGGGTGACAATTTATTTCTTTTTCAAAATCAGTACGCTTTTTAGTTTTTATAGTCTAAGAACCACCTTCAACCGAATTTACCAAAAATCACTTCCAGAGTCGATTAAAACTTTTCCGTCCGTCGGAGTGTCTATGTATTCTTGTAAGAAAATATTTGATTCGGAAAATAAATTCTTTTGGGGAGCTGTCGATCGACTTAAAACAACATTTGAAAGATTTAAATAATTTTAATACATTTTTGGTTGCTATAAAATCACATTACTATCTAGTTTTCCTTAAATTTAACAAAATTTTTAAGAAAAAGCATTTGAATTTCAATTTATCTTGAAAAATCAGTACAATCAGTACATTTTTAAATAAATCAGTACGTTTCAGTACACAAATTTTTAATCAGTACATTAAATGAAAAATCAGTACATGTACTGATGAAATCAGTACGAATGGTCACCCTATGTATGATTGAGTTTTGTACGCAGCTTATCAGCAACACAAAAATGTCTGTCTTTTGTTGTTGTGATTTTACTATTAAAGTACCTTTTTGTTGTTATTATTGCTCCCTGCCACCAGTTAACTAATATTTGAATGTATGAAGAATAATGCTGAAAAGTGTGCAGAAATATGGTAAAATGTAGAATGAAAAAAGGAGTCAGAATGCCGCTGATAACAGTTACCTCTTGCCAATATTGTTGTTGTTGTTGACGGCCTATGATGTTTGGTGACTAATAGATGATGAAGATGACGATGACGATGGTTATACAAACGGCCTTTTGTAGTTGATGACATTTTTTATTTTTATTATAATTTTTGTTGTCGTTTCTTTTATTTATCTCTGTCTGAGTCTGTGACTGCACATAAATTGTTTACTCTTCATATGTTTTTAGGTAAAATTTTATGTCTGCATAACTTTTATCCAAAAATATGCTTTTATGTTTAAACTGCTTTTTATAGTGAAAGGAAAACACAAAGGATCTATGTATTTACCTCCCAAGCTCTCGAGTTGCTGCTGCTTTATTAAAACATTCGTTTTATTTTGTTAAATAAAAATGTTTATTTTATTTTGCTTAAATGTGTTTATTGTATCATTGTGGTTTGTCTCGGTCTATGAATAATTTCGAAAGATTCGTGTCTGATTTGTTTAATCGTTTGAGAATATTTTTTTTTGATGACTGTCCATGAACTAAATTTTAAATTTTCCTTGAACTTTGAAGTAAAGCAATAGTGTATTTGGAAAAATTTAATATTAGTCCTAACTTACAAATTATATATTTACTTTCATGTCAGTTAAATAGGCGATGTTTACTACCAAAAACACTACTACAGTTCAAAGAGCACTAGTAATAAAATTCCGCAGCTGGTTTTGAAAATGCATTCTACTCGGCTAGTATCGGTAGAAAAATTTGCTTTTCCAAACACAGTTTCTTTTAACATAAGCGAAAAATAATAATTTATTCCAATAAAAAAATTCAAATATGAACTTAAGCCAAAATAAAAAAAAGCATAAATTAGTCCTAAAATAAATACTTCAACGAAAAATAAAATTACAGGCCTAAATTTAACAATCAGGCAAAGAGCACATCTTTCTTACAGAAGTGAATGACTTTGGTATCGTAGGAAATTTAGGGAAGAGGTAGCTGGCCATTTCTTAAAGAATTGAGAAGAAATCGGCAAAGAAGAGCCTGATTGAGAAAGAGGACAAGACCAAACATTGTGAAATCCAGCAAATGCAGCGTCAAGTTGGCTCCTTGAAAAATGGTCTTAATGTAAAAAATGGCCTTATTAAAACAAAAATTTTAAAGTCCCCCTACCTTCCGGAATAAAAAATGACCCCAAAAAAAACAGACAAAATGGTCTAAAAAAATTAACAATTTTTAAAGGGAAGTGCACACCCCACTTTTTGCCTTAAAATAGAAACTAGTAATATGCCTATAAAGTTTTATAAAAATCGGTTCAGTAAAAGGCACGGTATTCAGATTTTGGTTGGTGCAGTAGAAGATTCTATATTTAGATATAAATTGTTGTGGGTGTGGTACTGCCTATTTTAAAAATATATTACCTATAGCATAAACCCTAATAAGAAGTGCCAACGCTCAAAATAAATGAAAATTGGTTTTGCCACTTAGGTGTAAATGTATGAGAAACAAAAAAACAGTAAACGTTTGTATAGGAAACACGATTTTTTTTTTGACATAACAATATCCTGTGGATATAATAACATTAAAAAAAAATGAACAAAATCAGTCCAGCCGTTCCTAAGCAATACTCGACAATTCATTTTTGTTAATAATTATTTCAACTTAATTTTTTTATATAAAAATTTAAACTTTATATTTCTTTATATTCAAATTATAAAAAAATAAGGAAAAATTATTAAAAAGAAAAAAAAATTATTGCCTTAACCTGAAATTGAGCCTGGTACTTTCCGATTGTTAGGCAGACACTCTACCGCTAGACCAACAGGGCATTGTATCTTCGATTATTGATATATATTTTTCACACTTAAATAAATATGTGATTAAGACAATTAAAGTTTAAATTAAACATATTTGCAAAGCTAGCTTGTTTGTCGGCAGCTATTTCCGTGTTGTTTGCTGGTTAAACTTTAGCACGTTGGCGTATGAATCTTGACTAGTGGTTGTCAGTGCTAATTGGGGAAAAATTATAGTGGGTACTTTTCCCGGTTATAAAGGTATCAAAAACAAGGTCACCTCTATAGTTAGCAATGTGATTTCCCACGCAATTGCTGCAGTTATTTGCCCTATGGAGACCTTTTGTTTGTCGCACTTGGATGTAATACGCACCTCCACACACGACACATATAGAAGGACACTTTTAATAAGTTTCAGTATAAATAAATAAGAAAATTAGGGCATTAGTACAATGAAACATAATTAAATCACACATGTAATTGCAGAAAGCTCTTGAAATGCCTAAGTTCATTTTAGCTTTAGAAATTCAATTGCTATAAGTTATAATTAAAGGAGGCTTCTTATCTGAATGTGTTAAGACTTGTTAAATATCCTACTTCCCAATCAGTGATGACAATTTAAAATATTTAAAGGTTACATAAGAAAAAGATCTAGAGCTTAATTTGTAACTTTAATTTTTGAAATTATTTTTAAATGCTCTCATGTATATTTTAAATTGCGCTTTAGCATTTTTCAGAGAAATCGACCTTTAAGAATTTAATAAATTCTTTTTGAATTAGATCAGAAGTATTCACAAACAGTTGTGTAATTTTTTAAAACGCAATCAAAAAAAGCAGCTGGGTAAACAAAAGTTAACAAAATTGTAAGTTTTTAAAGACAAAAACAAAAGGGAAATATGTAGATATGTTTAGCTAAGGTTAATCTTTGTTACACTAGGCTTATCAAATGGTTTGAGCTATTATTGAACTTATAAAAACAATTTTTAGTTTATTGATAGTCACTTGTCTGCACAAATATTATTCTTTTGGGAAAGAGAAGTTTCGGTATATATGGGAAAAAGTTAATATTGCTTTGAATTGTTTTAACCACATATGAAGGGGCATAGCCCAGTAAAAAAATATATGGTTTTAAGAAGCTCGTAAGGGAGGTAAGCGCTATTAATGCGCTTACCGTTACATCTTACTAAAAAGCAGCGAAATAAGTGAAAATCATTGAAATGACTTTTTTATTAGTTAAGGCAAAAAAAATTAAGAGCTTACTCTTATCCCTTACAGGGAAGCAGGATGTATTGCGAACGGCTTGGATTCGGCAATGATAAGCGAGCTTATCCGAGTTTATGCCGAGTTTATGCTTTGAGTTCACAAATTAAAAAGAGGCATGAATAAAGTGCTTCTAGTAAGCAACATAGCTGCAGACTTTAACAAGCATGAAAGAGGCGCTTACTGAAAACTTTTATTTCACATCTAAATGTAAGCAGTGAAAATGCGCTTATTTTTTAAAAAGGTAATGCTTCCAAGTGGGAATTCGCCATATAAAAATCATGCCTCTTATAAGCAGGTTTGTAAGGGGGAGTTTAGCTTCTCTCCCTTACATACCTGCTTACAGGTAAGCATCAATTTTTACTGGGAGATAACACACAGTCAAACACAATTTAGAAGGTCCATGTTTTCGTAGACAGTTTGTATACACTTGGTACTGAGCATCAATGCCTAAAAATCAAAATTTTTGAGTTGACTTTGAGATTTTTGACTCGAGATTTTTTTATATAAAGAAAGAAGTGGATGCTCTATTACATAATTGGCATTTACTCGAAAACTAGTTTCCCGATTTAATTAATAAAACACAAGAGGATGGGAAACAAAATAACCTTTAAATAACAGTATTATAGTTTTAAAAATATTTTTAAAGTTTTGTTAACAAAAGAATTATATAATAAAAAAAAAATTCCATATGAAGAAATATTTAAATTTTATTTAAGAGAAACCACTTGGGACAAAGCTAAGTACAGTTAAGCAGCTTCAGATAGCTGTATGTTAAGTTTCTAGGTGATGTTGCCAAATCAACAATTACTCATAACCAATAAGATAGGACTGTATCCGATTTCTTGTAATTAAATAAGTTTCGGCCGGCCTTTTTCACAAGGGCAGTCATTTTTTTATTCAAATATATACGCATGGAGTTCAGCCAGTCTATATAGCTCAAGCTCTTTATGAAAACTGCCTCTTGAATAATCCAATATTGGAAAAAAATAGCGCGCTTTTCGGAACCAAAAGTTTTCGAGTTTTAGTGCGGCCACCTTTAGGTAATTTACATACGTTTTGAAAAACCAAAACTACTTCCAAACGATGTTGAAAATAATTAAAACTTAAATGATAGAACGTAATAACAGCTATTAAAGACAACTATGTTCATTTATATCGTTACCTTAATATAGATAGGCGCTAACTCGTATTTTCTTAAGTTGGGTTTGTTTTGACTAATTGTGATATACACGCAGATCTTTTGTCTAAATTACAAAAAATCTGGGCTTGTAAAAAAAAGAGTTAAGGCCTTTTTGTATTAAGGTAGCGATATGTATCTGGATTAACAAATATGGGCATTTCCAGGATAAAGAACGCGACATTCGTATGCCTTTGAATTGGACAAAATATATAAAGAAATCTCAAAAGTTGGTTTTTTATATTCATTTAAAGCATTTCAGTGGCAATAACCAAAACGGAAAACAAAAAAATATTGTAAAGTTTTTGGTTTTTTATAAACGAGCGGAAGGGCACGCGATAAAAAATGGAACTTACTTTTGACTGCATTTAGAAAAATGTATTAATTTGCGAATTTGAATTTAATTTTAAAAAGTGTTTTTTTAGTTTATAAAAGACTAATTTCGCTTTCTAAAAATAGACGTAAAGCATATCGGCCTTATTAATAAAAATTTTCTTATGCTTAATAATGGATTATTTGACAAATTCTCAATGAAATTATTGTCAAAAAAGTCCTTGAAACTATTTTATTTTTTAAGAAAAGGACATTAAATATTTAATTTCGTTTTATTTTCACTAGTTATAGTATGAAAGGGCACGCGCCATTTGTAACGCGACAAAATTTTCCAACCTATTGGAATAATAAAATTATTATTTTTTTATCTTAAAAGTGCATTTAGTACGTAATAGAAAAATTTTATAAATTTTTATTTACATATTTACGTAACATTTAGCATAGTATAAGGTATAGTGTGTCGGTCTTCTTCACTGTGGAACAGTTTGGCCATAAATAACTTTTTCCTAGCATATTTTGGATTTTTTAAAATAGTTACATTAAGATAGTTATATTTAATCTGCAACTGAAGTCAGCCTAGAAATAACATCAACAAAGCAAATATAGTAAAGGACGCGACACACTTTCACAAAAAAAAACAAGTAAGAGCGCTATATTCGGCTGTGCCGAATCTTATATACCCTTCACATTGACCTTTCGACATCCCAAACTTTTTTTATTTTTAACCATTTTTTTACTTATGAAATATTTCTAATATTTAATTAGGAGTCGGTGTCATTTTTTAACGCTCCACGGGTGACGGAGAAGTTGTAGGGGTTTTTATCCTAATTTTTACAAATTTTATATGGCAACCCACTTAGAGGGTGGAGATAGGGGTTTAGTATATTTTAGGAATATGTTTGGGAGGGCAAACTAATGGGGGTCGGTCGTACACTTTATTGCTCTAAGGCCAACTCTGAAGAAGTTGTCGGCATTTTATCATTTTTGTAAATTTTGTATGGCAACCCCATTAGGGCGTGGAGATAGGGGGTAAGTATGTTTTAAGAATATGTTTGGGAGGGCAAACTAATGGGGGTCGGTCGTACACTTTATTGCTCTAAGGCCAACTCTGAAGAAGTTGTGGGCATTTTATCATTTTTGTAAATTTTGTATGGCAACCCCATTAGGGCGTGGAGATAGGGGGAAAGTATGTTCTAGGAATATGTTTGGGAGGGCAAACTAATAGGGGTCGGTCGTACACTTTATTGCTCTAAGGCCAACTCTGAAGAAGTTGTGGGCATTTTTACATAATTTTTGTAAATTTTGTATGGCAACCCCCTTAGGGCGTGGAGATATGGGGTAAGTATGCTCTAGGAATACGTTTGGGAGGGCAAACTAATAGGGGTCGGTCGTACACTTTATTGCTCTAAGGCCAACTCTGAAGAAGTTGTGGGCATTTTATCATTTTTGTAAATTTTGTATGGCAACCCCATTAGGGCGTGGAGATAGGGGGTAAGTATGTTCTAGGAATATGTTTGGGAGGGCAAACTAATAGGGGTCGGTCGCACACTTTATTGCTCTAAGGCCAACTCTAAAGAAGTTGGGGGCATTTTAACATAATTTTTGTAAATTTTGTATGGCAACCCCCTTAGGGCGTGGAGATAGGGGGTAAGTATGCTCTAGGAATACGTTTGGGAGGAAAAACTAATGGGGGCCTGTGATACATTTTTTTCCTCTACGGGCGACTTCGGGGAAGTTGTAGCGGTTTTTACCTTATTTTTTTTAAAATTTTGTATGGCAACCATGTCAGGGGCTGGAGATAGAGAGTAAGTATGTTCCACAAACATGTTTGGATGGAAAAAATAATTTGGGTCGGTCTTACATTTTACCTTTGTAGGAGAACCCTGGAAGCCGTAGGAGCGATTTTAAAAATGTTTAAATTAAGCTTTGTATGGCAACGCTGTTATATGTATGAACACTTATACTAATAAAATTTTTGGTTTGGGTGTGTTTCAATAATATCAACATGACTGATTCTGTTTTTTTTGTTGTTTTTTGTTGTTTTTTATTATTACATGTAAAAGTATGTTCTTTGTTGTTGTTGTAGACTCAAAAAACCGAGGTAGTCGTGGTTTTTTGCTTATATCTCGGTCATTTATCGGGAGATTTTGCTGAATTTCAATACCGATTTTCTCGCGACTATCTGTGACAGTTTGAGACCACATTCGGGTCTAAGCCATATCGGGGGGCTTCAGAAAGTTGATTTCAACCATAACACGGACAGACGGACAGACGGACATCGCTTAATCGGCTTCCCTATCTATAAGGATCCAGAATATATATACTTTATGGGGTCCCAAATGGATAATAAAGGAATTACAAACGGAATGAAAAACTTATATATACCCTTATCACTTATGTGAAGGGTATAATAATACATTTAATGTGGTAATTTTACAAAATGTTTTTTGTTTTAGTTAAATGCATTACAACGCACGCGGTCTATTATTAGAAAAATTAAAAATTTTGCTTTAATAGGAATTATTTAAGTAGTTTCTTATCCAATTGTCTTAACTTGTCGTTGTTAGAGGAACTCCATATTCAAAATTCAATCCAAGGATAGACTTTCAATAAATTATTACTAAAGAGAAAACATTTTCAAAAGTAATGAAGATACTAAAGATATGTATGTTCAGTTTGATTAAATGCTATTTATTATACTGTTAACAAAAATTATTTCTTTGTAAACATCTAAAATTACGATTTCGGTAGACTTGCCGCTGGAAACGCCCATATCGAAACACACATGATAAAGTCTAAAAGAATGTTAAAAAATTTGTTTTATCTTTTTCCGTAGTTAAAAAATGGTTTGTTGCGGATATAAATAGAAGTACATACTGCTAAGGTTTTATTCAGTTGTTTTCTTTCAATAGAAATTAATTATTACGATCACAAGTTAAAAAAATATTTTTTTTTTGAATTTCGGGCAAGTTCAATTATATATTTTTCAAATGGAAAACTTCAGAGGTGTAATTGCAGCTGGACTACTGGTAAGTTTAAAAAAAATGTTTGCGATAGTAAAGATATTAAAATATTATCTTTTTTCAGTTTGGCTTCTTTGTTTTTTATGCTAAAGCATGTATAAGTTTGAATGCCTTTAACACTCAAAAACCTCAAAAGACTTTAGATAATAAATACAAGATTGTATGTTATTTATCCTATACGCGTGGGATACCGAATGACATAAATCCTGATCTTTGTACTAATATCGTTTATAGTACTACAATTTGGGACATGTATAATTTTAATTTCAAATTTGATGATGCATCTGCTGATATTGAAAAAAAAGTTGTAACCGCTTTAAAAAAAAAAGGTATTAAAGTCAGCTTATATTTATATGGTCTGGAAAGTGTAAGCCTCTACAGGCGTTTAGTTAGACGTCCGGAATATAGAAGAAACTTTACTCAAAATGTTGTAACTTTCTTGCAAGAATGTGGTTTTGAAGGTTTGGAGTTGGATTTATCGTACTATTTTTGCAATGATAGACGTTGTCTTGATGATATTTGGAAAGAAAAACTTGAATTTCCTAAATGGGTGAAGGAACTTTCAGAAGCTTTTAAAAAGAATGGACTATTACTCTCTGCAGTTGTATCGAAAAGGAAATTAATTATAGATGGTGCATATGATGTACCTGAGTTAGTGCAATTTTTAGATTGGATTACGTTTGAAAATGCAGATATTAGTTTTAAACCTGAACGAAATACCGGTCATTTATCTCCTTTGTATTATCAGTATGATAATGCAACTGATATCCGTTTAAGCACTGTAAGTTGAATGAATTTTTTTTGAAAAAAAGTATAAAATTACAATAATTTTGTAATTTATCGGCTTAAAGAATCATTCTATAAATTATTGGATGCAAAAAGGTGCTCCTTCTCGGAAAATTGTTTTGAAAATGCCATTATTTGTTAGTTATTTTATTTTGGCAAATGCTAGCAATTATGGTTTGGGTGCCCTGGCTGACAGATATAGTGTTTCATTGGCATACTATGAGGTAAGAATTAAGGTGTAAGCGTGAAGGATATTCTAAACCTTGTATTTCTTTTTTTGAAGATCTGTAACCAAACCAAAAATAATGGTTGGGAAGTTGTACGTGACAAGAATGGTGTCTATGCCTACAAAGACGATCAATGGGTAAGCTATATGGACAAGGCCCTAGTAAATCAAAATTCTCAATTAGCGAAAGATATGAATTTGGGTGGTGTAGCGGTATGGTCATTAGATTTGGATGATTTCAGAGGTATTTGCGGAGAAGGAGCTTATCCTCTACTAACAGAAATAAATAATGTTTTGAGAAATTAAGCAAAGGGCCAAAAAAAAAGAGTGTAAACTATTTCTTTGATTTTGTTTTATCATAATTTATATAAAATTGCTTATTTACATCGCTGTTTTTCCGATGCTTTTATTTTCTTCTAATTACAATAAATAAAAAAATAATTATTTTATACCTTTTTGGCTATTGCTATTGCTGTTAATGTGGAATTTTCAATACGCAACAATAAAAGCGATTTCATAAGAAAATGCTAAGAAATGTGAAGCGGAACAATAATTTTTGGCAGCTGACAACCTTGGGCATTTTCTTGAGAAGTGTCAAATATTTTTTAAACCATAAGTACAAAATTGAAGTTTTACAGGGCAAATAAAATTTTTTTTCTGATATCTAATAATAACAAACGCGGGTTTCCTATTTAATTTTAAACATATAAACCCTAAAGTCAGTTATCCCTAAAGCATGCAATAGAGCTTATAAGAATTAAATATACAAAACTACGACTTACTAAAAATTGTAAAATTATATCGTTCATTAAATGCCAATTAAGAGCATAACATTTGGAATGAGTAAATAGAATGAAATTCTAAAAAGAATTTGAAAAAATTCCAACAAAAAGGAAAAATTTTAAAAAAGGGGGTGGGCGCTCGAGAATGGAAATCACAGAAAAAAATTAACACAAAAGTATTTAACTACAATTGGAAAAATATGCGATAATTAAAAATCAATCATGTTTGTTGTTTTTATTAGAGAGCAAAAAAGAGGCACAGCTGTTGCAGTAGAGTGGGGAGAGATTAAAAGCATAAGAGCTTAAAAGATACTTCTGTAAATTATAACAAAAACATTCCTATAAACATGCTCACACATTTCATATAAATTTTTTCTAATATTTTTATGCGGTTAAATACAAAATCAATGTCGTACAGATAATTATTTTCTATGCTTGTTAACCAATCTCCCCCTCTTCTGCGCCCACAACACAGAGCCTTCTGCATAGCTTTAACAACGCATTAAGGACAAAATAAAAAAGAAAATCTAGTTTTTTGCGTATTTTGAACAATTTTATTTCTTAAATTTCCTTTTATATTTTATCAGGCTAATTGGTTCAAATTTTATTGTGATAAGATTTTTGTTGAAGAAATAATTTGAAAAAGTTTAGTTTCCCGACACTAGCCGAGTGGAATGCATTTTCAGAGCCCGCTACAACTCCTCATCAGCACTCTTTGTTCGGTACTGAGCATTGGTAGTAAATATCTTCTATTTAACCCAAGTGTTAATTGAAATTTGAATACGGAAATACTAATTTGTATTTTACACATACTCTCATTAACAATTGTTAGTTCTTGGGTTAGAACGAAATTTACGGCCTGCCATTTTTTACATCATGGCAACACCTTTTCTTTTATTTATTCTTCCTCTCATCACTTTATGTTTTGCCTTATTCATCTCCATTTAGATGAGTATGAAGGCAGCATGCTTTTGCATGCATTAGTTTTGTCTCGCTTTTTGTTATATTTTTAAATTTTAATTTGCTGATCATCAGTCGTCAGCGAACTGTTGAATATATTTTTAACATTGCGGACGTATTTTTCATGTTACACCATGCCTAGTGTCATTTTTAATATTTAGTTTTTAGCGTATTTTGAACAATTTTATTTCTTAAATTTCCTTTTATATTTTTTTATTTTTTTTATTCTAACCCAAGAACTAACAATTGTTAATGAGAGTATGTGTAAAATACAAATTAGTATTTCCGTATTCAAATTTCAATTAACACTTGGGTTAAATAGAAGATATTTACTACCAATGCTCAGTACCGAACAAAGAGTGCTGATGAGGAGTTGTAGCGGGCTCTGAAAATGCATTCCACTCGGCTAGTGTCGGGAAACTAAACTTTTTCAAATTATTTCTTCAACAAAAATCTTATCACAATAAAATTTGAACCAATTAGCCTGATAAAATATAAAAGGAAATTTAAGAAATAAAATTGTTCAAAATACGCTAAAAACTAAATATTAAAAATGACACTAGGCATGGTGTAACATGAAAAATACGTCCGCAATGTTAAAAATATGTTCAACAGTTCGCTGACGACTGATGATCAGCAAATTAAAATTTAAAAATATAACAAAAAGCGAGACAAAACTAATGCATGCAAAAGCATGCTGCCTTCATACTCATCTAAATGGAGATGAATAAGGCAAAACATAAAGTGATGAGAGGAAGAATAAATAAAAGAAAAGGTGTTGCCATGATGTAAAAAATGGCAGGCCGTAAATTTCGTTCTAACCCAAGAACTAACAATTGTTAATGAGAGTATGTGTAAAATACAAATTAGTATTTCCGTATTCAAATTTCAATTAACACTTGGGTTAAATAGAAGATATTTACTACCAATGCTCAGTACCGAACAAAGAGTGCTGATGAGGAGTTGTAGCGGGCTCTGAAAATGCATTCCACTCGGCTAGTGTCGGGAAACTAAACTTTTTCAAATTATTTCTTCAACAAAAATCTTATCACAATAAAATTTGAACCAATTAGCCTGATAAAATATAAAAGGAAAAAAAAAAAAAAAAAAAAAGAAAATCGTTTATAAAAATGTAATCAAGGATAACGTAATGGACGGACCTAAAGAATTAAGTTGACTGGTACGGTAATTGATTCTGTTGTTTGTTATTAGTAATACAGTCTGGACAGCACATGTTTAACGTCCAACCTTAGTTGAAATCATCCATCATCGAAATATTGTGAAAAAAATAAATAAAACCAATAAGTGCAGCATATTGATGATGTGTATGATAAAGATTCGAAATTAGTACACATGATGGTAGAATAGAAATGAACGGAAGGATGAGAAGAAAAGGCAAAATTTACATTAAAGAAGTTGGAGAAGCAGATTTAAAAGGTAGTTAAACTGTGGTTTAATCAAACAAGAATGTAGTGTTTGCTGCCAGTATCGGGGGTGTTTTTTTAAATATTTTACGTCAATTTATTTATCATTAAATATTAAATAATGCATAATTACACAAACACACTTGATGTTGGTATTTAGTTGTCCTATAAAGTCTTTATGACGGTGTTTATAACCTACTAAAGTCCATGTTCTGTTGCATTTTTAAAAGTTTGCCATCATGTATTGCATATAATGTTTAGCTTGTCTAGATAATGTGTGCATGTGTGTGCCTGCGTATACAGGGTTGCCCATATTCGACGGACCCATCTGGCAACGCCATAACTTTTGACAGAGATGTCAGATCGCTTAATGACATACCGCATTTGAAGCGTCAGTCCAAGCAGATTTTTACCATGCAACAATACACGCGACGCGAGCGCTCTGAAATAGTTGAAATTTACATTCAACAGAACAAGTCAATTGTGAAAACTCAACGTGCTTTTAAAATATTAAAAAATGTGAGAAGTGCGCCTTCTAAGAACACCATTAAGCGTTTATACGAAAAATTTTTGACTGGTGAGGCTCTTTCTAATCCGAAGAGGCCAAATAAAAGTCGACCGGCCGAGAATATCGCTGCCGTACGAGCCAGTGTTGAGAGGTCCCCAAGAACATCCCAAAAACGCCGTTCTCAGCAATTGGGCATGGCTCGGTCCACTTTACAATGGATTATTCGCGTTGATTTGCATTTGTTCCCGTACAAAATTTTCAATTGACGCAAAGATTGTTGCCTGTGGACAAGCCTCGTCGATTGAAATGGGCCCAAAGAGTCATCGAAATGGTCGAAGATGACGAGCAATTTTGGAACAAAATTATCATGTCTGATGAAGCCCATTTCACATTGAATGGGACCGTAAGTAAGCAAAATTGCCGTATTTACGCCACTGAAAATCCTCAGGAGATTCAAGAAGTGCCTCTTCATGAGGAAAAAGTCACAGTTTGGTGCGGCGTTAGTGCGAAAACGGTCATTGGGCCGTTTTTCTTCCAAAATGAAAATGGCCATGCTGTTACCATCAACCAGGAGCGTTATCGCGACATGATGACCAATTTTGTTATGCCAATTATTCGTCGAAAGTGTATGAGGCAGTTCTGGTTTCAACAAAACGGCGCTCCACCGCACACAAGTCGCATGACAATCGATTTTCTGAAGAATTTGTTTCCGGGCCGTTTGATGTCGAAAAGTGGTGATTTGGACTGGCCACCGCGTTCGCCCGATTTGACGCCGCCTGACTTTTTCTTGTGGGGATATTTGAAGTCAAAGGTTTACGTTAACAAGCCAAGGACCGTAGAAGAGCTCAAGGACAACATTCAATAGACAATATTCCGGCCGAAATGTTGGCGAAAACGATGGAAAACGCTGCAAAAAGGGCATATTTGAGAGATATCATATTCAAAAATTGATGTAAACAAATCTACTTGGAACAAATTAAATGATTGAGATTGCCAACCGCCAAATTTTTATTTTTTTCTTTGATTTTTAAAAAAAAAATGGGTCCGTCGAATATGGGCAACCCTGTATGCAAGGATGTGTGCCTTCCCTGTATTTACCGCAAAATGTAATTAGCAGCAGCTGTTTTGTACACATTTTAAATGTCCTTTTAGAGACTGATGGAATGCTTTTTCCCTTTTAATTTATTTTTGTAAATATTAAAGGTCATTAGTTGGGAAGATGTTTTTCCAATGGCCACAATTGACCACAGGTGTAAATAGGAAATGAAACAATTTAAGAGCCAAATTGATTTTTTGAATTGGTATCAACTATTTAATAAAATTGCTTTTAAAAATACACGTATCAATAATGCACTGAAATATTATGAACTTTAAAAAATATTTATGCTTTTGAAAAAGAAGGATCTAAGGCTCTCTGCAAGAGTTCTAACTGACAAGTGGTGCCTTCGCTCATTAAAAATAATATTGTTATTCAATACAAGTGACTTCAAAGGTTATGTAAGGAAGAACTACAACACGGCGAACGTCGAATTATTCCTTGACTGTTATTGGTAAATATTTTGGAGAACATCAAGGGTTGTTCTTTTACCAAAATTGTAGTTCCACCAGACTCTCGTCATTTATTATGAAGAAGTTTGAATAAAACCTTGACTTCCTAATTAAGCATAATATCGGTGCTACTTTATCCAATCATCTTACATGCTGAGAAAGCCTTTTACTATGGTGAATTCGCAATGGGAGCTTAATTTTGCTGGCATTTTCAATTATGTGTTTATATAGCAAATCCCTATAAACAGTTCATAAATTTATTGCAAATTACGTGTGATAAACTGAATTTTCACTTCCCAAAGGAAACTACACAGGAAGGAGTACTATCAACACATCTCTGGGCACTAGTTTTAAATAAACTTCTCACTTAACTAAGAGGCAGATGCGCATGAAGTTCCGCGACAGATACTATAATGTCAAGGATAAGTCAGATGTGTTGAAAATTAATGTAGTTACCTGCCACGTTAGCCCTATTTCGCAGTACTCTTAAATAAAAGATAATATAATGCTTTGGCCAGCGTCCTCACTGTCTAAATAACAAAAAAAACTTGGAAAATTGTCACTCATAAGTACCAATTTAAAGACCTGAATTTAGGAGCGGAGCATACCTAACGGTCCTTTAAATCTATGAGTTAAGGCGCCAGGTTGTAATGCGTATTCATACTGATACGAAGCTATTCCAGCGATTTGAGTTTAAGCCACAACCCCACGTTGCTTTACAGAGGGGCCTCATCAGAGTCAGACTAGAACCGAAGCTCTAAGGATTTTGACTCCCCTGGTACCAGAATTACCAGTAAAGCTCTAGACTGTGGAACGCTTGATCCCCGCAGCAAGAACTACTTTCACTTTTAACAAAGTCCGGGACTGGTTCCCCCAAGAACAACATGCAACGAGAAAAATGCACACAGAAATATACAACATTGAAGAGCCGCCATCACGTTATAAGAAATCTTTCACTTTGGATCCAAAGTGCAGTGGCTAGACCTTTTTATTTATAGGTTACTCGTGTTAAAAACTTCATAGAAAAATTAAGTCAACTGCATCAAGAGAGCACGCAGAGACTTGCAGGACCATGTAGAATGGGCGTTTAACTTAGCATCCACACAGCGTTACTGGATGTAGTCCCGGACTTAAAACTTAATATGGTAGTTGCAAAGTATATTGCGAAGAGGTCTGCAAATAGATTCGGAGCCACGGAATATTACAAGGAGATGCCAATCCGGTGAGATTATTGGAGTTGCAAAATATAGTCATAGAAGTGAATTAATAGTCCTGAAGCTGAGCTTCTTAATTAAGCCTGGGGTAGCTATGAAGGAACAGGGCTGGTTTGCGGGCCTTCGCCCTCAGCCCAGAGTCTGTAACTTCTTTACGGATGGTTATTAACTAAGCATCAGTGTCTTGTCCTGTACTTCCAAAATGAGAGTTCTCATTTGAATATGTTTATTTATAGTCAGGCGGCGATCAAGAACATTTCGGAAAACCTTAATCGCTCCCTGATCGTTCAAGCGAGTAAGAAAGTCTTGGCAAACCTGAAGCAGTTAGACAATTTTATATTTACTAGGTGTAAAGAAAAAAGGGTATTTGGGGAAAATTAATACGAAAGAACTAGAGAAGCAAGGCATCAATAAGCATATTGAAAAAAGGAGTGGAGATTCGTGATCTGATTTTAGATCTATAGCAGTATAATAGACTTTGCTGTGAGAGTTCGGCCCACTGAGGTGTTGGTACATACTTGCTGGTGTGAAGTTTCCAGAATTATTAGAGATTCTTTGACCCGAGGGCAGCCAGATTCCTACTATTTTTCTGGAGTAGATGTAGGCTTGACTTACGGATATTGATAGACGACAGCTTATGCCAAAAGCTTAGGGCGGCCGACCAGTGTTGAAGAAATTCTGTGTGAATCTCTAGCGCTGTCTAGTATTGCTTTTTTTCAAAACCTGAAGCAAATATCTGGGATTGGCAATATGAGACCTTTAGCATTCACAAAAAGAGTACGGAGTCCAGTGGAGCTTATCTAATCGAATTATTTAAACACAAATCACTGGGTAATCGTTTTTTCTTGTCTTCAAGGACCCAAAACGTCTATGTGGAGTCAGTCAATTTAATCTCCTGTTACAAGTTTCTATTCCTATGTCTGATAGGAGGCGTTATTAATGTTTGTAATAAAAAAAATTGTTTAAGGCTTGACTCAGAATCACTTCCTTAGTCCTTCTGGAGTTAAAACTACTGGTTTAGCCTAAAATCGTCAAATGTTTCATGTATGTAGGATCTAATGTTATTAACTGACACACAGATTCAGTACATACTTTAACACGGATCCCATTTAGGTCCTACTTCCCAAAATCCCTTTACCCTGCTTAAATTGTTTGCAAGTGCGGATACCTAGGGCAGGTTAGGTTACGAAGGGTAGTGACGAGTGCAACTTGCCACCTCTACCCAGAGACCCCTAAGGCCATTGTGAATCCTTTCAGAAAATTCGAAAAGAGAATAGAAAAGACAAAAATTTCACAGGTAGAAATAAGACAAGAGAGCAGAATTATCTTCGCAAGAAGTCAGTTGTAGTAGGCGCTGAACCACCTATTTATTTACCACGCCGCCCAACCCCTTTGCTGAGTCCCATGATGCTCTCCAGCCCAAAGCCAAAGACCTCACCAAGTCCATCTAAGAAGTGCAAGCTCCCTCTACCCACAACCACTTCTGCCGACGGATCTGCCTAGGACAGTGGCAAACAAAGTGTTCTATCGTCTCTGTCACCTCCTCATTCCCACGAACTAGCAAATATACGGACAGTTCTTGTCCCATTGGCTCGTCATATATCTCACGCCCTTCTTGAGGAGCAGGTCAGTGCCGGTCCTATAGTCCGTCAAACCTGACCGCCGTAGGAGTCGACCATCCACGACCCTTCCTGGGTCCAGCTGGGTAAACAAAAGTTAATAAAATTTTAAGTTTTTAAATACAAAAACAAAACAGAAATATGTAGATATGTTCAGCTAAGTTTAATCTTTGTTACACTAGGCTTATCCAATAATATGAAAGGCGGCTCCTTATACGAATGGTCTAAGACGTGTAAAATATCTTACTTCCCAGCTATTGATGACAATTTAACATATATAAAGGTTACATAAGAAAAAAATCTAGGTTTACAAGAGCTTATTTGCAAATTAATTTTTGACATTTTTTTTTAAATGCTCTCATGAATATTTTTATGCTTAAATCGCGCTTTAGCATTTTTCAGAGAAGTCGACCTTAAAGAACTTAATAAATTCTTTGAGAATAAGATCAGAAGTATTCACAAACAGTTGTGTATTTTTTTAAAACGCAATCAAAAAAAGCAGCTGGGTAAACAAAAGTTATTAAAATTATTAAAAAGTTCTTAAAGACAGAAACGAAAGGGAAATATGTAGATATGTTCAGCTAAGAATAATCTTTGTTACACTAGGCTTATCAAATGGTTTGAGCTATTATTTAACTTTTAAAAACAATTTTAAATTCATCGATAGCCACTTGTGTGCACAAAAATTATTCTTTTGGGAAAAAGAAGTTTCGGTATATATGTGAAGAAGTTAATATTGCTTTGAATTGTTTTACCCACATAAGAAAGGGCATAAATAATACACAGTCAAACACTATTTTGAGGGTCCATGTTTTCGTAGACAGTTTGTATACACTTGGCACTGAGCATCAATGCCAAAAAATCACAATTTTTGAATTGACTTTGTATTCTCGAGAAGTGGATGCTCTATTACATAATTGGCATTTACTCGAGAACTAGTTTCCAGATTTAATTATTAAAACACAAGAGGATGGGAAACAAAATAACCTTTAAATAACAATATTTTAGTTTTGAAGATATTTTTAAAGTTTTATTAACAAAAGAAATATATTTTTCAAAAAAAATTCCAAATGAAGAAATACTTCAATTTTATTTAAGAGAAACCACTTGGGACGAAACTAAGTACGGTTACGCAGCTTCAGATAGCTGTATGTTAAGTTTTTAGGTGATATTGCCAAATCAACAATTACTCATAACCAATAAGATGGGACTGTATCCGATTTCTTGTAATTAAAATAGTTTCGGGAGGCCTTTTTCACAAGGGCAGTCATTTTTTTATTCAAATATATACGCAGGGAGTTCAGCCAGTCTATATAGCTCGAGCTCTTTATGAAAACTGCCTCTTGAATAATCCAATATTGGAAATAAATAGCGCGCTTTTCGGAACCAAAAGTTTTCGAGCTTTAGTGCGTCCACCTTCAGGTAATTAACATACGTTTTGAAAAACCAAAACTACTTCCAAACGATGGTGAAAATAATTAAAACTGAAATGATAGAGCGTAATAACAGCTATCAAGGGTAATTATGTTCATTCATATCGTTACCTTAATATAGGCAGGCGCTAACTCGTATTTTTTTAAGTCAGGTTTGTTTTGACTAATTGTGATATACAAGCAGATCATTTATCCAAATTACAAATATCTGGGCTAATAAAAACAAGATTTAAGGCCTTTCTATATTATTCTATTATTCTAATGTTAGAGGAACTCCATATCCTAAGTTCAATACTATATCTATATTAAATATATCATTACTAAAGAGAAAATATATTTTCAAAAGAAACGAAGATAACAAAGATATTTATGTTCTGTTTGATTAAATAGTATTTATTATACTGTTAACAAAAAATATTTCTTTGTAAACATCTAAAATTACGATTTCTGTAGACTTGCCGCTGGAAACGCCCATATCGAAATACGCATGATAAAGTCTAAAAGAATGTTAAAAAATTTGTTTTAATTTTTTCCGTAGTTAAAAAATGGTTTGTTGCGGATATAAATAGAAGTACATACTGCTATGGTTTTATTCAGTTGTTTTTTTTTTCAATAAATATTAATTATTACGATCACAAGTTAAAAAAATATTTTTTTTGAATTTCGGGTTCAAGTTTAATTATATATTTTTAAAATGGAAAACTTCAAAGGTGTAATTGCAGTTGGACTACTGGTAAGTTAAAAAAACATGTTTGCGATAGTAAAGATATTAAAATATTATCTTTTGTCAGTTTGGATTCTTTGTTTGTTATGCTAAAGCATGTATAAGTTTGAATGCCTTAAACACTATAAAATCTCTAAAGACTTTAGATAATAAATACAAGATTGTATGTTATTTATCCAATTGGGCTTGGTCACGCAAGGATCTTGCAAAATATACACCGAATGACATAAACCCTGATCTTTGTACTCATGTTGTTTATAGTTATAGTATTTTGGATATGTCTAATTTAACTATAAAAATTGATGATGACTTTTTATCCCGAGTCTCCGACTTAAAAAAAAAGGTATTAAAGTCAGCTTATATTTAGATGGTTCGGAAGGTGGGAGATATATGGAAGACTACATCCGTTTAGTTAGCCGTCCAGAAAATAGAAAACAATTAGTTCAAAATTTTGTAACTTTCTTGCAAAAACGTAGTTTTGAAGGTTTGGATTTGGATTTGGCATACTCTTCTTGCAATATCGCAAGTTGTTATATACCTAATCGGAAAGCAAAACTTGAATTTACTAAATGGGTGAAGGAACTTTCAGAGGCTTTTAAAAATAATGGACTATTCATCTCTGCAGTTATATCAAGGAACAAATTAATTATAGACGATGCATATGATGTACCTGAGTTAGTGCAATTTTTCGATTGGATTACGTTTGAAAATCCAGATGTTTATTTTAAATTTTATCAAATTACCGCTCATATATCTCCTTTATATTATCAGCATGATATGGCGGCAACTGATATCAATTTAAGTACTGTAAGTTGAACAAATTTTCTTTGAAAAAAAGTATAAAATTACAATAATTTTGTTATTTATCGGCTTAAAGAATTTTACTATAAATTACTGGATTCAAAAAGGTGCTCCTTCTCAGAAAATTGTTATGAAAATGCCATTATTTGGTTTGTCTTTTACTTTGGCAAATGCTAGCAATAATGGTTTGGGTGCCCTGGCTTGGGGAGCTGGTGAAATTGAAAAAGCTACTAACAGAAATGGTTTATTGGCATACTATGAGGTAAGAATTAAGGTGTGGGCATGAAGGATATTCTAAACCTTTGTATTTCTGTTTTTGAAGATCTGTAACAAAACCAAAAATAATGAATGGCAAGTTGTACGTGACAAGAATGGAGTCTATGCCTACAAAGACGATCAATGGGTAAGCTATATGGACAAGGCCCTAGTAAATCAAAATTCTCAATTAGCGAAAGATATGAATTTGGGTGGTGTAGCGGTATGGTCATTAGATTTGGATGATTTCACAGGTATTTGCGGAGGAGGAGCTTATCCTCTACTAACAGAAATAAATAATGTTTTGAGAAATTAAGCAAAGGGCCAAAAAATGTAAACTTTTTCTTTGATTTTGTTTCATAATAGTTTTTATAAAATTGCTTATTTACTTAAACAGCGTCAAAACATGTTTCCATGGAAAACATCGTCAATAAAAACGATACATCGATGTTTTTCCGATGCTTTTATTTTCTTCTAATTACAATAAATAAAAAAAATAATTATTTTATACTTTTTGGCTATTGCTTTTGCTGCTAATGTGGAATTTTCAATACGCAATAATAAAAGCAATTTCCTAAGAAAAGAAAATGCTAAGAAATGTGAAGCGGAATATTAACTTTTGGCAGCTGATAACCTTGGGCATTTTCTTGAGAAGTGTCAAATAATTTTAGACCATAAGTACAAAATTGAAGTTTTACAGGGTAATTAATGTTTTTTTCTGATATATAATAACAAACGCGGGTTTCCTATTTAATCGTAAGAATATTATGCTGCGCAAAAAGCCATTTTTTTGCTCAAACAAATAACATGCTGATAAATATTATTTCAAACTTTTGTTATAGCTTCCTTCTTATTGAATTAAATATAAACAATAAAGTCAGTTATCCCTAAAGCATGCAATATAGCTTCTAAGAATTAAATATAGAAAACTACGACTTTAAAATTATATCTGTCGTTAAATTCCAATTAAGAGCATAACATTAAAAATGAGTAAATAGAATGAAATTCTTAAAATAATTTGAAAAAATTCCAACAAAAAGGAAAAATTTAAAAAAAGGGGGCGGGTGGTCGAAAATGGAAATCACAGAAAACAAGTAAGAGCGCTATATTCGGCTGTGCCGAATCTTATATACCCTTCACATTGACCTTTCGCAATCCCAAACTTTTTTTATTTTTAACCATTTTTTTACTTATGAAATATTTCTAATTTTTAAATAGGAGTCGGTGTCATTTTTCAACGCTCCACGGGTGACGGGGAAGTTGTAGGGGTTCTTATCTCTAATTTTTACAAATTTTATATGGCAACCCACTTAGAGGGTGGAGATACGGGGTAAGTATATTCTAGGAATATGTTTTGGAAGGAAAACTAATGGGGGTCGGTCGTACACTTTATTGCTCTAAGGCCAACTCTGAAGAAGTTGTGGGCATTTTCATATCATTTTTGTAAATTTTGTATGGCAACCCCCTCAGGGCGTGGAGATAGGGGGTAAGTATATATATTAGGAATATGTTTGGGAGTAGAAATTAATGGGGGTCTGTGATACTTTTTTTCTCTACGGGCGAGTCCGGGAAAGTTATAGCGGTTTTTACCTTATTTTTTAAAATTTTGTATGGCAACCATGTTAGGGGCTGGAGATAGAGGGTAAGTATGTTCCACAAAAATGTTTGGATGGAAAAAATAATTCGGGTCGGTCTTACATTTTACCTTTGTAGGAGAACCCTGGAAGCCGTAGGAGCGATTTTAAAAATGTTTAAATTAAGCTTTGTTTGGCAACGCTGTTATATGTATGAACACTTATACTAATAAAATTTTTGTTTTGGGCGTGTTTCAATAATATAGACATGACTGATTCTGTTTTTTCTTTTTTTTGTTGTTTTTTTATTATTACATGTAAAAGTATGTTCTTTGTTGTTGTTGTAGACTCAAAAAACCGAGGTAGTCGTGGTTTTTTGCTTATGTCTCGGTCATTTATCGGGCGATTTTGCTGAATTTCAATACCGATTTTCTCGCGACTATCTGTGACAGTTTGATACCACATTCGGGTCTATGCGATATCGGGAGGCTTCAGAAAGTTGATTTCAACCATAACACGGACAGACGGGCAGACGGACATCGCTAAATCGGTTTCCCTATCTATAAGGATCCAGAATATATATCCTTTATGGGGTCCCAAATGGATAATAAAGGAATTACAAACGGAATGACAAACTTATATATACCCTTATCACTTATGTGAAGGGTATAAAAATTAACACAAAAGTATTTAATTACAATTGAAAAAATATGTGATAATTAAAAATCAATCATGTTTGTTGTTTTTATTAGAGAACAAAAAAGAGACACAGCTGTTGTAGTAGAGTGGGGAGTGATTAAAAGCATAAGAGCTTAAAAGATGTTTCTGTAAATAATAACAAAAACATTCCTATAAACATGCTCAAACATTTCAGATAAATTTTTTCTAAGGAGTGAGATCGAAAAAATCTTAACATACATAAATGTAAATAAAAAAAAACTACTTAACTAACAGTTTTGATTTTATTTTTATTAGTTTGAAATTATTATTAAAATTACAAAAAAAAATTATTTTTATAGTTCTAATCACTAGTGATGAATTTTTGAACCTTTTCCGGAAACCCTTCCATTAAGGTTTTTAAAGTGCTTTCTGTCACTTTGTTGGAACTGGTAGTCCACCTCCGTTTAAAGTCTATCACACTTTTGGACACCTTTTATGTGCTCTTCAGTTCTCTTTTCACAAGAGCCCAATATCTCTCCCCTGGCCTTAGCTCCGGGCAGTTTGGAGGATTTGCCTCTCTTGGTACAAATACCACATTATTGTTTTTGTACCACTCAAGAGCTTTCTTACCATAGTGACAAGATGCCAAATCAGGCCAAAAATAAGTGGATACTTTATGATTTCTTATGAACGGAAGAAGCCTTTTTTGTAAACATTCCTTGATGTAAATTTCGGTATTTATAGAGCCCGTTGTAACAAATGTTTGGCTCCTTTTGCCGCAGCTGCATATTGCTTGCCATACCAAGAACTTTTTGGGAAATTTTGTCTGCTTTTGGGTCCTAAACTTTTCTTCAACATTCCCTCGAGCATTAGCAACATAAAAATTTTGACCTGGAAGTTGCGAAAAATTTGCCAGAACATACGTTTCGTCGTCCATTATGCAGCAGGAATATTTTTTTATAAAACTTGCCTTCAATTTCCGAGCTCTATTTTTGGCCTCTAAATTTTTAGCAGCGTTCCTGTCAGGAACTTTTTGAACCTTGTATGTTTTTAAACCTGCATTAGCTTTAACTTTTCGTACCAAAAAGTCTGAGCACTGAGCTAACTGGGCTGCTTTCCTACCGGATGTGTTGGGAGCTCTTTTGAAAATCCTTTCTATTTTTTTGGCCTTAGAAACATCATGTGGACCTTTCTTTCTACCCGAACCAGGTTTTCTATCAACGGACAAGTTCTCTTGATACCGTTTAATAACATTGGAAACAGTTTGACGGCAGACCATTGATTGTTTGGCCAACTTTTTGTAGGACCATGTTGGGTTTTGTTGAAAATATTTAATAATTGTAGTACGCACTTTTTTCTCGTCACTCATTTTACTTAATTTACCAAAAAATTAAGAAAATTGACATTTAACATAACAACTGACATACTTTTCAAAGGTAACTTGATCAAAAAAAAATTCAAAAAATACTTGGGTAAAAAGTTTTAAGAGAACAAGTGTGTTAAGGTTTTTTTGATCTCACTCTTTAATATTTTTATGCGGTTAAATACAAAATCAATGTTGTACAGATAATTATTTTCTATGCTTGTTAATCAACCTTCCCATCTTCTGCGCCAACAACTCAGAGCCATCTGCACAGCTTCAACAACGCATTAAGGACAAATATGCGAAATAAATAAAAAAGAAAATCGTTCATATAAATGTAATCAAGGATAACGTAATGGACGCACCGTAAGAATCAAGTTGACTGGTACGGTAATTGATTCTGTTGTTTGTTATAAGTAATACAGTCTGGACAGCACATTTTTAAGGTCCAACCTTAGTTGAAATCATCCATCATCGAAATACTGTGAAAAAAATAAATAAAACCAATAAGTGCAGCATATTGATGATGTAAATGATAAAGATTCGAAATTAGTACACATGATGGCAGAATAGAAATAAACGGAAGAATGGGAAGAAAAGGCAAAATTTACATTAACATGTTAAAGAAGTTGGAGAAGTAGATTTTAAAGGTAGGAATGCAGTGTTTGTTGCCAGTATCGGGGGTGTTTTTTTTATATTTTACATCAATTTATTTATCATTAAATATTAAATAATGCATAATTACACAAACACACTTGATGTTGGTATTTAGATGTTGCATAAAGTCTTTATGGCGGTGTTTATAACCTGCTAAAGTCCATGTTCTGTTGCATTTTTAAAAGTTTGCATCATGTATTGCATATAATGTTTAGCTTGTCTAGATAATGTATGTGTGCATGTGTGCGCCTGCGTGTATGTAAGGATGTGTGCATTCTCTGTATTTACCGCAAAATAATATTAGCAGCAGCTGTTTTGTACACATTTTTAATGTCCTTTTAGGAACTGATGGAATGCTTTAGACCTTTTAATTTATTTATGCAAATATTAAAGGTCATTAGTTGGGAAGATGTTTTTCCAATGGCCACAATTGACCACAGGTGTAAATAGGAAATGAAACAGCTTAAGAGCCAAATTGATTTTTTGAATTGGTATCAACTATTTAATAAAATTGCTTTTAAAGATACACCTATCAATAATGCACTGATTAACGAATTATTTATAAAGGAAATATTATCAACTATAAAAAATATTTATGTTTTTAAAAAAGAAGGATTTAAAACTCTTTGCAAGAGTTGTAGCTGACAAGTGTTGCCTTCGCTCATTAAAAATAATATTGTAATTCAATACAAATGACTTTAAAGGTTTTGTAAGGAAGAACTACAACACGGCGAATGTCGAATTATTCCTTGATTGATTTTAAAGAACATCAAGGGCAGTACTTTTATCGAAATTAAAGTTCCACTGGACTCTCGTCATTTATTATGAAGATGTTCTAATGATATCTTGGCTTCCCAATCAAGCATAATATTGGTGCTACTTCTTCCAACCATCTTACAGGTTGTGCCTTTTACTACGGTGAATTTGCGATTGGAGCTGGAATTATTAATTATGTGTTTAAAAAGGAAACCACTGAAAACGGTGCATGAACGTATTGCACCTTACGTGTAATAAACTGAATTTCCACCTACCAAAGATGCGGAATAATATGCGTAAAATAGAGAAGAGCCAGGATAAATAAGGGTAGCATTAAGGGAACTACAAAGGGAGGAGTATTCTCACCACATCTCTAGGCACTACTTGTCAATGAACTTTTCACTCGATCAAGAACATTTCCGCAAACCTCAATCGCTCCCTGATCGTTCAAGCGAGTAAGAAACTCTTGGCAAACCTGAAGCAGTTAGACAATTTTATATTTACTAGGTGTAAAGAAAAAAGGGTATTTGGGGAAAATTAATACGAAAGTACTAGAAAGGCGAGGAGTCGATAATAATATTGAAAAATTAATGGAGATTTGTGCTCTGACTTTAGATCCATAGCAGTATAATAGACTCTGCTGAGAGAGTCCGGCCCACTGAGGTGTTGGTACATATTTCCTGGTGTGAAGTTTTCAGAATTATTAGAGATTTTTTGACCCGAGGGCGGCCAGATTCCTACTATTTTTTGGAGGAATGGATGTAGGCTGGACGTACGGATATTGTTAGATGAAAGCTTATGCCAAAAGTTAAGGAAGGCCAATCAGTGTTGAAGAAATTCTGTGTGAATCTCTAGCGCTGTCTAGTATTGCTTTTTTTTCAAAACCTGAAGCAAATATCTGGGATTGGCAATATGAGACCTTTACATTCTCAAAAAGAGAACGGAGTCCAAATCACTGGGTAATCGTTTTTTCTTGTCTTCAAGGACCCAAAACGTCTATGTGGAGTCAGTCAATTTAATCTCCTGTTAAAAGTTCCTATTCCTATGTTTGGAAGGAGGCGTTATTAATGTTTGTAATAAAAAAATAGTTTAAGGCTTCACTCAGAATCACTTTCTTAATCCTTCTGGAGTTAAAACTACTGTTTTAGCCTAAAATCGTCAATTGTTTCATGTATGTAGGATCTAATGTTATTAACTAACACACAGATTCAGTACATGCTTTAACACGGATCTCATTTAGGTCCTACTTCCCAAAATCCCTTTACCCTGCATAAATTGTTTGCAAGTGCGGATACTTAGGGCAGGTTAGGTTACGAAGGGTTGTGACAAGTGCAATTTGCCACCTCCACCTAGATAACCCTAAGGCCATTGTGAATCCCTTCAGAAAAGTCAAAAAGAGAATAGAAAAGACAAAAATTTCACAGGTAGAAATAAGACAAGAGAGCAGAATTCTCTTCGCAAGAAGTCAGTTGTAGTAGGCGCTGAATCACCTATTTATTTACCACGCCGCCCAACTCCTTTGCTGAGTCCCATGATGCTCTCCAGCCCAAAGCCAAAGACCTCACCAAGTCCATCTAAGAAGTGCAAGCTCCCTCTACCCACAACCACTTCTGCCGACGGATCTGCCTAGGACAGTGGCAAACAAAGTGTTCTATCGTCTCTGTCACCTCCTCATTCCCACAAACTAGCAAATATACGGACAGTTCTTGTCCCATTGGCTCGTCATATATCTCACGCCCTTCTTGAGGAGCAGGTCAGTGCCGGTCCTATAGTCCGTCAAACCTGACCGCCGTGGGAGTCGACCATCCACGACCCTTTCTGGGTCCAGCTGGGTAAACAAAAGTTAATAAAATTTTAAGTTTTTAAATACAAAAACAAAACAGAAATATGTAGATATGTTCAGCTTAGTTCAATCTTTGTTACACTAGGCTTATCCAATGATGTGAGCTATTATTAAACTTATAAAAACACTTGTCTTAACCTGAAATTGAGCCTGGTACTTTCTGGTTTTCACTCTACCGCTACACAAACGGGGCATTGAAATTTCGATTATTGGCATATATTTTTCACAGCTAAATAAATATTTGATTAGGACAATTAAAATTTAATTAAACTTTTTTGCAAATTCAAAATTGATTTTTGTTGCTTATTTCAATCATTTTTGTAGTTAGTTTTATCTGTTATTACGTTATAGACTGCGCCTTTGAGTTTCTCGAATCATGCTTGTTTTACTCATCACAAATATAATAGATTCATGATGGACTAAATCATATTTTCAGTTAATCCCTTAAGACTACTAAAATTAGGCCAAGCTAGCTCGTTTATCGGCAACTATTTCCGTGTTGTTTGTTGGTTAAACTTAAGCACGTCGGCGTATGAATCTTGACTAGTTGTTGTCAGTGCTAATTGGGGAAAAGTTATAGTGGGTATTTTTCCCGGTTATAAAGGTATCAAAAACAAGGTCACCTCTATAGTTAGCAATGTGATTTCCCACGCAATTGCTGCAGTTATTTGCCCTATGGAGACCTTTTGTTTGTTGCAATTGGATGTAATACGCATCTCCACACACGACACGAACAGAAGGACACTTTTAATTAGTTTCAGTATAAATAAATAAGAAAACTGGAACATTAGTACATTAGTACAATGGGACATAATTAAATCACACATGTAATTGCAGAACGCTCTTGAAATGCCTAAGTTCATTTTAGCTTTAGAAATTCAATTGTTATAAGTTATAATTAAAGGAGGCTTCTTATCTGAATGTGTTAAGACTTGAAGTAGGATATTTACTTCCCAACCAGTGATGACAATTTAACATATTTAAAGCTTACACAAGAATATCTAGAGCTTAATTTGTAAATTAATTTTGGACATTTTTTTTATGCTCTCATGAATATTTTTATGCTTAAATCGCGCTTTAGCATTTTTTAGAGAAATCGACCTTTAAGAACTTAATAAATTCTTTTAGAATATGATCAGAAGTATTCACAAATAGTTGTGTATTTTTTTTAAACGCAATTAAAAAAAGCAGCTGGGTAAACAAAAGTTAATAAAATTAATAAAAAGTTTTTAAAGACAAAAACGAAAGAGAAATATGTAGATATGTTCAGCTAAGGTTAATCTCTGTTACACTAGGCTTATCAAATGGTTTGAGCTATTATTGAACTTAAGAAAACAATTTTAAATTCATCGATAGCCACTTGTGTGCACAAAAATTATTCTTTTGGGAAAAAGAAGTTTCGGTATATATGTGAAGAAGTTAATATTGCTTTGAATTGTTTTACCCACATAAGAAAGGGCATAAATAATACACAGTCAAACACTATTTTGAGGGTCCATGTTTTCGTAGACAGTTTGTATACACTTGGCACTGAGCATCAATGCCAAAAAATCACAATTTTTGAATTGACTTTGTATTCTCGAGATTTTTCTATACATATATAGAAAGAAGTGGATGCTCTATTACATAATTGGCATTTACTCGAGAACTAGTTCCCCGATTTAAATAATAAAACACAAGAGGATGGGAAACAAAATAACCTTTAAATAACAGTATTATGGTTTTAAAGATATTTTTAAAGTTTTATTAACGAAAGAAATATATTTTTCAAAAAAAATTTCAAATGAAGTAATATTTTAATTTTATTTAAGAGAAACCACTTGGGACAAAGCTAAGTACAGTTAAGCAGCTTCAGATAGCTGTATGTTAAGTTTCTAGGTGATATTGTCAAATCAACAATTACTCATAACCAATAAGATGGGACTGTTTCCGATTTCTTGTAATTAAATAAATTTCGGCCGGCGTTTTTCACAAGGTTAGTCCTTTTTTTATTCAAATATATACGCGGGGAGTTTAGCCAGTCTATATAGCTCGAGCTCTTTGTGCAAACTGCCTCTTCAATAATCCAATGTTGGAAATAAATAGTGCGCTTTTCGGAACAAAAAGCTTTCGAGCTTTAGTGCGGCCACCTTCAGGTAATTAACATACGTTTTGAAAAACCAAAACTACTTCCAAACGATGGTGAAAATATTTAAAACTGAAATGATAGAGCGTAATAACAGCTATCAAGGGTAATTATGTTCATTCATATCGTTACCTTAATATAGATAGGCGCTAATTCGTATTTGCTTAAGTTGGGTTTGTTTTGACTAATTGTGATATACACGCAGATCTTTTGTCTAAATTACAAAAAATCTGGGCTTGTAAAAAAAAGGGTTAAGGCCTTTCTATATTAAGGTAGCGATATGTATCTGGATTAACAAATATGGGCATTTCCAGAATAAAGAACGCGACATTCGTACGCCTTTGAATTGGACAAAATATATAAAGAAATCCCAAAGTTGGTTTTTTATATTCATTTAAAGCATTTCAGTGGCAATAACCAAAACGGAAAACAAAAAAATATTGTAAAGTTTTTGGTTTTTTATAAACGAGCGGAAGGGCACGCGATAAAAAATGGAACTTACTTTTGACTGCATTTAGAAAAATGTAAAAATCTGCGAATTGAAATTTAATTTTTAAAAGTGTTTTTTTAGTTTGTAAAAGACTAATTTCGCTTCCTAAAAATAGACGTAAAGCATATCGGCCTTATTAATAAAAAATTTCTCATGCTCATTTAGGGATTATTTGACAAATTTTCAATGAAATAATTGTCAAAAAAGCCCTTAATATACATAAAATAGTTTTATTAAGAATGCATTAAATATTTAATTTCGTTTTAGTTATAGTATGAAAGGGCACGCGACATTTGTAACGCGACAAAATTTTCCAACCTATTGGAATAATAAAATTATTATTTTTTTTATCTTAAAAGTGCATTTAGTACGTAATAGAAAAATTTTATAAATTTTTATTTACATATTTACGTAACATTTAGCATAGTATAAGGTATAGTGTGTCGGTCTTCTTCACTGTGGAACAGTTTGGCCATAAATAACTTTTTCCTAGCATATTTTGGATTTTTTAAAATAGTTACATTAAGATAGTTATATTTAATCTGCAACTGAAGTCAGCCTAGAAATAATATCAACAAAGCAAATATAGTAAAGGACGCGACACACTTTCGCAAAAAAAAACAAGTAAGAGCGCTATATTCGGCTGTGCCGAATCTTATATACCCTTCACATTGACCTTTCGACATCCCAAACTTTTTTTATTTTTAACCATTTTTTTACTTATGAAATATTTCTAATATTTAAATAGGAGTCGGTGTCATTTTTTAAAGCTCCACGGGTGACGGAGAAGTTGTAGGGGTTTTTATCCCAATTTTTAAAAATTTTATATGGCAACCCACTTAGAGGGTGGAGATAGGGTTTTAGTATATTTTAGGAATATGTTTGGGAGGGCAAACTAATGGGGGTCGGTCGTACACTTTATTGCTCTAAGGCCAACTCTGAAGAAGTTGTCGGCATTTTATCATTTTTGTAAATTTTGTATGGCAACCCCATTAGGGCGTGGAGATATGGGGTAAGTATGCTCTAGGAATACGTTTTGGAGGGCAAACTAATAGGGGTCGGTTGTACACTTTATTGCTCTAAGGCCAACTCTGAAGAAGTTGTGGGCATTTTATCATTTTTGTAAATTTTGTATGGCAACCCCATTAGGGCGTGGAGATAGGGGGTAAGTATGTTCTAGGAATATGTTTGGGAGGGCAAACTAATAGGGGTCGGTCGCACACTTTATTGCTCTAAGGCCAACTCTAAAGAAGTTGGGGGCATTTTAACATAATTTTTGTAAATTTTGTATGGCAACCCCCTTAGGGCGTGGAGATAGGGGGTAAGTATGCTCTAGGAATACGTTTGGGAGGAAAAACTAATGGGGGCCTGTGATACATTTTTTTCCCCTACGGGCGACTTCGGGGAAGTTGTAGCGGTTTTTACCTTATTTTTTTAAAATTTTGTATGGCAACCATGTCAGGGGCTGGAGATAGAGAGTAAGTATGTTCCACAAACATGTTTGGATGGAAAAAATAATTTGGGTCGGTCTTACATTTTACCTTTGTAGGAGAACCCTGGAAGCCGTAGGAGCGATTTTAAAAATGTTTAAATTAAGCTTTGTATGGCAACGCTGTTATATGTATGAACACTTATACTAATAAAATTTTTGGTTTGGGTGTGTTTCAATAATATCAACATGACTGATTCTGTTTTTTTTGTTGTTTTTTTATTATTACATGTAAAAGTATGTTCTTTGTGTTTGTTGTAGACTCAAAAAACCGAGGTAGTCGTGGTTTTTTGCTTATATCTCGGTCATTTATCGGGCGATTTTGCTGAATTTCAATACCGATTTTCTCGCGACTATCTGTGACAGTTTGAGACCACATTCGGGTCTAAGCCATATCGGGGGGCTTCAGAAAGTTGATTTCAACCATAACACGGACAGACGGACAGACGGACATCGCTTAATCGGCTTCCCTATCTATAAGGATCCAGAATATATATACTTTATGGGGTCCCAAATGGATAATAAAGGAATTACAAACGGAATGAAAAACTTATATATACCCTTATCACTTATGTGAAGGGTATAATAATACATTTAATGTGGTAATTTTACAAAATGTTTTTTGTTTTAGTTAAATGCATTACAACGCACGCGGTCTATTATTAGAAAAATTAAAAATTTTGCTTTAATAGGAATTATTTAAGTAGTTTCTTATCCAATTGTCTTAACTTGTCGTTGTTAGAGGAACTCCATATTCAAAATTCAATCCAAGGATAGACTTTCAATAAATTATTACTAAAGAGAAAACATTTTCAAAAGTAACGAAGATAACAAAGATATGTATGTTCAGTTTGATTAAATACTATTTATTATACTGTTAACAAAAATTATTTCTTTGTAAACATCTAAAATTACGATTTCGGTAGACTTGCCGCTGGAAACGCCCATATCGAAACACACATGATTAAGTCTAAAAGAATGTTAAAAAATTTGTTTTAACTTTTTCCGTAGTTAAAAAATGGTTTGTTGCGGATATAAATAGAAGTACATACTGCTATGGTTTTATTCAGTTGTTTTCTTTCAATAGAAATTAATTATTACGATCACAAGTTAAAAAAAATATTTTTTTTGAATTTCAAGTAAGTTCAATTACATACTTATTTTTAAAATGCGTAACTTCAAAGGTGTAATTGCAGCTGGACTACTGGTAAGTTAAAAAAAACATGTTTGCGATAGTAAAGATATTAAAATATTATCTTTTGCCAGTTTGGATTCTTTGTTTGTTATGCTAAAGCATGTATAAGTTTGAATGCCTTAAACACTCAAAAACCTCAAAAGACTTTAGATAATAAATACAAGATTGTATGTTATTTATCCAAATGGGCTGGTTCTCGTAAGGATTTTGGAAAATATACATCGAATGACATAAATACTGATCTTTGTACTCATATCGTTTATGGTAATAGTATTTTGGACCTACCTAATCTAACTTTAAAAATTGATGATGACTTTGCTGATATTAAAAACGAAAATGTAATCCGAGTCACCGATTTAAAAAAAAAAGGTATTAAGGTCAGCTTATATTTAGATGGTCCAGAAAGTTATAAATATATGCGGCACTACATCCGTTTAGTTAGACGTCCAGAATATAGAAGAAACTTTACTCAAAATGTTGTAACTTTCTTGCAAGAACGTGGTTTTGAAGGTATGGAGTTGGATTTGGCGTTCTCTTTTTGCAATTTCGCAGGTTGTTTTGTACCTAATCGGAAAGATAAACTTGAATTTACTAAATGGGTGAGGGAACTTTCAGAGGCTTTTAAAAATAATGGACTATTACTCTCTGCAGTTGTATCGAAGAGGGAATTAGTTATAGATGCTGTATATAATGTACTTGAGTTAATGCAATTTTTGGATTGGATTACGTTTGAAAATCCAGATGTTTATTTTAAATTTGATCAAAATACCGTTCATGTATCTCCTTTGTATTATCAGTATGATAATGTAACTGATATCCGTTTAAGCACTGTAAGTTGAATGAATTTTTTTTTGAAAAAAAGTATAAAATTACAATAATTTTGTCATTTATCGGCGTAAAGAATTTTACTATAAATTACTGGATTCAAAAAGGTGCTCCTTCTCGGAAAATTGTTTTGAAAATGCCATTATTTGGTATGTCTTTTACTTTGGCAAATGCTAGCAATAATGGTTTGGGTGCCCTGGCTTCGGGAACTAGTGAAGTTGAAAAACCTACTAACAGAGATGGTTTATTGGCATACTATGAGGTAAGAATTAAGGTGTGGGCATGAAGGATATTCTAAACCTTTGTATTTCTGTTTTTGAAGATCTGTAACAAAACCAAAAATAATGAATGGCAAGTTGTACGTGACAAGAATGGAGTCTATGCCTACAAAGACGATCAATGGGTAAGCTATATGGACAAGGCCCTAGTAAATCAAAATTCTCAATTAGCGAAAGATATGAATTTGGGTGGTGTAGCGGTATGGTCATTAGATTTGGATGATTTCAAAGGTATTTGCGGAGAAGAAGCTTATCCTCTATTAACAGAAATAAATAATGTTTTGAGAAATTAAGCAAAGGGCCAAAAAAATAGAGTGTTAACTATTTCTTTGATTTTGTTTTATCATAATTTATATAAAATTGCTTATTTACTCAAACAGCGTCAAAACATGTTTCCATGGAAAACATCGTCAATAAAAACGATACATCGATGTTTTTCCGATGCTTTTATTTTCTTCTCATTACAATAAACAATTAAAGAATTATTTTATACTTTTTTGGCTATTGCTATTGCTGTTAATGTGGAATTTTCAATACGCAACAATAAAACCAATTTCCTAAGAAAAGAAAATGCTAAGAAATGTGAAGCAGAACAATAATTTTTGGCAGCTGATAACCTTGGGCATTTTCTTGAGAAGTGTCAAATAATTTTAGACCATAAGTACAAAATTGAAGTTTTACAGGGCAAATAAAGTTTTTTTCTGATATATAATAATAACAAACGCGGGTTTCCTATTTAATCGTAAGAATATTATGCTGCGCAAAAAGCCATTTTTTTGCTCAAACAAATAACATGCTGATAAGTATTATTTCAAACTTTTGTTATAGCTTCCTCCTTATTGAATTATATATAAATAATAAAGTCAGTTATCCCTAAAGTATGTAATAGAGCTTATAAGAATTAAATATAGAAAACTACGACTTAAAAATTATATCTGTCGTTAAATTCCAATTAAGAGCATAACATTAAAAATGAAAGGAATTTGAAAAAATTCCAACAAAAAGAAAAAATTAAAAAAAAATGGGGCGGGCGGTCGAGAATGGCAATCACAGAAAAAAATGAACACAAAAGTCTTTAATTACAATTGGAAAAATATGCGATAATTAAAAATCAATCATGTTTGTTGTTGCAGTAGAGTGGGGAGAGATTAAAAGCATAAGAGCTTAACAGATCCCAGCAAAAAATAATCGAGATTTTGTAAGCAGTAAATACTTTTTATAGTATACTAATGCGCTTCGCAGCAAGCACTTATCTATTCCCTTAATAAATGCAGTAGTGTATGGCAGTAAATGTAAAAGTTTTACCGTTTTACACACTCGCTTACTCAAGTGCATACTAAGAAGCACTACTGTAAGGCAGTGAGTAAAAAAAACAATGGTTGTTCTTCAAGAAACGAACATAATAACTCGGCAAAACATTTATTTCGATGACGCAATAAATTTAAGCAACTAAAGAAGCACTAAAATAACATGAATTAACTGGATGTTCATAGCCCCGAAATAAGCACTTAACATGAAATGCAACTAAGTGGGACATCGCGAACAAATATCATGCCATACGTAAGCAGGTTTGTAAGCTTTGCTGTCTTGATATTCCCTTACAAACCTACCTACGACGAAGCAGCAGTTTTTGCTGGGATGCTTCTGTAAATAATAACAAAAACATTCCTATAAACATGCTCACACATTTCAGATAAATTTTTTCTAATATTTTTATGCGGTTAAATACAAAATCAATATTGTACAGATAAATATTTTCTATGCTTGTTACCCAACATCCCTCCCTGGAAGATTGCCACTCATAAGTACCAATTTAAAGACCTAAATTTAGGCATGAATTTTTCCTCTTGGTATGGAGCGAAGCATACCTAACGGCCCTTTAAGTCTATGTGTTAAGGAGCCCAGTTTCAATGCAACTTCATACTGAGTAGAAGCTATTCCCGCGATTTGAGTTTAAACCACAACCCCCCGTTGCTTTACAGAGGGGCCTCATCAGAGTCAGACTAGAACCGAAGCTCTAAGGATTTTGACTCCCCTGGTACCAGAATTACCAGTAAAGCTCTAGACTGTGGAACGCTTGCTCCCCGCAGCAAGAACTACGAGAAAAATGCACACAAAACCAAACAACATTGAAAAGTCGCCATCACGTTATAAGAAAGACGTTTTTATTTATAGGTTACTCGTGTTAAAAGCTTCATAGAAAAATTAAGTTACCTGCATCTAGAGAGCACGCAGAGACTTGCAGGACCATGTAGAATGGGCGTTTAACGTAGCATCCGCACAGCGTCACTGGATGTAGTCCCGGATTTAAAACTTAATATAGTAGTTGCATAGGATGTTGCTAAGAGGTCTGCAAATAGATTCGGAATCACGGAATATTACAGGGAGATGCCAATCCGGTGAGATTATTGGAGTTGCAAAATATAGTCATAGAAGTGATTTAATAGTCCTGAAGCTGAGCTTCTTAATTAAGCCTGGGGTAGCTATGAAGGAACAGGGCTGGTTTGCGGGCCTTCGCCCTCAGCCCAGAGTCTGTAACTTCTTTACGGATGGTTATTAACTAAGCATCAGTGTCTTGTCCTGTACTTCCAAAATGAGAGTTCTCATTTGAATATGTTTATTTATAGTCAGGCGGCGATCAAGAACATTTCGGAAAACCTTAATCGCTCCCTGATCGTTCAAGCGAGTAAGAAAGTCTTGGCAAACCTGAAGCAGTTAGACAATTTTATATTTACTAGGTGTAAAGAAAAAAGGGTATTTGGGGAAAATTAATACGAAAGAACTAGAGAAGCAAGGCATCAATAAGCATATTGAAAAAAGGAGTGGAGATTCGTGATCTGATTTTAGATCTATAGCAGTATAATAGACTTTGCTGTGAGAGTTCGGCCCACTGAGGTGTTGGTACATACTTGCTGGTGTGAAGTTTCCAGAATTATTAGAGATTCTTTGACCCGAGGGCAGCCAGATTCCTACTATTTTTCTGGAGGAGTGGATGTAAGCTGGACGTACGGATATTGTTAGATGAAAGCTTATGCCAAAAGTTAAGGAAGGCCAATCAGTGTTGAAGAAATTCTGTGTGAATCTCTAGCGCTGTCTAGTATTGCTTTTTTTTCAAAACCTGAAGCAAATATCTGGGATTGGCAATATGAAACCTTTATCATTCTCAAAAAGGGTACGGAGTCCAAATCACTGGGTAATCGTTTTTTCTTGTCTTCAAGGACCCAAAACGTCTATGTGGAGTCAGTCAATTTAACCTCCTGTTAAAAGTTCCTATTCCCATGTTTGGTAGGAGGCGTTATTAATGTTTGTAATAAAACAAAAATTGTTTAAGGCTTGACTCAGAATCACTTTCTTAATCCTTCTGGAGTTAAAACTACTGTTTTAGCCTAAAATCGTCAAATGTTTCATGTATGTAGGATCTAATGTTATTAACTGACACACAGATTCAGTACATACTTTAACACGGATCCCATTTAGGTCCTACTTCCCAAAATCTCTTTACCTTGCATAAATTGTTTGCAAGTGCGGATACCTAGGGCAGGTTAGGATACGAAGGCTAGTGACAAGTGCAATTTGCCACCTCTATCCAGAGAAACCTAAGGCCATTGTAAATCCCTTCAGAAAAGTCGAAAAGAGAATAGAAAAGACAAGGATTTCACAGGTAGAAATAAGACAAGAGAGCAGAATTCTCTTCGCAAGAAGCCAGTTGTAGTAGGCGCTGAATTACCTATTTACCCAGCCGCCCAACCCCTTTGCTGAGTCTCATGATGCTCCCCAGCCCAAAGCCAAAGACCTCACCAAGTCCATCTAAGAAGTGCAAGCTCCCTCTACCCACAACCACTTCTGCCGACGGATCTGTCTAGGAAAGTGGCAAACAAAGTGTTCTATCGTCTCTGTCACCTCCTCATTCCCACAAACTAGCAAATATACGGACAGTTCTTGTCCCATTGGCTCGTCATATATCTCACGCCCTTCTTGAGGAGCAGGTCAGTGCCGGTCCTATAGTCCGTCAAACCTGACCGCCGTGGGAGTCGACCATCCACGACCCTTTCTGGGTCCAGCTGGGTAAACAAAAGTTAATAAAATTTTAAGTTTTTAAATACAAAAACAAAACAGAAATATGTAGATATGTTCAGCTTAGTTCAATCTTTGTTACACTAGGCTTATCCAATGATGTGAGCTATTATTAAACTTATAAAAACACTTGTCTTAACCTGAAATTGAGCCTGGTACTTTCTGGTTTTCACTCTACCGCTACACAAACGGGGCATTGAAATTTCGATTATTGGCATATATTTTTCACAGCTAAATAAATATTTGATTAGGACAATTAAAATTTAATTAAACTTTTTTGCAAATTCAAAATTGTTTTTTTTTGTTGCTTATTTCAATCATTTTTGTAGTTAGTTTTATCTGTTATTACGTTATAGACTGCGCCTTTGAGTTTCTCGAATCATGCTTGTTTTACTCATCACAAATATAATAGATTCATGATGGACTAAATCATATTTTCAGTTTATCTCTTCAGACTACTAAAATTGGGCCAAGCTAGCTCGTTTATCGGCAACTATTTCCGTGTTGTTTGCTGGTTAAACTTAAGCACGTCGGCGTATGAATCTTGACTAGTGGTTGTCAGTGCTAATTGGGGAAAAATTATAGTGGGTACTTTTCCCGGTTATAAAGGTATCAAAAACAAGGTCATGTTGAGAGAAGCGCCCAAGCCCTTAGCGTCCAAATGTAGATTATAAACAAAAAGCACAAGAATTTTTAATTCTAATAATTCATTTATTGGCTTGTACTTTAAGTTGAAATTTCTGTAAGTTAATTAATTAATTATTACAAAATATAGATTAATTTAATAGATTTAGATACAAATTGAGGTTATTTACTGACTTTTTCGTGTGGAAACCAAGAGCGAAACTTCTTCGTATGTTCTCTGGTTCACTTTAGAAATTCTTTTAAGCAAAGTTGACCTTTTGCGCCACTTTATATAAATTCATAGCTTATATGAATTTCAACCCGCTTGGAAATATAAAAATATTTTAGTGTTAATAATAAAGCGATATTAATGAATAATTATAATTAAGTTATCGATAATAATTTAATAATTTAAAGGTAGCGAGTAGAGAGTGGCGGTAACCGTCACCTCTATAGTTAGCAATGTGATTTCCCACAGAATTGCTGCAGTTATTTGCCCTATGGATACCTTTTGTTTGTCGCACTTGGATGTAATACGCATCTCCACACACGACACAAATAGAAGGACGCTTTTAATAAGCTTCAGTATAAATAAATAAGAAAATTAGGACGTTAGTACAATGGGACATAATTAAATCACACATGTAATTGCAGAACGCTCTTGAAATGCCTAAGTTCATTTTAGCTTTAGAAATTCAATTGCTATAAGATATAATTAAAGGAGGCTTCTTATCTGAATGTGTTAAGACTTGTAAAATATCGTACTTCCCAATCAGGGATGACAAGGTTACATAAGAAAAATATCTAGAGCTTAATTTGTAACTTTAATTTTTGACATTTTTTTTAAAATGCTCTCATGTATATTTTAAATTGCGCTTTAGCATTTTTCAGAGAAATTGACCTTAAAGAATTTAATAAATTCTTTTAGAATAAGATCAGAAGTATTCACAAACAGTTGTGTATTTTTTTAAAACGCAATCAAAAAAAGCAGCTGGGTAAACAAAAGTTATTAAAATTGTAAGTTTTTAAAGACAAAAACAAAAGGGAAATATGTAGTTATGTTCAGCTAAGGTTAATCTTTGTTACACTAGGCTTATCAAATGGTTTGAGCTATTATTGAGCTTTTAAAAACAATTTTAAATTCATCGATAGCCACTTGTGTGCACAAATCTTATTCTTTTGGGAAAAATAAGTTTCGGTATATATGGGAAGAAGTTAATATTGCTTTGAATTGTTTGTATCTTGAGATTTTTCTATATATAGAAAGAAGTGGATGCTCTATTACATAATTGGAATTTACTCGAGAACTAATTTTCCGATTTAATTAATAAAATATAAGAGGATGGGAAACAAAATAACCTTTAAATAACAGTATTTTAGTTTTAAAGATATTTGAAAAGTTTTATTAGCAAAAGAAATATATTTAAAAAAAAAATCCAACTGAAGAAATATTTCAATTTTATTTGAGAGAAACCACTGAGGACAAAGCTAAGTACGGTTACGCAGCTTTAGATAACTGTATGTTAAGTTTCTAGGTGATATTGTCAAATCAACAATTACTCATAACCAATAAGATGGGACTGTTTCCGATTTCTTGTAATTAAATTAGTTTCGGCCGGCCTTTTTCACAAGGTTAGTCCTTTTTTTATTCAAATATATACGCGGGGAGTTAACCCAGTCTATATAGCTCGAGCTCTTTGTGCAAACTGCCTCTTAAATAATCCAGTGCTAGAAAAAAAATAGCGCGCTTTTCGGAGCCAATAGTTTTCGAGTTTCAGTGCGGTCACCTTTAGGTAGATTACATACGTTTTGATAAACCAAAACTACTTGGAAACGATGGTAAAAATTATTAAAATTGAAATGATAGAACGTAATAACAGCTATCAAGGGTAATTATGTTCATTCATATCGTTACCTTAATATAGATAGGCGCTAACTCGTATTTTCTTAAGTTGGGTTTGTTTTGACTAATTGTGATATACAAGCAGATCTTTTGTCTAAATTACAAAAAATCTGGGCTTGTAAAAAAAAGAGTTAAGGCCTTTATATATTAAGGTAGCGATATGTATCTGGATTAACAAATATGGGCATTTCCAGGATAAAGAACGCGACATTCGTACGCCTTTGAATTGGACAAAATATATAAAGAAATCCCAAAAGTTGGTTTTTTATATTCATTAAAAGCATTTCAGTGACAATAACCAAAACGGAAAACAAAAAAATATTGTAAAGTTTTTTGTTTTTTATAAACGAGCATTTAATATGCGGAAGGACACGCGACAAAAAAAATGGAATATACTTTTGACTGCATTTAGAAAAATGTATTAATTTGCGAATTTGAATTTAATTTTTAAAGGCATTTTCTATTTTTTTATAGTTTTTTGACCTTTTTAATATTAAAAATAAGTCTATTTCTTAAGCTTTGGGTCTATTTTGATATTTATTTTTTTGTAAAATTTTTTCAATTTTTATAAAAATATTAAAATATTATAATCGTTATTCAAAAAGCCAAAAGCTAATTTTTAAACCAATGTAACAAATATAATAATTAACTGAAACAACCTCATGATGATGCCATACAACGAAATATTGAAAAAATTGTACAAAAAAATATATATAAAGATAGACCTAAAATAGACTTATTTTTAAGGCATTTTTTTAGTTTATAAAAGACTAATTTCGCTTCCTAAAAATAGACGTAAATCATATCGGCCTTATTAATAAAAAATTTCTTATGCTTTTTAATGGATTATTTGACAAATTTTCAATGGAATAACTGTCAAAAAAAGCCCTTAATATACATAAAATAGTTTTATGAAAAATGCATTAAATATTTAATTTCGTTTTAATTATAGTATGAAAGGGCACGCGACATTTGTAACGCGACAAAATTTTCCATCCTATTGGAATAATAAAATAGTTTTGTTTTTTTTTATATCAAGAGTGTATTTAGTACGTATTAGAAAAATTTTATAAATTTTTATTTACATATTTACGTAACATTTAGCATAGTATAAGGTATAGTGTGTCGGTCTTCTTCACTGTGGAACAGTTTGGCCACAAATAACTTTTTCTTAGCATATTTTGAATTTTTTAAAATAGTTACATTAAGATAGTTATATTTAATCTGCAACTAAAGTCAGCCTAGAAATAACATCAACAAAGCAAATATAGTAAAGGACGCGACACACTTTCGCAAGAAAAATAATACATTTAATGTGGCATTTTTACAAAATGTTTTTTGTTTTTGTTAAATGCATAAAATTGTTTGTTTAAATAAATATTTTCGGCGATCTGATTACAACGCTTGTGGTCTATTTTTAGGAAAAATAATTTTATGGAGAGCAACGTGACATTAAAACATAAACAGATAAAAAATTAAAAGTTAGGTAGTTTCTTATCCAATTGTCTTAACTTGTCGTTGTTAGAGGAACTCCATATCCCAAGTTCAATACTATATCTATATTAAATATATTATTACTAAAGAGAAAATATTTTCAAAAGTAACGAAGAAAACAAAGATGTGTATGTTTTGTTTGATTAACTACTATTTATTATACTTTAAAAAAAAAAAACAACTTCTTTGTGAACATCTAAAATTACGATTTCGGTAGACTTGCCGCTGGAAACGCCCATATCGAAATACGCATGATTAAGTGTAAAAGAATGTTAAAAAAATTTTTTGTAACTTTTTCCGTAGTTAAAAAATGGTTTGTTGCGGATATAAATAGAAGTACATACTGCTATGGTTTTATTCAGTTGTTTTCTTTCAATAGAAATTAATTATTACGATCACAAGTTAAAAAAAATATTTTTTTTGAATTTCAAGTAAGTTCAATTACATACTTATTTTTAAAATGCGTAACTTCAAAGGTGTAATTGCAGCTGGACTACTGGTAAGTTAAAAAAAACATGTTTGCGATAGTAAAGATATTAAAATATTATCTTTTGCCAGTTTGGATTCTTTGTTTGTTATGCTAAAGCATGTATAAGTTTGAATGCCTTAAACACTAAAAAATCTCTAAAGACTTTAGATAATAAATACAAGATTGTATGTTATTTATCCAAATGGGCTGGGTCTCGCAAGGATCTTGGATATTATATACCGAATGACATAAATCCTGATCTTTGTACTAATATCGTTTATAGTAATAGTACTTTGGACATGTTTAATTTAGCTTTCAAAATTGATGATGACTTTGCTGATACTGAAAAAAAAGTTGTAACCGATTTAAAAAAAAAAGGTATTAAGGTCAGCATATATTTAGATGGTGGGGAAAGTTTTCGCCTCTACACGCGTTTAGTTAGACTTCCAGAATATAGAAGAAACTTTACTCAAAATGTTGTAACTTTCTTGCAAGAACGTGGTTTTGAAGGTTTGGAGTTGGATTTAGCGTACTCTTTTTGCAAAAATAGACGTTGTCTTGATCGTATTTCGAAAGAAAAACTTGAATTTACTAAATGGGTGAAGGAACTTTCAGAGGCTTTTAAAAATAATGGACTATTACTCTCTGCAGTTGTATCAAAGAAGGAATTAGTTATAGATGCTGTATATGATGCACCTGAGTTAATGCAATTTTTAGATTGGATTACGTTTGAAAATGCAGATATTAGTTTTAAACCTAAACAAAATACCGGTCATGTATCTCCTTTGTATTATCAGTATGATAATGCAACTGATATCCGTTTAAGCACTGTAAGTTGAATGATTTTTTTTTAAAGTTAATAATAATAGTTAGTTAATAGTTTTGTCATTTATCGGCGTAAAGAATTATACTATAAATTACTGGATTCAAAAAGGTGCTCCTTCTCGGAAAATTGTTTTGAAAATGCCATTATTTGGTATGCCTTTTATTTTGGCAAATGCTAGCAAAAATGGTTTGGGTGCCCTGGCTGACAGATATAGTGTTTCATTGGCATACTATAAGGTAAGAATTAAGGTGTAGGCATGAAGGATATTCTAAACCTTGTATTTCTTTTTTTGAAGATCTGTAACCAAACCAAAAATAATGGTTGGGAAGTTGTACGTGACAAGAATGGTGTCTATGCCTACAAAGACGATCAATGGGTAAGCTATATGGACAAGGCCCTAGTAAATCAAAATTCTCAATTAGCGAAAGATATGAATTTGGGTGGTGTAGCGGTATGGTCATTAGATTTGGATGATTTCAGAGGTATTTGCGGAGAAGGAGCTTATCCTCTACTAACAGAAATAAATAATGTTTTGAGAAATTAAGCAAAGGGCCAAAAAATGTAAACTTTTTCTTTGATTTTGTTTCATAATAGTTTTTATAAAATTGCTTATTTACTTAAACAGCGTCAAAACATGTTTCCATGGAAAACATCGTCAATAAAAACGATACATCGATGTTTTTCCGATGCTTTTATTTTCTTCTAATTACAATAAATAAAAATAATAATTATTTTATACCTTTTTGGCTATTGCTATTGCTGTTAATGTGGAATTTTCAATACGCAACAATAAAACCAATTTCCTAAGAAAAGAAAATGCTAAGAAATGTGAAGCGGATTATTAACTTTTGGCAGTTGATAACCTTGGGCATTTTCCTGAGAAGTGTCAAATAAGTTTTAAGCCATAAGTAGAGAATTGAAGTTTTACAGGGCAAATAAAATTTTTTTTCGGATATATAATAATAACAAACGCGGATTTCCTACTTAATCGTAAGAATATTATGCTGCGCAAAAAGCCATTTTTTTGCTCAAACAAATAACATGCTGATAAATATTATTTCAAACTTTTGTTATAGCTTCCTCCTTATTGAATTAAATATAAACAATAAAGTCAGTTATCCCTAAAGTATGTAATAGAGCTTATAAGAATTAAATATAGAAAACTACGACTTAAAAATTATATCTGTCGTTAAATTCCAATTAAGAGCATAACATTAAAAATGAATGGAATTTGAAAAAATTCCAACATAAAGAAAAAATTTAAAAAAAGGGGCGGGCGGTCGAGAATGGCAATCACAGAAAAAAATGAACACAAAAGTCTTTAATTACAATTGGAAAAATATGCGATAATTAAAAATCAATCATGTTTGTTGTTGCAGTAGAGTGGGGAGAGATTAAAGGAAGCATAAGAGCTTAAAAGATGCTTCTGTAAATAATAACAAAAACATTCCTATAAACATGCTCACACATTTCAGATAAATTTTTTCTAATATTTTTATGCGGTTAAATACAAAATCAATGTTGTACAGATAAATATTTTCTATGCTTGCTACCCAACCTCCCCCCCCCCCCCCCCACCCCTTCTGCGCTCACAACTCAGAGCCATCTTCATAGAAAATTGTTTATATAAATGTAATCAAGGATAACGTAATGGACGGACTTAAAGAATCAAGTTGACTGGTACGGTAATTGATTCTGTTGTTTGTTATAAGTAATACAGTCTGGACAGCACATGTTAAACGTCCAACCCTAGTTGAAATCATCCATCATCGAAATATTGTAAAAAAAATAAATAAAACCAATAAATGCAGCATATTGATGATGTGTATGATAAAGATTCGAAATTAGTACACATGATGGCAGAATAGAAATAAACGGAAGGATGGGAAGGAAAGGCAAAATTTACATTAACATGTTAAAGGAGTTGGAGAAGCAGATTTAAAAGGTAGTTAAACTGTGGTTTAATCAAACAGGAATGTAGTGTTTGTTGTCAGTATCGGGGGTGTTTTTTTTTTAAATATTTTACATTCATTTATTTATCATTAAATATTAAATAATGCATAATTACACAAGCACACTTGATGTTGGTATTTAGTTGTCCTATAAAGTCTTTATGACGGTGTTTATAACCTGCTAAAGTCCATGTTCTGCTGAATTTTTAAGAGTTTGCCATTATGTATTGCATATAATGTTCAGCTTGTCTAGATAATGTATGTGTGCATGTGTGCGCCTGCGTGTATGTAAGGATGTGTGCATTCTCTGTATTTACCGCAAAATGTTATTAGCAGCAGCTGTTTTGTACACATTTTTAATGTCCTTTTAGGAACTGATGGAATGCTTTAGACCTCTTAATTTATTTATGCAAACATTAAAGGTCATTAGTTGGGAAGATGTTTTTCCAATGGCCACAACTGACCACAGGTGTAAATAGGAAATGAAACAAATTGATTTTTTTAATTGGAATCAACTATTTAATAAAATTGCTTTTAAAAATACACGTATCAATAATGCACTGATTAACGAATTATTTATAAAGGAAATACTATCAACTTTAAAAAATATTTATGCTTTTGAAAAAGAAGAATCTAAGGCTCTTTGCAAGAGTTCTTACTGACAAGTGTTGCCTTTGATCATTAAAAATAATATTGTTTTCCAATACAAATGACTTCAAAGGTTATGTAAGGAAGAACTACAACACGGCGAACGTCGAATTATTCCTTGACTGTTATTGGTAAATATTTTGGAGAACATCAAGGGTTGTTCTTTTACCAAAATTGTAGTTCCACCAGACTCTCGTCATTTATTATATCGGTGCTACTTTATCCAATCATCTTACATGCTGAGAAAGCCTTTTACTATGGTGAATTCGCAATGGGAGCTTAATTTTGCTGGCATTTTCAATTATGTGTTTATATAGCAAATCCCTATAAACAGTTCATAAATTTATTGCAAATTACGTGTGATAAACTGAATTTTCACTTCCCAAAGGAAACTACAAAGGAAGGAGTACTATCAACACATCTCTGGGCACTAGTTTTAAATAAACTTCTCACTAAACTAAGAGGCAGATGCGCATGAAGTTCCGCGACAGATACTTTAATGTCAAGGATAAGCCAGATGTGTTGAAAATTTATGTAGTTACCTGCCACGTAAGCCCTATTTCACAGTACTCTTAAATAAAAGATAATATAATGCTTTGGCCAGCGTCCTCACTGTCTAAATAACAAAAAAAACTTGGAAAATTGCCACTCATAAGTTCCAATTTAAAGACCTAAATTTAGACATGAATTTTTCCTCTTGGTAGGGAGCGGAGCATACCTAACCGTCCTTTAAATCTATGATTTAAGGCGCCAGGTTGTAATGCACATTCATACTGATAAGAAGCTATTCCAGCGATTTGAGTTTAAGCCACAACCCCACGTCGCTGTACAGAGGGGCCTTATCAAAGTCAGACTAGAACCAAAGCTCTAAGAATTTTGACTCCTCTGGTACCAGAATTACCAGTAAAGCTCTAGACTGTGGAACGCTTGCTCCCCGCAGCAAGAACTACTTTCACTTTTAACAAAGTCTGGGACTGGTTCCCCCAAGAACAACATGCAACGAGAAAAATGCACACAGAAATATACAACATTGAAGAGCCGCCATCAAGTTATAAGAAATCTTTCACTTTGGATCCAAAGTGACCTTTTTATTTATAGGTTACTCGTGTTAAAAACTTCATAGAAAAATTAAGTCAACTGCATCTAGAGAGCACGCAGAGACTTGCAGGACCGTGTAGAATGGGCGTTTAACTTAGCATCCGCACAGCGTTACTGGATGTAGTCCCGGACTTAAAACTTAATATAGTAGTTACAAAGGATGTTGCGAAGAGGTCTGCAAATAGATTCGGAATCGCGGAATATTACAGGGAGATGCCATAAGGCAAGATTATCGGAGTTGCAAAATATAGCAGTGACTTAATAGTCCTGAAGCTGGGCTTCATAATTAAGCATGGTCTAGTATTGAAGGAACAGGGCTGGTTTGCGGGCCTTCGCCCTCAGCCCGGAGTCTGAAACTTCTTTACGGATGGTCATTAACTAAGCATCAGTGCCTTGCCCTGTACTTCTAGAATCAGAGTTCTAATTTGAATATGTTTATTTATAGTCAGGCGGCGATCAAGAACATTTCGGAAAACCTCAATCGCTCCCTGATCGTTCAAGCGAGTAAGAAACTCTTGGCAAACCTGAAGCAGTTAGACAATTTTATATTTACTAGGTGTAAAGAAAAAAGGGTATTTGGGGAAAATTAATACGAAAGAACTAGAGAAGCAAGGCATCAATAAGCATATTGAAAAAAGGAGTGGAGATTCGTGATCTGATTTTAGATCTATAGCAGTATAATAGACTTTGCTGTGAGAGTTCGGCCCACTGAGGTGTTGGTACATACTTCCTGGTGTGAAGTTTCCAGAATTATTAGAGATTCTTTGAACCGAGGGCGGCCAGATTCCTACTATTTTTCTGGAGTAGATGTAGGCTTGACTTACGGATATTGATAGACGACAGCTTATGCCAAAAGCTTAGGGCGGCCGACCAGTGTTGAAGAAATTCTGTGTGAATCTCTAGCGCTGTCTAGTATTGCTTTTTTTCAAAACCTAAAGCAAATATCTGGGATTGGCAATATGAGATCTTTAGCATTCACAAAAAGAGTACGGAGTCCAAATCACTGGGTAATCGTTTTTTCTTGTCTTCAAGGACCCAAAACGTCTATGTGGAGTCAGTCAATTTAATCTCCTGTTACAAGTTTCTATTCCTATGTCTGATAGGAGGCATTATTAATGTTTGTAATAAAAAAATTGTTTAAGGCTTGACTCAGAATCACTTCCTTAGTCCTTCTGGAGTTAAAACTACTGGTTTAGCCTAAAATCGTCAAATGTTTCATGTATGTAGGATCTAATGTTATAAACTGACACACAGATTCAGTACATACTTTAACACGGATCCCATTTAGGTCCTACTTCCCAAAATCCCTTTACCCTGCTTAAATTGTTTGCAAGTGCGGATACCTAGGGCTGGTTAGGTTACGAAGGGTAGTGACGAGTGCAACTTGCCACCTCTACCCAGAGACCCCTAAGGCCATTGTGAATCCTTTCAGAAAAGTCGAAAAGAGAATAGAAAAGACAAGAATTTCACAGGCAGAAATAAGAAAAGAGAGCAGAATGCTGTCCACAAGAAGTCAGTTGTCGTAGACGCTGAACCACCTATTTACCAAGCCGCCCAACCCCTTTGCTGAGTCCCATGATTGGGGAGCCCAAAGCCAAAGACCTCACCAAGTTCATCTAAGAAGTGCAAGCTCCCTCTACCCACAACAACTTCTGCCGACGGATCTGCCTAGGACAGTGGCAAACAAAGTGTTCTATCTTCCCTGTCACCTCCTCATTCCCACAAACTAGCAAATATACGGACAGTTCTTGTCCCATTGGCTCGATATATATCTCACGCCCTTCTTGAGGAGCAGGTCAGTGCCGGTCCTATAGTCCGTCAAACCTTACCGCCGTAGGAGTCGACCATCCACAACCCTTCCTGGGTCCAGCTGGGTAAACAAAAGTTAATAAAATTTTAAGTTTTTAAAGACAAAAACAAAAGGGAAATATGTAGATATGTTTAGCTAAGTTTAATCTTTGTTACACTAGGCTTATCGAATGATGTGAGATATTATTAAACTTATAAAAAAACACTTGTCTTAACCTGAAATTGAGCCTGGTACTTTCTGGTTTTCACTCTACCGCTACACAAACGGGGCATTGAAATTTCGATTATTGGCATATATTTTTCACATCTAATTAAATATTTGATTAGGACAATTAAAATTTAATTAAACTTTTTTGCAAATTCAAAATTGTTTTTTTTTGCTTATTTCAATCATTTTAGTAGTTAGTTTTATCTGTTCATGATGTTATAGGCTGCGCTTTTGAGTTTCTCGAATCATGCTTGTTTTACTCATCATAAATATAATAGATTCATGATGGACTAAATCATATTTTCAGTTAATCCCTTAAGACCACTAAAATTGGGATAAGCTAACTCTTGAAATGCCTAAGTACATTTTAGCTTTAGACATTCAATTGTTATAAGTTATAATTAAAGGAGGCTCCTTATCTGAATGTTTTAAGACTTGTAAAATATCCTACTTCCCAATCAGTGATGACAATTTAAAATATTTAAAGGTTACATAAGAAAAATATCTAGAGCTTGATTTGTAAATTAATTTTTGACATTTTTTTTAAATGCTCTCATGAATATTTTTATGCTTAAATCGCGCTTTAGCATTTTTCAGAGAAATCGACCTTTAAGAATTTAATAAATTCTTTTAGAATAAGATCAGAAGTATTCACAAATAGTTGTGTATTTTTTTAAAACGCAATTAAAAAAAGCAGCTGGGTAAACAAAAGTTAACAAAATTAATAAAAAGTTTTTAAAGACAAAAACTAAAGAAAAATATGTAGATATGTTCAGCTAAGGTTAATCTTTGTTACACTAGGCTTATCAAATTGTTTGAGCTATTGTTGAACTTATAAAAACAATTTTTAATTCATCGATAACCACTTGCGTGCACAAATATTATTCTTTTGGGAAAAATAAGTTTCGGTATATGCATATGGGAAGAAGTTAATATTGCTTTGAATTGTTTTAACCACATCAGAAAGGGCACAGATAACACACAGTCAAACACAATTTAGATGGTCCATGTTTTTGTAGACAGTTTATATACACTTGGTACTGAGCATCAATGCCTAAAAATCACAATTTTTAAATTGACTTTGTATTCTCGAGAAGTGGATGCTCTATTACATAATTGGCATTTACTCGAGAACTAGTTCCCCGATTTAATTAATAAAACACAAGAGGATGGACAAAGATATTTTTAAAGTTTTATTAACAAAAGAAATATATTTTTCAAAAAAAATTTTAACTGAAGAAATATTTCAATTTTATTTGAGAGAAACCACTAAGGACGAAACTAAGTACGGTTACGCAGCTTTAGATAGCTGTATGTTAAGTTTCTAGGTGATGTTGCCAAATCAACAATTACTCATAACCAATAAGACGGGACTGTTTCCGATTTTCGTAATTAAATAAGTTTCGGCCGGTCTTTCTCACAAAGGCAGTCGTTTTTTTTATTTAAATATATACGCGGAGAATTCAGCCATTCTATATAGCTCGAGCTCTTTGTACAAACTGCCTATAAAAAATCCAATGTTAGAAAAAAAGCGCGCTTTTCGAAACAAAAAGTTTTCGAGTTTTGGTGCGGCCACCTTCAGGTAATTTACATATGTTTCGAAAAACCAAAACTACTTCAAAATGATGGTGAAAATAATTAAAATTGAAATGATGGAACGTTATAACAGCTATTCAAGGCAACTATGTTCATTCATATCGTTACCTTAATATAGACAGGTCTTAACTCGTATTTTTTTAAGTCGGGTTTGTTTTGACTAATTGTGATATACAAGCAGATCCTTTATCCAAATTACAAAAATCTGGGCTTGTAAAAAAAAGAGTTAAGGCCTTTCTATATTAAGGTAGCGATATGTATCTGGATAAACAAATATGGGCATTTCCAGGATAAAGAACGCGACATTTGTACGCCTTTGAATTGGACAAAATATATAAAGAAATCCAAAAAGTTGGTTTTTTATATTCATTTAAAGCATTTCAGTGGCAATATCTAAAGTGAAAAACAAAAAAATATTGTAAAGTTTTTGGTTTTTTATAAACGAGCATTTAATATGCGGAAGGATACGCGACAAAAAAATGGAATATACTTTTGACTGCATTTAGAAAAATGTATTAATTTGCGAATTTGAATTTAATTTTTAAAGGCATTTTCTATTTTTTTATAGTTTTTTGACCTTTTTAATATTAATAAATAAGTCTATTTCTTAAGCTTTGGGTCTATTTTGATATTTATTTTTTTGTAAAATTTTTTCAATTTTTATAATAATATTAAAATATTATAATCGTTATTCAAAAAGCCAAAAGCTAATTTTTAAACCAATGTAACAAATATAATAATTTACTAAAATAACCTCATGATGATGCCATACAACGGAGTGGCGAAATATTGATAAAATTGTACAAAAATATATATATATAAAGATAGACCTAAAATAGACTTATTTTTAAGGCATTTTTTTAGTTTATAAAAGACTAATTTCGCTTCCTAAAAATAGACGTAAATCATATCGGCCTTATTAATAAAAAATTTCTTATGCTTTTTAATGGATTATTTGACAAATTTTCAATGGAATAACTGTCAAAAAAAGCCCTTAATATACATAAAATAGTTTTATGAAAAATGCATTAAATATTTAATTTCGTTTTAATTATAGTATGAAAGGGCACGCGACATTTGTAACGCGACAAAATTTTCCATCCTATTGGAATAATAAAATAGTTTTGTTTTTTTTATATCAAGAGTGTATTTAGTACGTATTAGAAAAATTTTATAAATTTTTATTTACATATTTACGTAACATTTAGCATAGTATAAGGTATAGTGTGTCGGTCTTCTTCACTGTGGAACAGTTTGGCCACAAATAACTTTTTCTTAGCATATTTTGAATTTTTCAAAATATGTAGTTAAATTAAGATAGTTATATTTAATCTGAAACTGAAGTCAGCCTAGAAATAACATCAACAAAGCAAATATAGTAAAGGACGCGACACACTTTCGCAAGAAAAATAATACATTTAATGTGGTAATTTTACAAAATAATTTTTGTTTTTGTTAAATGCATAAAATTGTTTGTTTAAATAAATATTTTCGGCGATCTGATTACAACGCTTGTGGTCTATTTTTAGGAAAAATAATTTTATGGAGAGGAACGTGACATTAAAACATAAACAGATAAAAAATTAAAAATTTTGCGTTTATCGGAATTATTTAGGTAGTTTCTTATCCAATTGTCTTAACTTGTCTTTATTAGAGGAACTCCATATTAAAAATTCAATCCAAGTATAGACTTTCGACAAATTATTACTAAAGAGAAAACATTTTCAAAAGTAACGAAGATAATAAAGATACATATGTATGTTCAGTTTGATTAACTACTATTTATTATACTGTTAACAAAAATTATTACGTTGTAAACATCTAAAATTACGATTTCGGTAGACTTGCCGCTGGAAACGCCCATATCGAAACACGCATGATTAAGTGTAAAAGAATGTTAAAAATTTTTTTTGTAACTTTTTCCGTAGTTAAAATATGGTTTGCTGCGGATATAAATAGAAGTACATACTTCTAAGGTTTTATTCAGTTGTTTTCTTTCAATAGAAATTAATTATTACGATCACAAGTTAAAAAAATATTTTTTTTGAATTTCGGGTTCAAGTTCAATTATATATTTTTAAAATGGAAAACTTCAAAGGTGTAATTGCAGTTGGACTACTGGTAAGTTTAAAAAAAATGTTTGCGATAGTAAAGATATTAAAATATTATCTTTTGTCAGTTTGGCTTCTTTGTTTGTTATGCTAAAGCATGTATAAGTTTGAATGCCTTAAACACTCAAAAACCTCAAAAGACTTTAGATAATAAATACAAGATTGTATGTTATTTATCCTATTGGCCTGGGTCTACCGAGGATCTTGGATATTATATACCGAATGACATAAATACTGATCTTTGTACTAATATCGTTTATAGTAATAGTACTTTGGACATGTTTAATTTAGCTTTCAAAATTGATGATCACTTTGCTGATATTGAAAAAAAAGTTGTAACCGATTTAAAAAAAAAGGTATTAAGGTCAGCATATATTTAGATGGTCTGGAAAGTTTTCGCCTCTACACGCGTTTAGTTAAACTTCCAGAATATAGAAGAAACTTTACTCAAAATGTTGTAACTTTCTTGCAAGAACGTGGTTTTGAAGGTTTGGAGTTGGATTTAGCGTACTCTTTTTGCAAAAATAGACGTTGTCTTGATCGTATTTCGAAAGAAAAACTTGAATTTACTAAATGGGTGAAGGAACTTTCAGAGGCTTTTAAAAATAATGGACTATTACTCTCTGCAGTTGTATCAAAGAAGGAATTAGTTATAGATGCTGTATATGATGCACCTGAGTTAATGCAATTTTTCGATTGGATTACGTTTGAAAATCCAGATATTAGTTTTAAACCTAAACAAAATACCGTTCATGTATCTCCTTTGTATTATCAGTATGATAATGCAACTGATATCCGTTTAAGCACTGTAAGTTGAATGATTTTTTTTTTTAAGTTTAAAATTAAAATAATTTTGTCATTTATCGGCGTAAAGAATTATACTATAAACTATTGGATTCAAAAAGGTGCTCCTTCTCGGAAAATTGTTATGAAAATGCCATTATATGGTATGTCTTTTACTTTGGCAAATGCTAGCAATAATGGTTTGGGTGCCCTGGCTTCGGGACCTGGTAAAATTGAAAAAGCTACTAACAGAGATGGTTTATTGGCAAACTATGAGGTAAGAATTAAGGTGTAAGCGTGAAGGATATTCTAAACCTTGTATTTCTGTTTTTGAAGATCTGTGACCAAATCAAAAATAATGGTTGGAAAGTTAAACGTGACAAGAATGGTGCCTATGCCTTCAAAGACGATCAATGGGTAAGCTATAATGACAAGGCGCTAGTAAATCAAAATTCTCAATTAGCGAAAGATATGAATTTGGGTGGTGTAGCGGTGTGGTCATTAGATTTGGATGATTTCAGAGGTATTTGCGGAGAAGGAGCTTATCCTCTACTAACAGAAATAAATAATGTTTTGAAAAATTAAGCAAAGAGCCACAAAATAAAGTGTCAACTATTTCTTTGATTTTGTTTTATCATAATTTATATAAAATTGCTTCTTTACTTAAACAGCGTCAAAACATGTTTCCATGGAAAACATCGTTAATGAAAACGATACATCGATGTTTTTCCGATGCTTTTTTTTTTTCTAATTACAATAAACAAAAAAATAATTATTTTATACTTTTTTGGCTATTGATATTGTTGTTAATGTGGAATTTTCAATACACAATAATAAAACCAATTTCCTAATAAAATGCTAAGAAATGTGAAGCAGAACATCAATTTTTGGCAGCTGATAACTTTGGGCATTTTCTTGAGAAGTGTCAAATAATTTTTAAACCATAAGTACAGAATTGAAGTTTTACAGGGTAATTAATGTTTTTTTTTCTGATATATAATATTAACAAACGCGGGTTTTCTATTTAATCGTAAGAATATTATGCTGCGCAAAAAGCCATTTTTTTGCTCAAACAAATAACATGCTGATAAATATTATTTCAAACTTTTGTTATATACATACATACATATAAACAATAAAGTCAGTTATCCCTAAAGCATGCAATAGAGCTTATAAGAATTAAATGTAGAAAACTACGACTTACTAAAAATTGTAAAATTATATCGTTCATTAAATGCCAATTAAGAGCATAACTTTGGAATGAGTAAATAGGATAAAATTCTAAAAAGAATTTGAAAAAATTCCAACAAAAAGGAAAAATTTTAAAAAAGGGGGTGGGCGCTCGAGAAGGGAAATCACAGAAAAAAATTAACACAAAAGTATTTAACTACAATTGGAAAAATATGCGATAATTAAAAATCAATCATGTTTGTTGTTGCAGTAGAGTGGGGAGAGATTAAAGGAAGCATAAGAGCTTAAAAGATGCTTCTGTAAATAATAACAAAAACATTCCTATAAACATGCACACACATTTCAGATAAATTTTTTCTAATATTTTTATGCGGTTAAATACAAAATCAATGTCGTACAGATAATTATTTTCTATGCTTGTTAACCAATCTCCCCCTCTTCTGCGCCCACAACACAGAGCCTTCTGCATAGCTTTAACAACGCATTAAGGACAAATATGCAAATTAAATAAAAAAGAAAATCGTTTATATACATGTAATCAAGGATAACGTAATGGACGGACCTAAAGAATCAAGTTAACTGGTACGGTAATTGATTCTGTTGTTTGTTATAAGTAATACAGTCTGGACAGCACATGTTTAAGGTCCAACCTTAGTTGAAATCATCCATCATCGAAATATTGTAAAAAAAATAAATAAAACCAATAAGTGCAGCATATTGATGATGTATATGATAAAGATTCGAAATTAGTACACATGATGGCAGAATAGAAATAAACGGAAGGATGGGAAGAAAAGGCAAAATTTACATTAACATGTTAAAGGAGCTGGAGAAGCAGATTTAAAAGGTAGTTAAACTGTGGTTTAATCAAACAAGAATGTAGTGTTTGTTGCCAGTATCGGGGGTGTTTTTTTATATTTTACATCAATTTATTTATCATTAAATATTAAATAATGCATAAATACACAAACACACTTGATGTTGGTATTTAGTTATTGTATAAAGTCTTTATGACGGTGTTTATAACCTGCTAAAGTCCATGTTTTGTTGCATTTTTAAAAGTTTGCCATCATGTATTGCATATAATGTTCAGCTTGTCTAGATGATGTGTGCATGTGTATGCCTGCGTGTATGTAAGGATGTGTGCCTTCTCTGCACTCTAAAACATTTTCAAAAATTTACGATCATATATGACCTAATTTATTGTTGAAAAAAGTCTTGTTGCCTAAAATTGGGTCGATTTTTATATTATTAGAAATAAAAAAGTATAATATATGTAATTTTAAACAAAAGTAATATTTTTCTGTTAAAAGTGTTTATTTTTCAACAATATATGCTTAAAAGCTAGCAACATGTGTCTATAAACATCAAAATGTTTAATTTTAAGCATATCTGTATAAAAACACTATTAAAATGTATGGAATAAACAGTTGAGAAAGAAAAGGCATATAAGTGTATACGATTTAATAAATCACGTGTTATGATTTTCTACAGAATTAAAAATATTAATATCTATTTTAATCATTTATTTTTTAAAAACCCGTTTCCGGCTCTAACTTAACATGTTTACAATTACAACCATGTTTACAATTACAACCATGTTTTTAAGAACAAAAAAAATCTAATGAAAATTGTCGGCTTTGAGCTGTGACTATTTATGATTTTCTGTGCGCTATATGTATATTTATATATATAAGTATATAAACATAAATATGTAGAAGTAATAGTTAAAAAATTTATAAAATAAGAATTGAAGTAATTTTTTTGTTTTTTTTAATTAAAATAAATAAAATAAGCTTTTTATTATGTGGATTTTTATTTAAAAAAGGGTTGAAAATTAAGTCAAAGGAAAAGAAAAAATTAGACACAATATGTGTAAAAAATTTAAACATATTTTGTTTAAAATTCAACAAAAAGTTGAAAAAAATTACATGTCTAATTTTAGGTCGAAAATAGTCTGTAAAGTGTTGCCTACTATTATTGACGTAATTTTCAACAAAAGTGGTTTAGAGTGTGTATTTACCGCAAAATGTAATTAGCAGCAGCTGTTTTGTACACATTTTAAATCTCCTTTTAGGAACTGATGCAATGCTTTTTACCTTTTAATTTATTTTTGTAAATATTGAAGGACATTCGCTAGGAAGATATCTTTCCAATGGCCACAATTGACCACAGATGTAAATAGGAAATGAAACAGCTTAAGAGCCAAACTGATTTTTTTAATTGAAATCAACTATTTAATAAAATTGCTTTGAATAATACACATATCAATAATGCACTGATTAACGAATTATTTATAAAGGAAATACTATCAACTTTAAAAAATATTTATGCTTTTGAAAAAGAAGGATCTAAGGCTCTTTGCAAGAGTTCTTACTGACAAGTGTTGCCTTCGATCATTAAAAATAATATTGTTATCCAATACAAGTGACTTCAAAGGCTATGTAAGGAAGAACTACAACACGGCGAATGTCGAATTATTCCTTGATTGATTTTAAAGAACATCAAGGGCAGTACTTTTACCGAAATTAAAGTTCCACTGGACTCTCGTCATTTATTATGAAGATGTTCTAATGATATCTTGGCTTCCCAATCAAGCATAATATTGGTGCTACTTCTTCCAACCATCTCACAGGTTGTGCCTTTTACTACGGTGAATTCGCGATTGGAGCTGGAATTATTAATTGTGTGTTTAAAAAGGAAACCACTGAAAACGGTGCATGAACGTATTGCACCTTACGTGTAATAAACTGAATTTCCACGTACCCAAAGATGCGGAATAATATGTGTAAAATAGAGAAGAGCCAGGATAAATAACGGTAGCATTAAGGGAACTACAAAGGGAGTATTCTCACCACATTTCTGGGCACTACTTGTCAATGAACTTTTCACTCGATCAAGAACATTTCGGCAAACCTTAATCGCTCCCTGATCGTTCAAGCGAGTAAGAAACTCTTGGCAAACCTGAAGCAGTTAGACAATTTTATATTTACTAGATGTAAAGAAAAAAGGGTATTTGGGGAAAATTAATACGAAAGTACTAGAAAGGCGAGGAGTCGATAATAATATTGAAAAATTAATGGAGATTTGTGCTCTGACTTTAGATCCATAGCAGTATAATAGACTCTGCTGAGAGAGTCCGGCCCACCGAAGTGTTGGTACATACTTTCTCGTATGGAGTTTTCAGAATTATTAGAGATTTTTTGACCCGACGGCGCCCAGATTTCTACTATTTTTCTGGAGGAGTGGATGTAAGCTTGACGTACGGATATTGTTAGATGACAGCTTATGACAAAAGTTAAGGACGGCCAATCAGTGTTGGAGAAATTCTGTGTGAATCTCTAGCGCTGTCTAGTATTGCTTTTTCTTCAAAACCTAAAGCAAATATCTGGGATTGGCAATATGAGACCTTTAGCATTCACAAAAAGAGTACGGAGTCCAAATCACTGGGTAATCGTTTTTTCTTGTCTTCAAGGACCCAAAACGTCTATGTGGAGTCAGTCAATTTAATATGCTGTTACAAGTTCCTATTCCTATGTTTGGTAGGACGCGTTATTAATGTTTGTAATAAAAAAAATAGTTTAAGGCTTGACTCAGAATCACTTTCTTAGTCCTTATGGAGTTGAAACAACTGTTTTAGCCTAAAGTCGTCAAATGTTTCATGTATGTAGGATCTGATGTTATTAACTGACAAACAGATTCAGTACATACTTTAACACGGATCCCATTTAGGTCCCACTTCTCAAAACCCCTTTACCCTGCTTAAATTGTTTGCAAGTGCGGATACCTAGGGCAGATTAGGTTACGAAGGGTAGTGACGAGTGCAACTTGCCACCTCCACCCAGAGACCCCTAAGGCCATTGTGAGTCCCTTCAGAAAAATCGAAAAGAGAATAGGAAAGACACGAATTTAACAGGTAGAAATAAGAAAAGAGAGCAGAATGCTGACCGCAAGAAGTCAGTTGTCGTAGGCGCTGAACCACCTATTTACCCAGCCGCCCAACCCTTTCGCTGAGTCCCATGATGCTCCCCAGCCAAAGCCAAAGACCTCACCAAGTCCATCTAAGAAGCAAAACCTCCCCTCCCCCCCTTTCCCACAGCCGCCTCTGTCGACGGATCTACCTAGGACAGTGGCAGACAAGGTGTTCTACCGTCTGTCGCCTCCTCATCCCCACACAACCAGCAGATATACGGACAGTTCTTGTCCCATTTGCTCGTCATATATCTCACGCCCTTCTTGAGGAGCAGATGAGTGCCGGTCCTATAGTCCGTCGAACCTGACCGCCACAGGAGTCGACCATCCACGACGTTCAGCTGGGTAAACAAAAGTTAATACAATTGTAAGTTTTTAAAGACAAAAACAAAGCAGAAATATGTAGATATTTTCAGCTTATGGTGTTTTGCTTTTTGGCAAAAATGTTACATTAACGCTACCATTCGAGCGGGTTTATGTTCCATTCTAAAAATACATGCAAGAGTGAAAACAGTTATCGTGTTCCTTTCTGAACATGTTGCACAAATAACTGGCAAGAGTGTAACATATCTTACCCCCAATTATATTTCAGTGTAACAAAGTACCACTTTTTACAGCTGTGTTATGTAAGTAAATACTTTTTTATACAGACGAGTTTTTAACACAAAGTGCAGTTTTTATTAAAATCAAGCAATTTTCTGTTCCATTGAAACAAATAAAATGGACAACTTTTTAAGTGTGTGTGTAAACTGATAAAAATGTTACACATACTTATTGTAACATTTTTTTTTAGAATGGAAAACACCATTAGCTAAATCTTTATTACACTAGGCTTATCCAATGATATGAGCTATTATTAAACTTATTTTTTTTTTTTTTTTTTTCATATTTTTATTATTGAATCTTCGCTTTTGCGAACTAACAATAAGTATTCAAATCTTAAAACTAAGTAATTTATATTAGTCCAGTCAGTACCAGACCAAAATGTAAGTTCTCATAACATAGTAAATTAATTTAAACAGTTTCATCTAAGTTCAATAGTGTCCCTTCTTTTCAGACGAGTGTGTCCACTATGTTGCAAGATGTTTCGAGCGAGCGGATTTGGATGCGTTTCCAGCTTGTTTAAATACTTGTCCACATAGTTTAGGATTTCGCTTTTTACTAGTGGAACTTCTAGATCCTTGTGGATGTTGCTGTTTTTAATATACCAAGGAGCACCAGTTATCATTCTCAGAATTTTGTTTTGACGACGTTGTATTTTTTCTATGTTTGAGGCGGAAGCAGTGCCCCATAATTGTATACCGTAGCACCAAATTGGTTTCAAAATCGATTTGTAGAGTAGAAGTTTACAATCAAGACGAAGCACAGAGTTTCTGTCAATTAGCCAATGAAGTTGTGTAGCTTTAAGTTTCATTTGTGTCAACTTCGCATCTATATGCGTCTTCCATGTAAGGCGACGGTCCAGGTGAATGCCAAGGTATTTCGTCTCAAATCGTTGAGGCACCATATGGTTGTTAATAAGGATTGGAGAGCACGTTTCTTTGCGTAAAGTAAAAGTAACATGGGTACATTTTTGCTCATTAATTTTTATTCCCCATAATTTTGCCCATTTTTCAACTTGGGTTACATGTTGTTGCAGCTGGTTCGAAGCCTCTTTAGGGTCTTTGTGAATACTAAGAAAAGCGGTATCGTCAGCAAATGTAGACGTGTGCGTAAAACAGTTTGTTGGCATATCTGCCGTGTAAAGCAAGTACAAAATTGGACCTAGGATACTCCCTTGAGGTACACCAGCCTCTATTGGTTGGTAACAACTTATTTGGTTTCCCTCTTTGATTTTAAACTGTCGACCGGTTATGTACTTTTCTAGTAGGTTGAAAATATTAGCTGGAAGGTTTAGCTTTAGTTTGTTTAACAGGCCTTCGTGCCATACTTTATCGAAAGCTTGAGAGACATCTATAAAAAGGGCGGAGCAGTACTTTTTTTCCTCGAAAGTTTTTCTTATAACCTGCACCAGTCTGTGAGTTTGTTCTATTGTGCTATGTTGACTTCTAAAGCCAAATTGGTGATCTGGAATGCAGTTGTTTTCATTCAGGATCGGAGTAAGCTTGTTTTTAAGCAGCTTTTCAAACAGTTTTGACAAAGTTGGTAACAAACTTATAGGCCTATAAGACTCCACCTTAGAAGGATCTTTACCAGGCTTAGGAATCATCTTTACTAAGGCAACTTTCCATATTGGTGGAAAATGTTCAAGCCGTATTATGGCATTAAAAATAAAAAGAATTATTCTTTTTGCTGTAAAAGGTAGCTCAATGAGCATTTTGTTGCTTATTGTATCAACGCCAGGAGCTTTTTTATCATTAAGGTTAGCTATAGCTTCTACCACATCTGAACATCGGAAACGTATTTCTATAGGACGTCTAGAAACAACAGGCGGTAATTCCCTCACGTCAGTGCATGTATTAGGAGTGAACACGTTTCTTAAATGGCTTGCGAGCAGATCGCATTTTTCTTCATCATTTCTAGCCCAGAATCCTCTTAGATTGTGCAGTGGTGGTTTTGCGATTACGGGTCTTTTGAGACGACTGGCTGATCGCCATAGAGAATAATTTGTTTGAGGAGTCGCGTCTAGACCTTCCAAATACTTCTTAATTGATGCAATTCTGTGTACCTCCAGCAAGTTTTTTAAGCGATTTGTACACTCTTTTAGCTTCGTTTTAAGTTGGGGCGATCTATGCGGTTGCCATTCTCTTCGCGCTCTCCTTTTTTCAGATAAAAGCTCCTCAACATCGACAGAAAAAATTTTGTTGTATTTGACCTGACGGTATGTTGAAGAAGTATGTTCAACGGCTTCTTTAATGTTTTCATTTAGGATATTTAGGCAATCATTGATTTCTTGGGGAGTTTTTAGTGGTATGTGTTCCGAGCAGTGAGAGCTGATATATTTTTTATATTTCAACCAATTTACTCTTTTGGATAAGAAAAAATCACTAGTTGCGATTTGGTTAGGACTGCAAATAGTGATAATTGTGGGTGAGTGGTCAGAAGATAAATCCAGAGAGGCTTGCGCCTCAATAAGCTCCGGGGATATACCTTTTGCTACGCCAAAATCTATTACGTCTGGAATTTTATTGTGGTCGGTTGGCCAATAGGTTGGTTGTCCGGTAGAAACAACACAAAGACCCATTTCAGATACGGAATCATACAAGATACGACCTCTGGGACTAATTAAGCGGGAACCCCAGTAGGTGTGTTTAGCGTTATAGTCTCCAGCAGCTATGAAGCGGGGACCTAAAGATTTGTAAAAACTGTTGTACTGATCCTTCGTTATGGAGAACCTGGGTGGACAATACACTGACGAAATAACTAGGTTAGCGAAAAATTCATCAATGCAAACGTTTGTTGCTTGAATATAGCATTCGGAGATGCCACCTAACCATTGGTGTTTAATTCTTGATTTGATTAGTATAGCCGAGCCACCACATGATCTATCTCTGGGATCCTTCGAATCATAAAAATTGAATCCACTTATTTTAAAAGTGCTCCTAGATGTCATATGAGTCTCGGACATACACATGACGTCAATTTTATGGTGTATTAAAAAATATTCGAGCTCTTTTTTGTGTTGGCGGATGCCGTTTGCGTTCCAGAAACAAACCCTGAGGCAGTTCATGGTCTTTTAAGCATGGCCTGCAGAAGAGCAGGCTGCATTTTCTGCATCTCCTGCATCATGCCAGCCATTTGCGCCATTATATGCGTAAATTGTTTGATCATATTGTCAATTACGGCTTCCAGGCGGCTAAAATTGGGACCAGTTGGTTCACTTGTTGGCACTTGTTGTTGTGTGGTTGGTTGGTTTGGCCTTTGTGCATTGGACTGGTTTGACTTTAGTGCGCTGGCGTAAGAAATTTGACTAGTAGTTGGCTGTGCTAACTGGGGAATGTTTGTTGTTGGTATATTTAACGGCTGGGGAGGGACAGGAACTACCTTCGGCTTGGATGAGCGTTTAACCAAGTCAAAAACAGGGCAACCTCTATAGTTGGCGGTGTGGTTTCCCCCGCAATTACTGCATTTCTTCACCCTATAAAAAACTTATAAAAACACTTTTCAGTTCAGCGATAGTCACTTGTCTTAACCTGAAATTGAGGCTGGTACTTTCTGGTTGTCACTCTACCGCTACACACACGGGGCATTGAAATTTCGATTATGGGCATATATTTTTCACACCTAATTAAATATTTGATTAGGACAATTAAAATTTAATTAAACATTTTTGCAAATTCAAAATTGTTTTTTTTTGTTGCTTATTTCAATCATTTTAGTAGTTAGTTTTATCTGTTTATGACGTTAAAGACTGCGCTTTTGAGTTTCTCGCATCATGCTTGTTTTACTCATCATAAATATAATAGATTCATGATGGACTAAATCATATTTTCAGTTAATCCCTTTAGACTACTAAAATTGGGCCAAGCTAGATCGTTTATCGGCAACTATTTCCGTGTTGTTTGCTGGCTAAACTTAAGCACGTCGGCGTATGAATCTTGACTAGTGGTTGTCAGTGCTAATTGGGGAAAAATTATAGTGGGTATTTTTCCCGGTTATAAAGGTATCAAAAACAAGGTCATGTTGAGAGAAGCGCCCAAGCCCTTAGCGTCCAAATGTAGATTATAAACAAAAAGCACAAGAATTTTTAATTCTAATAATTCATTTATTGGCTTGTACCTTAAGTTGAAATTCCTGTAAGTTAATTAATTAATTATTACAAAATAAAGATTAATTTAATAGATTTAGATAAAAATTGAGGTTATTTACTGACTTTTTCGTGTGGAAACCAAGAGCGGAACTTCTTCGTATGTTCTCTGGTTCACTTTAGAAATTCTTTTAAGCAAAGTTGACCTTTTGCGCCACTTTATATAAATTTATAGCTTATATGAATTTCAACCCGCTTGGAAATATAAAAATATTTTAGTGTTAATAATAAAGCGATATTAATGGATAATTATAATTAAGTTATCGATAATAATTAAATAGTTTAAAGGTAGCGAGTAGAGAGTGGCGGTAACAGTCACCTCTATAGTTAGCAATTGCTGCAGTTATTTGCGCCATGGAGACCTTTTGCTTGTCGCATTTGGATGTTACACGCATCTCCACACACGACACGAACAGAAGGACACTTTTAATAAGTTTCAGAATAAATAAATAAGAAAATTAGGACATTAGACATAATTTAATCACACATGTATTTGCAGAACACTCTTGAAATGCCTAAGTACATTTTAGCTTTAGACATTCAATTGTTATAAGTTATAATTAAAGGAGGCTCCTTATCTGAATGTTTTAAGACTTGTAAAATATCCTACTTCCCAATCAGTGATGACAATTTAAAATATTTAAAGGTTACATAAGAAAAAGATCTAGAGCTTTATTTGTAACTTTAATTTTTGACATTTTTTTAAATGCTCTCATGCATATTTTTATGCATAAATCGCGCTTTAGCATTTTTCAGAGAAATCGACCTTTAAGAACATAATAAATTCTTTTTGAATAAGATCAGAAGTATTCACAAATTGTGTATTTTTTTTTAAACGCAATCAAAAAAAGCAGCTGGGTAAACAAAAGTTAATAAAATTAATTAAAAGTTCTTAAAAACAAAAACAAAAGGGAAATATGTAGATATGTTCAGCTAAGTTTAATCTTTGTTACACTAGGCTTATCGAATGATGTGAGATATTATTAAACTTATAAAAACAATTTTTAGTTCATCGATAGTCACTTGTCTGCACAAATATTATTCTTTTTGGAAAAATAAGTTTCGGTATACTTATATGTGAAAAAGTTAATATTGCTTCGAATTGTTTTAACCACATAAAAAAGGGCATAGATAACACACAGTCAAACACAATTTAGATGGTCCATGTTTTCGTAGACAGTTTGTATACACTTGGTACTGAGCATCAATGCCTAAAAATCAAAATTTTTGAATTGACTTTGTATCTCGAGATTTTTCTATACATACATATAGAAAGAAGTGGATGCTCTATTTCATAATTGGCATTTACTCGAAAACTAGTTTCCCGATTTAATTAATAAAACACAAGAGGATGGGAAACAAAATAACCTTTAAATAACAGTATTATAGTTTTAAAAATATTTTTAAAGTTTTATTAACAAAAGAATTATATTTAAAAAAAAAATTCCAACTGAACAAATATTTCAATTTTATTTGAGAGAAACCACTAAGGACGAAACTAAGTACGGTTACGCAGCTTTAGATTGATGTATGTTAAGTTTCTAGGTGATGTTGCCAAATCAACAATTACTCATAACCAATAAGACGGGACTGTTTCCGATTTTCGTAATTAAATAAGTTCCGGGCGGCCTTTCTCACAAGGGCAGTCATTTTTTTATTTAAATATATACGCGGAGAATTCAGCCATTCTATATAGCTCGAGCTCTTTGTGCAAGCTGCCTCTTAAATAATCCAGTGCTAGAAAAAAATAGCGCGCTTTTCGAAACAAAAAGTTTTCGAGTTTTGGTGCGGCCACCTTCAGGTAATTTACATATGTTTCGAAAAACCAAAACTACTTCCAAATGATGGTGAAAATAATTAAAATTGAAATGATGGAACGTTATAACAGCTATTCAAGGCAACTATGTTCATTCATATCGTTACCTTAATATAGACAGGTCTTAACTCGTATTTTTTTAAGTCGGGTTTGTTTTGACTAATTGTGATATACAAGCAGATCCTTTATCCAAATTACAAAAATCTGGGCTTGTAAAAAAAAGAGTTAAGGCCTTTCTATATTAAGGTAGCGATATGTATCTGGATAAACAAATATGGGCATTTCCAGGATAAAGAACGCGACATTTGTACGCCTTTGAATTGGACAAAATATATAAAGAAATCCAAAAAGTTGGTTTTTTATATTCATTTAAAGCATTTCAGTGGCAATATCTAAAGTGAAAAACAAAAAAATATTGTAAAGTTTTTGGTTTTTTATAAACGAGCATTTAATATGCGGAAGGACACGCGACAAAAAAATGGAATATACTTTTGACTGCATTTAGAAAAATGTATTAATTTGCGAATTTGAATTTAATTTTTAAAGGCATTTTCTATTTTTTTATAGTTTTTTGACCTTTTTAATATTAATAAATAAGTCTATTTCTTAAGCTTTGGGTCTATTTTGATATTAATTTTTTTGTAAAATTTTTTCAATTTTTATAATAATATTAAAATATTATAATCGTTATTCAAAAAGCCAAAAGCTAATTTTTAAACCAATGTAACAAATATAATAATTTACTAAAATAACCTCATGATGATGCCATACAACGGAGTGGCGAAATATTGATAAAATTGTACAAAAATATATATATATAAAGATAGACCTAAAATAGACTTATTTTTAAGGCATTTTTTTAGTTTATAAAAGACTAATTTCGCTTCCTAAAAATAGACGTAAATCATATCGGCCTTATTAATAAAAAATTTCTTATGCTTTTTAATGGATTATTTGACAAATTTTCAATGGAATAACTGTCAAAAAAAGCCCTTAATATACATAAAATAGTTTTATGAAAAATGCATTAAATATTTAATTTCGTTTTAATTATAGTATGAAAGGGCACGCGACATTTGTAACGCGACAAAATTTTCCATCCTATTGGAATAATAAAATAGTTTTGTTTTTTTTATATCAAGAGTGTATTTAGTACGTATTAGAAAAATTTTATAAATTTTTATTTACATATTTACGTAACATTTAGCATAGTATAAGGTATAGTGTGTCGGTCTTCTTCACTGTGGAACAGTTTGGCCACAAATAACTTTTTCTTAGCATATTTTGAATTTTTCAAAATATGTAGTTAAATTAAGATAGTTATATTTAATCTGAAACTGAAGTCAGCCTAGAAATAACATCAACAAAGCAAATATAGTAAAGGACGCGACACACTTTCGCAAGAAAAATAATACATTTAATGTGGTAATTTTACAAAATAATTTTTGTTTTTGTTAAATGCATAAAATTGTTTGTTTAAATAAATATTTTCGGCGATCTGATTACAACGCTTGTGGTCTATTTTTAGGAAAAATAATTTTATGGAGAGGAACGTGACATTAAAACATAAACAGATAAAAAATTAAAAATTTTGCGTTTATCGGAATTATTTAGGTAGTTTCTTATCCAATTGTCTTAACTTGTCTTTATTAGAGGAACTCCATATTAAAAATTCAATCCAAGTATAGACTTTCGACAAATTATTACTAAAGAGAAAACATTTTCAAAAGTAACGAAGATAATAAAGATACATATGTATGTTCAGTTTGATTAACTACTATTTATTATACTGTTAACAAAAATTATTACGTTGTAAACATCTAAAATTACGATTTCGGTAGACTTGCCGCTGGAAACGCCCATATCGAAACACGCATGATTAAGTGTAAAAGAATGTTAAAAATTTTTTTTGTAACTTTTTCCGTAGTTAAAATATGGTTTGCTGCGGATATAAATAGAAGTACATACTTCTAAGGTTTTATTCAGTTGTTTTCTTTCAATAGAAATTAATTATTACGATCACAAGTTAAAAAAATATTTTTTTTGAATTTCGGGTTCAAGTTCAATTATATATTTTTAAAATGGAAAACTTCAAAGGTGTAATTGCAGTTGGACTACTGGTAAGTTTAAAAAAAATGTTTGCGATAGTAAAGATATTAAAATATTATCTTTTGTCAGTTTGGCTTCTTTGTTTGTTATGCTAAAGCATGTATAAGTTTGAATGCCTTAAACACTCAAAAACCTCAAAAGACTTTAGATAATAAATACAAGATTGTATGTTATTTATCCTATTGGCCTGGGTCTACCGAGGATCTTGGATATTATATACCGAATGACATAAATACTGATCTTTGTACTAATATCGTTTATAGTAATAGTACTTTGGACATGTTTAATTTAGCTTTCAAAATTGATGATCACTTTGCTGATATTGAAAAAAAAGTTGTAACCGATTTAAAAAAAAAGGTATTAAGGTCAGCATATATTTAGATGGTCTGGAAAGTTTTCGCCTCTACACGCGTTTAGTTAAACTTCCAGAATATAGAAGAAACTTTACTCAAAATGTTGTAACTTTCTTGCAAGAACGTGGTTTTGAAGGTTTGGAGTTGGATTTAGCGTACTCTTTTTGCAAAAATAGACGTTGTCTTGATCGTATTTCGAAAGAAAAACTTGAATTTACTAAATGGGTGAAGGAACTTTCAGAGGCTTTTAAAAATAATGGACTATTACTCTCTGCAGTTGTATCAAAGAAGGAATTAGTTATAGATGCTGTATATGATGCACCTGAGTTAATGCAATTTTTCGATTGGATTACGTTTGAAAATCCAGATATTAGTTTTAAACCTAAACAAAATACCGTTCATGTATCTCCTTTGTATTATCAGTATGATAATGCAACTGATATCCGTTTAAGCACTGTAAGTTGAATGATTTTTTTTTTTAAGTTTAAAATTAAAATAATTTTGTCATTTATCGGCGTAAAGAATTATACTATAAACTATTGGATTCAAAAAGGTGCTCCTTCTCGGAAAATTGTTATGAAAATGCCATTATATGGTATGTCTTTTACTTTGGCAAATGCTAGCAATAATGGTTTGGGTGCCCTGGCTTCGGGACCTGGTAAAATTGAAAAAGCTACTAACAGAGATGGTTTATTGGCAAACTATGAGGTAAGAATTAAGGTGTAAGCGTGAAGGATATTCTAAACCTTGTATTTCTGTTTTTGAAGATCTGTGACCAAATCAAAAATAATGGTTGGAAAGTTAAACGTGACAAGAATGGTGCCTATGCCTTCAAAGACGATCAATGGGTAAGCTATAATGACAAGGCGCTAGTAAATCAAAATTCTCAATTAGCGAAAGATATGAATTTGGGTGGTGTAGCGGTGTGGTCATTAGATTTGGATGATTTCAGAGGTATTTGCGGAGAAGGAGCTTATCCTCTACTAACAGAAATAAATAATGTTTTGAAAAATTAAGCAAAGAGCCACAAAATAAAGTGTCAACTATTTCTTTGATTTTGTTTTATCATAATTTATATAAAATTGCTTCTTTACTTAAACAGCGTCAAAACATGTTTCCATGGAAAACATCGTTAATGAAAACGATACATCGATGTTTTTCCGATGCTTTTTTTTTTTCTAATTACAATAAACAAAAAAATAATTATTTTATACTTTTTTGGCTATTGATATTGTTGTTAATGTGGAATTTTCAATACACAATAATAAAACCAATTTCCTAATAAAATGCTAAGAAATGTGAAGCAGAACATCAATTTTTGGCAGCTGATAACTTTGGGCATTTTCTTGAGAAGTGTCAAATAATTTTTAAACCATAAGTACAGAATTGAAGTTTTACAGGGTAATTAATGTTTTTTTTTCTGATATATAATATTAACAAACGCGGGTTTTCTATTTAATCGTAAGAATATTATGCTGCGCAAAAAGCCATTTTTTTGCTCAAACAAATAACATGCTGATAAATATTATTTCAAACTTTTGTTATATACATACATACATATAAACAATAAAGTCAGTTATCCCTAAAGCATGCAATAGAGCTTATAAGAATTAAATGTAGAAAACTACGACTTACTAAAAATTGTAAAATTATATCGTTCATTAAATGCCAATTAAGAGCATAACTTTGGAATGAGTAAATAGGATAAAATTCTAAAAAGAATTTGAAAAAATTCCAACAAAAAGGAAAAATTTTAAAAAAGGGGGTGGGCGCTCGAGAAGGGAAATCACAGAAAAAAATTAACACAAAAGTATTTAACTACAATTGGAAAAATATGCGATAATTAAAAATCAATCATGTTTGTTGTTGCAGTAGAGTGGGGAGAGATTAAAGGAAGCATAAGAGCTTAAAAGATGCTTCTGTAAATAATAACAAAAACATTCCTATAAACATGCACACACATTTCAGATAAATTTTTTCTAATATTTTTATGCGGTTAAATACAAAATCAATGTCGTACAGATAATTATTTTCTATGCTTGTTAACCAATCTCCCCCTCTTCTGCGCCCACAACACAGAGCCTTCTGCATAGCTTTAACAACGCATTAAGGACAAATATGCAAATTAAATAAAAAAGAAAATCGTTTATATACATGTAATCAAGGATAACGTAATGGACGGACCTAAAGAATCAAGTTAACTGGTACGGTAATTGATTCTGTTGTTTGTTATAAGTAATACAGTCTGGACAGCACATGTTTAAGGTCCAACCTTAGTTGAAATCATCCATCATCGAAATATTGTAAAAAAAATAAATAAAACCAATAAGTGCAGCATATTGATGATGTATATGATAAAGATTCGAAATTAGTACACATGATGGCAGAATAGAAATAAACGGAAGGACGGGAAGAAAAGGCAAAATTTACATTAACATGTTAAAGGAGTTGGAGAAGCAGATTTAAAAGGTAGTTAAACTGTGGTTTAATCAAACAGGAATGTAGTGTTTGTTGTCAGTATCGGGGGTGCTTTTTTTATATTTTACATTCATTTATTTATCATTAAATATTAAATAATGCATAATTACACAAGCACACTTGATGTTGGTATTTAGTTGTCCTATAAAGTCTTTATGACGGTGTTTATAACGTGCTAAAGTCCATGTTCTGCTGCATTTTTAAAAGTTTGCCATCATGTATTGCATATAATGTTCAGCTTGTCTAGATGATGTGTGCATGTGTATGCCTGCGTGTATGTAAGGATGTGTGCCTTCTCTGCACTCTAAAACATTTTCAAAAATTTACGATCATATATGACCTAATTTATTGTTGAAAAAAGTCTTGTTGCCTAAAATTGGGTCGATTTTTATATTATTAGAAATAAAAAAGTATAATATATGTAATTTTAAACAAAAGTAATATTTTTCTGTTAAAAGTGTTTATTTTTCAACAATATATGCTTAAAAGCTAGCAACATGTGTCTATAAACATCAAAATGTTTAATTTTAAGCATATCTGTCTAAAAGCACTATTAAAATGTATGGAATAAACAGTTGAGAAAGAAAAGGCATATAAGTGTATACGATTTAATAAATCACGTGTTATGATTTTCTACAGAATTAAAAATATTAATATCTATTTTAATCATTTATTTTTTAAAAACCCGTTTCCGGCTCTAACTTAACATGTTTACAATTACAACCATGTTTACAATTACAACCATGTTTTTAAGAACAAAAAAAATCTAATGAAAATTGTCGGCTTTGAGCTGTGACTATTTATGATTTTCTGTGCGCTATATGTATATTTATATATATAAGTATATAAACATAAATATGTAGAAGTAATAGTTAAAAAATTTATAAAATAAGAATTGAAGTAATTTTTTTGTTTTTTTTAATTAAAATAAATAAAATAAGCTTTTTATTATGTGGATTTTTATTTAAAAAAGGGTTGAAAATTAAGTCAAAGGAAAAGAAAAAATTAGACACAATATGTGTAAAAAATTTAAACATATTTTGTTTAAAATTCAACAAAAAGTTGAAAAAAATTACATGTCTAATTTTAGGTCGAAAATAGTCTGTAAAGTGTTGCCTACTATTATTGACGTAATTTTCAACAAAAGTGGTTTAGAGTGTGTATTTACCGCAAAATGTAATTAGCAGCAGCTGTTTTGTACACATTTTAAATCTCCTTTTAGGAACTGATGCAATGCTTTTTACCTTTTAATTTATTTTTGTAAATATTGAAGGACATTCGCTAGGAAGATATCTTTCCAATGGCCACAATTGACCACAGATGTAAATAGGAAATGAAACAGCTTAAGAGCCAAACTGATTTTTTTAATTGAAATCAACTATTTAATAAAATTGCTTTGAATAATACACATATCAATAATGCACTGATTAACGAATTATTTATAAAGGAAATACTATCAACTTTAAAAAATATTTATGCTTTTGAAAAAGAAGGATCTAAGGCTCTTTGCAAGAGTTCTTACTGACAAGTGTTGCCTTCGATCATTAAAAATAATATTGTTATCCAATACAAGTGACTTCAAAGGCTATGTAAGGAAGAACTACAACACGGCGAATGTCGAATTATTCCTTGATTGATTTTAAAGAACATCAAGGGCAGTACTTTTACCGAAATTAAAGTTCCACTGGACTCTCGTCATTTATTATGAAGATGTTCTAATGATATCTTGGCTTCCCAATCAAGCATAATATTGGTGCTACTTCTTCCAACCATCTCACAGGTTGTGCCTTTTACTACGGTGAATTCGCGATTGGAGCTGGAATTATTAATTGTGTGTTTAAAAAGGAAACCACTGAAAACGGTGCATGAACGTATTGCACCTTACGTGTAATAAACTGAATTTCCACGTACCCAAAGATGCGGAATAATATGTGTAAAATAGAGAAGAGCCAGGATAAATAACGGTAGCATTAAGGGAACTACAAAGGGAGTATTCTCACCACATTTCTGGGCACTACTTGTCAATGAACTTTTCACTCGATCAAGAACATTTCGGCAAACCTTAATCGCTCCCTGATCGTTCAAGCGAGTAAGAAACTCTTGGCAAACCTGAAGCAGTTAGACAATTTTATATTTACTAGATGTAAAGAAAAAAGGGTATTTGGGGAAAATTAATACGAAAGTACTAGAAAGGCGAGGAGTCGATAATAATATTGAAAAATTAATGGAGATTTGTGCTCTGACTTTAGATCCATAGCAGTATAATAGACTCTGCTGAGAGAGTCCGGCCCACCGAAGTGTTGGTACATACTTTCTCGTATGGAGTTTTCAGAATTATTAGAGATTTTTTGACCCGACGGCGCCCAGATTTCTACTATTTTTCTGGAGGAGTGGATGTAAGCTTGACGTACGGATATTGTTAGATGACAGCTTATGACAAAAGTTAAGGACGGCCAATCAGTGTTGGAGAAATTCTGTGTGAATCTCTAGCGCTGTCTAGTATTGCTTTTTCTTCAAAACCTAAAGCAAATATCTGGGATTGGCAATATGAGACCTTTAGCATTCTCAAAAAGAGTACGGAGTCCAAATCACTGGGTAATCGTTTTTTCTTGTCTTCAAGGACCCAAAACGTCTATGTGGAGTCAGTCAATTTAATATGCTGTTACAAGTTCCTATTCCTATGTTTGGTAGGACGCGTTATTAATGTTTGTAATAAAAAAAATAGTTTAAGGCTTGACTCAAAATCACTTTCTTAGTCCTTATGGAGTTGAAACAACTGTTTTAGCCTAAAGTCGTCAAATGTTTCATGTATGTAGGATCTGATGTTATTAACTGACAAACAGATTCAGTACATACTTTAACACGGATCCCATTTAGGTCCCACTTCTCAAAACCCCTTTACCCTGCTTAAATTGTTTGCAAGTGCGGATACCTAGGGCAGATTAGGTTACGAAGGGTAGTGACGAGTGCAACTTGCCACCTCCACCCAGAGACCCCTAAGGCCATTGTGAGTCCCTTCAGAAAAATCGAAAAGAGAATAGGAAAGACACGAATTTAACAGGTAGAAATAAGAAAAGAGAGCAGAATGCTGACCGCAAGAAGTCAGTTGTCGTAGGCGCTGAACCACCTATTTACCCAGCCGCCCAACCCTTTCGCTGAGTCCCATGATGCTCCCCAGCCAAAGCCAAAGACCTCACCAAGTCCATCTAAGAAGCAAAACCTCCCCTCCCCCCCTTTCCCACAGCCGCCTCTGTCGACGGATCTACCTAGGACAGTGGCAGACAAGGTGTTCTACCGTCTGTCGCCTCCTCATCCCCACACAACCAGCAGATATACGGACAGTTCTTGTCCCATTTGCTCGTCATATATCTCACGCCCTTCTTGAGGAGCAGATGAGTGCCGGTCCTATAGTCCGTCGAACCTGACCGCCACAGGAGTCGACCATCCACGACGTTCAGCTGGGTAAACAAAAGTTAATACAATTGTAAGTTTTTAAAGACAAAAACAAAGCAGAAATATGTAGATATTTTCAGCTTATGGTGTTTTGCTTTTTGGCAAAAATGTTACATTAACGCTACCATTCGAGCGGGTTTATGTTCCATTCTAAAAATACATGCAAGAGTGAAAACAGTTATCGTGTTCCTTTCTGAACATGTTGCACAAATAACTGGCAAGAGTGTAACATATCTTACCCCCAATTATATTTCAGTGTAACAAAGTACCACTTTTTACAGCTGTGTTATGTAAGTAAATACTTTTTTATACAGACGAGTTTTTAACACAAAGTGCAGTTTTTATTAAAATCAAGCAATTTTCTGTTCCATTGAAACAAATAAAATGGACAACTTTTTAAGTGTGTGTGTAAACTGATAAAAATGTTACACATACTTATTGTAACATTTTTTTTTAGAATGGAAAACACCATTAGCTAAATCTTTATTACACTAGGCTTATCCAATGATATGAGCTATTATTAAACTTATTTTTTTTTTTTTTTTCATATTTTTATTATTGAATCTTCGCTTTTGCGAACTAACAATAACAATAAAAAGTAAATTAATTTAAATAGTTTCATCTAAGTTCAATAGTGTCCCTTCTTTTCAGACGAGTGTGTCCACTATGTTGCAAGATGTTTCGAGCGAGCGGATTTGGATGCGTTTCCAGCTTGTTTAAATACTTGTCCACATAGTTCAGGATTTCGCATTTAACAAGTGGAACTTGTAGATCCTTATGGATGTTGCTGTTTTTAATATACCAAGGCGCACCAGTTATCATTCTTAGGATTTTGTTTTGACGACGTTGTATTTTTTCTATGTTTGAGGCGGAAGCAGTGCCCCATAATTGTATACCGTAGCACCAAATTGGTTTCAAAATCGATTTGTAGAGTAGAAGTTTACAATCAAGACGAAGCACAGAGTTTCTGTCAATTAGCCAATGAAGTTGTGTAGCTTTAAGTTTCATTTGTGTCAACTTCGCATCTATATGCGTCTTCCATGTAAGGCGACGGTCCAGGTGAATGCCAAGGTATTTCGTCTCAAATCGTTGAGGCACCATATGGTTGTTAATAAGGATTGGAGAGCACGTTTCTTTGCGTAAAGTAAAAGTAACATGGGTACATTTTTGCTCATTAATTTTTATTCCCCATAATTTTGCCCATTTTTCAACTTGGGTTACATGTTGTTGCAGCTGGTTCGAAGCCTCTTTAGGGTCTTTGTGAATACTAAGAAAAGCGGTATCGTCAGCAAATGTAGACGTGTGCGTAAAACAGTTTGTTGGCATATCTGCCGTGTAAAGCAAGTACAAAATTGGACCTAGGATACTCCCTTGAGGTACACCAGCCTCTATTGGTTGGTAACAACTTATTTGGTTTCCCTCTTTGATTTTAAACTGTCGACCGGTTATGTACTTTTCTAGTAGGTTGAAAATATTAGCTGGAAGGTTTAGCTTTAGTTTGTTTAACAGGCCTTCGTGCCATACTTTATCGAAAGCTTGAGAGACATCTATAAAAAGGGCGGAGCAGTACTTTTTTTCCTCGAAAGTTTTTCTTATAACCTGCACCAGTCTGTGAGTTTGTTCTATTGTGCTATGTTGACTTCTAAAGCCAAATTGGTGATCTGGAATGCAGTTGTTTTCATTCAGGATCGGAGTAAGCTTGTTTTTAAGCAGCTTTTCAAACAGTTTTGACAAAGTTGGTAACAAACTTATAGGCCTATAAGACTCCACCTTAGAAGGATCTTTACCAGGCTTAGGAATCATCTTTACTAAGGCAACTTTCCATATTGTTGGAAAATGTTCAAGCCGTATTATGGCATTAAAAATAAAAAGAATTATTCTTTTTGCTGTAAAAGGTAGCTCAATGAGCATTTTGTTGCTTATTGTATCAACGCCAGGAGCTTTTTTATCATTAAGGTTAGCTATAGCTTCTACCACATCTGAACATCGGAAACGTATTTCTATAGGACGTCTAGAAACAACAGGCGGTAATTCCCTCACGTCAGTGCATGTATTAGGAGTGAACACGTTTCTTAAATGGCTTGCGAGCAGATCGCATTTTTCTTCATCATTTCTAGCCCAGGATCCTCTTAGATTGTGCAGTGGTGGTTTTGCGATTACGGGTCTTTTGAGACGACTGGCTGATCGCCATAGAGAATAATTTGTTTGAGGAGTCACGTCTAGACCTTCCAAATACTTCTTAATTGATGCAATTCTGTGTACCTCCAGCAAGTTTTTTAAGCGATTTGTACACTCTTTTAGCTTCGTTTTAAGTTGGGGCGATCTATGCGGTTGCCATTCTCTTCGCGCTCTCCTTTTTTCAGATAAAAGCTCCTCAACATCGACAGAAAAAATTTTGTTGTATTTGACCTGACGGTATGTTGAAGAAGTATGTTCAACGGCTTCTTTAATGTTTTCATTTAGGATATTTAGGCAATCATTGATTTCTTGGGGAGTTTTTAGTGGTATGTGTTCCGAGCAGTGAGAGCTGATATATTTTTTATATTTCAACCAATTTACTCTTTTGGATAAGAAAAAATCACTAGTTGCGATTTGGTTAGGACTGCAAATAGTGATAATTGTGGGTGAGTGGTCAGAAGATAAATCCAGAGAGGCTTGCGCCTCAATAAGCTCCGGGGATATACCTTTTGCTACGCCAAAATCTATTACGTCTGGAATTTTATTGTGGTCGGTTGGCCAATAGGTTGGTTGTCCGGTAGAAACAACACAAAGACCCATTTCAGATACGGAATCATACAAGATACGACCTCTGGGACTAATTAAGCGGGAACCCCAGTAGGTGTGTTTAGCGTTATAGTCTCCAGCAGCTATGAAGCGGGGACCTAAAGATTTGTAAAAACTGTTGTACTGATCCTTCGTTATGGAGAACCTGGGTGGACAATACACTGACGAAATAACTAGGTTAGCGAAAAATTCATCAATGCAAACGTTTGTTGCTTGAATATAGCATTCGGAGATGCCACCTAACCATTGGTGTTTAATTCTTGATTTGATTAGTATAGCCGAGCCACCACATGATCTATCTCTGGGATCCTTCGAATCATAAAAATTGAATCCACTTATTTTAAAAGTGCTCCTAGATGTCATATGAGTCTCGGACATACACATGACGTCAATTTTATGGTGTATTAAAAAATATTCGAGCTCTTTTTTGTGTTGGCGGATGCCGTTTGCGTTCCAGAAACAAACCCTGAGGCAGTTCATGGTCTTTTAAGCATGGCCTGCAGAAGAGCAGGCTGCATTTTCTGCATCTCCTGCATCATGCCAGCCATTTGCGCCATTATATGCGTAAATTGTTTGATCATATTGTCAATTACGGCTTCCAGGCGGCTAAAATTGGGACCAGTTGGTTCACTTGTTGGCACTTGTTGTTGTGTGGTTGGTTGGTTTGGCCTTTGTGCATTGGACTGGTTTGACTTTAGTGCGCTGGCGTAAGAAATTTGACTAGTAGTTGGCTGTGCTAACTGGGGAATGTTTGTTGTTGGTATATTTAACGGCTGGGGAGGGGCAGGAACTACCTTCGGCTTGGATGAGCGTTTAACCAAGTCAAAAACAGGGCAACCTCTATAGTTGGCGGTGTGGTTTCCCCCGCAATTACTGCATTTCTTCACCCTATAAAAAACTTATAAAAACACTTTTCAGTTCAGCGATAGTCACTTGTCTTAACCTGAAATTGAGGCTGGTACTTTCTGGTTGTCACTCTACCGCTACACACACGGGGCATTGAAATTTCGATTATGGGCATATATTTTTCACACCTAATTAAATATTTGATTAGGACAATTAAAATTTAATTAAACATTTTTGCAAATTCAAAATTGTTTTTTTTTGTTGCTTATTTCAATCATTTTAGTAGTTAGTTTTATCTGTTTATGACGTTAAAGACTGCGCTTTTGAGTTTCTCGCATCATGCTTGTTTTACTCATCATAAATATAATAGATTCATGATGGACTAAATCATATTTTCAGTTAATCCCTTTAGACTACTAAAATTGGGCCAAGCTAGATCGTTTATCGGCAACTATTTCCGTGTTGTTTGCTGGCTAAACTTAAGCACGTCGGCGTATGAATCTTGACTAGTGGTTGTCAGTGCTAATTGGGGAAAAATTATAGTGGGTATTTTTCCCGGTTATAAAGGTATCAAAAACAAGGTCATGTTGTTGTTAAGCAAAGTTGACCTTTTGCGCCACTTTATATAAATTTATAGCTTATATGAATTTCAACCCGCTTGGAAATATAAAAATATTTTAGTGTTAATAATAAAGCGATATTAATGGATAATTATAATTAAGTTATCGATAATAATTAAATAGTTTAAAGGTAGCGAGTAGAGAGTGGCGGTAACAGTCACCTCTATAGTTAGCAATTGCTGCAGTTATTTGCGCCATGGAGACCTTTTGCTTGTCGCATTTGGATGTTACACGCATCTCCACACACGACACGAACAGAAGGACACTTTTAATAAGTTTCAGAATAAATAAATAAGAAAATTAGGACATTAGACATAATTTAATCACACATGTATTTGCAGAACACTCTTGAAATGCCTAAGTACATTTTAGCTTTAGACATTCAATTGTTATAAGTTATAATTAAAGGAGGCTCCTTATCTGAATGTTTTAAGACTTGTAAAATATCCTACTTCCCAATCAGTGACGACAATTTAAAATATTTAAAGGTTACATAAGAAAAAGATCTAGAGCTTTATTTGTAACTTTAATTTTTGACATTTTTTTAAATGCTCTCATGTATATTTTTATGCATAAATCGCGCTTTAGCATTTTTCAGAGAAATCCACCTTTAAGAATTTAATAAATTCTTTTTGAATTAGATCAGAAGTATTCACAAATTGTGTATTTTTTTTTAAACGCAATCAAAAAAAGCAGCTGGGTAAACAAAAGTTAATAAAATTAATTAAAAGTTCTTAAAAACAAAAACAAAAGCGAAATATGTAGATATGTTCAGCTAAGTTTAATCTTTGTTACACTAGGCTTATCGAATGATGTGAGATATTATTAAACTTATAAAAACAATTTTTAGTTCATCGATAGTCACTTGTCTGCACAAATATTATTCTTTTTGGAAAAATAAGTTTCGGTATACTTATATGTGAAGAAGTTAATATTGCTTTGAATTGTTTTAACCACATAAAAAAGGGCATAGATAACACACAGTCAAACACAATTTAGATGGTCCATGTTTTCGTAGACAGTTTGTATACACTTGGTACTGAGCATCAATGCCTAAAAATCAAAATTTTTGAATTGACTTTGTATTGTCGAGAAGTGGATGCTCTATTACATAATTGGCATTTACTCGAGAACTAGTTTCCAGATTTAATTATTAAAACACAAGAGGATGGGAAACAAAATAACCTTTAAATAACAGTATTATAGTTTTAAAAATATTTTTAAAGTTTTATTAACAAAAGAATTATATTTAAAAAAAAAAATTCCAACTGAACAAATATTTCAATTTTATTTGAGAGAAACCACTTGGGACAAAGCTAAGTACGGTTACGCAGCTTTAGATTGATGTATGTTAAGTTTCTAGGTGATGTTGCCAAATCAACAATTACTCATAACCAATAAGACGGGACTGTTTCCGATTTTCGTAATTAAATAAGTTCCGGGCGGCCTTTCTCACAAAGGCAGTCGTTTTTTTTATTTAAATATATACGCGGAGAATTCAGCCATTCTATATAGCTCGAGCTCTTTGTGCAAACTGCCTCTTAAATAATCCAGTGCTAGAAAAAAATAGCGCGCTTTTCGGATCCAATAGTTTTCGAGTTTTAGTGCGGTCACCTTTAGGTAGATTACATACGTTTCGAAAAACCAAAACTACTTCCAAATGATGGTGAAAATAATTAAAATTGAAATGATGGAACGTTATAACAGCTATTCAAGGCAACTATGTTCATTCATATCGTAACCTTAATATAGACAGGTCCTTAACTCGTATTTTTTTAAGTCGGGTTTGTTTTGACTAATTGTGATAAACAAGCAGATCATTTATCCAAATTACAAAAATCTGGGCTAATAAAAAAAAAGAGTTAAGGCCTTTCGATATTAAAGTAACTATATGTATCTAGATAAACAGATATGGGCATTTCCAGGATGGAGTACGCGACCTAAAGCTTAAAAAAATAGACTTTTTTTAAAGGCATTTTTTTAGTTTGTAAAAGACTAATTTCGCTTCCTAAAAATAGACGTAAAGCATATCGGCCTTATTATTTAAAAAATTTTTATGCTGATTTAGGGACAATTTGACAAATTTTCAATGGAATAATTGTCAAAAAAAGCCCTAAATATACATAAAATAGTTTTATGAAAAATGCATTAAATATTTAATTTCGTTGTAGTTATAGTATGAAAGGGCACGCGACATTTGTAACGCGACAAAATTTTCCAACCTATTGGAATAATAAAATTATTATATTTTTTATTTTAAAAGTGCATTTAGTACGTAATAGAAAAATTTTATTAATTTTTATTTACATATTTACATAACATTTAGCATAGTATAAGGTATAGTGTGTCGGTCTTCTTCACTGTGGAACAGTTTGGCCACAAATAACTTTTTCTTAGCATATTTTGAATTTTTCAAAATATGTAGTTAAATTAAGATAGTTATATTTAATCTGAAACTGAAGTCAGCTTAGAAATAACATCAACAAAGCAAATATAGTAAAGGACGCGACACACTTTCGCAAGAAAAATAATACATTTAATGTGGTAATTTTACAAAATAATTTTTGTTTTTGTTAAATGCATAAAATTGTTTGTTTAAATAAATATTTTCGGCGATCTGATTACAACGCTTGTGGTCTATTTTTAGGAAAAATAATTTTATGGAGAGGAACGTGACATTAAAACATAAACAGATAAAAAATTAAAAATTTTGCGTTTATCGGAATTATTTAGGTAGTTTCCTATCCAATTGTCTTAACTTGTCGTTGTTAGAGGAACTCCATATCCCAAGTTCAATACTATATCTATATTAAATATATTATTACTAAAGAGAAAATATTTTCAAAAGTAACGAAGAAAACAAAGATGTGTATGTTTTGTTTGATTAACTACTATTTATTATACTTTAAAAAAAAAAAAACAACTTCTTTGTAAACATCTAAAATTACGATTTCGGTAGACTTGCCGCTGGAAACGCCCATATCGAAATACGCATGATTAAGTCTAAAAGAATGTTAAAAAAGTTTTTTTGTTACTTTTTCCGTAGTTTAAATATGGTTTGTTGCGGATATAAATAGAAGTACATACTTCTAAGGTTTTATTCAGTTGTTTTCTTTTAATAGAAATTAATTATTACGATCACAAGTTAAAAAAATATTTTATTTGAATTTCGGATAAGTTCAATAATATATATTTTTAAAATGGAAAACTTCAAAGGTGTAATTGCAGTTGGACTACTGGTAAGTTAAAAAAAAATTTTTGCGATAGCAAAGATATTAAAATATTATTTTTTTTCCAGTTTGGATTCTTTGTTTGTTATGCTAAAGCATGTATAAGTTTGAATGCCTTAAACACTAAAAAATCTCAAAAGACTTTAGATAATAAATACAAGATTGTATGTTATTTATCCAAATGGGCTGGTTCTCGCAAGGATCTTGGAAAATATACACCGAATGACATAAATCCTGATCTTTGTACTCATATCGTTTATGGTAATAGCATTTTGGACCTACCTAATCTAACTTTAAAAATTAATGATGATTTTGCTGATATTAAAAACGAAAATGTAATCCGAGTCACCGATTTAAAAAAAAAAGGTATTAAAGTCAGCTTATATTTAGATGGTCCGGAAAGTTATATATATATGCGGCAATACATCCGTTTAGTTAGCCGTCCAGAATATAGAAGAAACTTTACTCAAAATGTTGTAACTTTCTTGCAAGAACGTGGTCTTGAAGGTTTGGAGTTGAATTTAGCGTACTCTTTTTGCAAAAATAGACGTTGTCTTGATCGTATTTCGAAAAAAAAACTTAAATTTACTAAATGGGTGAAGGAACTTTCAGAGGCTTTTAAAAATAATGGACTATTACTCTCTGCAGTTGTATCAAAGAAGGAATTAGTTATAGATGTTGTATATGATGCACCTGAGTTAATGCAATTTTTCGATTGGATTACGTTTGAAAATCCAGATATTAGTTTTAAACCTAAACAAAATACCGGTCATGTATCTCCTTTGTATTATCAGTATGATAATGCAACTGATATCCGTTTAAGCACTGTAAGTTGAATGATTTTTTTTTTTAAGTTTAAAATTAAAATAGTTTTGTCATTTATGGGCTCAAAGAATTATACTATAAACTATTGGATTCATAAAGGTGCTCCCTCTCGGAAAATTGTTTTGAAAATGCCATTATATGGTATGTCTTTTATTTTGGCAAATGCTAGCAATAATGGTTTGGGTGCCCTGGCTGACAGACGTGGTGGTTCATTGGCATACTATGAGGTAAGAATTAAGGTGTGGGCATGAAGAATATTCTAAACCTTGTATTTCTATTTTTTTAAAGATCTGTAACAAAATCAAAAATAATGGTTGGGAAGTTGTACGTGACAAGAATGGTGTCTATGCCTACAAAGACGATCAATGGGTAAGCTATATGGACAAGGCCCTAGTAAATCAAAATTCTCAATTAGCGAAAGATATGAATTTGGGTGGTGTAGCGGTGTGGTCATTAGATTTGGATGATTTCAGAGGTATTTGCGGAGAAGAAGCTTATCCTCTACTAACAGAAATAAATAATGTTTTGAGAAATTAAGCAAAGGGCCACAAAATAAAGTGTCAACTATTTCTTTGATTTTGTTTTATCATAATTTATATAAAATTGCTTATTTACATCGCTGTTTTTCCGATGCTTTTATTTTCTTCTAATTACAATAAATAAAAAAAAAAATTATTTTATACCTCTTTGGCTATTACTATTGCTATTAATGTGGAATTTTCAATACGCAACAATAAAAGCGATTTCCTAAGAAAATGCTAAGAAATGTGAAGCGGAACAATAATTTTTGGCAGCTGATAACCTTGGGCATTTTCTTGAGAAGTGTCAAATATTTTTTAAACCATAAGTACAAAATTGAAGTTTTACAGGGCAAATAAAATTTTTTTTCGGATATATAATAATAACAAACGCGGGTTTCCTATTTAATTTTAAACATATAAACCCTAAAGTCAGTTATCCCTAAAGCATGCAATAGAGCTTATAAGAATTAAATATACAAAACTACGACTTACTAAAAATTGTAAAATTATATCGTTCATTAAATGCCAATTAAGAGCATAACTTTGGAATGAGTAAATAGAATAAAATTCTAAAAAGAATTTGAAAAAATTCCAACAAAAAGGAAAAATTTTAAAAAAGGGGGTGGGCGCTCGAGAATGGAAATCACAGAAAAAAATTAACACAAAAGTATTTAACTACAATTGGAAAAATATGCGATAATTAAAAATCAATCATGTTTGTTGTTTTTATTAGAGAGCAAAAAAGAGACACAGCTGTTGCAGTAGAGTGGGAAGAGATTAAAAGCATAAGAGCTTAAAATATGCTTCTGTAAATAATAACAAAAACATTCCTATAAATAAACATGCTCAAACATTTCAGATAAATTTTTTTTTATATTTTTATGCGGTTAAATACAAAATCAATGTTGTACAGATAATTATTTTCTATGCTTGTTAACCAATCTCCCCCTCTTCTGCGCCCACAACACAGAGCCTTCTGCATAGCTTTAACAACGCATTAAGGACAAATATGCGAAATAAATAAAAAAGAAAATGGTTTATATTTACAAAAAAGAGATTAACGTTTAAGGGTGATTTGTAATCAAGGATAACGTAATGGACGGAACTAAAGAATCAAGTTGACTGGTACGGTAATTGATTCTGTTGTTTGTTATAAGTAATACAGTCTGGATAGCACATGTTTAACGTCCAACCTTAGTTGAAATCATCCATCATCGAAATATTGTGAAAAAAATATATAAAACCAATAAATGCAGCATATTGATGATGTAAATGATAAAGATTCGAAATTAGTACACATAATGGTAGAATAGAAATAAACGGAAGGATGGGAAGGAAAGGCAAAATTTACATTAATATGTTAAAGAAATTGGAGAAGTAGATTTAAAAGGTAGTTAAACTGTGGTTTAATCAAACAGGAATGTAGTGTTTGTTGCCAATATCGGGGGTGTTTTTTTTTATATTTTACAACAATTTATTTATCATTAAATATTAAATAATGCGTTATTACACAAACACACTTGATGTTGGTATTTATAGCCTATTTCACGATGTCGGAAGAATGCTTTCGTTTGCATTCTAGGCGAAAGAAAACTTATTTGAGTTTCAGCAAAGTATACTTTAAGCGAACGTTTACTCGAAAGACAAGTCGAACGAAAACGTAAGCGTTTTCATACAAAATTGGGTTTACCTATGTCGAACGCAAGCTAAATATGCGAACGTAAATGTCAAAATCAGTCACTTGGAATTTTGCTTTCGAGTGGCATAAACGTTTGCAGTTTTAATTGTAAATTAAAGTCCACTATGTATTAAAATGCCACAAAATTAATGTAAAATATGTTCTCAAGGGTTTATGATTAAAATATCATATTGTTTAAAGCAAAAATTAAACGAACTTTGTTTTCCAAAAAAAATCTACAATAATTTTGTAAATTTTAAATATGAATTGTTTTCAGTGATGTCAATTATGCGGAATTTTTAACTAATTTAAAGCCACTTGTAGGAGCAAATAACCAACAATAGCAAATTACCATTATATTAACCAAAAAATTAACTGATCTCTTTTCTTGTATTTTTGTTTCCTGATTATCTGGTGTAAATGTTGCTGACGCGCTTAATACATATTCATGAAGTACCGTTAGAAACACACGATTGTAAACTAATGTGATATATGTACACTTTCATTTTATTGTTCTTATTAAATATATTATTTTCCCCTTTTTCAAAATCAACCAAAAATCAATGCACTTCTTAATGTGGATTTTTACAGAATTTTACGCTTATAAAACTACATTGGGTATATAGTTCATAGATAAATTCTAATATATTTATATTTTATAAATGAATTAAAACCATAAAAAATTATAGGCTAAATGAATGACAAATTCTTTCTATATGTCGTCGATATTGCATTGCTATGTGTATATTTTGTAAATAAATATGTTTAAAAAAAACAATAATCCATTAAAAAATTTACATATTATTGAAAATGATTTTTTCCCTGTCTCTTAATGCTTAACAATTTAAGAATGATAGCATCACTGCTTTATGTATTAAAATTTGACTAATTATGAAAGTAAGTGCCTACCGTTGGGAGGCAAAAAAATTTGTTACGTAAAAAGACACTTTTACAAAACTTATAGCAAGAAAAAAATTAATAATTTTTAATCTACACGTTAAAGGGAAAAATAAATTTTTAAATTTAAAATAGATTTGAAGTATTGATTTTGATAAAAATTTCGTTTAACAAATCTATTTCAAATTAAAAAATTATTTATGCATATGCCCCAAAGTATGTAAGCATTTTATTATTTTTATTTTTCTCTGTCGATAACAAGCCCGTAAGTAAAGGCGAACGAAAGCTGTCGAAATAGTGAAACCCAAATTTACTCGAAAGTGAGTGACTAGCTTTCTTTCGTATAGGTTTTCGTTCGACATCGTGAAACAGGGTATTAGTTGTTCTAAAAATCTTTATGACGGTGTTTATAACCTGCTAAAGTCCATGTTTTGTTGCATTTTTAAAAGTTTGCCATCATGTATTGCATATAATGTTCAGCTTGTCTAGATAATGTGTGCATGTGTGTGCCTGCGTGTATGTAAGGATGTGTGCCTTCTCTGTGTTAACCGCAAAATGTAATTAGCAGCAGCTATTTTGTACACATTTTAAATGTCCTTTTAGGAACTGATGGAATGCTTTATACCTTTTATTTATTTTATTTATGCAAATATTGAAGGACAATTGACCACAGATGTAAATAGGAAATGAAACGGCTAAAGAGCCATGTTAAGAATTTATAAACAAACAATAGCCTAAATAAATAAATTAGTGTAGTGTACACGTTTGTCTAGACTAGGTAAACAGTCATTAACAGAATTAAATACTGATAATACAAAAAGATCTGTTTGTTTAGTCTAGACAAAGGATCACTGATTATGTTGAATTTTAGTGATAAGGTTTTTAGAAAATATATTATTATTGATTAGTGATAAGAATTGTAGTATATAAGGAGATAATATTCAAAAATGATTGATTTTATTTAATCATTTTTGAAGATTCAAAAGGTAAAGGTGTTTTAGTTCCTGCAAAGATTAACAAGCAAAATTGATTTTTTTAATTGAAATCAACTATTTAATAAAACATTTTTTTAAAATACGTGTATAAATAATGCAGTTATTAACGAATTATTTATAAAGAAAATATTATCAACTTGAAAAAATATTTATGCTTTTGAAAAAGAAGGATCTAAGGCTCTTGCAAGAGTTGTAACTGACAAGTGTTGCCTTCGATCATTAAAAATAATATTGTTGTCCAATACAAATGACTTCAAAGGTTATGTAAGGAAGAACTACAACACGGCGAATGTCATATTATTTCAAGGGTTGTACTTTTACCGAAATTATAGTATAAAAGACCTTTAAAGACATATGCGCGTTAAGCTCCGTAATAGATACTATAATGTCAATGGTAAGTCAGATGTGCTTAAAATTAATGTAGTTACCTGCCACTTCAGCCCTATTTCACAGTACTTTTAAAACGAGTAAATATAATGCATTGACCATCGTCATTACTGTCCAAATAACCAACTTAGAAAATTTACCTTAATTTAGGTATGAATGTTTTCCTCTTGGTAGGGAGCGGAGCCTACTTAACGGTCTTTTAATACATATATAAGTAAAGGCGCCCAGCTGCAATGTACTTCATACTGAGCAGAAGCTATCCCAGCGATTTGAGTTTAAATCACAACCCCACGTTGCTTTCCAAAGGGGCACCTTCAAAGTTAGACTAAAGCCAAAGCTATAAGGTTTTTACTCCCAGTTAAGCCCGAAACTGTGAAACGTTTGCCCCCCGCAGCGAGAACTACTTTCATTTTTAATAAAGTCCGGATTGGTCACTCCAAGGAAAATATGCAGAAACATAAATGCAGACAAAAACATACAACATTAAAGAGCCGCTCTCTCTTGTCACAAGGATGGCACCGACAAGGACAATCACGAACAATATTTAAACGTCAAATAGTGAACAATTGGTACTCTCCCGGATGAACCACTGTCATTGCAGATAAATACCTAGACTTTGTCATCACCAGAGGTCAAAAACGGCAGAAATAACAACAACTGTTATAGCAGAAGAAAAATGAAGCAGTGGGTGGCGAGTTAGCGATTGCAGGGGCAATAAGCGACACCGCATAAGGCAGTTAGCCCTTATGATCCTTATTGACGTTAGCCTTCACTAAGTATACTTTTTCTTCTATTGTAAACTAGTTTCCTTCTTGGTACATACTTTCACGTATAGAGTTTCAACAATTACTAGAGATCCTTTGACCCGAGGGCGGCAAATTTTCTAGTATTTTTCTGGAGAAGTGGATTTAGGCTTGACATTTCCCGGTCTTCACAAAAAATGTAAGCAGAAGGTTTTTATATTCCTATTTCTGCTATTCCTTAATGTATTACGGGGATTCTGCGTTTTTGCTAATGTTTTTAGTGCAAAAAAAAAAGAAATAATTTAAGGACTGACTCAGAATCCCCTTACTCTTTATAAATTGTTTGCGAATGCGTGTACCAAGGTTAGGTTAGGTTACAAACGTTAGTGGTGAGTGCAACTCGCCATTTTAACCCAAAAGCCCCTACGACCACTGTGAATCCCTTTAGAAGAGTCGAAAAGATAATTAAGAAAGACAAGAATTTTAAAGTGAGTAAAAAGAAGGCCAAAGAAGCCAGTTATCGTATGCGCTGAACCACCTATCTACCCAGCCACCCAGCCCCTTTGATAATCCTAAGACTCCTAAGACACCAAGACTCGTTGTCGGAAGCGTTACAATGACCCGAAACCCAACAGAGCCTATTCCTGCGTGTAGCCATGATTGCCCTAAGATCACGCCTACAGTTTTCCAAAAGTCTAGACCTAATATAATGTTACTCTAGGGTCTTGATCATCCGCCGCCCTAATCACCGCCAGAATTTCAGCCTGGAAAACGCTGCTTTCGTTCAGAAGTCTGTATGACACCCCAACTCCTGTTAGTTAGTGAAGACTGCAAACCCCCCATACAGCTTCGCAAATCCCTTCCATGCCTCCGTATTTGCAAACACTACCTGGGACAAGATCCCTAAGGCAAGTTTCGCTACCCTATAGTCCATCAACCCTGACCGACACAAGAGTCGACCATCCCCCACTATTCCTAGAATGCCGGCGTGTCCATTTTAACCTGCCCTAAGCATACCTGACTCACTGAGTCTAAACAAGCTTCTTGCCGCCATTCCAGCAATGAAATCCTCAATAGGAAGAGTATGAAGAATGATATAATTCTGAGGGCACCTAATAAAAAGCTAATTATGGTGTAGGGCATAATATGGTAGGCCTGACGGACTATTACCTTGTTGCATATTTTTAATATGTTTTTTTACAAATATTTTTGTTGTCGTTTCTATTTTTCATATCTATTTGCATTTCAAAGTTTACATTTCTTAGTGGTCTTATTTTACACCCTGTATCCCTGAGTAATTTTTGTACCATTACACTGTGTGTAATTTTTTAAGTCATGGAAAAATAACCATATTCCGACATCACTACGTGAAAGAAGACCAAAAAAGAAAAGACCCGTGTCTCCCAGTTTTGCCCAAAGTCATGCACTTTTTTTTGTTATGGGCCCCCAAAGATTTGGGGCCTTTTTGCCATTTTTGCACAAAGTGATAATTTTCTCAGGCTCATATCTTGCAAACCGTTCGGAATTTTAATTTACTCTTTGAAGCAAAGTTGTAGCCCTTTTTAAAAGAAACAAAAATAGTGAACATAAAAAATAAATAATTTTACATCAAAATCGCAAAAAACTTTAAAAAATTCAAATTTTTTTTACCTTTTTTCCCCTGTTCAGGTCCATAGGTAGCAAACCGTTCAAAATTCAAGGAAACAGTCAACTACAAAAATTTACCTAACATCCCAATAAAGAACTTTTTAGAACATATAAACTTCCTAGGAATGATTCTTAACACCGTTTAGGCAGCCGCAAAAGTTAAAAATTTCCCCCAAAATGTGCGTATGTACATATGTACATGTAGTTATGAAGTTATCTCTTCCTTACGTTTAATCAAATTGCCTTAATTACATATATTGTATCTGTCTTTAGTGTAATAGAGAACTCTTGTGCATATAAATATGTGTATATGCATGTGAGATGGCCGCGAAAAGTCTTGCAACCTAAACAGGTAGGCAAACTTTAAAATTGCAGGAAACCCTAAACAACAAAATTCATCATACACAAATCGCAATAATGATCGTTAACGGCCTTTAATTAAATTATGTACATACTTTTTTTATTGCTTTGTTATTACTTTTTAATAATTATTGTTTATACCAACAATAAATTACCAACATATGTACCTACTACCAATTTTTTTAATAAGCGAGGACAATCCAAAATGAAATAGCAATTGGATAAATTTAAAAAGAAGAAATTATTGCACCCAAACTTATCAAGAAATCAACTACAAAAATTTACCTAAGATTTCAGAAAACAGCTCAAGCGATCACGCACCGACCGCACACGCATCAAGGAACGCAGATCACAATATAAAAGCGACGCGACTCCCACATCGAGGCATTACACAGCGCGACGTCAACAAGATCTCAGCGGTGAAAGTTATAGAGAAAGTTCTACAGCATAATTCGCACACAACATTGGAAACTGACAATTTCAATATGCAGTGTAAAAATATTTATTTCTTTTGCTACATTTGCGGTCATCAAATCAGAAAAAATAATTCTACAAGATTTCAAAAGGAAAAGAATCTTTTAACAGGTGAATTTAAAAGACCATATAAGTTATTTTTGGACGAAATAGATTTGACCGGTGAAAATTACACACCTAACGCAGTGTGTCGCCAATGTTATAATAATCTCATAGCATGGTTGAATGGAGGCAAACATAGTATGAAATATTGTAAGCCGGTAAACTGTATTAATCGCCCAGGTGATCATGATGGAACCAGTTCTTATGCATGCGTTAATTACACATCTTGATTAAATAAACATGATGAGAAGAACAAAATTTATAAAGCAACTGTAACAGCCACACTTCCAGTGCTTGCACCTGAAAATTTTGTATTCCTAAGGCCGCAAACTCCAGATCGTAGGACAGAATTTACAGAAATGACTACAGCAAGTGGTGTTACTAATCAAGATCGATTTGATACCGAATATGAGCCCCAACAGGAAAGAGATGGACCAAAACTAATAACTAATAAAAAATCAAATTCTACGAAAATAAATGGAAGATTTGCTGTGATTTAAAGGTCATCAATATTTTGCAAGGAATCATCGATGAGGGCGGCTTTCCAAAATTCTTTTGTTTTCTTTGTAATTTGGATTTGCCCTCACCTGCAAATCAATTCCAATGTAATTCATGGGCCCAAGGAGGAAGTGTGCAGAAACAAATGAAACAACATAGACTTAAGAATGCACCTTTAATTGACAATACTCAAGACATTTTGCTGCATTTGCTCCATATAAAATTAGGAATTGTTAAAAAATTCATTGAAGTGGCCGTTGTAAATTGTTCAAGCGATGACAAAATTAAAAAATCTATTGCAGTAAACTTAGAACGATTTTTTGTTCACCTCGTTGTACTATAGCTATTTACACGATGTTAATGTTTTCTTTTCTGCCCTTATAATTGTCTTCATTTAAAAGGCGTACTTAATGGCCCAGACATTAGAAGCTAATTAAGAGCAAATTTGATTAATCGCTTGATGAAAATCATTCAATGGCATGGATTAACCTTCAGCGTGGTGGGGATCGAGACGCGGAACCGCAAGCAAGAGAATGGGTGAAAGAAATGCTGTATTATTTTGAGAAAATCAGCATATCGATGACGTTAAAGCTGCATTTTCTTTATTTTTATTTTGGCGACTTTATTAAAGGACTCCCTACCGAATCCGATGAGCGAGGAGAACGGTTCCACCAAACCACAATGCCCATGGAAAAACGGTACAAAGGCAAAAAATTCGACGCATTGCTTGCAGAGGTAATATCAATTTTATTGTTGCATGGTCTTGTATTATTTTTGATTTCTTTTCTAATTCATTTTAGGTAAGTTGGTGGAGTCACAAGATAACCCTTTATGATGTTAATTAGATATGTGAAAAAGAAAAAGCGAATGATGGAAAGCAGTCTGGAAGGAACGTGCCTGTGGACACCATAAGTTCTGAATCAGCGTCAGATTCGGACGACGATTTGGATCCTCAACTTAAGATAGCGCGATTTGCAAGTACAGGGACATCAACGAATATTTTTTTTTATTATTTTTTTGTAATAGACAGCACAGTATCTCAATGTTAAAAAAAATTAAAAAACAAATGAAATTCAAAAATTTTCGTAAAATTTTTAACTTTGTCGGCTACCTAAGCGCTACCTAAACGGTGTTAAGAATCATTCCTAGGAAGTTTATATGTTCTTAAAAGTTGTTTATTGGGATGTTAGGTAAATTTTTGTAGTTGACTGTTTCCTTAAATTTTGAACGGTTTGCTACCTATGGACCTGAACAGGGGAAAAAAAGGTAAAAAAAAATTGAATTTTTTAAAGTTTTTTGCGATTTCGGCTTAAAATTATTTTTTTTTTAATTTTTTATGATCATTACTTTTGTTCCTTTTAAAAAGGGCTACAACTTTGCTTCAAAGAGTAAATTAAAATTCAGAACGGTTTGCAAGATATGAGCCTGAGAAAATTATCACTTTTTGCAAAAATGGCAAAAAGGCCCCAAATCTTTGGGGGCCCATAACAAAAAAAGTGCATGACTTTGGGAAAAACTGGGAGACACGGGTCTTTTCTTTTTTGGTCTTCTTTCACGTAGTGATGTCCGAATATGGTTATTTTTTTTCGTGTTGCACTGTGTTATTATATGATCCCATTGGAAGCCATTAGTAAATATTGCTTCAATAATAAAAATCTCATATTTTATTCAAATTGGTAAAATGAGCTTTATTATGTTTAAAACAATAAAACATAGAAAATAGAAGAAAAGTCAGAAAACTCAATACCCAGTAGCTAAAAAGGACAAGGAAAATATACTTTTTTTTTATTTAATGTAACATGACAACCTTTCATAAAGATGTTGAAACATTAAATAATGCTCAACGGGACACTTTATACTTTTCACTTTATATTGGCAGTACATATTTCTTAAAACAAAAATAGACAAAAACTTTTCTTTTTATTATTTTCCTTTTTGTGTGAAGTTGAAAATTATGTTTAAGAAAAATAATAAAAAACAAACAAACACACACACATACAAACAGATAAAAAATATGCAGCTGAGCAAAGTCTAAAAGATTTTTTGTAATAAAATAATTTTTTTCTTTTTTAACCAAAGACAATTTCATTTCTTTTTAAAACTTTCATTTATATTCTATTATAAGCTTTAATTCAGTTGAATATTCGTTTGTGTTCTGTCTTTGGATTTTTTTTTTAATTTTTCTTTTTCGAAATAAAATCCCTTTACTGTTTGGTTGGAAAGCAAAGAAACAAAAAATTCCCTCAAGAGTATTTTGTTTTTTTTTAGTAGCAGCAGTAGGTAGATGTTTCCATTATGCGGCCGCTACTTTGAGAGGGAGTATTTGGTCTTTAAGTCCTTGGATAAGTGTACACAATTCGACCGCATATGGTTTTGTGGCCTTGCATTTGTAAGAACATCTTCATGGCTTCGCATTGGTTCAAAACTAAGAATCATTGGATTTGTGTGCAGTTTCCATTCCCTCATTTATTTTTCTTAAAGGATTTTCTTTTTTTTTAAATTTTAATTTTGTTTTAAAGGTTAAGAGGATTTCTTAGTGAAGCTTTCCATAATGTAAAGGTTTTTTTATATTGAATTTTATGAACTTAAATTGAGTTTTAGTTTTGCCTTAATTAAACCAAAAGTGTTTAAAAATTTTAAAAGAAAAAAAAATTTTTAAATTGAAGGACACGCAAGATTTTTGACAAAAGCTGATAATGTTGCAAAAGTACCAGAAAACTACTTATAAAATCTGTTTCTTTATTTTAGGGATAAAAAGTACTTGAGTTTTATAATACCTTTTTAGGTGTTAATTATTAAAACTTCTTAAATAAGCATTTTAAGCGCTTTGCAAGGAAACCTAGTTGAGATGCGCAGTGCTTCTTTTGTACATTTGAAATATGTTTTGTTTTTGTTTGTTTTAAAAAAATTTAAATATTGTTTTTTTGTAAACATTAAACAACTAAACATCTTTAAAGTCTGGCAACTCCCTAAGAAATAGTTTATAACCTCTGCATAACTGTTATCGCAAAACAGTTAGCTGGACTGCATTCCCTCTTTTCAGATTGTGCGGGAGAACTACTAAACTCAAAGATAAAAACAGAATTAGGTGTATCCCCATTAAAAATATAAGGTAATGGAAATCAATCAAATTAAAGTTAAAGGTAATTAAAAGTGTTAGGTTTAGGCTTTTAAACGAAGTTGAAGTTAGACTCGTAAATGCTGCACCAACACGACATGTCCATTAAATAACACATTTTAATCGCAACTAACAAATTTTAAACTTAACAAAAATGTTGCCATCATACGCACATAATTAAACGTTAGGCAGTCTGTCTTCCTATTGACCAATTTTTTATTTGTAGAGTTGCCAAGTCTTACAAAGTGCATTTATTCTTTGCCTTACATTTAAAGATTCAACACCTAAAACAGGCTTGGCAACCATTGAAAAAAAACAATGACAATTACTTATAATATTCCCGATTTATAGATTTTGGAAAATTCTGAATTGGTAAAAATGGGCCAATTAGGGAAATTTAATAAATTGCTATCTCCTGAACTATACCCGATAGAAAGAAAATTTGAAAGTATCGAATTCTTTTCAAAAAACAAACAGATCTGTGCCTGATACATTTTCAAATTAGTTTGTTGCCAAATAGCACATGCGCATGCAGTCTTAGCTTAGGATGGATCTGTTCCTGAAACAGTTCGAAGTTTTGGGCCCTCAGGGGTAAAAAATGTAAAAATTAGGTTTTGGTTTTTTGAGGTCCACTTTGTATTGTATTTGTGCCAATAAAGACAGAAACATAATTTAAAGTGCGGCTGAGTTTCTATTACTTTTTGAAAGTGTGACTTGAAGCAGTTGAAAAAAGGTAAAAAATTATATTTTTGTCTCTTTAAGTTCCATTTTGAAACTTAATGAGAATAAAAAGAAAGGAACATAATTCGAATTGCGTGATCCTTCAAAACTTGTACCAGGGTCAAGATTTGGAGTTCCAGATCCAACCAATGGCCAAATGGTTTCTCAACAGGTCAGTAAAACTGGGTCTTAACACTCTGCTTAGGACACTTGGTATACAACTGCCCAAAAAGCTATGCTTTCAGGCAGCTATGACAGGACATTCGCGAAAAAGATAAAACTCCGCTTTATACTCTTACCTATTTCTACAACTACAAAAGTGATCGTCAGAAGGGTGTCCCAGTCTACCTCCAGCTTACCCACAACCCAGTGACTTGTTACCCGTGACTGATGTTAACCTTGATAAATTCCTTTGATTGCACTCAAAAGAGAGTCGCTTCACTCTAGGGAATTTGCTTGTGTCCAAAATACAAAACAGAACTAGGGCATGACGTTTTTTTCCATGCAATTTGACGTAAACTAACGCTGCTTAAAACTGCTATAAAATAGAATGACGTTTTTCCACGCAATTTGACGTAAACTAACGCTGCTTAAAACTGTTATAAAATAGAATCTTTTTTATATGGAGTTTGACAATTTGGTTCAAATTATTTCCCCATCCTGTTGTCAAACTTCACATATAAAAAAGAAAAAAAGTAGGGGAGTCAAAAATTCTTTCTCGAATGAGATCACCTGGTAATTAATTTCACCATGTTTTTTATTATTACAATGATTTCTCTTATGCTCTCACCTTGAAAGGGAAATTCTCTTAACAGTATTGCCACACTTGTATTAAATTTCATACGTTTTGTAAACAAAATCGAATGTTTTGAAAAAGAAAAATAAGAACAAAATAATATTTAAAAACAAAATTAAAAAACGCAATTAAATTTAAAATTTTGTAAATTTTTTAATGAAATGACTTATATTGTGAATAAAAATATTGAAAAAGTTAAATGTGAGTTTGTGAAGCTGCAGCCGACGTTATTGAAAGTCGTTTGTACTTGAATTTGCGGACGTGGTCTGTTTCATCATTAGGATTTTATAAAAACTCACGTAAATTTTACTTTATATTGCTCATAGTACCTTGTCTTAATAAATATTTGAATCTGCGCTTGCAAAGTAGGGGGTTAATTGCTAGTTACCCAATAAGCCCTTAAGGTTCATTTATACGTGACTTAACCATACCACAGTAAACAGCTGTTCGAACCAAACTTATGAGCAACACTGAATTTGATTACAGGTGACTTACTATTACGCCATAAAAATAACCTTAGAAACCAATTGAGTTTTGGTTTTTTTGGCAACGGTTATGGTTATGGCGTTATGGTAAATCACATATAATTGAACCTTTAACAAGCCTACAATAACTTTTATAAAAATATACTTATATATACATATATATGTATATATAAGTAAGCTTTTAAAAAGTGAGTTATAAAATCTAATTTTACTTTTTTATATGTGGGTTTCATTTGAAACTATCTTCACATATAAAACTTTTGTTCATGATGCGATTTTGCTACATAAAGATCTGCAAAAACTATGTATTAATTTATATATTATTAAGAATATCTATCTTAGTTCTTTAATCAAGAAAGAAATCGCTTAATAAAAATCAAGCAACCCTTTTACATAGAGTCCTTGATGTATATTTTTCTTTTTCCTTTATTCCTAAATACAATTTTTTTAAACATTATTTGAATTAATTAATTATTTAACAATGTGCTATACATTTCTGCTGATTTTTGCAAAATTATACAATTTCCGTTAAGTTTAATTTCAATTTGTTATACAATTTGGGCTCATTGTTCTAAGTGGTATTTACACAATTTGCAATCAATTAACATAAAAACCTCTATTGTTATAAAATTTTCAGAGGGATAACATTAAACCACATACTTTAATAAAATAAAGACGAATGTAATGATTACTCGTACAGTAGTGGATAATAGCAAATTTTAGAAAATTGTAAAATACTTCTGAAGACTTAATCTTACATATTAAAAGGACAACAAGTGGTATTTGTAATATTGTTTGCTCTTAAAATAAAAAAATCATACGTCCGTAGGGCCAGAACTTATGTTGTAATTCTTTAGCAGACGAAATTGCATTTTTTTTTAACGAGTTGTCTATGCTTTTGTTATATGAATTCTAACAAAAAAATTTTTGATTTAGATTAATATCGATAATTTTGCTGTAAATATTTTGCAATTTTTTTAAGGACCTGATATTTACATTCAACATGTATAAAACAGAAGAGTGCATATGATAAAATCGTTTTTGGTTAAAAAAATTAATTTTAAAATTGGTAAGGGTAAGGAATAGTTTTGATGGTTTTATGTCTTAAAAAGATAAATCAACGCAAAAAATAAAAAAAGCCTGCAAAAAGTAGTAGTAGTTCAATTAAAAATATTTAGATTTTTCTTATCTTTTTTTAAATTTTAATAAGTTTTTCTGTATTTTGATAAATTTTGAACAAGCAAAATTTTCTTTTTAAAGTTGTCCTTTAGCTTAAGCTTCGACTGTAGCTAAAATTAAACAATTACAAAATGCAAACACAGATTTTAAACAAAAGTTTTGTAAATTAAATACACCAATAACATATTTACGACCACATGCCATTTAAACTACACATGGAGTTTAACGACAATTCCCAGTTGGCAATTTCTTCAAACAGTTTCAATGACAGGAACAAGATGGCTGATGGCATAAAACAAAGTGAAGATATTTAAAATAATTTATTAGCAAAAAATTCATACAAGAACCATTCTCCTCGCTAATGTAACAAATTAATCAAAACACCGCCCATAGTCTAATATCCTCCGTATAGAGTAAACAAACTTTTATTTTTGACTATCTTTTAAAACAATTAAAATAAGAAATTTTTGAAGTATTATTGCGATCGACTATTTGGTCAACTGGGTAGATGCGTGTACACTCTGGTTTGGTAAGTAGGTAAATGTATTTATATTCTAGCACACCAGTCATTTTATAGAACTTTATTCAAATAAACAAAAAATATATTCACATAAACACACAAACATACATATTGAATTGCCTTTCACAGACAACTAATGAATGAAAAACGTTAAATAACTTAAACTGAACTGGATATTGAATTTGTTAATAGAATAAAACCAGATTTATTTACGCACACCGCAAATCATTGACAAGTTACCAGGGAATATGAAGAAATTGAAATAGATAAAAACGCCAACAAAAAACGTAAAAAATACCAAATTAAAAAAACATACAAAAAATGTATCGAAAAATTGAATAAAAGTACTGAAGAAAGTCATAAAGCAATTATATATTGGAAACCCTTCTGGTAATAAATTAACATTTTTAGAAATTTTTGAAAGTTTAAACTTTAAAGAAAACAATTAAAAATACGTAGAAACTTAAAAAAATTTGTCCCTTTGTGAAAAGGTGCAAAAAAAATTAAGAATCGTTAATAAAAAACTTTTCTTATAAGCAAAGGGTTTTATGAAGGGCCTTTGGGACAGTCCAGTTCCACCTTAAATAAGGCCCATGTATGTAGTATGTATAATGGAAAAAAAACCTCTTAAAATATTTAAGTTTTATAATTTTTTTTATGCCGTTTCTGAGCTAAAATAAAAAAGGGTTTTGTTATTTGCATAACATAGATTTGACTGCATTGTAATTTATCTTTGTCTTCCACATAGCATCATGGTACAAAAAAAAAAATAATAAATACCATTTGTTTGAGCGCAGATAACCAAATTCAATGTTCCAGGGCTTACTGCAATACACAAGCGCCGAAAACTAAAAAAAAATTAAATAAAATTTGGTACGCAGGAAGAAATAAGACATTTCAAAATCAAAAATTTTATTCTTTAATTTATCTAAAATCGTTCTTGAAATTTTTCTGAGTGTGAAAAGTGATATTTGTCTTGAAAATATTGGTGTGTACAAAATTGTTATTTAACTTCTTTTACTCCTCTAGCATTTTTAGTTATGGGTAGCGTGGCCTTTCGTACTAATTTCATCAGTACATGTACTGATTTTTCATGTGGTGTACTGACTAATAACGTGTGTACTGAATTGTACTGATTAATTTTAAAAAATTCGAAATTCTACTCGATCGATCGAGTTGTCAATGCTTTTAATATAGGAATTCAAATAAAAATTTTAAAATTTCAGTTCGAATCGAATGCCGTTATACTGATTTTTCAAGGCAGTTTAATATTTTAAATTACCTACGTACAATCTAGGCAAATCTAGGTGTTTTTCCAGAAGCTAAAAATTATTTGAGACTCTCAGATCTAATCGTTACTTAATTGAAAGTTCTTTCCCCAAAAAAACCTGATTCAGGAATTTGACACAATTTTTTTCAGTAATATTTGGAAGAATGAAAATAGTCAACCAGTGGAACTACTGTTGCAAGTTTTTTATTTGGGGTCCTGTCATCTTAGGACCTACACTAACATTAGCTACTTATAAAAAGAAGTAAGTAATAATTAAGTTAAAATCGGAGAAATAAAACCGACTAAAAAAACAAAAAGGGGACCGATTTTAATTTAGAAATTATTAGTTACCCTGGTTATGGGTAAACGCCGGTTGTAGTGCTTTATACAATTAAAAAGTTGTGTTTTGAGACCCTTCAAATGGCATTGTATGTATGTTAAGTTACAATGATAAATCTGCCTGTTCGTTTTTAAATATTTCGTAAAAATACCTTAAACTTGGGGAAACAGACACACAAACGTTTGGTTATATTTTTTTTTTATTAAATTTTGTTGTTGATATATTTTGAAGAAAAAGTCTATTAATAAGTAAGACAGGGCTTTAATTGAAAATATTTTGTTACAAATATTTTGTTTTGACAAAATAAATATGTACCTTAACGGTAAAAGTAATTAAATACTAAATATTGCAACTTTAAGGGTCAAGCAATTTTTTTCATTTTACTTAAATTAATCTTTCGAATAAAAATATAATAAAAAATTTAAAATGTTTTATAAATTTATATTTAGTTTATAATTTATTTATTTTTCTGGTTCTGATAAGTTATTTTTTGGTTAAACATTGCACTAATAAAATTTTTAAAAGCCAACAAATTTAAAATTTACAGTTTAGGGGGTCCCAAATATAAAAAATTTTTTTATCTCAATGGTAAGAGCATAACGGAGTTTTTTTTAATTTATTTTTTTGAGGGTTTATATAGGACCACTTTTATGATATTGTTAGTACATAACTTAAATTTTTTTATTTGTTTGGCCTTTTTTTTAACACAAACTAGACTCAATACCGTATTTAGTGCCCTCAACTAGGGAATTAGCTTTTAAAAATTAAAAAAAAAAAAATATGATGTGACAGGAAATATATGTGTATATACTTTTGATTCGTATTATTTTAAATAAAGTATTTTTTATAAAAATATATGTATATATTATGTCATTTTTTTTAGGGGTATATTTTTTTTAAAATAGTTTTAACGAAAATCCGTTCTTTACCAATAAACCGAATGTGGTGACTGGCTAATTGTTTAGCTTTTGGTGTCACAATTGTTAAATTTTTTTAAAATAAATTTTAATTCGAATATAACAAATTTGCATTTTGAGTGCTATGGCATTCAAAAAATAATGGTAGAATTGTAAATTCAAAGTAAAGGTATTCAAAATACATGTGAGAACACACAATTGTGCACTTTTTGTACACATGTTTTCAATTTATATCAGATATGTTTTTTTTAATTCTATAAAATTATATTATTTTAAAATATATTTATTATTTGTTTATTTTCTATGTAATTAAATGCAATTTAAGGTTGACCACAAAAACTACAAATATAAATTTTACTCCTTTTTATCTCTTTGTTTCTGCATATAATTAAAAATCTGGTTAAAAAACTCTTATTTATTTTAAATATGGTCATACATACATATGTGGAAACAAATTGAAATTCAATAATATTAAGTAATTAAATCGCATCAGAATTGCATTAACAAATATACATATGAGTCAATTACATTCATTAAAGCATTTTAAGTAGCAGCAGCACGAAAATAAATATTAAAAAAAATTTTTTTTTTAATTTTATAATTGATTTTTTTTATTATTTAAAATAATACTTTTATTCCAAATTTCTTTAAAAATTAACCTAGAAGATGTGGTATTTTGTGAAATAAACTTGAATTTTAAGGACAAATAAATCAAAGTCGATTTTTAGTATCTACAGAAGAGAAAAGAAAATTAATACAAACAAAAAAGTTATTTCAAGCAATAAAGAAATATCATATGAGTATTTTAAAAGTAAACTTTATAGAAAGTAATTAACTTATATTTAATTTAATTTACTTATTTAAAAATATATTTAAAAATTTTATCAAAGTCCAGAAGAAAAACTGCGCCATTCAATAGCAATTCAACTTAAAAATTCTGGCTGGAATTTGTATAACAAAAGCATAGATAAGTCGACCGATAAAGTAAAATTTTGTTTTCTGTCGAATTTCGTAACATGCCCCCAGTTATTTTTAATTTTTGGGATATAAAAACCTCTAAGTGGACCAAGCCTTGTACTACCAAAACGTTTTCAAACAAATTGTTTACGTAACTTTTCGTCTTGGTTGCTTTAAATGCACTTGCATGTCACGTTCTCGATTTTATAAGAGGTCTAAATATGTATGCATGACAAATTGCAATATATTTCTTCCTTGCAAGGGAAGTTCTTTGACATTGCTACAGAAAATTAATTGCGGACTAGAAAAATCAACCTCTATCAGTACATACAAAAAAAAAAAAAAACAAATAATCTTTACTGAAATCAAGCCACAGCGGAGTAAGTCTATCATTCCGTTTGCAATTTCTTTAATATCCAACTTAAGTCCATCAGTTCTTCCGGTTAAAATCAACTTTTTTAAGCCCCCGAATGTTGCATAGACCCGTCAGTAGAAACAAACCATCAGAAATATCTGCAAAAATTGCTTTTGAAATCCAGCAAAATCGCCCAATAACTAACTGAGATATAAGCCAAAAACCAACACTAACTTTGTTTATTTCTATAAAATTTGTACGTAAAAACCTCTAAAAATGCCCCAGAGTTGCCCCTACATGGGTTCAATGTAAGATCAGTTCCCAAAAATTTTTCTTCACAAACACTTTTGTTGAACACGCCTACACCCTATTTCCGCCCCATAACAAGGTTGTCATACAAAGTTTAATCTTTAAAATTTTTTTTTTAAATCGCTCCCACAACTTCGAGGATACTCCTAGAAAGGTCATATGTAAGACCAACCAATATTATTTTTTCTTCCCAAACATTTTTGTGAAACACACTCTGGCCCTTATTTCCATCCCTTAATAGGGCTGCCATACAAAATTTTTAAAAAATAAGGGTAAAACCCTTACAACTTCCCCGGAGTCACCCTTAGAATATTAATATATATTTCAGACCCCCATTAGTTTTCCCTCCCAAACACATTCCTGAAACATACTTACCCTATCTTCATCACATAAAAGGGTTGCCATAAAAAATTAAAAAAAAAATGATGTAAAAACGCTCATAACATTCCCAGTTTTAGTTTTCCTTTCCAAACATTTTCCTAAAACTTACTTAACTCCTAGTCCCATCGCCAAAGGGCTCCCATTAAAAGTTCAGAAAATTGTAATAAGTCCAGGGTGCCCGTGGATAGGTTAAATGTGGGACTGACCCAAACTCATTTTTCTATGCAAACATTTACCTAAAACATACTTACCCCCTATTTCCACCCCCTAGGGGCGTTGCCATAAAAAATGTTGATTTTGAATAAATTTAAGAATAAAATTCTATATTTTAAAAGTTTTTTTTTGTGTACCTATGTATAGGTTCATCAAAGCACCCAAAAATAAACTGTTTAGTGCTTTTCAAAAATAATTTTACCGGCTTTTGAAGTCACTTAGCTGTACTCGGAATTATTAATGCAAAAGAAATTTACTGACAAAATTTTGGCAAATATTTTCTTGAGATACACATATGCACGTGTGCAGGTAATTAAAACTCCTTTTGTAAAAAGCTAAAACAAAGGATTTTCCTTTTTATTTGGAAACTTTGTTAAAAGTATGTATTTGTATAAAGCTAATTATTTTGTGCACTCATGATGCTAAATAATAAACCTTTTTTTTTCTAGTTTAAATATTTTTCTTCACTTACCCCCTCTTCTTTGCCTTGCAAAAAGTGAACAGCTCCGGAACGTTGAATGCCGGGTAAAAACCACACTGGATGTGTCAACAACAAACGTTCGACCAGACTTAAATCGCAGGGTGGTGAATCATCTGATCCCCTTGAAGTTTCACTTGATGTTTCACCCTCAGCCAATATGCCACCATCTGAACTAGACACAAGAGATGTACGGGACTGAAAATGTATGCAAAAGTAAAAACAGGAAATTAAATAAAGGGAAACAAAGTTAAACACTTTTTTTGAAATTTCAAATAAAAAACAAGTTTGTTAAGCGGCTTAATATTGGTGTTAGTTTTTTTTATATATTTTTACCATTTATTATATCGTTAATATTGTAAATTTTGACTTTTACTTTGCAAAATTTGTTTGCCAAAATGGTTTTTGATAATTATGGGCAAAAAAAAAAGGTCTTTTGTTTGGCTTAGAAAAAGTTTGCAAATTTTTTTTCTAATTTCACTTTATTGTCTTTATTGTAATTTTCACTAATCCTTACCGTGTTGCAACAGATGTTGCCAATTTCACTTTTTATTTAATTTTTCGTTGACAAAGAAGTTTATATAAGAGTCTAAATATGAATAACAAAAAAATTTTTAAAGACCGTATTAATACTTTTTTTTGTTAATTTTGAAATATTGGAATAATAAAGTTTACTTTTCGTTGTCAAGTAAGTGCAGTTTTACTAACTGTTGGGTTGGTTTGCAGCTCAGGTTTAGCTTGTTAGCAGTATTTTAAATTTTAAATTTCTTATGTAAAATATTTTGAGCATAATTCCTAAAAAGAACATTTAAAATTTTTTAGTTGATTTATTTAAAACCATTTCAATGGCCTATTCACACCTCAAGCCCCGTTGTACATATAAAATAATTTTTATGAAAAGAGAAACATACAAATATTTTGTCAACAAAATAAAACTTTTTACCCCTAACGCGTGTCAGTTGAAGCGTGCAAAATATTTATGACTTTTTACAAAAACCAAAAAACAATAAACAGCAGCAGTTGCAGTTGCAGCAACAATAAGAGAAATATAAAAATAAAACAAATCAACTTGATGAAGGGCAACAATAACAAAAAAAAAAAAAAACAAAAATAAAGAGATATTGCGACTGTAACACTCAGTGATGCCAACCCTTGCATCATCAAAAGCACTGTGAGCACATACAAATATGATAAAAAAAGTTTAAAAAGCACCAAACTAAATATTCCGTTTCCGCAAAAAATATTGGACCACATAGTCCAATTTAGCTAAAATGGACTATTTGCTATATGATCCTATGTAATGCAGTCATGGACCATGTCATTATGAAACAAGAACATTTAGTTAAGCAACGGGGCTTCGTATTTTAATGATCGCATAATAGAGGCCAGCTCAAGACGACACTAAATAAGGCATCATCTCGAATTTTCAATTCATTTCATATACCTTACGTATGCACACACAACAATAAGTGCTGCGTTGTATTGTTCGCCATCTCTTTTGTTTACTTTACTTAACTTAAATGAAAAATATATTCACACTTAAGTGTGCTTAAACAACAACGACACATCAATTCATCATGATCACACACTTCAATTTCAATTCATCTCGAAACTTTACTGTGGACGGGATGTTCCTGGTGTGTTAGTTTTAAAAACGGGGGTTGATTTTTAATGTAAATATGTATGTAATGTAATTGCGTACGAATTTTATATTGATTTGCCTGCTTGTTTATGTATCTATTCAACATTGTGTGTAATACACACAGTTTTATTGTTGTTGACCACACATCATCACAGTAATTTTTTTTTATCGACCACACAGCATGACAGTATTTAAGTTGTATCAACAACCGTGCATGACACCACTCTTTATTCTTAAATACACTAAATTGCATCAAAGAAACTGTGGCAGCTACACTACATTACAGAACTTAAATAGTTTAACCGCACAACAACACAAGAATTAGAAAATTATGCAGTTCTTGAACTAACTTAAATAGGATTTGATGCAGGTCTCCAGTTGTTAAACTTATCTTTTATAGTGCACTACAGAGTAGTTTCAAAACTACTCTGATGTAATGCAAAAGTGGGTTATATGGTTTGGCCCTATTGAATCATATTGTTAAACCGACCATTATTTTTACATACAATTGGGTAGCTTTTGGAGTAGTCTTACTCCTTTATGTACTGGTCCATATATGCATACATTCGCGTTATCTGCAATAAGGCAAATTACGGAATGGACCATTTAAAAAATTGTGTCATCAGTTTTTGGTCAACAGCTTAATTAGATTTGGTTATAATGCCAAACTTTATTAACAAAACTATTTCTAACGCCCCATTTAATAAATATTTATTACAATTGCAGAAAAAAAGTTTCGTGAACTTTTAAGTTATAATTTTGCTGTTCGCAAAAAAAGTAAAAAATTAATTCTCGTCCATATATAACAATAAAAAGTCTATAAAAATTGTTTTACTGCTAAAAAAACACTTAATGCACTGTAGGAAATCGTTAAAAGAACTAAAAATACCCGCTTTTCAAAAACCAGTATCTAGCAAAAAAGCACCAAAAAATACCCGAAAGGCACAAAAACAGCAATATTGATAAGACTCAGTTAAAATGAATGGTTGTAAAGGCTTAAAGCTTAAAAAGGGATCACATTTTCAACCTGCAGCAAAGAAATAAACAAAAATATTTTCAAATGTTTATGACAACATAATGGCATTTATATGGTTTTGGTGACATCAGAAGAAGGGTAAATTAAAAAAAAAAAAAACGCTCATATTTACATTTTTTGACTTTATTAAAATATTTGTTTTTGTAAAGAAAATTTGCATATTTTAGAAATTCTTTTTGCAAGTGCCTACTAAAGGTATTAATTTCCCTTTGATGTCACAAAGTCTAGTGAAATTGAAACGCTGTTGGTTTTTGTTGTTTTTTTTTTTCTAAAAATTTCATTTGTTTCGATAAAGAAAGTGTTGGTGGAGTGTTGCCAATAATGTTTCTACTAATATAATTTTAAACTTGTTAAATAAAATAAAAAAAAATTACAAAACGCAGTTAAAATTATTTTTCTATCTTTGTTGGTTTAGAGGTTAGGGAATGGATCCAAAAAGGACCACTATGTAACTTTTACCCTCTTTACCCCTTAGGGCCAGAAATTTTTAAAGAGTGCCATTCACGGGTCTGTTGCTTTTTTATGTAGAATACGATACTTTTTGAATTTTTACTCTCTTAAGAATTGAATTTCCCGAAATCCCTCCTTAGTGAATCTATAAACAGGAAGAGGTCCCCTTATTTTTTTACCCTGTAAGCTATAATGGAGACAAAGTTGTATGGATTACACCTTGTTATACCCTTTACATAGTGATAAGTGTATATATTAGTTTGTCATTCCGTTTGTTGTTTCTTTGTTATCCATATAGAGTATAAATTTTGGATCTTTATAGATAGCGAAGTCCATTTAGCCATGTCCGTCTGCACGTCTGTGTGTCTGTTGAAATCAAGTTTCTGGAGTCAATTTAAGCATTACGGATCAGGTATTGGTGTCAAACCATCAGAAGTATCCCTGAGATAATTGCTATTTAAAATGAGCAAGATCGGTCCGCCACTGACATATATATAGGAAAAATACTGCGATTGCCCCAGTTTTCTTAAAACAAATTCCATACAAAAAATGTAACAAAAGTAACCAACTGGCAACGCTGCTTTGCATACATGTGGGTGTGAATAAATACGCATTAAGTTTCTGTATGTATGTATGTATGTATGTTTGGATGTAGGTATGTATGGACATCTGTTGTTGATTTCGGCATACGTTTGATAATTTAAACGCAAAAGAGACTGAAACTGTTTTTATAAAGGGAGTTTGACAGAATCAATTCAGAAGTAACTCTTCTAAAAATAAAAACGAAAGACAAGCACTCCATAGGTTAAAGGATAAGAGCGCAAGAGTGCCGTCCGCAAGATGTCCTAGGCGCTAAGTCACTTATCAGCCCAGCCAACCAACCCCCTGGCCCACAGCCACGGACCTCACCAAATCCATCTAATAATCGCCCTCCAAACCACCTCTGTCGGCGGATTTTCAGCCCAGGAAAGTGGCAGACAAGATGTTCCACCGTCTTTAAATCCTCCTCGTCCCCGCATACCCTGCAGAAATTTGAAGAGTTCCTGTCTCATTTGTTCTTCAAACATCTCACATCGCAGTCCCCTGTGAGAGTCCCAATAATGCACCCCAGAGATCCTGTATTCAGCCCTGTCCCTTCAGGTTTGGCCCACCTTGTCCATTATCTAAGTCCCTAACAGACCATAATAAAAACTCAGTAGTGTCCTAACCGGCTCACAACCAAGTCTTTTACACCTGACCGCTGCAGGAGTCGACCATTCCCGACCCTTCCTATTTCTAAGTCATAGTGTCTGTGTGTTTACACAGTGGTAAGGATATATATCAGTTTATTCTCTGTTTATCATTTCGTTTGAAGTTTTTTTTAAATATTAATTTGCGATTCAATAAAGTATATATTATTTTCTGGATCGACTACCCTATACAATTGTTCAAATGTTGTGAGTTTTCTGTTTTGAAACTATGATAGCTATGCACTTTAAGCCTCCACGGTTCGAAAACAACTTGCCTAGATCAATGTCTGGGTAAACGAAAATACCAATGTAAAGGGTATATAATATTCGGCTCAGCCGAATATAGCGTTTTTACTTTTCAAGTATAAGTTTCCTATTAAGAATCTCTAACAAAAATGTAAAAAAATACTCAACATATTGTTTTAATATTTTAAAGTTGAAGCATCATTTATCAACGGCGTTAAAATAACAGGTGAAAAAGTAGAAAGAAGATAGACAGACGGACAGATAGATAGACATGAATTTATGTTCACATATTCATAAATGCCAAGATAATTTTGTTTCTCTACATTTAAAGGGTTTCGTGATGTTTGTTTTGCAACAAATACCATTTGAATGTTAAATCCAAATAAAATAACAAGAAACAAGTAAGAGCGCTATATTCGGCTGTGCCGAATCTTATATACCCTTCACATTGGTCTTTAAATATACCCAGCCGAGTAATTTTGTACTGCAAATAATATAATAAAAAACCTTGTGCGAGTTTTAAAGTCCATAAAAAAAAATAACAAAATTTTAACGTTCGTATGAATAATAGAAATAGACGAAGAAGATTTGAGGTCGAGAGTTTTAAGAGTTTTCGACATTATTCATATTTAAAGGTTAATAAAACTTTTTAAATGTTCTAGTCCCCCTGCTCTTCTCCAACTTTTTCTTCAAAATGTATGAATTATTTGATTATTACTTTTTGTAGAATATTCAAAGTCGATAGCTGTAAAAGTTTTCCAGAAGTAGCGTATCGAAAATTTAACAAAAATTGTTAATATGTATGCTACCCCTTTTTCTGCCCCCACTCAAAAAATTTTTTCTTAAGAGCGTAGCCCTTGATGTCCAATCACTTTCTGTAGAACACTTGGTTTCGATATCTGTTATAGTTTCCGAATTATAGCGTATCGAAAATTTCATACAAATCGTTAATTTGTTTGGGAGCTACCCCTTTTTTTTTGCCCCCAGATAAAGCGTATCGAATATTTTATAATAATTGTTAATTTGTATGGGAGCTACCCCTTTTTTTGCCCCCACTCAAAAAATTTTTTCTCTAAAGCGTAGGCCTTCTTGCCCAATTACTTTTTGTAGAACATTTCATTTCGATATCTGTTATAGTTTCTGAGATATAGCGTATCGAATATTTCATAAAAATTGTTAATTTGTATGGGAGCTACCCCTTTTTTTGCCCCCGCTCAAAAAAAATTTTCTTTAAATCGTAGGCCTTCTTGCCCAATTACTTTTGTAGAACATTTGATTTCGATATCTGTTATAGTTTCCGAGATAAAGCGTATCGAATATTTCATAAAAATTGTTAATTTGTGTGGGAGCTACCCCTTTTTTTACCCCCACTCAAAAAAATTTTTCTTTAAAGCTTAGGCATTCTTGCCCAATTACTTTTTGTGGAACATTTCATTTCGATATCTGTTATAGTTTCCGAGATATAGCGTATCGAATGTTTAATAATAATTGTCGATTTGTATGGGAGCTACCCCTTTTTTTGCCCCCACTCAAAAAAATTTTTCTTTAAAGCTTAGGCATTCTTGCCCAATTACTTTTTGTGGAACATTTCATTTCGATATCTGTTATAGTTTCCGAGATATAGCGTATCGAATATTTAATAATAATTGTCGATTTGTATGGGAGCTACCCCTTTTTTTGCCCCCACTCAAAAAAATTTTTCTTCAAAGCGTAGGCCTTCTTGCCCAATTACTTTTTGTGGAACATTTCATTTCGATATCTGTTATAGTTTCCGAGATATAGCGTATCGAATATTTAATAATAATTGTCGATTTGTATGGGAGCTACACGGTTTTTTGCCCCCACTCAAAAAAATTTTTCTTCAAAGCGTAGGCCTTCTTGTCCAATTACTTTTTGTGGAACATTTTATTTCGATATCTGTTATAGTTTCCGAGATATAGCGTATCGAATACCCCTTTTTTTGCCCCCACTCAAAAAAATTTTTCTTCAAAGCGTAGGCCTTCTTGCCCAATTACTTTTTGTGGAACATTTCATTTCGATATCTGTTATAGTTTCCGAGATATAGCGTATCGAATATTTTATATTAATTGTCGATTTGTATGGGAGCTACCCCTTTTTTTGCCCCCACTCAAAAAATTTTTTCTTTAAAGTGTAGGTCTTTGCGTACAATTATTTTTTATAGAACATTTTAAGTCGATAGCTGTTATAGTTTACGAGATATAGCGCATAAAATATTTCACCAAATTTGTGCAATTGTAGGAAAAATACCCCTTCCCCTGGTCCTATCTGAAAAAACTTTTTCCGTTATTTAGGTATCTTCTTTAGGAGTATCCGTGCCGAGTTTTGTGGCAAGAGTGACTATACTTACTGAGATATATAGGGATATATGCACGGATTTTGTCCTAAAAAAAATGGGTTGCTTTGGGTTTTAGCTTATATCTCGGTCAATAGTGAACCGATTTTGCTGATTTTAAATAGCGATTGTTAGCGGGATATTTGTAATCGTTTGACACATTACACATTTAACACATTATCTGGTATGTATCTTTTTATTTGACTCCGGAAACTTGATTTCAACAGACGGACAGACAGACAGACAGACGGACAGACGGACATGGCTATATTAACTTCCCTATCTATAAGGATCCAGAATATATATACTTTATGGGGTCGCCAATGAATAATAAAGAAATTACAAACGGAATGACAAAGTGATATATACCCTTACCACTATGTGAAGGGTATAAAAATGTCTTAAAAAACAAATAAAAATTAATTTTTGCTCTTAAAATACTTAAAAAGGCGTGCAGCCCATTAAGGTTTTTCCTCTTTGCTATAACAACATCGCATTAAAGAAAACAAAACTGCGGCTGTAATTTAAGGCAGTAAAAGATTTTAACGAAAAAAAACCATCATAATTATCATCGAGTGTTATGTTTTTTGTTGTTTTATCTTTTTTCCACATTTTAAGTTTTATGCGAAATTATTGTTATTTTTTTCAATTTTTATGCCAGACACACGTTTCCAATTGTTTCGCATTAACTTTTTATATGTAAGTATGAACATACTTATATGTGTGCTTAAGCAGACGTTGTATTCTATGATCCTGAGTGAAGACCTCCTTTATAAACAACAAACATACTTACATACATACTCATCAAAAATATTACTTTTTATTAGAGTATATGTGTTTAAGGAAGCATTTTACGATAAAAGCTTTTTTCAATTCTGGTTTTTACTTTATTTTTAGAAAAAGTGATTTTTTATCATCATTTCATAATTGTGCTTTACAAAAATAAAGGCGGTGGGTGTATTGTGTTTCCAGTGACATTTGTAACGTATTTAACAGTAGTTTCTACTTAGTTTTTAATTATATCGATTGATTAAAAATAAAACCGATTTCGACCCATAAATAAATGATTCCCTTATTCATGTAGTCTCAATTTGTTTTGAGACATCCTTTTTAAATGTGTGACAGATTGCGGTAGCACGCTGCCTATGTAATTGAAGCATAACGATTAAATGATATATTTTTTTTGTCTTCTGGGCCCATATACATACATTATTTGTTTCTTATTTTGTTGATGTTATGTAGGGTAGAATTGGGTAGGGTTGCACCCACTATAATTTTTTTATTTTTTTTCTCATATATTTTATTATTGAATCTTAGCTTAAGCGAAGTAACAATAAGTATTCAAATCTTAAAACTAAGTAATTAATACTAGTCCAGTCAGTACCAGACTAAAATTTAAGTTCTCACAATAAAATTAACTAATTTCAAAGGTTTCATCTAAGAGCAATAGTATCCCTTCTTTTTAGGTGAGTGTGCCCACTATGTTGCAGGATGCTTCGAGCGAGCGTATTTGGAAGTGTTTCCAACTTATTTAAATACTTGTCCACATAGTTTAGGATTTCGCATTTTACAAGTGGAACTTCTAGATCCTTGTGGATGTTGCTATTTTTAATATACAAAGGAGCACCAGTTATCATTCTTAGAATTTTGTTTTGACGGCGTTGGATTTTTTCGATGTTAGGGGCGGAAGCAGTACCCCATAATTGTATACCGTAGCACCAAATTGGCTTGAAAATCTAGTTGTAGAGTAGAAGTTTACAATCAAAGCAAAGCACAGAGTTTCTGCCGGTTAGCCAATGGATTTGAGCAGCTTTAAGTTTCATTTGAGTCAGCTTTACATCTATATGAGGCTTCCATGTGAGGCGGCCGTCTAGGTGAATGCCAAGATATTTTGTCTCGGTTCGTTAAGGCACCATATGGTTGTTAATAGTGATTGGGGAGCACATTTCTTTGCGTAAAGTAAAAGTTACGTGGGTACATTTTTTTCATTTATTTTTATTCCCCATAACTTTGTCCAATTCTCAACTTGGGTTACGTTTTGCTGCAGTTGGTTCGAAGCCTCTTTAGGGTCTTTATGAATACTAAGGAAAGCAGTATCATCAGCAAATGCCGACGTGTGTGTAAAACTATTGGTTGGCATGTCTGCTCTGTAAAGCAAGTACAGAATTGAACCTAGTATACTCCCTTGGGGTACATCAGCCCCTATTGGTTGAGAAAAACTTATTTGGTTTCCCTATTTGATCATAAATTGTCGGCCTGTTATGTATTTTTCCAATAGGTTAAAAATATTAGCTGGAAGGTTGAACTTTAGTTTGTTCAACAGGCCTTCATGCCATACTTTGTCGAAAGCTTGTGAGACATCGATAAATAGTGCGGAGCAGTACTTCTTTTTCTCAAAAGCTTATAACCTGTACCAACCTGTGAGTTTGTTCGATGGTACTATGTTGACTTCTAAAGCCAAATTGGTGATTTTGAATGCAGTTGTTGTCGTTCAAGATCGGATTCAGCTTATTTTTAAGCAATTTTTCGAAGAATTTTGACATTGTGGGTAACAAACTAATAGGTATATAAGACTCTACCTTCGAAGGATCTTTGCCAGACTTAGGAATCATCTTTACTAATGCCACTTTCAATATAAGCGGGAAATGTTCAAGCCGAACTATCGCGTTAAAAATAAAAAGAATTATTCTTTTGGCTGTAAAAGGTAGTTTAAAGCGCATTTTGTTGCTGAGTTTGTCAACGCCAGGAGCTTTTTTACTATTTAGGTTAGCGATAACTTGACTTCGTTTTATACTTAAGAGTTTTTGTTTTTGAAAACTTGAAGAAATGTCTATAGAGGTATGTATGAGTGCATTTCATCGTTACCTTATGTTTTTGTTTGGCAGCTTAAGATGAATTACCTAACTGAGCTTTTTTTAAGGTTATTCCTAAAATTTATCATGCAAACAGTTTAAAAAAAAATTATATTATTTCTCAAATAGACAATATTAAAATGACCCGATATGCCAAAATCAAACATTTCGTTTAATAGCGCTTTTAATTTTACAATAATATGCTTTCAAAAATTTAAGGAATATTCAACATTTGCACAGTCAAAAATACCATTATTCCTTGATTTAAAAATTTTTTTACGTTGTTTTTTATGGCAGAAATAACAATTAGGTGCTTTTAAATATTAAAAAAGAATATAAAATAATTTTTAATGCTTTACTTAAAAAAATATTTGGAATTTAAAGATTAAAAAAGAAATTAAAATTTATTTCAGTTTTTTATTCAGGAAAGTTTAAACCGATAGAAAAATATTAAAAATAGAAAATGAAAATTATTTCTAAAAAACAATAGTAAACAAAATTGGTTTTTTATCTCTTGTTTTTTTATTACAAGTCATACTTATTATAAGTGCAAACGTTAAAAAATAAAAATTTGCTACCTTTAATGTTTTCTTTAAAAGAAAAATTGCCAATAAAGTCGTTAAAAGAAATGTTTAAGTGTTTTAACAAAACTTTCTTCAAACTCTACATGTACGACTAAGCACACATGATAAAAACTTAAAAAGAAAAAACTTTTGTCGCAGCAAAAACTAAATAACAATAACAACAATCAAATACAAATAAAAACTTTTCCTTTCAAACAAATATTTAACACTTGGAATTTTAAATGGAGTGAAAAACACGAAATAAATGAAAACGAGCCCAGCCAGCCGCATAAATAAAGAAAACAGATATAAAAAGGATAATTGAATTGCGAGGACTGGAATATCAGTAAGTAAAAGTTTAAGTTAAGCACAAATTAATAAAAATGAAGACCGGCCGCCTGCTGGCTGGCAAAAAAAACATTGCAAACACATTCAATAAAGGACTTATGAAGTAGAGACAATAAAATTAAAGGTTTATCGAATTTTAGTTTTGTTGTTGGAATATTTCGTGTTTTGAAAGGCAACACAATTATACGCTGGACCTCTTTCTTCTTCGCATCTTTTTTAAAAGTACGAGCTACACTCAAAAAATTATTAATGTAAAATCAACTTTAAATCTATTTAAAATAACTGGATATTCATTTAAAAACCCTCCAACAAGATATTCATTAAAATTAACAAAATATTTCATTTAAATTTAGACATCAAAAAATTAACTGACATTTTTGTTTAAAATTAACTAGATTTTCTGTTATTTACAGCAGAAACACAAAGTATCAGGAAAAAATTAACAAAGTTAGATATTACTAAAAAATAACTGGCAAAATTAATTTCAACTGAAAATCAGTATTTTTGTTTATTTAAGGCTTTGAATAACCTTTCGAACCAGTTAAAAAAAATATTGTATTAAAATTTAACTGTTTTTTTATTTAAAAACAACTTCACGGAATACTTCCTAAATAACTTAGTCAGTTACTGTAATAATTTTTTAAGTGTAGGTGTTCCTGCAGCCCCAGGCATCTCGAGCTCTTACCCCTTTTCCGTTTTCAAAGCAAGGAAGCATATTTCATTATTAGTTACGATAAGGCTTGTTGGCTAAAATATTTGCAGGCAATTTAAAAAGTACCGTACTTGATGTAAGCCAAAAAAAGATTGATTTAAGCCATAAACGGGATTAAGTCGAAAGTGAAATGTCATTTTTTGACTTATGGAGCTTTATTAAAGAAAAAGAATTTTATATTTTATTTTTATTTTATAATTTTATAATTAATTTATAATTTAAAAATTTCATTTTTTGTACTTACCGAAGCTGAGATTCGAACCAGGGACTTTCTGCAGTGCAGCTCAAGCGCGTTTCCTCTATTATTAAAACAACAAGCTTTTTTCTGCTTGATTTGTTGAAGCAATCCGAATAGGCTTGATTTAAGCAAATGTAAGTACGGATCGTACTTAAAAATTTCAAGAAGGATTTTGGATAAATTAAAGAATAAAATTCTTGATTTTAGAAAGCGGGTTTTCTTTCTGTGTGGGATCATGCCAGACATTTTCTTCTAAGCTCGCGTAGTTAAAAGGGTTTCAACGGGTTTCAATAATAGAAAGTCACCTGGGCTAGAAAAAAATAACAAGCGCGTCCATCATCTAGTCCATAATCTAGCTCCCTATTAAATGTATGCAGTATATCATGACGTATTATTCCTTATGCGTTCACAGAAAAAATAAACCAAGTAATCTTTACTTAAATGAAGCAGTAGCGGTGCCAAAAGTACGGTGAGTACGGACTTTATTAAACCAATGTTGCACCGTTGGTAGAAATCGACGTTTTGAAAAAAAAAAGGTAAACAGGCATAATAAATAAGGTGACACGACCAGCTCACGATCAAGGTGTAGTTCTTTACCCAAACGGATTAGTGCAATCATAGTAAAAGTATGCCTTCAATAATATTATCACAAGTTAACGAGCAAATTTTAAAACTTAAAAAAAAACACATGAGAGAGTGATGTTGTCTCTCAGGGTGCAGTGCTTCCCTACCCAATTGCTATAGTTAATATCACGCCAATGGCAATTTAACACCCTACAGTTGACAAAATTGCCCCTTTTTCATTAAATGCAACAACTACAACTTCATATTAATCAGATTTTTATACATTCCCCTTTATTTAATATTTTAGCAATTCATTCTTCTTTTGTTATATCTTATTGCTAATAAAAAAAATGAGAAAGTTTACCAGTAAGTCACTAGCATATAATAAAATAATATTCGAAATTGTTTACAAAATTTGGTAGGTATAATAAAGAAATAATGTCACATATTTATATAAGTATACACATATATAATGTTGGTACGTCGGTAAGAGTTTAGTCTTACGAAATATACATTATACGAAAAATCGTTTTATATAAAAGAAAGTCTGGGAGAAAAATATGAAAGGTAAGATAAATGAATGTAAATACCTGGTTTTGCTGCTTTTGCTTTGTTTTGTCTTGTTTATGTTTATTTAATTGGTGATTACCTTGTGAGGTCGAAAAATGGCCATTCTGCGATTCACGGTTCTAAGCTGAGGCTAGGCTTATAAATGTAAATACCAAAAATTAAATTACATAATTGTGTATGAAGATAAACATAAAACATAAGAAAACGTACGATAACCTTACCTTGTATTTAGGAGATTTATCTTACTTTTCAGAGTTAGTTTTTTGTTTTACTGTCCGTATAAATAGGGTTAAGTGTTATATACTATAAATAACTATGTAATGCTGATTGTGCTACAAATCAAAACAGAATAGGAAAAAAAATGTTGTTGTCTGTGGACAAAATTATGAATACGTAAATAGTTGTGTTGTTGCCTCTGTTGGTGATGTTTTTTTTTTTTTTTTTCTTCTTCTTACTAAGTGGAGACTTAGCCTCTCTCAGTGAACCAATATCCAAAATATTAATTAATTTGATGTGATGAATGAAAGAGTATTGACAAATTGTTTTCTTTTTTTTTCTTTTAAAGAAAAAAAATTACTACTATGAGCAATAGTGAAAAAAACCCCTGTAGGAAATTATTTGTTTAAAAAAAAATGTAAATTTAGTTTGTCATATATATAAATATATATTTTCGTCTTACTTTGGTGAGGTACACTTTATTAAGCACATGCGTTTATGCATCAAAATGAAGATGTCAATTTTCGTTTGCAATATTTTTTTTTTTGGGAAAAATTCCTGTAGTAGGTTAATAACTACAATTATTAATCAGGTTATATTTCATTCTTTTCTCAATTTAATAAGTTACCTTATATTCAGGTTGTCGTCTTTCGACCCGTTTTAGATTTTTGTTGTTCTGTTCCTGAATTTATTTGTTCAGAAACCAAAATTTAGAAAAACGATTGCTGAATATTAAAAGGAACTATTTCTTTTTAGAGTTTATTAACTGTTGTCGTTGATTCCTTTGAATTTAAAAGATTTTTAATCACACGTGGGTGGACAATTTATTTTACTGTATCACTAATTGCACGATGTTCTATCTTACACCTTCTATTTTAATAGACAGGAAATAATTCTTACTGGTATGCCAATTAGATATGAGTTCAGCTATTCAGCAGAGATGATGGTGTGATTAGTTTCGATAAATTTATTAGTGATGCAACTTTTTACTGAAACAAGTACTCATGATACGTTCTGCAATCACTTAATTTTTGCGCTTTTCCCTTTTTATTTTTTTTAATTGTGTATTTTCTACTATTCATAAAAGCAATAAACTTTGATGTACAAACGAACTATTTTTTTCCCCAAAATAAAAAAAATTGTAACAAAACTGATTCGTTGAAAAAAACCCCGATTTGAAACAATGAATAGTATAAACAAATTTTTTTTTTTTTTTTTTTTTTTTTTTTCGTTTTAGATAAGTTTTCGGTTAATTAAATTTCGTGTCACCAGTTTATTAAAACGTTGGCCTTTCACGTGTGGCACGACCCACGAATAGCCGGGCAGTATCTGATTCATTTCTTTAGATCTGAGGCGTGAAAGCGACCTAGGTATTTGCCTTTGAAATCCTCGATTTCGTACAAAGAATTACCTATGCGTTTCTTTATCTTGCACTTTAAAAATTTTGGCATAAATTTGGCGTTTAGTTTTTTTGACATATTACTCAAAAAATGGTTTTTTCGGAAAACGATATCGCCTTCTTCGAAATGAACTTTTCTACTCCTCAAGTTATATGATTTGCTAGCTTTCTCATGGGCCTTCTCTAGGTTCTCCTTAAGTTTTTCTCTAATCTTGTGAAGTCTGTCAGAACGCGTTAGAACTTCTACATGGTCATAATTCAAGCTATTTAATTTCTCTAAAATTTTGTAGGAGGAACCATGCTGACACATATTCTGTCCAAACAGTGCATAGTAGGGAGAACAATTTAAAGAAGAATGATAGTCACTCCGCAAAAGTGAGAGAATTTGAGGGATGTGCCTATCCCAATTTGAATGGTCCTTATCCTTATCTAGGAAACATCGGAGCTTCGTTATAATTTCTCTATTGACGCGTTCAGAGGAGTTAGATTGCGGGGAATAAAATGCGGTTCTGATAGGCTCTATTCCATGTAGGAGATAAAAATCATTCATGTCCTTGGATATAAATTGTTTTCCATTATCACTATGGATATGTTGTGGCACGCCGAAGGTTGGAAACAATTCTGTTTGGAAAAATGAAATAACATTGGCAGTAGTGGCAGATCGCATTGGTTTTAAAAACACAAATTTGGTCAAATGATCAAGACAAATGAAAATATAGGAGTTTCCTGATTTAGAACACGTATATGGCCCGAGGAAATCGCAAAATAATCTTTGGAAGGGCCTATATGTCTGAAATGCGCTACCCATGGGAGGTCTTGTTATGCTATTAGCAGACTTAACGGTTTTGCAAGTATCGCACTTATTAATATATGCTTTAATGTCCTTGGACATTGTAGGCCAAAAATATTTCTGCCTCACTCGCGTTAAAGTTTTCAAGAAACCGCCGTGGCATGCGTCAGGCGAGTTGTGAAGTGACTCTAAAACTTTTTCCGTTAATGAAGATGGTAGCCATAGCTTCCATAAGTTCTCCTCTTCATTCTCAAAACCTTGTCTGAATTTCACTCTTTTAAAAACAAGATTTTCTTGTACGCATAAATCCGGCAATATATCTTTTCGGTCAAGTATCAAATCCCTAAGATCCGAGTATTCCTGGCCCTCAAAATCAGAACATTTCAAATCAATATCATACCCAAAATGATTTGTCGTCAACTCGTCAACGTCAAAACGGGATAGTGCGTCGGGTACAGTATTCAGCGAACCCTTGCGATGTTCGATTCGGAAATCAAACCTCTGAAGCTTTAAGCTCCACCTTGCCAGGCGACCGGAGAGATCCTTCTGCTCCATCAGCCATCTCAAGCTAGAATGATCGGTGATTATGCGGAAAGGTAGACCTTCAATATAGGGCCGAAATCGTTTCACGGAGACCACGGCTGCTAAACACTCTAGCTCTGTCACAGTGTAATTCTGTTGTGCCCTGTTTAGCTTCTGTGACACGAAAGCTATAGGGTGCTCTTCTCCATTATCATTGAGCTGTAGTAAAACTCCACCAACACCAATCTTGGAGGCGTCGCATTGGACAATAAATTCCTTAGAAAAATCTGGCTGAGATAATACAGGTGCCGAAGATAATGCCAGTTTCAATTTCCCAAAAGCTTCAACACCACTCTCAGATAATTGAAAAGGCTTATTAGACTTTTTCAAGCAGTCAGTCAAAGGACCGCTTAGGCTCGCAAAATTATTTATAAACCCCCGGTACCAATTGGCCATGCCAATAAAACGTCTTACCTGACGGGGCGATTTTGGCAAAGGAAAATCGGTGATACTTTGCACCTTGGAAGGATCAACTTTGAGACAACCGCGGCCGACTATGTATCCCAAATACTTGATCTCACGTTGACAGAACTTACTCTTGCTGACGTTAATGGTAAGTTTTGCAGATCGTAAACAAAGTGCCACTTCCCTGAGTAGTTCCATATGGGACTCAAAATCCGGCGAGCAGACTAACAAGTCGTCAAGATAGATAAATACACTTTCCCGAAGTCTCGACGGTATAACTCTATCCATCAGCCTGCTCATTGTTTGAGGGCCATTGCACAAGCCAAATGGCATAACTTTATATTGAAAGAGAGGCTTTCCAGGAATAGCGAAGGCCGTCTTTTCCTTTGAGGATTCCGATAAACGTATTTGAAGGAAGGCGTCCTTCAAATCGATCCCACTTATAAAGTGTGTGTCTTTTAGCCTACTCAAGAGTCCGTTGATATGGGGCAAGGGGTACGAATCCTTCTTAGTAACTGCATTCAATTGTCGAGAGTCTATACAAAGTCTCACCTTGCCGGGCTTTCTCACTAGAACAGCGGGGGAACACCAGGGAGAATTCGACTCCTCGATTACACCCATGGACAATAAACGTTCCATTTCCTCGTACGCCTCTGCCTGCCGAGGTGGGGATAGAGGATAATGTTTGGCTTTTCTCGGCACAGAATCACCAGTATCAATATGATGCTCAAGGAGATCCGTGCATCCCAACCCTAATTTTTCGAACGAGGGAAACTGTGAAATAATATTATCAAGTACAAGTTGTTGGTCCGGTGTAAGTTCATGGAATTTGGAATCATTTTGATCCGGATCCCTATATGCTTCAGAAATGCAAGGTACGATGTTTGGGGCTACGGCAAATGCCTTCCAAAAATTTACGCCCAGGTAAACGTGTTGGGTCAAATTTGGGACCAAATAAAAAATTATGTCCTTGTGTACATTCTTAAAAAGTACTGAAAGAGTACAGTAACCAATTATTGCTTCCTTGTTGCCGTTAGCAGTGGATACGGAAGATTTAAATGGATTTATTGAGATATTGTTCCTCGAAACAAAATCCATACAATTTTGCCCAAGAACCGATACGTTTGCACCAGAGTCAAGCAACCCCAAAAAAGCTTCTCCGTTTATGACAACTTTGACGTATGGTCGATCGTCCCTATCCGAAATAACTGTAGATTCTATCCTTTTGCGTACATTTTTCCTAGATCTGTACCTCTGCCTACACTTAGTTATCCCAGAAGGCAACTTATTAGCCGGTTCGCGTGACCCGAAACCTACACAGTCGTCAAATTTGTAATTTTTTGCTAATGAAAAAGATTGTTGATTGAAAGGAAAATTATCTAAGTTTGGTTCCGAATTATCCAATTTGTGTTGTTCCACCGAAGGCGCATCTAAAATGGTGGTTAATTTAACATTTTGTCCAGACCCGGGTTTTGATGGGTAGCACGAGAGAACCCGGGTTTCGCCTCGTTGCCCTTCGAGTTTCCCTGGTGGCTATTTGGGCATTTGGTTGTCGTTACCCCTCTACAGCCACACTTGTAACAAAATATGTTCCTAGTCTCATCAGGACAATATATATACGAATGGCCTTGGGTTAGGCAGTTCCAGCACAGAATTCTCGAATAATCTGGCTTGGCTGCACGCTTACACACATTTAGTGCTTCGATTTGAGGATCGGTTGTCTCAGTGCTGAGAACTTCATCATCCTCAAGATGTATCTCATTAATATTATGCCTTGAGGGATATGTAGGGTAAAATTTACTATCACGTAAAACTTCTTCCCCCTTTCGAGCTATATCCCGTAAATCATCAAGTGTCCGTGGTTGAGAACTAAACATTATCAGTCTCAAATTTGCATTGACATTTCGCTTAATAATGTCAATAAGAGATTTTTCGGGTAAGGGATCTCCGAGTCTAGAGTTCATAGAGATAATAACAGAATGGAAATCATCGTATGACTCCCTATGACCTTGTTTCCTTAAGGAAATTTTCAGAATGACATCGTGGTCACTTTCAAGACTTCCGAACTCCTTCGTCAATGCTCTTTTCAAATCAGGGTATTTTGCGTTTCGGTTTTGTTTGGTAAACAACCAAAACCAGTCTGCAGCTTTACCGTTTAACAAAACGTGAAAATTTGCCTCTAAATGCCTATAAGAACATTGTGTGCGTTCACACAATGTCTCGACTTTAAATAAAAAATCCGAAACTGGACTAGTACCATCGTATGAAATTTGCCACTCTTTCAAACGAATGTTACCGTCAAAAGTATTCACTGAATTAATTGGCATAGAATAAGTTGGGTTAGGTGGGAATGCATATGGCCGGTCGCTACGCGCACCTGTACCAATATTAGGAGGATTCCCCGATGCGGTATTGCCGAAACGAAAATCAGTACGTAAGGAACTCTTTAAAGAGTCAAATTCCCTGCGAAAGTCTTCTTGATTATTGCGCAAAATGTCTTGAAATATGGTAATTAAAGAATCCATTGAACCACTGTTGCAAGGATTGATTGCTTGTGTATTATGGGAATTATTACTAGGATTCGTAGGATTTTGTTGTATAGGTAGCGCTTGCGCCAAGTCCTGGAACTGTATATCCTGGCTTATAGTATTGGACTGAGAAGTATTTGAAGGGTTGGATGAATCCATAGTTTTAGTGGTCTGAAAAAAATCCATTTGTATATTGTTATCTGCAATTGACTGCCTTTTAGTAGAGGTTTGAGAAAAATCTAATGATGTTTGAGAAATATTCAATAGTTCTGTGGCACTTTTAGTTTTCGGTGGGCTATGAAGTACCTTGGGGCGACTAGTCATCCGAATGGAGCTATCAAGAGGTATCTGAATATTGTTTTGCGAAGGTGTATGAGTGCGAGATTTACCCCCCTTTGAAGGCGTAGGTCTATTGCTTAACGTGGAATTTTGTTTATTGCTACTTCTAGTGTTCATTTCAGACCCAATGAAATTTTTAAATTAATTACATGACACTTAGTTTCAAACTAATATTGCTTATAAAATAAGTACAAAGAAAACAAAAATATATGTAGAATAATATGTATTAAAATTTCGGGGAATGTATTTGAAAAAAAAATTTAACATGAAGCAAGTAGTGTTACACAATGTTAATTTAAATGAAAGCGATATTGTTCAATTATATTAAAACAATTGATTATATCAAATTTCATTTTGGAATAAGTAATACAAAGTCATTTTGTTACATTCTTATCAATTGCACATCATACAAATGCTTTTGTAGCTTTTGAGGGCTTATATGACAAGTTAGTAAAAAAAACAAAATCTGTTTTAATCTCTTGCAACCAGATATTTAAATATAACGTATTATAAAATATTGGGACTCAAAGAATAAAACAAGATTATATGGGAAGTAGTTGCCTCCAAACAATAATGCAACGTAATGATAATTGCTTTAATTTCAAATCAATAGGACTCTTACTGTTGAAGACAATATTAATTCCTATATTTTAATTGTATTACAAAACAATATAATACTGTGTTTAATTAAGTTATACAAAGACAAGAGATTCAAAGATGTCAATAATTAACTGCTGTTGGTCTTTGTTTCGTTGGGCGCCATCTATGTTGCACCGTTGGTAGAAATCGACGTTTTGAAAAAAAAAAGGTAAACAGGCATAATAAATAAGGTGACACGACCAGCTCACGATCAAGGTGTAGTTCTTTACCCAAACGGATTAGTGCAATCATAGTAAAAGTATGCCTTCAATAATATTATCACAAGTTAACGAGCAAATTTTAAAACTTAAAAAAAAACACATGAGAGAGTGATGTTGTCTCTCAGGGTGCAGTGCTTCCCTACCCAATTGCTATAGTTAATATCACGCCAATGGCAATTTAACACCCTACAGTTGACAAAATTGCCCCTTTTTCATTAAATGCAACAACTACAACTTCATATTAATCAGATTTTTATACATTCCCCTTTATTTAATATTTTAGCAATTCATTCTTCTTTTGTTATATCTTATTGCTAATAAAAAAAATGAGAAAGTTTACCAGTAAGTCACTAGCATATAATAAAATAATATTCGAAATTGTTTACAAAATTTGGTAGGTATAATAAAGAAATAATGTCACATATTTATATAAGTATACACATATATAATGTTGGTACGTCGGTAAGAGTTTAGTCTTACGAAATATACATTATACGAAAAATCGTTTTATATAAAAGAAAGTCTGGGAGAAAAATATGAAAGGTAAGATAAATGAATGTAAATACCTGGTTTTGCTGCTTTTGCTTTGTTTTGTCTTGTTTATGTTTATTTAATTGGTGATTACCTTGTGAGGTCGAAAAATGGCCATTCTGCGATTCACGGTTCTAAGCTGAGGCTAGGCTTATAAATGTAAATACCAAAAATTAAATTACATAATTGTGTATGAAGATAAACATAAAACATAAGAAAACGTACGATAACCTTACCTTGTATTTAGGAGATTTATCTTACTTTTCAGAGTTAGTTTTTTGTTTTACTGTCCGTATAAATAGGGTTAAGTGTTATATACTATAAATAACTATGTAATGCTGATTGTGCTACAAATCAAAACAGAATAGGAAAAAAAATGTTGTTGTCTGTGGACAAAATTATGAATACGTAAATAGTTGTGTTGTTGCCTCTGTTGGTGATGTTTTTTTTTTTTTTTTTCTTCTTCTTACTAAGTGGAGACTTAGCCTCTCTCAGTGAACCAATATCCAAAATATTAATTAATTTGATGTGATGAATGAAAGAGTATTGACAAATTGTTTTCTTTTTTTTTCTTTTAAAGAAAAAAAATTACTACTATGAGCAATAGTGAAAAAAACCCCTGTAGGAAATTATTTGTTTAAAAAAAAATGTAAATTTAGTTTGTCATATATATAAATATATATTTTCGTCTTACTTTGGTGAGGTACACTTTATTAAGCACATGCGTTTATGCATCAAAATGAAGATGTCAATTTTCGTTTGCAATATTTTTTTTTTTGGGAAAAATTCCTGTAGTAGGTTAATAACTACAATTATTAATCAGGTTATATTTCATTCTTTTCTCAATTTAATAAGTTACCTTATATTCAGGTTGTCGTCTTTCGACCCGTTTTAGATTTTTGTTGTTCTGTTCCTGAATTTATTTGTTCAGAAACCAAAATTTAGAAAAACGATTGCTGAATATTAAAAGGAACTATTTCTTTTTAGAGTTTATTAACTGTTGTCGTTGATTCCTTTGAATTTAAAAGATTTTTAATCACACGTGGGTGGACAATTTATTTTACTGTATCACTAATTGCACGATGTTCTATCTTACACCTTCTATTTTAATAGACAGGAAATAATTCTTACTGGTATGCCAATTAGATATGAGTTCAGCTATTCAGCAGAGATGATGGTGTGATTAGTTTCGATAAATTTATTAGTGATGCAACTTTTTACTGAAACAAGTACTCATGATACGTTCTGCAATCACTTAATTTTTGCGCTTTTCCCTTTTTATTTTTTTTAATTGTGTATTTTCTACTATTCATAAAAGCAATAAACTTTGATGTACAAACGAACTATTTTTTTCCCCAAAATAAAAAAAATTGTAACACCAAGTACGGATTCTTTTAAACCAATTACGATTTATTTAGTACGAATTTCTTACATTTAGCCATACTTAGGCCAAACAAGTATTGATTTAAGTTCAAAACCTTACTTGATGTAAACTTGAAAAGATTGATTTAAGCGCAGACGGAATAAGTCCAAAATAAAAATTAATTTTTTTTTGGCTTGCAGAGCTTTATTAGGGGTAAAAATTTATATTTTATTTCTTACATATTTTTTATTTCTAATTTAAAATTTTTCGTACGTGCCGTAGCTGATTTTCGAACCTGAAACTCTCCGAACTGCAATACCAGCGCGCTTCCATCTTGGCTACAGAGACATTTTGTTTTTTAAATGCTTAAATGTATTCAAAAACAACAAGTTTTTTCTGTTTGATTTTTAAAGTAACTCGAATAGAATTAATTTAAGAAAACCTAGGTACGAATCGTACTCACTCAAAAATTTCAAGTACAATTTAGATAAATTCAAGAATAAAATTTTTGATTCTTAAATGCGCTTTTTCTTTCTGTGTTGGAAAGTAGCTACTGTTACGTTGATCTTCAAAAGAGAAAAGGTTAAAGACCCTTGGTATTACGCGCTAAAAGCTAATTGTTTAGCTCCTCTCAAGGTTAAGCAGATTATAGTTTACTACCTCCGTGCCATCTAACTGAAGTCCAACGGTTTATTAAGCGGCCACCAGTATAGTTTTCGTAGAAGAAGTTCTACTAAGGATTTACTGGCATTTCTAACAGATAAAAGGAACAACTCCGTCCATAGTTTTGGATATTTCCAAGGCATTTAATAAAATCTACGCTTTTGGCATCGGTGAAAAATTTTCTCGATATATATGTACAAAGTTTTTTTTTACAAATCGCATTATTCGCGGATAAGCATTCAATCAGGGAGGGCGGAAGTCTTCGGATATACTTTTCATCGGAAGCAAGTAATAATTGTATACATTCTGAGAGGCTAATAGATTACCTATATGTTTTCTTCAGTTTGCTCGGGGTCCCCTGGTCTTATTGAGGGGGACAACCAAATCTTTGTCTGCAGTGGATATAATCTCTACCTATCATCCCTGCTCGTGCTGTGGGTGGAGACTGGACTCTTATTACCATGTGGCTCCCCACGCTATGCACAATGGAACCAGTCGGTCTTCGGGCATTAATGTAAGAGAAAATTTACTTCTTTTCATCACCCTTCGCAGCCCATACTCAGCTATGCGGAAATCTACATACCCTTCTCATTAGTCTTTTTATATACCCAGTCATCTGATAAAGCCAAGTTGTTTTAAAACGTATTTGACAGTGGTAGCACTGATAAAAAAAATGTGTTACTTTAGGTGTTTGCTTGTATCTCAAAACGTAGTCAACCAATCTTGCTGATATTACCTATTTCTGATAGTTTGACACCAAAACATGGTTCGTAAGATTTAACTTGGCTCCAGACACAAAATTTCAATAGATGGACCGGCAAAGATAGTTAGATCGATTTCCCTATAATAATGTAAATTTTATTGGATTTTATAGAGTCGCAAATTGATAGATTTTAGCTCATTTTTTAGAAAAAGATTAATATTTGAAATTAATAGCAAAACAAGCCAAATGTTATGTATTGCAAAACCAGCTACTGCCTTTAATTATAAAAGCTCTTCGAAAAGTAGTAGAGCTTGACTGTAAACTTCATCAATTTAACTCACAAACTTTTCAATAAAGGCAAACGGGATTGCTTTCTATTTATGAGTGTGATCGAAGTTTACAATTTTTGAAGCATTAAAATTCATTCTTACTCATTAAAGATTCCTGATGTAACTTTCGTTTGCTTAAGGTATTTAAGACACTTTTGTATAGATGCATTTAAATCAGACTGTTTATCAACGATTTTTTTAACCCTTATTTATTTAAAAAATTTTTAATTTTTTATATAAATTTTTTTTGTGAATAAATACAAGTTATTAATTAACATACGTTTTTGTTTTGTAATGGATTAAAAAAATCGAAAAATTCTCGGGAATTAAAATTTTGGAATTTGGCATCCCTAGTTCAGTTGGCGACAGTTTGAATAATTTCTTATTGTTTAAGCCAATTGACGAATTCGGATTGTAAATTGACTTAATTATAAATAGTTGAATGAAAACAAGATTGATTTGAAAACTAACAAATGTTACTCACAACTGTTGAAAAAAAAAATAATTTTTTTTTTGTTCATAAAATAAAGTGTTTCCTAGTGACCACAGTAGATTAATTTATATTAAACAAGTTTCGAAAAAAAATTTGAAACAGTCGAATACTTGACCTGAATAAAATTATTTTAATTTCTTGAAGTTGCCATATACATATGTTTGAAGAAAAGATGGATGTGAAGGAGAACATGAATTATTATGAAAAATTTTGCCAACGAAATATCCAATAATTTATAAAACAACACACTGTGCATAGGACTTCACTTTGCTAAACTATAACCATTTGGAGTAAGTCTTATATATTCCATTTGCTTTTTTATTAACTGGTGATTTACGATATAAATGTTTTTGCGTGCAGCCACATAAATATTCCGCATAAAGAGAAGAAAAGAAAAGAAAATAAAAATTGCTTAACAAGTGAATTTGTTGTGAAGTGTAAATAACTGAAGATGAATTAAGAATTCGTAAAAGGCAATACTCAGTTAGGAAAAATATTTACACACACACACACACATTAAAGTGTGCATATTTGTATGTGTATGTATGTATGTGTGTATAAAACTTTTTTTTATAAAACGAAAATGAAAATATTTGGTGTCTGTGTCACTGTCATTATGTCCTGCAGGCAAACATCCTTTTTTCGTGAGAGTGTTTTCAAGTGCATACAAAATGGTTTTGGTATTGCTATTGTTGTTGTTATAATTGTCTCTTCAGTCTATTTCGCTTTCCATTTCTTTGTTACTTTAAAAAGTTATTTAGCTTTCGTTTCCTTGTTTTATACACACGGAGATTGTTTGCACCAAGACTCGGATTGCTGACATCTTGAAGTGAAATATAAGTTACACATATTATTGGAAAACATTTTGCTCAAGGTTTTACCTTTTTATACCCTTCACATAGTGATAGGGTATATATCACTTTGTCATTCCGTTTGTAATTTCTTTATTATTCATTTGCGACCCCATAAAGTATATATATTCTGGATCCTTATAGATAGGGAAGCCGATTTAGCGTTGTCCGTCTGTCCGTCTGTCCGTCTGTCCGTCTGTCCGTCTGTCCGTCTGTCCGTCTGTCCGTCTGTCCGTCTGTCCGTCTGTCCGTCTGTCCGTCTGTTGAAATCAAGTTTCCGGAGTCAAATAAAAAGATACAGACCAGTTAATGGTTTCAAACGATCACAAATATCCCGCTAACAATCGCTATTTAAAATCAGCAAAATCGGTTCACAATTGACCGAGATATAAGCGAAAACCCAGAGTAACCCATTTTTTTTAGGACAAAATCGGTGCATATATCCCTATATATCTCAGTAAGTATAGTCACTCTTGCCACAAAAATTGGCACGGATACTCCTAAAGAAGGGACCTAAATAATGGAGAAAGTTTTTTCAGATAGGACCAGGGGAAGGGGTATTTTTTCTACAATTGCACAAATTTGGTGAAATATTTTATGCGCTATATCTCGTAAACTATAACAGCTATCGACTTGAAATGTTCTACAAAAAGTAATTGCACGCTAAGGGCTACGCGTTAAAGAAAAAATTTTTTGGGTGGAGGCAAAAAAAGGGGTAGCTCCCATACAAATCGACAATTATTATCAAATATTCGATACGCTATATCTCGGAAACTATAAGAGATATCGAAATGAAATGTTCTATAAAAAGTAATTGCACGCTAAGGGCTACGCCTCAAAGAAAAAATTTTTTGGGTGGGGGCAAAAAAAGGGGTAGCTCCCATACAAATCGACAATTATTATCAAATATTCGATACGCTATATCTCGGAAACTATAAGAGATATCGAATTGAAATGTTCTACAAAAAGTAATTGCACGCAAAGGGCTACGCCTTAAAGAAAAAATTTTTTTGGCGGGGGCAAAAAAAGGGGTAGCTCCCATACAAATCGACAATTATTATCAAATATTCGATACGCTCTATCTCGGAAACTATAACAGATATCGAAATGAAATGTTCTACAAAAAGTAATTGCACGCAAATGGCTACGCCTTAAAGAAAAAATTTTTTGGGTGGGGGCAAAAAAAGGGGTAGCTCCCATACAAATCGACAATTATTATCAAATATTCGATACGCTATATCTCGGAAACTATAAGAGATATCGAAATGAAATGTTCTATAAAAAGTAATTGCACGCTAAGGGCTACGCCGTAGAGAAAAAATTTTTTGGGTGGGGGCAAAAAAAGGGGTAGCTCCCATACAAATCGACAATTATTATCAAATATTCGATACGCTATATCTCGGAAACTATAACAGATATCGAAATGAAATGTTCTACAAAAAGTAATTGCACGCAAATGGCTACGCCTTAAAGAAAACATTTTTTGGGTGGGGGCAAAAAAAGGGGTAGCTCCCATACAAATCGACAATTATTATCAAATATTCGATACGCTATATCTCGGAAACTATAACAGATATCGAAATGAAATGTTCTACAAAAAGTAATTGCACGTAAATGGCTACGCCTTAAAGAAAAATTTTTTTGGGTGGGGGCAAAAAAAGGGGTAGCTCCCATACAAATCGACAATTATTATCAAATATTCGATACGCTATATCTCGGAAACTATGACAGATATCGAAATGAAATGTTCTACAAAAAGTAATTGCACGCTAAGGGCTACGCGTTAAAGAAAAAATTTTTTGGGTGGAGGCAAAAAAAGGGGTAGCTCCCATACAAATCGACAATTATTATCAAATATTCGATACGCTATATCTCGGAAACTATAACAGCTATCGACTTCGAATATTCTACAAAAAGTAATAATCAAATAATTCATACATTTTGGAGAAAAAGTTGGAGAAGAGCAGGGGGACTAGACATTTAACAAGTTTTATTAACCTTCAAATATGAATAATGTCGAAAACTTTTAAAACTCTCGACCTCAAATCTTCCTCATCTATTTCTATTATTCATACGAACGTTAAAATTTTGTTATTTTTTCTTTAAAACTCGCACAATGTTTTTTATTATATTATTTGCAGTACAAAATTACTCGGCTGGGTATATTTAAAGACCAATGTGAAGGGTATATAAGATTCGGCACAGCCGAATATAGCGCTCTTACTTGTTTTATTTATCAAATTCTTAAGTTCTATTTTGGAAAAGACTGTAGAAACGCCTTTTTGTTTCACAAAACGTTTTATTGAAACATATTTCGCAGGCGTTTCCTTTTATACAGCTTCTAGTTGTCCTTTACCTCATTATTAAAAGGGGTTTTGCACGATATGTATTTTACACATGACTTGTCACTTTTGCAATCCACATGTATTTGCGTATGTCTGTCAAAATTGTTATTTTACAGGCGGTTTATAATTTTTGCTTTCACACGTATATATGTAATTACATCTGACATAACCTCCAAACCAAAATAAACAACTACTTTTCCTTGTTGTTATTCTAAAAACAGCTGATGACACATGCTTTGTCAGATGAAAATAGAGCACGCTCTAATTACAAATTTGTCATATGACATTTACATATGTGTTTAACACATGCAATGTTTAAACGCGTTCAGACGGCAGATATCAATTTCGCACTGCAAAATTTGACAAGTCATGTGTAAAATACATATCGTGCGAAAGCTCCTTAAATAAAGTGCGCAAAGTCTCGTAAGCAGAAAGGAAATTTAGTTAAATTTTTTCTATGGCAGCAACTTGAACTTGAAGTAGATGAAATAGAGAAAGACTTGTCCTGTTGTCTGTTAAATTTCAGTGCGTGTTTAATTGAAAGGAAAACATTTCTTTCATTACTTTTCTGCAGACACTCTTATTCAATTAATATAAGAATTGTGCTAAAGTTAATTTGATTTTAACAAACATTAGATGTTTAAATGATTTTTTTAAATAAAAGTGAGAGGAAACAATCAAGAGGATTTTTTAAAACGAGGAAGAGAGATTGCTGGAAACTGGAAGACAAATATGGGAGAAATGTGAAAGCAAATGCTTGTTTATGTCTGTAGCCACTCATTCCCAAAATAGCACATTACTCAATGTCCACACAGAAAAAAATATCTCTAAAAAAAATTTGATAAAGTGGTTTATTAATTATAAAAATTGTTTTCAATAATACTTTGTATTTGACTTAAACATTAGGTTTATCAAATAAACAACTATTAAAAATATCACTTATAAAACGGTGTTTGATAAAAAAATTTTTAAATACCTCCGCATATTCAATAAAATAAATACTTAAATCAAAGTAAATCTTAAATTTACTATCATTTTGTCAGTTAGTTTTAAAGTTTGCATGATCTGTTTTGAACTTTTCTTGGCGACATAGAAACATTGTTTTGTTTTTTTATATACTAATATGTATGTAGGTGGGTACGCATTTTGTGTGCTTTTGTAGATGCTACAAACAGCGGTGTCAACTTTAAAATATCAAAACGCACCAAAATGAAGAAAAAAAACGCGCCATTTAGAAAAAAGCGCACTAAGTTTAGAATTTTTTATTTGTTTTAAAAATATAACAATAAAACAATCACTCATAGTTCAGGGATTTTAGAAAAAATAAAAAACTTAACAAAAAAAAAAAAAAAAAGATTTTAACAATTTTCAAAAATTATTATTATTTACTTAGTACAACAAACACTATAAATGCACTAAAAAATTTTCTTTATATTCATTTGTACTAGCTCACAATTTTACTTAGTACAACAAACACTATAAATGTACTAAAAAATTTTTCTTTATATTCATTTGTACTAGATATGCATTTTTTTAATTTCATAAATTCTATACCGAAGCTTTTATAAGGAGATCAACAATTAATAGTAAAGACTCAAAATTAATTGAATAAAATATATAAAAAAATTCATTTTATATCCAAAGTTAAATGTTTTAATATTAAAAATATATTAATAAAACAACCTTTTACAATATAGTTAAAAAAACTTAACAACAAAACACACATACATTCATAATAATAATGGCCTTTACTTTGTTAACTCTGTATAAAACTTTTTGAAAAAGAGATAAAAAAATATATAATAATTATTCAAAATTAATAAAGCTAATATTTTTATCATTGTTGTTATCTTCTGGCCATAAAACAGATTATACTTAAAAATTTTGATGTTCTTTACTCACACTAAAACAAAATTTCAAAAAGCACCAGATATGGCGCGAAACTCGCCGAATTGACAACGCTGGCTACAAAGCATAAAAACCAAGGCAAATTTAATCAGGTAGCAGCGGTTCTACAAAAACAAAATATCACCATGAATTTTGTTGGTAGAAAATCGTAATGCAATTGTCAAAGGCAATGTTTTTTGTTTACGAAAGTACAGAGAACAGAAAGAAAACTAAAAAAATATGGCTTGTAAACAAGAACAAAAAACATAAACATGAACAAACTTTGATATTAGCATGACGAAAAACAGTGAAGAAAAAAATAATCAGCTGGTTTACTGAGGCTACCTGATAAATATGCATTGATAAAAACCAAACTCTTTTTTCTTCTGCTTCTTCATTGCCATTATTTTGTTTAGTTTCTTTTTGATCCTTGCCGCGATAAAGTTTTTCTAAAGTTCTGTGCAGAAAGATAAAAAAATAAAATATGGTTAGTGAAATTAATTGTTTTATATGTAGTAAAGTGTTTAATTGCCCAGAAAGTTTCCTTTTTCATTTAAAGGAACATCGTAAACCACTTGGTGCAATTTATGTTTGTAATTTTAAAAAATGCTCGCAAAAATTTACTGTAAAGTACAATTTTAAAAGTCATATTACAAGACATTTTAAAAGTGTCACAAAAATCGTTTCCAATGAAAACCAGTCAGTTAATTTTACTAATTTAACAAATTCTGAGGAAGTTGAAACTCCTTTAGTGACTCACGAATTATATGTTAATAACAATAATTGTGAAACAACTTTTTCTTCAAATTTCAATTATTGTGCAGTTGGAATCTGCAACATTTGCGTACTCACTTTCAAGGTAATATTATAAAAAAATATACTTGGGTAATTCACAAGGTATGATATCATGTGTTATTGTCATATAATTTTTTAAATATAAAATGGTTTAAAAACTAATTTTCTGTTCCAAATAAAATTTTTAGGGCAAAACAAATTTTTTTTCCATTATGTTAATAAGACAATACGACAGATAACCTAACTTATGAATTACCCAACTTTTAAAAAAATAAAAAATATCGGTCAATTAAAAATATTTAATTTTTACCAGAACGCCGTATTACAACTGAGGTTTTAAAAATATTAAAGCCAAAACATATTGACATGTTATTTTATGGCCTTGCTGTTGGTGATCTTGCTATTTTTGAGATGAATTTTGAAAACTGGAAGACTTCAAATGTTTCTAAAACCTCACCAGAAGTACATACGAAAATATCTATACCAACAATAGATGAAAACCCAAAAATTTGCTCCGTTATGGCTATGCTTAAACGAACACACAATGGAAGATCTATTCTAAAATACTATGATGAAAAAAAGTTACTTCATGATGAACAGCGCCAACTATTGATTAAGACCATTGCATCATTCTTAGAAGTTAAAGGCATTTCTTGCACAGTCTCCGATTGTTCAAATATTGATAAAGAAATTTGCTCCATTTTTCCGACAGAGGAATTGGTAAAATAAATATGTTTTTAATTTGTAGTTAACGTTTTTACAATTTACTTTTTTATTAATAAAATATAGGAATACTACAGCACCGGTAAAAGGGGTAAACTGTATACCAAAATATGTAACTTAAAGCGGCACTCCAAAAATGTTTTCGATCATGGAGAAGTAAAAAATGGAAATGATATTGAATTTGGTAAGTAAACACTTTTAGCGGTTTTTATTTTAAATTTTGTAATTATGTTATTGTGTTAGTTGCAGAAACAGATGCTATTAATGTTATTAAAATTTTGCGAGGTGAAAATACGTCGTCCGATGAGTTCGATATATATTGGCCAATTACAGATTTCAGCAAATGGAAAATTCGAAATCCACGGAGGAAATTTTAAAAGAATTAATTTCTTACAAATATTCTTTTTCAAAATGCCAAACATTAAAAAATTTACAATTAAAAACGAAATTTTAAACTTGGACAATATTTAATTGCATTAATAATAGCGTTAAATATGTTTTACATAATACTTATATACTACATACCTTTATACTAACATATATTTAACTATATACTTATGTACAGATACATACATACATATATAACACTATAAATTAGTATGTATATATTTAAATATGCCTGAAATATTTATATTTTTACTTTTTAATATTCTTTTTACAAATAAAATAAAATTAAATAAAAAAAAGCTTTTTTATTACAAAATAACAGTAATTAATAAATTCCGTTTTAAAACCAACGCACAATTTTATTAAATCTAGATTTCATTTTGATAAACTTTTTATTTAAATTAACGATAAAAATTAATAATTTCTATATTTGAATTGATAACTTTTGTATTTAAATATTATAACATATTTAATAAACTTTTTTTTCAAATCAAAGCTTAAATCAACAATTTTTTTCTTTGGTTCAATAAGTTTTTTTGTTAAATAAAAATAAAATAAAATCAAAAACCTTGCTTACAATTTCTTTTATCAATAATACAAAAAACGTCATCACAGAAAATTCAAAAGAATTTATGATCAAATATGCGATTTTCGTATTCAAATATCGAAATCAGTTTTTTCTGTGCAGTGAGGATTTGGAGCCCTCTGTTATCGCTAACGAGGCTTAGTCATATGAAAATTGGAGCTCGTTAGCAAGGAGAAATGGTATTACAGCCTCAGGCACCTAGTGGCACTCTTGGCATCCCTAGCAGCCGGATCCGGTGCATGACCTCTTTAGTCATTTGTCTTAAATCAGGTAAACGACCGAAAACAAAACAGGAAAAAAATTAATTTAATTTTATTTACTGGTGACGACTTTTTGAACGTAAGCACTATTTCACCTTGCCCAGCAAAGTCGGGAGTTTGTAAATTATAAACCTGCACTGATTGGTTGTGAAATTAGTTGTATATCTGCTGAGGAGCTTATGACTCTTAATGGATTAACTTTAGCATACTCCGGAAAAATAAGTTGAATATACCGGGACTGGGGCGTTGGACTTTTACGTGAAGTCAGGAGGACACTCGTCGACTGGAAACCGTACGTCGTAAGGATCATTCAAGCCAAGTTACGTGCAAAGTCCACGGCAGAAACCGCCCATTCTTTTACAAAGAAAGAAGCCAGCATGGCAATGTTGAGTTTATAATTAAAGGATTTATTGCTTATATCGGACCTGACAACACTGGCACAAAATGCTTTTTTTGAGCAGATGGTCTTGGGTCCATTAGGAATCTACTGTTCAAAATATGCATGATCAACAGTATGGTGATCGGCGGTAACTTGTTAACTTACAACTGACTATACAAGTTGGCCTGGATGCCACTAGATGGCAACACTGAAAATCAGTGGTTGACTCTTTGGAGTGTCTAGCAAACAAGGAGCTGACTTAGCCAGCAATCATCATCTAGTCGCCACTACCCTCCGCATCAAAATTGTAGCGATAAAAGGGATATCATTGAATACACGGAAGAAATTTGATGCGGATAGTTTGAACAACACATCCGTTGCTAATTTCTACACGAATACACTAAAGGAGGCAGTACTCAAGCTGGAAAGAGACACAAAATATCATCCGAGGTGCTGCTAAATGAGAGGTAGGTCTTAAAAATAACACTCGCAAGGAATAGAGTGGGGATGATCCTTGGAAGCTTTTTTTTATATTAACCAAACTTGGAAAAAGTAGCACAACACGAACTAATATGGAATGAAAACAATACCAAGACCGTTACAACTGACCGAAAACACAGCCAAGCAGCTGTTAAAATTACCAGCAGTAATGACCCTTAACGTTCAGTCAAGAAACTAGTGAGCACTTACAGAGCTTCTAGTTGCAGACCCCATAAAAAACGATCGCGGAATCCTAAGACAATCTACAGAGTCACAAATTAAGCTTTGAAACAATCTTAACAAGTCTATGCTTCCTTGCCGTTCAAGCTTTGTGTACCTAAGAAATCCACGACAGAAGAAATCAATCAAACGTAGCAATACTCCAAGACTGGACAATATATCTAATGAATTTTTTTTGGAAGACACTTATTAAGCACGCATCCCGTTGGTATAACCGAAGGACTGAAAATCTACCTTCTGTGTTGAGTATGAGTAATAGGGTAAGTTCTCGTATAATTAATTAGAGGTTTTCTGGCGCCAAGCTCTCTGGACTTTCAAAGAAACAAGCTGGCTTTCTTCGACATAAGTCGTGTATAGAGAACGTAAACCTCTTAAGAATTATTATTAAGCATTTAGATATATGAAAGCCGCCTTTTTATGCTTTTGAATGTAAAGGCCCCCCCTCCGCCCAACAAGCTGATATATCTCACAGGAAATTTATATGCAAACCACAACTGAGAAGTTCTTAATGAAAACGCTGGGGTACGATAAGAATATGTAGTTTTACCAATTATTTTCAGCCGTCAGAAGTTAACATAGAACCATAGAACAAACTCACAGGTTGGTTCAGGTTACAAGAAAAGCCTTTGAGTAAAAGAAGTACTTCTCCGGGCTTTTTATCGATGTCTCACAAGCTTTCGACAAAGAATGGCATGAAGGCCTTTTAAACAAACTAAAGCTCAACATTCCAGCTAATATTTTCAACCATTTAGAAAAATACATAGCCGGCCGACAATTTATGATCAAAGAGGGAAACCAAATAAGTTCTCAACCAATAGGGGCTGGTATACCTCAAGGGAGTATACTAGGTCCAATTCTGTACTTGCTTTACACAGCAGATATGCCAACAAATAGTTTTACACACACGTCGACATTTACTGACGAGACTGCTTTTTTTATAATTCATAAAGACCCTAAAGAGGCTTCCAACCAACTGCAGCAACACGCAACCCAAGTTGAGAATTGGACAAAGTTATGGGGAATAAAAATAAATGAACAAAAATGTACCCACGTAACTTTTACTTTACGCAAAGAAACGTGCTCCCCAATCACTATTAACGACTATATTGTGACTCAAAGAACCGAGACAAAATATCTTGGTATTCACCTAGATCGCCGCCTTACATGGAAGCCTCATATAGATGCGAAGCTGACTCAAATGAAACTTAAAGCTGCTCAAATCCATTGGCTAATTGGCAGAAACTCTGTGCTTCGTCTTGATTGTAAACTTTTACTCTACAAATCGATTTTGAAACCAATTTGGTGCTACGGTATACAAGTATGGGGCACTGCTTCCGACATCGAAAAAATCCAACGCCGTCAAAACAAAATTCTAAGAATGATAACTGGTACTCCTTGGTATATTAAAAACAGCAACATCCACAAGGATCTAGAAGTTCCACTTGTAAAATTCGAAATCCTAATCTATGTGGACAAGTAATTAAATAAGCTGGAAACACATCCAAATCCGCTCGCTCGAAGCATCCTGATACTATTGCTCTTAGATGAAACCTTTGAAATCAGTTAATTTTATTGTTAGAGCTTAAATTTTAGTCTGGTACAGACTGGACTAGTATTTAATACTTAGTTGTAAGATTTAAATACTTATTGTTAGTTCGCCTAAGCGAAAATTCAATAAAAAATATATGAAAAAAATTTCAGCCGTGTTCTGAGTCAAGTAATGAAAAGAGCTACCAGACAAAAGAGGGACACCACCTGGGATCCTCTGGGATTTAGATTTGAAGTATCACATTATTTTAAAAGGATTTGCTCACGGTACTATGAAATAACTCTCAACAAAAATTAAACAACTTCCAACTTAAAAAAATGAAATAACGGTAAGAATAGAATAGCTCCCTCACTTTGATAAAATGAAATAATTGACAAAAAAAATTTCATTGAGAGTTATATCATTTGGGAAGTATTTTATAATGAAGTAACTCCCAATCAAAAGTAATAAAATTCTATGGGAAAAATTGGGAGTTTTTATTTTCCTTTTGGTTGGGACTTATTCATTTAATTTTTAACAACTATTTAAAACACAAAAGCATTGTCATAAATCTTTTATCCTTTTAAATTTTTTAAAGCTTTTATCTTAAAAATTTAATTTCTTAAAATACGCTCAAACAATCATTCGCAAAAGGAAGTGAAGACAAACATGGTGATTTAATTTAGTTCATGTTGAAAGTCATTTATTATTCCATTTCTGGAAACAACAAGCTACAATCAAAAGATTGAAGAAAAAAGATTTTTTTTTACAGAAAAATCACAGTTGAAATGAAGAAAAGAAATTAATGGCCAATGACCAAGGAGTTGAAAAAGGACACAAATGTTTGTGACAGAATACTTAGACGTTTTCATGTTTTTTTTTTTTAAATTTTTCTCTTTGAAAAGATTAAATACTTGAGGCAAAAGAAGAAGCGAAAATAAGGGAAGAAGAAGAGAGTTGCAACTAACAAAGTAGAATTGTGTAAAATTTAAGGAATTGTAATAAACTATTTTAGTAACACTAAAGTTACAGAGCACAGGTAATGGTTTGCCGCACGGCACAACAATATTTTTTTATAAAAAAACGGTTAAAAAATTTTGTTAAGTTTTTTGTTAAATAGATTTATTTTTTCATAAAAATGTCCAAAGAATTATAAAAAGTATTTCAGACGCATTTATAATATTCAACACTCAATATTATTGTATTTCCTTGAAGTGCGGCAAAGCAGTGTATTTGTTTTGGGTTTATTACTGCAGTACTGTTTTGTCTTTTTTTTAAATTATTTTTTGAGTGACGTTTTTTGAGTTTTACATGCAGCATTTTGAAAGAAAATAAAATTTATACTTTGGCATTGAAAAATTTGGTTTCTTTCGTTTCATCTTAAACAATTTTAAAACATTGTTAAAAAAAACTATTAGAATTTAGGGTTTCATTCGAAACAAATGTCTATTCCTATGCTTTTATTTTAAAATATTTAAAATGTTTTTATGTTTCAAAAACATAGACCAAACAATTTTGATGGTTTTTCTCGAAAAACATTTTTGTGTCGTACGGCAAACAAGTACTCAACCGACTATATGTATCTCAAAGGCCATTCAACATTTAACCTGAAACAAGACCATTTTAAAACAAAAACTTTGTTTAAATATACATTTTAACTTTAATGTCGGCGCAGCCTTTTTTTAAATTTCAAATTATATTCGTTCCACTTTAACCCCTTAAGTATATTCCAGTTAGTTGTCTTCTTTTGGAAACAGTGTAAAAATAATTCTAAATATTTACAACAAACCACTAGTGTTTACAAATGCATTTGAACTGCAGCCAAACGTAGTTAATTTTTATTAATGCCACCACTGCCAACTTGATAAAGCGCCTTTATTTTAACAAAGTTCGTTGACCTAAAGTCGCTATAATTTGTTTGATTAAAAGTACAAGCCAAAGAGTCTTGACTAAAAATTCTTTTAATTTATATTAAAAAATAAACGCTTCGACAAGTTAAAAATCAAAATAAAATACTATACCTTAGCAAAGTGCAATTAAAACAAAACAATTGTTAATATTAATATCAACATTTTTATCACCAACAACATCATTACCAGCAGCATCATTACCAACAACATCATTACCAACAACATCATTATTATCAACTATCCTTTAACAACTTTAGCCTCACTGGGTAGGATCCCTTAACAGTTTTGCCTTTAACGTTTTGTGTGGTAATGATGAGTGCGGTTGGCTTAGAAACCAATGTTAGTCCTGTTTTTTATCTCTAGAATTTTGATTATTTGTTGTTGTGTTTTTCTCTTGTTATTCTTTACTTAAGCAGAGTTGTATACGTTGCTGCTGCCGATGTTGTTGCTATTGTGATACTGTTTAACTCTGTTTGAATTTATTTCCGGTTCCTGTTTTTTTTCTAATTTAACAACATTAAAGGTTGCCAGAAGCAACATTTAATAATGGAATGTTGGTTGAATCCTTTATACAGCGAAGTTTATATTTGAAATAGATTTTCGTACAAATTGAGTTGACTGGTTGTCTACACATGTGATGGGTAAGTTTATTATTAAGAAATTTTACTTAAATTTTTTTTTTGCTTTTTGGTGTTTATTTTATACCTATGAAAAACCTTAGTTAAGTTGAAAGTATAGTAAATTATTTCCTAAAGTAAACGCGTTCTATTGAGAGCGTCAATTTAAATATACAGCCTTTAATGATTTTTTTTTTGAAAACTTAACTTGCTACTTACTTATAAGTCGGTTTAAAATAGAAAAATGTTAAGACAGAAGCAGGAATCTTTGGTCCCAACTATTAAAAAGCAATTTCCTTTAATATAAAGCTGAATATTTCCTAGGCGGATATCAACGCTATCTTCGCCCACTTGTGCTTAGGAAGAAGGCTAGGGACCTAAGGATATATACAAAGTCGGACAGCCAACTCGCATGGATTTATATGAGACGAAATCAGATGCAAGGACAGGTCTGTAATGTTTTAACGAACTTTGTCCCAGAAAAAGGCTGATGTTACACTGGGTGCCCGCAACCGTGCGAACTATTTAAACGAACGAGCTGACTGTTTAGCCAACACATAAGGCCTGCGTTCTTTTGTTGAAACAAGGCCTTTAAATGTTGTACATATAAAGGGGACTACGTGAGGAAAGGATTGGTTTCTGACTGGACGTGGAATGTCTCTATCATTGGGAAGAAACCTAAGACCAAAGTTAGTCAAAACGTTTTATTCAATTGCTAGCCAGGTGGTTTTACCAAATTATGATTGGCAACGCTCGCACAACACAGTGCAGGCAGATTCTGTGAAATCGATAATGAGTATGCTGTGCGAGTACCCAGCGGTGTTGTCGCGCAAATTAAAATGTTTATAAGTTCGACAACAACCTCAAAGACACAAATTGCATTCCAACAAGAAAAATTATTTGCTTCATTGGTAGCCTGCTATTCTCTGGTTAAACTGCCAGTCTGCAAAAAAGATTTTATAAGTCGTCGTGCTGTTAATCTTTAATAACTTCAGAACAGCTTCTTTGTGAAGGTAAAACACCTTGCTGCATAAGAATTTGAGCTTGAATTAATTACATATGTATGACAACAACCCAATAAAAAGAGCACCAAACTTAAGGAAATGTCAGCCGCAGTCACCAACCTTATCTTGCGTAAGGATTTGGAATCGATTTCCTATATCCCCTTGTTGACTTAAAAACTAATCCTTAATGATGACAGTCTGCGTCGAGTATATTTTGAAAGGGCTTCTAATCCTAAGCACATGGAACAGTATGATTTGGCCGAAAAAATTGTTTTCTTAGACGAAGCACATTTTAGGTTAAAAAGCTCTACTTATAGTCAGAGGTGCGAGAATAATACCAAAGTGAGGTAAATTACTGCCAAAAAACGCACTGGCAGCTGCAACTTATAGTACGTTGTCCGCGTAAAGTGAGCGTTATAAAACATGCTACTTGAGTTTTTTATGGCAAAGAAAAACGGCCTTCGTCGCGAAGGTATCTTATCGTGTCTCTATATTTTTTTTTTGGAAATTGAATTTAAAGATTCAAAAGTAAATTGTTTAAAAATCTTAATTTTTTTTCGGATGTGTAGATAATGTTTGAAATTCTACATCGACTGGTACAAAAATATTTAAAATTTTTATATATTTTAGCTTCTTCCTAATCTTAGTTGATTAAGCAATGTCCGGCTGTCCATATCTGAATCAACATTCTAAAGCCAAAGAAGTCTTGAGGACCCGTAATTAACGCTGCTTATTTTAATATTTTTGAAACAATAAGAAAAAAGAAGCAGAAAATAGGATCAAAATGACTGGACTTTTTAAATATTTCACATTTAAGAATTTTTAAATAAAAAGCATACAAAATTTTCCTAAATTAAAGAAATGTTTCTAGTTACAAAGAGAGCATAAGAATTTTTTATCCAAAAAAAATTTAAATGTCATCTGTCAAAACAATATTTTTGAGCTACTTAGTAATTGGTTTTTAATTTAAAACCATTTATTTATTTGTAAATAGAGAATTTCCCCTTAAAGCCATAAACGAAAGTTTTCCAAAAATACCCTAAAGGTAAGAAAACTCATAAAAATTTTCAATAGAGAAATAGTCAAAAATTTTTTATAAATGGGTAACTCATCGCAAGTGTAATACAAATAGATAAATAATTTTAAGTAAATCTCTTAAGAAACATAATTTATATTAATGGTGATTCATAAATTCCCACACTTTATCTCTAACTGTGACACTCTTCCACGCAATTACTTCTTTGTTTTCAGGCACAAAAAACTGCACTACTTGGCAGACAAACAAAATAAAAACGAGGAAACTTTGTAGATGAAGATGTAAGTGGCGGATATTAAGAAGACTTAAGTATTGTTAAACTTAAATAAATGCAAAAAATTTACTTAAAATAAAACATAAATCATAAAGAAAATATTGTTTTAAGGATTTTTAACTTTTACACCCATAAAACACAAATATAATCCCCAAATGTCTTAAAGACAGTCTTACTCTAAGTTAAGCAGACACAAGCACACACACACAGATATAAGGATGTTTACACTTATAAGGTAAGAAGAATGTGAAGTAAAGAAAATCATTTTTAAATTGTAAAAGTATTTGTAAAACAAAATAAAAGAAAATGCAAAAAGAACTTGAAAATAAATTAGATATAAAACTACGAATCAAAATTAAATTTATTGTTAAGTACAAGAAAAAATTTCTAGAAATCATTTATAGACCAGGTAAATGATGTGAATAGATGCAGAAGGAGATAATAAGAATAAAAAGGTAGAATTCAACATGATGAAAGATATGAAGCTCCGACTTTGCTGCGTATCCCTAATTTCATATGTAGTTTACTAACTCTATGTTGCTTAATTATTCACTTTTGCAATATTTACATTAAAAAAGTTAATTGAAATAAATATACGATAAAACGATGATATTCAATATAAATCAAAATAGTTTTTTTGCAGTAACAGGGCCAAACTTTGTCGTACTTCAAAGAAAGCAAATAAGATTTGTGTTGAAAATGACAAATGCGGCACATGCATTCTTTATTTTTCTATCCCGCCAAAGACTCTGGCGAGTCTGTGCCTTATTTATTGTTCTCTCTTTTATTAATTTCTGCATTTAAGCTGTCCTTCACACTTCTTCCACTTTTTTTAGGACCAATTAAATGGTTCTAAGAGAGCTGTAACTTTTTCTTTAATTGCTGCCTGTATGTACTATCCCTCCTAAACTTACCTTAGCTTTAATTTAAAACAAATTTCGGCATAATGATTTTATTCTAAAATAAAACTTCCAGTATATTTATTAGAAACAAATTAAACTTACCATTCTTATCTTTTTTTGGAAACAAAATTTTTGTGCCATGCGGCAAACCATTAGCGACCCAAAATACAATTTAAATGTGTAAAAAAATAACAGCCCGTTCCGATAATGACATTTTTTGTCCTTCCTTGTAGATTTATTAACGAAAAGGATTTGGAAAGAATTTCAGATATTATAAAAACGTACCATTGAATTGATACCAAAGGACTTATTGCGACTTATTGTTTTATGATCATATGAAAAACAATTAAAAGTATTTTTAGTTTGTGTGGACATTTGCAACGCCCTAAACCAATATTTAAACACTAAAATTCAATTATATCGATCGACCTTAAATAATCTATTGACTGGAAATTAGACGGCTGATTGGCAGGTGTTCGTCCACAGGACCTGTTACTTTTTTACGAGCTGGTCCAAGGTAAAGGCTGGGGAGAGAGTTAGAGCTCGCAGCTGCGGTCTCTACCGAAAACCGGGTTTTAGAGAAACCTGAAAACGTCCTAATAACCGCAACGTATTTCAGCGTATTGAGGTGAACATATTTTTTGATAGTCAGGCGGCGATCAAGGCTTCGGTTACAACACCAACTGCTCGCCTGTTCAGGCGTAAAAGGAATATTTTGGTAGCTTGTATGCCATGTGATAAGGGGACACAGGTTATTTGGAGGGAATGAGATGGCAGGCAACGCAAGAGCTTCATTTGTTCATAAAAAGGACAATGTATTTTCGTGCTCCACTTCAGCGTTACAATTAAGGTATGGTCCTTGCGAAAACGCCCAAAACCACAGAGACTTGGGTAAATACCACTTCGTGTGGAGTATCCAGGATTTCATTGAGATTCTACAGCCCGGGTGTAACGCAGTTTTAACTGTATGTTCAATATAGAATTTTATTGTAGTCTACCCTAATTTATCATAACTTTCTACGTTTAAAAATTAATTTATACCGCATAAAGCAATAATAATTTTTTTGAACAGATATAAACCGTATGGACCTTGTTCAAATCAATCCGATATTGCCTGTAAATAGTTTATGCATGCCGGTCACAAAATAAAATTTTGCTCGAAAAATGGAGAAAAGTATTCGCACAAGATTTACGAAATAATTGGTCCTTTGATTACAATAGGTCCCATTTAGCCCTTTCCACTACTGTCACTTCCCCTCCCACTCCTCTAAGTTTTATTAAACTGAATTTTCTGCGAATAAGTAACACTATACAGTCATAATTACACAAGCATAGATATTTTTTTAACAAAACTATCCTGCAAGATCAATCAATTTTTGACCCTGCCACCCATAGTAGGGTTTTACCGCGCAATCGCTTTAACTTCTCCTTAATATTTTTTTTCGGTATCAGAACAAAAAATCCTGGCATTTGACCATCATATATCATGGGTTAAAGTAAGCCCCATTCCCAATCTCCCAAATCTGCATTTTAATTTACATATGTTACTACACAGACAAAATTATTCCATATTTTTTTCATTAACGCATTCACTAAAACATTGTTTTTAATTAAAAATTTGTTTGCCACAATTAAATATTTAATTAAATTTGCATATGAAATTCCAGCAATAACGGAAATTTACAAAGTTTTTAAAAACACCATAATTTTGTATGGGAATTTCGTAGCTTAACGCTTTTGTACGCTTCTTTTTATTGGTATGCAACACCTTTGGAGTTAAGTATACAAAAATAAAAACGAACATGAATTTCAAAAATTCAGTGACCCTGTGGTCCTCTGGAAGAGGATCATCCTGGAAAGCAAAAGGTGCTAGGTTCGATGCTATTTTGGGTGGACAATTTTTTTTATTTATTTTTTATTTTCGTTTTGTGTTTTCTGTTGTTTTTTTTCAGTTCGGTATAATATTTTTTCTGTTTTTTGTTTTGCTTTTGCTAATGCTTGCTAAGTTGTGTTTATTTGACTTTAGATGATGTACCTTCACAGCAAATAAAAGTAATATTAACACTTTGAAAAACAGAATGTGTGTTATATGGATAGATTATAGGTCTTGCAATCCTAAGGTCCCTGGGTTGAGTCCTTGTTGAGAGTTGTAATGTATATTTAAATTACTTGTATTTGTTAAAAGAACTAAACTGTAACGAAGATAATTAAATAAATATACATAATCAAACATATAGCTCAAAATATAAAAAGAAATTATTAAAACAAAATTATAACAACTATTTTAGCAACATAAAAAAATAAATGTAAAAGATATTTTTAAATTAAAAAATTTTATTTACATTTTTAATTGTAAACGCTAAATATCAAATTGGAACAAATATTAATTAAAGAACTTTTAAAATGTTAATTGTATTTAAAAGATCGCTTATTAGTGGAAAATTAATTAAATTTTGAATTGATATTACAAATTTTTTAATTGAAGGTCACTTTTATCAGTACATAAAATTACTTTAAGTAAGGTGTAAGGATCAACATGGTCCAACTTGATGGATTGTAATATTCTCGCTTGTTTTTTTTTTATTTGGGGAAAAAATATTGTCAGTAACGAGGCCACATTCAACAAGGTAAATCCAAGGCGAATTCAAAAAATTCGCCCTCTACATTTCTTTTTTGTGTTTGAACGGTAGAATGCCAGAAAAATTAAAACGTTCATATAAAATTTAAATTTTATAACGTGAAAATATCAAATTGGTTTTAATCAGCTGGGCTCTTAATATTACCTGGTTAAATGTGCCTTGGTCAGTAATTTAGGAAGGGTAATCTGGCATTCATTTAAAACCACTCAGTGTATGAAACTACAAAAGTGGCAGTAGAAAAATGCAAAAACATAATAATAATCATTAAAGTAAAAAAGTTTTGCAAAGAATCTTATTTCCAAAAAAATAACAAAAAATAGTAAAATACAATGAAATAAAGAAAAAGGAATTTTTGATAAATTATTTCTTAATAAATGAAATTTTCAATTTGTCTGTTTGCCTTAACTTTATAACACAAAAAAAAAATTAAAATTTTTTAATTTTTAGGCTCAAGTTCAATGCTTACTAAATTTTCATTATTTTGCAAATGAAGTATTTTAGTTGTTTTTATTCTATTGGCCTTAGTTAAGAAAGGAAAAATTTTGTGTTGAAAAAACCTGAAAATTAAAATTAAAAACTGTCTTAAAAACAAATAGTTCAACTATACATAAATAAACGCAAAATACAAAATTATAAATAGAAAATTAATTCAAAGAAAATTCCTTAAAAACACAACCCCAAAAAGTATTGATATTAAAAGCAAACAATTTTAAAATGCGATGGCTAAAAAATTTGTTATGGATTTCCTAAGGCTTTGAATGCTTTAAAAAAAACTTTTCTAAAAAATGTCCCCCAAGCAGTTTACCTAAAACTTGTACCTGTCAACAGCAGCAGTGTTCACACAAGTTTTTATATTTAATTATGATTTTATTTGTCCTTTACTTTCTAAGATTTTATTATTTAAATGCTCAAGTACATTTGCATATAACAAGCGATATTTTTATCTGATTCCAAAATGTATTTGTTTTTTATTTACATCCTTTGGCTGCCAAGACGGTTGATTTTATTTATTTACTCTTTTTTGCTATTTATTTATGCTGTGCAAATGTCAGCAAGGATATCAAGCAAAATACTCCTTTTTTTGTACAATTTTCAATTTAAAAATAAGAATGATTCTGTTGTTTATTTTTTTTCATCTACATAAAATCATTGTGGCAATATTTACATACTATTAGGGTAAGTGTTTAGATAGAATTTACTTCTTAAATATTTATTTACTGTTTTTGTAAAATAAGGTTTTCATTTGCCATGATTTCAAGTGTTTAACCACAAATGAAGCCAACTGGTGAAAATATTTTTAATAATAATATGAATTTAGGATTTTCTAAATTGCAGACAAAATTTAGTGGCGTACTTCTTTTATAATTTTTTTTTTTTAGACACATTAGAAAAAACAAGCAACAAAAGAAAGTGTTGATGTCCGGGATGTCCTAAAAATTAAATAATTGCAAATCTATGTTTAATTTAAGAAACATTTTGGGTTACCTTTTACTTAATTCAGTTAATTGAAATTTAAAGTAAAACCTCACCTGTAAAGAAAAGAATGAAAAAAAAAATTATTAATTATAGATATTAGTTCAATACTTATAACGAAATCAAATTTCAGCTACCCTACACATTAAAAATTAACACAAAAAGTATATTTTCTTTTGTCTGAAGTTTGTTAAAAATTTTGCCTAAAATATCAATATTAAAAAAAAATTCTTCTATAGTTTCTAAATAAATTATTGCAAAAATTTAATCAAACTGTGGCTACCACCCCCCTACCAAACGAATTTTTTTTAAAGGTGAAAATTGTAATAAAAAAATTTATTTAGATTAAAGGGGGGACGGTTGGCAGCTGTGTACTTGTTATCCCCTTTTAAAAAATAATTATTATATCCAATGAAAAACACGCTATTTGGAGTATGTTATCTAACTGGCAGAAGAACTAGACAAGTACAGGGTGTCTGGTGGCAGATTTATATTTTCAAACTTCAAAAAACGTAATAATTGACACAAAGTTTTATTAAGAGCATTTAACGATAAAATGAAAATGGGGATTTTATTTTTTAAAGAGAATGTTATATTCCTTCGAATTGAGCACACTGGTCAAAGCGGAGCCTTGTGCTCTGCACCACACGCTGCAGTAAGTTTGGTTCATTTAAACTGATTTTTAACGAATAGTTTGCTTTAAAGCCATTATAAACCCTCACTTTAAGTTAGCTCCACAAAAAATAGAAGTTAGATCGGGCTACCTCGGTGACCATGGGATGTCCCCAAAGTGATTTATTAGTTTTTGGATGAAATATTTCCAAAGCAAATGCATCGAAGCTCTGGCTTTGGGTGCGGTCATCCTATCCCGATGAAACGACGTGTGTGAAGAGTAGGATTGATGAGCTCGCAGCTTTGGCAAAAAAAAAATTCCGTAATCATGCGTCAATAATTGGCATCGTTGACATTTGTCGTCTGGCCTCAAAAATTTTAAAAAATGGTCCTATTATCTCATGCACCGATAAGGCACATAACTACCCTGCAATGGTTTTTGATGTTTCAATCAAGCGTTGCGGGTTCTTGGAGACCAGTAACGGCAGTTTTACTTCGTGGCCGTTTAAGTGAAAATAAGCCTCGTCGCGCCAAAAAATGGGATTTATAGTGCGTAAACGCTCCAACATCGTTGCACAAAAATTTCTGCGTAAATCAAAGTCACTTTCTTTTAGTTCTTAAACGATTGAATTTTAAAAGGATGGAACTTCAGATCCTTTTTTAAAATTTCATGAGTAATCGCTTTTGGAAATCCTAGTAAGGCTGCCCTTTTCCGGATGGAAAGTCCGTATTGAAAGCTTTCAACCAGTTCATTGTTTTCAGGAGTCGTTGAAGATCGACTGGACCCTGGGAGTGGGACATTTATAGCTGAAGCAGTTGCGCGGAATTCCTGCACCCATAAACGAATTAAATTTATACTCGGTCTATCACGTATTCGCCGAATACAGAAATTTAAACAAAATTGTCGACGAGCAATTACGTAGGAATAAATACTTCAAAAAATGTCTCTACAGCGAATACGCGATGGTCACTCCACCACTGCGACATCGTGACTGACAAATCCGCCCAATCGATAATTCCAACGGCGGCACCCTTCCACCGCACCGTTTATTACTTTTCGAAATAACCGTATTTAAAAACATAAATTTGCACCAGACACCCTGTACAAGTCAAATAGGACGCGAATTTTTTGTTAGCACTTCACTTAGTGAGCCTCTTTAATCCGCCTTAAGACAAAATACTTTTGTAACAAGCGACAACACTCAGTATGTTTTTTTATAACAGCCTTAAAGAGATATTTGATCTCTGCCCTAACCATGACGTTTAAATCATTCAAGCTGACTTTAACAAAAACACAGAAAGGGGGAGCATCTTTGATCCTACAGTTGTAAAGTTCAGTCTCCACATACATGCGCCCTCTAAAGGGCATGACACAAAACTCCTTCGCCGTAGCTCGAAATGTAGAAATTCGCAGCACCAGGTTCCGACATCGGTATATTCATAAGGGGACATAGACCTCACCTTATAGAGTAACAAGGAACAAGTTGTGGATGGGCGACACTCTTCAATCATGTTAGATATGCGGACAATCCGTGGAGTTGACTTAATCCTCAAGTGTGAGACGGATCACTGCCTTGTCGCAGCCAAGACACGAACCAGCTACTGCACTTAAAAAAACGTGCTTGGCTACTAAAACCTTTTCAAAAAGAACCGATGGCTCAAAGAGAAGTGTCCCAAGGCAACTGCAAAGAAAAATGCAGCGTAGTAGGCAACTCTGTAGACAGCAGCTAGACATTGCCTCAATGAGAGGTATCAGGAGAGAAGGAGAGGAGAAAAATCGTTTTTTGGAAGGAAAAAAGAGAAATGGAAACACGCGAGTATGAAGAGATCAAGATGTACAGCAGTTAAAAGTATGGCAGAAAGTTCTACCGACGTATAAAACACCAGACTCAGGGCCATGTAAGACGCCTTTCTCCTTGTAAAGACCAACATGGTATGTGGTGACAGATGTAAATAGGGGTTAAATTATGAACCCGAGGGAAACCCCAAAAGGGAACGCCCTGAAGGACCAGCAAATCCTTTGCTAGGATAGTGGTTTATCTGTGGGTGTTACCTATTTATATCTTGGCCCTTAGTGATCTGATTTTATGAAATTTAACTTGCAATCTAATTAAGGATATTTTTGACGATTTGACACAAAAAGTGGCTTGTATGATTTGATTTAGCTCTGAAAATTTATTTTTTACAGACCAACTGACTGACATAGCTAAATCAACTGCACTTTCTGTAAGTATCTAGAATATTTATACTTTATGGCTTTACAAATGGATTTTACAACCGGAATGACAATTGAAACACAGACATTTATCCTTGCCCTCATGTGAAGAGTATAAATATAGTTTTAAAAATGATTAGTTTTGAAGCTACAAATTGCAGTATTAAACTGTAAGCTTTTGTTTGACAATTTCAAGAAAGAAGAAGAAGAAACCCTTCTTTTAAAAAATGTTGTTAACTCTCCTCTACAAATAACCTTTTAAATAACTTCTTAAGAAAATATTTACTTTAATAAACCCATATTGCTAATGCGGTGAATTTATAAAACACAGGGGTTAATTCTATAAAAAAAAGATAATACAAATAGTTAATGATGATGCTGATGATGTTATTACATGCAACATGTGTTGCTTACTGCAATAAGAGTGCTCTGTTAACTAAATATGCTGTTTGGTTGGTGTCTTTGGTCTGCAACACTTTTTTCTCTAAACTTTTTCTTTCCTTTCATTCTTTTTAAACAATCAATACAATTTGTCTGCTATAAAGTTGTAAAATAAAAAATTTATTAAAACAACAAAGCACTTAAAAAAGTAAAACCTTAAGTGTTGCAAGTACAGAAGAAGAGGAAGACTTCGGCAGACATTAAAAAATTGTTTTTTAACTCTTGAATAAAACTACATTTTTTATGTGTTAAAACACAGACATTTTAATCGTTTTAATGCTGTTGAATTTTCATAAATAAACGTTTTTGGTTTTGTGTAGCACACAAGCAACACAGGGGCATATTATCAATTCATGATATTGTGAATAAAAAAATTGTTGCTAAAAAAATCAATAAACTTGGTGATAACAGCTGTTTGATACAATGCAAATATACAAACACATACATACATACACATATATGCATGTTAAACTCTCTTTCTCCTTTCTCTCTTACGTTTAAACAAAAATGTCTATGAATGCAGTAAATCACAGAATTTTTTCAATTAAACTCATTTTGCATCCTTGAAAAGGATGTATTTAAATACTGAACTTGTTCAAGTTGTTGTCTTTTCTCTTTCAGAATCACAGCATTGGAACTTTTTATTTTCATAAATAAATCATACAAATGTTAAAGAAAATGAATAAATACATTTTAATAAAGCCAAAAGTTTCCGTTGTAGGCTTTACTTTTTCTGTCTTTGGCATAAGGAACTCCAGAAAATATTTTAAATGCCCTAAAATGATTTACACGTGTTTGTTTCAGATAAATTAAATTTTTAACCAGAAAAATAAAAAAAAACTGGGATTAAAAGAAATACTTTTTAGTATTAAACTTGAATTTCTTAACGCAAAACTTTATCATATAACTTCTAAAACGAAGCTAGTACTGTTCAAGAACAGATGCAACTTTACTTGTTTAAATCTCCCGACATTAAATGAAATGGTACTGCATCTGTCAAATAGCGCGAAATATCTCGGAGTCATAATGGGCAGTAAACTGTCCTGGAGGCTGAAGAGAGTGTCGAGAGCGGCAAAAGCAGATGCGGCGAAGCATGCGTGCAAACGTGCTACTCGCAAGACCTAGTATCTCAGTCCCAGAAACATCATTTGGTTTAATTATGCAATGATACAAATGATTCTCTCCTATGGAGTTATAGTGTTGTCGTAAAAGGCGCCATGGGATCTAATCCGACTAGGTGGCCCTTAACCGTACTTAGATGGTTTCCGGCAGATCCTCTGGCAAAGAAGCTGACGCTGAACTCAATAATAATTCTTTATGCTATAAACTGATGATGAAACACTGTCGATCTTTTTACCCCTTTTGGTGACTTCTGTACTTTTCCAAAAGAAATTATTCTTATATAATTTAGAGAAAGTAGCGGCTGAAATCATTTCTCGGGGTCGGAAACATATACGCTGCGCAAACTAGAGTCCGACAAAGAAGACTGCCCATGTATATACTTAAGCATATTCAAGACAGGCATATTCGAGGTATCAGACAAAGAGTTAGATGAACCAATAAGTTCTAATGCAACCCTAGGCTGGCATAACTTTTTCCTGACAGCCCAATCACACAAGTTGTGCTTTATTTTGGTTACTGCTGTAACCCGGGGGAGAAAGGATATTTAATAAAAATTTTCGCGGAGAGTCGAGCCGCTATTAGGTTCATCACTAATGTACATATATTCTACATTACTTGTCCGCGAATGCTAAACATCCTTAAATTGGATGGCTGGGAACTACGATGCTGACACTTCTTCTGTGGAATTCCTTTAAATTTTGCAAGGATGCATACACCAGCAGAACTGCTGGGAGCACATGGTTCAGCGGGCGTATATGCGAATTTGCTGTGGCAACATAATCAATTTTAATCCGAAACGTTCCAAATGCCTTGTGGGTGTGGATAATCGGAGGCTAAGGGGCACCATGGCTGCTTTTACTGGTAAATGGCGATCTGCGCTAGAATTGGATCGCCTTTGAGCAACTCATTAAGAAGTTATTGAAATTCAAGAGAATTTAAGTGTATCCTCTTGTGCTTTGGAGCTTTAAGGCCAGCAGACATGAACAATCTATTGGATCATTAGCCTGTTAAACCAAGAGGAAAATTTCATTATTTTGTTCGAATCAAAATTAAAAAGTTCGAATTAGAATTATTCTACTTAACACTTTAACAACTCGATCTTTTAAGTAAAATACACCTCGAATGAGGCGACTAACAAGCCTTTTCCGTCAAAAATTTCAAACTTTTTTCTATCTCCTTTCTCTCTCTCTCTCTCTTTCCTTTTTTTTCCCAAGTATTACAGAGCAACCGAAGCATAGACCCCAGTGGGCTGCATCTCGCTCTTCTATTTGTACGCAACCGCCTGATCTGCCAAACCTTACACCAGAGGGTTTGTAAACATCCTAGAAGAAGATGATTTTGACTAAAACATAAAGTTATTTAAGACTTGGCAGCATTGCGAAACTTTTTTACAAATTTGTGTTGAAAATAAATCTGACTGGGGCTTTGTATGTGTGGTTACCAGAGCAAATATATCCTATTTTATTACGCAGGTTACCTAGGGATACCACTTTATCAAATACCATCCTATTCAGTTCAGAGTTCAAAAGTCCACTGAAAGTTAAATTTTATTTTTAAAGTTTTTAAACGATAATGCTTCTCGAAATGTATTTTTTTTAAAGAATTTGTTTTTAATAAATAAATTTATTTGCCAATAAAATAATTGAAAATTATTTATTAAAATAATTAAAATTTGGAAATTAAAAACAAACAACCTTAAAAAATCCACCGTCAGCTAATATGCAAAATCACGTAATTACATTTTGAAATTTAGCTGAAAAGTGTTGTTCTTCCCTGTCCCTTCAACATTAATACAAACAAATGCATTGAATAGATTTAGTTTGCCTCTGCACTTGTCTAACTGTTAACAAATTCACCAGTTTACAAGATGGTTTTACGAGGTTTTTGCCTTTATAGTCATTTTGATCAATAAAAAATTTGTAACGCAATGCACCGAAACATGATACAATAGAATATTTGCATTTAAATAATAAAGTTAAGCACAGTGTTCCAAAGTGAAAGAAATTGTGCCAAAATATTTCTATTATTGTTGCACTATCAAAGTGATAAAAATGGTTGAATATTAAAACTCAATTTAGAAAAATTTTAAGAATTTTGACAGGCGATTTTAATAAAAATCACATAAATAAAGCAAAACAGGAAAATAGGGGAACAAACAGAATTTAATAAAATAAAACAACAAGTTTAATTCTTTTCTGTTAATTTTTTTAATACAATTTTATTAATAAAAATTAGAAAAATCTTTGATAATTTCTTTTAAGAGTTACTTTCTTTTAGGTTTACCTACTGATCTCCCTTAAAAAATTGCAAGAAACACACTGTATAACTAAAAATATTTTTAAATTTGAAACCGTGTGAACAACTCCCTAAAGATTTAAACGCTCGCTAGGCGCTAAGAAAGAATTATAGACTTTAATAAAAAGAAAAAAAGGAAAACAACTGCAGTTGGATAATTTCACCTATATAAAATATAAACTATTTTCCCCAGAGGCAAACCAGGAGCATGGAAGCATCTATGTATGCTCTATAACAAACGGAAGAGACTAACACACGCTCATACTTACATGCAGTAACTAACCACTACACACATGGTTAAAAAAAGAACCAACAACAAAACATATGAATACCATGGTTTTTGTGGCAATTCGTTGCACAGACTTATGGTTTGAACAAAACAAGCGTTGGAAAAAGAGTTAGAAAGTAACCGCGAAAAAAAGAAAGAAAAATGGTGCGCAATGCGACATGCTGACAATAACCAAAAGCACTAAATATTTCACAAAGCGTAACAGACAACAACATGTGACAATTACAAGAAATAACAACAACAACAACAATTGTTTGCAACTAAAATAGTTTTTGTTGAAAGATAACATTTCACTTGCGATATATTTGTTGCTACACATATTACTAAATTGGAAAACTCTTTTGTGGTAATAACAAACACATAAATATTGAGAAGTTCTTTCTTTTTTTATAGTTAAAGAAAAGTAAGTGAAAAGCGAAATTACTTTATCTAGAGTTTTAGAGAAAAAACAAAAAAAAATAAATTCACAAATTGCTTCTTTGCAACAGTCTGTTGCACTTGTAAACTTTTTTAGTTTGTTTTTCTTAAACTAAAAATTTGTTCTTCATTTGTAGTTTCTTTTTTCTACGAGTTTTTTTTTCTTTCGACAGCTATTTGGTATCAATTTTTGGCACAACCCTGACCATGAAAATTTAAACTGTAACAGACACCATTACATGACATGACACTTGAAAACTTTTCAATAATAAAAACGGCACATAAAGGCAACCAGAAATCAGAGAAATGTAGGCAAGGCAAAACTATATATGGGCGACGAGGGTGACCGTTTTACTCACATTTTGTCTTAAAACTCAAGCAATTCAAAAAGTTTTAGTTTAAACAAGTAAGAGCGCTATATTCATCTGTGCCGAATCTTATATTCCCTTCACAATTTGTAGGAGTTTTAACCCTATTTTTTTCAAATTTTGTATAGCATCCCCCTTAGGGGGAAGATAAGGGGTAAGTATGTTTTAGGAAAATGTTTGCAAGGAAAAATGAGTTGGCGTCAGTCCCACATTTGACCTATCCACGGGCACCCTAATAGCTGTAGGGGAAGATTTATTACAATTCCCCAAACTTTGTATGGGAGCCCCCTTAGACGATGGAGAGTAAGTGTTGGGGTAAGTATGCTCTGAGAATATGTTCGGGAGGGGAAACTAATGGGGGTCGGTCGTACACTTTATTTCTCAAAGCCGACTCTAGGGAAGTTAAAGAAGTTTTTACATAATTTTTGTAACTTTTGTGTGGCAACCCCCTTAGGTGATGTGAGATAGGGAGTAAGTATACTCTAGGAATATAAATATAAATTTCGTATAACAACCCTGTTAGGCGGGGGGAGATAGGGTGTAAGCATGTTACACAAAAATGTTCGTGAGGAAAAACTAATAAGAGTCGGTCTTACATTGCACCCGTGTTGGGGCAACTCCAGAGCAGCAGTAAAGGTTTTTATTTAAACATTTTAGAGAAATAAACAGAGGTAGTCATTGTTGCTGACGTATATCTCTGTCAGTTATCAGGCGACTTTTCTGAATATTAAGAGCGAAATTCCCGTTAGTATGCCTGATGTTTTGATACCACAAACAGGTCCGAGGAATATCAAACGGCTTTAGAAACTTGATTTCAACAGATTAATGAACAGACGGACATCGATATTCTAACTTGCCTATTTATAAGGATCAAGAAAATAAATACTTTATGGGATCGCAAATAGATATTAAAGAAATTACAAACGGAATGACAAACTTATTTATACCCTCTTTCCTATTGTGAAGGGTATAACAAGGATATGATTGCCTAGGATTTCTTCTCACAATGACCACTTAATACTGTGACGGGTGTAACCTTAAAAATTTGATTTTGGAAAATTTTTGGGAATGGGAAGAAAACGGGGTTTTCCCATTTTACGTGGAATTGACCATATGTAAACAAAGGAATAACAGTAAAGACTAAAAATAAAAAAAGTATTCGGCAATGCAGTAGCCTGCCGGGTCCTGGGTACCAGGGTGTCCTTTAAGCTATCGTATTTCCATCACAGACTCTAGCAGCCAAATCAGCCGCTGCGATTGCCTTGTCCTCCTAAACTTTGAGTTCTAAAGTGAATATTATTAATTATAGTAAGTCGGCCATCAAAAAAATCTCCGCAAACCTTACCAGTAAGGAGTCTTTTACCTAAATGTGTGCCAGGAAATAAGTACATACCCATTGGATTTGGTGATATAGGGATACTTCAGTTTTACATAAGGTATATATTATTAAAAGTCAGAGTCACGAACCTCTGCGTAAATGCCTCTTCGTGTAGTTTCCAGGATAATGTGGGGATCATATGACCCAAAAGCAACTGACTTTGGTAAGGGCATCGATTGAGCATATTCTGTGTTACTGCCCAGCACTTGTGCGCTCCAGAGAAAACTGTCTTAGGTCTTGTTAGTTCCTAAGCCTAGAGGAAATATTCGGGGTTGGTAAGATGAATCTGCTGGCATATGCGAAAAGAATGTGGAGCACCCTGAATTTCCTTATGTCGAATTAGTTAAACTGGTTATTGGTAATTTTTGTCTGGTAACACTAAGGAACCAAAGGATCTTTATAGGGTCCTAAGGGCAAGCTAGTTCCACCTAATAAAGCGTAATTTGGTTACATTTTGGTTATATTTTGGTTCTTTTAAGGCCTATTCTAAAACTTCTAGACCAATAAAGATAAAAATATAATCCAAAATGTGTTCGACGGGTTTGGAGATACTTAACTGGAAATTAAAACAAAAATCACTTCTGCCATATTTTTTGTTTTTTTTTTCAATTGTTTTGGGGTTATAAGTCTTGAAATAAGGAACTGAAAACTTTTAGCCAACATTGAGGTCAACAGTCAACTAGGTGGTCAAGAAGTACATTCCTTACATTTATCATACTTTCTTGGGACTAAGCATGAGACCACAAATTTAAAATTTAGTTCTGTTGACCCCGATTAAAGCGAAAAGTCAACTAAATGGACAAAAAGTACTTTTTCATATTTTTTGTACATTTTTGCAAAATTAAAGATTCTTAAGAAAAATAGTAAAAGAAATAAAAAAAAATTTTAGATTTATATTACTATAGCACTTTGTGTATTTAGTACTTTGTTTTAGGTTATTTAAAAGTATTGGAAAAATGTTTAAATTTTTAAAATTTTACTTTTGTCAAGTGCCTTTAGCAAAATACATTTTTTATAAAATAAATTATTTTTCAGCCTTTTTTTTAAATTTGTTTGTAAAATATAGTCATAGTAGTTTCATCCAGTAAAATGTTTTCTTTCGACAATTCCAAAGTCTTAATTGCTAGTGTGGCTTAAAAAAGCATTACGGAAGGGTCCTTAAGACAACAACTTTATTGTCCAAATAAAAGTGTCTTCTAATCGTATTATACTCAATGTTTTTAATTTGTATGTAAGTATTTACATCCATTACTAAAAGTGTATGCACATATTATCCTGTTGTCTGCAATTCCCACACATACAAACAAACAATTTCTTTGATGTTACATTTTTTATAAATATTTAATAAATATTGAAGTTGACACTGAGTGACATCTAAAGTTGGTAAGACAGACATGCGTTACTGTTTCTTCTTTTTCCCCATGGAAACCAAAAAAGAAAAAACTATCAGAAATAATAATATAGAGTTTAACTATTGTAGTAATAAATGTAGAAATTTATATTTATGTTGTAAATTGTATGGACAATGATGATGATGTTGAAATAACTAAGATCCTGTTTGGAATATGGTTTTTAATATGTGAGTTTTACATAAACCGGTTAACTGTTTGATATACAGTTTTGTGTATGTGTCTGCCTGTGTTTGTATGTGTGTATGTGTGTGCCTGTGTTTGCATGTAAGAGGTAGCAAAGTGAGATTAGGATGACTTTTTAATAAGTATCAACAACTTAAAAGGATGTTCAAAGGACCAGGCGAATGTGTATTAAATTTCCTGTTACTATTACAAGGACACTAAAATAACCATATGCTAATGAAATATGTATATTTATTTACTTACATGCACATTTGTGTTTGCGTGAATGGGTTGAAAAAGGGAACTTTGTTAAATAAACCAAATCTTTCCTTTGATCAAAATCTTTATATCGAAACGCAGTCGAACAGACGGACCGACGGACATAGTTTTATTGGCTCAAGAAGTGATTCTAACTCGATTAGTAAATTAAAGGAGGGTTTTGGACAATTATTTTTAAACACATAAACATAAGTCCAAACGCATAATCGTGTGGGCATACATACTCGACTTGATTACGATTGCAACTCCTGATAACGGGTTAAGGAAGTGGGCTCCTTACGACCAATTCAGGATATTTAAACTAAAACTAAACAAAATATTCTTTCGAAAATTTTTTAACGTGTCTTCATTTAGATTAACTTTAAAAAAGATAAAAAAGCTCTTCTTACATAATAATTTCCTTTTTTAATGTCCTTTTTGTTTCCCTTCACAATCCTTTTGGATTTGAGTATTATGTTGCAGTAGCAGTGATAGTCATTTTTGTTGATATGTTTCAATATTATTTAGCAATATTCCATATCCTTTTGCTAGTAAAATGTGGTGAGTTTATTTGTGTCGAGCGTTTACCTCTTGTCACCACAATGCAAAAACTTAAGCCGTCTTTATTGTTGTTGCATGTACGTCTGTATATGTTTTGGTGGGCTTTAGTTTAGTTTCCGGTTATTTTGGTTTGCTAATTCGGGTTGTTTGTAAAATCTAATTAAGGATGCATGTTTATATTTTTTTTCCTATTTTGCCTATGTCCTTCTTAGTTTAATTTATAACGATGACTCTATGTTTTTTATATATTTTTTTAAATAATTTATGGACAATCGTTCTTAAGGTGTTTTAAAAAAGGCAAATACTTTTTTAACGATTGTTTCATGTTACAAAACTAATGGTTGTTATATTTTTGTTAAGGCATAAATTGCCTTTTTCAACTTCTGTTTTTTCTAATCCAAATTCTAAATCCTTTTGCTGGTGTTGGGGTTTTTTGCAAATCCTTTTTTTTTAATATATTGAACATTTTGTTGTCCTTTTTCCTGTTAACTGTCTTCGCTTTTAACATATTTTTGCATAAAATTTAGTATTTAACGTTTATTGCCGGTTGCGGACTTAAGTTTTGACTTTAAGTTTCTTGTCTTCTTGGGTTTTATGTAAATTTAAATGTTTATTTACATTTTAAATGTTGATATGCTTTTTAAGGATGTTTACTTAATATATATTTTAAGAAAAAGGACTTAACATATTGTGTGTGTTTAAGGTAGTTTTTTATACAAAAGTAAATAGTTTTTCTTTTTTGGGTGTAATTTTAAAAAAATTTTAATAAAACATGATGCAATTTATGTTGTTGCAACTTATGTTGGAGATTAGTTTTTTTAAAAGTTCGAAAAAGGTTACAACTAACTTATTGATTTATGTTTATTTCTAGTATTTGAATTGAATTTACGATAAATACACGTTTTCCCTTTAAAGAGTCGGATGCTAAGGAAATGGCGTTACAATTATCATGTTTTTTTTTAACAGCTAATGCATCGGTGCTACCTAAAACTGTGAAAAAGCATATAATGACCCAAGGTAGCGCTAAAAAAGCAGGCTCAACAACGCCCAATTGTTCCATAGAGTATCACATCCTTATAGAAATTAATTATATGCCCCGAATTCAATTTGGATGTCAAGATCGGTAAGTGAATCAATAACTTTAACTACTTAAAATGGGTAAAAAATTTTTCATTTCGTCCAAAGGACATTATTTTGTTGTAATAACCTAATCAGCAGCATTGAAGTCGATAGATAAACCTTATAATTTCCGAAATATGGCGCAAAAAAATATTTCATAAAATTTTTGCAACTGTAGGTGGTTAGACTTCCCTTGTTTCTATCTAAAAACAGTTTTTCCCCAATTTTGCTTGTCGTCTTCAAAGTTTTCATGCCGAAACTTGTGGCAACAGAGGCCATATTTACTCAGGTTATATGCATGGATTTCGTCTTAACCCATTATCAGAAAGTTGGGTAGGTATAGACGAAAGGTAGCCACTTCCATCACAGCTATTTACTCCAAACCTCAACTGAAGTAAAAGCTTGCTTTATGTTTTGGTGTGTAGTTTTTTTCAAGGGTGGATACCTATATTTTTTAAATCCTTGTAGCAGATTCATAGAGATTCCATTTTTTTTTCAGGATGTAAACAAACCCTTCGTATATTCTGACGGGCAAAGCCGAACTGTGAGGTAGCACCAGTCCCTGAAACAGCTTAGAATCACAGAATCGTTTCACGTTTTTGCTTATATATCAAACCAATCATGCTAATCTTAAATTATGATCGGCTAAGGAATAGTTCTAATGGTTTAGTCCATAGGAATTCACTTGGTTCCGAAAACTTGCTTCTACAAACGAAAAGAAGACAGACGGACATGGCTGAATTAGAACTATGTAAAAGGTACAATAATAATAAGAATACCAAAACCAGAGAGAAGAGCCTTCTCCGTTGTAAATACTTAAAAACATATCGAAAGTTATTATCAAAAGTTTTACTACCACTATAGGTATCGACGCCCTTTAAACAAGTTTGCGTAGAAGTTTGTGTTAGAGTGATCGATGGAGATAATCAACCGGTTTAAAGTCCAGGGTTTGCTATTATAGCTATCGTTTTATATTTAATAATAATTTTTTAATGTGCTTCAGCCCAGTTTTACCTTACAGTTCGGGTTGTCCTGCAAGAACCGGTTTTTTTCTTATTTTTGGATTGAGTTTTTTAGTTTTTATAAAAATTAATTTTTTTTAATTATGCATTGTTTTAAACCTATGAAATAAACATACTCCCGAAGTCGACGCAAAAACCGCACATCACTGTTGCATTTTGTCTTTTTTTTTTAATTAACACAGAGAGAAAGCACCCATACATTCTCATAAATCATCCTCTCTCATTGGACGAAGCTAGTTTAAGTCCACTTACAAATAAACAAACATGAAGAAGGGCACATAAAAAACCACTTGCCCAAGTAAAGAAATTAAATTAAATACTTTATTAAAGATATTCATTTAAAAATAAATACTTAATGACTAAATTTGCTGCAACTGACAGTTTCGTCTGTATGGTAGCTGTTACTAGAGAGTCCCTTTAAGTTGTTTCCTTTTTTTGAAAAACTCTTCATGCCCATCTCAATAGCATTGGTTTGTAATAGAAAATTCTATATGACACTAAAACAATTCGACAAATCAATTTAGTAGATAATTAGTTATGCAAATAGGAAAAGCATTTTCTCCTCTTTATATGTCTTTACATTTTGCAAATTACTAAAGTGTCATGCAAAATGAATTAATAGAAAAAACCACAGCAATATGAAGAACAGGGACTCTTAATCTGTGTCAAGCTTAGTTAAAGAAATTTAAAAAATTCTATATAAGCAAGGGTGTATCCTTAAGTTTTATATTGGGTGTATAACTTAAAAAGTTGGGGTTTACAGCAGATTAGGTACTGTTGGCAGCTAGTTTTTGTTTTTAAAATCGTGTATGCCATTATGGAAGGTACATATTTGTTATTTTTAAGATACGTCATGAGTTATGAAACATTGTAGTGCTTAGCTTACTTAATTAAATAAAAGTAGTAACTTTAAATTATAGCCAAGAAACGTTGAAAGACGATTTTGCGTATTTGAAATGTTGCTTAATTGTTGTAAAAGAAAAGCTTTTTTACACTGAACAAATAACTTTCAATTAAAAATGAATCCTTAACAATAACCTCAACGTGTAAACCAGGCCAGCCAGCGGAATTGACAAAGATAAAAAATAAAACATTTGGGGCCAATCATCTCTAGTGTCAATTGGCTTGGTCCCTGTACCAAAAACTCATCAGTACCAAATTTCATAAAATTTATTTAACAATGTGGCCAGTACATCTAAATAAAAATTTTTGGGCAGACAGACAGACGGACGGAAACACTTAAATCGAGTCAAATAGTTAATCTAAATGTATCAGTACACATAAAAAATAATCCGAGTATTTTTTCCAATTGACACATTTATTAAAAAAAACTTCGGTTTTAATCAAAAAATTAATTGTCCCAATTAAGGGCTTTATAGTATATATTTGAAAATTAAATGCCAATAATGATGCTTATTTATAAATTCCTAAAAAACAGTAGCATGAAACACATTTTAAGTTAAGTATGCAAAAAATATAACATGAACGCTAACAAAAATAAGAATTAAAACTTTTATTTTCACACGGCTCGTTGGTCTAGCGCAGAGTCTCAGCCTGGCAATTAAATGGTGCCAAGTAGACATCTGCATGACTATATTCATTTAATTGCCTATACACAACAAAAACAATATTCATTCAAACATTTTTCATTCTATGGGAGATAAATAAAGTTAAGCCAGTAACAACACAAGAAAGAATGTATTGTGTGTTACACTCAATGATACAAGAAGAACACATTCATTTTACAGTTTTCGTTTTGAATGTGTATAAAACACACTTAAAAATACAAAAACATAGCAAAGTCTCATTACAGTTAGAGTTTTTATAAAAACATTCAGGTGGTTTTTCGAGTTAATGAATGTTTAACAACAACAATAACGACAAATTTGCAAACACAAATGAATAATAATTTTTTACACCAATCATACAGCAATATTCACACATTCTATTCAGTATTTATTTATATGAATGTATGGGTAATATATTGTTTTCGGTTGAAGTTGTTTTTTATTTGCTTTCGCTTGTGGGTTCATTCATTTGGTTTGTTTAACATTGAATGAAAAACACTATGTTGTTGAAAAACAAACGAATGTATTTAAACGGCATTTGGGTGTAGTCAAGCAGACCTCTAGTGCCAAGTTCAATGCTAGACTGGGGTCAATAATTTATTTCCTTTTTTTGTTTAATTTTTTATTCTATTTTATTTTATTCTTCTTTCTATTTTTTTTGTACCTAGACTTATGCTTGTTGAGTTACGTTTTTTAATAGTTTTTCCACTTGTTAGTTCATTCATGTAAATGAATTGTTTAAATCATTTGTTTGATAATTTTTGTTTGATTGAAAAAATAATAATAATAATAATAAATATGTCTAACAACAAGCTTTCAACAATGTAGCGAGGCATAGTGGTTCGAGTGCCGGCACAAAACACGGGCAGCCCAAGTTTAACTCCAAGCCGACCACAACAAAATTTTTTAAATTTTTTTCCTTTTAACTTGTTAAGTCCTTTAATCAATATAAGTGTCTGAAGTAAGCTTTAACTTCGATTATTTCAGTAACCAAAATCTTAAAAATATTTAATTGTATTAAAAGTAATCATTGTTCAGTTCTTACAGTTAAGGTAATTAATATAAACATTCTGGTGTAAATTTGAACATTTTATTGATTGATTCAATCATTTTTGTAATTGAAACCAGTTTTTAGTTTTTCTATATATAAAAGAAGGTGGGTATCAAAATATTACAAATGTCTCCATAAATGCCTAATACCTCTTCTACGTATGTGGTGAAGGCATCAGAAAAATATTTGGGAATCACTGTCATCGAATACTGTTTTATTATTCTTGTGTTATTTGGTCGTGCAATGATGAAGGAAACTTAAAGTGAGTGTTAAAAAGCTGTTGCTATAGTTACTGCCTTACTTGTTGGGGTGTAGACATTTTAATCATTTCAGATTATGTATAATTTTGTAATTGTTGCTGCTTTTTTGTTGCTGATTTAGTAATTTCTGCATATTTAATTAAAATGTCTTTGTAAGAAGCAAATGTTGTGAAAGTTCTTGCCATTCTTACTGGTTTAATCTATTATTTATAGGAAAATTGTGGCAAATTTTGATCAATTATTTTGTTTTGTTTCTAAAAAGGGGTCTAAATTTTAATAAAAGGCAGGGCATGACAATAATATAAAACAAAATATAAGAGGAGTTTTCGGTTGAATGTTAGTACAAAAATGAATACTTTACTGGAGAGGGGGATAGTATTACAAATTAGGAATACTTATTATAAATAATAGTTTTCTTTAATTTATATTTATTCAATTTAAAATCTTTTCGTTTATTATTTGCTTTTATTTATTTAATTATGACGCAAATAACTTCTAAGCCTGTAGGTATATTAGTTCAGTATTATTTTAGAAGTGTAGAGATATTGTCTTCGTTTTATTGAATTTTCTAATTTTATTTGCATTTTTTATAGAAGGCTTTCCTTTTTTTGCTGTAAATCTTTATGTTTTATTTTAAAAAAGCTAATAAAAATGGGGTTTTTGACAAATACCTACATTGGAAAAACCACCCTAATTTGTAAAATAGAAAGCAACGACAAATAATTGAAATCAATGTAAGAAATTTAAAAAATACCAAATACGACAAACAAATACTCGTTTTAATGCTTCTTGTACACATGTTGCAAATAAATTACATATATAATGACATTTAAAATACTAACATATGTATGTGTGTACATACAAATGTACATGCATGTATGTATTTGAAAACGTTAATGCATAACCATACAAATTTATAAGACTATTAAAGTTTGGTTGTATTGGTTACAGACACAAGTGGGTAATAATAACCAAAAAAGCCGACAAGATGTCCTTTGTAGCAAAAAACCGGGGTTTTCTGTTATATACTATGACAGTAAAAATCTAAGAGAGTAAGTTTGTGTGTCTTTAATTGAGAGTGTGGGTCTAGCAGGAAGTGTAAAAAATGAACTAGAAGGCATAAAACTCAACATTTTAACACATAGATTATTTACACACACACACATGAAAAGAAGATATTCGTCGTCAAAGAGTACAGATGTGTATGTTTATGGTGTAACAGATTTTATATTTAATTTGTGTATGAGTATGGCAGCATTGAAAACAAACTCAGACGACATGTGAAATATATATAAATAAAACCTCGAGGGATGCACTTAAACTTATAAATGTAACATTCAAATACATATATTCAAATACAGCATTTATTTACTTCTGTTATTGGTTTTTAATGGTAGAAAAAGAAGACTAAAGGAATTTTATGTTTTTTTGGACTTTTGATAAGAAATTGTAGTTATTTTCTGAATATTAAAAATTAAAAAAAATAAAACTTAATTTTGTTTTTTTTTCATAAGTGATTTTGTACTAATGTCATGCTTAAACGTACATTATAAATTGGGACAAATTAAAGAAAATTGAGCAGTTAAGTTTTCTGTTCACACATAATTATTTAAGGTTAATCAATTATCATATGACAAAGAGATTTCATATTCATTTTTAAGGTACATTGAACAAGGTAGGAGCGACTGATCAGCTGACTTTTATTTACGTCATATATTTTTTAGCTTAGATTGGAAATTTTTTTTTGTTATTTTATGGTTGTGTATGCCGTATGTGTGATAGCAACATTTTTGCCAACTTAGCTGGAATTTATCAACAACAAAATACATGAAGTTATGTTGTGGGGACGAGGTCACCTTATTATTCCACCATGGCATACATATAAAACGCTTTTAAGCTTTTATACTAATTAAACACAGTTCTTATTCGATCAGCAGGGTTGCACTTCGGATAAGTTTACTACTAATTGCTAAATTTATTTATTGAAATCTTATATGGTAAATTGAGCTAAAGTAAGGCTTTAATTGCGTGAATGTGCTAATTACGCAATTAAGGTGTATGTGTGAACATGGTATAGGACAAATAGATGAACGAGTTTGTTATTATAATAATTAAATTATAATAATAATCATTATTATTATCACTATTTTTATTACTATTGTTTTGACTACTCAAAAAGAATTTATTCCTTTAGAGCTTTCGCTTCATTTTTAAATTGTCTTAATAGAAATCACATACAATCAGCTAATATATCATGAGCTAAAGAGTTTTTTTTTGGAGATGCTTCAATTCTTAAATAACCTTGGTGAAAATTTTAATAGCAAATAAATCTCAAGAAAGAAGTTTTATTGAGAAATATGCACAAATTTACAAAACAAGGAAATATATAATCCTGAATTTATTTACGCATTTGCTTTTTCCTAAAGAACGAGGAATCTGATATTTGAAAATACATAAATTTAAAAAAAAAACCATTTTGATTTGAAAAAGAAGGGCTTGAAAAAGAATACAAATTAATAATGGTGATGGGATAAGGAACAAAAAAATATATCCATTTGGAGCGTTGCCATTTTGGTGCTTTTCGGTCTTTTTTAGTGCTTTTTTGTTAATGCATTAACCAAAGTTTTGTTTAATACCTGTATTAAAGAAGCGGATAATTCTAGTGCATTTAACACAGCGCTTTTAAGTGTCTTTTCAGTAATCGAAAAAAATAAAACAATAAATAAAACAACACTAACAAATTAATTTTTCGAAAACGAGATTTTTTAACAAAACAGTAATTCCAATTATACCTTGCATGTATTAGTTCCACATGTAGTGTCTTTAAATAATAACAAACCTTTAAAAAAAAGTCGAAGTATTATTCTATCTTAAAAGCTTTCGCATAATCAGCAAACCGTCAAAGTTAAGAAAGTCTGCTTAAGAAATCATCATTTTTGCTAATTTGGTGAAAAAATTGGTAAAATTATGTTAAAGATATTGTTAAAAAAACAGCACTTATTGGCACCGTTTGAGGGGTCCACAGGTTTTCCGAAATTTTAAAGGTACGTTTAGACTATGCTAATATTTGCCCAAACACAACAAATAATGATTTGGGCTAATAGTATGGTTTGTGACTAATATTTGGGCATGCGTTTAGATTGCACTAATATTTGTTTGAATTTTATTTGCACAAATAACAGAAGGTTTGGTGTCAGACATGTTTGGTACAAATATTTGTATACCCCTTTACACTACACAAATTATTTTATTTGTCCGGTGTGTATGACAAACATCTGTCAAATAATGTTGTTGTTATGTTTATGAAATCCATCTGCCAAATAGTATCGAATTGTGTTTGTAAAGCAACGTGAAAAGATGAGGCGCCATTTACCCACAACCAAACTCCCCCATTTTTTGCCATATGTATTTTTTTCCAAGTCTTACAAATTAAAAGCCGGGAGCACTTCAAAATCTCGTTGCAAAAATTTTCATATATCACTATGACATAGCTAATGTATATACACACCCTACAAAATAATGGACTTTCAACAAATTTGACGCAAGATAGCTGTTTTAAGGGCAGTTAATATAGTATTAAATAACTAATAATATACAAATATTATATATAATTGAAAAGGTAAACATATGGAGATTTGCTTACATATCATATTTTTTACCTTTAGAAAAAAAATAAGGGGTCAGATTAAAAAAATTCCGAAATATTATATTTAGTTTTTTTTTTGTGAAAATTTTTTATATTTGAAAGTTTATAAAATATTGTTGATTTATGATAACGTAATGGATTTTAAAACTTTATTATAATATTATGTTATTTATTATTTAAATAAAAAACAAAAAGAGTTAAGTAACTTTAAAGTTATTTTCTGAGCTATTATATTACACGCATATTAAAACTTGCCTATATTAATAACATTTACCCTCGTGGCCCCATTTTTGAGCGGGCGGTGAATAACTTAATTAAAACTGAAAACTCAAAAGATAAGTTATTTTAATTTCGGGCCAATTTTTCAAAAACTGGCTTGCGTTTTTTTTCTCGGCCAATAAATTTAAAATTTCGTTGAAAAATTCCATATTTTCGACCAATGCCTGGCGTAGGGTGCACGTCTAAATCCTTTCAAAAATATACTACTAATACAAACTGAAGCCTGCTTTTTCCAAAAACGTTAAAAAAGAAATAGTTATTTTTACAAATATTTGCAAAAAAAGTTAATCAATTGTGCTAAATTTTTGTCAAAATTATGCCATTTTTGAAATCACCTTGAAAATTTTGACTTTGAATATTTTTCACGGCTAGACGAATAAAGATAATTAAATAAATTTTTTTGTGCAGGCTTAACAAACTTTTTAGAAATACAAAAATATTTTTAAAAATATTTTTAGCATAACTTCAATTGCAGACATTTGCAACAAACCAAATAAAGTCTAGGTCAAAAACAACAATTTTAAATTTCAAACCCAAATATCGTTTAAACTGTAACAGGTAATAAGAAAGAGTGATGATGTTTTCTTTTCAGATTTTAATTTTCATCAAATAAATCTAAAAATCATTGAAATCGGTTGATATTTACAAAAGTTATAAGCATAGAAATGTTTTGTAAGCCCGAGGAGGTCAACTTTGGCACCCTGTAGCTTAATGTATGTATATACAGGGTAGTCCAAAATTTTATTTTCTAAAACCTTGGGTCTTCCTCTACGACTCCTTCATACATTATTTTATAATTGGACAAATAGTTTCGAAGATACAGATTTATTACCATTTTTTTTGCGTTTGGCCTCACTTTACCACGTTTCTACAATTATTTGTCGCTATTTGTTCCGCCAAAAATATTGTAAGAACAAACAAAATATCGAGGCAAATATTTGTAACGACGTGCTGACAAAGTGTTTACACTATGCAAAGCTTTGTTCACAAACAAAGAATTTTTTAGCCAACAAACAGTCGAAAAATATTTGGTGGCTAACAAATTCGAGTGTTTACACTAGGACAAACAAAATTTTTATTATTTTGCACAAATATTAGCACAGTCTAAACGCACCTTAAGGCACATAAAAAACGGTCGCAAGTCTTACCAAGCAAAGTATAGAGTTCAACTTTGTTAGTAAAATCAAACCTATACTATGCCGTCTGTTTATTTTTTCCACTGTTGCACAGTGATATATAATGTTTATTTTATTTTATTAAAAATTAACCGATCTCAATATAAAAATTAAGCATTTGGTATGCTTTAGTTATTTAATATCAGGGGCCAAATCGTCGCATTCGATTCGAACCGAAATTTCACTCGATTGATCGAGTTGTCAATGCTTTTAATATAGGAATTCTAATTAGAATTTTTAAATTTCGATTCGAATCGAATGCGACAATTTGGCCCCAGTATTAAAGAATTTTTAAGTTGGTGCTATTTTATTCGCAATTTTTTTTTTAAATTTTTACCTTTTTTTTAAATTCTATGTGTTCACCGTGCTTTTAATAATGCAAAAGTTTGGCATCACTGTACATTTGTATATTAATATATTATATGATTAAGCACCTAAAAGTATGCAGCATAAAAATAAAATGTTAAATCATTTGCACTGCATTAACCCATTAGAGGTCAAATGAAAAGTACTGAACATTTTTTGAGTTCATCTTTATTTATATATTAAAATAAGTATAAAAAAATATAAAATAAAAAAAAAATTGGAAAAATATATATATCAGCGAGATATCGGGGTGTACTTAAATGAGTACACTGACCACTTATGTATGAAAGTTTTCAAAACAGGCTTTCTCAACACAAAGTGTTTTTAGACATTTTTTACATTTCCAGCGTACCCTAGAATGGCAAATAACGCAACGTAGTTGGTTTTCTATTTTTACAGGATAGTGTCCAACCCCATCTGTACGCATGCCTTCGACCACTGAAGCAGACTGTCTCAATTTTTTTTGTTCTCCTTGGCGTAGATAATATCGTGCGATATGACGGCGAAACATAAGTTGATCCATAGGATTATTATAACTTAACACATGTAAGCGCCAAGCATTTGCAATAGTCATATCCAACATGTAAGTAAATAATACCCACCACCACTTTTTACCATGAACAGCAACCCTATATAAGGAGATTGACTGATCAAGTTCATCCACCCCACCCATGTTTTTGTTATAACTTTGAAACAGGTGGGGAATCGCAACATCCGTCTTTTCCTTTTTTATCGAACACCATCGCTTGACAGTTCCTAGCGGTTCAATAGTGTCAAAATTAGTTGCCATTGTGCATACACTACTATCTTTCCATCTTACAAATAGCAGTTCGTTCTTCTTGTCAAACCTGTAGTCGTAAGAGGCACGTTCTTTCTTTTTCATGTCTTTAGTGCTAGTCAGGGAACATTTTTTTGTCCTGTTTTCACGCACAGTTCCTGTAGCACGGTACCCCAAGGTTTTTAGTTCAACTAAAAGATCGTAGGTGGTAAAAAAGTTGTCAAAAAAAACTGCATGATTAGCTGGAGTACAATCCAGTTTTCCTATCAAATCTTTTACCACTCGGGAACCCAATGGATCAGAGGTAGCTATTTGTGACTTTCCAGAATAAAAATCAAATGAGTAACAGTATCCTGTAGAACTAGCTGCTACCCAATTTTTATATCCAAAACGGACTGGTTTGCCACGAATGAATTGTTTTGTGGGATGATGGCCATAATATTTTACCATTGACTCGTCTATAGAGATACTCTCATGAAATACTCCCCACTGTAAAAATTTCTGCATAAGCAAATCTCCCAATGGTCTGACCTTGAACATCTTATCATTTGTCGTCACTGATATATTGTTGTCTACAAGATGCAGGTTTCTCTTTATATCTCGAAATTTATGCCTCGATAACGCTTTTGACACTAATTGTACACCGATGTCTTCATCAAAAGACCAGTACATCGACTCTCGCGGCAATTTGTGATATCCGGATAAAATCAATATTCCTAGGAACTTTTTTAAATCAATAATATCAAGTTCAAAGTTATGTCTGTTGTTTTGTTGCGCATAAAGTTCCGTGTTTGAAATAATTAATCCAAAAACATCTTTGTCAAAAAACTTTTCGAAAAGCTGTATGGGGCTTAGGTCTTTTAGTTGCTCGCGAACATCATTCATTCTATCGGAGACTTCAGAAGTCTGTTACCAAGTTGAGGTATATGTGGGAGGGCATTTTCGCCAGATTGGATTTGGTCGACGAGTTAAATCTAATCGCATTCTTTTTGATGTTAGCGGTTGGTCATCACTGTTATCACTGTCACCACTGTCAACATCTCCGCGATTCGTAAATAGCTCAATGGTACCAGGTATGTCTAATGGTAATGTTGGAACCATCATGTCATCCTCAGCCCCTTCTTCTTCATCAGTCAATGAACTTGGATCAGGTGGAACGATAACCATATCAAATTCATCATCGTCATTATCGCATAATATAGCATCTACAGCTTCTTGAAGCCCTTTGTAGCTCTGTTGCGCAGTAAATAGTTGTTTACTCATTGTTTTGCACCTAACAAAAAACTATAGTTATTTTACTTATGCATATTGTCGTTGTACTCAAATGAGTACAGTACAGTTTATACGGCTTTATTTTGTTTGTTTTCAGTATATATATTATTTTCTTGGACACATTATTAAGGCCACTTTATTTTTAAATAATAATAATTCAAAAACAACTAATAATTATTGAGAAGTTTTTAAAATATTCGTAAATAATTTACTCACCCTAGCACTGTGTTCGTTGTACAACTTTGACTGATATTTTTGGTATAATAGAAACAAACGACGCACACAATTTTTTGCTGTAACTTTAATCAGTAATGCAACAACAAAAAATAACGGTGCAACGATTGCGAATTCTGTGTAGTTTGTTGTATACAATATAAAAAGTGACTGTACTCAATTGAGTACATTGACTTCTAATGGGTTAATATAAATCACACAAAATCTACTTATGCGTGTGAAACACACACCCATTTACTAGAATTGAAAAGTTGGTGTAAATGTACGTGTGTGTATGTTCATATATACAAAAATTCCTAAAATTTAAACATATGAATAATTTTTATGAAACTGCAACAACAAAGTGTATGAACAAAATATTGCCAAAAGGCATTCATAGCATTAGGTCTGTCTGCGTACACATATTTTGTATCATTTTGTGCAAAATGTTACAAAATCTTACAAAATGTTGTCTGCGTACTCCAAATCTCTTGCAGCGAGAGAGCCAAAAAGAAAATTTTTTGACAGTTGGAAGTAAGAGAACTTGCAAAATGTTACTGGAGAAATTTCTTCTTGCAAGATTTTGCAACTAGTTTGAACAGCTGTTTTTATTTACTAATTGAATGAAATAATTTTTGTGAAACGAAAAAAGAAATTGAAATTTAACAATAGTTAGAATTGTGTTGATTTTTAACGTTTATAACAATTTATAATAAACATAACATTTAACTTATTGCTAGAAACGTCCAAATATGCAAATAATTAACCGCGTACACATATGCTAAAATTCTTTTGCTTTGTTATTTGGATTGTTTATACACCATTCAGCTGTTTTCTTGCAAAATTTTACTGGATACTGTCTGTGTACTTTTTGGTATATTTTTAGCCGACAGAGAAAAATTGGTCTTACTCTCCCAAAAAATATTACTGAGTATTTGCTACTGGAAAAGTACGCAGACAGACCTATTGTTGAATGTGGCATTTTTTGTAGAATTTTATTATTTTTTATTAAAGATGTTTGTATTTTATTCATATATTTTACATTTTATTTTGCTTATTTTTTTTCTTTTTGCAGAAATTCCAGTCTACATATTTTCTGTTTAAATATTTCTTGTTTTATTTTGTTTTAAATAATATAAAACTTTTCGGTGTTGCCAACTGTATTTAACAAATATTTTTGTTTTCTACCCTTAAGCAAGCTTCTAATTTTTATGGGTTTTATCACTGGGAAAATTTGGATTTTTCTTTAAAATTATCTCTATTATAATTTTTGTTTTCAATTTAATAGTTCTAATTTTATTTTCACTACAATATTAAAAAACTAAATTTCAAAACTAATTTAATTTTCCATTTTTCTTTTCTCTACAAAATACCCAATTTGTAGTACTTTACAGTCGATGAGAAAAAAGTATATTGCATCTTTTTTCCTTAAGGTAAAAAAATTTAAAATAACATTCTTTGCTTATTTAGCTTAAGACCTTTATACAAATATAAAAACATCACTTTTTTACGGTTCTTGAATCCTTGTTACGTTTACATCCCCTCCTACCCATCCAAGAACACATTTATCTTCATTGTTTTGTTATTTACATTGGCTTATGAGTAATTTCGCAAAATAAATACTCCAACATCGGGATCTAAAGACTAAATAAACAAACACACATTTATACACATTAGTTGAAAAATTTCTTTACTTGTGTTGAGATGTTGATGGAGTACAAGTAATTGCAGAATTGAAGGGATGGAGTGTAACTTATGGTCTACACGAGACAAAAGTTTAGAAATTTTTATGTTCGTAATTGTCAAAATCAGTTGCTAACACAAAAACTGACCTCGTGGACCGCAAATTTTAGTGTTTAAACATAAGTTTAGAAATAAGTTATACAACACAAGGCTAAGCAAGCTCTTTAATTACGTTGTTGTTGAGTTAAAAAAGTGATGGAAATAAGAAAATAATAATAAAAAGAAAAAAAAATGATAAAACACAAATTAAATTTATAAAAAAACATATTTTATAAAAATGATAAGTGAAAATTAAACAATAAAAAGTTAAGTTCAAATAAATATCGTCCACTTTTTATGGATGTTTGCAGTATCCTCTCTTGACAAAGATTTTTTAGTTTGTGTTCGTGCTTTTTAACGTTTACCCCACTCTGAACCCAAACATTTTTTGTGTCGTCATTCTACCACCTTTATTTTTTGTGTTCAGAAATAAAAAATTGCGCGTCTAAACCCAGCGTAAACAACGCGGAAATAGAGCAGAGTTGCTAAATTGACTTCTATGACACGGTGGCTCTAAAATACAGCTGCTTACATTAATTTTCATGATTCGGTTTTCAATACACTTTATGGTTATAAAAAAATTTATTGGAACATTTATAGATTTAAGTATGCTTTTTCTTAAAAATAATTCTTCATTCACTTATTTAATTACATTGAATTTAAAAGCAGAACACCCAATGTTAAACAAAAAAACAAAGAAGTTTCTCTATAAACTCAAGGACGGACAAAAAATACACATAAACATGTGTGTTTAATAAACAAAATATTTTAAATATAATTTTTATACATTTTGCCCCTTACCTGACTTAATTCATCTCTTGATAGACGTGAACATTTTGGCAATAAAGCCTGCAAATCATCCTCAAACTGTCCATCACCACAGCACGAACTTGCATTGGCATCCAACGAATGAAATTGTTCGGAAATGGTATCGATGGTCAAGCCACCACCTTCTGCACTATGGGTTGAGTGCATGCCCATATGTGGTTTCTGTATGTGAGAACTGCTGCCATTTAAATCAAAACTTAAATTTGTTTTACCTCCTAAGCCTAAAGAACTACCGCCGCCACCAGCAATTCCATCACCACCATTATTGTCACTTCCTTTAATGGAATCTAAACCACAAAATGGTAGACGTTGATGGTTGCTTAAGCTATTGCTGCTGCTGCTGTGGTTGTTGTTTGTTTTGTTGCTATTACTATTACAGTTATTGTTGTTGTTGTTGGTTGATGATGAATGATTTGTTATATTTGCTTGAAATGCAGCCGTTGCACTATGATGTGCAGCAATTGCTGATGTTGTTGTTATTGAAGAGGAATCAGAGGATCTGCAATTAAAAAAAAAAACAATTAAAACAAAATTAATTGAATTTTCAAAGAAGTAAAAGAAAAAATGTTTTAAAACTCCTTAAACCTGCAGTTTACAAAGTAAAAATAGCTACAAACGCATTAAGCTCGGACGTAACTTTGACGTCATCATTAAGCCACTGTTACCTTATTAAAGAGATGTGGCTACACTTAAATGTGTTTTCTGCTTCTGGAAACCTTTAAATTTTATTTTTCCATAATTAATGTTATTTAAAAGGATTTTTTCTTTTCTTTTAAGTTTTTTTTAGAATGAAGTTGATTTACTAAAGTTATTTGCTGCTTGTTTGTACAATTAAAGTTTGAACCCTTTTTTATGAGTTTTATTGTTGATTAATTTCAATTTTATTTTCGCTTCTCCTTAAATCGCAATAAACTTTTGATTTGTGTATTTTTTTAATTTCTTCTATGTATTATTTTTGTCGCGTGAGTTTGTAGAGTTTTGTTTTATCCAACATTAAAATAAAAAAATTTTTAGAATTCAGTAGTATAGACTAAGGTTTAGTTCTAATGCTTTAAAAAAGGACTACTTCCAAATTACTACTACAAAAACAACAAAAATCAATATGCTGTTAATTACTGCAACCTTATATTAAATGAAAAAAGAAATAATTAATAAAACATCAAAAGCAAAACCAAGGTATTTTAAATTTAGCTTTTGCTTTACTATTTTATAATACCGTCAAAGCGATTGTTGTAAGAAGCAGCATAGAAACAGCAAAAGTAAACTAAAAAAGTAAAAATGCTGTTTTGTAAAAACTAAACTTCTTTTCATTTCTATGCCTTTGCTGTTTGGTATGTTGCATATACTTTGGACAACACTGTATTACAAGATTATGATTGCTAACCAATTTGCGGAAGTTCTAGCTTGGCACTTGTACTTGTGCTACTTTACAATAAGCATTTTAAGCCCTGCTAGTTTATTAAGCTTTAAAAACAAGAGACATTTAAATTAAAATAAACAAATTATGTTAAGGATCCCCATTATTTGCCTAAATCATTTAAATAAAGGCAATTTTTCTCATTCTAATAACCGTCATGATGTGTAAATAAACTTTTTTTTCTCAACTTTGACATTCAATTTTGGCGAAGAAAACACATAAAAACTTTTAAATATGAAAACGAGAAGAAGTAAAAATGTTAAACAAATTTTAGTATAAAAAAATATTTTTTTATCACGAATAAAAATTGTTTTGCAAACAAAAAATTATTTTTTAAGTGGAAGATCATATGGATTTCTTTATACGATGAAGAAGAATTTTGTTAACAGGCAAAACTAAGGAAAATGGAAAATTTGTTAAAATATATTTATTTTAAATGTTTTTTTTTATTATTTTATTTAAAAACTGTTAAAAAGGAAAAAAAAACAGTTTATCAGAAACCAGGGCAACAAATATAATTTGAAATTTTTGTAGAAAAAAAAAAGGCAGAAGGAAGTATCAAGGAGACAAATCAAGAATGCCAATTAAAACGTGATTCTAGTCACCCTTGGAAAACACAGGCTTCTTATTAATTACAAATTTTATAATAATAATAAAAAATTTAACTAAAATTATCCCCACAAAAACGGAGGAAAGAAGTTTTTCGAATTTACAAATTTTAATAAAAAAAATAATTGGCCTTAAATAAGGTAGATTCCGGTCCGCGGTATTGTAGTGCCGTAGCAGCAGAGCTTAAGCTCTCATATGGTTCACAGGTTGGAAAAAGTAACACAGTCTTATAATGTGGTGACCTGCGAATATATTGAATAAACAGCCTTAGACAAATGGCAGGTGACAATTTGTTTAAGGACGATAATTTAGAGGGCTCTACAAAGAACCGAGAGAGAAAAAAACTTTAGCTCGTTGCCGCTAAGGCGTGTAAGTAGATCCCGTATTTTAATTAAAAATCTAGCGCAAATACTTTGCCATCTGTCCAGGTCAACGTTACATATTTGGAAAATGGAATAAAACCGATAATGATAGCGGATGGTGCTGCAGGTTTGGCAACGATTGGGTTCTGAGGGGCGAATGATGTCACTTACAGGTCTCCAAAAGTGCTTAGTCGTACTTAGGGTCTCAGGTCCTTTAAACTCTTTCTTATGCTCACAAGCACAGAAGAAGTCCTGGAAAGCTCGTCATTATAACATAAGAAAATAAAAAAAAGCAGATACAAATCTCCCAGGAGGTCATAGACATATTTAAAATCCTCCCGCGATGTTCCAAACTCTATACATATGAAAATAGTGTTTAGAAACCTTTATAGGTCTTAGGTTTTCTAAAAATAATATGAAAAGGGCGAAGAAGAAGATAAAGGTAAAAAGTTAAAATGGCTGGACCTAAGGACCCCATACGGGCCATTTGTTTGCAGTTAAACTAGTTCAATGCAATGAACTTCAAGGTGAGAGACCTGTTCTTATCATTATCACTAGGAGTTTTCAATCATTATTTCCTAAGGATAAAAGAAACCTTATTGCCCCCTGGTCAAAATGCTCCATATTATCTTAAAAGCTCTACACGAAGTGGTATTTTCCCACACCTACGTGGCTTAGACCGTCAAAGAAATATATTCCTCTGTTATTGAATTAAAGTGGAACACGTCTTCCATTGCTATCTTCAAAGGCATATATATTCTTTGCCTCGCTATTTTATTCACCATCTTATTTCTCAGGGAGTCTCACGGCACAATGACAATTTATAGATTCTTTGGACGCTTGAACATATAAAACGCAGGTAGGTTTTGCGGAAATTATCCTGATGGCCACCTGACAATAAAATTTTTTGGCTGCCAGAACCTTTGCCTAAAAGACACTGCAGTCGTCAGGAAGTTTAAAAGACTACCTGATACACAGTTCTTTCAAGAAGACCGCAGGTCCGACCCCCTTCAAGCCTAAGCCTCTTCACAAAGAAACTGTAGGTCCTGTGATCTGGTCAAAGGTCCGCTAACCAGCCTCCTTCTTCTTCAAAGCCTTATTTGTCTTTCCAATGAAGCTCAGTTTAAGGACCACGTAGTCGATGATCTATTTTCTGCCCCCCATTTATTTTGCCATAACGATGTGGAGCCTGAGTGAGTTGCCCCATTGATACCAGTAGGTCGCAGATTTCCTTGCAACACCCTCTGTCATCTAATTATTTCTCTGCGTGCTCTCCAGGCGCCTTCGGTAAACTGGTTGTTCAGTCAATTAAACGAGCATCTCATTAAGTAAGATAAGGTTAGCCCCTGCAGTGTAGATCCAAAGTGTAGAAATTGTAGTAAGAGCTAAAGTCCTGCCCAGCATTTTGCTGCACGTATGAAGTGCACAAGCCATGTTCCAGACTCTTTTATCTACATTGATCCCCCACAACAGCCTACTGTCTAGTATTTATTCCAATCCTAGATCCACTAGTGAAGAGAACCAGGTCCGTTTTTTCAGGTATTACATTCAACATCACTCTCTTGGACATTGGTATATCCAAGTCCAAAAAGTTGGTTGGCGAGTCCTGCTGTGCACTTTTATTTTAACTATTATGACAAGTGTCCGTCATTTAGTGTTTTCACATTTAAAGACATTTCTTTGCTAAAGTTTTGCTTTTAAATTACTTTTTTTATTTATGTGGAATTGTTAAAAAAGAAAGTAATTAAAATATTTGTGTAAATAATTGAAAAAAATGCATCTGGAAAAAATTTCAAATAAAAATATAAATCTCAACCCCACCAAGAGCTCGCACCACACATTACCACATACCACATACAACAGAATGTTTACCAATTATCTTATTTGTTTTTTTTTTCTTCGGAGTTTATAATAGAAAAATTTTTATCCTTATTTTTCTTAAATGTTTTTTTAAAATTAAATTCTCATTAAAATAAATAAAAATCTCCGAATATTATTTAGGAGTTGATCAAAATTTTCCTAGTTCATTGTTTATGTTGTTTGCTTAACCAAATTATTGAAAAAGCTCATGAATTTTTTTCTGCCTTTATATAATTACTTCAATAAACTTATTGAGAATTACTTTAAACAAACCCAAACACTCAACAGTTCTTTCAAAAACCCAGCAAACTTTTTCTTGCTTTAAGCTGTTTTGATTTTTTTCCTTATTAATTTGGATAAGCATTGGTTATCACTAAATGTTTTATTAGGGCTACCAAAAACAAACAAATATATAGACGATTTGGTGTAAGAACCAATGAAATGCATACAGATAAACTTAACCTACAACAAACAATATAAATAAATAAAACTCTTAAAAAAAGCCATTATAGTTGTATATTTCTATAAAAATATTCATTTATATGTATCATTTGAGTGTTATTCTTTCTACTTAGTACCCTCAGTCTGGCAATCACAAAAATTTTGCTTCTCATTTGAAACGAAAAAAAATCTCAATTAATGTCAATTGCATTTTCATTAACTTTATTATATTTTACTCTCAATTTTTTCAATTAATTTATTCTATTTTTTTCTTTTGTATAGACGTTGCTATGAAAATAAATAAATTTCAGGGATTTAATTTTTATTTTTTTATTTTATTGGGTTAAAAACTTGTTTAATTTATTTTGGTTGTTTAAGCTTGAGGCGCTTTAACTGAGTTTTGGTTGGACTTCTTACTTGTTGTTTTTGTTTTAAGGAAAATTTGTTTTCTTTATTATTTTTATTAAAACTCAATTTTAATTAAAAATTGATGTTACAATTAAAAACTTTTATACACCTTCGGCTAAAATATACTTTTAATTAAAACAAAATATCTTTTTAAATTATTTTAAGTTTATTTAAAAGTCTTTGCAAGTTTTATTGTTATTTAGAGTAATGTGATTAAGAAAACTTTATAAAATTATTTTTTTTTTTAATTTTCCTCAAAATCAAATTACGAATTATTGGGTCTTTTTCTTAATTTTAACTAATTTTTAGTCAAAGTTTTTGCTTTATTTTACTTTTTGGATACACATTGAGCTTGTGGGATAAAATTGAAAAAAAAACATTTTTCATGTAAAAAACTCAAACGGAGTGACAAACATACACACTCGTACCATTTTGGTGAAGGGAATTAAAGTTTTTTGTGTGTTTATTTTGTATGAAAGATTTTGTAATTTCCTACTTAAGTGTTTTATTTTTAAGGGACATAGCGAACAACAAATTTTTTTCTATTCGGTTGAAGGTCATTCAATCTTACACACAAGTCAAAAATTTACGAAATAAAATAAAATATTTTAAAATAATAAATGATTCATTCAGATTATGGTATGTTATGAAGTATGTTATTAAGCAAAATCTCAAAAAAGATGATAAGAATTTATGTAAAACTGGAAAAGACAAAGTTACACACTTTAATTATAAAAACATAAATAGAGTTTGGTTACTTATAATAACACTCTCTACCCTCTCCTATCTAGGGATACATCACAGAACCCAGAGTCCTGCTCTTGCTATCCTTAATAGAAATCTGTATTCGCCCTTCAGAAAGGGCCGTTAGAGCTTCGTAGACCCGGGATTTACAAGATCCCCACATAAGCCTAGAGTCTCAACACAAAGTGGTATTTACTCAGACTTTGGTGGCCCTACTAACCCTACTATTTTTTATTGTTAAACTAAAGTAAAGCCCGAATGACAAATGCCTTTTCAATGTGCAAATGGACTTCTTGCTTTTAATATTGCATCGGTCTGTATATTGTTCTGCGTTGCCACCGCGACGAAAATATCTTTTAAGCTGTTTCGGAAATTTTTAATGTTAAGTTTGTATTAAAAAAAATAAATTTTCCACTTAATTGTAATTCAAAAAATTTAACTATAAAAAGGGTGCTTTTCAAACCCGATATTAGAAAGGGCTAACTGTAAAACGAGTTGCCACTCTGGATATACATATATAGTACGTTTACTATGGCAACTCATCTTCCATAGATTGACGCTGAAATAACACTACCTGGCTACTCAAACTTATTTTAATAACCAACACGTCAAAGGAATTTGCATTGGTTGGCTCAGATAGTAGCTTGCTTTGATTGAAGGCTGTAAAGTTGGGTCTAGAGTAGCCACGTTTGGACATGACCACACACCTCGTCAGATGTATTTTCCATTATAAACTGTACTTGGATTAAGACTCAGAGTACTAGTTTTAATCCGTAGCCGAAGACATCTCGAAAGGTCATTCAACCTGCAACTGGATAGACCGTCAAGGTGATCTAGTACATAACTGTACAGAAACCTAAAGGCTCAACCATATTAAGAATATTGTAACTTAAGCCAACTTAAGGAACTGCGCAAATATATATAAATCATATGTGGAAAACCATAATGTACTTAACAACACTTTTCGTTAAGTTTTGTTAAATGTCATTTGCATAAGCAAAGTACAAAACTGAACGCATTTTCCGTATGAAATTGACAGTTTTATTTATTTATACATAAATTACATAAATTTGATTTCCAAAATGGAAGGAGCGGACGAAAAAACATTCCTTTTTACATTAATAGAAAATGTTGAAAAAAGAAAATGTCTGTATGAAAAAGCAGACCCTTTTTACTACAATAAGAATATTAAAGAAAAGATTATTTTAAGATACTTTATGTTTTTCTCCATTTTAAATACAAAAATAACCACTACCACGAAAATCGCACTTTTAATTATTTTAAATAAAACTATTGTTTATATACAATGGTGCCTTTTTAAGTACGTTTAAATAAAAGTTGCTTATAAAAAATAATAATACTACATAAAAATGCAGCAATAGGTGACGTTCATGTAAGTACATTATGGCCACCCAAAAGCCTTTTTTAATTTACTAATGCATTTGACAGGCTTTTCGTTAATTTTTGACATTAGTTTAAGCCAGGTCATGCATGTTATGGTTGGGCCTTAAGCCCGCTGACAGGCAGGGATGGACAATCGCAGAGAAGATGAAAAGCCCTGACCTCCTTAACCCTATACAGCTAAAACAATGGTCGCTAGAAGGGAGTTCGGGTCTACTTTTGTGTTAACGAACCGCACAGTGATTCATTAGGACTCACATCAACATTGATACATCATTGCGATTATGGCTTACAAGCCATATCGTACGCTAACAATCAAAGAAGGGTAATATCGTCCTTGAGACGATATTACGAAAGTAGTTCCGGAGCGCAGGGACCCAAACTAAGGTAATATTAGACTAGTCAGCTCTTTCTTACATTCTAAAGAAATACATGGTATCTTGTGGCAGATTTATACTAAGCATTGAACGATAAAAATGCGGATTTTATTTTCCATAGAGAACGTCATTCAGATGTCTTCTGTGAAAATAAACACACTGTTTAAAACAGAGCCTTGTGTTCGCGTTACCCGCTGCAGTAAACTTGGTTCAACTGAACTGATTTCTCGACGAATATTTTCCTTTAAAGCCACAAGAGATTGGGGATTGTCATTACTAACCCTCTCTTTGAGGCAGCCCTATTAAAAAATACATGGGAGTTAAATCGGGCTACCTCGGTGGCCATGGGATGTTCCCAAAGCGACTGATCAGTTTTTTGGAGAAATTTCCCGAAGCAAATTCATCAAAGCTCTGGCTGTATATGCAGTTTTAAGATTTGGTAAGTCTGCTTTCATTCTTCTTTAATTTCTTTTTTCTCCTGCTCTTAATTTCTTAAAAGTATTAGATAATACAACTTGCCTTTCGAATAGAAAATTCCTTTCGAAAACCTTTTCGATTGTAATCGAGTTACATAATTACCCCCCTGATCTTAGAGACCAGCCAGAAAAATACACCGTTTGGGTCGGTTTATACGCTGCTGGCATCATTGGACCTTGTATTTTCAAAAAGGAGTCCGAAATTAGCGCAAAAGTCAGTTAAGTTTTTTCCCCATTTTTTGTTTTTTTTTTGTTTTAAATATGGAAGCGATAAATTTGTGCAAATCAAACTATGAATATAACTAAATTTCGAAAAATGCCCTCTAAGTTTCTCCTTTTTGACTCCTCCCGAATATTTTTTCTAAGAACGCTTTACGTCACAAGATTAAACTGATAACAAAAATATTGTTTATGTTATTCAGGACCCAATTAGACGCCCAAAATTTACGTTGTCAAGAACAACTAAGGTGGCCATATGTCCGAAAAATTTTTATGATGTAAATCTAATGTTTTGATCTCATGAATAACTTTCTTCTTTTTTTTTTGTGATAATGGCATTAGTCTGCAACTGCGTAAGATTAATGTAAATAAAAAAATTAACAATTTTCTTTACATATGTAAGTAATTTTATGCAATTGTATAAAATAAACAAATTTAATATTCCTAAGAATTAAACGGGGGATCAGTTTTTATTAAAGAAATAATAATAAAAGTCTCGTTACATTTACGTTTAAATTTAATGTTGTATGTATCAAAATAATTTTTGTTTTTTTATTGAAAACGACAGCAAGAGTTTGTTGATAAGATGCGTTCTTTTTTATTTGTTTGTTTTAATTTTTATTTACATCAACAACGGCGGACAACAATTAGTTTGAAACTAAACAACTAAACAAATTTCTTTTTCATGCATCAGATGTGACCTACATATGATGCATTTTATTTTATTTTTCTTTACGCAGAACACATCATGGTTTTATTGTATATTTTTTTTTGTTTCTTTTTTTTAAATAAATTTAAATGTAATTTTTATTCAAATACAAAAAAAAAATGTTAAAGTTTTTTGTCAAAATCAAAGGGCAAATGATTTCTTAAAAATTAATACATCAATCACCTTATTAAAAAAAAACTGAAACATTGCGATTTTTCCAATTAGGAACTTCTTAGATTTCAATAATTGAAATGATCAAAAAGTGTTTATTTTAAACATATAGTTTATTAAATCAATTAAACACATAATAAGAGAAATACAAAAATGGCAGGGCGATATGAAGAGATAGATGGGTAAAACCTTCCGAACCATTTAAAACTCGAAGTTGTTAAAAAAATAACTGAATTAATTAAGAAAGTAACTGAATGTAGCCTAACTCTTATTACAAAATTTATTAAAAAACTTAGCACTAACTTTTATTAAAAAAAAAGTTTACAATATTTTTTTCTGTGCAAGCGTGTGCTTTGATGCGGCGCACAGTGTAGTAAAGGCTACTAGAAAAAAAATTATATATAAAAAATTAAATATTAGAATTTTGAAATTTTTATAAACGCATCTTAATTCTTCAGACTATATTCTATAATAAACAGAAGGAGTTGTTTAAACATGTTGTTTTTAAAAAAGTTACGACCAGTTAAAGTTAAAAGTTTTATGGCGAGTACGAACGATAGTTGTGTTGAATAACTTTCCAGTAATTACTAGCAACGAGAGAGTAAAAAGAAATATTTCCAAAATTGCTTTCAAAAATATTTAAAAGTAAATGAACACTTTCACAGTCAAAACTTGCAAGCAAATGTATTTTGTTATTGTAAACTTATAAAAATTTAAAACTTAAACTTTTTTTCAAAGCATAATGACAGAAAGACTGTTTGAATAATTTCTGATAGTAAAATTTTTACTAGCAGAAATTATCAGAAACATTTATGTTTATAAACATATTACGCTCTTTTTTGGCTCTCTAGCTGCTAATTTTTTGTGTACATGAACACTTACTAGTAATAATTATCGAAAATAAGTGATAATTTTCTGTAAATGAACACACCTGATATTAAAATACATGCAAAATTATGCGAAAAGTAAAATGATTAATTTAAAAAATATGTCGATTGTTTTGCTATTTCTATCATAACTATCAGAAAAAAAATACGAGCTTAAGCCTTTTTATACGATACGTTCTAAAAAATAGATTTCTTTTTCGGCTAGGCGCGACTTTGCGAGATACAGGCAAGGTATATCTACTACTTTGTTAATTGCCGCCATTTTGCTAAAAATAAGTCTTAACAGTTCAGAAAAATATTCGGTAAGCCTATGTGACGAGGCACATTTTCATTTGAATGAATATGTGAATAAACAGAATAGTCGGTTCTGGGCAATTGAAACTCCTCAAATTATTCATCAGCCATCTTTGCATCCATTAAAATTGACTTTTTTGAAACTGAAAGCTGCGTAACGGTAACTGTCAATGGGGAACGATATCGTTATATGATTCAAAACTTTTTAATGCCACAACTGCATGCTTTGGAATTGGATAGCAGGTGGTATCAACAAGACGTTACCACATCGCATACATCCAGGATTACAATGGAATTACTGCGAGACCTCATTTCAAGAAATGGTGATGTTGATTGGCCTCCACCGTTGCCTGATTTGACTGCGCAGGACTTCTTTTGGTGGATATCTAAAAAGCAAAGCTTGTGCAAACAAACCAGAAACCCTGGAACAATATAAAAAAATATTCGTGAAGAAAATAATAAAATACCACGTGAAATGTGTGAGAATGTAATGAAAAATGCGCGCAAAAGGGCTCGCATTTGCGAGGCTAAAAGAGGCAGATATTTACCTAATATTGTGTTTCATAAATAATAGGCGATATTATATAAAACATTTATCATTATAAGATCCATTATCTTTCATTTAATTTATAATTATAAACCAACAAAAAGTATACCTTACCGGCGGATACCCTGAATATCATTCTTTCAGTGCCAGTCAAAGTACAAATTATGCAGCATTTTTAATTCAGAGGTTTCCTTCCTTGTAATTGATAGAATTTTGACAGGCTATGAATCATGTTAATACTAATATCTATACAGAGTTTTATTAAGCTATCGATATTTTTTATATTTTAATTAGGACATATTTTTACTTAAGAATATATGAAAAGGACACAAATCCTTGAAATAGAAGAAGTTTGAAAAAAACAAACGAAAATGAGAATACAATTCGCTTTATATTTTAAATTCAACAAAACAAATAGGTGATCATAATTAGCCCGTAGGTAAACCCTACTGATACAAATAAAATATTTTTATTTTTTTTTTCTTGTTTTTACTTTTTAAAAAAGGACACTTTTGAGGAAGGCATATACTTGCTCGGAATTGAAAGAAATTTGAGCAGATAATAAAGCATGCTACGTCTAATGTTTGCTCAAAATTTGAATAATTATTTGTTTTCTTTGTGTTGCGACAATTTTTATTTTAATGATATGGGAAGGGCAGAAATCCTTGGAGCTTAAGTGATGAAATTCTAGGTCTGATCATATTTTTTTTAATTAAAATATGTAGATGTACTAAGTTTTATTTCTGTATGAAAACTATTTCATTTTCTTGATCACTTCTTATATGAAATTACTTCACTGTGCAGCGTATTGTATTTTTGGACAGAATGACATTTAATTTTTTATATGCTGATTTTGTTGGCTTAAAAAATAATTTTTAAATCAAGCTCAAAAAAATAAAATTATGTACAATTTGCTGTTCATTTGTATATTAAATGGTTTAAATATTAAGGAATTTTATGGCTGAACAATTTTTTAAGACTTTTTGTAATTCCAAAGCCAGAAAAATAATAAAACCATTTAATGTATTTAAACACATATTATTATACCCTTCACATAGTGATAGGGTATATATCACTTTGTCATTCCGTTTGTAATTTCTTTATTATTCATTTGCGACCCCATAAAGTATATATATTCTGGATCCTTATAGATAGGGAAGCCGATTTAGCGATGTCCGTCTGTCCGTCTGTTGAAATCAAGTTTCCGGAGTCAAATAATAAGATACAGACCAGTTAATGGTGTCAAACTATTAGAAATATCCTGGAGACAATCGCTATTTAAAATCAGCAAAATCGGTTCACCATTGACCGAGATATAAGCGAAAACCCAGAGTAACCCATTTTTTTTAGGACAAAATCCGTGCATATATCCCTATATATCTCAGTAAGTATAGTCACTCTTGCCACAAAACTTGGCACGGATACTCCCAAAGAAGGGACCTAAATAATGGAAAAAATTCTTTCAGATAGGACCAGGGGAAGGGGTATTTTTTCTACAATTGCACAAATTTGGTGAAATATTTTATGCGCTATATCTCGTAAACTATAACAGCTATCGACTTAAAATGTTCTACAAAAAGTAATTGCACGCTAAGGGCTACGCGTTAAAGAAAAAATTTTTCGAGTGGGGGCAAAAAAAGGGGTAGCTCCCATACAAATCGACAATTATTATCAAATATTCGATACGCTATATCTCGGAAACTATAACAGATATCGAAATAAAATGTTCTACAAAAAGTAATTGGGCGAGAATGCCTACGCTTTAAAGAAAAATTTTTTTGAGTGGGGGCAAAAAAAGGGGTAGCTCCCATTCAAATCGACAATTATTATAAAATATTCGATACGCTATATCTCGCAAAATATAAAAGATATCGAAATAAAATGTTCTACAAAAAGAAATTGGGCGAGAATGCCTACGCTTTAAAGAAAAATTTTTTTGAGTGGGGGCAAAAAAAGGGGTAGCTCCCATTCAAATCGACAATTATTATAAAATATTCGATACGCTATATCTCGCAAAATATAAAAGATATCGAAATAAAATGTTCTACAAAAAGTAATTGGGCGAGAATGCCTACGCTTTAAAGAAAAACATTTTCGGATGGTGGGTGAAGAAGGGGTAGCTCCCATACAAATTAACAATTTTTATAAAATTTTCGATACGCTACTTCTGGAAAACTATTACAGCTATCGACTTCGAATATTCTACAAAAAGTAATAATCAAATAATTCATACATTTTGGTGAAAAAGTTGGAGAAGAGCAGGGGGACTAGAACATTTTATAAATTTAATTAACCTTAAAATATGAATAATGCCGAAAACTTTTAAAACTCTCGACCTCAAATCTTCTTCATCTATTTCTATTATCCATACGAACGTTAAAATTTTTTAAAGTTTTTTATGGACTTTAAAACTCGCACAAGGTTTTTTATTATATTATTTGCAGTACAAAATTACTCGGCTGGATATATTTAAAGACCAATGTGAAGGGTATATAAGATTCGGCACAGCCGAATATAGCGCTCTCACTTGTTTTTTTATTGGTTTTTGAAACTTTTAGTTTTATATTTTTTGTTTTAAGAAGTTTAAAAAACAGCCTTTTCAAATAAATATTAGTTTTATTATCAATAAATTTTGTGCATTAAACTTTTTATAATAAAATTTACTAAACCATAAAATTTTTGTTAAAGCTGTAATATAATGTTTAAATATCTGACTTAAAATATTTTTTAAATAAACTTTAAATACAATAATGCGATCATCTGGGCGTTTGTTTTCATTTAAGTGACTGTTTGCTAGAGTGTTAAATGTGTTTTTGTTAATTTAATTTTTTTTAGTAATTTTTAAAAATAATAAAAAAAAATTGGTTCAACTTCCCAATCTTATGTGGTGCGTAATTACAGGTAGTAATTTATTGTGTAAATTATGATGTAACAATAATAAAGTGCCATACTTTTTGTTATATATTTTTGTAATTTTTATACTTTTGTTATGGTGTAATAAAAAATATAGTTTCGTTGTAAAAAAATACATACATACACACATACTTACATATATAACTACAAAGCGTATTGTGGTTTACTAAGTAATACAAGGTGGGCCAAAAGAAATAACCCTATTGCTCTAATTTTTGCAAATGGCGGCCAATGTGAAATCTGTTTTGAAATTTTTGAACTAGACTAGATGTAGAACACAAAGGAACAAGCCATGCAGCGATACATTCATGTCTATTTTTTTGCGTAACAATTCGTATGTGGTGTTGGCGCAGCGTGAATTTCGCCGACGATTTCGCGGTCGTCCGGCACCGACTGCGCAAACACTGCTCCGTTTGGCCTTGAAAAGTATGGGACCACATGAGACGCTGCCAAAAGTGGCCGCCCCGGAGCTCCCATTCTGCCGAGAATATCGTCGCTGTTGGCGAGGATGTCGAGCAGTCGAGCCGGTCGTCCCTAAGGCGAATTTTGGTCAAAGACCTGCGCATGTTCCTGTACAAAGTCCAGTCCATGCTGCCTGTTGAACGCCAAACGCGTGTAGCCTACGCGCAAGCCATCCTCAATCTCGAGGTCGAAGTGGACGTTTTTTTGACTAAAACCATAATGAGCGATGAGGCTTATTTGCACCTCAGCGGGTACGCGAACAAGCAAAACTATCGCTTCTGCGGTACCGAAAACCCACAAGTGATGGACGAGGAGGCATTATACCCGCTCAAAGTGGCTTCATGGTGCGCTGTTCAGGCCACTTTTTTCGAAGATGCCGCTGGTCAAACGACAACAGTGAACAGCGCGAGTTACATACACAATACCAAACACATACATACACACAGACACTATTGACGAATTTATTACAAATATAAAGTTAAACAAAATTGCAAACTAAACAATATAATTAGTGCAAACTTAATCAGTTAAATTTATTATTTTTCGGTCGCAATTCTGGGAATTGCAAAAGTAACAAATTAACCCAAATTATTAATAATATTAAAATGTTGAATCAACACAATTACTGTCTAGAATAAGTTATTTTGTAATTATGAATTATAAAGGAAAATCAGTCTTGTATTTCGTCTTGAATCAATAAAGTCGTATGTTTGTCTAAAAAAATTAAAAAATTAGTTTTTTTTCTTGAAGAAAAGAAATAATTACAAAATTGGCGCAGTCGGTAGGATCCCAAAGTTAGTGAACGGGATCCAGTGAAACGAATCGAGTGTATAATTTTTTTTTAACAAGTAATTTTATATCCTGCGAATCCTACGGGACCCTCCAGGGTAATACTAATTACAAAATAACAATTTAGTGCAGTGAACAATTGTTAAAATACAAATTGAACGCCACTAATTACAAAATAACAATTTAGTGCAGTGAACAATTGCTAAAATACAAATTGAACGCCACTAACTACAAAATAAAAATTAAGTGCAGTGAACCATTGTCAAAATACAAATTGGACGCCACTAAGTAATAAAAAAAAAAAAAAAAAAAAAAAAAAAAAAAAAAATTTACCACAATTGATACCATAAAAATCAAGGTTCGAAGACAAGAGGCATACGATAGAATCAGGATGGAACAAGCTCAAGGAATAGATACGTCTGTGCTGGAACAGTTAGCAAGGCGGGAACAACAGCTCGAACAATTGCGAGAGGCCTATGTAGCACTCCAACAACAACAACAACAACAACAACAGCAACCACAACACCAACTCCACCAATCCAACTATACGAGGGACAACATATTTAATACTATTAATCATTTACCAACCTTTACGGGAACTGGGGAAATAACCATAAATAGTTTCTTCAGCAATATCGAATATCTATTATCAACAATTCCCGATGAAAACCAGAAAAAGGAAGCGGTACGCACTATATTTTACAAAGTCATCCAGGGCCAAGCGAAGGACGTAGTAATAAACATACCCACACCCGACAATTGGCAAGTAATTAAAGAAACCCTAAAACTACGATATAGACCTAGCGTAGAACCTCATCATCTATATAAATTAATAGCTAATTTAAAAGTACACACGGTAAGTGAACTAATAAGTGAAATACAGAACATTAAATATAAGTCAGACGAACTTATAATATACTATCAAGACGACCACTACATTGACCTTTCAAATATAGACAGCCTTTTGGTGAACACGGTCAAAGAAATGACCCAGGGGGTGTTGTTGGATAAAATTTACGAGGAACATGACATAAATAACATAATGAGGATTTTAGTTAAAAGAAGATTTGAAGATACCTGCATTAGACCAGAGTATAGGAAATATAGAACGAATAAGTACAACACGAATACGAATCAGAATTATAGGGATAGAAATTGCATGCAAGGTCATACGGACAATTTTGGAAATAATGATAATAGTAAAGATAAAATAAATAATGGGAACAGACCATTTTACAATTCAGGCCGATATAGAGCCAATAACAATAATAATAATAATTACAATAATAAAAATAATTACAATAATAGTAATAATAATAATAATACATGGAATACCCAAAGGTTTGCACAGACAGGAAATTCTAGGCCAAATTCCGGGCGATACCACTGGAACCAACCTAGAGTTGACCGGATAGAACCAATGGAGATAGATAATCTAGAGGTAAACAGACCCAGGGTGGCAGGAACTTCTGGACGAAACCAATGTATTTGTAACAACGGTCAAGTCAGACAAAGCCCGAATGGACAACACTATCTAGAACTGAACGAAACTTTTGCAGAGGCAAACAATTCCAGGGTGGCAGGAAATTCGCAACAAAACCAAGGTCTTTGTAACCAACGTGGAGTACGACAAAGCCCGAACGGACAAGGTTTCACAGGAAATAGTAGAAATAATTTGGAATATGATCAAGTAAGAAGGGAAGGACCTTCAGCACGGCAATATGAACCGAATAGTTTTTTTTGGGAACAACCTCCGATTGTTTACCCATCATAGAACTAACAATAGATGGCAGGAAATATAAAGCTCTAATAGATACGGGCGCAAACATTAGTTTAGTCGACCAGAATATTAAGGAATTTGAGAAAAAACTATTAACTGAACCATTAGAATTTAGCACAATAAATGGGAAGGATATTATTTTATTCGAAGTATTGACGGACGCACCTTTCGAATTTAACGTAGAAAGGAATGCAAAAATTAAATGGAAAATGACCCAGTTAAAGGGAAGGAAATATAATTTTATTATAGGAGTCGATCTGATGAATTGTTTCAATACCATGATAAATTTGGAGGAAGGACATATAATTTTTAATAATAGGAAAACCAATTTTATAAGCAATCCGTATGAGAATATACAGATATGTATGTTAGAAAAATCGGATCTTGACTTGAATAGACTAAAATTGGACCACTTAAACCAGGAAGAATATAGTGAAATTTTGAAAGTGTTGAGTAGGTTTAGGAAACTATTTTTTAAGGAAGGAGATAAGTTGACTAGCACAATGAGTGTAAAACATGAAATTAGAACAATAACAGAGGAACAAATAAATTCAAAACTATACAGATATCCTCCACAACATGAAAGCGAAGTAAGACGACAAATAAAGGAGATGGAAGAACAAGGAATAATCGCGAAGAGCAACTCAAGATATTCAAGCCCATTGATTGTAGTACCCAAGAAAATGGATAATTCCGGAGAGCGAAAATATAGACTAGTAGTAGACTACAGGAAACTAAATGAGGTAACAGTGGACGATAAGTTTCCGTTACCTAACATCGATTCCATCTTGGATAAATTAGGAAGATCACAATATTTCACCACTCTAGACTTAGCTAAAGGATATCATCAAATATTAATTAGGGAACAAGATAGGGAAAAGACAGCCTTCGTAACACCACACGGACTATACGAATTTATTAGGATGCCGTTTGGACTAAAAAACGCACCAGCGACATTCCAAAGACTTATGAACGAAACCCTACGGGATTTTATAAACAAAACATGCGTAGTGTACTTAGATGACATACTCATATTTAGCACATCGTTAAAGGAACACATTAAGACAATAACAGACATTTTCAAAGTATTAGAGGAAAAGAACCTAAAAATTCAAATGGACAAATGTAATTTTATGAGGAAGGAAACGGAATTCTTAGGGCACATTCTGACTAAAGAAGGACTGAAACCAAACCCAGACAAAATTAAAATCATTCAGACACTAGAAATACCCAGGACAGAGAAGCAAATTAAAAGTTTTTTAGGCTTAACAGGATATTATAGGAAGTTTGTTAAGGACTATGCCAAAGTGGCACAGCCTATAACTAAATATTTGAAGAAAAACGTAAAACTAAACGTAAAAGACCCAACTTATATAGAGGCGTTTGAGAAATTGAAAACATTAATAAGCTCACATCCCATCTTAAGATACCCAAATTTCGAAAAAACATTCGCACTGACTACAGATGCATCCAATTATGCAATTGGAGCAGTCCTATCCCAGGAAGGACATCCGGTATGTTTTATTTCAAGGACTTTAAACAATCATGAAAGGAATTACTCTGCGACTGACAAGGAATTTCTGGCGATATTATGGAGCGTAAACTATTTACGACCATACCTCTACGGAAGGAAGTTTCAAATTTACACTGATCATCAACCTATTAAATTTTTATATACGAAGTACAAAGGTAAAGACATGTCACCGAGACATCAAAGGTGGCTGCTGAAACTGGGAGAGTATGACTTTGAGATTAATTATATAAAGGGAAAAGAAAATCAGGTAGCCGATTTTCTAAGCAGGTTAGAACATAAGGAAAGTATTATTGAAGGAAGGGAAAATGATAGAGAATTAACTACAATAAACAACGTAGAAGAGGATAATGCATCGATTGTCACTATTCACTCAGCAGAAGAAAATCTACTAGATCATTTTTATATAAAAGACGAAATAGTGAATAAATATAAAACACAAATTATTTTAACTAATAATAAGATTGAGGAAATGAAAGTTTTGCATGGAAAAAGGATAATCTTTATAGCTGAAGCTGATTTTAATGTAATGGGTGAATTGTTTAAAAAATACATAACGGCAGGAAAAGTAGGAATATTCTCAGAGTTATCAGAACATAATTACAACATAGTTCAAGAAAAATTAATGGAATTATTTTCGAACGATAGACAAATACAATTTATTAAATGCACTATTCGAGCTCAAGATATTGAAACGGAAACTGAGGCAATTAAACAAATATCATTATATCATGTGAGAGAAAGTGTACACTCGGGCATCGTTGAAACTTATAATCAAATTAAACGAAAAATATATTACCCAAAATTGATGGAGCTCATTCAGATAGTGATTACTCAATGCGAATTATGCCAGGAAATAAAATATGATAGAAATCCAGTTAAGTTGAAATTTTCCATCACGGAAACACCGTCAGGGAAAAACGAAATAATACACATAGACACTTATGTCATAAAGAGATTTATGTTTTTGACTATAATAGATAAATTTTCAAAATTCGGAGCGGCTTATCCGATCAACGACAGAAATCATATGACTTTTATAGAACAATTAGAGGACCATTTTGCAAAAATAGGAAAGCCAAAGAAGATAATAGCAGACAATGAATTCAAAGCTTTACGAATCAAGGAATTTCTAGACCAGGAAAATGTTGAACTACACTTGACCAAACCTAATAGTCATACAGGAAACGCGGACATTGAGAGATTCCATAATACAATTGCTGAGAAATTCAGGATAATGTACAAGACAAATAGGGATATACCAATAAAACAATTAATTCAAAAAACCATTAGGAATTATAATGAGCGATATCATTCAGCCATTAAATGCACACCGAACGAAGTTCAACTAGGAAGAATCGACGAAAAGACAATTAAGGAAAATATAGAGGAAAATAAAAGAAAACTGATAGGTAAACTAAACAGGAACAGGGAAGACTATAGAGAGAATAGAGTGGAAGGTTTCATAAAAAACTATAAGGCAGTCAGGCATAAGGAACAACCTAAATACAAGAAAGCGAAGTTGGAAAAAATACACCCAAGCAATATTAAAAGGCCGTATAAATTCTCAGACACTGACAATGAAGGCGAGGACATTGATTTCGAAGACTTGACCCGACGTTTAAGGGAAATAAAAACAAAATACAAAAACACTGTGGAAACTCAATCAACCCGGGAATTAAATACTACTTAAATTCAAATTTTCAGATAATGATAATACTATTACTAATAATAATACGGACACCGACGAACAAGGGCGAAATGACCATGAGCGAACTAACTGGTCAATCGGGATTTGCAGACATTCAAATAGGAATTAAGGAAATAGTTAAAGACACGGATATAATACTACATAAGATTGACATAAAAGAATTAGAAAATATAGTGAATGAAATGACGGATAATACAATATTAATGGAAACTATACACAAGGATATACTACAACAAAAATTACTGGAGGTTAGAAACAAATTGTTAACACTGATACCAAGAAATCATAGACAAAAACGGGGATTTATTAATGCAATAGGAAGCATGTCGAGATGGTTATTCGGCACAATGGACGATTATGACAGACAGGACATCCATAACCACCTTTTACAAACGAATGCATCTATTAATCAACAAATTGAAATTAATGATTATTTTAATGTAGCCATTAGACAATTAAAAGATATTATAAAAAGTGACAGACAAGAAATAGAAAGGAATTTTAATGTAATAACTAAATATATTGATAAAGGACACGAGGAAAATAAATATCTGCAACAACTCACAAAAATACAATTGTTAAATGATAAAATTACACATATTCAAGATAATTTGGTCTCAGCTAAATACGGAATAATACATCCAAATATTTTAACAAGTAATGAAATTTTAAAATATGAAATAGACTATACTAAACTTAAATATATTCAATTAGGAACAGCTATTTTTAATAACACATTTTTAATATTCGGTATTAAAATACCTAAATCATTTGTATACGCAGATATAAGAAATATAATACCAATACCTAATGTAGAGTATAATGAAATTGATGAAGAAATAGAAAAAATATTTACTTATGAAAACAATACTTATAAATTTGAAGATAATAAACAAATTAGACAATTAAAACCTAGCACAAACTGTGTATTAAAAGAAAATTGTAAACTAATAAAAAGTGCAGATTTTGAAGTAATACCAATAGACTTAAAAACAATAATTGTTAAAAATGCAATTAATATATCAATTCAACATACCTGTAATAAGAATAAAACTATTGTAAATGGAAATTATGTAGTACAATTTAATAACTGTTCATTAAAAATTAAGGATTACTATTTTTCAAATTACATTGAAAAAGATGAAACAAAAATATTAATAATAAAAAATGAAAGTATAAAAAATTTTACAAAAAAAATAACATTTAGGGATATAATGGAAGAAAACAAAAACAACATACAAAACATTAATAGACTTAAGTATCATACTAATGTATCTCATGGATTCAGTTTAGTATTAGCAATAATAATAATTTTGATCTTAATTTTTGTAATCTTGAAACACAAACATATTAAAATAATATTAAATAAAAGAATTCAGGAGAATTCCACTTTAAAGGGGGGAGAAGTTACATACACAATACCAAACACATACATACACACAGACACTATTGACGAATTTATTACAAATATAAAGTTAAACAAAATTGCAAACTAAACAATATAATTAGTGCAAACTTAATCAGTTAAATTTATTATTTTTCGGTCGCAATTCTGGGAATTGCAAAAGTAACAAATTAACCCAAATTATTAATAATATTAAAATGTTGAATCAACACAATTACTGTCTAGAATAAGTTATTTTGTAATTATGAATTATAAAGGAAAATCAGTCTTGTATTTCGTCTTGAATCAATAAAGTCGTATGTTTGTCTAAAAAAATTAAAAAATTAGTTTTTTTTCTTGAAGAAAAGAAATAATTACAAAATTGGCGCAGTCGGTAGGATCCCAAAGTTAGTGAACGGGATCCAGTGAAACGAATCGAGTGTATAATTTTTTTTTAACAAGTAATTTTATATCCTGCGAATCCTACGGGACCCTCCAGGGTAATACTAATTACAAAATAACAATTTAGTGCAGTGAACAATTGTTAAAATACAAATTGAACGCCACTAATTACAAAATAACAATTTAGTGCAGTGAACAATTGCTAAAATACAAATTGAACGCCACTAACTACAAAATAAAAATTAAGTGCAGTGAACCATTGTCAAAATACAAATTGGACGCCACTAAGTAATAAAAAAAAAAAAAAAAAAAAAAAAAAAAAAAAAAATTTACCACAATTGATACCATAAAAATCAAGGTTCGAAGACAAGAGGCATACGATAGAATCAGGATGGAACAAGCTCAAGGAATAGATACGTCTGTGCTGGAACAGTTAGCAAGGCGGGAACAACAGCTCGAACAATTGCGAGAGGCCTATGTAGCACTCCAACAACAACAACAACAACAACAACAGCAACCACAACACCAACTCCACCAATCCAACTATACGAGGGACAACATATTTAATACTATTAATCATTTACCAACCTTTACGGGAACTGGGGAAATAACCATAAATAGTTTCTTCAGCAATATCGAATATCTATTATCAACAATTCCCGATGAAAACCAGAAAAAGGAAGCGGTACGCACTATATTTTACAAAGTCATCCAGGGCCAAGCGAAGGACGTAGTAATAAACATACCCACACCCGACAATTGGCAAGTAATTAAAGAAACCCTAAAACTACGATATAGACCTAGCGTAGAACCTCATCATCTATATAAATTAATAGCTAATTTAAAAGTACACACGGTAAGTGAACTAATAAGTGAAATACAGAACATTAAATATAAGTCAGACGAACTTATAATATACTATCAAGACGACCACTACATTGACCTTTCAAATATAGACAGCCTTTTGGTGAACACGGTCAAAGAAATGACCCAGGGGGTGTTGTTGGATAAAATTTACGAGGAACATGACATAAATAACATAATGAGGATTTTAGTTAAAAGAAGATTTGAAGATACCTGCATTAGACCAGAGTATAGGAAATATAGAACGAATAAGTACAACACGAATACGAATCAGAATTATAGGGATAGAAATTGCATGCAAGGTCATACGGACAATTTTGGAAATAATGATAATAGTAAAGATAAAATAAATAATGGGAACAGACCATTTTACAATTCAGGCCGATATAGAGCCAATAACAATAATAATAATAATTACAATAATAAAAATAATTACAATAATAGTAATAATAATAATAATACATGGAATACCCAAAGGTTTGCACAGACAGGAAATTCTAGGCCAAATTCCGGGCGATACCACTGGAACCAACCTAGAGTTGACCGGATAGAACCAATGGAGATAGATAATCTAGAGGTAAACAGACCCAGGGTGGCAGGAACTTCTGGACGAAACCAATGTATTTGTAACAACGGTCAAGTCAGACAAAGCCCGAATGGACAACACTATCTAGAACTGAACGAAACTTTTGCAGAGGCAAACAATTCCAGGGTGGCAGGAAATTCGCAACAAAACCAAGGTCTTTGTAACCAACGTGGAGTACGACAAAGCCCGAACGGACAAGGTTTCACAGGAAATAGTAGAAATAATTTGGAATATGATCAAGTAAGAAGGGAAGGACCTTCAGCACGGCAATATGAACCGAATAGTTTTTTTTGGGAACAACCTCCGATTGTTTACCCATCATAGAACTAACAATAGATGGCAGGAAATATAAAGCTCTAATAGATACGGGCGCAAACATTAGTTTAGTCGACCAGAATATTAAGGAATTTGAGAAAAAACTATTAACTGAACCATTAGAATTTAGCACAATAAATGGGAAGGATATTATTTTATTCGAAGTATTGACGGACGCACCTTTCGAATTTAACGTAGAAAGGAATGCAAAAATTAAATGGAAAATGACCCAGTTAAAGGGAAGGAAATATAATTTTATTATAGGAGTCGATCTGATGAATTGTTTCAATACCATGATAAATTTGGAGGAAGGACATATAATTTTTAATAATAGGAAAACCAATTTTATAAGCAATCCGTATGAGAATATACAGATATGTATGTTAGAAAAATCGGATCTTGACTTGAATAGACTAAAATTGGACCACTTAAACCAGGAAGAATATAGTGAAATTTTGAAAGTGTTGAGTAGGTTTAGGAAACTATTTTTTAAGGAAGGAGATAAGTTGACTAGCACAATGAGTGTAAAACATGAAATTAGAACAATAACAGAGGAACAAATAAATTCAAAACTATACAGATATCCTCCACAACATGAAAGCGAAGTAAGACGACAAATAAAGGAGATGGAAGAACAAGGAATAATCGCGAAGAGCAACTCAAGATATTCAAGCCCATTGATTGTAGTACCCAAGAAAATGGATAATTCCGGAGAGCGAAAATATAGACTAGTAGTAGACTACAGGAAACTAAATGAGGTAACAGTGGACGATAAGTTTCCGTTACCTAACATCGATTCCATCTTGGATAAATTAGGAAGATCACAATATTTCACCACTCTAGACTTAGCTAAAGGATATCATCAAATATTAATTAGGGAACAAGATAGGGAAAAGACAGCCTTCGTAACACCACACGGACTATACGAATTTATTAGGATGCCGTTTGGACTAAAAAACGCACCAGCGACATTCCAAAGACTTATGAACGAAACCCTACGGGATTTTATAAACAAAACATGCGTAGTGTACTTAGATGACATACTCATATTTAGCACATCGTTAAAGGAACACATTAAGACAATAACAGACATTTTCAAAGTATTAGAGGAAAAGAACCTAAAAATTCAAATGGACAAATGTAATTTTATGAGGAAGGAAACGGAATTCTTAGGGCACATTCTGACTAAAGAAGGACTGAAACCAAACCCAGACAAAATTAAAATCATTCAGACACTAGAAATACCCAGGACAGAGAAGCAAATTAAAAGTTTTTTAGGCTTAACAGGATATTATAGGAAGTTTGTTAAGGACTATGCCAAAGTGGCACAGCCTATAACTAAATATTTGAAGAAAAACGTAAAACTAAACGTAAAAGACCCAACTTATATAGAGGCGTTTGAGAAATTGAAAACATTAATAAGCTCACATCCCATCTTAAGATACCCAAATTTCGAAAAAACATTCGCACTGACTACAGATGCATCCAATTATGCAATTGGAGCAGTCCTATCCCAGGAAGGACATCCGGTATGTTTTATTTCAAGGACTTTAAACAATCATGAAAGGAATTACTCTGCGACTGACAAGGAATTTCTGGCGATATTATGGAGCGTAAACTATTTACGACCATACCTCTACGGAAGGAAGTTTCAAATTTACACTGATCATCAACCTATTAAATTTTTATATACGAAGTACAAAGGTAAAGACATGTCACCGAGACATCAAAGGTGGCTGCTGAAACTGGGAGAGTATGACTTTGAGATTAATTATATAAAGGGAAAAGAAAATCAGGTAGCCGATTTTCTAAGCAGGTTAGAACATAAGGAAAGTATTATTGAAGGAAGGGAAAATGATAGAGAATTAACTACAATAAACAACGTAGAAGAGGATAATGCATCGATTGTCACTATTCACTCAGCAGAAGAAAATCTACTAGATCATTTTTATATAAAAGACGAAATAGTGAATAAATATAAAACACAAATTATTTTAACTAATAATAAGATTGAGGAAATGAAAGTTTTGCATGGAAAAAGGATAATCTTTATAGCTGAAGCTGATTTTAATGTAATGGGTGAATTGTTTAAAAAATACATAACGGCAGGAAAAGTAGGAATATTCTCAGAGTTATCAGAACATAATTACAACATAGTTCAAGAAAAATTAATGGAATTATTTTCGAACGATAGACAAATACAATTTATTAAATGCACTATTCGAGCTCAAGATATTGAAACGGAAACTGAGGCAATTAAACAAATATCATTATATCATGTGAGAGAAAGTGTACACTCGGGCATCGTTGAAACTTATAATCAAATTAAACGAAAAATATATTACCCAAAATTGATGGAGCTCATTCAGATAGTGATTACTCAATGCGAATTATGCCAGGAAATAAAATATGATAGAAATCCAGTTAAGTTGAAATTTTCCATCACGGAAACACCGTCAGGGAAAAACGAAATAATACACATAGACACTTATGTCATAAAGAGATTTATGTTTTTGACTATAATAGATAAATTTTCAAAATTCGGAGCGGCTTATCCGATCAACGACAGAAATCATATGACTTTTATAGAACAATTAGAGGACCATTTTGCAAAAATAGGAAAGCCAAAGAAGATAATAGCAGACAATGAATTCAAAGCTTTACGAATCAAGGAATTTCTAGACCAGGAAAATGTTGAACTACACTTGACCAAACCTAATAGTCATACAGGAAACGCGGACATTGAGAGATTCCATAATACAATTGCTGAGAAATTCAGGATAATGTACAAGACAAATAGGGATATACCAATAAAACAATTAATTCAAAAAACCATTAGGAATTATAATGAGCGATATCATTCAGCCATTAAATGCACACCGAACGAAGTTCAACTAGGAAGAATCGACGAAAAGACAATTAAGGAAAATATAGAGGAAAATAAAAGAAAACTGATAGGTAAACTAAACAGGAACAGGGAAGACTATAGAGAGAATAGAGTGGAAGGTTTCATAAAAAACTATAAGGCAGTCAGGCATAAGGAACAACCTAAATACAAGAAAGCGAAGTTGGAAAAAATACACCCAAGCAATATTAAAAGGCCGTATAAATTCTCAGACACTGACAATGAAGGCGAGGACATTGATTTCGAAGACTTGACCCGACGTTTAAGGGAAATAAAAACAAAATACAAAAACACTGTGGAAACTCAATCAACCCGGGAATTAAATACTACTTAAATTCAAATTTTCAGATAATGATAATACTATTACTAATAATAATACGGACACCGACGAACAAGGGCGAAATGACCATGAGCGAACTAACTGGTCAATCGGGATTTGCAGACATTCAAATAGGAATTAAGGAAATAGTTAAAGACACGGATATAATACTACATAAGATTGACATAAAAGAATTAGAAAATATAGTGAATGAAATGACGGATAATACAATATTAATGGAAACTATACACAAGGATATACTACAACAAAAATTACTGGAGGTTAGAAACAAATTGTTAACACTGATACCAAGAAATCATAGACAAAAACGGGGATTTATTAATGCAATAGGAAGCATGTCGAGATGGTTATTCGGCACAATGGACGATTATGACAGACAGGACATCCATAACCACCTTTTACAAACGAATGCATCTATTAATCAACAAATTGAAATTAATGATTATTTTAATGTAGCCATTAGACAATTAAAAGATATTATAAAAAGTGACAGACAAGAAATAGAAAGGAATTTTAATGTAATAACTAAATATATTGATAAAGGACACGAGGAAAATAAATATCTGCAACAACTCACAAAAATACAATTGTTAAATGATAAAATTACACATATTCAAGATAATTTGGTCTCAGCTAAATACGGAATAATACATCCAAATATTTTAACAAGTAATGAAATTTTAAAATATGAAATAGACTATACTAAACTTAAATATATTCAATTAGGAACAGCTATTTTTAATAACACATTTTTAATATTCGGTATTAAAATACCTAAATCATTTGTATACGCAGATATAAGAAATATAATACCAATACCTAATGTAGAGTATAATGAAATTGATGAAGAAATAGAAAAAATATTTACTTATGAAAACAATACTTATAAATTTGAAGATAATAAACAAATTAGACAATTAAAACCTAGCACAAACTGTGTATTAAAAGAAAATTGTAAACTAATAAAAAGTGCAGATTTTGAAGTAATACCAATAGACTTAAAAACAATAATTGTTAAAAATGCAATTAATATATCAATTCAACATACCTGTAATAAGAATAAAACTATTGTAAATGGAAATTATGTAGTACAATTTAATAACTGTTCATTAAAAATTAAGGATTACTATTTTTCAAATTACATTGAAAAAGATGAAACAAAAATATTAATAATAAAAAATGAAAGTATAAAAAATTTTACAAAAAAAATAACATTTAGGGATATAATGGAAGAAAACAAAAACAACATACAAAACATTAATAGACTTAAGTATCATACTAATGTATCTCATGGATTCAGTTTAGTATTAGCAATAATAATAATTTTGATCTTAATTTTTGTAATCTTGAAACACAAACATATTAAAATAATATTAAATAAAAGAATTCAGGAGAATTCCACTTTAAAGGGGGGAGAAGTTACATACACAATACCAAACACATACATACACACAGACACTATTGACGAATTTATTACAAATATAAAGTTAAACAAAATTGCAAACTAAACAATATAATTAGTGCAAACTTAATCAGTTAAATTTATTATTTTTCGGTCGCAATTCTGGGAATTGCAAAAGTAACAAATTAACCCAAATTATTAATAATATTAAAATGTTGAATCAACACAATTACTGTCTAGAATAAGTTATTTTGTAATTATGAATTATAAAGGAAAATCAGTCTTGTATTTCGTCTTGAATCAATAAAGTCGTATGTTTGTCTAAAAAAATTAAAAAATTAGTTTTTTTTCTTGAAGAAAAGAAATAATTACAAAATTCGCGCGCTATAGGGCAATGTAAGCCGAGTTTTTTTCTACCGCAATTGAACGCACTAGGACTGGAGGACATGTGGTTTAAACAGAACGAAACAACGGCACACAATGCGCAATCCAAAACCGATATTCTAAAGGCGGCGTTCCCGGGTCGCATAATCGCTCGTTTTGGCGATTGACATTGGCCTGCAAGATCGCCCGATTTAACCATTCCAGATTTTTCGGGAGGGGATTTTGATTTTTCAAGGGCAACATTAAATGCCAGTGCGAGAAACCATCTCCCGAAGTTATCGCCGAAGTAATGAAAGCAATAGATCGAGCCCGTATAGCAATCAATTGCGACGGCGCCCATTTTGCCGATATCATCTTCTTGACTTGACCAATAAATTTCCAAGGGTTCAAATAAATATAATCAAAAAACAGATAAAAGTTTTTTATTTAGAAAAAAAAAAAAATTAAAACCAAACAACATCGGAAGACTTCTTCTGGCCCACCTTGTACATACATATTGAAGATTTTGTAAAAGAAATTGATATCGTTTTATATAATTTATCTGATCAAAGATTATTACTGAAGTTTGATATTCATCGAAATAGTCATTTTGAGGTGCAAGTTTTTAGTGCTACATACAGGCATGCTAAATTAAAAAAAAAAACTGTTGAAACCGCAATGTACATAATTATCGGTAAATCAATATTTCTTGCACATATTAAGGCCCCATAAAATTAATAATATTCGTTCTCATTAGTAAACCGATCACTAACATTTCTGATAGATAGACATTACCCTTAGGTCCTCATAATATCAGCGGCCTACATGACACCTTTTTCAACATATGCAGACATACGATACTTAAACGATTTGGGAATTAAAAAAAAAAAATTTAGAAATAATATTTTTCTTATTGTTCTTTTTAGGGTCGCAAATTTTTAGATATTAGGTGTATTCCAGAAGATTTTGTTCTTGTTCGGAAAAATGAGAGTAAAAAGAAAATTACTCTCTAAGTTTGTCAAAGTTACCAAAAGTTTCTGGAACGCAAAACACTATAATTTTACACCTTAAATTATAAGTGCTGCTTAGTTTAAAAAGAAATATATTTTAGTGATTGTATACGCCTGAAATGCATAACACTTTACAAAAACAAAATTAACATCATTAAAAAAAATTAATAAAAATCTGTAAAATCATATTTTTATAATAAAGAGAGAAAAAAATATTTATACTTTAAGGTAAATTTTTACCTACAACTTTATTTTTTTGTTAAAAAATATTATATTAAAATGTTATTTCTTTTGCAAAATGATCAACTAATATTTGAATATTAAAAGTAAACAAAAATCAGCTGATTATAAAGTTATTGTCCGAACTTACCGAAAGAAAAAGTTCGGGCAAACTTGTACAGGAAATGAAAAATAATTACTCTTTCATACGATCTCTTTTTTGCACATAAACTGTTACTAAGAACTATAGCTGCCAGATTTGACGAGTTATTTTGACGATTCTTGGTGGAAAAAATAGGATTTGACGATTGAACGATTTTAGCCCTGATTACGGCTGATTTGCAATTTTTTAAAGAGAAAATCAAAGGCCAAAAATAGATATTTTATTTGTTTGTTGAAGAAAAATATATTTTAAAACCTATTAACCAATTGTTTCTTATCAAAAAAACTATTAAAACAGATTTTTTCTATTTTTAATATTTAAATAAAAAAAAAATAAAAGTTTTAAGTTTGACGATTCTTTGATGATTTCAAAAAGTTGTTTTGACGATTTTGAAGAGTTTTTCCTTTAAATTTGACTATATTGAACTAAACTTATCTGACAGCTATGCTTGGAACGCTTTTGGGTAAGTTTGGGTAACTTTGTGTAAGTTCGAACTATTTCGTTAGGTTTTTAAGGACAAAAGCCGCGATCAAAAATACTTTGTCTGTTGTAATCTTCGTATTTCAAGCTAAACACTAAATACTTTTAAAGTCCACTTTAGTGCATAAAAAACCCGTTAAAAATGTGTCAGAAATACTAAAACTAATTATAAAATAATTATATTCCACATGATTTAATTATATTTATGACCTCAAATTCAATGAGAATAAATAAATGCGTGTTTTTAAAGGGGAATTTACCAAAATATATATTTTGAACAATGAATACTAAAGTTTCAAATTGAAAAACTAAAAGTAAGGTTTGTTGTAACAAATCAACCTACATTTGTTTTTTAATAAAGTCAAGTTACTATTGCATGACTGAATTAATTTTATAACCACAAGTGTACACTTTATTAACGCACAACAATTAACTTGTATTGATTTCTAAATTACATAACTAAAACACAAACTTTTCATAATATGACGATGGAAAAAGAAAATTAATTCCTCAATTAACCTAAATACAAACAAGTTTCATAATTAAATGCGACATCATTTAAAATTAAAACCATGAAATAAATCTAGAAAAGAAATATAAACAAAAATAAAGCCAAATTCATGCACTCAACTTGTTGCCCTAAATAAGTAAAGTTTTAGACACGTATTCTGGTGAATAATTATTGTAATACAGTTTTTCGTATTAACCAAAAGTTAACCACCTTTCGTAAGACATCATTATAACAGCCCAAAAAAAAATACCCTCCCCTTTAAGTGAAGACCTTTTCCCCTCCACTTTATGCAAAAGCATTTTTGTTTGTGTCGTATGGGCTGTTGCACAAAGAAATTTCCTGGTAATGCGATCAAAAGCTTCACAACATTAATTAAACATTAAAGTTGTATTTAAAAACTTTTTAGACTTCCTTCTATTTTATTTTTTATTTCATTAATTTCATTACATTTTTTGTTAACAACATTATTAACGTGGTTGTTCTTTAGATGGCCCTTTAAAATATTTTAAAATTGCTGCTGCAGCTGCTTTGCTACACAGAAAGAAAAACCACGTTTTAAAAGCTAGATTTTTTTTTTGAATTTATCCAAAGTAATACTTGAAATTCTTAAGTACTATCTATTCTTATGTGTTCTCAAATCAAGTCTATTCGGGATTACTTCAAGAAATCAAGCAGAAAATGATTGTTGTTGTTTTTGAATACATTTAGCAAAGAAAAATAACAAGTGTCTCGGTGGCCTAGATGGTAGCGCGCTTGTGTTGCAGTTCGAAAAGTCTAGGGCTCAATTTCCAGCAACGTGCAAGTACAGAAAATTTTGTTTAAATAATAAATTTTAAATTTTTAATATGTATAAAATAAAAATAATATTTTAAATTAATTTTCTAAATAAGTGAAAAAACGAGTTTTTATTTTTGGACGAACCCCATTTGCGTATTTGGTTAAAAAAATCCGCATTTGGTTTAAGAAAAATCCGTACTTATCGTTCTTTTGAAATCGCTAGGCCTTAGTTTATTTAAGTACAGACTAATTGGTTTATTTTTTGTGTGTAAATTTTTAGAGTAATCTCAATAACAGGAAGGTAAAATAAGTAGTGAATTTATTATGGGAAGCAAAAATGATTGTTTTGGTAATTTTATTGGTGTAACATACCGGCACATTTTTCGAAAAACATTTTAATACGTTTAAAAATCTTCTAGTAACTCTCTGATAACCTATAATACTAACTAACATTACTTGTGTTTTATTTTTGGTATTATTATCATCATCATCATTATTATTATTATTATTATTATTATTATTATTATTATTATTATTATTATTATTATTATTATTATAATTTTTATTTTTATTATTATTATTATATTTATATTTTAATTTATATTATTTTTATTATTGTTATTATTTTCTTCTTTTTTCGTACAATATGGAAAACAATAAATATCATTGCATAAGTGGGCGAGTTGTTTTTTGAATCCCTTAAAATAACACACAACAAAGTGGCTTTTATGTATTGTGTAGACATGTCTGTCAATTAGCCATGTTGAAAATGTTTAACATATTATTCATGTTCTTCTTGCTTCTATTAAGTAAGTTGGTTAATGTGAGAGCTTTGTCGTCTCTTCGTTTGGAATTTAATTGAATTATTAATAATTTAAAACGGAATAAAACTTATTTCAACATAAAAGTATGGGAACTCTAGTTACGAGTATAACAAGAACACAACAAAGTAAATCTCATTATAAATATCATTATTTTTACGGAAATATTAAAGGAATAATTTTTAAGCAACTTATGTCAATATACTTTTTAATTGTTCTGTAAAAAGTAAAGTTGTGTTATAGAAACAACAAGCCTTATCCAATAAGAAGTTTAAAATTAAATATTTTAAAATTAGATTTAAACATTTAAATAATTGCAACAATTTCAAGAGGTTATTCAGAATATGATTCCAATTTTCTTTGTTTATTTCAAGAAACTCTTGAACGTTTTGGTTTGTTTATAGTAATTCTCAATAAGTTAATTGAGGTTATAATATAAAGGTAGAGAATATTTAAGAGTTTTTTAAATGAAAAAAATGCATATAGGCAAACTTAACCTACAACAAACCCTATAAACATTCAATTAATTATTATAAATTAGTTTGTTTTACAATAAAAAAATTTTAAATTAAAAATGTATTTAGAACTAATTCTGGATATTTCCATTTTTAGTTTTCTGTTACTTAATAAATATTTTAGTTTTTGTTTGACTCTTTATCCTAATTTTCTTTTTAAAGTTACAAAACGGACAAAGAAGGGCATTTTTTATAAACCTTTGGATTAAAGTTTCAAAAAAGTTCCAAAAAACATATTTATATTTTTTCGAAACGAGTCAAACAGATTTCGAATTATGGCTCTATATATTTGTACCAGAAGGGTCCTTTTCAAACCTTTTTAGTCAAGATTTCAAAATAAGACCAATCACGCATTCAAACTTTATTAGTTTAGAAGTAACAAGGGCGGCATAAAAAGTATCAAAATACGTTTTCAACCTTTTTTACCCTTCAGACAAAGAAATTTCCGTCTTTTCGCTTGTTAACCTAAGGGGGTGATACACATCGGAAGATTAGCCCGCTGTCTAAATATCAAGTCTCTAGCTTTTTGCCTTTGGGCTGTGCGATGGTAAATCAGCCAGTCAGTCAGTCATCACTCGTTTCTTTATACATACGACACATAAAATACACCTTTACATACCAAAAGAAAATTCTTTTAGAGAGTCTTTCAATTTGTTTTGTTAGAAGCTTATTTAAGAAAATTAAATAATTTTAAAATATTTTTCCATAGTTTCTCCCCAAATTGTATTTTTAATAAATAGAGGAACAAACCAACCCTTCTAACTTATCTTATTGTAAATTAAAACAAAAACCAAAATGCACTTACCTTTTGTTACCCTTGCATTGAGACACTTCACCATACCGTCTGCCCATGGGAGCTTCTTGGGGACTTAATAAAGCATCACATGGCGGCAAACTACGCGGCTGTGAATCGACATCATCTAAACCTTCATTATGTTTACGCAACACTGGCTTTTCCAATTCCTCATCTGCCGTCACTTCCCTCTCTTCAACGCCATCATCAATATTACACTCATCGGCATCAGTGGAGTTGCCACCGTTTACAGCATCCTGTTGCTTAGCATTTACATAATTTTCATATTTTTGCCTTAACGAATAATCATCAATACAGGATGAAGCATTTGAAATGCAATTTTTTCTTTCAGCTTCCAAATCATCTAAAATATTGGCATTTTCCAAATCCTGATAGTCATCATCGAGTGCAACATCATCACCTGAAGAGCTGGACTTTGAAGAGGTGGTTAAAGAGGTGGTGGTGGCCGAGCTATTCGAACGTGATACACAACTATCCACACTAGCCATGGAGTTGCGATTACTGGATTTGTTTACACTAAGATTTTTTTCTTTACTATGTTCCTTTAAATCCTCTTCATCGGTTAAAGAGTGATTAGAACATATTGAGGAATCCAATGACTTCAAACATGATTTCTCTAACATTTTATTTGCATCAACAACAAGTTCATTGCAGTTTTCATTATCGATAGTTGAAGAACTTATATTGTGTATTAGTGATCCAGGATAATCCTCTGGGGAATCTTTTTGTGGTACTATAATAAGGGAGGTACGTTTTCTCAGCGACTCATCTTTGGCATCGATGGTTTTTGTTAAAGTTTTATCCGATTTACCCATGACCATAACTTCTACTTTGGAATCATCACTTAGGTTCTCACGACTACATTTGTTTAAAGTATTGCCACTTTTTAAGTTGGTGCAAGAATTTCGACATTCATTTAAAATATCGGCAGACATTTTCGGTAAATAATTTTTGTTGGTTTTAAATCAGTCTTTAATTAAACATTTTTATAAAATTTTTTATGTTTTTCGTTTATGATTTTTATTTTACCTCTTCATGCATATATTTTCTGAAGGATCTGGAAATTTGATTATTAATTTTTTTTGTTGCTTTACTTAGTGTTTTTTTTTCCTTTCGTAATCATTTAAACTTTTGCTTTTTTATACATTTATTTTCTAAAGTGTTCTTAAGCTTATTTCATCACTATGAAAACAAAATATATTTAATTTTAACACTTGTTATTTATATATTTCTTCAATGTTTATATGACTTTTAATATGGAGTTTACTTGTGTGACATTTTATTTTAAGTTTTTGTGTCCTTGTTTAATATAAATCTATATTTAGATAATGCTCTTAAAGGTATTACTGCTAATAGTTTTTTAAGCATTGAAATTTTAGTCAAGCAAGTTACTACGGGTTCACATTAAGCAATTTTTCTTGCAGCAAGTCTTAATTTTATAGGAGAAAAAAGGGAGATTGAAAGATTCAACCTAAAGCAAAAAAAGTTTCTTAATGTGAACTAGAAGTAAGAGCGAGAAAAAGGAAAGAATCATCATCAACAATAATTGTAGTGTTGCCAGAGTATGAGCGTTAGTAATTGAAAAAGTACAAAAATTTATAGGAGAGAAAAGAGAAAAGATTAAAAGATTTGACTTAAAGCAAGAAACGTTTCTTAATTTAAACTATAAGTAAAGGTAATTGAACCTATGTGACATCCATAACGCCAAAACCATAACCGTTGCCATAAAAACCAAATCTCAATTTGTTTCTACGGCTATGGTTATGGCGTTATGGTAAGTCACCTATAATCAAATACAGTGTTGCGCGTAAGTTTGGTTCGAACAGCTGTTTACTGTGGCATGGTTAAATCACGTAAATCTTAGAAGCGAGAAAAAAGAAAGAATCATCATCAACAATACATGTAGTGTTGCCAGAGTATGAGTATTAGTAATTAAAAAATGTGGTAGTTTTACGAAGCTGTTAGTTAGTTTTTATTTATAAAAAACTTTATAAACTAAAAAAGTTCTTTCACATAAAAACGAGACGTACAGAAAGTGATAATTGGTCTATTATTTCACATATTCCACATCCCTTATTATGATTTATTTCTCATAGCTTATTCTGTTCAAAGGATTAAGGGATTATAACTATTTTTGACCTTTCCATAGAAGACGCTTATCCGAACAATAAGTTAAACTGAAGTATAACATGCCGTCGTCATGTCAATATTGCAAAAAGGTCTAGTTGGAATTATTTTAACATAAAAAAAAACATTTAAACAAAGATTTTTAACAATTGGTCCGTATTTAGCTCCAGAAAGGGTAAAAATTAAGCTTCGCTCTTTTTAAGACCATTTTGCAACTTCTGAATCAATTAAATAAAATTCAAAATGCGTTCGATTAAGGTTTAAACTGCATATACAAACAAAACATAATTGCAAAAGCTTTTGGCTACTTTTTGGGCAAAAGTACTTTTTTGAGGTACTTGTTTTGTAAATTTTTGCTAAAATGAGTCTAGCTATAAGAAAATGAAGGACTATTTACCAAAGTTAAGTTTGCCAATCAATTAAGTAAATAAAAAAGGCTTTTTACATTTTTGTAATTTTTTGAATTTTTGTGATTTTGAGTCCAGAAATATGATATTAAAGACTATAAGCTCAGATTGAGGTCAAAATTTAACTATGCAGATAAAAAGTACTTTTTGAAATTTTTAGTACTTTCTTGCAATTTTTGCAAAACAAAAAGTACCTTTTTCACATTTTAGGTATTTTTTTGAAATTTCCTGTAATTACGTGTGCAGGCATACGAAACTAAGGACAATTTACCCAAATTGAGGTCAAAAATCAGGTAAGTGAGCTTTACTGCTTTAACAATTTTGGTACTTTTGAACACTTTTTCTTATTATGTATTTAGCTATATGAATTTAAGGACTATAGCCCAAATTCAGGTCGAAAATCAACTGTAAGGGGAAAAGAATACTTTTTAAAATTTTTGGTACTTTTTTGTAATTTTCCTAAAATTTTGTTTTTAGTAAAATAAAATTTAGAGGTATTGACCCTGCTTGACGCTAAAGCGAACTAAGTGGAAAAGAAACTTTTTTAATTTCTGCTATTTTTTTTTTAAATTTTGATTATATGAAATTGGGGTATAAAAAAGTACTTTCTTTCTTTACATGTGTCAATTTAAAATTATTGATTTGGGGCCAATGTGCACTGTTTAAAGTGCAACCATTTTTTTATTCTTTATCTTTCTATTTTTTTAATTTAAAATTAATATTTTATTAAAATGCCATTTTAATACTACATTTTATATCTCGCATTAAATTGAACTTGTCAAAATTGATCGCTTTTTATTTATGTTTGAAGAATATTAAATTATATTTTATTTCATTTGTGTTTTTCTTTGCTTCTTGTGGCATCTGAGTCATTTATATGCACTGCCACAAATGCAAAGAAAATATAATATGTGGTAATAATATACGAGTAAAATATATTGGAATGTTAAAGTTAAAGAACAGAAAAAAAGTGCCCTTCTTTAAATGTCAAGACATTTTTCCTTAAGGGAATTGTACACTCAGAGCACATGTATGTACATATGTACATACATTCATGGTGTCAGTTGACATATGGTGTTGTTAATGAGGGTGGTGATTTCTTTAGATGTGTTTATGCACTTTGTCGTAAAAAAATATGTTTTTGTTAAGATATCAAGGCTATTGGATGGGAAGAAATTTTTAATTTTAAAATGTAAAAAAGATTTTTTTTTTGTGCGTTACCAAACTTTTTGGCTTGGAAGGAACTTGTAAAAATATGTCGAACTTTGTAACCAAAAGCATTGCAAAAGAGTATTAGACACAAAGGTTCTCCCAAGAAGGATAATTTTCATTTCATAAAGTTTTATTAACTTTCACCTGCCACTGTATCAGGTAGCAAATTTTGCCCGTGTGACTGGCAGGGCGTGTGAAAACCTTTACTCAATGCAAATACATATAACACATGCATATTGTTACCTTTTAAAAACTTTGGTTTATTTTACTTCACAATAAACCGTTTTTTTAATGCAATTAATAAAAAAATAAGGCATTCGGAAACTCGATTTTGTTTGTTACACACCTTACTTACAATACAAGTATAATTCTCGTCTATTTATTTGGTCATAATGTCGCTTTAACAGTATTTATTACTCTAGTTTGCACCGTTGCCATGCTTTCAAATTAGTTGTATCTATGGGCTTATTTTATGGCAATAGAAAAAATATATCGTGCACAAAACTCGCAGTGATTTTAAGTTAAACAACATTTTTAAAAAAGTTGAATTATTTTTATTTTTAAGAACATCTAATTTTTTTTCCAAAATGGCAGCCCAATATTTCAAATAAATTGGCAACACCGCAATGCACATGTGCCAGTAAATTAAAATATGGCATTTGTTTTTTAAAACTCCCTGAAAGAACAAAACCATAAAAATATTTATTTGTATTTTAAACACTATTTTATCTGATTTTTCATTGTGCTGTTAACTCAATAATTTTATTTTGTTTTTATGTCAAATCGTCATAATATTTAACAGCAGTGCGGTTTTATGACATAAAATTTAATGTCAGTTTTTTTAAACACATTTTATCAATACATTTTAAAATGCAAATTATTTTTGCACATCACGTTTCTTTAAAGTAATAAACGATGTAAATATTAACTTTAAAATTTTTTTTTAAACAAAAATATGATTTTAAAATATTAAAAGAAAACAAAAAACAATTTGACACACAACTTGTGTTATTAAGTGGAATTTTTAAAAATATTTGTTAACAATAAACATATTTATATAAACATATGGCATTTGGGCAACAAATAAAGTCAAACTTTTTTATTAATTTTTTTTCATAAGTAGGTTGTTAAAAAACTTGAATCCTAATACTGTAAAAATCTTAAAATATTCTGATTAGACTTCCCAAGAACGAAAATAATTTGATCTTTACATCCACTCTACATACGTAGTAGAAGAGGTTGTGTAGATGTTTGTAGCGCTCAAGCTTTTGATCTGGGAACCAACTTAAATCATACTAATCGACTTACAGTCACCTTATTATGCCTGTAAATTCAACAAACAGAAATCTAGGTGTGTATAGATATCTTTAATTTTTGTTTAAAATTACAGGTAAAGAAAACTATTAGGTACTTACACAAGCAGTTATCTTTTAGTTAGTTGGAATTGCGAGCATTAATCTATTAAAGACTGTCAGTCCGTATGTTGGGTGGAGTGCTATGGAATGTACTAATGGTACTAAAACAAGGGTTTAATAAAAAAAAATTTTAAATATTTAATATATTCAAAATTTTCTTATGGGAACCAAGCCTATTGAGCGAAGAACATCGGCCAATTTGTTCTCTTATTTTAAAAGTAAAATAAAAGGAAATTTGATGAGTTACAAAAAAACAAACTGCGCCAAAAACTTAGTTTACTCTTAACTTAATCTGAATTAATAGCCCATAGTTTCATATTCCTGCACTCGTTATCTCAAAAATATATAAAAAAACCAAAAATGTTAAAAAGTACTTTTCGTCCAATTAGTTGCCTTTCGACCTTAACTACTTAGGTCAAAAGTCCTTAGTTTCATATTTCTAGACTAGACTAAATAGTACTTGCGGTTGACTTTAGGCCTCAATATGGGCCCATATTTAAAAGAATGCTAAAAGGACCAAATATGTAAATATGTGCTTTTGGTTCACTTGGGTGATTTTCATCCTTAATCTAGGCCTTAAAAAAATTAAAAAGTACCAAAAAAGTGGAAAAGTACCTTTTGACTACAGACCAACCCTAATTCAGAAGCAATTTCTTATATCTAAACTCATATTCTTAAAAAAAGCAGAAAGTATCATAGGTATGCAAAGGCTACACAAAAAAAAATTATTCCGATATTGTTTTCAATTAACGAACTTATTCAAAAACCAAAACGAGGTTTAACAAATAATTAATTGCCCAAATAAAGTTTTTAGATTCTTATAGCGAATTAATTATAGCAATGATGCTTATTTGCAAATTGTTTAAAAAAAAATTACCTTTGCATATAAATTTTTTTGCTACACAAACTCAAAAACAAAAATTTAGACAACGAAAATCCCATGTCCCTGTAGTCTAGTGGTTAGAGTCTTAGTCTGGCAATCACAATGCTTCTGGGCAAAAATTTTTTTACTTTTATTTGAATTTTTTTTAGTTTTTCTTTTTATTGTCTCTTTTAAATTTTATTTTTTTCTGTTTTTTTGTTTTACTTATGATTGTTGAGTTGTGTTCAATAGACTTGAGGTGAATTTTATAATGTCAAGGTGCGTGCATCTTGCAACAATAAGGTCCCAGGTTCGAGTCGCTATTGAGACGAGACGTATTAAAGAATAAAATTAAATAATTATATAAATAAATAAATATATATAATTAATAATTAAATAGTAAAAATGTTGCTTTATTTATTACAATTTAACGAGCTCTTTTAAATAAATCAACTAAGAACTTGATTAATAATTTTGTTGCACTTTAATTAAATTTTTTAATTGATACTATCAATTTGTCTGTAAGAAGAAAAATTTCATTGGGATTAAAAATTTCTTAATTGAAATTGTTTTTGCTTCTTTTCTCTGTACTTTTTTTATTAAAAAAAATACCCAAATTTTTTTTTAAGTATGTTATGCCTGCTTAAGCCCTTTTATAACTTAATTGAGTTCTGCAGTCCCCTCAATTCATATTAATAGATTTAGGAACCTCTAAAATTTAACAGAGTGCCAAAATGTTTATATTTTTCTCTCTGTTCTCTTTTTTTATCTTTTCTCTATAAAAACAGTCATTTGGGAGTGCCTAACGAACTTATACTTTTCCAAAAGTTATCTTTACAAACAAATTTCAAAATCAAAGTTTAATTGTAAATCTTGATAGGTATATATAGTTGGCCCCGGGTCCTACGAAATTTGTCGTGTTTTAGTAAAAAATTCCTAATAAAACCAATTTTTTTATTAAATTTCAAAGCTGCAATAATAAAGCCGGTTTCAGAAACCTTAGTTTATACTTCTAAAATCATTAAAATATTTCGAGCGTTATTGAAAAATTCTACAAAATGCCGATTTGAGATGTTTGTTAGGATTTTTTGTGTATTGAGATTTTTTTTACTTTTTTTTAATTTTATTTTTTGTACTAATAAAGCGCATGTCCTTGCTAATAGGCATTGTGCGGTAAATTTAATATTTTTACTTTCTCAAAAAAAATTTTTTTTTAGTAAATTCTGTCCCACTGTGTATTGCTGCACAAACGGTATTATGCATTTGTTTAATGTCTACAAAACAAACAAAAAGAGTTAATTTTTTTAATAATAAAAACGTAATACACAACAATTTTTTAGCTTAGTATTCATAATTTATTCAATAACTTTTTATGTTTTGTTTGCTCCTGCTTTCAAAAACCTGAAATATATTTTGCAAAATGAGGTTCAATGAACGTCCGTTTCAAACTTAGAGCAATTAGATTTGAATGATTATATTGCAAGATTATTGATGTTTATGCGGAATTTTTCAATAGTTAATTAAAAAGAAAGAAAGTGGTTGTATTTTCAATAACCAAAACTTGGGAAAAAAAATATAACTAACGTGCGTTTCGAAATTTCTCGTTTAAACATAAATTTAAAAATACTACTTTCTTTTAAAAAACCATTTTCTTATTTCCTTCTTGTATCAAATTTTTTTCAATTTGATTTAATATTTGATTTATTCTTACAATTAAGTCTAAAATGGAGTTCAAGTTAGCTAAGAAGGGTAGTTCAGCCTCTCAAATTATCAAAACTAAGCCATAAAACTTCAACAGAAGCTGGAGATCTAGAAAAACTAACAAAACAATTTGTAAAAATTTGTATGGTTTAAATTATTTTCTTTTAATTTATAAAAAAAAAAATATATTAATAAAACTTTAATATTTTGTTTTAATCTTACATATTACGTATTGACAAGGCGTAACTTGAGTTTTTTTCCAAAATAGAGTTTTATGCTTTTTCTGGAAAACAATGTCAAATTCATCACAAAATTTCTTTTTTAGTTTGAAATGAAATTTTGGCCCCTTTTTATTAATAATTGTACTCCAGAAATTGTATTGTAAGATGGTACACATTTTGTGAAGTGTTTCTACCCCTGTAAAAAACTAAATTAAGGTTCAATTATATGTGACTTACCATAACGCCATAACCATAACCGTTGCCTTACCAACCACAACTTAATTGGTTTCTATGGTGATGGTTTAGCGTAATGGTAAATCACATATAATCAAATACAGTGTTGCCCATAAGTTTTGTTCGAACAGCTGTTTACTGTGGTATGGTTAAGTCACGTATAAATGAACTTTTATAATTACTTAAAGATCCTTAAAAAAATCTACACACCCCATTAATTAACATTTTTAAAATATTATAAGCTCAAAGTTTGCTAATTTTGGTTGTTCAGTAAACAAATGTCCTTCACAATGTTTACGCTTTAAACGAAAGGGTTGACATTTGAGACTTTTTGATTCTATTGTAATGACTATTATTTATGTTTTTAAGAGGATTTGCCTAAGTCGAGTAGACTTAAAAATTAAAAAAAGAGAAATAAGTAAAAAAATTCTTTATTTAACAAAAAAAAAACTGAAAAAAATACTACAAGCCCACAAGATTAAAGCACTGTCATGTTAAATTTTTAAGCAGTTTTATGACTTTTCTGCTCTTTCAATTCGTGGCATTAAAACAAGAAGAGTTTGTTACAAATGCGATGATTAAATATTTATCAGCAATTGTCATTGAAATCCATGCAACTTTAATTTTTTTAAACATTTTGAGAAATACAGCGGTAAGGCAGTTCGTAGCACTGCGAAGCTAAAAAAAATTTAATGCAAGTCTAACAATTTGTAGCATAGTGTAAAAGGGCATCTACCGCGTACATTGGCATTCACATAAGTTACAACTAATTTTATAAACAAACAGATATTGATATGACTTTTCTACTGCAATGTTTTGACAATTATTTAGCACATTTGGCATTAACATTAGCCCTCTAAATCGTTATGTATTTTAAACTTTTTGTTTTTTATTTCAATTTTTCTAATTTAATCGTAAATTATGACTTTGGCACGTGTAGTCAGTCAGTCATCAACCAACCATCCACACAATAAAGAGCCATTGAGAAATAAGAATTCAGTCCCACAATTGTTTTAAAAATACAGGGAGAAATAATAAATTTGAAGAAAATTGAGTCTATAAAATTTAATTTGTTGGCGTGTGGGTTTTGAGGGGTTGAAAACAAAACAAGCTCACAGATTACCCAACAGTTTTAAATTATAAAATGTAGTCTTTTATTGTTTTGTTGCCAATCAGCTGCCAAAGTTTGTCGATTTTAAATGTCTTGTTTTTATTATATTAAAAAATTAATTTTTTAACATATTTAATTTAAACATAAGACAAGTTTTAATAAAAAATTTTGAAAAGTAGTCAGACCTGCAGGTTTGTAAACGTAGAGTAATAGCAATACATTGTCTGTAGTTAAGGGGTAGAAAAAAACTGATAAAAATTTTTTTTATTCGAATTTTTAAATACATTGTTTAATATATTAAAAAATTATTAAAACAATTTTTGTAATTAAATATTTACCCATATGTGTGATAATTAATATTTTATTGATTTTTAATTAATATGTTTGTTTAACATTGAAATGTTAGGAATTGAGAAGGGCAAAATTTAATTTTTTGTACATTTAATATTTAACCATAATTTTTTGAATAAATAAAAAATAAAGAAATAATTTCAATATTGTTTTAAGTGAAATAAACAAATAAAGTTATGATTCGTTTTAAATGTTTCTATATCTTTATTAAATTATCAAAAAAGTCGTGTTTCGGATTTCCCCTTAAACTAAAACAAAGTATTTCGACTGTAATGATAAGTATTTCCTTAAATTACTATTAATTAAAAGATCAAGTATTTAAATCCCAATGATTAAAACGATTATTATTTTATATAATTGCACATCTGTATTACTAAGCAGCTATTAAATAAATTTGTTATATTCAATTAAATGAAAAAAGGTTTTATAATTATTGAAACTCAACATGCTATAACTCACGAATCTACAATTTAAAATAATTATCATGCCATGTTTGGCATCTACATATGTATACAAGTATATACGAGTGTATAAAAACATTAACAAATTAAAGTTTTGATTATTTAGGAAAATAATTTTTGTTTGTCTGATTTTAAAATGAGATAATAATGCAATATTATTTGGAAATTAGAGACAATTGCAAATTAGACATGAACTGATTTGCAAAATAAGATCAAATTTAAATTTCGATTAAAATGAATTTGAAGTTTTTGATTTGTTAATTTAGGGTAAAAAATTTAAAAAAAAAGGGGAACAAAACAAAAAAGAAAACTAAAGTGCATTAAGCCGGACGATATAATACCACTTACTAGTGGAGGAGTAAGACAGTGGGGCTTATTTATATTAGAAATTATAATCTGCTGGCAACAAAAGTTTTTGAAAATATTTTCTTTCATATTAAAATATATTTAAAACCAAATTTGGTTTTGCTACCGATATAGGCTAAAGGCACACGCTGGGCGCCACGCCCTGCTTGAGGTTAAAAAAAGGACTTGTGGTGTTATTGTTTGTTTATTAAATTACACTAACACCAATGTGGAACAAGCAATAAAACTACGTTTATAAGAGAGACTGAACAGCAGATATACCACTGCAAATGTCAACTTATTGGTTGCCTATGCCTGAAATAGACCAATCTTCACGAAATTCGGTGAGGTAATTTCAATTAAAAAAGAGCTAAGAAAGACACAGTCGTCAAGTTTTACCATGTAATATATGTGTAATATTTATGCAGGATAAAGTGGTTTTCGGTAGTGGGACGTATACGGGAACTATGGTAAATTATTAAATGATTGCAATTAATGGCAAAAGGTAGGTCTCAAAATTTTCCTTAAGTGCTTATTTTAGGAGGACATTTCTACGGGATCTATGTAAAAAGCTGAGCAATCATCATCTGTTACATAAGGCTTGCTCTCTTACCCAAAAACTCAGAAACGGGTTCTGAGTTGATCGTTATGTTTGAAGCTGGGTGGGTCTTAGACTATTGTCTTTGGGCATTACAAACATCTGCCCAAGTACATAATACCCCTATCCCAAGTCGACTTTTGTTGTATAATATAGTTTTCTAGAGTATAACCTATGCAGAAATTATCATGAATCGATTTTAAATTAAAATTTAAGAAAGTTTGGAATACTTTGGAGTAGAAGTTTATAGGAATCCGGTGATGCAGGCAAATTATCTCTGTATTACCAAGTAAGTCACATTTGGTATATTAAACATAAAATATCAGGCCATTTTCTATGCGAAAGCTGGACAGTTACGCAGGTTCGATGTCCAACATGCCTAAACTGATGGATATGTACTTGAAGATTTAAGTAGCCGGTCAGTACACTCATTGCATTACTAAATCCAAAGTCAGATGATTCTCGTCAATTTGCCATCTATTTTATCATTGTACACAGTTCTCCGGACCTATTTCGCCCACTACCTTACCTCTGCCTTCGCATCGACGTTAATAATAAGAAGCCATCTAAAGTTTGCTGTTTTATAGCCCTGGAAGACTAGGAACGATATAAGTAATTACGTACAAAGACAATTGTTCCGCAATGACTAAACAGTCATATAATGCCTTCATATTCTAAGTGAGCAATAATTACTTTTTTGTATTGCAACGCTGTCATTGATTTGAAAATATGTTTCCGTCAGTTAGACCTACGTATGCCCTGAGCAAGAACAATCATTCTGCGATTGCGCGATCTTTCCCTTGTAGAAAAGTGCTGTTGTCTTAAAGGTGGAAGTGCATCTGCCTCTCTAGATTTTGCAGTAAAAGGGGAGTTCTTTTCTTATCCCCGCCCTAGAGTAATTCGTGTACCAATGGCAAAATTCTGGTATCAGCACAGTGCAGTTAAACTTGACCTTGACTTCAGGGGTGATATTGGACAATGCCACACCCAAATTTTAGCAGTTAAGTGCCTCCTAGATTAATAACACTCATCAATTCATTTCGCCGTTGCCTGTTTCCCCCCAAATGGCGTAGATTCCTGATAAAATTTTCTCAATTATAATAGCTTCAGGATGTAAAGTTTTTTTCAAATAGCGGTTGAGAGGTTAATAAATAAAGAGTTTTTTAAAAGACGTTCCTATAGCCTATGTAAGGATACAGATAGAAAAACAGATAGTTATCAATCATACTTTATAGCTAAAGGACAGCCTGTTTCACCCATAACTTTTAATCTACATACATATACATACAAGGTGTCCACCGGCGAGGTAAACTACTTTTTTTTGCCGCCATTTTGGTAAAAATTAGTCTTGACAGTACATATTTGGAAGTCATAAAGTAGAGATGTGACAAACCAACGTGTTTTAATCGTTGAAACCTGAAAACCCATGACAACCCCGATTTTCATCAAAAAAATCATGTGAAGTGACGGAACATATTTTCATTTGAATGGATATGTGAATAAACAGAATAGTTGGTTCTGGGCAATTGAAACTCCTCAAATTATTCATCAATCACCTTTGAATCCATTAAAAGTAGCAGTGTGATTTGGTCAGGAGGAATCATTGGTTCTTACTTAAACGGCGTAACGGTAACTGTCAATGGAGAGCAATATCGTGATATGTTTGAAAACTTTTTAATGCCACAACTGCATGCTTTGGGCTTGGTTAACATGTGGAACCAACAAGACGGTGTCACACCACATACAGCCAGGATTACAATGGAACTACTGCAAGACCTATTTCCAAACGAGTTGTTTCAAGAAATGCTAAGGACTTCATTTTGTGGGGATATCTGAAAAGCAAAGTTTATGCAAACAAACCAGAAACGCTGGAGCAACTCAATGAACATATTCGTGATGAAATTAATAAAATATCGCGTAAAATGTGTGAGAATGTAATGAAAAATGTGCTTAAAAGGGCTTGCATTTGTGAGGCTAACAGACATTTGTCTAATATTGTATTTCATACATAATTGCCGACATTCATTCTTTCATTTTATCAAAACTAATAAAAAAATGTAGTTATTTTGTAAATTTCGGGTATTTACAAATGTTTTTTTTTGAGTGTAGGTTAGGTAGAAAAAGTAGCCCTTGAAAGAAAGGATACGAGTGTATTAGGCCTACCATTTAGGTTGCTCTTGTTGCCAATAGAGAAAGATGGAAACATCGGAACTAGAGGTGAATCTGAGCTCTAGATAAAAATAGGAAGAGTAAAATAAGAAAAAACATAAAATGAGATAAGGCAGTTCAACAAGGGTCCCTCCGCCACCTCTCCCATATTATCAGATTTTTGTACTTCCAACTAGACAAGGAGAGCGCCTTGTTGTTGGTGTAAACATATACATATAAATAAAAGTACGATGTTACCATTACATACACAGTTAAGTCTGCCAAGTTCTGACAAAACTTTTTGTTTAGTTGGCAAAGAAGTTACAATAAAAATGTTGAAGGGGCCTTTATTGCTTAAGGTGATCTCACACGGGATGTATGTATATAAGACAAGACTTGCCAAATTTTTTACTGCATATATCGTACATGTCGTCTGAATGTGTTGAAAAGCCATAAGATACATTTTGAAATAAAGCGTGTTTTTTAGCTGTTTTTAGAAAAGGAACAAGTTTTTTATTATAGTTTAAAGGCGACTGACAGACATAATAAAATATATACGTGTGAAAGCAAAAACTATAAACTATGTTTTAAATTATAATTTTAACTGATACACAAACGCAATTATACATGGATTGCAGAAGTAGCAAGCCATATCTAAATTAAATCCTGTAAGAAAGCTGCTTTACATTACCAGATAAACTTTAGCTTAAACGTGCTTAAAATGCTAGATTTTCTGGTTTTATGACATAAAAAATAGTTTCCAAGCCTTAAATTTCATAAGCTCAACAAAAAAAGAGCAAAAAATAAATATCCAGCAGGGTTGCTGTTTCAACTATTACTCCTTTACAAACAACGATCGCCGGATAAATAACAATTGGCCAAAAAACCTGATAATAAAAAAAGGGATTAAATAAAATACACGCGCTGTGAATATGTTTAAAAAAACTCTACCAAATGCAAAGAACAATTGAAAAAAAATTTGAAGGACACACACAACATTTATTTAATAATATTTGTAAGTCTGTTTGCGTGTGTAGGTTAATCCTCACACTTGTCAAATTATAATTGCCGGATTTCCGTTTTGTTTGCAGGACTCTGCTGTTTTTATTTTATTTCCCTTATTTTGCATAAACTCAAATACCTTAATTTGTTAAAGTGTAATACGAGAAATTTTTTATCGTTCTTTGATAGTCCTGCAGCATTGTCCTTGATATTAAACAGCAGTAAAAAAACAAAAGCGATAGCAAAACAACAAAAAAAGTATAAAAATAATTTATTATAAATGTGCGTGATTCAGCATGTGTAACACGTTTTATTGAAAATAGTAGAAATAAAAACTGATTTTGGTTGTTAAAATAAACGTGAATCAAATTACAAGTTCTTCTTTTATATTAATTTTTTGTGGTTTAATGTAACTGACCAACTTAAAATTTTTTTTTTTGAATGAATAAGGGAGTTAATTTAAGTTTGAAGTTGTAAAACACTCGCTACCACCCCCTGCAGTGTACAACCATTTGGCATTTAAGAAACATGACACCTTAAATAAACAGATTTTGTTGTAAGTTTTTACACTGATAACGCAGCTACAGGTAGGAATAAGAAAACTATTTTTTTTTTGTAAAACAAAATGTTCCTTCTTACTTTGTCAAGCACTTTCCTTTTTTTAAAAAATAATTTCATAAAAAATAAAAAAAATTACAATAGGTGTTTGTCAGTGATTATGGCTAATTCAATTAATGTACTTATTTTTATGTACATGACTGTAAAACTTTTTTTGAACTATTTATAACATCAACGATTTCTCCCTCTTCAAAGTAAATTTGTTTAAAATAAATTCACATAAAAACTAAAATACAAGAAACTAATAAAGTTGCATTGAGTTCTGAATGCAATCATCCACTGTTGAGAATCAATTACACTGGACAACCAAATTTTGCGACTTAAGGATTTTCAGTCAAATTTAATACACAAATGAAATAAGTTAATTTCAATGGATTCCTTATTAGAATTTTGATTTTTAAAGAAACTGAGTAGGAACAAGCTCAAATCTTGCATAATAGCTCGAAAACCATTTTCCTTTTGCCCCGAAATGTTTACTTTTTTAATCAAATTTACACACTACGATCGGTCCAAGAAATTAAAACTTTTTTGATCACGTTAGCTTTTAAATATGTGTCAGATATTATCTCTTAAGTCATCAATCTTCGGTCAAAATGAAAAATGCGTGAAAAAAATAGTTAAAAATTTTTAAAATCACTTCATAGGGACAAAAAAAAAATAGCAAAAAGGTGCACCATCACAATGTTTCAAAAGCCATTTAACAGTATATGGAAGACTTGCATTGAATGAAAACTGGGATTTGGACAAAAAGGAGGTCTAATAAATGTTTATAAGACAAGGGAGCCGAGGAACTCTTTTGAAGAATACCACAAACTTCTTTTATAAAAGAAGTTCGTAAAGTTAAACGTTCAGATTTTTTTGTGCGCAGAGCCAAAGCAAATACTGGGTTGAAGTCGTAAAAGGTTCAGAAAGTTCTGTATCGGAATGCTGTAAAGAACTTGAGGCAAAAACGAGCGAACAAATTGAAGTTAAGTTTTGTACAAAAAAAGCTTTTGGGTAAAGGCAAATCCACCTAACTATCCATAGCTTCGGCCAGTGGCAGAAGATTGGAGTCGCAGGAGTTTCTTAATTTTAAGCGTAAGTAAACCACCTGGTCCATCAATTGAATTTGTACAATATTTGAATAAATTTATATATTTTTTTTAATTTTTTTGTTAGAAAGTCTAAGTTTTATTTAAACTAAACTCCTTAAGCAAAAAAATCTTAAACTTTTTCTACAAGAATAGACTTCTTAACGAGAAATTTTTTTGATTTTTATACTGATTTTGGATAAAAAGCCTTTATACGATTTGAGCCTGTTTTAGCTATCAATTTTTCAATTTCGATATTTTCTTGAATATTTTCTATGCAACTCAATTGGCACGTATCATTACTATGAATGTTTTAATTTATTTCAACGCCCTCGTAACCACAAACAAAAATCATACACACTTAAGCTAAAATTGTGAGCTACACAGTAGACAAATATTTGACGAAAGGATTTTACTGCTTTTGTTAGAATGATGGCGTTATGTTTTTATACCTGCAACCAATATGTGGCAGAAGTGTAATGCGTTAAAGCAACAACATCTGTCTGTCTAAACAAATAAAAAATTTATTAAAATTTGGAAGAACAAATAATCAGGAGCTTAGGCCGTCAACCGCTTAACTGTGATTGGCCGTAATTTACCACAGCTTTAATAAAAGTTATCTTCCCGGAAATCTAATTTTTCTGCATAAACTGCGAAGATATTCATAAACAGACTTTTTTAAGCAAAAATGCTCCAAAAGAATAATATGCCATTGAAGCTCACCAATTGCAAGCCGAAGCTTACAGTCAATACCGTTTTGTTGGCATTAATGTGGAAAAAATGGTCTGTGGGGTTCAAGAGCTGTAATTTTGACACGAAAGCCAAAAATCCTCCCCGGTAGCTGAAAGAGTTTCAGATGACAACCTAGTGCACTACAAATTGAAGCAGAGCAGCCCTGAGAGACAACTGTGTGTGCCCCAAATGTTGCTTAAACACCATAAAAGAAAATTATTTTTACACCAAGCCTTACCTGCGCTGCAAAGTGGGTCTCTACAATAAGTCTGAACATGTCCGAGTATGTTAAGCCCTGCCAGATAACTGAAGCCCAGTCAATCAGTTGAATCGACCCAAAAGCTTAAATATATTCGGCGCTGCTAAAACGCACGATTCAAAAGGAATCCTTTTCAAAAGAAACGGATTTATTCGCAGCAAGTAGTAACCGAAAAATTACCAGAGTACGGGGCTAAACCTATAATCGTAATATTCCATCATGACAATTCTCGGTCAAACGTTTAAATGCATAATAAAAACAGTAGTTGAAGTTTTTGCTTCCCTTTGCTTCGTCCGACTACTTTTTTTCAATCGATTCGAAACGCTTTCTCTGTTATGCAATTCACTTTGGAAAACGGCATCTGAAATTAGTTTGATTCGTTCTTTGCTTTAAAAGATGAGCAGTTCTTTTGGCGTGGAGTCCATACGTTGCCAGACAGATTGGAAAATTGTATGGCTAAAAATGGCCAATCTCTTAAACAAACCTTGTTAAACTGCTTAAAAATAAAATTTGAAGTAAACCTGGATTTTATAAGTAAACACCCTTAAGTTATTTTACTAAGATCACTCAGATTCTGTCAAACATTTGCACACCGTGTGAACTCAACTTAGCAACCCCTCTTTATTTAAGTTCATAAAGAGTATCTCGCATACATGAAAGTGTCAAGTTTACAAAAACATAAAATCAAAGTTCTTGACATTTGGCGAACGAACTGACAAATATTTTTATTGACAAAAATCATTATTTTTAACGATTGAAAATCTATTTTCAAAAAGTTACTTTTTTTACTTCCACACAATTGTCTGTGTGTTTTTCTTTTTTAATGTCAAAATGTTCTTGCATCCCAGCATACCATTATCGAAGCGCTCTTATATATGAGCGATTTTATGAGCTCCTGTGAGTGTTTCCTGCGTGCATATATCTGAGCTCATAAACGATCGATTTTATGTGCTTTTTGTAATTTCTGCACTCTGACAGATAACGGTAAATTCCAGCTAAGCAGAAGAAAGAAGTTGCTCAAATTGAATTGTTAGTGAATATTTTTGGAAGCGTAAAGACAAAATTGTGAGTTATCTTAGAATAAATACAAAAATAATACATAATTGAAATAATGAAAAGAGCAAACTAAAAAATAAAGCAAATTAATAATAAGTGAACTTCGTTCAAACAAATTAAGAAAAGAAAATCCAGCATGTAGTATTAAAAATAATAGTGTTGTTGAAGAAAATAGTGACAGTGAACGTATTTTAGAAAGATAGAGTGTAAACGAAAACTGGAATAAGAGCTCAAAATGCGTTTTAAAAAAAGAGTCATAAAATACTCTTTTATGCATAAAATTTAGAGCTCTTCCATGAGTGACCAGTTTAGTGGAAAAAGCCACTCAAAAATGAGCGTTTTATGACTGTTTATGATTATTTTATGAACTCTTTATGAGCGTCAGCGTTCCGACAAAAGAGTCTTTATGAGCTCATTTAGAGCGCATATGGTATGCTGGGATGTAACTGAAGAAAAGAAATTAGATTTGTGTATGTGTGAGTGTGCGTGTAATTGTAGCAAATATTTTTCGCAACTGTTTCTATGCGATAATTTGTTCTACAATCTACTACTTTTCTAGTAACTGGGTGTGGTTGACGTTTTTAGATTGTTAGACGTGGTCGGTCGTTGGTTCAGTTTTCACATGATTTGATTTGGTTGGGGTGCTCATTGTTGTTGTCGTACTGTCTAGATATTAAAATCCGTATATTTCTACATATGTTTGTATGTAGGGATGCATGTTTATTTGGTTTTAGTGGATAATTTTATAATGCCTTAATCATCTTATTGACACGCTTGTTTAGAAAATGATTTATTTATGACAACGTTTGATTTTTACTTTCATATTTTCGCCTCTTTCGGTTTTTTTTGAATAATATATTTTGTAAAATTATAAAATTTGCCGGGTATATTTGTTTTTTTTTAAACTTGTTTGACAATTTTTTACAAGAATGTTCAAGAAGATTAATTTGATATGGTATTGTATGTGTTTAAACTGTATGGAAATTAGATTAAAATATTTAAGGAATTTTTTAATGGAAATTTCTTAACAAATTGGAAGAAAAATTTTTAAATTAATTCAAGCATTTGCAATATATCAATTGGTTTGAACGAATTTAATCAAGAAAGAAGATTTTTTTGTTTTATATTGATTTTTTGGAATGACAGAAAGAAACCCCATTTATTCAACATTTTCGTAACCACAGAATTTATCAATTGCAGGCAAATAAAGAAAAATGCTTCCTTTTAACAAATGAAAATCAATTTGTTTATTTGTTTTTTGCATTTTGGTTATTTTTAAGGTAAAACGCAGTGCAACCTTTTTTTAAATAAAAAAAAGATATTTTTAAAACCAGTTAAGAAATCAAAATTTTGGAAAAGTAATATAAATGAAAATGTATAATTTTTTTAATATATAAATAACGCCATAATAATTATTACTAAATCTTTAAAGGTGGTTTTATTCCGAACAGAAGTTATGGACAGCTTTAAACGGGGAACTTGACTTAATTATACTCACACCACATACGTGGTAGTGGTATTATGCGTTTGTGCAGATGTTTGTCAAGCCCAAAAAGAATAATATATACCAATTGACTCAGAATCACTTCCTGGGTCGATTTAGGCATGTCCCTTTGTCCGTCCGTCCGGCTGGGTGTCCTTGTATTCTTTAAATCAAAGTACAGGTTGCAATTTTAAATATATTTTAATGAAATTTGACACTGACACGAAGCTTTTTGTTTGTGGTGATGATCGGTCCATTTTCTGGCATAGGCTTATATAAACATTTTCCCGAAATAAGCATTTTGGGCTATAATATTACTAAATTTTGATAAAGCTTTGCACGTGTGTCTGACCTAATGCCATCAACAAGTGTACTGTTTTGGTACAAAGAATAACTTCCAAATGAAATAACTTCCCATAAAAATTTGTCGGGGAGTTATTTCATTTTATCGAAGTGTTGGAAGTTATTTAATTTTTTAACATTGGGAGTAATTTAATTTTTATTGGGATTCTTTAATTTTTGTTGGGAGTTATTTTTTTTTTATTGGAGGTATTTCTTTTTACTAAAAGCAAGGGTATATGTCAGAACATTTAAAAACGATTGAACAAAAAACTAGCCTTGAAAATTTTGTAAGATATAAATTACTAGAGCTTAAGGCCCCGTTGCCCGGCCGAACAAAGCTAGCGGCTCGAATCCACTAAAGTTTATTTTTTCTGCGCCCAGCCAAAAGCGGGTTTTCAACAGAACTGTTAACTTTAGCAAAAAATTCACGGTAATGTAAAAGGGGGCAATTAATTTTAAACTTTGGGGTTTAAAGAAAGTGACGTATATAGATGGCCTACGGCCGGGCGCAAGAAATAAAAAGTCTAGTTGATTCGATCCGCCAACTTCGCTATAGGTTCGGCCGGGCAACGGACTTTAGGCTCTAGTGTTTTTGAAATGCAAGCTTCGCTAAAATTATTATGAATAGTATGACGTTTCAGCTATTAAGCTATGAAATCTGGTATCTAAAAATTCCTAGAGCTTAAAGTCCGGTGTCGGGCTGAAGGCTTATCGAAGCCGGCGGTTCGAATCCACTAAAGTTTTTTTTCCCGGCTTTCAACCGAACTGTTAACTTTAGAAGAAAATTCACGCTGGTGTAAAGGGTGAAAAGTAATTAAAAACTTTAGGCCGGGCGCAAGAGCTAAAATCTCTGCATTCGATCCGCCAGCTTCGCTGTTGCCAAGAAAACAGTACATTGGAAAAATAGTGTAACCCTGCTTTACTATAGTGTGAACTATAATTTTTGCTTTACGGAAGTTTTTTTCTACTTCTTTAGCTTATCAAAAGTGCCGCAGAAGCACAAATTGGTTTTACGTGTGATAGAATGTTTATGCGGCTTAAAAGTAGTGATATAAATTTTGAAACCCAAGAGAATCGGCATTGCTTTAAAAAAGACTGTTTAATTACTCAAAAAGACCTTGCGACATCGCCATGTCGCCAAACCTCCATTTTCTATCGCCAAAACCAACAAAAATCGCCTAACTGACTGGTAAGGGCAATGCAAGCTCAACCCCAGTTTTTTTTTTAAACATTTTTTTGTTGGGAAAATATTTTAATTTAAATGAATCTACCAACTACATACATTGTTAGTTTTAAAGCAGATCAAATGAATTTTAAAAAGGGAAGGCATGATTGAAAAAAAATTAAACAGTTTGTTAATCGTTAATTTTTTTCTTTAACAAACATCTGACGTCACCGCATACCACACACACCCAATTGAACTTCATGAATTGGCATAATTTTAAATTCACATAAAACCGGCCTTTTATATAATTTTTTTTTAATAATATTTATAACCATTTGAGATTTGTTTTTGACTTGGCATGTTTCTGTAATCTCATGCTTTTTAAATGCAAACAGTTTCAGCTAAATAAGTAGCAACCAGCTGATCTTGAATCATGTTTTGTGATTGTTGGTTAGAATTTTTATTTTTTTTTTGAATACGGGCTTTTTTATATGTTTACAATCCATCAAAATACATACATACAGTCATATGTTGTTGTTATATTTGTTGGTTATAATTATATATTTAAGTGCTTTACCCCATACATATTCATAAATTTTAATTACTTTTTAAACCAGAAATTAGAATGTAATATGAGATCATATAACGATTTGTGTTAACAAAAGGATTCTTAAGAAAACCTAAAAATAATTCTATAACTATGATAAATATACTTCTTTAATTATATAAAATTTGGATGATTCACTCTTAACCAGGTGACTTTTTTGTTACGTTATTTTATTCTCTCAAGAGGTTAAAAAGTCCCCTTTATTCTTATAAAAATAGCACCTGTTCTTTTCATGTTTGCATTTTATGCTCTCAAATATCCTTACTATAGCCACATTTGAACTGCTGCATGTGTTTTTCTGCTTCATTACTTTCTTTAGCTTTAAATCAGTCATATCAAGTTACGAATTTCTACACTAACTGTCCTGTTAAAATAACAGACTGAAAAAGTAAAAAAAATATCCGAAACAAAACACATTCTCTAAACAAACCAGTTTTTTTTTTCGAAGAGAATACAAAAAAAAAAGAACTTTTGTTGGACAACTTAAGATTAAGTCGCTTTAAAGATATACTTATAAGCGGACAAAATACAAATATAGTTGAAAACATGTCAAAAAAGTTTTGGTAAAAATATCTGTTTGCAACATCAACTGAATTGCAGTCATACATAAACTCAATCTTATAAAACAATATTTCCCAAACTTTTCTATTACAATTAAACTTTAAAGAATTTTGAAACAAAGATATTCATAAAAAACCCAAAACAAAATGAAATTAAAAAATTGGTCATATTTATTAAAAGTTTAATTGATTTGCTGGTAAATACAACTTAAATTTTGTAAAATTTGTGTTTACAATGAAATGTTTTATTTAATATTTTTTCAGAAAACTAGTGGGAATTTAAGTAAAATTTCTTATTTTTCTTAAACAATTTTGTTTTTTTTTAATTTATCAAATAGTTTTTCACGTTTTTTTATTTAATTTTACTAAACATATTTCATAGAGTAGGGATTAAAGGGTTTTGCCACTTTCGCTCAAAGGCCCTTTAAATATTTTCAAAAAATAAGAGAGAGAAGAGTACAAAAGAGGAAAAGAGAAAGATCATACTTAAAAAGAAAGAATAAAAAAAACCTAGTGTCCGCCGAGTCATGTAATAGCGCCAACTTCTGTGTAGAGCAGTCAATTACCCAGCGACCCTTTGATAAATCCTATGATATCACTCACCTTACAGCCAGAGATCATAGTTTAGTGGCGGATTTTTGGGTTGAGCCAGTGGCAGAAAAGGCATTTCACAGCTTCATTAGCTCATTCTCATCTTCGCATAAGTTGCAGAAATCCGAAAACGGGATAAGAAGAGCACTTTTACAGTCGTCCGAAGCGTTGACACTATGTCCCCCTGAAAATGCTTTGATCACGAATGGATTGTCCAATTCTCTGTTTTCAACGCGCTAGAGTTTCTACCTGGAACACACATTTATTTATTACAGGTCTGTATGAAACCCGATCCTCCATATCGAATATATAAACAATCTATTCCGGAAATTTATCGGAGGAGTAAATCCAAATTGAGACTCGCGAATATATAGTCATTTAAAGCCGACTTCTCAGAAGACTACCCCTCCTACCCCTTTTATATAAAAGTGACGACTGCAAATGGCGCAATAAAGCTAAGAGCCTTAGGACAAGGAGATCAAAAACATACGACCATGCAGGATCTTGAGCACATTACCCTTAACCCAAGATCTATCATCTAACTATGTTGCATTTAACTAATATCTGCTTGTTTGATGCAGTGTATCTCAGGCCAAACAATTTGTTAGTATATTTGTCGGGTATCACTTATGTTGCTTAGTTTGCACACTAATACGTTGTTACTGGCCAGCCAATATAAGAAAGAGCTGGGTGGGATTGGTCTTCTATTTAATATATTTTAAGTGTTTGTTCCTGCGCTTCCGTTCCATTTTCGTAATGAAGAGTAAGATCAGTTACCTAAACTGAGATCTGCTCAACATATTTCTAATGGAAAGTCAGTTGCACCTCTGCCAGAAACTATCAAGAGCGAAGTTTTTTGGACAAATGAAGGATGTCTAGAGTTTATGGCCCTCTTTTGATTGAAAGCCTAAAATTGGGCTTAAATTCCACAGACGGAAGGATGAACCAGTTTGATATCAGTCTTAACCGAACACTGGCTGGTGGAAAGGAATAGGGAAAAGCATGAGACGGATTTCAGCTTTCTCAATCAAGGGTTTCAGAGAGATTATCCAATTAATCGACTACCCACAAAAATATTATCATGGGCAAATATGTAAATATTTTAGATATTCAATACTAAGATGTTTGTTTTAACAACGATTTTTGATATAAAATACGCAGGTTAAGGATATAAAAGAGTTGCAAAATAATAAAAATTAATAATAAGAAATTCATACCTGACTAATTTTTTGGACTGGGAACCACTGCCCTACAATAGAAATATATCTAAAATGTTGTTCTTTACTGCTTTTTATATTCAGTTCCAAACAAACAGCAGCAATTATTTCGTTTGATGCAAGATTACAAGATTGATGTGGATTGTAGACCAACTGAGATGATTAAAATATTTGTGGTCAAAATGACGCAGAGCTAACAACATGTAAAGCATTTCCTCTGGCCATAGGAGAAACGAAAAAAGTTTTCTAAAGAACTAATAACAACGAAAGATATGATTTTTCAATAAAAAATTTAATGAAAAGAAAGACAAGAAAATTTTTATATCTTAAAAGAAGCCGTCTTATGCAACTAGGTTTTTATTAAAAATACAATTTTTAAAGCACTTGGAAGAATCGTCTTGCGGAATCAATTTAAGTTTTTATAAAATCTTAAAATTTCTTTATTGAAATTACATACATATAAAATAAAAAATAATTTTGTAATTTTAATTCAAACGGTAATGTTTACTGTTGTTTTCTTTATTATTTATTTTAGCCATAAAATATTGATCCTGACTCATTCATATAAACCAGCAATGCCGTTAAAAGCAGCAGAAATAAAAATATTGCCAACATCGTTGACACATTTAAAAATATTTTTTTCGATAAAAAAAAACAATTCAGACAAACGTTTTAATACCAGTTGAGCTAAGAATACAAATGCGGCAATCATTATCATAAAACAATAAAATTGAAAACGAAATACAATAAATTTTATTTTGCTTAACAGTTTACAATTACAACAAAAACAACAATAATTGGTCAAGATTGTCAGTTTTGTTTCTAACAAGCTGCAGCAGCAACAAAAAACAATGGATTTAGTGGAAAATTCTTTAGAATAAACGGAAAAAAAGCCAGACACATAGACGCGTATTAACGATGATGATTAGATGAATCGTTTTTGTATTTAAAAAAAATATATATGTTTTTCATATTAAAACATAAATATTTTAAAAATTTTGTGCTTGTGTTTTAACAATATAATTTATGCAAGACCAGCACTTACTCATCGAAATTCTTTAAAAAGATATGGGTCACTTCCATGGAAATGCTTTTGGAACTAAATTTAAGAACAGGGCAAAATATATGAACTAATCTTTGGTGAATAATATCGGCATCGCACGAGCCAAGAGCTCGTATTAAAAAAAGGTTTTTTCAAACCAAATGTCGATAGTTGTACAGTTTCTGACAGGGAATATACATACACTGGCACCTTTCCTGAATTTAGAAGGAGCCTTTAGCAATGTGATGTTAGAGGTAACAGATAAGTTTCTAAGGAAACGAGAAGTCAAAGAGCCCTTAGTCAGATGGGTAACCTGTAAGACTGAAAGCAGGGTTATAAATTCTAGGAAGGTACCACAATGTAAGGTTCTTTCGTCTTGATTGTGGTTTCTGACGACTAAGGGTATTATCCGGAAGCTTAATGCTAAATGTAGAATGACAGCTGCATATGCAGACGATGTGGTCAGTCTGCTCAGAGGAAAATTTCTTTCTACGGTCGGTTCGGCATTTTGAGCGATTTCTTAATGGGCGTCAAATTGGATATGAATCTTGACCAATCGGAACTAGAATTTGGCCTTGACTTTTAGGAGTTGAAGTTGGCATGTAAGTCTAAGTTACTTGGGATTAATACTACCCTATCATGGAAGAGAGACACACAGCAAAGAGCCAAATGGTGATTTAGCGCCTAATAAATATGCCGGAGCTTGCTGTTAAACTATTTGCATGAAATGGTTTTAAGGCCCAATCTAACGTATGGATGCACTGTGTGGTAGAAGGCAGAAAAAAAGGGCTATTATATAAGGCTTCTTAAAAAGGTCCAAGGATGTGCTTCACTTAGCATCACTGGTGACATGAAAAGTACATTAAAAGCGGTAGTAGACGTTGTGTTTCTCACGGAATCTATTGAGTACTGGGTGATGGGTATGGCAGCAAGAAGCTTGGTCAGCTCAAGCAAGTCAGAACTGAAAAATGCTGTTTTTTATTTTCGCCCCAATTCTTCAAACTAAAATAACGTACGACTTACAGAATTTTTTGCGGTTTCCCTGATGATCACTTTCAAAATCTTACAACAATTTTATTATCACAACAACTTTTTACTACAACTGCAGCAAATATTTTGCACATGTTTGCTGCTGCTTTTTATAATTTTTAAAAATTTCATTTCATTGCACAGGTGCATGAAGCAACAACAACAACAACAAGAAATAGTACAAATGCTTTCTCTCGAACTGATAAAGCGCACTAAATAACCACTTCAGTAGTAATAACAGTAATTACAAATAGAAAGAAAAGTTAACAGTTGCCGACTTGACTCTCTACAGTTTTCAGTTTCTTGTTTATAAATATTTACTTATTCATTGCTTTTGCAAAAAGTGGCGAAAAAAACTTTTTCTTTAAAACGACAAAACTGGCAAAAGAAGAATAAAGTAGATTTACAACTTTTCTTTGTTTTCAAACAGTTGTTGAAAATTTATTAGAAACTGCTCAGGAAAAGCCAAAGCCAAAGGAAAAGTTTAAAAACTTTTATGAAGCCACCATGGAAAGTAGCAAGAGGTTCATAATATATGGTTTTTGTGATGTTTTTTTTTGTAAAATTATAGTGGTTTGTCAATAAGCTGGCGCTTAAGCATTTAAATTTAACTTAAATGCCATCGACTTTAAACCTACAACAAATTAATTGTACTGACTACAATATCTACATTTTGAAAAGAAATTAGTAGGATAGAAGTACGGGGTGTGGTAGCACCCATTAAAACGGACAAATTCTTTACATTTTTCGAAACACTTTATTAAGGAACCCATTTGAGCTATAAACTTCAACTCTGCTACAAAATAATTTTAGTTTGGTAGGAGCACGGGGAGTTGTAGCACCCACACAAAAACATCATCTTAATTGCATAAACTGTACAGGGTAGTACCCTGATAACCAGTTCCGGGCTTTGCCGAAACCGAAACTATGAGGGGATCAAGTTGTAGTAGCCTTGGCTACGGGTACTGACTTAAAGGTTATTTTTTCAGCTCCATTACCATGGGAGGAGCCCCGAAAATTTAGGTTTTAGCCTGATTGCGATGATGCCCCTCTTTTGGAGCGTCATTGTGGTTGTGGTTAAAACTGAAATTGTGTGAAGAGCTTCTGCTTGATGTGGGCCTTCCCTGCAACCAGGTGCGCTGACTAATAGATCGAAAGGAGTGGTAAATATGCTCCATTTCTCACCCAAATAGATGTTTTTAAATTTTAACTCATGAACGGTTGTTGCTAATTTTTCAAGTGCCATTTAAGGGAAAACTGGTCTACGTATTGTATTCATCCCGTCTTAAGAGCACTGAATAAGGCCAACGGTAACACCAGTTATTACGTTTCTCATGAAGAAAGGAATACTTGAATTCACCTCCCATAAGGGGCAAGGCCAGCACCTCCCTGCACGGGGTAATAACTGTGAAATTCTCCCAGTTTTGCAAGACAAAGGGTACGGCCAGATCTGTTAAATATTTCCCCTCAAAAAGCGTGACCTCTAAAAATTCTAGTTCAAAACTCCTTCATTTATTTGGATAAATGTCGTTAACGTTGTAAAAGCAGCGACTTAATATTTTGTCGTTAACGTTACCGCGTTTGATTACAAATAAACTTACTTAAGGGCAAAACGCATTCAGCAATTTTTTATTTAAAATAGTGGTTACGTTTTTCGAGAAAATATTTTACAGATCTGACCGTACCCTTAACAGACTTAGTAAAACATTTTCTTTGGAATGATCACGCCCCCTCCTCCCTTGAACTTCTCAACTTGATAGATTTTGCTGGCAGATGAATCAAGCCTTTGTCCTTAGCATGGTCTGGGCCCTGCCCAATCCTTTTTAGCCATGTTGTGGGTAGAGACTCTCATTCAATATGTAGAAAAAATTTATTATCATATGGTTATCCTTGCTAATACTCTGTGGTATTGTCGTCTGATTGGGCGGCACTTCAAGGAAAAAGGTTGCCATTAGCGCAGGTAAACAGGTATATATCCGTCTACCCACAATATTCCGCGGCTGATTAGAGTCCTATCTGGTACACTCAGAAAAGAAACACTTTAAATTCACTTTAAATCCAGTACAAGGGACTTTAAAATTAAAAGTTTTCATGTATGATAACCAGCCGTATTGAAAAATATTTAATTTAAAAGTTTGCACTTTAAAATGTAAATAATTAATGTTGGCACTTTGAATATTAAAGTGAAAACTTTACATTTTAATACGCGCATTTTCGAATACAATATAAACACTTTTGATTTTAAAGTTCACACTTTTAATCTAATTTAAAAATGTTTGTATTTAAATTAAAAGTAAACATATTCAATTTCAAACTAAAAGCGTTAGCTTTTATTTTAAGAGTGAACACTTTCAAATGCGATTTAAAAGTGTTCACTATAAACTTTAAAGGAAACACTTTTTTTCAATTGTTTTTAATTCACATTTTTTTATTCAAACGTATTTAAATTTAAGGTTATTTTATATTTATGAAACAACTTATTTATAACTTATTAATAATAATTTTAAAAATTATAATTTATTAAATAAAATAATATAATTTAAATTAAAAAAAATAAATCATTATGTTATCCTATCTTTTTTAATCTCGCATATGTCTTTCCATTGTTAATTTGTCATAGGCAGGCTTGTGAAACGTGAAATGTTAATGAGTTTTAGGCAATTTAGTTTTATACCAGACAATAAATGCATGTGTTTAAAATGTCTTATTAGCAAATCAACATTATTAAATAACTAAAAACATCTGAAGCATTTATACATTATGGCAATCGATAAATTTACAAAATTTAATTTTTTTCATTCATGTGTGTTAACAATGAAGTAAGATTTGAACTTTTTAAATCAAATTTTGAATCTAATTCATAAAAATACTTTTGGATAAACATCCATGGCATTTCGCAGATCTTAGGATATTTAAGATTAAACACGTAAAAGATTTTAAAGCATATATCCAAACTTTCAATAAAAGAATTTAGTTTGTTAGTTTGTAGATCGTCCACAGAGTCTCCTACCACAATTATAAGCGGCTGTACAGTCAATTTATTATGATAGTATTTACCGATAAGTTCTTTTATTCGTCTTGAGTAATCGCTTATTGTTGTTAACTGCAATACAAAGCTTTCATTAGCATCTTTAATAGTGGCTTTCTTTTTTGTATTTCCATCCGCACTAAATCTTGCTGAAGGCAGCAGAACTGAATTGAGAAGAATTGTAAGAATGTAGTCTTGACAATCTGAAAAAAAAAATATTTAGTGTTACTTTATTAATTTAACAAAAAAAGCCCATAATTGCTACTCACCAATTTTTTTCGTCGTTTTTGCTTGGTTCAGCAGATCTATTGATTGCTGATTCCGTATGTTGACATCGTAGTAGTTCACTATCTTGGTTTTAAAGTTATCCCACTTTGTTTTTAAAAGATTATCTTTTTGAGGACAAATCAAATTGAAATCTAGATTAATCTAAAAAAATATAAAAAATTGTATATCCTTGAATTTTGTGTTTAAGTTCTTTTAAAATACCAGAAATGGGGCTCTGGAGTCTTTTAAAATTGGCCACTCCTGCAAAAATTCAGAGTTTGAGTGCTTTGCTAAATCCTTCTTCCGAAAAGTAAATGTTTTTTGCCATTTGTCAATAACTTCATCCCAATTACTGGCATCTTTTTGAAGCGAAGTTTTTAAACATAACGACAGCGTTTTGTCCACTTCAAAATTTTCTTCCACTAATGGGTCACGCAATTCATTTGAAATAGATCTTTCCGCAGATGAACTATTCTTTCTAATCTTTGTTTTTAGGTTAAAATATTTGGAATAGAGCTTGCCTGATGGGTTTTTTTTTCTTTGACGAGGAATGTAATAATAATCCTGAAAGAAATTAGTTTATAATATGTTAATTTTAATATATCGTTTTTAATAATACCTGGCACTCTTTTTCTTTGGGAAATAAACCAATTATTTCTTCCACAATACTTGCAAAGTGTTCCGGTCTAAGCTTTGCCTTTGTTAACATGACATCTTCTACAATTATTTTAATGAGATCATCGCGTTGCTTATTCGTGAAACATGTATTTTCCTCATAATATTGAATAAGTTGTTTTCCGGCTGGGTTATTCTTTAAAAATGTTGAAAGGGGCTGCAATGTAGTGTATTATTGAATTTAGTACAAAACTTTTTTTCTGTATATTCTTACCTGTGATCCAAATGCGTTTCTTATTGAATTATTTGAAGAACAAGGTGAATGATTGTGACGGTTTTTTTCTAGCCAACCAACAACTTTCGAAGTCTGGCTCAACGTTTCGTCTTCTATTCCAAACTGAAAAAATAAACTTGCTATATTATAAACGTAGTAATATGGAAACAGGAATTGCATCTATGTAGGTGCATAACATCGCAAATTAGCTTTAAAATTAATATTATATTTACCTTTGACTTGCGCCAGAAAAACAGCTTTTCTCTAAACTCCGCTCGAAGACCAATATTTTTAACTGCTTCCGCAATGTCTTCTTTTGACAAAAACTTTAAGCTTCGAAAAGTTATTCCAGCATCTAAGAAACATTAATAATATTGCATAAGTGTTAATATTGCCTAAGAATTTTTACTTACTTTTTAGGTTAAGAAAAAGTGCTTCCAAATCAAACTCCTTTAGCAGATTAAGGAGATCCGTATCTTCATCAACACTCGTGTACGTTAATTCACCCTGCTCATTAATTTGAATATCGTTGCCAAGAATTCGCAGCAATTCACTTTCTTGTATAATTTTGCCCTGACTGGTCATTCTTGTATCTTTTTCACACTTCTAAATTCACTTAACTATAACGTTGCATTTTAAAGTGTTCACGTTTAGTTCCAACAAATACACTTTGAGTTTTAAAGTTAACGCTTTTAATATTACAGTGAACACTTTAAATTTGAAAGTGACACTTTGAGTTTAAAAGTTAACACTTTCAATATTAAAGTAATAACTTTAAATTTCAAAGTGACACTTTGAGTTTAAAAGTTAACACTTTCAATATTAAAGTGAACACTTTAAATTTAAAAGTGACACTTTGAGCTTAAAAGTTATTACTTTCAATATTAAAGTGAACACTTTAAATTTCAAAGTGACACTTTGAGTTTAAAAGTTAACACTTTCAATATTAAAGTGAACACTTTAAATTTAAAAGTGACACTTTGAGTTTAAAAGTTAACACTTTCAATATTAAAGTGAACACTTTAAATTTCAAAGTGACACTTTGAGTTTAAAAGTTAACACTTTCAATATTAAAGTAAACACTTTAAATTTAAAAGTGACACTTTAAGTTTTAAAGTTAACACTTTCAATATTAAAGTGAACACTTTGAATTTAAAAGTGACACTTTAAGTTTAAAAGTTAACACTTTCAATATTAAAGTGAACACTTTAAATTTAAAAGTGACATTTTGAGTTTAAAAGTTAACACTTTTAATATTAAAGTTAACACTCTAAATTTAAAAGTGACACTTTGAGTTTAAAAGTTAACACTTTCAATATTAAAGTGAACACTTTAAAATTGAAAGTGACACTTTGAGTTTAAAAGTTAACACTTTAAATGTCAAAGTGAACACTTTTAATAATAAACTGACGCTTTATATATTAAAGTAAAAAATTTTTAAATTAAATGCATTTACTTTCAATACAATTTTAAAAGTGATTACTTTATAAATAAAATATTTTACTTTAAAATATAAAGTTTGTCATTATAAAATAAAGTCAACATTTTTAAATTTAAGTGTTTTACATTAAAAACAAAAATTTTAACTTTTAAGTTAAGAGTATAGACTTTAAAAACTTAAAATTATCACTTTTAAAAAATATTTTTTTTTGTGCCTCCCATAAGAAACTATAGGATGAGGCACTTTAAATAAAATTTGAAAGTGTTCACATTTAATTTTAAAGCGCACTTTTCTTCTCAGTGTACCACAGGAATTAGAAACCCCCGTGCTTCACACTCTGACTGATAGTTTGGTTTTCATCGGGTGTACACGTGGTGTCTGTGGTTGCCCTAAAGCAGGGCTAATATAAACGAAAGTTGCATACTGAACCTGATCTTGTGCGGGTTTTAGAATGGTCGCCTTGCGCGGTATATAGCCTTAAGGGTTCATAAGAAAAATGTATCTAGTATTGATTGGTTGAGCCCGTTGCATACAATTGAAGAGGAGTTTTGGAAGCTGAAAGGTGGAGATAAGTTATCAGAAGCTACTACTTTGGCTTTGGCCATGGTCCATTGTACGTTCGAAACAATTAAAGGGCCAGTTTTTGGCGGATCTAAGTGGATCATTGGTGATTAATATAGATGGGATATGTGGAGAAACTGTTTTTTGCCGGTACTGCTCTGTTTTGCAAACTTGTAAAGTTAATAAAACTGAGAGTCAAGAATAGGTTTAGATAGTCCAACTCTCAGGCGCAAGATGTTTGCAGCGGCCTAAAATAAGGGGCGGTTGGAACCCGATGCTAAAAAGGAGGTTGGAAGTAAGACTTTTAATATGCTTTACTAAAATTAGTACAAATACAATTTAGGAAACAAGTGTAAGTATAAAAGCAAGAATATATTTTTTTAATTCCTTCATTGAATGTTTAAATAAAAATCTTTCAATAAAAAACACATTTTGAAAATTTACGTGATTTTTTTTAATTGTTTGGCTTAAATTTTTTAAATTTTCTTTCAAATTTTCTGAATTCTTCTGTTTAAATTAAACCACCTCCAGCAGATGCTTTAATATTATTAAGACCTTTAATCCTTATCAGAGTCAATAACACAAACAAATTCTAATCGTTTCCCTGTTATTTTTTTTTTTTGGATAAAAAAAAGCTTAATCTTATATATAAAAGAGCAATTTTTTTTTTGTTAGTGACACCGCTTATAACTCAAGAACGGCTGGACCGATTTTAATGAAACTTGAAAAAAAGACATACCCGATATCTGGGAATGCGTTTTAGGCTTATTATTTTTTGGAAATTCCGACTGGGCGTGGCACCTCCCATACAAATTGAACAGTTTTTTTCACATATCTCAATACCCATTATAGCTGAAGTCTCCAAATTTGGCACAACTAAATTATTTAATGATGTGCATAATTGAGTTGTGTATGGGCGGAAACAAATAAATGGGCGTGGCACCTCCCATACAACGAAAATAGTTTTTTGTATATATTTCAACAACTGTAATAGCTGAAGTCTCCAAACTTCGTACGGATGTTTATAGTGCTAATATGCATAACTGAGCTTTTTATGGGCGGGAAAAAATAAATAGGCGTGGCACCTCCCATACAACGAAAATAGTTTTTTGTGTATATTTCAAAAACTGTAACAGCTGAAGTCTCCAAACGTCGTACGGTTGTTTATAGTGCTAATATGCATAATTGAGCTTTGTATGGGCGGGAAGAAATAAGTAGGCGGGGCACCTCCCATACAACGAAAATAGTTTTTTGTATATGTCTCCAAATTTTTTAAGGATATTTATAGTGCTAATACTCTAATTGTGCACTGTATGGCCGTGAAAAAAGAAATGGGCGTCGCATCTCCCATACAACGAAAATAGTTTTTTATATATCTCAATAACTGTAATAGTTGAACTCCCAGAACTTTGTAAAGATGTTTATAATGGTAATATGTATAATTCAGCTGTGTAAGGTTAAAGTCTCAGAAATTTGTGTAGGTGTTTACAATGTTGATGTTTACAATTAAGCTGAGTTTGGGCGTGAAGAAAATAATAGGTGTGGCACCTCCTTTATAAGAAAAAATCTCTTACATATATATGTCAATAAATGTAAAAGCTGAAATCTCCAAATTTAATATGGGTATTTATTATGCTAATATGAAAAACCAAGATGAGTATAGGCAGGAAGTGAACTATGGGTGTGGAACCTCTAATTGCATGGAAATATTTATATGTGTATCTCATTAACTGTGACAGCTAAGGTCTCCAAACTTTTTGGTGTGGCGCCTCCCGTACAATTAGATCTTTTTTTACATGTACTTCAATAATTCTTAAAGCTAGAGTCTCAAAATTGTCTATGGATGTTTTTGTTTGCTAATATACATAATTGTGGTGAGTATTCTTAAGAGAAAAGGGAATCATGGGCATGGCATCTTCCGTACAACAAAAATTTCTTTCTCAATAACTGTAAAAAAACTTCAAAAAGCGTGTTCATATTTTTCTTAAACCAGTTGAACGCAATTTCAATTATTAGTTTAAAAGTAACAGAAATAACCTAAAAAATTGCCAATAAAATGTTTATCCCTCTTAACCTCTTAGGATCAAAATTATCAAAATTTTATATTTATATTTTTTCGAGACCTGTCGAACGCAATTTAAAAATATAATTTGAGCCCCTTTTTATCTTTTTCAGTTCCGAAGGTACAAAATGGATATGAGCAGTTTCAAAATATAGGTTTTTTACCCTGTCTCGCCTCTAATGGTCTAATATTTCAAAAAAAGTACAAAAATGCTTTCATAACTTTGAAACCTGTCGAGCATAAATTAGATTATAATTTTATCTTTTTTAAGTTCAGAAGCTAAAAAATTAACCAATACATATTTCAAGTCTTTCCCTAAGCATTTAGGCTATGCAATGAATAATCTGTCTGTCAGTTAGTGAATCATTAACGCAATTTTGTAAACATTGTTTTGTAAGCACAACAAACATTTAAAAAAAAAACAAAAATTATTTACAAGTGGCGGATAGGGCTACAAAATAATGAAGCCATTATAAACTGAACTGTTTGTGAAATTTTTTTTGGTAATAGCTTCCCATCATGAAAGATGCGATTGGCTACAGCTTTTCTATTCACTCTTTATCAGTATTTTTCAGTAATTAACAAAGAAACATGTTTATAACGTTGTTGACATGCTATTAAGGAAAATATTGTGTGAATTGTGTGTGTTAAGGCAAAAAATTTGCTTGCTTTTTATATATATTGTTAGGCAAAACGTGTTCGGATATACTCGATGCTGGATGTATTCACTAAAATGGCAAAAAACGAGGCTTGCCGCATGCACACATTCTTATTTGGTTAGTGGAAAAAGTTCGACCAGACCAGATAGATGATATTATAAGTGCCGAGATCCCTGACCTCGAAACAGATCAAGGACTACATGATGTTGTAATTACAAATATAATTCATGGTCGACGGCAAGTGTTCCAAGCATTATCCATGAAAATTGACGGCGAAAACTATCACTGGCAATGGCGGTTATTTACTGTATCGGCGTTGATCGCCCAATGACAACGATCAAACTATTACAAAGAAAGTAAAAGGAAACGATTTTGTGATTGACAACGGTTAGACTGTGCCATATTCGCTACTTCTTTCCAAATCATTTAAGACACATTGCAATGTTGAATATTCTAATTCAGTGAAGTTGATCAAGTAAATCTGCAAATATGTCACGAAAGGCTGCGATATGGCTGTTTTTAGCATCCAAACCTCCAATGGCAACGATGGAATTAAGCGTTAGTAAGTTGGACGAAATGTGAATTGCAATCAGGCGGTTTGGCGTACATTAAGCAGTGCATCTCGAGAATGGCCAACGAGTATATTACACTGCGACAAATGTTGTTCAACGTGCTGAAATACCTCCAGTGACAACATTGACTGTTTTTCAAAGCGATCCGTTTGCACAAACTTTACTTTACTCGGAGATGCCACGGTATTACACTTGGAACGCTTCTTCAAAAAAATTTTAACGTAGAAAGAAAGGCACTATGGTTCCTGGGCATCTGGATGTACATTCAAGTGATGCTCTTGGTCGCATTTATACAGTTCATCTGAAGAATGATGAATGCTTTTATTTGCGGTTGTTGCTGGTGAATGTTCGTGGTCCAACATCATAGTCTGCCCAACATTTTGTGCTGCATGTCAAGAACTTAATTTGCTTGAAAACGATACTAATTGAGATACGACAATCGCTGAGGCATATACGAACATTATTTGCTATTTTCATTATTTGCTATTGACATGCTTCCCGTCAAGTCCAAGTGACCTGTGGAACAAATACAAGGACAATTTTTATCAATAAACTGTCAGCTAGAGAAATCCAAATCTTGAAGTCAATGCGAAGATGCATAACCTTATTTACCTTATTATGAGAACTTCAATTTTGGTCTGGTACTGACTGGACTAATATCAATTACATAGTTTTAAGATTTGAATACATATTGTTAGTTCGCATTAGCGAAGGTTCAATAATAATAATATGAAGAAAAAAAAGATGTATAACCGGGCCTTGCTCTTAATTGAAGACATGTGTGACCTTATTTGCGGCAGTTTGTTAGTCAGGTTAGGACTGCCAGCACCAGAACATGAAATGAATGAGCTTCTAAATCGAGAATTGAAGCGTGGACGTGAATACGATCGACATGAGTTGAACCAATTAGTTCAAACTAATGTTTCCCTCTTAAACCTCCAACAGAAGGAAGTATATGATATAATATTGAAGGCAATTGATGTCTCGGTGGAACTGGGAAGACATGTCATTTATTTTAGGCACTGTTCGTACGAGATCCAACATTGCTGTAGCGGTAGCTTAAGCTGGAATAGCGGCCAGATTGTAAGAAGGATGCCGCACAACTCTCTTAGCGTTAAAATTGCCATTAAACCTTCAAAATATAGAGCAACCAACATGTAACATTGCGGAAAAAATCCGCATTGTCAAAAGTTTTAGTAGCGTGTAAAATCATTATCTGGGACGAATGCATAATGGCACACAAACGCGCAATAGAAGCTCTTAAAAGAACACTAAGAGATCTGCGCAGTGACTCAACATGTTTTGGAGGTGTCATGATTTAACTGTCTGGTGATTTCCGCCAAACACTGCCAGTCATTCCAAGATCGACGGCTGCTGATCGAATAAGTGCTTGCGTAAATCCTCAATTCTGTGGCGTTTTGCAAAGATACTGCAGTTGACAGAAAACATGAGAGTTATATTGCTCAACGATTTATCAGCTCAAGATTTCTTCAACCAATTGTTGACTATTGGTAATGGCCGTATTCCTGTCGACGAATTAAACGGATTGATTTCATTTCCTCAAAATTTTTGTAATTTTGTAGAATCAAAAGAACAGCTCATCCAGAAAGTATTCCCCAACATAATTGCTAACGGGAAAAATTATGACTGGTTGAGTGAATGGGCAATTTTAGCAGCTAAAAATATAGATGTGAATGATATAAACTATATAGTTCAGGATCAAATCGTTGGTACTCTGCATTCTTTTAAATCTACTGATTTTGTAACAAATGAAGATGAAGCCACCAACTATCCAACTGAAGTTTTAAGCTCCTTTGATGTGCCTGGCTTACCACCGCACAATTTATAACTGAAGGTTGGCTCGGTAGTTATCGTCCTTCGAAATTTAAACCAACCAAAACTTTGCAATGGAACGCGCTTGGTAATAACAAAACTAATAGTCCATGTTATTCACGCAATTATACTTAGAGGAAAATTCAAAGGTGAAGAAGTTCTCATACCGATAATTCCGATGTTACCAACCGATATGCCTTTTGAGTTTAAGCGTATTCAACTTCCTATTCGTCTTGCATTCGCAATGACGATTAACAAATCATATTGACAATCTTTGAGTATTTGCGGTCTTAATTTAGAAAATACATGTTTTTCTCATAGCCAAATATACATACGTTGCATTTTCACGTGTGGGCAAACCATCTGCTTTATTTGAAGTTGCGCCTGATAAAAAAAAAATTTCACAAGGTACTGCAATGAAACGCCATATTTTTTAAATCTTCTTGAATTTTTGTTTTCTTTATAACTATTCGACTAAACAAACTTTGTACTCTTTTAAAAAAATCCATATATTCAATAACTGTTAGGTGGTACGAAGTTCACCGGGTCAGCTAGTTTAAAATAATTTAATTTTGTGTGTTTCGCTTAGCATTTCTTACAACTTAAGTATAAGTATTAATTGTTCAATAAAGTTATACACATGTGCATATATGTATGGCTGTATGTCTGTATCTGTGTATGTATATATAAATAAAAACATGAATAAAAAGAGAGATAAATACTAAATTTTCATGTAGTAAATTGGAAAAAAAATGCTTCTAATGCAAACAAAATTCAAACAACAACAGCACAGTAGTAAGCGAAATATTTATTTAAATAAAACGCTCAACAACTTTTTTCAGAAGCCATAAATTTAAAGGGCTTTACATGTTTGATTCAGCATGCACTAAACACTGAGTGAAGGTGTGAAGACAAAGTCAAACTACGAGGCATCTAATAGTAAAAATAAACATTGAAATTGAATTAGACACACAAAGAAATTTTATAAAACAAGAAAAAAAAAGAAATAATGTAGACTATTTTAAAATATAATCGACATAAAATAGTATTTGCTGTTTTTTCAATTCAATATTGCTTAGACCTCAGGCGGTTGGAAAGCAGCGATGCCAACTTAGTGCTTTTAGCACTATTTTTGGTGCTTTTGGATGCCTCAAAACGCCTAATTTTTAGTTTTAGAGCCAAACTGAAAAAAACAATAAGCTGGTGCTTCCTTGATTTTTCAATAGTGCCTTTAGTGTTTTTTACAAGTTTTAAAATTTATCAGCATTTATTGTAAGTAGTTAATTTTTTTGCAAGTCTCACGAATGGTTTTTCCCCCTAGAATCTCTTTATATATCTCACAGTATATTGGCATGTTGGTATTTTAATTAAAAAGTGTATTGACCGATCGATTAGCAATTTACTTTAACATCTTTCAGTCAAACTTTATAAACCGAATAAGCTTGAAGTCTTTTTCGAAGCGGCTGCATGGCCAGTTTTGAACTAATATTTTTCTTAAGTGCACATATGTTTTATAATAATAAAAAAATTCGTATTGTTTAACTAAAACTAAAAATTTAATTAGTTTTTACACCAAATCATCAGTAGACTTTAAATAAACTCTTAAAAACCCGCATAAATATTTTCTGCGTTTATATAACAACTTCAATAAACTTACTGAGAATTATTATAAACAACCCCAAGCAAAATTTGAACAAGCCATTTTTCGTTACTCAACTGTTTTGATTTTCTTTTTCCCTTATACGTCTGAATAACCATTGGTTCTCACTAAACGAATTATAATAGCTACTGAAAACAAAACCTTTTTGTATTGCAACAATTTCTAAATATTGGGAAATTGAAATCAAATCCAGAATAATATTTGGAAATTGTTGTAAAATTGAAATTTTTAATTTTCGCTTAATAAAGGAGTTGTGGAGGACGCATGGCGTATAATAGTTTAAAACAAGGAGTTTTATCCCAAAAAAACACATAAGCAACCAGTCGGATAGACGGACAGATGGGCATGCTTTAATCGACTCAGAAAGTAATTCTCAAACTGCCGGTAATACAACAAGTGGGTCTAAGGATATTTCTTAAGGGCGATATAAACATCTGTACAAATACATGGAGTTCCTTCCACTATTGTAGTGTGTGTATAATAAGTTTAGTGCTTTTTTACGCTTTTCTTAATGAAAAATTACGTTTTTTGGTGCTTATTTTTGTGTATGATGTGCTGTTTGCTTTTAAAAAGTTGGCATTACTGTTGGAAAGGAACAGACAGCGGTGTTAAAGCAAACACTTAGAGCGAAATTTTGGAAAATATTTTGTATAAAAATAAATAATTTAAAAAACTAAAAATATTGTAGCCAACAAAATAAAATTTGTTCAAAATTTGTAATAATTCTTTGAATATATGTACACAGAGTATGCAGACAGTACCGTGCAATTTAAAAGAAATTTATGTAAATTATTTTTTTTTTACTTTAAACAAAATTCAGATATGCTAAAAAAAGTATAATTAAGGTGTTTCTATTTATTTCCCCTTCTCTGTTAATGTATTAAGCACGTTTATTTAAATGCAAAAATTAATTTATTTTATTTAAAATAAATCGAACTTCTATGTTGAATGAAATAGTGGCTATAAGCCGCTAACAAATGTACAAGTGCTTAGGTATTAATTTTTTATTGTCGTTGTAGTTGTTTTTTTCTAAATGTGCAGCAAATTAGGTCAAAGTAGTTTACATGAGATGTGGGTTTTTCAAAAAAAACCCTGCATTTAACGCAAACAGAACTTTTGTTAAACATTTTTTCACGTTTTAAAAATAAAAACTGGGAAATCGTAAGAGTCTGGTTGAATGGTTTACCTTTATAGAAGGTACATACATACACATTTAATTATAAAAATAATTTTATTGTGCCTTATCTTAACGCAAAAACTTCTTGTTAAAAACAATTGTTTATAAATTTTTATAAATTTCTGGAAAAGTTTTTTTCTTTCATCTCATGCATCTAAAAGTTGTGATGACCGCTTATTTAACACAAAAACTGGTTACCAAATCAACAAAATATCATTAAAAAGAAAGAGCAACAAAAACAATACAAAAAAGGTAGGAAAAGAAAGCATGAAAAACAGTCAACAGAGAAATTGTAACACGCGCACTAAAAAGTTAAACGAGGCATGCCACTGAATGGAGTGAGTGCAGCAGTGGCAGTTATTGCAAGAAACAGGAAACTACAGTTACCGTTAAAAATAAAAAAAGAAGTGAAAGGGGAAAACATAAAACAAAACACGTTAAAAAATAATGTATAAAATGGTCATTAAAATAATAAAAAAAAATAAATTCCAAGACCTGTTTTTCCCTAAGAAAGCTCCATTAAACATAAGACATGAAAAAACTCAAGGTTTTTCTGTTTTTTTTTATATTTTTTTTGCAATATTTCTGCCTTTAATATATAACCTTTAGAACTTATTCTACTTCTGTTTAAGTTAAACAAAAAATTTATGCCCACATTTACAAAAACTGCTACAAAAGATTGCATTTAGATCGTAAAGATGAGGCAGCTACAGCAGCTAAAGTATTTCCTGCTCTAAAAAACTATATACATTTGCCTTGTTTGTATTTTATATGCAACCATCGTTATGTTGGAAGAAAAAATTTACAGAATGTCTTTTAAAAATCGCCTTAACATCTGCTCATAAGCTCAAGCAACTTGTGGCAAGTCACGTACAAGACAAATTTTTTTGTATTTTTAAAAGCAAAATGCAAGAAGAAAACTTGAGATAAAAATATGTATATGAATGTTTAATTTAGTTTTATTAAAATAAAAAAAAATAGGAAATCATAAGTTTTTTTTTAAAAAAAAAATAATTTGTTTTTAAATAAAAGTGGCCATGCGTTCGGCTGGCTTTTCTCATAATTTAAAACGTTACCTACAGAGCTGTATAAGACCGAAGGAGAAGACCTGATAAGGTGCATGTATCAGCATGTCTGCACGACATGGAGCACATGAAAGCACAACCGAAAACTCAGAATACTTTATCTGATTCATAATAAGGTTAAAACCCGTTTGCTGAAGCTAATTTGGAATAAATTTCCATCATTGACATATTGTGCAAAAAATTAAAGTCTGAACTTGAGAAACTGGTACAGTACGGGGTCAGGCCAAACAAAAGGCTAAAACTTTATATTCCGACAAATCTCGAAGAATATCCATGAAAAGCATCATCTCTTCATCAGGCTCGTTCCACACGCCGATTAAAAAAATTTTTTTTAACATTTTTTTCAATAACAAAAATAGCGGAGAATATATGCTGGTGGCTTTTCTGGATACGAAGAAGAAGCAACGTAAAGATAAAGGCGATAGATGATGCTCATAGGAACCTAGGACTCAAAGAGATCTTAGTCAGACAGAAAACATTAAACCTTGAGAGCAACATCAGTAACTCTAGGAGAGAAGGGGTCCTAAAAACCGAGGAGGCTCTCTTCACACTATTGGTGCTCGTAATGGCCAACGGAATATTGAGCAAGAGCTTTTAAAAGCGGACACACCTTGCAATGGAGTTGAAGCTGGCATGTGGGCCGGGGATTTCATACAAAGGCGGCAAGTAAAATTTACATATTATAAGTAAGACCAATTCTAAAATATGGGTGCACTGGGTCGTGGGTGGCCCTAGAAAAGGGCTGTTAAAAGGAGCTTCTTACTTACGTTCTAGGATGTGCTTAACTTGGTGTTCTTGTATATTCCACACGATGCGCAACGAATACTGGGTGATGGGAATGGCAAAAAAAACCTCGGTCGGACTAGGGGAGTTGGGATAAGGAAAATTTCCTAATACTAGCCACGTTAGAATATTATGGGAAAATTGTTTTAACGTCCTTGGTAACAGATGTCTTCGGTAAGAGAGGTCAGTTTGATAAGGGTGCCACCGATAACAATTCTTGAGAGAGCTTTTAGGTTGAGGTCCGAGTTTGTGTGAGCACTACACGGTACAATTTGACGGATCTAAGTGAATATGGGCAACGAAGCCAGGAACTTTGTCTTAGGACGGAGCATTAGGCTCTTTTATAGACGGTATCAAGTGACTAGTGCGTTTTAGGCGAAGATATGACAATTCTTATAGTGGAACATGTTCCAAGGGTGAGGTCACTATTTATGTCGACCATCAGAGAGTCTTTAAGGCCACAGAGGCACGATACGTCAAATCTACATTGATAAAAAAGTATAAAGATACCTTTGGTAAAATTATAGACTCATTAAACATCAGACTTTGTCGGGTTCTGGGACACTGCCATATAGCTGGCAATTAAATTGGCTACGAGCTCGGCCCTTACTTTAACATAAAAGGGGAAAACACCGACGGGTCAATTTTATGGGAAAATGCGACAATTTCTCAGTAAGGAAACAGGATTGTCTGTAGGACAATTTGGCCGGAGCTTGGCTCAGTAGGCACTCGGTTCCTTACAGACTTGCGAAAATAGGGTGAAAGAACCACGCATGGGGTTTTAGCTGGATTCTGTCAAGTTAGGGCGACAAAGAGTAGATGGGTTTGCGGCACTCCGAATATTTGTCGGCTCTGTGGGGATAGGATGGAACTAAAGATGAAAGAGCATGTTATATATCACTGTCGGAAACTGCAGAACAAGTACTTAAATGAAAGATTTCACGAAGAACAATGTGGCTTTTTCAAGTGTAAACTGAAAAACATCATAAGGTTCATCATGGAAATCAGGTGGCTAGGGAAAAAAAGAGAGAGCGGATTCACGTAGGTACTTTATTTGATTTTTCCTCTTTCCTTCTTTATTTTTTGCTCGTCTTACTTCTCTTTCTCCTTCCTTTGATGTCTTATTTTTCTAACTTTTTTCTTTGAAGGGACGCACAATAAACCCACATAGTCTGCAATTGCTGATGTATGGGATGGACCCTAGTTCACCAACCTATGTAACCTAACCTATATTTGCGGTAAAAGTCCGACAGAAACTTGGTCGAACGCCAAAGCTTAAGTGGAAACAGGAAGTATCCTTCCGAACCATTTAACACTTCAAGAGGTCTTCGACAGGAAAGCACCTTATGTTGCAAATTCTTCAATGTACCGCTGGAGAAAATATTATAAAAAGGCAAGTTACCACGACGGAGAGATGATATAGTAAAGGCTGGTAATTGTAGCTACAAGGTAGTAGAGGAATTTTTGCACTTTTGCTCCGCCATTTACAGATATACTGGTGCTAGCATCGAAGTAGGGCGAAGGATAATTCTGGCAAATAGATGATTATTTGGGCTAATTTTAGGACGAGATATACATCCCAACTATGAATAAAAATTCTCTGGAAGTTTCTTCCTTATTTCCGGTTCCACTTTTTAAAATAAATTCTTTACAAGAACATTGGTGAAAGTAAGAAAGCTGACAGCGAAAATTAGAAATTCCATTATTCCGCAACACTATTCTCAAGCTTTTAGGAACAAGGCAGTTTTATTTTCGGAAAAATTAAATTCCCGGAAACTTATTTCGCCGGAAACAAAATCCTCTCTCGAAAAACTTAAAAGCTCAACACCATTATTCTATCCATGCTTCCTTATGGTGATGAAACATGGCTACGTCTGAAATATAACGGAGCAGTTTTGGATGTTTTTCGAAGGAAATCTCATTAGCAAAATCTGTGGCTCGATCTGTGCTAAGAGAAAGCTATTTCCCGGCATGAATGTAATTAGACGCCCAAAACAACAGCGATGATGCCGGCTGGGTCATGTTGGTCGCATGTTTAGACAAAGAAGCATTAGATGATAACGCGGACAGGAAATTCCAAGGCTCCGGTGGAAGGTTAAATGAAAAAAGTTATTTAAATACAAAACCTTATTTGTTAGTTCGCTTTCGTTTCAATTTATATATGTAAGATACTCACATTGAAGATAACTACTAACGACATTGAACTCACATCCACCAGACAGCCTTTGTATGTGTTTTATCCTTAGTCTTAATTGGGAAATTGAATTTTATACAGCTAGTCCTATTTGTCCGTGTTTGACTTCACTTCCCATAGTACCTTGGATTATATCTTTAACCCTTTGATTAACATATTACAGTGTTTTGCTTAACAAATATTTTTAAAGTTCTGCCTCTAACTCAAACATTTTAATTCAAACGTTTTTTCTTGTTTTGTAAAAAACTAACAAACTTTATCTTTGCTATGATTAAATTTTTTACAATTTCCTAATAAACAATGGTAAACATTGTTTAACATAAAAACTAAATAAAAAAAAAACATTTTTAACTGAACAAGCCCTCATTTATGTGGATAATGTTTCTGACAAGATAAAAAACGATTCAACTTAGTTTTATGCTGCCAAACATGTGTTAAGGCGGTTACTTTAAAGACATTTGAATGCAGTTCTTCGATGTGTGCTTTGAATAAGTTTAACGAAGAAAATTAATGAAGCAAACACCCTGTATTTTTTTAAACCAACATGGAAGGAAAAAAACCGCACCTAATTGTGGTTACACAAATAAAAATATGTTAAAAGATAAGGGCAGCATTTTTATATTTGAAAAAGAAACAAAAATAACTTGAAATGTGGTCAATAGAATTACACACGCTTTCATAGAAAACTTTATTAAAAAGATAATTAATATTATGTTTTAAAATTATCTCATAATTTTTTAATGAAATTTATATTTTAATATCTTTAAATCTCCTTAATTCATTATAAAGAGTTGAAAGAACTCATTTGTTGGCCAAGTAAGCATTTGTTTTGTATCAATTTGATTTTTATTTTTAGTTTTATTTATTGCATTATTAATTTTTTCGTATTGTTTCTGTTTTGTATTTGATTATTTAATTTGGCCAAATGATTTTTTTATATGAATGTGTATTTGGACAATTACTTGTTTGCTGCCAAGAACAAAAATGTGGGCGCATGCAAACACAATGTGTGGGTAAATGCGATTTTACTATTTATATCAATGTGAGAGAAAACGGGTGGTAATTCAAATAAATTGAAACCGATAGAACTTTTAAGCTTTCGGTTAAAATGAACTGAAACTTTGCATATTTAAAGAGAAGAAGTTAGGGTTTCAAAATATTAATGTTCCAAAAAGAAAAATATTTTTATTTTATTCTAATTAAAGTGAGCCTTAGACGACTGTCAATTACTTTGAAAGGGTAGAATCTTTAGATTATTATATCTTTGCTTAATCGTTTTAAGTTCTTCAATGAGATAAGTTCAATATTAAGTATTTCAGAAGATTTCGTTCTTGTTCGGACAAATGAGAGTTAAAAGAAAATTGCTCTCTAAATTTGCCAATGTTACCCAAATTATCTGGAACACCAAAACCAAATTTTTGAACGATTTAAAAGACCAATCCTGCTTACTTTTAAAAAATAATAATATTTTTGTGATTTTATACGCTTAAAATGCATAATATTTTACAAATACAACATTAAAAGCAATAGCTGAAAAAAGTAAATTAAAATCTGTTTAAGCTAATATTTATAACAAAAAAAGCAACAAATTTTTATCAATTAATGTTAATTTTTACGTTAAAATATTTTTTGTAAAATTATTAAAATCAAACTTAATCGCTTTTGAAAATGTCCAACTAGTTTAAAAGTAAACAAAAATCAGCTGCTTTTTAGGTTTTTGTCCAAACTTACTCAAAGAAAAAGTTCGAATAAATTTGTACTGGAAATGAGAAATAATTACTCTCTTATACGCTCTCTGTTTTGCACGAAAATTGTTAACTAGAACGCTTTTGGGTAAGTTTGGTTAACTTTGTTTAAATTCGGACTATTTCTTTAATCTTCTGAAACACAACTTCTGATAGTTAATGGTGAACGCAACCGTTAGGTTTAACAATTTTTTTTTGTTTAATAACAAAAAGGTTTAAATAGTTTTGTCTTTTTAACAACACTGCTTTACGTTTTTAATCATCTTTTACCATTCTGTCAACCTTTCGGGATGTAGCGTGCAACACTGGTTTGGCTTGCCTTTTATAGTATTAATAAATATATTTCAAATGTAGTTGTACTTAAACAAGGTTATCTGCCTGACCAAAATTAAATGTTAATCTTAATAAGATTGCATCAAATATGGACATTAATAATTTTAATCCAGCACACAAATCTTATAAATACCACACGTCAATCAAATTTGCAGGAGACTTAGGGTACAATTAAATCAAAAAATATTTTTATATCCCTTTTATAGTGATAGTGATAGTAATGTAATAGATTGTTTTTAAAATTTACAATGTTTATTTCCGAATTTAGATAGATAAAAATCCTAAAAAAAAGGGACGTTAATTTAGTTATGTCTGTCTGTCCGCATGCCCGTGTGTTAAAACGCTCAGAAACCTTCCCTGACCGATCTCGGTTTCAAATCAAAAATGCTGGTTAGCTAGGGAGCGATACATAAGAAAACCTGAGATAATGCATTATTTTGGGTCAAAGTTCAAGCATATATCCCTATAAAACCCAGTAACTGTGACCCTTGCCTGAAAAACTTTGGACAGACACCTTGAAGACAGCAGGCTAACTTGGAAGAATTTTTTTGGATAAGAACAAGGGGAGTGGTACCTTCCCTCCAATTATACAAGTTTTATGAAATTAAACAATACGCTTTATAACGGAAATTTTAACAGATATTAACCTTAAACCTGCTACAAAGTTATTGAAACATGAACAACCAAATATGATCAAACAAATTGGTAGGAGCAGGAGAAGAAGTGTCCACATGCAAAAGGATAATTTTGTACTATTTTTAATACGATTAAAATGGTAGCTGCATACAAACGGATAACTTTATGAAACTTTGAATGCGATATACCTCAAAGACTATTAAAGCTACGTCTTAAGGCCTGCTACGAAGTAATTCCAGTTATATGACTAGGTTTTGAAAAAATCTTATTTTAAAAGGAGCAGGGGAAATGGTAGCCTCCTAATTAACAGATAATTTTATCAAACATTTAATTCACTACGATCGATTTTAAGCTAGCCGCGGAGTAATTTTAGTATGATTTTTAATCTTAGAAAAAAAATACAGGGTGTCCGCCGGCAGGGTATACTACTTGGTTTTGCCGCCATTTTGGTAAACAGTTCATATTTGGCAGTCGTGAAGTAGAGACGTGGAAAATTTATTCCGGAAAAATGTTCGGTCAAACAACGTGTTCTAATCGGTAAAACATGACAAACCCCGATTTTACTGAAAAAATCATAATGAGTGACGAGGCACATTTTCATTTGAATGGATATCTGAATTAACAGAATAGTCGGCTCTGGGCAATGGAAAACCCTCAGATTATTCATCCCTTCACCTTTGCATCCATTAAAAGTGACAGTCTGGTGTGTAATTTAGTCAGGAGAAGTTATTTGACCATACTTTTTTGAAACTGAAAACGCTGTAACGGTAACTTAATGGAGAGCGATATCATGATAAAATAAAAACCTTTTAATGCCGCAAATACATGCTTTGGGCTGAGTTATAATATGGTATCAACAAGACGGTGCCACCTCGCATACAGCCAGCATTTCAATGGAATTACAGCGAGATCTCTTTCCACAACCAATTATTTCAAGAAATGGTGATGTTGATTGGCCTCCAAGGTCGCCTGATTTGACTGCTTCCAACTTCTTTTTGTGGGGATATATGAAAAGCAAGGCTAATGCAAACAAACCAGAAACGCTGGAGCAACTCAAAGAAAATATTCGTGTTGAAATCAATGAAATACCGCGTGAAATGTGTGAGAATGTAATGAAAATGTGCTCACAAGGGCTCGCATTTGTAAGGCTAACAGAGGGGGACGTTTGTCTGATATTTTTTCTCATACATTTATCAATATAAGATCCGTTCTCTTTCATTTTATCAAAAATTATAAACAAAGTATACCTTGCCGGTGGGCACCTTGTAGTTGGATAGGAGCAAGAGATAAGTTAGCTTCCATACAAACGGGTAAGGAATTTTGCCTTTTTATGCATTTTTTTCGCATATTCTATTAAGCTATCGACTTCCAACCTGCCGTAAGGATGGAATATCTCTTCATTTTGAAAAAAATGCGTTGGATAAAAGCTTGGGAATTAGTATCCCTTATACAGACCAAATAAATGTATTTTTCAAAGCACTTTATTTCGGAAACTATAACAGCTATGGGCCTCAAGCTTGCCACAAAGTAATTTAATTTTTAAATTTTTAACAAAATCTTATTTATATCGGTACACTGTAAATACAAAAGGACCAATGTGCAGGGTATCAAATATTTGGCACTGTTGACTATAGCGCTCTTTCTTGTTCTTATCTAAATTTAGAAAAAACGATTTATAATCGTAAGAGATTTATTACCAAAATTTATTAAAAAACTATTTATTTTAACCAGGGACTGCATATAATAATTATAGTCAAATTTTCAATCATGTAAAAGAAAACTTAGGAAAGTAAGAAAAAAATAAAATTTATTTTTAGGTTTTTTTTTTTTAAAGAAGAAATTGTTATATTTTTAAATAATATAATTATTGTTATCAAAGTGGATTTCTATACAAATTTTAAAAGATTATTCATTAAAAAAAAATAATATATAAAAACCAATATAACAAATATAACAATTAATTGAAATAACCCTTTGATGATGCAACACAACGGAGTGGCGAAATATTGAAAAAATTGCACAAAAAAATAAATATAAAAACAGACCTAAAGCTTAAGAAAATAGACTTATTTATAAAAAAAAATATTAAAAAAGATTTTAAAAAATAATTATATGTATTTTAAAAAATTTAATAAAAATTAAAAAAAAATTTTTTTGGGATTTCTTTTTTAGGCATAGTTATAACTTACGGTGCCCAATTTTGATAAAATAATTAATAACATTTTTCTAAAAAAATTTTGTATCCAATAAAATTTAACATACATATTAGATACTTCCGGTAACATGTTCCCCGGTGTTATAAAAACGCTTAATTTACATAAATCTATTAAAAAAAGTCGCACTGTTCCATCTGGTCTTAACTAATGCAAATTGACATGTGTCATATTGATGAAAAATCAATATAACTTAACTTTAATATTTGTTTTAAATATTTTGAATATTGTTTTGCTACTCAAGGTGTTACATCTCAAATTTTCTATTGTACAAATACCTGGGTGGGTATTTATAAAAGAACAACAACAAATTTATTTTAAGGTTGATGCATGTAGGCATGCATGCATGACTGCATTCATTAGATTGCTTTAAAATACAATCAATAAAGTTTGTTGTTTGGTTGGCTGTTGTAGTTTTAGTTTATAAAAATAGAAAAAAAAATATTCAAAAAACAAAAATATAAATAAATAACCGGTTTAATTTGATACCGAAAAGATTTACGTGAGATGAAAAAACTTACTCACGCATGGAAACACATACATACATAAACACACAAATAGAGGCATTCAAATACACAGCTTATAAAATTAAAAAAATAAATAAAACTGTTAAATATAAACAATCGTACAAATATGAAAGTTTAACAATTTGAAATTGTAGTCCAAACGTGCAAGAATTTAATCTAATAAAAAAAAGGGAAAATTTAACTTTGAGTACTTTTAACAGAATAACTTTAATAAAAAGTAAGTAAAAGTTTTAACTTAATTCTTTTAACGGATCAAAAATTTACACAAACACACAAACGATTAGTTTAATCGGTTTGAGAAGAAGATTTAGAAATATTTTTTTAAGAATTTTAAAATACGCCTTAATAGCTTTTTAAGCCAAAGTTAGACAACAACCTACTCAAATTGTCTTTTGATTCTTTAGAATCTGTAGGATTTTTAAAACATTTTCTACTTTAAATTCTTTTAGTTTATTTAAAATTGCGTTTATTTAATTTATTGGTGGCATTTATGTTAAATTTATTATGTTGGTATTTGAGGATTTATGCATGTTTTGTAAACAATTCACGCCAACTCCAAAATAAATAACTACGCCTTTTTCCAATGACAAAATAAACAAGTAACAGCGCTATATTCGGCTGTGCTGAATTTTTTATATAACCTTTACAACGTGTAGTGGTTTTACACTAATTTTTAAAAATTTTGTATGGCAACCCCCTTAGGGGTTTGTTGGGAAGGGAAGACTTATGGGGGTCGGTCGCACACCTTATATCTCTAAGGCCGACTCTGGGGAAGTTATGGGCGTTTTTACATAATTTTTTTTTAATTTTGTATGGCAGGGGCAATTGTAGGGGCTTTTATGTCAAAATTTTAAGAAAAATAAACAGAGATATTCGTGGTAGTTGGCTTATTTATATCTCCGTCAGTTATCGGACGATTTTGCTGAATTTCAATAGCAAAATTTTCGCAAGTATTCCTTGACAATTTTTGATACTACAAGCAGGTCCGAGAAACTTAAAGGGGCTTTAGAAATTTGATTTCAACATATTAACGGACAGACGGGCATCGCTAAATCAACTTTCCTATATACGGGGTGTCCGCCGTCAAGGTACACTACTTTTTTGCGGCCATTTTAGAAAAATATTAGTTTTGATAGTTCATATTTGGCAGACGTGAAGTAGAGACGTGGAAAATTTATTATGGAAAAAAATCGCTAAGCCAGCGTGTTTTAATCGTTTGAACATTTTATCAAAATAATTCTTCGATCACTTTGACGGCGAGAAAGCTACGTGAAGTTTTTGGGAGAAACAACGAACCAACAAGACGCACTATTTATCGTGTAGTGAATGATTTCGAAGAAAGAGAGAGAATGCAGCTAATAGGCCCAAGCATGGATCACAACGTACTGCCAGATCGGATGAAAACATTACTGCTGCTCAAAAAAGTATTAAAAACAATCCATCAACCTCAATTCGACGCCATGCTCAGGAGCTTTGTCTTCAAAAAACAACTTTGGTCACAATTTTGCACAAGGATTTACATTTGTTTCTATTTAGGATTCAGTTGACACAAGAGCTTCGTCCAGAAGACCATTTACCCCGCCGTACATATGCAAAATGTTAGAGCTCGCCCATGACAATCCCGATCTTCATGAAAAATCATTTTTCATTTGAATGGATAGGTGAATAAAACGAATAGTCGGTGCTGGGCAATGGAAAACCTCCAGACTATTGATCAGTCACCTTTGGATCCATTAAAAGTGACAGTCTGGTGTGCAATTTGATCATGAGAAATCATTGAACCTTACTTTTTTGAAACTGAAAACGGCGTAACGGTAACTGTAAATAGAGAGCGATATCGTAATATGATTGAAAACTTTTAAATGCCACAACTGCATGCTTTGGGCTTGGTTAACATGTGGTATAAACAAGACTGTGTCACATCTTATACAGCCAAGATTACAATGGAATTACTTCGAGACTTCTTTCCACAAAAAGTTATTTCAAGATGGTGATTATCGGACTTCTTTTTGTGGGGACATCTGAAAAGCAAGGTTTATGCAAAGAAACCAGAAACGCTGAAGCAATTCAAATAAAATATTCGTGATAAAAATTACAAACAAAGTAGTATACCTTGCCGGCGGACACCCTGTACAAGGATCCACAAAATATATACCTAATGGGGTCGCAAATGGATACTAAAGAAATTACAAACGGAATGACAAACTAATATACCCTTATCACTAATGTGAAGGGTTTAAAACAGACAACAAAATATTATAAAATAAGTTGGTATTTGGTAGTGCAGAGTGGAAATGTAAAGTTATTTTAATTTTAAAGTTGGTTGCCCTAGCTAAATAAATTGTGAGCTTAAGGCAGTAAAACCCAAAATTAGACCACCAAAATAGAGCTCTAATAAGGTGCCCTGGTTGAAAAACACAAGTAAACATTCATTAGACTGTCCGAATTTTCTGAAAGTTTTATTTTTTATTATCTAAATTCATAATTGTTTAACGGATTTTAAAATATCGTTAGTTAATGGGCAATATGCATCGATTTTGATTTTTTTTGTTATATCTCGGCCCTTATTTAACTTATCTTGCTGATTTTAAATAGCGATCCTCTAAGGGATTTCAAATAATTTGACACCAAAACGCTGTTTAAGAAAATTTAAACGTAAGTCGGTACGGGAAGGTGTCTTAAACCATCACGGCGTAAAATGCACACTTTATGGAGTTGCAAATGAATATTGTAGAAATTGCGAATGGAATGACCAACTGATATACTTACATCCTTGTCACTACGTGAAGTGTTTTCAATGAAAATTATTTGATTGAAGGGAAAATACTTTGATTACTACTATCATATCGCAAACATGTTATTTTCCGCATTAGAATTAATTAATTCCTCAGTTATTTATTTTACTTAAAATATTTCTTTAAGTAAGTATTACAAATAGATAAAACAGTTACGAGATACATATTTAAAAGTCTAGTGATTGTAAACTTATTACATAATTAGGGTGTATAATTAAAAAATTTGGAATCACTGTTATGAGGCGTTTATTTAAATATTAGTGGGTGTTTTAAAGTTGTTTTTCTTGTAAGTTTAATTGGTTTAAAAACATAAACTGATATTTTAAATAAACTAAAAAACTAATAAATCTTAAGCCTACGAAATCTGTTTATATTAATTGATAAATATTTTACAAAAGAAAATTTTAAATAAAACCATATTTTTGTTTTTGTTTTTTTATATTTTTTCAAGACTCATTTTAAAATCATGTTGTATTTTTTTTTTGTATTTTATAATGTTGGTGTCCTACAAAATAACAGACAAATGTATTGGCTGGGTTTGTTTTAAGATGTTGTCTTCTTTCATTTAGACCCTAAATAAAGCTAAAAAGAGGAAGATGTTAATAAAACCTAAAGATATAAAATTGATAAAGTGTTTTTTTTAGTTTGTGGGCAACTTCCGTTTGCCAAAAGTCATAGTCAAACAGAAATTACTTAGAAACATGTTTTTTGTTTTTTTTTTGCTTTTTCGTAACTAAACTTTTGTTTATTATTTGTCTCACTTATTATCAATTTTATACGGTACACACGTGTTATATAAGCCAGTGCTAGAAATCACCCCATACGTTAACTGTTTTATAAACTTTTTTTACTCCCACAGACACTTTATACAAAATCAAGAGTTGATTTTGCTTTAAGACATTATTAACAAGTCCACCTTCTTATAATAAAGCATTCATTATCTAAAAGCCGTCTTTAGATGTGATGAATTTTGAATCAAAAAAAATTATTTAATTCCACTTAAAATTCACAGCATGTTCTTAGCGCTTTTGAAGTTGAAAGAATAATTAAAATGATAATCGCAAAAGTATTGTAATTAAAGAATATTTATAAATTAGTTTTGAACAACAAGAACCAAAACAAGAACTTTTAATCTTGTTGTTTTACATGTGCGCTTGAAGAACAGTGGGTTGTTAAAAAGCGAAATACATACTTAAAGACTTAATTGATACACAATTAAAGCAAAATAAAATTGATATAAAAGTGTTACCATGAGAAGGCCGTTAAAATTAAAACGACACTTAAATTTAAAAGTCAATCTCGACCTTTTTATGAAAAAATAATCAGATCAAATTTGTATTCAGTACTATACTTGAAGGCATAAAGTAAGAAAAATTTTTTTTAAAAATCAGGGGGCAAATTACGGCATTCGATTCGAATCGATATTAAACAATTCTTATTGGAATTTCTATACTAAAAGCATTGACAACTTAAACGATCGAGTAAAATTTCGACTCGAATCGAATGCCGTAATTTGCCCCAAGGTAATACCCGAGTCAGTTATGGCCCAAATGCTTATTCCGGGAAGGCATTTTTAAGGGGGCTATGTCAAAAAATATACCAAGCATCCTCCTACAAATACAAGGCTTCGTCAATGCTTTTAATATAGGAATTTAATAAGAATTTTTAAATCTCGATTCGAATCAAATGCCGTAATTTGCCTTCTGTACTTTGATAACAAGAATACATGAACGCTTAGCCGGACAGACGGACGGAAGTAATTCTGAGTCAAACAAAAAGTGATTATGAGTCGATTGGTTTACTTTAAAGTGGGTCTCAGACTGTTATTTTGGGGTGTTACGAACATCTGCACAAACACATTCTACCCCTACCACGCATGTGTTGTCAGTATATAAAAAACCCAAATACAAAGTGGGCTAAAAAATATCACCCTATTGAAGAAGCGCTTATTTTTGCTGGCGGGCAATGTTAAATCTGTTTTAACATTTGTGAACTAGATAGATATAAAATACAAGTGAAAAAGAGATATACTCCTCAAGAGCGCGGAATTATCGTGTCTATTTTTTTGCGTAAGAATTCATCTGTGGTGCTGGCGCAGCTTGAAGTCCGTCGCCAATCTCCCGGTCGTCCGGCACCGACTACGGAAACACTGCGCCGTTTGGTCAAGAGTGGCCGGCCCCGGAGCGCTCCTTCTGCCAAGAATATTGCCACTGTTGGCAAGGATGTCGAGCTGTCGGCAGAAACATCGACCAGACGGCGTGCCTCGCAATTAGCCATCAGCCGGTCGTCCCTAAGGGAAATTTTGGCCAAAGACCTGCGTTCAGTTCGTGTATCAGCCGCTGCTTGTCGACCGCCAAACGCATCGCAAACAATGTCGGATGACTTCTTTTGGCCCACCTTGTATAAAGTTTTGTAAATATTTACAACCTTTCAGCCCATTGTGTTTAATAGCATGTTTGTGTAGAGCTTCAAATAAAAACTGTGGGAAGTTGCCACTATTAAAAATGCTTTAAATACGTGCAGACAGGTGGTTAAAAATATTACGATGTGCATTAAATTTTAATGAACTTTAAAACAACATAAATATTTTCTTCAAAAAAAAGTCAAATTAACAACAGGTTAGTAAGAAAAACCTTCAAATAAAAAATATTTGAGAAAAAAGTATCAAATAATTAAAAAAAAAACTACCATCTTTAATTTACAAATCTGTGTTTCAAAATATTATGATACTTTCTTCTTCTTCCTTCTATTCTGTTGGTAATACAATTATTTATGCCATTTTTATAATGTTCAGTTAACGACTAATAAAATTTAATGAAGTGTAAGACAAAAATTGATAATGTCACAATTACCATCTACCACCCAGCTCCTTTTCAACAAAGCTAACATGTCCTTTGAAATTCTTGCAACTTTCAGTCAACACTTCCTTTTTAACTGGATGTGTGTCAATTATTAAGATATTTTTAAGGCATATTGAACCTTGAGTGTTTATTAAGGGAAAAATTAGCGCAAAGAAAAAAGATTGCTAAATTCATTTATTTAGTTATAAATGAAATTTATATGGCAGATATGAAGGCTCATTACATCCTGATGAAAATAATCTTATTTTGGTTAAATGTCAATGCCGTCTTTAATGATACTTTGAATGTCGTGGGTATGATATTTTACAAGATTAAAAGGATAATGATAAAGTAAAGGAATGTAATGTGTATTATGTAAAAAGTATATAATTTTTGTATTTTAAGGACTTGTAGCAATTAAGTATTTGGTTTAAAAAAACTCTAAGTTTACTAGATTTGTATAAAAAATATTTAGGTGAACTTTTAAAAACAATAGTTTAGAAAAAATAAACATTCGAAAGAGTGCCCGATTAATTAGAGATTAAAATTTGTCGTCATTTGTGCAGTAAAGTGTTGGCAACCCGCTAAAATATTGTTGAATAATAAGAACATGTTGCTTCATCGCCTGTTAACTGTAACAATTTTTTAGGGTAACCAACACTACACTGCATAGTTTGCGAAAAATTAAAATCTTGCATTAATTTTAAGACTCCTTTAACGAAATTAAAGTCTAAGCCAGGGACTGAAAATAATAATTATTTTTGATTTTTTAATGATAAAAACATGTAATTAGAGACATCGGAAAGTCAAGTGAAGTAGAACGTTTTGTTGCTATTCAAGTAGATTTTTGGAAAATCAAGTGCTTTTATAAAATTTATGTTTTAAGTTTTTAGCAAAAACAATTGTTAAGTTATTATTTAATATTAAAATAAAAAAATATAAAAAAAATAATTATTTCTGCCAAAAAATATATGTAAATAAAAAAAAATAACTATATTTTGACGAAAAATAAAAATCAAAAAGTAGTCACTATTGCCTAAAAAATTATAAATATCAAACAAAATTATTATTATTTGAGATTTATTTTTTTTTTTGCATAAATATTACTTTTAAAGATTTCTATAATTAATTACATAATATAAGTTCGGTTATGATTGAGGTTAAGTGATTTATTTTTGAGTTGTTTTCAAATCCTAAATGCCATCTAGCAATTACCAAGAAAAACAAATTTTGACTGTAAACTATTTTTAAACCCAGTAACTTCTTAAAAATAAGGACACTGTGAACAAACAAAACAAACATGTTTGCAAAATAATGAGAGAGCTCATTTTGGGGAATAAAATCTTCAATAATGTTGTCATTTTTAGTCCACTATATTGGCGCCTAAGCTCAAACTTTTTGATTCTGAAAATTATATTCTTTAAACCCGTCTTTTGATCTTTCAATGTTTTAAGTTTTAAATATATTCCAGTAACACTTCAAAAGATATATTACTTTAAATTTTTGTCACTTAAAGCAGGAAACACTTATTTTCCTACACCTTATATGCAAATACGTTCTGTGTTTAATCAGGTTTGTAAATAAAGCAGCTGTGACTTGTTGTTGTTTTTCTAAGATAAAAATTTTTGCGCAAATTTTTTTTTAATTTGCTCTTTATGTTTGTTGAACTATATTTTATACCCCTTTATGCTTATTATAGTGTATGCAGTAAAGGCAATATTAAATCTTTCTAATATTTTTACAATCAGAGTTCAACGTAAAACCCAAATTTGCTTAAAACCTGTCTTTAATCGCCTTATTGATGTCCATTTGGTCGTTTGACTGGATATTTACGTTAATTTTTTAATCTATTTCGCCCAAATTTTACACAGTTTCTTCGTAAGAAACAATATTATATAAATCGATTTCCCTTATTTGATCGCCATTGACCCATAATTTATTTTGTGCTCCCACAAGAAACAAATAGACTTTGCTCAATGTTATTACGTGGGCATAATAATATCAGGTTCTTAGTCAGAAACTAAATCAACCCTGGAATATCTTCTGTCCAACGGCATAGAAACGAAATTTTGTTTAAAACATTTTTAATTCCAAAAGTGTGTTTTAGTTTAACCCCTTTAAGCCGTATTTGCATGCGGAATCGTAATCGAAATCCAGAATAAGGGCGTAAAGGGTGTGGCCTTACGAATTTAAATTTAATAGAATTTTTGACTTTCATATCGCGTTTTATGTAAAATTATATTAAAATATTTTAATTTAATTTACGAATTAAAGTATTTTAAATCGTATTTGAAACTAAACTTCTACTAAAATAACGGGTGTGACATTTTCATTTCATTGTAAAAAGAAGAAGACTTAAACCTTTACTAAATAAGTAAAATATGTACCAATTTACTTATGTTTCATCATTTTAATTAAAAATAAGTAAGAAAATTATTTTTGCCGATTTTTGGGTGATCTACATGGCACTGCCCTTTTGTTTATATGGTAACAGGGGGTACAAAAGTACAAATATGTGAAGGGTATAAAAGATTCGTCACAGCCGAATTAAGCGTTCTAACTTGTTTGAATTAAATCACTATTATTTGGAACTTAACTTTCACTAGAAGTATGTTTGCAAATTTTATTTATTTTATTTAATTTTTATTCTGTCTGATTTCGATTACATTTAACAGCAACTATTGATTACAATTGATTCAAATACATTTTGTTATCAATAAAATGTCAAATATTTTATTTTCTAATCTACCTGCTTTACATATTTTATTTTTTGTTCGTTGCTTTGAACTTCAGATATTTTTTCTGCTTTTCTTATCACTTCAAGAGTAGATATGTATTTATTAAAGTGCAGGAAAACAAATATCTAACTACACCACATTACTTATAATTAAATAGTATTTGTTATCTCTCCACAACCATGTTGGTATTCAATGAAAATAAATAAAATAAAACTGGTTTATTTGAACTCGATAAATATTTAAGTTTAACTGGGGTAGACGTCAGTTGTAAAGTTGTTACTTTTAGTTAAATTGTGATTAATTGTGTTTTTGATTTTTTTTTCAAACACTTTTAGGAAAACTCGAAGGTAATTGTAATAGTTAAAAGGGAGGAAACAGACAGTTGTTGGTATTAAAAAAAACTAGGTCAACAAAACCTTTTAGATAAAATAATCTAAATGTGAAAGTGATTTTAAAGGAATAATTACGATTTCCCTAGATGTTTGTAAAAGATAACTTAAATATAATGAAATTAACAGTTATATAGAAATATTGTAAGATTAAAATTGGTAGAAAATATTTAAAAAAAATTATTTTTGCTCCACTGTGCAAATATACTACTATACAATTAAGAACTTATCAATTGGTGAATTCACAAGGTCTTGTGAAATCATATATTGTAAAATAATAGAACCAAAAAATATGACCGTTGTGAACAACTCTTCGTATATATGTAGGTGTCGTATTTAAAATCTAAATCAGCTGATACGACCAAACGATAAAAAAACAAATACATATGTATGTACATAAATCTGGTGCTGCTCTTGGCTTAACTTAATAATTTGTAGAAATTAGACCCATGAAAACACAAAATGGTCTATATCTAACCTGGTTAGAATCTCTAAAAACCATTAAATTAGTCCAAGTTTTAATAAAAAATCACAAAAATTTTGTTATTTTATACGTAAACAAAAAACAGCTGATGTGTCAGAGAGCAGTGCCGGCTATTTTTGCCGGCGGAGGCGGCTTAAGGAATCTTCTTTGGCGGTTTTGCCTAAGTTTTTGGTATAGACATTTTTAACGGATTGGAGTGCTAGCGGCTCTTAAAATTAAATTAAAAAACTCGCCGTTTCGTTTTAGGCGCTTGGCGCATGACTTTGTATATAATACGACATAACAATAAACATATCAAACAAAGTTGTATTGTTTCACAACAAGTTTTGTATGAAAAGCAACAACAAAATTTTTATGCTATTGTGAAATTATATGACAATAATACAATATGCTATTGTATCGTACCTTGTGAATTCGCCAAATAATTCGATTCACAAACGTAAACATGGACAAAGTAAAATTATAAAAATAGAAAAAAACAACAGAAAATGTTGTAACAATTTAATGGTTAATCAAGCATAAATAAATAAAAAAAGAAAAAAAAAACTTTTTTTCTAGTTTCAAGCTTTGGTATTTGTATCTGTCCATACAGAAGAGCAAAAGCAGACTGGGAAGTAGTAATAATAATGGCTCTTAAATGACATCATTAAATTGATTTCGAAATAATTTTAAAAATATTTACAATCAATTGCGTTAGTTCCTTTATAAAAATAATAGAAGAATTGTTTGTAGACATTAAAGGAATTTAAATTAAAATTTTATTTTGTAATAAAACTGTTGACGAAACTTAAAATTTTGTATCGAATAACTTTAACATTTAACTTTTCAAATGTTTTATACTTAATTTTGTATTGAAGAAGTTTCCAACACAATAAAGTTGTTAAACTTTTTTTTACATATTTGTTATGTGGGTTTCATATTAGTTTTGTTTTTTATTTCAAAATGCATCTTAATTTTTGTTTTTAATTATTGTAATTTATTTTCACTTTATGTTTTTTGTTATAAACAATTTGTATGAGTTTTTAAACTTTTTCTTGATTTAGTTTTATTTATTTGTTTATTTTTTTTTTTAACTTGTATTTAAAAATTCTTTTCGTTCTCAAAACACAAAAAATCATGGAGCGTAACAAATTTAATTCAATTTTTTATTACAAAGAATGATTGTTATATTTGTTATATTTTTTTTGTTCTTAATTATTTTAAATATTCTTTATTTTCTTTATAGCAGTTTTTAATGAAGAAAGAAATCTCTAAACTGTTTTCCACAATTATGATTTGGAAGGTATTACGCGCAGCCTAGAATTTTTCCTACATTATTCTTAACTGTATTTAAGAAATTTTGAATACAATTTGAGGAATTTCGAATTATACTTCAGAATTTTTTATTTTATTTTAGAATATTCTTATTCAGCTTAAATGATTTCTTTTTTAATTTAAATTTTTTTAAATTTTCTAATTGTATTTCAAATTTTTCTTTTATTGTTTTAGAATTTTCTGGGTGTATTTTAGAATTTTTTTGATTGATAATTTCATTTCAGAACTTTCTAATTGCATTTTTTAACTTTTTATTTGTATTTCAAAATTTTTAATTCGTAATTGTATTCTAAAAATTCCTATTTAAATCTCAGAAATTTCTAAGTGCATTTTAGAAAATTTTATTTAAATTTTAGAAACTTCTTATTGTGTCTCAGATCCTTCTAATTAATTTTAAGCCTTATTTTAAAAATTTCTAGTTCGGTTTGTGCAGAAGCATGTAACACTTAAAAGTAATAGTCTGAGATCCAGCTTCATATCCAACGATAGACTAAGAATTAGTTCCTTAGTTGGTTTAAGCATGTCCGTTTGACCATCTGGCTGGGTATTTTAGTATTTTTGTGAATACGCTACAGGTAGCAATTTTAAAAGATATTTCGATGAAATTGGGCACAGATAAGTTTTTGGTTCTGGCACAAAGTTTATTGTTTTTTGTGATGATCGTTCCATTTTTTGACAAGGGCCCCTACGAATGACCTCCTAGAATAAGCATTTTGGACTGTAACTGTTTTGAATATTACTCAATTTTGACAGAATTTTGTACATTATGCTGTTGGCTGGTATGCTAAGTACACAGAAAGAAAAATTACGTTATAAAATCAAGAATCTTATTCTTGAATTTATCCAAAACCGTACGTGAAAATTTTAAGTTCGATCCGTACTTAGGTTTTCTTAAATCAAGTCTATTAGGAATACTTTTAAAAATCACACATCAAATCGGTAGCCTAGTTGATAGCGCGCTGGTGCTGCAGTTTGGAAAGTCCCAGGTTCAAAACCCAGCTACGACAAGTACAAAAACAAGATTTTAAATTATAAATAACTATGTAAATATAAAAATAAATTATAAAACTCCGTTTGTCAAAACGAGACCCGTTTACGCTTTAATCAATCATTTTAAGCTTATGTCAAGTACGGTTTCGAGTTTAAATAACTTCAAGTAACTTTTGTCCTAAGCTGACCCCTGAATGCCAATTAAGATTTAAAGCATTTTTTTTCTATCGGGCCAGCAAAGTAAAAGAGAAGAAACTTAGTTTTATAGTTAAGCATGTTCAAGGACGTACAGGGTGATGTGTTTAATTTTAATTCTTTTAGTTGGTTGTTAATAATTTACATATTTATGCAACGCTTTTGCCCTACTGTGGGCTACTTTAGTAACCAGGTTTTGCCATTTTATAAAATAGTTAATGCAGTTTTAAAGAAAAATTGCTTTATTTTGTTTTTATGGCTTAAAAGTTTTTATTTTATTATGTTGTTGTTGTTTTTTGTATTGTTTATTTTTACAATCAACCGACCAACGAACGACCGACCGACCATCTAGTTCAATGACTCATTGTGTTGTTAGAGCTGTTTATGTATTTCATTTCATGTTTTGAATATTTTTTGCAATTCATTTCAATTTCTACAAAGAAAAATAAAGCACAGAAATTCAAATGCATGTGTTTTGTTTTGTTGTTTTAATAAAAATTTAAATTATTTTAAACTTAATATGAAATTACGTTTTATTACAGCCAAAGCAAAGACTATATATTTATATCTTGTCTATAGACTATATAGTCTATAGTCTTTGGCCAAAGTTTTTTAGTTTTTCTTAATATTGGTAAAATACCAAAAGAAAATTTTTATTAGTATTTAATTATGGATGTTAATAAAAATTAAATAAAAGTCATTACTAAAAGTTGGAGCTTAATTTTATTACATGTTGGAACGAACGAACGGTCAATAAAAGAGTATAATTTTTTTTCAACCAAAATTATAACTACTCTGTGTGCCACATATCCATGCTCATGGGTAAATGCATATCCGTAGGTATTAATTTAAATTGAATGCTTGTCAGACGTCATTAAAAATCTCGTACGTATATGAATGTATGCATATTTACATTGGCAAGTACAATAGGTATTTATACAATTACACAGACAGAAAAACCGCTTTCTAAAATCAAGAATTTTATTCTTGAATTTATCCAAAATCTTTCTTGAAATTTTTAAGAACGATTCGTACTTACATTTTCTTAAATCAAGCCTATTCGGATTGCTTCAACAAATCAAGCAGAAAAAGGCTTGTTGTTTTAATATATTATTTTATATTTAAAAACAAACAAAGTCTCGGTGGCCTAGAGGTAACGCGCTTGTGCAGCAGTGCAGAAAGTCCCTGGTTTTAATCTCAGCTTCGGTAAGTACAAAAAATGAAATTTTTAAATTTTAAATTTTAAGTGTCTATAAAATAAAAATAAAATATTAAACTCTTCCTTTTTCATAAATAAAGCTCCATAAGTCAAAAAAATGACATAGCATTTTTGGATTAATCCCGTTTACGGCTTAAATCAATCTGTTTTTGGCTTACATCAAGTACGGTTTCGAACTTAAATCAATCCGTTTTTGGCTTAATTGTGGCTAAAAGTAGGAAATTTGTACTTGAAAAATCGTACTTGGAGTAAGAAATTTCGTACTTGGCTTAAGAAAAACCGTACTCACCGTACTTTTGACACCGCTATGGCTTGATTTAAGTATAGTTTACTTACTTTATTCTTTGTATATACATAAGCAAATTCATTTATTCTTGTTTCTTGTTGGCTTATTATTAAATATTTATGGCAATACTGTGATACCAACTCAGATTGAGCTTAAGACAAATATTATGGGAAAAATTTATATAAAGTCTCTTTTCAGTGCCGCCCTAAATAGTACAAATGTGGAAAGAGGCTTTAATACAAAAGCATTGTGTATTTAAAAAAGTGGTAAACTTAGTCCCAACTTACAAAAAATAAATTCCGTTTGCCATTAAAGATAACATATTCATCAACGCATAGCGATGATGAAAACCCATAGCTGGTTTCGAAAATGCATTGTACGCGGCTAATATCGGTCCAAAAGCTTTCTTTTTCAAATAAAGTTTCTTTCCTTATACATAATTATATTATTTTTTTTAGTAAAAAAAAATTTAATTAAAAATTAAATAAAGACCACACTAATGAAAGAAAATATAAAAAAAAAAATACAATTTATAAAATCAATAATTTTTTTCTTTAATTTTTATATTTAAGGCCAAAATTGTAATGAAATTGTGTTATTCTAAATTAATATTGAAATCTACGTTTTTTTTTTTGTTTTTGCCTAATTTAAAGTACATATAACACACATATTTGCCAACAAATTAAGTAAGGGAATAATTATTATTTATGCAAATAAAATAAAATATTTTTTTTAAATAAAAATCAAAAATTATTTAAAAAAAACATAAGAAATCAAACACTATATCACTTGGGCTTAAAAAATTTGTTAAATACCACAAAATGGTTTAATTTACTTCATTCTCGATGTTTCTTTTTGTTTTTGAAAATTTCAAAATTATCATTATTTTCAGTCCCTGAAAAAAACCTTTTCAGAAATTAAACTTTTTTTAAGGTTGGCTCTTAAATTAAAAAAGTAATATAATAAATCTTTTTTGATACCCCTTTATATTGAGGTTTAAAAATTAAATAAATCTTACATAATATTTTTTACTTTTTGAGATTTAAACTCCAATAAATAAAAAAATTTTTGGGGCAATAGGTACCCAAACAGGTTTAAATTTAAGATAATCTCGTAAACAAATCTTAAACGATTCGGATGATTGGTACACAAATATTTACAATATTCAGTATATAAAGTTGACAGGAATGAAAAAAATCAAGAATAAAACACCAATCCAAAAAAAAATTTTATATTTATATTTTAAATTACTAAAAATTTTTTTTATCGTTGATAATGATTCTTTAACTATTGAAAATCTTTTATGTAATTGTTTGGGAGACCTTTATTAATATTTAAACAAGTATTTTTTAATTGTAAAGAAATTAAAAAATTGTCTATAAGCTATAGATTTTAATAAAAATCATATTTTTATAACATCAATCACTTATTTTAAAACTCTTTAAAGGGGGGCAGTCGTAGCAATAACCACAATAATTTTTTGTTATTGTTGTGTTACTCACACAAAATAGAAACACAATATTTTGTTGTTATTTTTATGTTTTATTTATAATCACTTTTTTGTTGTTGTATTTTTATTTATTTTTATTTTCTGTGTTTTTCGGCACACTCGAATATTTATTTTTTTAGCTCTTTGCTGCTGTTGTTAAGCTTAATTAAAACTTTAAAAGTTTTAGATAAATAAAACTCTTTTTTTTGGGGGGTTTTGCTTGATTTGCTATTTCCGTTCAAATCAAATGAAAGAACACACATTTTATTAACAGCAAACTCTGCATATAATTTTATAATATTTTTTATTTAAAATATTTACTTTATACCTTTTTACATATTTCTTTAGGATTTTCTTAAAGTTAAACACACTTTCAAAATTCTTAATAAATTTTTTAAAATTTGCCGTAATTTCTTATTTAAAAAGATTGCATTAAAATATGTAGTATTTTATTTCAATTAAATTTCTTTTTTTGTTTGCTGTAATAAAATAACTCTTGGATACAATTTCTAGACAACCGTCTCAATGAGCACACATACATGTGTAAAAGTATTCACTGTTGTATGTTTGAATGTATAGAAGAAGTAAAACAATTCACTAACGAAACGCTCCGCTGAAAAGGCAACCGAACGGTGTGGATTCTAAAACACAACTAAATTTAACTTACGATACTTTTTTACAGTTTGCTTTAAAAATCATTCAAAAGATAAAACGAAAACAGAACAACAAAACGAAAACTTTGCACATGCTGTCGTTTCGTACTTCAACCAACCCAACTACACAACCTTTTTATGCTTCGCCACCCATATCTACCCAGCAAACAAAATAGACCAACATTGTTTTAATGAGAGGAGTTTTAATTAGAGGGTTTGATTTGTAAATTCACTCTCTAAAAAATTGACAAGCGTCCCAAAGTGCCGGGGGTTCATATAACGGGGGTTTATATAATGAAAAGAGTTTTCAAAAATTGATGCAAATTAGCGTCATATTTTACTTGATAAAACATCATAAGGTATAAGTCCGAAGCCTCGTGTATTTTTCATTTATGCTGAAATTTTATATTATCAAAACGTTTCCTTTTTAACAATAACTTATTTAAACTTTGAACAGACATTAGCTTTAATTTAGATAAAACTTTGTTCAAATATCATTTCATCAAAAATTAAATAAATACTACAAAATATATATATATTTTTTTTTTGTTTTCATATATTTATTATTGAATCTTCGCCTTTGGCGAACTAACAATAAATATTCAAATCTTAACACTATATAATTTTTATTAGACCAGCCAGTGCCAGACTAAAATTCAAGTTCTCATAATAAAATTAATTAATTCAGTAGTTTCATCTTAGTGAAATAGTATCCCTTCTTTTCAGACGAGTGTGTCCACTATGTTGCAAAATGTTTCGAATGAGCGGATTTGGATGTACATATTTCCAGCTTGTTTAAATACTTGTCCACATAATTAAAAACTTTGCATTTAACTAGTGGAACTTGCAGATCTTTGTGGATGTTGCTGTTTTTAACATACCAAGAAGCACCAGTTATCATTATTGGGATTTTATTTTGACGACGTTGTATTTTTTCAATGTTGGAGGCGGAAGCAGTGCCCCATAATTGTATACCGTACCACCAAATTGGTTTTAAAATCGAGTTGTAGAGTAGAAGTTTGCAATCCAGACGTAGCACAGAGTTTCTACCCATTAGCCAGTGGATTTGAGCAGCTTTAAGTTTCATTTGAGTCAGCTTCAAATCTATATGAGGCTTCCATGTGAGGCGGCGATCCAGGTGAATGCCAAGATATTTCGTCTCAACTCGTTGAGGCACCGTATGGTTGTTAATAAGAATTGGGGGGCACGTTTTCTTGCGTAACGTAAAAGTAACGTGGGTGCATTTTTGTTCATTTATTTTAATATCCCATAACTTTGCCTACTTTTCAACTTGGGATACGTGATGTTGAAGTTGTTTTGTGGCCTCTTTAGGGTCTTTATGAATACAGAGAAAGGCGGTATCATCAGCAAATGTCGACGTATGAGTAAGATTGTTTGTGGGCATATCTGCTGTGTAAAGCAAGTACAGAATTGGGCCTAGTATACTCCCTTGAGGTACACCAGCCCCTATTGGTTGAGAAGAACTTGTTTGGTTTCCCTCTTTAATCATAAATTGTCGGCCGGTTATGTATTTTTCTAATAGGTTGAACATATTAGATGGAAGGTTGAGCTTTAATTTGTTTAACAGGCCTTCATACCATACTTGAGAGACATCTATGAAGAGCGCGGAGCAGTATTTCTTTTCCTCAAAGGCTTTTCTTATAACCTGTACCAATCTGTGGGTTTGTTCGATGGTACTATGTTGATTATACAATCAATATATAAATAAACAATTAAATTTTATTTAATTTAAAAAAAAAAAACAATAATATTGAGCTACATATAGTCAAATCAGTTTTGACGGGTTCGATCATTTTTCTGAAATTGTTTCTTACATGTAACTTAAACAATTCGCAATTTTAAATAAAAGAAGGCTATGATTTCACTGAAATAACGTGCTTGTTTGTCACTAGAAGCCTCCAAAAAAGTGTTATGTGCTAGGTATCATTATTCTTTTAGCTATAAATGCTTGAAAAAGTGTTAAAAGAAGTCATAGAATTCAATTTTTCCTGCTGTTTAACATTAAATGGAATCAGCATTATGCATAATTAACATTAAGCTAATATTATTTTTAACCTTTATGCAATTAATCTTAATGTGATGAGTTGGTTTTCCGAAATCTATTTTATATTTGTTTTTGTTCATCATTTTAGCACCTTGTTTTTAACCATTTTCTAATTTTATTTTATGGCAGCACTCATTTTGACTTTGAAATCGTGTTTGTAAAAACATTTTTTAAAAACAGGTTTAAATTATTTTCTTGATGAGAATTTGAAAACTGAAATTATATTTATATTCTATGCTTCGTATTCAAAATCTAGTTAAAGTTTAATATATTGCTTAGAATATAAAATTAATTTCAACATTCAAATATTGTGGAACAACTTACTTACACTTTACAATAGTACCGAATAATAAGATTGCTGACGAGAAATCGTAGCTGATTTCGAAAATGCATTATACTCGGCTAGTATCGGAATCACATAATTAATGATAAACTTAGGGCTGAATAGATAGACATTATTACAAAGTATAGAAAAGTTCAAATAATTAACTATAAATAATATGTATATTCCGATCGATTTCATTTTCTTTAAGACATATATTAATTAAATTTTTTAAAAGCATAAAACAAACTTTTTTTCAATTTCTGGTCGCTATACATGTTGTTTATGTGTATGCATACACGTTCTGCTTTTTTAAAAACCTCCCCTCTTTCTAGTTGCCTCATAAATTTTTAAAGTCCTAAAATTGTACCAGAAAAAAACTAATCAAAAATAAGTGGTTGTCGTTCAAACTTTTAAATTAATCATACAAAACAAAAAACAATTTTAAGTATTAAAAATAAATTAATTAAATACCTTAAAAATTTTTAAGAAAAGGTGACTTGTTATTGGAAATTCATGGAAGTTTTTATTATTTCGAAAGTTTATAAATATTAATAATAAAAAAAAACAATATGTTTTTCATATTTTTTTTTATAATTTTTTTTTCTTCCCTGTGGTGTCTATTAAGTGTGAAACTGATTTTTTATATATCTGTAATACGCTTTGACTTCGAATTTTCCACAAATATCTGTCAACCACATTATGTTTTGTGATAAGAATATTCACAGAATTTATTTAGAGTTCGTTTACTTTGGCTCTTTCAGATATCTGATAATTTTGTTAGCTGGGTAGCAGCTGGTGGTGTTTATTTTTATATTTTTTTTCTGTTTTTTTTTCACTTCGTTTGTTAAAACGCCGGGGAGAGTATCTTTTGGATATGTGTATTCCATCTGTTAGTACAAAAATTTGTGGAACAAATAATAAACGAAAAAAACTCACATGGTGGTTGAAATCTTTTGTGTGCTTTTTTCTGTTTCGTTTTTATTTTTTTCGTATTTTGTTTTGATTATTTCTTTCTTTCTAAAACATCTTGTGGATTGTAAGTTGAGTGCATATTTCTGAGAATGAAAATGCATAAAAAGCATTCAGAATGTTTTGATTTTCTGGAAAAATTCAAGTTTAACTATTTTATAGCATGACATACAAATGTGTTGCATAAAAAAAGGCATGAGATTTAATTTGCCACGAGTTTGAAAGCATTTTAAAATGGCAAGGTACATATGTATGTATATATGAAGATAATGCAAAGTAACATACCTTGTAAATTATACAAATAATATTATTTTTTTTTAATATTTTACAACCCCCCCCCCCCCCCCCCCCTCCAAAAAAAAAATACAAATGCATCAACAAAAAGAAATTAAGGGTAAAAATAAATTCCCTAACACGGCAAAAAAAAATAAAAAAACCGATGATGATTTGTGTGCATTTTATATTTTTTTTTTATAAATTTTTGAATGACTGGCCGATGAATGAACAGATGAATGGAGTGCAAGAGTGTCATTACTTTCTGCCAGCAGCAAACAAAAAGATAAAACAGCAACAACAACATTTTCTTGTGAAGTTTTAATTAATTTTTGTTGTGTGTGACTTTCTGTTATAAAAAATAGAAGTAAAGATTGACTGACTGACAAACTTCATGTGGGCCTGACTAATCATAAGAAGTTGAAAAGTTCATTTGGGTTAATTAGTTTTTAAGTTTCAATATTTTTTTTGTTGTTTCTATTTGTCTTCGTATAGCCAGTGATGCCATATAAAAAGCATAGATACCGAATCGCATCATACGAAAGCTCTTCCTTAGCTGAAAGGTGCTATTCATAATTGGATAAACACTATTTTTATATCCATCATGTAGTCATGGGGGTATATATTAGTTGTCATTCCTTTGGAATTTTCACAATTTTAATTTGTGACCCCATTAGGTATATATATTTTGGATTCTCATAGATAAGTAGAACAAAGTTAATTAAGGAATGTCCATCTGTCCGTGGATGCCAAATTAGGTTTTTAAGAACCGCGTTTTGGTGTTAAGTTGTCAAAAATATACCTGAAACAAACCCTGCTAATTTAAGCGATATTGGGAGAATAGTGAGAGAGAATAAAATTCCTGAGAAACGCATTTTATTGAGTATATTTCTATAAACTGTAGCCATGTTATCACAGAACTTGAAACGGTGGCATTGGAAACGATAAAAAAAATTTGGGTAGGATTAAAGATCGTGGCAGCCTACCCACAAATGCGTAATTTTTTCACATTTTCGATACATTATGTCTCAAAAGCTATAACAACTCTCTACTTTAAGCCTGCTGCAGAATAATTGCTTTATAATCTCGATTATCCGGAAAAAAATTGGGGAATGGTGCCCTTTTTTGAAAAGAATTTCTGGTATAGTATGTACATAATGCAAAAAAAAAATTAGTTGTATCGTGGCACAGGGAAGGTTACCCCCATTCAAACAAGGTATAATTGCGATTTTTTCGAAAACTGCAACAGCTATCGACTTCAAACTTTTTCTCGGGGTAATTCTAGTAAAATTTAATTTTCTGTGAAACCCTGCTTGGATCAAAGCAAGCCTTCCTTATAAGAAAACCAGTTTTCTGGAATGTTTATGGGCCTTATCTCAAAAACTTTTTCATTATTTGACTTCCAACCTGCTACACATTTTGAAAACAACTTAGTTATATCGGTCCACTAGGGGCACAAAAATTATGATATAAAGGGTATATAAGATTCGGCCCCGCCGAAAATATAGCTCTTGCTTGTTTTTGATAAGTTGTTTGTTTATAAATGTATTTTTTGATTTAAGTTGTTGTAGGCAACATGTGTTGCCAACATACTAGTTATATACATATGTATATAAATACGTATGTATGTATGTATATTCACACATACTTAAGTACACAATTTTATTCGCTTTTCATTTGCATTTTCTGATATAATTTATATAAATTTTAGTTGCGGTGGGTGTGACAGACAGCCAATAAAATATTTAATGGCTTGGAAAATTGTATAAAATTTATTAAGATTATGTTTGGTTAAAAAAAATTTGCATTTTAATAAAATTTAATTTGTATTTATAGTTTTAAAATTAACCAAAAAATTAAAATGGGTCAAATTTGTGAAAAAGGCTTGTTGCTTTATATACATATCGTCACTTAAAATGAAAAACGGCCAACTAATACTTTTTATGATTTATAAAAAACTTAATATGTATATTTAAAAATATTGTTATTTTATTAAAAAAATTTATTGACAAAAACAATAGCAACAAATACATTTATGTTTGTTTTTTTAATATCTTCAATAAAGTCGGTTTTTTTTATATATAAACAACAATTTTGTTAAGGCATGTATTTTAATGTGTTGTACCATTTTGTGATCAAAAACAAAATTTTTGTATTGCTTGTTAAACCTTTTTGCATATAAGGCAAAGATATCCACTCTCAGATGTATATGGGAAATTCCGGTGTGCCCGTTTTGCTCTTAGCTCAAACAGTTTAAAGTTTTGGTTTGGAAAAAGGCTTTCGAGAATTGTATGTTTTTAGGCAATTAACAGTTTTAGTAATTGAGACTGGAAGAACATTAAAGACTGTGACGGGTGTGATCTTAAAAATTTTTATTTTATAGAATTTTTACTTTAAGATTGAAATGTGTACAATATTCTTAATAACGGTCTTAATATTTTTAATTTTTACTGTAGTTTATTATTCTTAATCGTATTTAATTTAATATTTCTACAAACAACTGTTTTTGCTTAAGGAAACCGCTTTTATGAGATGCGACGGATGTGTCATTTTTACAAAAACGTAAAAAAGGAGAGCCGATTATTTAGCAAGTAATAATTTTAAGCTAAATAAACAAAAATTAATTATAAATCAGTTTATTTATAATTCGATCATTTTCGTTTAAACGTAAATTCATCGACTTTTTAAATAAAGAAATAATAGTTTTTTCGTAATTTGGGCCGGTTACGTGGAATTAATTATATGTGTTTATATAATTTAAAAAAGGTAATCGCTGAATGAAATAGAAAAGTAATTTGCAAAACTTAAAAAATTTATAGAAATATTTCTTTTAAATAAAATCTTTAAATATTTAAAAATTTTTAACAATCTGTGAAAGTGGTTACGATTTAACCGAAGAAAAACAAGAAAAGTTCTTGTCGCATTTGAATATTTTGAACACTACGATATCTTCCTTTCTTTGAAATAAAACAAAAAAGTGCATTCATTTTCTGCAAACAAGTTCTTCGTTTTAGTAATATTGTACAACTTTTATTTAAAATTTTTTATATTTTTGTGTAGATTCGCATTCTTTAAAAAAGTTAATCATTAACCAAAACAATATTTAATTATGTGTAAAATTAAGGATATAATAAAAGTTTAGAGATAGATATCTTCCAAATTTTTATAAATTGCTTGACATAATGTCTGCTTGTTTAGACCGACCAAGAAAGGTTTACTGAAAGTTGTATCAAAATAACAGGGTATTAAAAAAACCAAGTGTTCTAAGCCAGCAACTACAAATACGATTTAAAATAAATTTAAGCATGATATTCTTAATTTTAGAACGTTTTTTTCTTTCACTGTATATATTTGCTTTAAGGTGCTTAATCGAATACGTCTCACTAGGTTATTTGATGTGTTTTTGCAATTGTGTAAGCAATTTAGTATTAAGTAACTTAGGGTGCCTGAAGTATTTAAAATTCCGTCTCATTTAAATCGAATTTAAATGTTTATAAGCGCATGTACATACATATATGACAATCAAAGAAGAATTTCCATTCGGGGATTCAATGAATTTCATTTTAAAAGAAATGTAAACGTTGTAAAAAGTTTTAAAACAAAAATTATATTAGTTTGCTATTAACGTTATAGCAAAATAGTTTTTATTTTAAATATTTACTTCTCTAAAAAAATATATTATTGAGGCTTTAAATATAGAAGAAGAAATTTATAGAGCCGCTTGCCTCATTTATGGCTTTAACACATAATTATGGTCATGGTTAAGCAATAATTTAGCAGCTATATTACAATCTTTAAAAAAAACAAAACTATTTTTTTAAGATTTAGGGAAAAAATATTTTCAGGGGGGGGGGGGAGAAGAATTTAAAGACTTTTCTCGATGGATGGAGTAAATTTAAGCCCTAATTTTACAGTTTATCTATTCAGCCTTTCTTAGTTCAACAAAATAAGACACACGTTCCATATGCAAACTATAACCTTAACACATTAAGCAATAATACTGCAATTATTTCATCTCACTTTACGCTCATTGCAATGTTTATATTTTTGCTTAAAACGATTTTCTCCATTATTGTTAAATTAACAACTAGTAATTCTTTGTTTATAAAAATAAACACTAAAACAATTAAAAATGTAAATATGATTGTATCTGCCATATGAACGTAATACTTTGAAAGAAATTTCTTATGACGCATTCTCGTCAGAGCAAAATAAATGAAAGGAGAACAAGTATTAAAGGCAAGACAAGACCGACAAGTTATTCGCACTCGACAAAATAAAACAAAAATACTTGTAAAAGACATGGCAAGACAAGGCAGGCATTCACCAGCAAATCGATTCATTTAAACAACATCAGTATCATGACAAACTGAAAGATAAAAATATTCATATTTATACAGGCAAGAACTAAACAATCCCACAATAAAATACTATTAAACCAAATTACAGATTAGCAAAAATTACAGAGCGTTTGGTACAGAGGTAAGAGATTCTCAACTTTTTTCGATTGAAATTTCTAAATGTTTGACAAAAATTTTTCTTAAAAATAAAAATATTTTTTTTATAAAATGGAACACTCACCACTACTGAAGGAAAAGTTAAAGAAATTTTGTAAAAACATTTTGTTTTGAGATAAGGGAATAATATAAAAATATTACTAAGGCAAATTTATTAATTTTTTTTAATTTTAAAAAGAGACTTAAAAAAGTGTTATTAAAAACATCTGTCTTACAAAAAATGGGTTTCTTAAGAAAAACTTTTGACGTAATTTGTTTTTAAAACAAGAAAATAATTTTTCTCCAGTTTTACATGGGATTGACCACGTGTACTTTGAATGCTCAAGATGAATTGTAACTGATCGGAAGCCAAAAGATATCCTTAAGATACTTGCATATTTTATTTTGCAATAAAATCAATAAGACTACTCTCACACGATGCATTTTTTCATGAAGTTGTTTCCATGAATATTTTTTTTTTTGCAGAATGAAGAGCCCATTTTAATACACCCCTTTGAAAACATTTAATTTCATTGATGTAATTTTATGAATTAGTTCATCTTCTAAATGTGATCTTAATCTTGTCCGCTTTTATAATTTTCAAACCTTTTGATTTCTAATAAGAATTTTTTAATTTCGATTCGAATCGAATGCGACTTGGTTCCTGCCTTCCATCAAATTGGGAACCACTGTTATTGCTCTTCCTTACTAGGCATGTATTTTAAATAACAACAAAAGCTAAAACGATTTAGAAAACATATTGCACAGATCATTTACATTTCATGACAACTATTGAACAAGCAACGAGTTTAATCATGGATACAAAATAATATTTAAAAGTTTTTTATTTACACATACTCTTGCATTAGATCAGTAGTAGGCAAATAATACTATTATATTTGGTTTTGTAAATGTGCAGTTTCAGATAATGTTTAGATAATACTCAGATAATATTAGTTACATATCGTTGTTAGGTAGAGCCACCTTGTTTAAAAGCTCATCTGAGACTGATTCAAATTTCGAATGCTTTGCATATGTGAGGTTATGAGTGCAACAGTGGTCTAACCCACCAGCCTACCTATTGAAAATAGATGCGATTTATTTTTGAAATATTTTATACAAATGTTTCTCAGTAAAAACCAGTAATGGCCAATGGGCTGCCATCTATCAGCAATAGCTAAAACTATTTGTTTAATTATTTTAAGAACTATCTTACTTTCAGTTTTCATGGTTTTGTGGGTTAGGCCACTGTTGCACTCATAGCCTCATGTGTGATCGTGTAGATGTAAAGATAAACGATTGAATTTGCGCGTCGTGAAAGAATGCCTACCACTGCAATACATGCATATTGCAAAGTAAAGGCTTGGGTTTAGATAAGGGTTTGTAGTCTCTTCTGCCAGACGACTATGTGACCACCTAAAGTTTTAAAAATATTTAATGAACAAGTTTTTAGGTTACATTTAATGGTGGGTTTAGCTTACATTTGCGAGTCTTAATTTCCGTTTAAGAAATAGTTGAAAAACAAACCCAAAAACTAGATTAGTAACAAACATTTCGATGATCTTATCTGTGACGTTATGCTAAATTAGTAGTAAGACAAAATTACTTCGCATACACGAAACTTTTCCTCTAACATTACTGGCTTGATTTTAAATATTATATTTCAAAAAATTTTTAATGCAATGCTAATCTTTCATGGTCACCCTAATTACATAGGAGAAAAATAATTATGCTCAAAAACAAACAACCAACATAATCATAACATACATATGCGTGTGGGGATCACTGCTTGATATCTACTTCTTTATTTCATAATGAATGGTTTACTCATAGCATAGTCAGGCCCATTAATTAACAATAAAACAGTTTGTTAAGGGGCAGAAACATAAGATTCGACATGGAATTTCTGATTACTTTCAAAGAATTTCCGCGTTTCACAAAGTAGGTATGAACTAGAGCTGAGCACAAGCACAACAAAAACGTTTTATAAGCAATCGTCTCTCATTTCAACTACTGTCTCTTACATTCTATTTCATTTCAAAACAAGCACTTACTTCAAAAAAAATGGTTTAGAACCATCAAGCAATAACAAAATAGAACATATCTGAAATAGAAGAAAGCTGAAGTAGAACCAAATGATACAAAACAAAACTGAAGTAGAACCTCAAAACTGAAGTAGAACAACTATGAATGTTTTGTATGTTTTGATTATTGTGTTTTTTTGCTTCTTGCTGCTTACTAGTGTTGTCAACTTATAAGACCTTTTTTATTAAGTTCTTTGCTACAATCTTTGTTTGCCTTTTATGTTAAATAAAACAGAAATTTAAATATGATTTTTTACATAAATGTACGTATTTATTTGTATTAATATTAAATAAAAAAACAGTTTATTTTTATAAAAAAAAAACAAAACAAAAATATAAAATACATAGTGAATAAATTAATGTTAAACAAAAAACAGTTCATATTTAAAAAAAAATGCCATGTTAATATACATATACCTATAAGTATTTTTAAAGTTTGTTAAATAAGAAAATAGAGTTAAACAGTTAAAAGGAACCATTTTGGTTTAAAAACATAATTTGAGTTACAATCTCAGAATTACCGCCCAACGAACATCTTTTTTCTGTCAATAAACTTCGAGCAGCAGAAAACACTCTTTCTGATGCTGCACTTGATGCAGGAATAGCAAGTACCCTTCGGCTTGCTCTATATAGCAATGGAAACTGGTTTTTATTTGCGTCCCACCATTTCAAAGCATCAAAGTCATCATAAAAATGTATAACTGTATTTTCATACATTGATAACTCTTGAGAGACCATGTCTAATCCATTTTCCAGGCTTTGCTGAAAGACAAATCTACCAAATAATTCGCAATTGCTTTCCGAAACTTCTGCACCATCTGTAATATTTAATTGATTATTTTCATGATATTCGGCCATAATTTCTTTTGTAGCCTTTCTTATGGCCTCCTTTTCATCATCGTTAAATTGCAGAAGTTTGTTGGCGGGAGGAAACAAAAAAAGAGCTATTTTATGGGAAATGTTTAAGTTTTCTAAAACTAAAGTATTTAAATATACTAAGATTTTTTCTTTTAATAGCTTAATTATTGATATGTCTTGATCCTTGATTTCACACGATCGCAATAGCTTGTCGATATAAATAATTACAATATGTAATGTCGGGTACTTTTCTCCTTCAAGTTTTTTGAGAGCCTCTTCAAACAGCTTTAACACTTCAATTATGTGGCTTAAATGGGCAATGTTTAGGTCACCTAATCGGTGAACCTCGTTTTTATCCTGCAATATTTGATTAATTTCATTCCAATTATTTTGAATGGAAACAAATACATAGTAGAATGTATTCCAACGTGTGGGTGAGTAACTTTTTAGACTTTTTGTGAAATTAGAGTTGTTTCCAGACTTCTTAAAATATCTCACTAATTTGGAGCTAATGCTACACATTGCAGATATCGCGTCTACTTCATCCATAGACTTTTTTAATGTATTCTGTAGCAAATGGTTGATGCAAAACAAGTGATTATACGGCCGAAAAGCGCTTACCATATTCGAACCCCTATCAGTTACTATTATTGACTTTTTGTTTAAATCGCACCCAAACTCCGACAATATTTTTAATACTTTTGAATGAACATTTTGACCTAAAATATATAAAAATAATTACTGACTGCTTTTAAAAGTTACTGCATACAAACTAACCTGTATTCCGCTCACTATACATTGACTCCATTCCCAATAGTCTGCAGTTAATTTTGCCATCCTTTACAAAATGTATAGTAAGAGCTAAATATGATTTTCTTAAAAAGTTATCGGTCCACAGGTCCGAGGTTAAGCCGTAGCCAATGTCAGCTATTGCAGAGAGTTCACTTTTTACTTCATCGAACTTTGTTTTATAAATTGACTCGACGTTCCGTGATATTGTTGTTCGATCTGGTATGACAGACATGACGTCAATATTTGGACCAAACCTAGCTCCAATAGAAATAAAAAATTCTGCAACTTCTTTTAAACCATCGTCACTGACGATTTTAAAAGGTCTACAGTTCATCACTACCCATTTCGTGAACATATCTACTGCGTTTTTTTTTGTAGCATTATCTGCAACACTTTTTGGATCTGCTGACTTGCTTTGCAATACATTATTTATGTAGCACTTATGCTTCACTAAATTTGAGGTAGTTTTTGTGTTATGCTTATATATGTTTTTACACTGTCGACAAATTAAAAAGCCGGGTACTTCTTCGCCTCGATCAGTTTCAATACTAGCGAAAATGTCCCACACTTTGCTGCGTCCTCGCTTTGCGCTTATTTTGTACTCACCGGACGATATTTTGGATTTTATTTCACCAGCATCGCGTGTATGGGATTGGCTTGTGGACTCCTGCGTATAGTAATATCATTTACCATTTATAACACAAAATTATCAAAAACTTATACATATTTTTTATTTACTTACATTTGAAATATCCATTTTATTTTAAACTTAACAATTATTGCGAATTATTATTGCGAACGTTGTGTTTGTGGCAGAAACTTTTCATTTATGAATGAGTTTCTAAAAACATTTTTACCTTTTCTTACTCTTGTGAGAAAAAACAATTATCGGACCTGGAGGTACCTAGGTACTAATAAGGTGGAAATATTTATCAATTAAGAATTCCAGGAATTATGATTTTATATTTAAATTTTTTTTGCACTCATTTTGCTATGTTGTGTTTTTCCAACTATACGGCGCCAACACTTCTAAGCTACGCACACGCATTACAAAAACAACAAATATAAAGAGCATTGAAAACGTAATAAACCGTGTCAAAAAATGTGTTTATATTCAGGTAAGGCAACAATAAGAGGATCAGTTTTCCGCGAATTTTTTGTAATAATCTTTTTTTGGAAGTTTTTGCATGTAAAAAGGTTGCATGCCATTTGCATACATACTAATTAAGGAAAGAATTTTCTTAGGTGCAAAAATTGACCAAATATTTTAACAGCAATAGCAGCGAAGCAAAATCGCAAAACGAAAAATTAACAATTGAATAAAAGAGTTGGACTTAATTTTTTTTATGATATTAAAACAAAAATATATTTTCATAGCATGCTTTAAAAAACATTATCTTTTCAATTAAACATCATCGATAACGTTATTACCAAACTAAAAACTTATATAATACAGCTTAAAACTTTTGTGAAGTTTAGAAAAAAGTAGACGAAATAAATAAAAATATCGCTCAATTGATAACATCGTTGTTTAAGTTTTTTTGTTTCTGCCTATGTTCTACTGCACTCGCTATGTTCTGCTGTAATTTGCCGTTTCTTTACTTCACTATCTTTCTTTGTTTTGATGTTCTGCTTCCCAGCATAAAACAAAACCAAGCATTGCTGTATTCAAAATATTTTCAAAACATGCAGTTTTTGTTCTATTTTAAACCTTTACACTGCTTGTGTTGTTCTAAAGTGTAAAGCTGCAATGAAATACAATGCTTGGAAGTACTGTACAGTAGTGAAGAGTGAAGTTTAGAACATTTTGTGCCCAGCTCTAGTATGAACATACGTTTTACTTCACAATCCATAACACATATCTTTAAGATTAAAACCATATGTTCATATTGCATTTCCAGCTTTGTGAGTTGTTTTGTTTGTTTGTGTTGTTACCGGCTTTTTTATTTACATTCCACATTGTAAAAAAAGCTTTCGAGTAAAAGCTTTCTTGATGTGAGTGAGTTGTTTTTACAGTTTGTTTATTATTTTAAAGATATACACATGTAAAAAAATTTATTCAAGTTATTAAACGGAAAATTACAATTTTTTTCAAAAAAAAAAAAAAAAAAACAGAAAAATTTTAAAATTTTTTTAAACCAAATACCTACATATAGTTAAAAGTAATTTAAGCAATTAATACTCCTTTAGAAGTGAGACTAACATAAATGTTCCGTATTTCAAGGAAAATGCTAAACGATACCAATCATGATGCAATTGTTTGTATCAGGTGGATGTGATTCTACAACAACAAAATTTTGTGAATAAAAGTTTCGTTTTTGTTGTAGTTTTCGTTGGCTCATGTGTTAAAAAAATATATGTTAAAGTAAACAGCTTTGACAACCCAGCCCCGATTTATGCATGAAAAAAGTAGATCAGCTGCGCTCGTAACACCACCTGGTCAAATAATTTCACCATGATACCTACATATATGCAAAGTTCTTTCGTGCTTCTCTAAGGTATCAAATCTTTTATATCTGCTGCCTTCTTAGGTTAGGCATTCATTTATTTCTGGGTGATTAGGTGGCCTTGGTATTTTATTTCTTCTTGAAAGAATTTGGATTTTTCTTCGTAATTTTTATATTTCAAGATGCTCCAAGTACGACGGTTCCATCAAAGTAGGCCAATAAATAGGACTTTGTCTCATGGCCTTTAATCGGATTTAACGTCCTTTGGAAAATAGCGGGAGGTGATATCAGCCGCAAAAGGCATAACTTTCCAGTGATACATTCTTTTTGTGGCGACCGCATACGCCTATGGTATCTGCCAGTATCCATTTTTAGGTCTATGCTGATATCGTAACTATTTTCAGCAGTTTTTTTACTACCTCGCATATTCCCCTTGTTACTGCCGCGTTTACCTGTGTACATCTCTGGTAAACCGGTCTATCATTTTTTAACCCATTTTTAATTCGGCCAGCATTGTAGGCCCTTTCACGTCTTTAAACTTCTTCGCCCAGTTTTCTCATTGAGATCTTTCCTGATGGTAGTAAAGCTCACAATTTAACTCCAGATGGTTACCACTGATTTCTTTGAAGTGGTAACTATTTTAATTAATTCTTTCAAGTTTTAAAGGACCATTGCGGCGTATAAACAGTTGACATTCGACCAGGCAATTACGGGAGATGCGCTCGACTTATTGTTCCAAATGGCGCATCATTTTTTGACTTTTAAAAAGCGAAAGTTTTTACCGGCTCACGTAGTTTTTATTGACGTTTTTACATCTGATCATCAAAGAGAAAGACAGAGAAAGTATTAGAAAATCCCTTTTAAAACTGCCAGCGGTGGTTGTTGTTTCGGAATCGCAAGACTGCTTCGGCATGGTCTTCCGGAATCAGGTTTTTTTGTTAAAAAAAAAAAATAGAATTATAACAAAAATAGAAACAAAAATACACTACCAATAAAGAATTTGAATGCTATGACTAGTGGTCATAGCTAAGCATCTTAATAATACATACATATAATGAAAAAAAATTATTTCTTCGAATGAATGAAATACTAAAAAGTTTTGTTTTCAATTATTTTAGGCCACAATGGACACTTTTGATATTTCCAGTGAATAATTAATGCAAGCAAAATATTTTAACGAAAAGTTCGATGAAAACGCAGAACTCCGAACATGGATCGAACAGCACTTTTTACCGCATTCCGAAACCGAAAGTTCGATCAAGCTCTACTTTAATACAATAAGTTTGTTTTTTAATCACAATAATCAATATTAATAATTTTCCTTAAATTTCTTTTCTAAAATCTGCCACTAGCTTTGCCTTAAATGATTAATGAAATTAAAAAATCAAATACATCTACAATAATTATGTGTAATTACTAAAATAAGATTAATCAATAATCAATAATCAATTGTAATTATATTTATCTTTAATGATTTTTTATTATCATTAATTATTTTAGTTATAAAGATTAGTTATTAATTAATTCAAAATAATCACAGGAAAATTTCTATACGTGCATTTACATTAACAAAAACTCATTATTCACAAAAAAAAGCAGACACAACTTAAACGTATACATATGTAGGCATGTATGTAAGTATGTGTGTTAAAGAAAACCAAACTTCGATTTAAGTAATAATTCATTAAATACTAGAACTAATTACATGTAAATAAATAAAATTTTTCTTTTTTCTGTTTCCCTTTTGTGCCGTAAACAAAGAAAATTTCTTATTATTAAAAAAAAAAATATATAAAAACATATAAACTTTTATGATTAGAAAACATGAATGCAACAATACATGCAAAAAGTCATGAAATACAAAAACACTAAACATTAGTGAAACAAAAAATAAACCAACAAAATACTGTAGCATACTTTAAGGGTGTTGGTGTTGTTGTAACGAGTTCTTCAATAGAAAATAATAGTAGCAAATTTACAGCTACCGTATAAGCATTTACACAAAAGAGGAAACAAACAAACAAACATACATACATATATTAATAATGCATATGAAATTGTAATAAAATGCTCCACTTCTATAAGGGGCATTACCCGCACTGGTTGGCAACAGCATAAGCGTCAATGGGGGGTAAATCAAGTAAAAGGTATGTTTTAGTTTTTTTTTTTTTACAGCGATGGATGAAAATAGTCAATATTTTTTACGAACACATGTAATGATATGTTTTAACCAAATTGTTTTAAAGCGTAACGAATTTTTTATTCGAGTGAGATTGTTAATTTTATCAATTGAATTTAAAGAAATAAATAATTTTTTATACTGATTCTCCTGAATTTAATTTTTCAGTTAAAAAATTCTTAAAAAATGTAAGAAAATACTTGTATGAATTTGCAATTTTTTTAAATATTTATCTGTGTCATGTTATAAGTGGCAAGACCAATGCCAGAGGTCTTATACACCCAAAAACTATATCAACTGTCCATTTGAGCTCTCTTGGTAGTCCATGGAAATCTAGTGATCAAAGAACAGTTCAAATATCTAAAACATAGTTAAACCAAAATAAGTTTAGCGTTAAAATTTCTTCTTAGAATTAAGTTTACTAAAATGCAAACGAAATTTTCGATATGGTTAAAGTTTTGATCTGGGAATTGGCTTAAGAAATAATAAATCATTCTAAAGAATTTTGAGATGTAATTGTTTTTGAGTTAGTCTGTAATGTTAAATTTGTATTGTCAGCATAAAAAGCTAGTTGGTTTTTCTCCTTATTGATTTTGTGATTTATATACTTTGGAATTTTTCTCAGTCGGCTAGTATCTATTAAAATGATTTGGTATAAACTTATAAATGGAAAGTAAATTTTTTTCTAAAATGACTTTGTTTCTCTCAGTGCCTTAGTTTGCCCCCGGGATTTATTTGTAATCATTTTATAAAAAAAATTAAGAAAACATTAAGAATCGAGTTTTTACAACTAATAGCCAAATTGAAAATAATTTCTAAGGTGCAAGTACATTTGTAGTGATAAAATAGGTACCGTGAAATAACTCCCAAATGAAATAACTCCCAATGGCAAAAATGAAATAACTCCCAAATGAAATAACTCCCAACGAAAATGAAATAACTCCCAATCGAAAAAAATGAAATAACTCCCAACGGTAAAAATGAAATAACTCCCAATGTTTGGGAGTTATTTCATAAAAGTCACAAAAAAGTGAAATAACTCCCAAATGAAATAACTCCCAATAAAAATAAAATAACCCCCAATTACAAAAAAAATAATTGTTTTATGAAATAAGTCCCAACGGAAATGAAATAACTCCCAACAATAATGAAATAACTCCCAACGAAAATGAAATAACTCCCAACGAAAACGAAATAACTCCCAATTAAAATATATTAAATGCGAAAACCTTTTGTATCCATAAATTAGATGTAACTAACGTAAAATTATTTTCTAAACTAACAAACCAAATGACTGCCGGCCTCCGTCTGGACGCAGGATAAGTAAACTCTCGTGGATCGAATCGCCGGTTTCGTTACAGCTTTAGGACAGGCGCGTGGACTTTAAGCACCTTTTTTGTTAAATAATTTTTTTAATAAAAAGGAGTTATTTAGATAGCCGGCCTTCGGCCGGGCGCAAGGAAAGAAAACTCCAGCGCATTCGATCCGCCGGCTTCGCAGTAGCCTTCGGCCGGGCAATGGATTTTAAGCTCTACTGCTTTCCATATAAAGCTTCGCCAAATAAAACATGAATTTTATGATACTTTAGTTATGAAGCTGCAAATACTTCCGATGCACTGCAGTTTAAAGTATATTCCCCGGCCGAAGGCTACTGCGAAGCCGGCGGATCGAATCTACTGGAGTTTTTTTTTCCTTGCGCCTGGCCGAAGGCCGGCTATATATTCCACTTTTTTTAAACCCAAAATTTTTAAATTATTGTCACCTTTTGTATCCATAAATTAGATATCACTAACGTTAAATTATTTTCTAAACAAACAAACAAAATGACTGGCGGCCTCCGTCTGGACGCAGGATAAGTAAACTCTCGTGGATCAAAGCGCCAGCTTCGTTACAGCTTTAGGACAGGCGCGTGGACTTTAAGCACCTTTTTTGTTAAATATTTTTTTTAATAAAAAGGAGTTATTTAGATAGCCGGCCTTCGGCCGGGCGCAAGAAAAAAAAAGTTCCAGCGCATTCGATCCACCGGCTTCGCAGTAGCCTTCGGCCGGGCAATGGACTTTAAGCTCTACTGCTTTCCATATAAAGCTTCGCCAAATAAAACATGAATTTTATGACACTTTAGTTATGAAGCTGCAAATACTTCCGATGCACTACAGTTTAAAGTATATTCCCCGGCCGAAGGCTACTGCGAAGCCGGCGGATCGAATCAACTGGAGTTTTTGTTTCTTGCGCCCGGCCGAGGGCCGGCTATATACCCCAAAACTTTTAAATAAATGTCACCTTTTATACTAGCGTGATTAAATTTTTTTAAATGCTCTGGTATGTACACTTGCTGTTAGTAAAATGAAATAACTCCCAATAAAAATGAAATAACTCCCAACAAAAATGAAATATCTCCCAATAAAAATGAAATAACTCCCAATAAAAATGAAATAACTCCCAATGATAGAAAATGAAATAACTCCCAACAAGAATGAAATAACTCCCAACACTTCGAAAAAATGAAATAACTCCCAATAAAATTTCATTGGGAGTTATTTCATTTGGGAGTTATTTCATTATGAAATAACTCCCAATGAAAAATAATGAAATAATTCCCAACGCATTGGGAGTTATTTCATTATGAAATAACTCCCAATTTGTATGGAAAAAAATTGGGAGTTATTTCATTTTTTCATTGGGAGTTATTTCATTTGGGAGTTATTTCACGGTACCGATAAAATATTCCTTAAAGTAAAATTACAGTTTTAAAAAATCAACTAAATAAAACACAATTGAATTAGACCAAGAATTTTTATATAGAAAATTGACATTTTTAGCTACGAAAAGTAATAAATATATAAACTTGGAGATAAGTGTATGTCTCCTTAGAAGCAATAAAATGTTTGTTGTATTAAACTTTTAAAGTTCTTTTTTTTCGAGACATTTCCGCAAAAGTTATAAATGTTTTTCAGCACGAAATTCAATTACCTTTCTACACCAACTCATAATATTCACAAACAATTGAAATTTGCAAAAAATATATGTATTCATACATACACATATATATGTACTTTAATTTCACCTACTACCCGAGTAAATACAAAAGGTCTTGCCAATAGTTGACAAAAAAAAACACACAACAACATTCTTAAATAGTCAAGTGACACGCAAAATATGTTACATGTCACTTTGCCATAACATGGGTGAATTGCAGGCAGGCACACATGCAATTCGATACTTGTGGTAGTTATTGTATTGTACAGTTGGTTGCACACTTTTAGGACATTGTTTTCTGTTGGTATTTTTCATATGTATTTTTGAACAATACCCACTTTAAATGTGGGTCTGTCTTCTTTTGCTTAAAGTGCCTTCCTGGGAATTGAAATTTATTCTTAGGAAAAGTTTATTTCTGTTTGGTATTCACCACCACAGTGGGGTGGAGTTAAATATTTTTGGAAAAACCACATACCAAATAAATTTAATTTTATATGCATTTTATTAAAGAAAAATGGAAAAAAACTTAGAAGGAAAAATCCCGAAATTCCCAAAACACCTAACAAAAATCTCTTTTAGAATTTTTTTCAAAACGTCAACAATTGATGTAAATGCTGGCAAAATACTGTAGCGTTTTTAAGAGTATAAAAAAGGGTTTCTAAAACCAGTAATTCAAATCAAATATTTTTTCGAAAATAGGTTGAATTCCCGAGGACCCTTTCTATATTATATTGGTACTTAAAAAATATCTTTATTTTTTTTATAGGGAAAATCATAATGTGGCTTTTCGTCAAACACTGAAGTAAAATTGGTTAAAGTGCATTTTTATTATTTACATCCTTTATTTTTACACAAGTATATGCACTTGATATTAAGAATGCAACTAGAAAAAAAATTAAATAGCCAATGCCACAATCCTAATTCCAATGAAAATACAATAACATCTTATTTTAAGTTTTTTCCAAAACGCCTTCAATATATTATATACTAACACGTAGCCTGCTACTTAACTAGCGCAGTTTTTTATTTCTTAAACTATTACCCTATAGATTACTTTAATAAGAAAGAAGTGTTTGCGGTCATAAACACTTTGACATAAGTACATATGTTACCGGCTAAATCTGCGTCAATAAACTTCAGATTCCTAGGGTATAACCCTTACAATATATCAAAAAAGTTCAACAATATATTCATATTTTTTTGAGACCTTTCAAACGCAATTTGAATTATGTTTTTATTTTTAATGGCACAGAAGTAGAAGCAGTATCAAAATATAGTTTTTACCCTCTTTTGCCCCACAGGGTCAAATATTTCAAAAAAGGTACCAAAACCATATTCGTATTTTTTCGTGACCTGTCGAACGCAATTTAAATTTGGTTTCTATCTTAATCAATTCAAAAGTTACAAAGTGGACCTGAGCAGTATAGAAATATAGTTTTTACCCTGTCTTGCCCCTTAGGGTCTAAAATTTGGAAAAAGTGTAAAAATCGTGTTCGTGTTTTTTTCGTGACCTGTTGAACACAGTTTGAATCAGGTTTCTAGTTCTATTGGTTTAAAAGTTACAAAAAGGACCAAAATAGAATTTGTACCCTTTTCTTAACAATTTTTTTACCCCTTAGGGCCCAAATTTTAAAAAGTTGTTCATTTATTTCTTAAGGCCTGTCGAATGATATTTGAATTATATTTTTGTCTTTATTCGTTGAGAAGTTATAAAGTGAACCTTGGCACTATCAAAATTAAGTTTTTACCAATTTTTGCCCCTTAGGGTCTAAAATATCTAAAAAGTGGCAGATACTGGTCCCCTTAATTTTTGAGAAAAATACGATAATTTTTAAATATTGTTTTTATCTATTATAGTGTAGGAGATATTAACTTTCGCATATTCCCATATTTGGCCTAATATAACCCCCTTCGGGTACACCATAGCGGTGTCAAAAGTACGGTGAGTACGAATTTTTCTAGGCCAATTACGCATATTTTTAAGCCAAGTACGATTTATCTAGTACAAATTTCCACTTTTAACCACATTTAAGCCAACAAAGAAAAGATTTAAGTTTGAAACCATACTTGATGTAATCTTAAGGTTCAATTATATGTGACTTAACATAATGCTATAAACATAGCCGTTGCCATAAAAACTAAAACTTAATTGGTTTCTATGGGTACGGTTATGGCGTAATGGTAAGTCATCTATAATCAAATATAGTGTTGCCCATAAGGTTGGTTCGAACAGCTGTTTTCTGTGGCTATTGTTAAGTCACGTATAAATGAACCTTTTAACAGATTCATTTAAGGGTAAACGTGATTACTCCAAAAACGATTTTATTAAGGAAAAAGAGTTTTTTTTATACATATTTAAAATTAACACTTTAATATATTTTCTTTATTTGCCGTAGCTGGGATTCGAACATGGGACTCTATAAAGTGCAACACCAGCGCGCTACCATCTTGGCTCCCAAGCCACTTTGTTTTTTTAATGTTAAAATATATTAGAAAAACAAGTATTTTCTGCATGAAGTAATCCGAACCAACTTGATTAAAAAAGCCTCAGTACGGATCGTACTTTAAAATTTTAAGTACGATTTTGGATTAATTCAAGAATAAAATTCTTGATTTTAGAATGGGTTTTTTCTTTTTGTGTACAATTGGAACAAGTTGACAGATAATGAAATACATTTTAGGTTGCTTATTTTTCTTTTTGTAATGCCAATTGCATTTCAGTTAATACTTAAATAAATACCCCAAGGTGCCCCTTTTGCGACTTTATTGCACCGCCCCTGAGCCAACAGGTGGCGTTTTTCCTCAAAGCCTTAGTTAGGATACTTACGTTATGTTATGCTCATGTTATATTTTATGACAATAGGACAAGCAGCTTAGAAATGGAAGAATAATTATTTTCAAAAAACATTTAGTTTTGCTCCACTGTGCACCAAATTCACGGAATTAATCGTGGCTAATTATATCTGTCATTCTATTTGTAACATTTAAGTTAAACTTTTTGTTTAAAATTAAAGATAAACGCTCATATTTATAATAATTAAAGTAGGTTTTTTTAAGATTATTGGACAATTATTTCATAGACATCTAATCATTACATAATTGGGTAAAATCGCTGTAATATACCCTTTTTGATTATCCTTAAAATTAGTTCTTTTGTAGGATTGTCAATTTTTTGTGATGCGATATTATATATCTTTACACATACGTTTTCTGTACTACGAAGTATTTTGCCATTTTAAAAGTTGTTGTAAGGCAAACAAAAGTCGCCACAAACTGCTGAATCACTATTACCTGTGTCTTTTTTAGATTTAATATGCCACCCGTATGCTCCCAGGGGACCTTTAAAACACATGCAAGAGGGGGGTGGGGGCGTGAGTGTTTGCCAACTATAATTGTTGTAAAACGATATTATATTGACTTCGCTTTTAATTTTTATTGCTTTGAAATCTATTTGTTTTCAAACTAAATCTTTAATTGAGTGCATTTGTTATTAATTGTTATTCAACAACAAAATTGAAAGTAACAGCAGCATATTCAATTGGCAACAGGTGGTACGTATTTCAACTTACGTGCAATTAGATCATAAAAATCCCAATAGATTTATATTTTTTTCCTTTAGAATGAACCACTTACCTAGAAAGATAAAAAAAAAAAATAGAGAAAGAAATAAAAAGTTAATAAATTGATTGAGAACAAGAAAATAAAATTCTATTTTAATTGTTTGTAATAAAATTCAAGATAAAAATAAATGCTAAAAATAAACATTTTGAAAGACAGAGTTATTAAAGCAGCATTAAATTGTCTTTGTTTCTAAATAAAATTGGAGATTTATAAGGGTTAAGAAGAAAAACCGAACGAAATTTTTTAGTAAAAAAATCATTTAAAGACTATTTGGTAGTGTTTTTATAGTTTTTACCTTTAAGTAAATCTTTAAGTAATTTTTTTGCGGAATTATAGAACATAAATTGTTTTGATTTTTATATTAAACTAATACCCAGCATAAAACAACTTATTACCATTCTATTTATGTTTAACTATAAGGGTTAAATAAAAAATTTTAAAAAAAAAAAAAATAAAAATTTCTCAACTGGGACTTAGTTTATTACACTGGTCGGCAAATAAAGAAATGGCTGGCGAGTCATTGTTGTGCAATATGTAATAACTGACTTGAGCGGGCTCAATCCCAGTCAGTTACAGTGCCATAGGCACCGTTTGCAATTTTATTTTTTATACCCTTCACATATGTGATAAGGGTATATAAAAGTTTGTCATTCCGTTTGTAATTTTTTTATAAAGTATATATTTTCTTGGTATATAGGAAAGTCGATTTTTAAATGTCCATCTGTCCGTCTGTTATGGTTGAAATTAACTTATTAAAGCCCCCCATGTTGAATTGACCCGTGGGTGGTAATAAATTATCAGAAATATCGCAACCAAATCGCTATTGAAATCCAGCCAAATCGGCCGATAACTGACTGAGAACTGAGCCAAAGCCCGTTATTGGCTCTGTTTATTTCTCTACAATTTGTATATAAAAACCTCTACAACTACCCCGGAGTTGCCGCTAAAGAGTGCAATATAACACCGACTCCCCTTAGTTTTTTCTAACGAAAATTTTTTCGGAACATACTTACCCCCTGTTTTAGCCCACTAACAGGGTTGCCATACAAAGTTAAAGTTTTTTTAAAATTTTTTTAAATCTCTTACACATCTTTCAGAGTGATCCTACAAAGGTCAAATGTAAGACCGGCCAATTTATTTTTCTTTCCAAACATTTTTGTGCAACTTATTTACTCCCTATCTCCAGCATCTAGCAGGATTTCCATAGAAAACTTGAAAAAATTAGGGTAAAAACCCCCAAACTTACTATCTATGTATTTCCATCACCTCTCCATGCTCATAACTTCCCCATCGTCGGCCTAAAAAAAGAGTATACTACCGACCCCCATTAAATTCTCCTATCAAACATATTCCCAGAACATACTCACCCCCCATCTCCACACCCTAAGGTGATTGCCACACAAAATTTTAAAAATTTAGGGTAAAAACTCATACGACCTCCTCGGAGTCGCCCTACGAGGAATAAAATGTATCACAGACCCCAATTAGTTTTCTTTCCCAAGCATATTCCTAGAACTTACAACCTATCTCCATCACCAAAGCGGATTGCCATACAAAATTTACAAAAACGATATAAAAACGCCCATAACTTCTTACTTGTTTTTTTTTTGTTAATGTGGGCTATATTTAATCAAATCTCTTTTCTGGGGGAAATCTAAGTTCTCTTGACAAATAACTTCAAATTTTTAAGTCCTCCTTTACATCTTCTGCATTAGCTAATAGCATCCCAGCGATTAAAACGCACATAACGTAACTGATAAAGTAAGTAAATAGAAAACGATACCTTTTAAATTTATATTAACCATTTTATACAGCTCACATTTAGATTGCATTTCAATTTCAAAGGGAAATTTTAAAAATATTTAAAACCCCTATTTTTCCGCTACTTGTAAACACGTATTTAAACCGTTATTTTTAAAAGCTGAACTCGCTGAAGTGCTGCCATATAAAATTTCACTTTTTTCAAAATTTAATAATTTAAAGTGTTGCCAAAAAGAAAATATTTTGACCTTTAAAATTTCGCACATTAAAGCATATTACTTCTGCTATATTGATTAAAGACCATTTGGTTATGATATTAGTATTTAAAGTGCGACAACAAAAACATTTTTAAAGATAGGTATGACCTGCTAAATATCAAACATTTCTGGGTCTAATTTATTTTTCCCGTTTTAAATACCTTTTTATAAACAATTGCTTTCAAAAAATCCTTTTTTTTTTGCAGATTTAATGAATACTTATGATGCAATGAACTTAATGATTTTGACCCTCTTTTAAAAATAATCAATAAATCTCACTTGATATACATTTTCATAAAAAATTTTTCAAAATGGAAATCCATTACAAAAAAAAGGTGAAAAGAAGTGATTTATAAAATGGTCCCTTAAAATGTTTAAACTTAAGTATTTTCATTTACTGGGAACAAAAAAACTGTTACAAACTTTCATTTTAGGAGTAATTAATATTTTTCTCACAAATATTTTGCATATTTCTAGTAAAAAGTTAAAAGTGTATAATAAATATGCCTCTAGAGAAACATAAAATCATTATGCGGCATCAAGGAAAAAAAAAAATCATAAAAACTTTTTAAAGTAAACAAAATAATAAAAAAAAGTACGAAAAAAGAGCAAAAAATATTAATTGGCTACAATTCAATGTGGAGCAATTTATTGCGAGTTGTTTCCTTTTCTTCTAGCAGATACATTTTAAATGAAATGCCACAAGCTATAAAAAAACAACAACAAAAAAATAATAAACGTTTCGTATAACCGTTAGAAAACCAACGGGAGGAGACCCAGTTTCATATTTTGTATAAAATTGTTGCCTTTTTTCAATGTAGCAAAAACGAACATAGTTCAAAGAATTTTTAATTATAAAAAGAAAAATTTATAAATTTTGTTTAAAAATTATTTGAGAAAAACAGGTAAGAAAATAGTTGATCAACCCCGGCCATATAACAAGCTACAGCATAATATTTATACCTAAAATTAAACTTAAAAAAAATATTTCAATAGCAACTACATGCAGTTCCGAAGTTTTATTATACCCTCCGATATTTTTGTCAAATATAGCGCTCTATCAAGACTATTGAAAAATGTTTAATATCATACAAAAAAACCCTGAAAGTAAAAGTTTCCTTTTTTTATATCAAAAAAATTTTTCGTTTTGTCGCATATGCCTCATTTTTAAAAAATTGTGGCGTATACGACAAAAAAATCTAAGAACCGCCCTAATTTTTTACAGCTAACAAAATTGACAAGCTACAGCTATAAAATTAAACACAATTTCGGTTTTATCGCCATCTGAGTAAATAGATTTAGACATGTCCGTCTCTTAAATCAACTTTTAAAGGTGCAATAAATCCATTCGGGCCGTAATTTGTAGCTATCCGTCATATATATGCCTAATGCAATCGATTTTGGAAATCTGCATAAGGCAAAATTATAAGAACTAAATGTTTGATTTCATAAATTTCTCTAAGATGCTAAAAATTTTTAAGTGATATAGACCCTTGCTACGAGTTTTATTTCATTGGCTATCTTTGGCGATTACTGGATATTGAGAATTGAATGTGAAATTCCTTATATTGGTTAATACTATGTTAACGTTTGGTAATCTCTGTTTTAAGGAATTTTAAATCCCAACAGTAATTTGCATATTGTAAGTAAAACACTTTTGCTTTATTTAAAATATCTCCTTCTCTCAACTTATTTTAACTTTCGCTCTTTGTCCTAATTTCTTAACAACAACTTGTTCTTACGTTGTGTTTTCATTTAGCCTGTGCTTCGTGAAAGTGCATTGTTTACTCTTTGTCTCAGAGGAGTTTAAAAAACTTTTAGTGCTTTAGTAGGAACTTGCCTAAGAACTTCCGTTTCCGTTTTTATCTGATTAAAGTTAACTTTTGACTAAAATAATGAAAACAAAATTATTTTTGAAAGAAATATATGAAAAGCTAAGAAGTTTTAGAAGGCTCACAAAGCCATTTAAACACAAATTCTGTGTGCAAGCAAAATATAAACAATAAGCCAATCCCTGGAGTAAATTAAAAATAAACTAAAGACAAAAACAAATTAAAAACTGTATTTTTTAAGGAATTTGATATTCTAATTTTGTAGCAATTTAATTAGCAGATTGTATGTGTGCGATTGAATTTTAAAAATTCTCTACAACTTGATTCTATACAACGCACTAAAATTTTTTTCAATTGAGCCAAAATCAAGAACAATTACATAGTAACAAGTTTGAGCTCTATATATGGCTGAGTCGCATTTTATATACCCTTCACATTGGTCTTTTTGTATAAGCAAAGTTGTTATATAACCGTAAATTTTATAAAAAATTTAAAATAATTAGCATTCCCAGTTTTCTAAACAGAAAACTTCACAAAACTTTACATACTCCCTGAGCTTCTTCCCAACAATTTTTTTTAACTAAAGCTATATGTACACTGCCTAAGTTCTCATCTGAGTTGAGTGTCAAAAATATAAGTTTACATTTTTATGAGTGTCAAAAACAATTTGAAATTTTTATTTTTAGTATTACATTACATCTGAGAAATTATAATAAGTCCGCTAATTCTAAAAGTTGTTAAACTGGTACAAAGTGTATGGCAATACAAAAACAAGCATTTAATCTTTTAAAAACTTAAATTTAAAACTCAGACGTTAAATAATTTGAAAATAGAAAACGTTCTATTTTCAACTGAGGTTAGACAAAAATATTAACAAATGAAAATAGACATGTTATTACACTATTAAAATAAGTCTCAGTTGTGAAACTCAGATGACAACTTAGGTAGTGTAAATATACATAGCTTAAGGAAATCATAACAGAACTACATTGTTTAAAGTTTGAACTTGATAGCTCTATCAGTTTACGAGATTTTTCGTATCAAAAATTAAAAAAGGGGTTTCAGCTTGTTTTTTTTTTTAATGTAAGTACCATTGTACAGTCAGTCATCTTGTAGTAAATTCAAAGCCGGTAGCAGTTACATTTCCAAAATTACAAAATATAACAAATTTAATCAAAATATTTTGTTTTTAAGGGGGCTGCCTCCCCCTGCTCCTATTTATTTATCTAACCTGTTTTAAATATATATTTAGATATTGCTGCTTAACTACTTGTATTCATTTTGAAATCGGTTGCTCTAAAAGTTTCCGAGATATAGCGTATCAAAAATTAAATTAAAATATTTCATTTTAATGGAGGCTACTGCTCTTTAAACAAAAAATTTTCGAATATTTGATATTGAAGAGAAAATTTTTAATATATTTTGATTCTAGTCGGTGCTCTTTGAATATTTTTATATTTGCAGTCAAAAATAAACTTTACATTGATATTTTTTTTAAATTTATACGTATGTACATACCCATATGCGTATATGTAAAGATCAATAAATTTCGACAAAAGTTTTACTTTGTATGAAAGGCTGCATGGGAAGTGAAAACAGAAAGTAGGCTTGTTCCGAAAAAGATTTAATTTCAGAAGAAATTTAATTTTAAATGGAAGATGCAATGGAAATGAAAATCGGGGGTAGGTTTGTTCCGAAGAAATATTGAGAGTAAAAAATTAAAAGTAGTTGGTTATACTTCTTAACCCCCTAGGAGCCTCCTGGAGCGGTGATTAAGATTTTTGATTTTATAAAAAATTTAATTTTTTATGGTTGATGACATGATGCATGAGTATAGAGAATTTGTTTGTTCGAAGAAATGTTGAGAGTAAAAAATTAATAATAGTCGGTCATACTCATAAGCCCTTTGGGAGCACTATGGAAGCGGCGAAAAATATATTTTTTTGTAAAAAAAATTTTGTTTTGTATGGAAGCCCCCATTGGGAGTAAAGATAGAAAGTTGGGTTGTTCCAAAAAAAATTTTGGAATTAAAAGAGGATTGATAGACGGTGATATATTTTAACCCAATTGGAACACTCTGAAAGCGGTGTTAAATATTTTTTATTATAGTCTAATGCTTTTTGTTTAAAAAACCATTATGCTCTAAACGCAACAGGGACGAGAACGAATTTTTCGTTGCAAGTATTCGTCTTAGAAAATAAAACACAATTGTGTATATCAAAATGCACACAAACAGTACGTCGACTAAAATTGGTCGTGCGTAACGAACTTTGCGATAGTTTTATTTCTATTTCTAACTAACACGACGGCGAATAATTTGGCACAGAGTGACCATTCTTCTTTTAGTTTTTTTATTTTGCTATTTAATAATGGTACTTTATACTTTAAGAATTATTTTCGCTTTTTATTTATTGCATATAATACACTTAATGTATTTTTAATGTTATATTTATATTTTTAAAAAGTTTTTTTTAATTAATATTTTTTTTTCACTTAGTGATTCTTTTTTCAGAAATATGTTCACTCTATCACAGCTGTTTTATTTGTTCTAAATGTGTTTCAGTTGCAAATTTACGCAACGAATTTCAACAGAGGAATTTGTCGTGTAGTGCGTTATTCTTCGTCGTCCCAGTTGTGTTTAGAGCATTATATTGAAGTTATTTTTTCTAAAATACAAATATTTGGTTTCAATTTTGCAAAATAAAAATATTTTTCTATTCGGGAGGCAAATTACGACATTCGATTCGAATCAAAAGTTAAAAATTCCTATTAGAATTCCTATATTAAAAGCATTGACAACTTGATCGATTGAGTTGAATCTTGATTCGAATCGAATGTCGTAATTTGCAACCAGGGCCCAAATCGTCGCATTCGATTCGAATCGAAATTAAAAAATTCTTATTAGAATTCCTATACTCAAAGCATTGACAACTCGATCGATCGAATGAAATTTCGATTCGAATCGAATGCGACGATTTGGCCCCAGGTCTTTTCAATTGAATGATTTTATTTTGTCAGCTTTTTTATTTAACTTTTTGTTACTCAAATAAAGAAAGTAAAACTTTTTTTTATTTGTTTTTTTTTTGAATTTCTAAAATTTAAACATTTCAAATATAAAAAACAATATTATCCATAATTTTTTCCACTTCAAAGGAAACTTATAAACAAAAATTACATTCAACTTTATAAAGAAATTACGTAAATATTTTATTCAACAAACAAATATTTTTCGTAAGAGTTTTCTAAAAGAAGCAAAGAAAATTAAAGTAGTTTAAAAAATATTTTTATTTTTTTTTCTAATCACTCTTACAACTATTCTCTATATTAATCCTCTATCCTTCTTAATTTATTCTGTGTTTATATTTTGTTTATAAAATAAGCGTTAACCAAGCCCCTTCATAATGAGTTTTCAAAAATAATGAAATTAACAGTTGTTATCCTTTAGTAGAGTTTAAAGTTTAAAAGTTTAAGTTGTTATTTACATCCGTTTTGCAGCGTCTCTATTCTTTTCCTTTCTCTTTAAACTAAACTCATAAACATAAAAAATAATTATTAACTGTCAGTTAAAGTTACATACAGTTAATACAGGCAAAATATCAAATGTACACCAATAATAATAATTAGAGAGAAGAACAAAAATTATAATTTTGCCAACAAACCAACCCAAAGTAATTAAAACAGAAATACGTACTTAAAGGATACACAACCAGAACTGGTTAGAAAACCAACAATAATAATGAAACAAAAAACCAACATTCAGAGAAACAAAAATTAAGTCATAGAGATAAACTTTATTGGCAAACTTTTTTCACAGACAGTATTTCCTGACTAACGGTATAAATGCGAAACCGACTATTGTTCTAAGAGACACACACCAACCAACCAACTCACACTTCCAGGCGCAACCAAAAAATAATGAATTTAAATGAAACTCATCAACAAATTACCAACAATGATAATTTCGGGTATTAAAATGTACGAATGAGTTCAAACTGTTTATAGTTGTTGTATACACTTTAGAGAAATGTTTATTAAAACTTTTTTGTTTTTTGTGTTAAAGCAAATGTGTGTAACCAAATGGTTTAATAAAACAGAGGTTCCATATAAAACGCCTTAACAGTAATTGCAAAAGTCTTTTAACGCAATTTATAACAAAAATTATATTTTCAAGGTTGATTTAATTAAGGTTTATAGAAATTGAAAATATTTTTTTTACAACAATTATAATTTCAATTTTGTTTTATTTAACGTTTTCCTTCTTAAAATTGTTAAAAATGTTTTTAAAAAATAACTTTTAAAATCTCTTTTAGTAAACGTGTTTCGGACACTGAAATCTCTAAAAGGACTAAGGATACAAACGGCAAAGTGAATTTTGCATGAATGCAGACGTGCATGTGGCAATTAGTTTGGCATTTCACTAGAGTACCATTGGGCTTATACGGTGATGATTTAAGGATATTATTTAAACGTCTGGGTTTTGGTGGTCAAATGTTTTTTCGCAGAAAACTCTAAGGGGCTCCATCTTAAGCTTGTATCGGAATATGTAAAATGGGTACTACAGCACCTCACGCAATGAAGGTAATGCTGAGTTTGCTGCTGTTGGACTTATTTGCAAGCCGTCAACAAAGAAATTGGTTACCAAAAATGGTACAAATGGAACCAATGGCAAAACGAGGAGTGTTTAACCCAAAAAGAAGCTAAAAACGTGGCATATAGGGTGACACTTGAGCCTAAGTATGGCAACTCGAGCTGTGTTTGAGCAATACGAATGATTAAGGAGGGGGAAATCGGCCAGTTACAAAGCAAAGGAAAGATAATTGAAAACACGGTAATAAGAGGAGATTGGGATGTATGAAAACATTGAGAAGTAGTAGGTAGAGATAGGTATGATGGTGAAATAGGGAAAGACCAAAATTTCACTTCAACTGCTTGGAAAAGGTAACAATGGACACGTTGCAAAGTGAAGGCGAGCAATTGCAACATTGACTTTGGGGAGGAGTTTATATACTTTGGTTCCGCTAACAATAAAAGGATCATTCTGGCAATTAAATGTCACTTGGTGCTAGCCAGACAAAACAAAAAACGAAACCAATTTCGAAGAGCTCATACAGGGTGTCCGCCGGCAAGGTATACTACTTTATTTTTTTTATAATTTTTGATTAGATGCAAGAGAATGGATCTTATACTGATAAATGTTTTATTAAATGTCGGCAATTATGTATAAAATAAATGTCCGCGTCTGTTAGCCTAAAATGCGAGCCCTTTTGAGCACATTTTTCATTATATTCTCACACATTTCACGCGGCACTTCATTATTTTCAGTACGAATATTTTGTTTGAGCTACTCCAACGATTTTGGTTTGCTTGCATAAACCCTCATTTCACATATCCCAACGAAAAGAAGTTGAGAGCAGTCATATCAGGCGACCATGGAGGCCATTCAACTTCACCATATTTTTAAGAAACGTGAAGACCTTTATGTTTATTTATTTGAACTTTTTCTATATATCTTATAATTGTCTATTTATTCGGCTTAAGTTCATTATTAAAAATGTGATAGCTAAGAATGGAAATTTTTATTAAAAATTAAGTAATTCCGATACTAGCCGAGTGTAATGCATTTTCGAAATCAGCTACGATTTCTCGTCAGCACTCTTTCTATTCGGTACTACTGTAAGTTGAATGTTGATTTGTTCTATTTAAACAAACTTTAACTAGAATTTGAATACTGGAATTCTATTCATATTCCTTACTGTTTAGACCGAACTAAATCACATACAACTCTATGTTCTCTTATTCTCATTCTATTTGCATTTATCACTAGTTACTTCTATTATTTATTTTTTATTTTCATTTTGCTTTTTGGCCATCCATTGGATGACACTAAATTTATTTAATTTTTAAATATTTTTATTTATCATTCTGTTATTCGATTGCCTTCGATAATTTTTCTATTCATAATTTTACATTGAGCCATGTGTTTGTAATACATTTATGTTTATTTATTTGAACTTTTTCTATATATCTTATAATTGTCTATTTATTCGGCTTAAGTTCATTATTAAAAATGTGATAGCTAAGAATGGAAATTTTTATTAAAAATTAAGTAATTCCGATACTAGCCGAGTGTAATGCATTTTCGAAATCAGCTACGATTTCTCGTCAGCACTCTTTCTATTCGGTACTACTGTAAGTTGAATGTTGATTTGTTCTATTTAAACAAACTTTAACTAGAATTTGAATACTGGAATTCTATTCATATTCCTTACTGTTTAGACCGAACTAAATCACATACAACTCTATGTTCTCTTATTCTCATTCTATTTGCATTTATCACTAGTTACTTCTATTATTTATTTTTTATTTTCATTTTGCTTTTTGGCCATCCATTGGATGACACTAAATTTATTTAATTTTTAAATATTTTTATTTATCATTCTGTTATTCGATTGCCTTCGATAATTTTTCTATTCATAATTTTACATTGAGCCATGTGTTTGTAATACATTTATGTTTATTTATTTGAACTTTTTCTATATATCTTATAATTGTCTATTTATTCGGCTTAAGTTCATTATTAAAAATGTGATAGCTAAGAATGGAAATTTTTATTAAAAATTAAGTAATTCCGATACTAGCCGAGTGTAATGCATTTTCGAAATCAGCTACGATTTCTCGTCAGCACTCTTTCTATTCGGTACTACTGTAAGTTGAATGTTGATTTGTTCTATTTAAACAAACTTTAACTAGAATTTGAATACTGGAATTCTATTCATATTCCTTACTGTTTAGACCGAACTAAATCACATACAACTCTATGTTCTCTTATTCTCATTCTATTTGCATTTATCACTAGTTACTTCTATTATTTATTTTTTATTTTCATTTTGCTTTTTGGCCATCCATTGGATGACACTAAATTTATTTAATTTTTAAATATTTTTATTTATCATTCTGTTATTCGATTGCCTTCGATAATTTTTCTATTCATAATTTTACATTGAGCCATGTGTTTGTAATACATTTATGTTTATTTATTTGAACTTTTTCTATATATCTTATAATTGTCTATTTATTCGGCTTAAGTTCATTATTAAAAATGTGATAGCTAAGAATGGAAATTTTTATTAAAAATTAAGTAATTCCGATACTAGCCGAGTGTAATGCATTTTCGAAATCAGCTACGATTTCTCGTCAGCACTCTTTCTATTCGGTACTACTGTAAGTTGAATGTTGATTTGTTCTATTTAAACAAACTTTAACTAGAATTTGAATACTGGAATTCTATTCATATTCCTTACTGTTTAGACCGAACTAAATCACATACAACTCTATGTTCTCTTATTCTCATTCTATTTGCATTTATCACTAGTTACTTCTATTATTTATTTTTTATTTTCATTTTGCTTTTTGGCCATCCATTGGATGACACTAAATTTATTTAATTTTTAAATATTTTTATTTATCATTCTGTTATTCGATTGCCTTCGATAATTTTTCTATTCATAATTTTACATTGAGCCATGTGTTTGTAATACATTTATGTTTATTTATTTGAACTTTTTCTATATATCTTATAATTGTCTATTTATTCGGCTTAAGTTCATTATTAAAAATGTGATAGCTAAGAATGGAAATTTTTATTAAAAATTAAGTAATTCCGATACTAGCCGAGTGTAATGCATTTTCGAAATCAGCTACGATTTCTCGTCAGCACTCTTTCTATTCGGTACTACTGTAAGTTGAATGTTGATTTGTTCTATTTAAACAAACTTTAACTAGAATTTGAATACTGGAATTCTATTCATATTCCTTACTGTTTAGACCGAACTAAATCACATACAACTCTATGTTCTCTTATTCTCATTCTATTTGCATTTATCACTAGTTACTTCTATTATTTATTTTTTATTTTCATTTTGCTTTTTGGCCATCCATTGGATGACACTAAATTTATTTAATTTTTAAATATTTTTATTTATCATTCTGTTATTCGATTGCCTTCGATAATTTTTCTATTCATAATTTTACATTGAGCCATGTGTTTGTAATACATTTATGTTTATTTATTTGAACTTTTTCTATATATCTTATAATTGTCTATTTATTCGGCTTAAGTTCATTATTAAAAATGTGATAGCTAAGAATGGAAATTTTTATTAAAAATTAAGTAATTCCGATACTAGCCGAGTGTAATGCATTTTCGAAATCAGCTACGATTTCTCGTCAGCACTCTTTCTATTCGGTACTACTGTAAGTTGAATGTTGATTTGTTCTATTTAAACAAACTTTAACTAGAATTTGAATACTGGAATTCTATTCATATTCCTTACTGTTTAGACCGAACTAAATCACATACAACTCTATGTTCTCTTATTCTCATTCTATTTGCATTTATCACTAGTTACTTCTATTATTTATTTTTTATTTTCATTTTGCTTTTTGGCCATCCATTGGATGACACTAAATTTATTTAATTTTTAAATATTTTTATTTATCATTCTGTTATTCGATTGCCTTCGATAATTTTTCTATTCATAATTTTACATTGAGCCATGTGTTTGTAATACATTTATGTTTATTTATTTGAACTTTTTTCCATTCTTAGCTATCACATTTTTAATAATGAACTTAAGCCGAATAAATAGACAATTATAAACGTGAAGACCTTTTTTCTTTTGTTATTAAATCATTAATTATTAAGTGTCAACAATTTAGTCTAAACAAGATTGGGAACCACAATTTTCTTTTTGGATGCGTCTGATAATAAAATTTAATTCATTTATTTATTTTTTTTTGCAAAAATTATAATTATATTTAATTAAACAATCGGTGGAAAGATGTACATATGTGTGCTGTTTTTTTACTTAAAAAAAAGAAAAAAATTAAATTAAATTAAAATTGTAAAAAAAATTTAATTTAGAAAACATGAGAATTTCTTTTAGCAACATGTTAAATACTTTTGTATTTCTTTTTATAACAATTTGTTCATCTTTTAATGCCCCCAAAAAGTAAAAAAATCAGGAATAATTTTAGACTAATTCCAAGAAATTTTATGTTTCATTACTATTAAATAAGTCAAGCGTTGCAACAAAAATATTAAAGGAAGAAAAAACCAAATGGCACAGAAGTAATATAAAAATTTAGTTAAAATTTAGTTTGTCATCCATAAACAACAACATTGGGACTTAAATGGTCTTAAGTGTAAAATTTATGACAAAAATATAGACTATTGTGAGATCAGTTTGGGTTGAAAATTCATGGCAGTATTTTTTTAAAATATTTTTTCTAAAAGACTAATCGACTTTTGACGATCATTTAACAAATTTTTATTTTTTGCCGTTTTATTAAATTTTTATTATCAATTGAATCTTTGCTTTTTAAAATAAAAATTTTTGCTGCCGAGCATAGCAGGAAATAAAGCATTTAGTAAAAATGTTTGTTGAAACTTGCAACAAGTGTACTTGTTGCATATTATTTCTCTTGCCTTATTTAACTTGTTTTTTGCCACTTCCCAGCATACCATATGCGCTCTAAATGAGCTCATAAAGACTCTTTTGTCGGAACGCTGACGCTCATGAAGAGTTCATAAAATAATCATAAACAGTCATAAAACGCTCATTTTTGAGTGGCTTTTTCCACTAAACTGGTCACTCGTGAAAGAGCTCTAAATTTTATGCATAAAAGAGTATTTTATGACTCTTTTTTTAAAACGCATTTTGAGCTCTTATTCCAGTTTTCGTTTACACTCTCTCTTTCTAAAATACGTCCACTCTCACTATTTTCTTCAACAACACTATTATTGTTAATACTACATGCTGGATTTTCTTTTCTTAATTTGTTTGAACGAAGTTCACTTATTATTAATTATCTTTTTTTTTTAATTTGCTCTTTTAATTATTTCAATTATGTATTATTTTTGTATTTATTATAAGATAACTCACAATTTTGTCTTTACTCTTCCAAAAATATTAACTAATGAATCAATTTGAGCAACTTCTTTCTTCTGCTTAGCTGGAATTTACCGTTATCTGTCAGAGTGCAGAAATTACTCATAAAAAGCACATAAAATCGATCGTTTATGAGCTCAGAAATATGCACGCAGGAAACACTCACAGAGGCTCATAAAATCGCTCATATATGAGCTCATATATATGAGCGCTCCGATAATGGTATGCTGGGTTGCCACTTGGAGGGACTATGTATGTATATGCACACATACACACACACACAAATGGTATTTTTTAGGCTTTGAGTTCACATTTGGCAAAATATTTTTGACACTTATCTGACACATACATTTTTGTTTACATTATTGATGACAAAAATATAATTTAAAGCAAATCATTGGATGTGACATTTTGGGAGGAAAATTGTTTAGATATTTAAGTTGCTACAGATTAAGATGGATTATTGAAATTATGCGGAAATTATAAAACTTGCAAATAGAATTTAAATATTCAAAATGATTAGACAAGGGAAAAAGAAAATTAAATTTTTAAGATGAAAAAAGAAACTATTTGTATACACGTAAAGGGTTATTTGTCAAGTAGTTTGAGTAGGCAATACTAGGGATGTGCGCGCCAGTTTGACAGCAATTTTTTAACGAACATCAGATATTTGTAAAATTTCTAATTTATAGTCTTCAGTTACACCAATAGACTCAGACTCATTTTCCGGGCAAACTTAAGCATGTCGGTCAGCCTGTATGTCAATACATATATTTTTGTGATCAAAGTAAATGTATTTTTAAAAATATTTTAAAATATTGATTTAGCAAGGCAAAACGACTTTTTAAAGTTGTTGGTACTTTCTTGACAAAAAGTACTAATTTTTTATATTTAAGACTTTATTACCTTTTTTTGAGAATCTGGGTCTAGAAAAATAAAATTAATGACTTTTTGCCGATACTTTTTTATTTTGTTGGTAATTTTTTGTCTGTTTTGATAGCATGAGTCTATGAAATATTGAGAGCTATCGACCCAGAAATAAAAGGTTATTGATACCTATTAAGGCTGGAAGCCCACCAAGTGAACCAGAAGATATTTTATTATATTTTTGTAATTTTTGCCTTTTTTAAGGCTATGAGTCAAGAAAATTGATACATGGGTTTTTTAATCATATGGAGATCAGAAGACAACTAAAGTGGACAAAAAGTACTTTTCTCAAATTTAAATTACTTTTTTTCTTTTTGAGTTGGTTTCTAGAAACCTGGACGTGAGAGCTATTGACAAAAAAACAACGATTTAATGCCGAAAGTCAATTAAATTAACAAAAAGTACTTCTATTATATTTTTGGTATTTTTTAGAAATTGACTATTGACCTAACTTAAGTTGGAAAACCAACTTTCGTATTATATAGTCTCTTACGAAATTTTTCTGCTTATGACTCCAAAATACGAAAAAGCCTTCTTAGACTGAAAGAACTTTTAAAATATATTTATTAATAAAAAAGAAGTATAAATATTTTAAAGAAAATCATGGGGATTTTATTTTATAACGCGTAGAGAACTCCCTCGCAATTAAGTACTTTGTTAAATTTTGTTTTAAACTGCGCCTACGAAGTATGGGGTTAATTGATAATTTTCATTAAATAGAATAATATAATATAGAGATTTCCGGCAGTAAAAGCTTTATTTAAAATCCGATTTTTCTGTTTATTTTCTTAAAGAGTTCAAAACATATGATTAAATTTGGCAGAAGCCGATATTTTAAAATTTGTGGAAAAATAGTTTAAACTGCCAGAAAATGTTATTTTTTAATTAACGTCTCGTTTTAATTTCAATTATCTTAATATCAAACTAATATTATAGGTTTGTTTTATTCTACTATAAAAAATTAAAAACCAAATTTGCATACATAATTGTAAAAGAAATATGTTTTTAGAACGAGACTTTCTATTGAAAATTACTATATAATTTAGTTTTTCTTTCTTTTTATAAAATGCAGGAAAAATCAGTTTTAGTAGTTACCACATGCGGCTTAAAAATAGTGAACAAACAAAATCAAAACTAAACCTGCAGGCTTGGAATATTATTGAATTCTTTTGTTTGAAATGTAACACTTGGAAAACTTTATCTCTGAGATCTAAGGCAGGTGGCTTTATTGACCCTGAGAACACTGTTAGGTCTTTACATAAATTTAAATTTTTTTATGTATATTTATCTCAATCAAAATATGAAACTTATTTGAATTAAAACTTAAGTGATAATTTTCTGCCTCCTTAACTTAATTGCCACACTCACCCGCGAATAAATTTTGCAGTGATATACATATTATTATTCTACTGGCTCTCTGTAATCTACAAATTAGGCAAAACTAATTCCCAATTGTTTCATTTTAACTTTTACAAAATTGTTCGTCAATAAGCATATGCCTTTACTTCAAATATTAAAAAAACATTTACCCAGCTATACGTCAGAACTGCAGGGTAATTTAAAGATCTTGAGGCACACAACACAATTTATTTGAAACTGACAAAGATAGTGATAATGGTACTTCTAATGCTGATAGCGATCAGTGTTTTTGTGAGCCCATGAAAGATTCACAAATAAACAACTGAGACAATACAATATGAAAACATTTGTTTTTACATTGATTTGGTTTTGCTGCACATTGCCACACTTCACTGCCACCATCCACATCCATTTCACACAAAAGGAAAGAAAGTAAAGCTGCTTGTGAATTGAATTACTTAAAATGTAAATTGAAAAAAATGTTTTATAATAGAATTTATACACATTATGAGCGGAAAGGGCCTACATACTATACATACAAGTTAATATCTAACTTAATATGCCCCCTATAGACAGTACCATTATTACCACTTTAAGCGAATATACAAGTGCAAAGTTTTATTGAGTTATTGAGTTATAATTATTTTTTCATATTTGTTGAAATTCTAAATTAAGGGTAAAATGGACTGAGTTTAGCCTTAATCCCTATATATAACATTCGCAATTTAATCGCTTCTTTGTTAGCGTAGTTTTATTATTTTAATCCAGAATCTAAAGTTTTAAATTTCTAAAAAATAAAACAAATAAAAAAAGTACTTTCTGTGCAGTTAGTTGTCATTGGACCTCCATCTGGGTTAACAGTCCTTAATTTCATAGTTCTAGACACATAATATTAAAAAAATTTTAAAAGTACCTAAAGTATAAAAAAGGTACTTTTTCTTTATTTAATCGACTTTTGTTCTCTATATGGGTCATAAGCCCTCAGTTTCATATATTTAACTCTTAGTCTTAAAAAAGGTAAACAAAGTCCCAAAAATGTGAATAAGGGATTTTTGTTTGCTAAGTTTACTTGCGACCTCTTTATTGGTTAACGGTTGTTAATTCTATATTTCTAGGCTCATAGCCCATAAAAAGTACTAAAATTAAAAAAAAAAGTAATTTTTGCCCAATAAGCTGGTTTCTGACCTCTACATGGGTCAGAACTAAAAATCTTAAAAATTATAAAAAGGTACCGAAAATATTGAAAGAGTACTTTTTTGTTCACTAAGTTGACAGTTGACCTCTACATGAGTTTGCCAGTTCTTAATTTCATATTTCCAGACTCATAATCATTGGTGCAAAAAGAGGCAACAAAGTGCCAATAATATAAGACAAAACACTTTTTATTCACTTAGTTGATTTCCGACCTCTTTATGGATTAGAAGCCATTTACTTTTTATGTTAGAATTAAAATCTTAAAAAGGTAAAATTAAGTACTAAAAACATACTCATATTTGTTCTAAGTCTGTTGAATGCAATTAAGTTATATTTTTGTCTTAATTGGTTTAGAAGTAACAAAAAGTACTTAAATGTAGTAATAAATAATTTTAACTATTTTTGCACATTTTAAACAATTTAAACCATATTTTTCAAGACCTATGGAAAGTAATTTAAATTGTGTTTCTTTCTTTTTCTTTTATTCCAAAGTACCAATGTATAATTTTAACCCATAATTTAGCCCTTTAGGTCCAAAATTAAGAAAAAGTCCTACAAAACTTTTTTTATTTTTAAGATCTGATGGACGTTATTTGAATAATGGTTACAAATTACAAGACGATAAAAATAATCAAAATAAAGTTTTTATTCTGCTTAACTTCTTAGGGTCCAAAGTTATAAAACAGTGCCAGACACTGCCAGACTGCGTACTTTTAAATTTTGTTTCTCTTGTGGAAAGTCAACCAGATATCAACTTACCGACGGGTCAATGTTTTCCCCCATCTTAGTGTCCAAATGTATGTCTCAACGTATATATATATCAGAATGAAGTGCCCGCCTTATGCGTTGGGGCTGCACGATGATGGATGGGTCAGCTAGTCAGTTAGTCATTAACGCTTTTCCTGTAGATAATAAGATAAATTGTGTAATTTTTTTTTTGGGAGGATGACAACCCATCTTGTAGATGATAACTTTTTTTAAAGAATTTTGCATCTTTTGAGGTGGCATATTCCTATAACACTGCATGACATTTAAATGGCCAAAGGCTCGTTGCTTCATGTCAGGCACGATATTCTACGTGATTTATTTAAAAACTTGACAATTTTCTGTAGGTGACACGGAATTGTTCTTTTTGTTTTTTTCTTCCAATTGCAAAGAGCTCAAAAAAGTCGATTTCTGGTTTAGACCCTGTAAACGTGTCATATAATTTATATCTTTTGAAGGGGGATTCAGAATAGGTCGCCACTTTTTGTTATAAATCATAAAAATTAAGTGATTTAATTATAATAGTTTTTGTTAAATCTTATTATAAACGTTATTTTTGTCTCAGTTCGCAATTTATTTAAAATTTATGTGGGTGTGAAACTTTACCCTTAAATTGTTTTACCACAGAAACTCACCTATTAGAGTTTTAAAAATACACTATCAAAGTTTTAGCGCATTCCAAGCAATGGTGTTAAGCAAACATATAAAAAAATATTAAAAAACATTTCGCATGTGTTTCTGGCATACCTTCCCATTTCAAACTATCACTATTCCTTCTATGAATTTCTTTTTGTCATTAAATTGAAAATGCATTATTACTTACAACAATTTTTGTGTATTTCTGAAAGACGAAAACCTCAACTACAAAACAACTTAAGCAACATGGGTGGATCCTACCTAAAAATTAAATATTATCTTATACGCTAGATGGCGCTTTAATCTTGAATTGAAAATTTTGATAATAAATCCCCACCCAGGGCACACTCAGCCAGGAAGAGCCCAGCTGATTAAAATTAATTTTACATTTTCACGTTTTAAAAATGTATTTTTATATAAAATTCTTAATTTTTCTGACATTTACCGTTCAAACACAAAAAGGAAATGCAGAGGGCGAATTTTTTGAATTCGCCTTGGGTTTACCTTGTTGAATGTGCCCTGTCCCCATCACAGCATTGTTTTGAGAATTCTTAAGTTGCCACATTAAATCTAGTAGCACCTTGCAATGTAATTCACTGTAAAATGTTATCTCATGTTTTCACCTAAGGCCGATAACATGTTTCGCTAACTCATTCGTAATTATCCGCTAAAATGTCAATTGTTTTTCATCGTAATTACAATGTTATTCATACAAATTTTTAAATGCGAATTATGTGTTGTATAGCTAATTGAGTTTCGCAAAACATATAATTTAATTGAGAAAACCTTAAAAATATGCGGCAAAAAGGACTGCATAAGTGCGCTTGTGTGTGTGTGTGCAGAAGAAAAACAAACATTTGCCGAACCCAATTACGAAAACGGGCAAAATTGTGTTGGTAATTTGGAGAGCGAAGCAGATACATAATTGGAGATTATGTGTGAACATAGTAAAAAAACTCTGACATTCAAACGGAAAAGCTATTAAATATGAACCAATAATTGTAAATGACTTGCAGTCTTGTGTCTTACATTTATTACGAATTAATACCTTTATAAATAAATCGATTTGAAAATAAAAAAATCTGATACTTATTTTTAACTTAATACTTATTTAACTTTGGGATATGTTGACCTTCCTAATATATTTAAAAAATGTTTAAGACTTTTAGCAAATTTTTCCTTGGGTGTAATAAGGCTTAACTTATTTCAAATAATGTGCAAAAGATAAAATTATATAATTGAAAATAATATGTTCTGCCATGGGATTTAATCATAAATCATTTTCATAATTATACACTTACAGTTATACATTAATAGAAAATAAATAATTTATGAATTAAATAAAAAAACAAACCTAATTCACATAGAGACCTTTACGTTGGAAAATTAAAATTCCCATAATGTAGATAACATTTATTGTATTTTACATTACCATTTTCAAAAGTAATAATAATTAAAGTTTTTTTTTTTAGAAAATTCGTACTCTCTGTGTAACTAAAAGAAGTCTTAGTACTAAGTTTAAAAGTACTCACGTATGCATGTGTATGTCTGTCGTAGGTGTTGCACAATTCAATTATTATGCAATAAAGACACCATAAAAATTTTTATTATTATTTGTATACTTTGTTGTACTTTATTTGGGTAAAATAAATATGAATATACATATGTACTTGATTACTGCAAGTGTTAACAACACTACAACAATTTTTCATTTTACAATTTTATAAGTGGTGTAGACAGAAATAATAAATATAAACGAGTACGTTGATTTATTTATATTTATTATCAAAAAATAAAAATTTTCATTAAATTGTTTTCCTATTCTATCCCTCCAGTTTTTTTTTGTACAATAACATTGTCTATAGATGCTTTAAGTACCAGTGTGCTTTCTGTCAGTATAACTTATGTAGTGCTATTAAATAAGAAATTAAAATTTTCATATCGAAAATATTACAAAAATAATAAATTTTAAATATAAAAGAGGTATTCACACTTAGAGATAAAATGTTTTTTAACAGCTCTAACTAGTCATAAGCATTTAGAAGAAAAATCTAATTGTAATCACTACATAGATACTTGATACCTGTTTTTGTTTTTTCTAAACAGAAAACAAATGTCTTCAGTTAAGTTAGTCAAAATTTTTACAAAAACTGAGTTTGTTATTCAATCAATTAAACACTTTTTTGATATGGCAAATTTAATATCAGACTACAATCCGAGCGACTAATTTCGCCTTTTGAATAACTTTCAGTTTTGCTATTTTAGCTTTTACACGCGGATGACTAATACTCTTCCACAGCTCCACAGGAGAATAATTTGAAAACTATTCACGAATTATATAACGAATCTTTTATAAAAAATAAACATTCAGTTTTGCATAAGGCTTACAAAGGGATCATTTTACAATTCCTGAAATGCCGGACTTACATTTACACGGCGAAAAGGTTTAAATGTGGGTTCAAAAGCAAAAATAACCAAAAAACTTATTTATTGGTTTTTTGGTGTAACTTTTCAAATAATCGCAAGAAGATTCGTTTATGAGTATTAATCTTCAATTGAAAGTTCCGTTTTTGGCGATAACGTGATGGACCATATGTAAAGTTAGTTCGTTCGTGGGTGCAGAGATTTTGCGCATTGCTTTGGCTATTAATGTTCACGGCCAGAGCCCAGTCGATCTTCAAGGATTCCCGAAGACTGGTTGAAAGCAGTTTACCTGAAAATCCGCGACTTTCAATGCGGAAAAGAGCAACCTCAATGGGACTTCCAAGAGCGATTATTCATAAATTTTTAAAAAGGATCTAAAATTTCATTCTTTTAAAATTCAAATCGTTTAAAAACTGAAAGTGACTTTGAAATTTTTGTGAAACAATGTTGGAGCCTTTTCGCACTTATAATCCTATTTTTTGGAGCGACGAGGCTCATTTTTACTTAAACAGTCACGTTAACTAGCAAAACTGCCGTTACTGGTCTCCGAGAACCCACAACACTCGACTGAAACATCGAAAACAATTGCATTGCCCCAGGGTGACTGTTTGGTGGGCCTTATCCAGGCATGAGATAATTAGACCATTCTTTTTTTTTAAATGTTTCGAGGCTATGCGACGAATGTCAACGGTCAAAATTATGGACGCATGATTACGGTATTCTTTTTGTCAAACATGCGAGCTCATCCATCGTACTCTTCACACACGCGGTTTCATAAGGATGGGGCGACTGCACACACAGACAGAACTGATCAGGCGCTTTGGGGACATTCCATGGCCACCGAGGGGCCCCATTTGACTCAAATTAATTTTTATGGGGCTACCTCAAAGAGAGGGTTTATAATAGCAATCCCCAAACTCTTGTGGCTTTAAAGAAAAATATTCGTCGAGAAATTAGCTCAGTTGAATAAAGCAGCGTGTGGCGAAGAATACATGGCTCTAGTTTGAACAGACGGAAGACATCTGGATAACATATTTTTAAAAAATATAAAATCAGCAATTTTCATTTTATCGTTCAACGCTCTTAATTAAACTTTGTGTTAATTATTACGTTTTTTATTTAAGTTTAAAAATTAAAATCTGCCACCAGACACCCTGTATAATATATAAGCGTTGAGCGCTGCCTTCTGCCCTACGTAGGGCATTGAAATTTGTATGCTTCACTTCAATTAACTACAGTAAAATAACTAGTGGGCGTTTAAAGAAAATTTAAAATTTTTTGGCCACCCTATTGAACAGCTCCTGCCTAGGTGGGCTCTGACGCGTACTTTTTTTAAGGATATTATAGATAAAAAAACACAAATTTGCAAATTATTTTTATTTAGCTCTTTTAAACTGCTTTTACTATGCATTTCATGCTTAAAACGTAAGCACCGCTAATTATTTATATTATTATTAGCCGTTCTATATGATTACCATTACTATACTTTCTACTCCTTTAAATTCATTATTTACTGATCACGTATGTTGTTGCAAATATTATCAAGAAATCCACAATTCACATAATGAATTTAAATGATATAAGAAAATGAATATTTTCTATTTTCATAACAGATCAGCTTTGGAAATTGTTAATACAAAACACAATATTCATTGCAATTATAACAAAATATTAAATTTACGTGACGTATAGATTTTGTAAGAAGATAAACTATGAATAATAATTAAGTAATAAAATTTTGAGAAGCACTTTGTAATTATTCAAAAGAAACATATAAATTTAAAACAAATTAAAATCTATAATTTAAACTATTATAAGTTATTACTTAGTAGCAGTTTAATATAAAATTATTATTGCGGTAAACAAGCCTGTGGTTGTTTTTTCAAGTTTTAGCCGCAGGGTTTGCTGAGACCTTCAACGCCTATAAAATTATATTTAATAGTTTTTTAATAATAAATAAAAAGATATTTTCAAAAACTTTTTATACATACCGAAAACTAAATAGTTTTTCAAAAAAATTACGCCCCAGACTGGTAGTCGTCGTCATTATCTTATAAAATTCCATATAAAGTCTGGCGCAGCTTGCTGGTTTTGTTAAACAATTTAATTATTGATTTTCACTTTTTATTTTAATTTTTTTTCTTATTGAAATTGATAAGCATTTCTTGAGAAATATTTAAGCTATTTATGTATTTAGCCGGCATTTGTGCTTTTTTGTTATATTAAACATTTTTGTTTTTAAAAAAAGCTTATTTTCTTTTAAATAAAAAATTAAAAAAATTTTTTAAATTAAATAGTAATTTCTGAAACTCAGATGACGTCTAGAGTGCCTTTAAAGTACTTAAGTGGTTATAGTTTTTGCAATTGTTTCTGTGGTGGGGTGGCTATAGGGATCAAACCGAGAATCAGAACTCATTTGAGGGGGGCCCTCTCTTAGCCTTATACTAAAACAACTTATATTACGTTTTGGACAAATTTTTCCAGAACCTTATGATTTAGAGGGTTTATTCTCTACCTAGCCTTTCCATAACAAAAGATCAGTACAAAATTTTTTATAAATCTCTAGGTCCCCGCTTCATAGCTACTGGCGACTGAGGCCGCTTTTCGTATGACTCCGTATTTGAAATGGGACTGATAATTATTTCAACTAAACAACCAAAACATTAACGGCCCTCTGACCGCAATAAAATTTAGAAAATTTTTTGTTTCGGCGTCAAGAAAGATATGAGCCGTTTATTTTGAAAGTGGCATAAGTCATTTTTTCAAAAAAAAATCGAGCTAATGGCAAAACTAAATGAAATTAAACGGTATCTTTTCATGTCTCTAAATATCTCCACTTAAAAAAAAGTGACTTATGCCACTTTCAAAATAAACGGCTCATGTTTTAGAATATTTGGAGGTTTAAGTCTCGTTGAATCTGCCTTCAGACCCCTCGTCAACAAAAATCATTATTAGCAGTCCTAATTAAATCGCAACTAGTGATTTTTCATACCTAAAGGGTTAATTGGCTTAGAAATAAAATTTTTTGTTACCACTGCTGGCAGAAAGTTTAAAAAAACATTAAAAACTCTGAAAAGTATTTATTAATGTCTTAGTAGCCTTAATAAACATATTCAAAAAGCCGCTAAAAATGATTCTTTTCCCCGCTGCCAGATTATATACAGAAAACATTTCTCTGTAGATAAGGAAAATATTTAATTGAAAGGATACGATTCCAAAAAGAATGCAAAAAACAAAGATCGATCCAACTTAAAGCGAAGTTAAAGTAATAAACAACCCGTCTCAGAAGTTTGCTGAAAGCACCACTTCCCTGCTCGTGGCTACTTGTATAGCCTTCACATAAGTATTTGTGCAAAGTTTTAGGATGAAATCATGAATTTCGTCAAAAAAAATGGGTTTTTTTAGGCTTTGCCTATATCTCGATCCATACTCAATCGATTTTGCTGGTTTTAAATTGAGCTCTGCCTATGAATATTTCTGATAGTCTGACATCAAAACGCTTTCTGTCCGACTTTTTTTTCGCTCCGGAAAATTGATTCAACAGACGGACAAGGCTTAATCAACTTCTTTATTTTAAAGGATCCAGAATATTTTTACTTTATGCGGTTGTAAATGGTTATGATAAGAATTACAAACGGAATGCAAACTGATTTATACCCTTAAGGTTGTTTTATATCGGATGTATTTTACACATGCCTTGTCAAATTTCCCACTGCAAAATTGATGCATGACGTGTGAACGCGTTGAAATATTGCTTCTGTGAAATACATATGTAAAAGTCTGATGAAAAAATTTTCGGCTAGAGGGCGCTCTATTTTCACCTGACAAAGCATTTGGCATCAGCTGTTTATAAAAAAAACAACAAGAAAAACAAGTTCTTTATTTTGGTTTGCAGGTTATGTCAGACGAAATCACATATGAACGTGTGAAAGCAAAAATTATAAACCGTCTGTAGAATGGCAATTTTGACAGACATGTGCAATTTTATATGTATGTATTGCAAAAGTGACAGTTCATACGTAATATACATTTCATATTAAACCACCTTCAGGGGTATAAAAAGATAGTTGAATTTTGAATACTTTTGGATATTTTATTGTAAAAAAAAACTTTTTTTATCGAAAACATTCGTTTATTGTAGTTTTACACACATAAATTAAAGAAATAAAAGATAAAAAAATTAATCAACTTTCTTTTTGAGAAATTAGTTGAAGTTACAAATTAATCAAATAGTTTTTAAAAAAACATTTTTTTTTAAACTTTAAATAATTTTTTTAATGTAAAACATTTTAGACGTTACTTTTATTTTACTAAAAACCAAAACAAAAAAAAGTAATAAAATTACTTAAACAATTAACAGCACAATCCCACATTTTTTATTAAATAATTTTTTATTATATTTCTCTTCAAAATTTTTATGTTTTAGTAAACAATTTTTTTAGGCTGTCACCATAATTTTGTTATTGTTTGAAGCAAAAAAACATGTTTTTTGTTTTTGAATTATTATGTCTACAAAATAACGGTCTTTGTTTTAAATAATTTATTCATAAAATATTGCATTTTGATAAGTTGATATTAATTTTTTACATTTTTACACCTCTGTAAAGTTTTTACAATTTTACAAATTTATTTTGTGAAAGTTTCAAATTTTAATTTTTTATAAATTTTACTCTGAAATAAGATCTGGGAACAATTTAATAGTTCTTTTCATTAAATTTACTTATTTGCATTTTATTATTTTTTTGAAACACTTTTTGTTTTAATAAAATTTTGTTTCAATAATTTGTTGTTAATAAATTTAAACTCATTTTGCAAAATATAAACCTCTTTTTATTCCATAATTCAAATCAAAACAAATTATTCCGCAAATATCAAAAGCCCTTTTTTCTTAGGAAAGTTAAAGAAGAACAATATCACAATAAGAACCTCTATCGTTTACAATTTTTTCGCGTTTGCTTGTTAGATTTTTTTTTCTAAATAATAATTTTCTTTATATTTGCTTTTACTAATTCCTTTTGTTAGAGCACGTTTTTGTTTACATTTCAAAAGATTTAAATTTTTCTTCTTATAATTCTTTTGTATTCTTTTAATTAATTTTTTTTTAATAAACTTAAAATACAATAAAAACGACGCGATAAAACACTCATTCAATTTAGAAGTGATTCGATGACTAAATCTTAAAAATGATCCAGCTGAGTAGCACTCGCACTCGTGGTTCCATTGGATACCAAACACATGCATTCGTACACAACCAAATGTTTTTTGAAGTGTGTTGTAGTGTAAACTTGTGAGTTTTGCCAGCCATGACTTGATTTGGCGGCCGTTTTCTTACTCAAGTCGTTTTTGTAGATTCTTCCGATACAAAGTGGCACAGTGGTATCAAGAAAAATATTTTCAATAAATTGTTTGTATCTTTAATAATTATTTTTTATTTTATTTTTATTGTTTATAAAAAGTAAATTAATTTGCAAATTTGTATTGCAATTTAAACGAACTGCAGTCTTCTTCTTCATAGTAGTTTTATAGGGGTTTTTGATAAAAAAAAACTTCATCTTTAAATTTTCTTAACTTCACATTTAAATTTTCTATTAAGAGTTTTTTTAAGACTTTTGATATTATATATAAATTTAAAATTTAACATTTTCCTATTTATTTAACTATTCAGCTAGCTTTGTATGAAAGAAATTTTTTTAACAAATTATGCATTTAAATTTGTATTAAAGAAAAAATTAATGTTGTTATATCACTTACATGTGAATGTTTTACTTTATTATCTTTGAACTGTCAGGGATCTTTGAGCTGAGGGCTCAAATACTTAATAGCCGAACAATTAAGCATCAAATACATTCCTCGCTACAGGCTACCGAACACAACCAGTCAAAAATAGAATACACGTGTGCTTATGAGAATAATTTTTTTAATGGCTACAATGCAAAACTACTACGGGTTGCTGTCAATGCTAATTTTGTGGCGTGGTCGAAATTAAACTAATTTCTATTTTTATGTATACGCGACAGTTAGCAGATTAGTGCTGCCAATACGGTAAGATGCAAGTAATATAGCTTAAACAAAACAAAAAAGACTTTAGGTGGCACCACTGAAAGTCATATTGCTCATATGTTTATTTTGTAGTGGTAGTCTAGTAAATATTTCAGTAGCAGCCAGTCGGACACAAATTTAGCAAGAAACTTTTGTGTTCGTGTGTTCCTGTGTTCCTGTGTTCTTGTAGCTTGAATGTGTTTAATGCATTAAGGCAAAACATCTGACAAAGAATGTTTTCCTTACAATAACAAGTTGTATTCGTGATGCCATATAATCAAAAATTAAACCAAAGAAAATACCTGACAAATTTTTTTCCCCTAAAATAACAATTGTGTTTGTGGTGCCATATTGTCGCACGAAAAAAACACTGTTTGCAGTTTTAAATTTTTGTAAGAAACATTTTTTTAAATCTCTTCTTCTTATTTTTTGAACTTTGCACTCTTAATCTTTATAAAAAATTGTTCGATAAATTTATTTAAATTTATTGTATTCACAATTAATAAATGTTTTGCCCTACTGTGCATTTTCGTCCCCTAAAGAAAACTTCATGGATGTCTTCGCTTTTGTTGTTGTTGTCTCATTATAATAGTTTTCTTCACTCACATTGTGAATGAGAGAGATTTTTTGTTGTTGTTTATATCCGCCCATTGTTTGACGTTTAGCATTGCTATTGTTTGCTTCTACTGGGAATTGGGGGAAAATCGAGACATCAATATTTTCGATCTTTAAAAAAAACTATCGCTAAATAATCTTGATATTATTAATGCCTAAATTTGGCAACGAAAAATTATAGATAATTTGTTATCATTTAACCTTAGTTTAAAGAAGGCATAAAATAAGAATTAATTATACTTTAAACCTCCAACCCACAAAAAAATTTTATTTGTCAAGCACGGGATGGTTCACCTCAAAATGTGTGACTCACGCTTAAAGATGTGGTTCTGATTAAAGTTCGAGAAAGAATCGGACCTTAAAATGTAAACATTTTTTTTAGCAGTAGTAAAAAAAGTAAATTTATTATTTGGTTCTACACCATTTCCAATTGTATTTCAGAATTTTCAAATTCAATTTCAGAAATTTCTAATTCAATTTTAGAAATTTCTAATTGTATTTCAGAAATTTCTAATTCAATTTCAGAAATTTCTAATTGTATTTCAGAAATTTCTTATTAAATTTCAGAATTTTCAAATTCAGTTTCAGGAATTTCTATTTCAATTTCAGAAATTTCTATTTCAATTTCAGAAATTTCTATTTGTATTTCAGAATCTTCTATTTGTATTTCAGAATTTTCTAATTGTATTTCAGAATTTTTCATTTGTTTTTCAGAAATTTCTATTTGTATTTCAGAATTTTCCATTTAAAATACAAATAGAAAATTCTGAAATATAAATAGAAATTTCTGAAACAAATGGAAAATTCTGAAATACACTTGCTGACAATTTCAATTTAGGCCCATCGGTGTCGGTGTGTTTATCAAACTTAAAATAGAAAAAACATAAAATTACTTAAACGGTTATAATGTTGTACCCTTTCTGCCTGAAAACAGAAATATACCTCAAATTTAAAAGCATTTTTTGAACTAATTTTAATAACAAAAATTTTTTATTATTTATTCGTTTTTTATTAGAAAACTAAGCAAAAGTAACCAACAAATTTTCTAAGTATCATTTATATTTTTCACAATTTAAATACTCAATGAACTATTAAAATTCCAGCATATTAAAATTCTTTCATGTATCTTTCCTTTAACTCGAAAAATAGAATAAATTTAACATATTTTTTAACGTTTTCAAAAAAAAAAAATACTTTTTTGGCAAACGCAAAAATGCGGAAATTTGGTCAAATTAAATAAAAGAAACGACTCACATAAATACTACATTTTAATGGAAGACGTAAGAATGTTAGACTATCTGTTCATCTGTCTAGAAACCATAGTTTTAAGTAGGAGTAATTTTCATTTCGTAGGCCGGTCGAGCCACCAACAAAACTAGTGGCAACAAGAACATTAAATAAAAGAACAGAAAAACTATTTTAAAACTGCCACTGCCATCATGTGCATGTTTGAAACAAAAAATGCTTCAGTTAACATTAATTTTAGTTGTAGTGCAAATTTATTTGTTAAAGTCTACGAAACTGCAGCAAATAATTTTAGTTTTTACTTGAAGAAAAATCTAAACTATTTTAAAATTGAATTACACATTTAAGAGTATGTGTTATGTTTGAATATAACGACTTTCCCTCACCCTTCACCGACTACTTGTCAAGTGTCTTATGATTGAGTCTGATTTATCTCTTATGGATAATGCTGTTGCCACACGTTCAAGTTTTGCTTTTCAAGTTTCAATACATTTAAACTTTTTTACTAACACACTCACACTTTTCGAACTTGAAACCGTCTTGATTATCAATTTCTTCATTGAAGTGGCGATTCAACTTGATGGTCAAGTCAACAGCTGATTATAATTATTTTTCATAAATTTTCGTAAGCCTCGTCGCTCCAAAAAAAATGGGATTTACAGTGCAAGAACGCTCCAACATCATTTTACAAAAATTTTTGCATAAATCAAAGTCACTTTCTTTCAGTTTTTGAACGATTTAAATGTAAAAAGTATTTAAATTTAGATCCCTTATGGAAGCTCCCGGGTTGCTCTTTTCCGTATTTAATGTCAGGGTTTTTAAAGTAAACTGCTTTCAACCAGTTCCTTGAAGATCGACTGGGCCCTGGCCGTTGGACATTCATAGCCAAAACAGTTGCGCGGAATCTCTGCAGCCACGAACAAACGTTTAGGGCCGAAAAAAAATTATGCAGATTTAATAAAAATTTATGTAATTTAATATTAGTTTTTTCCTAACTCTTGATATTTTTTTTGTCACATTAAATGACAAACTTAATTTTCTTTTGCCTTGCTGAAAGGTGCTTAGAAAAAATTTCAAAGAAGAATGAAGTCTTAGTTAATGTTTTGTAAATAAATCGTATTTAAGTTCCAGTAAGCATTAGCAGCTTTGTTGTTGTTTTTTTAAATATTTTATAGAATTGTGGGTTAATGGGTCTGCCTGTAGTTACTTTGTTATTGCCTATTATGTTTTCCATTAAATTTTTCTTCCGCCTGTTTATCTGTCTGTCTGTTTGATAATCTTCTTTCCAACTATAATTTAGTATTTTTTTTTTGTAGTAGATCTTGTTAAGATTTAATAGTTTTTGTTAAATTAAATGCCACTTAGCGATTGCAATCAGATTAGAAACACAAAGTAGAAAAGTGTTTTTTTAATAGTGAGAAAATTTTGAAAAAAGAAGAAAGCTTTTCTTTCAAGTATTTTAAGTTAATTAAGAACAAATTGAAAAAAAAATTAAATAAAAAGGTTTTTAAATAGAATTTAAAAGCGTTTAAAAGAACTGCTCACGATAGGGTTGCTGCTTCTGACTTGGTACATAAGGGCTTTGAGCAAGTCAAGCTGCCTTGCGGATAAGCTTTATTTTAGTTGGAGAACACGCTAGACAAACAGCAGCAAGGACACCGTCCATTCATTGCAAATCCCTTATGCAATCGTAGTACACACACTACGTCTCTATGTACCTCAGTCACCCATCCACATGCGCGTTCTGAAGTTTCAAACAGTGCTCTCTGATGGAAGAATGATTAAGGCGAGCCATGCGCCCACATTAATGTGCTGTTTATAGAATATCAGGGCATGGCTCTCTTGATTCACTCTTCCACTGGAGGGCACTATTCGAAACTCCAGAATGCACACGTGGATGAGTGACTGAGGACGAAAGGTACATGCAGACGGAGTGTGTTGGTTATGATGACATTAGGGATTTGCAGATAATGGATATTGTTGATGGTCACGATTGGGATGTAAGAGGTCAATAGCATATATGCTAGATTGGGCACGTTTTCTTGCTTAGAAATGAATGAGAAAAGAAAAAGACTTAGTGAAGGCTGACCGCAATTGGCTCGTTTGATTATTTCGCTTTCTCCTTTGATGCTAGTGCTTTGGGGCCAAAAGCGGTGCCAGCCCCAGGTTGAATTGAAATCCACTGGTGCCTGTGTCTGATATCACTGCAATCTGTTACCAGCCAACCGTTCTTATGCCGGTTGTAATTATAAGTTACCTTGATCTACACGTAGTGGTTCTGGTAAACTGGACTCCCGTTTGGAGAGTCTGAGGAAGGAATGCAACTGCCAGCATTCGGCGACAGATTTAAGCAATTCTTATGTTGCTGAATCAACATATACTTATTTCAATAACGGCAATGTCGTCCAATTTCTTCACTAGTCACTGAAGTTTGGTTAGCCGTAGTTAGGGAAAGTGCTTTTTGTTAGGGATCTAAATAGCACAAGCTCTTCAGCAAAGTACCTTAGTACCTAGTAATATAATAAATAAAAAGGTTGCTACCTTGCCAACCCGCATGGGGCGCTTTTCAGACGCAAAAGTTTTCGACAAGTGGTGTGGACACCTTCAGGTGAGTTAAACATGGGAGGTGCTGATGTAACTCATATGATATTCTACCCCGTGCATTGCCTATCTGTTTTCATCTGATCCTGGTTTGCGGGTTTGCATATGGCAGTTGCAATTTGGTGCCTCTGCTATTGTTATTTCGAAACGCATTGCCTCATAATTTAAGCTGCTGACGCCTTTGCTTATACTCCCGTGCAAATTTTGATTCCTGCTTGTAATACCAAGATCCTGTTAAGGATGGTTGCTTTCTCTGGAGTGCCGGTGGGGCATCCTCAAGTGTACACACTGCTCACTTGTATAAGTTTAAATATTATTCCTATTCATTAGGGCGGCCGTTTAGTTTTGAATTGGATGCATCTTCTGTATCAACTGGTCTTGGGATTTTTTAAAAAAAATAAGTTATTTTGGCCATGAGGAGTGATTACTCCCTGAATTGCTCTGAGTTCTACTACGTGCATCCCTGTGTGCCCTAAACCCAAATTGCTGGAATAGTTTTTCTCGATATGAAGTAGGTGTAATGATTCAAATATATAAATAGAATTTTGAGATTTAGCCATCGTAACAGGTGCTCTTATAAATTTGGGAACAGTATATTCGCTGTGATGCTCTCAGTTTTCTGTTTTGCTAAAAGTTGTACGTCACATATCTCAGTTGTTTTTGACATTCCCTTGAGGTTCGGAAATTCCGCAGATGTTTTAAAATTTTATTTGGAAAATACTTAAAACACGATCGCCGTTACCAATTGCATTTGTAATAAATTTCTCAATTTGAAGTGGATGTGGTAGTAAGCAGGTCGTCCTGATACTGATACATTTTCCAATTAAAGGATATATTCAAAAATTTTAAATGCAAGAATAATACCAATAATGTTTTGTTTTTTTTTTGTAGCAAGACAAAGTGAGACTTTTTATTAAAATAAAAAAACTAACATTTTTTACATTTGTATCTTAAAGAAAACTACCACATTCCCATTACAAGGTATAAATGAGATTTTGCAGAAGATCGACTGCGACCGCAAAAAAGAGATGGAAACTTTTTATCAACGACAATGAAATCAACAAGAAAAAACATCAGCAACGACAACAGACAATGACAATTATAAAGTCAGATAAGCAACTACAACTTTACCAAAATAAAAAAGAAAAATTAACTAAAATATGTCAGCGTTTTTATAAAAACTTTAGTTAGTGGGTAAAGGAAATATAAATAGTTTCTTGTTTTGTTTGGTCATGGAAGACTAAACAAACAAACAACAACAAACAAGTACATCTACGGTTCAAGAGAAAAAACATGACAAAACAATGTATCCACTACAACAACATCAGGTCAGTTAAGAAACACAAAGAAAATATTTTGTTGCTGAATTTATAAATAAATTTTATTAAATATTAATTTATGACGAATTTTTTATTGTAAATTTTTTGTTTTTGTTGAATCAAATTGTTTATACACAAAATGAACAAATTTTACTTGTCTGTTCAATGGCAATGACACCGGGTTAATGGATACTCATGGCTAATTAAAAAAGGGCAGAACAATAAATTTATTTAAGAAATTGATGTTTTAAAGTTTTCTTATTAGATAACTTTTTTTATGCTTTTATAAACTATACATATGTTTAAAACTAAATTTTTTTCCAATTTAATATCGATATTTTGAAGGTTTGTCATTGAAGAAAGTTTTAGTCGACAAAGTCCAATCACATAATTTGTTACAAAAACATCTGTAAAAACTGTATGCAGGCTATCCGAGCCAGCTACCTTCTTTTAAGAACATAAATCCTATGCTTCAGTCATAAGATGACCCCTGTTGTATGGGGGCTACCACTTTAAGGTTCAGTTATATGTGACTTACCATAACGCCATAACCATAACCGTTGTCAAAACTCAATTGGTTTTTATGGTTATGATTATGGCGTAATGGTAGGTTACCTACAATCAAATACAGTGTTGCCCATAAGTTTGATTCGAACAGCTGTTTTCTGTGGCTATGGTTAAGTCACGTATAACAAAACCTTTAATTCTCGCATCCCTTAATCAGTTTAAGGTCGATAGCTTTTTGTAGAATTACTCTTTAACAGGTCCAGAATGTGTACTTAATGGGGTGGCAAAGAATTGTTGTAGAAACTATAATCATCATAGATGAGGTTAGGTTATGTAAGGAAGGGTAGTGACGGGTTGAGAAGAGTTCAAAAGAGAAATAGGTAAGACATAAAAACTTGTAGATAGAACGATACAGAAATAAAAATAGAAAGCCCGAATGCTGTCTGTAAGAAATAAGAAGGAATCAGTATTCATTAATCGCTCGTAGACGCTTAACCACCTATCTACCCAGCCACTCAACCCTTAGATGAACCCTATAATGTTACCCAACCCACAGCCAGAGATCTCACTAAGTCCATCTAAAAAGCACCCTCCCAGCCACCTCTGTTGGCAGATCTGCAGCCAGGCTAGTGACAGACAAGTCTTCATATTCTCCTCAGCCCCGCACAACCTACAGAAATCTGAAAAGATCTATTTCATTTACTCGTCATACATCTTACATCGCAGTGTCCTCCGAGAGTCCCAATAATGCACCTCAAAGTCACCTGCTCTCGTTGAGCAACTGGTCAGTGTCTCTTCTTTCCAGCCTGGGCCACAGAAGTCAGGAGATCTCGCAACCAGCCCTGTACCTTAAGGTTTGGCCCACTTTGCCCATTAACCAAGTCCCTTATAGTTCATAATAGAAGCCTTACCGGCTCACAGCCAAGCCCAATATCCTTAGCCGATCACCTCCTTGCCAATTTATCGGCAGTTTCATTGTCGGAAATGCCACAATGGCCCAGAACCGCAGCGTAACCCTGCATGTCGCCAAGGTCGCCCAAGATCGAAAGTTATTAATACTTCTATCCTATTTCTTGGTTATAGGTATATCTTACATTGCAGTTCCAAGTGAAAGTCCCAGTTATATACCTTAGATCCCTGCTGCCCTAATTAGGAAGCACGTTAGTATCGTTTCTGTCCCACCAACAGGGATGTCTCTCCTACCTTACATAAAAGTAATTCCCCTATTAAACAGTAATAAAAACACAAACCTTGACATTACTGGTTCCCACCTCAACTAAGTACCCTGAGCCGACCTTCTTACTGAGAGCTTAGCGGTAATGTGATTACTGGCACCCAACAGAGGCTAATACTGCATGCTGCTTTTATACACCTGGTAGCACGTTTGTAATCGTCCACTAGCCTTTATTTGACGTATTGCCCTCTACAGCTTAGAGCGCGATCATCTTTCTCTTTAATATTTTCTCTGAAGATTTCGAGACGCTAATCACCTCCTTAATCTTTGCCTGGAAAAGTCCACATTCAACTGGTTGTCCTGCGGTATCCAAACATTGCAATCTAATATATATACTTCGTTCCCGGTGCCTTAATCCAACTTCGATCTATCAGTAAAAACTGCACACCCCTGACACGAGCCTGGGATCCTTTTCCGTCCTCCCCACCTGGAAACAATTCCTGAATTGTAATCCAAAAGTCAAGATTTGTGACCCTATATTCAGTCAAAGTCGACTGCCGGAGAAGACGACCTTCAAAAAGATTTCTTTCATGGTGTGCAAAAACAGTTTATCATATCCCGTTGAAGCTCACATTTCTTACTTATGAAGATTATACTGGCGTAGCAGTAGTTTAGAGCTTTTCTGACCCTCTCCTTTGTACTCGACCCAAGACAACTTGTTTCTCCGAACGATGCCCCACTATCAAGCACTCGCCGCTAGTAGCAAGCACTGCCAAGTATTTTTTAGTAAACAGCACTTGTTCTGTCTTCCCTGAGTTTATACCCAGTCCTTTGCCCTTGGCCTTAGAAAATAAAAAGAATAATGCAGCTTGCATCACCCGTCCAGAAGCATTCCGCCACTGAAGGCAAATTTATCCAACTGCCTAGAAATTTATAATGGGACGGCACAAGAAAAAATTACAGAAATAAAAGTGGAAGTAGATAATTTATCCTTAAAAGGATTTCCTAGAAGAAAGCATACCCACTTGAGGCATTATGATTCTAATGAGTTTAAAATTTTATAGAAAGGATGTAATAATTAAGACAATAAAAGTCTATACAGCTTTTGTCAGCAGGTCATATGTATAAAGCCAAGATGGAATAATAGAACATCAAATCACAATTTTCAAATTGTATTCATATATCTTAAAAAATGTGACTTGAACTCTAATTCAAAGCCAGGTAGTCTTACGGACATGATTAAATCAAATCAGGAAGGATTTCGGAGTTATTCGGTGTTTGTAAGGTGGAAGGACAAAAAAAAAATACTATTTTTATTAAAAAAAAATTTAATGCATTTTTTATTGAATGTAAAATGTTTCACTATTTAGGCTTTTGGATATTCAGTTAAACATCACTATTTACAAAATTGTTTTTAATTTATTTAATTTTCATAACATTTTATTGCAATCACTCTTATGAATGGTCTTGGCAAAAGTTGATTCACCTTAAATGAAATTAACTTCATAAATGCTTTTGTCACCCGGCCCAACAAGTGGCGTCGTTTTTCTTGTTCACATTTTCTTTTTTTTCACATTTCTTTCAAGCACTGATGGATGGATGGTTATTGAACCGAGAAAAACTTAGTGGCTGGTCACAGTTAATACAGCCCGAACAACCTGATAAACCAGCAATAAAAACTGTGCGACGATGACAACAATTTCTTATGGTCATTAGGTAGTTTGACGACAGTAATAACAACAATTTAAAAACTAAAGAAAAATGTTTGTAAAATAATGAAAGTGAAATTATGATGACAATTGTTGCTGTTAAATTGCTTGTTTTGTTTATTGCAAATAATTAAAGAAAGTTTTAAGCGGAAAAATATATGATATTATGTTTTTTGATTTGAAAGGCCTTATTTAGGATTTAAAGATGAATATAAATGTTTGCTGCATACGGGATTTGGGTATTATGCGTTTGTTAGAATGTTTGTCAACAACCAAAAATGATTGTCGTACACCCACCTTTAATTATGCCGATCGAATAAAAATCTCCTCCTGAGTCAATAAAACGATATCTATTAATCCGTCTATCGGTAACCCTTGTGGTCAAGTTATATCGTCGTTGTTAAGTTATTGTGTTCTATAAGGATAGGATTTGTGTGCTCGATAGAACACAATAACTTAACAACGACGATATGTAGTTCGCATTTTTGAAAAAAATTTGACAAAGTAAGCTTTTGGAATATCAGCAAAGCTTCAAAGAAACTGTAAATGACCATAGTCCCCATAAACATTATGCTCCCGAATATCCAATTTTACCTGATTAAGTGCGAGTTGATATTAACATTGGAATGTTATTACGCGAGTGAAGATTTTTTATAGGAATAATAGAAGTTCAGACATCGCACTTTTCGTGTTGTAATAGATGGGATCTCTTCCAACCAGTTTAAGATCAGTTCAGGAGTACCTCAAGGCCCTGTTCTTTCTCCTGCTCTATTTCTTATCTTTCTTAATGACCTCCTATGTTAGACTTCAAATCCTATCTATTCCTTCGTAGACGATAGCAGCATGTGCCATTCATACGTATTTGGATACAGGCCTAGCTCCTTGAAGATTGGGACTATGAGGAAGAGTATGAATGACATCATTAACAGTAATCTGATGCTAATCTCCGATTGAGGACTTGCGAATAGGGCCGACTTTAATGCTGGTAAGGCCCATAATTGTCTTTTGACACACAGACGCATATTGGACCACACTGCATCGCTTGCATTAGTGGATAGTATAAATATTGGGGAGGCGAAAACTCTTGGAATTCTGGGCTAAATTAAACACATTTTTTTCTGTACCTAAGGAAGCTTCCCAGTATCTGGATTTCTGGAATAGGTTAGGAATTATTTTGCGCCCCTTGATCTTTTCAAGATTTATACCACCTATATCCGACCGAAAATGGAATACAATTCTCATGTATGAAGGGGTTCTTTAAAGTCTGGTTTGGCAGTTCTTGGCCGCGCACAGGAACGGACGAAGGTATTTATCGGTAACGTTGTGGTATCTTACCATCATGACTAACTTATACATCATTGCAATATAAGGTGTGTTTCACTTTTCTATCTATAATATAATGGAATGTGCTTCGGAGAAATCAGGAACTTGTTCCTGAAACCCGTGCTTTTTGGCGTGATACATGTCTTTCAAGAAGAGCACACCCATTTGTGGTCCATTGCCCGGAGAAAATTCGTTCTTTAGTCGCACAGTCCGTATGTAGAACAAACTACGTAAATATGTCTTTCCTGTCCCAGTTAATATCGAGAAATTTAAATCAAATGTCCTCAAACAGTACTCCCTATATCTTCTCCCCCTGGTACTAATACGATGCAATACATATGTAGGGGCCATCCCCCGAGTGCTGGTTATTTAAAAAAAAAAACTTGACTTTCCCCTGCGGGAAATGTGTGACAATTGTTCTAAACGTACAGGTCCTGCGAATGGTACAAAACATAAGAAGCCCAAAAAGTTAATAATAATGATTGGTGAAAAAGGGACACATCACAAAGCTGGTTTAAAGGTGTAACTTAAAGAAGTAAAAAAACAAATAAACACACACATATAAGTATGTTTACTCATACATACATACATACATACATACATACATACATACATACATACATACAATTTAATAAAAACGTAATACAAAATATAACTTTAAGTTTATAATATTTTTATTTGACAGATGGCTGTGAAATAATTGTCAAATAAACCCTTAAAATGTAATGTTTTTTTAATTATATAAAATCGTGCGTTCGCAGTAAAATTTAAACAAAAAAGTTATTGCAAGAAGTTCTATAATAATAAGAAAAAGTAAGTAAAAATGTGCGGAAGAGGAAAAAGTAAGAGAAATGTTAAAAGATTAATTAAAAATAAGAAAAAAGAATATGTAAAAAGTTTAGACTGTCCTAAGGAAAGTTATAATTTCAAAGAAAATATTTCTCATGAAGAATTTGTGAGCCAAACTTATCAAAATTTACCATCAGAGGATAAAAAACCTCTTCGGGAAAAACTTAGAGAATGGTGCTTAAGAAATAGCCCAAGTAGAAAAGCTGTCGAGGAATTATTAAAAATACTTTTTGAAGAGAATTTAGATGTTCCCCTTAGTATGAAAACTATTATTCCAAATAAGGAAAAAGCGTTGCTAAAAGAAGTGTCCCCTGGCATATATTCACACTTGGGTATTCAAAAACAGTTAAAATCTCTTTCTTCTATATTATCCAAGTACGATGAAATTATATTTGACATAAATATAGATGGCCTGCCTCTTTTAAAAAGCTCAAGAACACAATTATGGCCAATATTGGTGCGCATAGTTAATATAAAAAGCATTTCAATAATTCCTGTTGGCATTTATCTTGGGAAAACTAAACCTAATAGTATATCAGAATACTTGTCTGAATTTGTTTCTGAAATAAAAAAATCTTCTTTTAAATGGTCTTGAATTGGAAAGTAAGATCATTAAGGTAAAACTCAGAGCAGTTGTTTGTGACTCGCCAGCAAATGCATTTATTTGTGGGATTGTTGGGCACACATCTTCCAATGGATGCGCCAAATGTATTCAAGTTGCAAGAAAAATTGAAAATACTCTCACATATTGCTCAGAACCCGGTGAGTTGATAACTGATGATGACTTTTTAAGGCGTAGGCATTTAAGTCATCATAAGAAACAGTTTCACTCTGAGAAAACTCCATTGGAAAACTTAGGAGTTAAAATGAAATCTCAGGTACCACTTGATGCTATGCATCTTGTGGACTTAGGCGTAGCGCGAAAAATGATTCTGCGAATGATTCACAACATATTAAATTTTAAAATTACAAAGGAGCAAATAAAAAATATTTCTAGTCATTTAGAATCCCTTAAGCCCCACATTCCAAAAGAATTTGTTCGTTTTCCCAGAAGTTTTGATGAAATTTTTAATTGGAAGGCAACTGAATTTCGCCAAGTCCTATTATATACCGGCATTCTTATATTCCAAAACAAAACTCCTAATGAGGTTTATTATGTATTTCTACTGTTGCATTGTTCATCCAGGTTAATGTCTATGCAAAAAAACTTGAAAAGTAATATAAAGGTGGCAGAAAATTTGTTACAGGAGTTTGTCCAAAAATTTTCTATTGTTTTTGGGCAAAATGCCGTTTCTTACAATGTGCATAATCGTTTACATTTAAGTGAATGTGTTACTGAGCTAGGAACATTACAAAGCTTTTCAGCTTATGACTTTGAAAATTATCTTCAAATATTAAAAAAATATGTTAAACAACCAACCAAAATTATACAGCAGCTCTTAAATAAAATAAGAAGTGAAAAGAAGATTGTAACGGAAATTACCGAAGGCTTTAAAGAAAAAAATAACGTTGTTCAGAATTTTAAAACAAATGATTTAATTTTTACTACAAGCAAACCTAACAAAATATGTTACATAAAGCCCAATATTCCCTTTGAAATAAAACTATTTGACAAAGATAAAAATCTTGTTATTGGAAATAGATTAAACAATAAAACAAGCTTTTTCCATACCCCAATTGATTCAATGGAGCTAGGAATTCGCTTGGTTGATCACGTTTCATCTCAAAAAGAGGAGCAGTTCTTGGTTACAGAAATAGAAAACAAATTACTTTGTCTTCCGCATGATAACAAAGTTTTATTAATACCACTTTTACATGGATGTTTTTAATTTTTTTCCTCTTTTATACATTTTTTTGAACCAAAAGCCAAAATGAAACGCAATCGTCAGCCAAACGATGTTTACAACAAAGAACAGACTTCTCCAAAGAACAGTTGTAAAGACTGTTCCGAAATGAAAACCTATATTGACGGTCTGTTTAAACAACAAACAGGTATGGCAATAAGTAGATAGGGAATGCGGGTTCTAATTCAACTTGACTGCGCAGTCGCTACGCAGTCGGTATTCCTGCACGTGCATGCTATAAATCATGGGTAATAAAACTGTCAAAAAACCCATTAAATTAATTGAAGCGTGACGATAATTTTAATTGCTTTTACAGTACAGTGCAATAAAAAAGTATGTAAACAAAAATAATTACATTGAATCATGCGTGGCTTCTTTGTTTAATTTCCTATTAGGTGATCTTGCTTTAAGAGTTGTTAGTATTTTACCAAATATGTTTTTGAAATATGATGCTACAGATTAATGTTTAAAGATTTTATGAAGGAGGGAGGCAAACTAGAGTGAGCGCAGTCGATATTTATGCAGCTGACAACCATAAAAAACCCATTAAATCAATTGAAGTGTGAAAATAATTTAATTGCTTTTAAGTGCAGTATAGTAAAAGTATGTAATAAAAAATAGCTAGATTCAATATGCAGCTGTATAAACAAACAGTACAGTTGCTTCAGGAAAGATTAGTTGTATGTATATTACAAAGGGGAGATAGCAGATCAAACAGCGCTTGCTGAGAAAAACAATTTATTTCACAACGATTTAGTAGTGAGTTTCTTGATAAAAAGGGTTCAATGAACTATGGTTTATAATTTTAAGTGTAGTTAATAAAAAGAAAAATTTTATTGTTTAGTTAGGCGGTGCTTAGCATGTGTATATTTATGGAGTAATTGAAAATCTATGCTAGTTTATGATCTTTTAATAATTCTAATGTGTGTGTGTGTGTGTGTGTGTGTGTGTGTGGTGTGTGCGAAGATTATTTTTTGGGGTATGCTGTATGACTTCATTAATTTTTGATTTTATGACTGGTGATATTTGTTTATAGTAGATGTTTAAATTTTTAAAGATAAAGAAAAGCAAGTGTGGAAACGAACAAGTGCGGTTTTAGGGTGGATGTATGTATGTATGCATGTTTATATGTATGTATGTATATATGTATATTAAAAAGCAGATCAGGCAATTAAATTTATAATATGAGTCATGTTTATATGTATGTATGTATATATGTATATTAAAAAGCAGATCAGGCAATTTAATTTATAATATAGGTCATGATGTTTGTTTATAGTAAATGCTTATACATATGTGTGTAAATAAAGGAAAATACAATTATTTTGAATGCGTAAAGTAGGATTAAGCACGTGTCAAGTATGCTGTTAAGCGTAGTTTTGCAGTTAACAAGTATTGTATACAACCAATAAATTTATAAATAGCTATTAGTGACAGAGAAAGGGAGAGCAATGCGAACGTTTACAAACATCTGGTGGTTAGCGATCTTTTACTATATTTAATAAAAGTATGCTGTTATTGAGGGTTTCATGACTACAAATATATTGTTATAGAGGGTTTCATGAGTAAAATGTGTTATTGAAGAGGATTTCATGTATACAAGTGTTTCGATCTGCAAATGCAATGTAAATTCTTCAATTAGAGAGGTAAAGATTAGATTAGAAGTTAGAGTATGCTACAGGCTTATACTTATCTGAAAACTATATGAGCGGTGGAATTTATTTAAATTTTATATAGATATATATGTTATATATGCTTTTGTTACAAGTGTGAGAATCAATATTAGTTTGGCATTTCTTAAATATTAGTTTAGTATCTCATTAGGAGATGTAATTTTATAAAAATGAAATAATATATATGAAAGGAAATAGTATATATATATATATATATATGTATGTGATAAGAGTTTCAAAGCATGTTTTGGAACAGGTAAGTATATTAGTATTTTTAATTCAAGTTACATTCATTATGTTAAAATACGTTTTAACTATTAAGTTCTTTGTTTTAAAAGGCGGTAGGGAGATTATCTTAAGGAGCACACCTAAAAACTAATTGAAATATATGGAATATATTTTTATGAATTCTATACACTTTTTATTGCTTTTTTTTATAATGCTGTTGTTGTTGTTGTTGTTGTTGTTGTTGTTGTTGTTGCTGCTGCTGTTGTTGCTGATATCCTCAACTAGCGTGTATATGTATACCTATATACATCCGTGTCACAAATAGATATACAAATAGATAAATCAGTCTATATGCCTTGATGGTAGACAGGCCGTCAGACTGAGTACTAGATAAATATGTTTATAAATCTACAATCGTTTATTATTTTAATTTTTAGATATTGCAATAGAGTTTTGCAAAATGTAGTATAGAAATAGGGGTTACTTATATGCTTATTTGAATAAATTTTTAAGCTAGGAGACCTTTTCACTTAAATACAGTTAAACTAAATTAGTTAAATACTAACTCATTAACATTACTATGTGTAAAGTACTTTTAATAGTTTTTAGTATTATTTTTAAATTTCTATATAAAACTCGTTAAAGCGAGTTAAAGCTAACTAAAAATTATTCGTCTTCTTTCACTTAGTTTATCGTTTAATTATTAGTTTTGGCATAATTTACTAATAATTATTAGGAAAAATCTGCTAGAAACATTTAGAATAGTTGCAAGTATATTACTCTTAAAAATCAAATGTGTATTTTATTAACTGAACAAAAGCACAATAAATATTAATACTCTTTACTATGTTGCTTATAAAATTGCTATTATGTGAGAAATAATAAAAAATGTAAAGATGAAGGAAATTAGTGAAGACATCTTATGAAAAACTGACAAAATTTTATTTAAAACGTGAAATAATAAATAATATTTTTTTTTTTTTCCAAGTGTATATTAACGACATATGTATATTCGCTTATAATGAGTAATATATATTTATATATGTTTACAATATCAAAGAGCATAGAGCATTAAGAGCGATAGTAGTTAGTGTTGAAGTAACTTATAAACAGTGCTATTTTCAAAGGTGATGTATACCGTAGATTGAATAAAAACGATATGCATATGAGAGAATTCTACCAACTTCTTTTCATTTTACACACTTAAAATAGTGAATGTCTTTTGATGTTTTAATAAAAATCTATACGTGTTACCGTCAGAGAAATTTAACTAAAAATATTTAAACATACAGTTTGCATCGAAATACTATTTTTATTGATAAGCAAAGCTTTGAATTTAACACGAACGGTTTTATTCTAAAAGAAATCGCGATTGTTTTTTAGTAATAGAGAGTCTGTAAATTTAATCATTAAAAGGTTTATGAATTTACCTGCTTATTTAAAAAACGCAAAAGGAAGCGAAATGGCTCTCAAATTAATATTACCATATAACATGGAATGATAGAGAAGTGACTTATAAAAGTATCATTCAGTTTATTAAAGTCAATACCATTAACTGGGAGATCTATATCATCTGAAAAAAAGATTAATCAGAGAATTATAAATACTGAGGAAATTAGATGTATCAAATTTAAAGAGCTAGAGTTAAAGTAGCATTGTTATAATCCCAAATATAGAGTTTGTGACTTATTTAATTCCCTATTACTTGAAAGGGAACTCTAAATTTTAAGTTGAATTAAAATATTCAACAAATATTATTCTTACGTGTACATACATAGTTTATGGGAATTAGAAAATCTTAAATTGTATTATCATAATTGTTAACCTACTTCTACTTATATACATAAGATACCAGTTGACATCAATTAAAGGATTTTAAGAAACTTGTTTTCAATTTTTTTTATTTATTAGGATGAAAAATTAATAATTGTTTCTAATCATTTTGATATTGCAAACACGTTAGAAATATCAAGTGTATACAGTTAACATTGCTCTATTAAAATCAAAATATATATCATATAGAAACACAAGACTTATTGGAATGTGTCTCTTAAGAAGTTAAAATTTTTTATAATTAACAACTATCAAGGAAGGTAAAGACAAATGGGCGGAATGACAGAAAAAAGGATGAAATAAAAAAATAAGAAGTCGAGTAAAACCAGCACTTTCAGAAACTATAAATTACAACTGCGAACAATCAAAATTTTCATAATTATATACACATTAAGATAACACGTATTGCTTAGTTAAAAAAAGGAAGCATATCTGTTCATACCAAACAATCAATACAATCAATACAAAGTACATTATTTTACATTTATTTTTCTTTCGCATGACTGCAATTATTATATTCTTTATTACACTAACAATTGAGTAACACTAACGAACTATAACTTATTGATAGAGTTGAAAAAACTATATAGCATACAAAAAAACTTTATATGTTGAAAGAAGATTCACATCATTATTTATTATTTAATACTCACTTTGCTTTGACTAAATATATATGAATAACCCATACACAAAACAAGTAAAGTAGGTCTCAAATACTAAGATCAAATAAAACCATCTATACCTACGTTTAGTTATAGCCACTTTTTAACGCAAATAAGCTTTGTTGTTAAGTTACATTTAAAAAAATTTTATTAAGCAGCTTTAATTAGACTATTTTATATACTTATAAAACTGATTTAGCAAATTTTTTTTGATTTTCACAATCAAAATAATGACTTAACGTTAATACACATAGAGGAAAATAGTAGGAAAGTAGCTGAACTGTCCCATAGGAAAAAGCTAGTTGATTATAATAGAGGTAGGTTTAAATGTGAACAATAAATAGAAGTAACCCTATTTTATTTTCTAACAAAAACAATTACTTAAAACATACATTAACTTAAATACTACATATATACTTGTAGAGTTAAAGTTGCACTCAATAAATTATTAATGTAAAATCAACTGGAAATCTATTTAAGATATCTGGATATTCATTTAAAAACCCTCCAACAAGATATTCATTAAAATTAATAAAATATTTCATTTAAATTCAGACATCAAAAAATTAACTTACATATTCATCTAAAATTAACTAGATTTTCTCTCATTTACAGCAAAACATAATGTATCAGAAACAAATATTACAAAGTTAAATATTACTAAGAAATAACTGACAAAATTACCTTCAACTGAAAATCAGTATTTTTGTTCATTAGAGGCCTTAAATAACCATTCAAACCAGTTAAAAAAATTCTATGAAAATTAAACTTTTTTTTTTTCATTTAAAAACAACTTTACGGAATACTTCCTAATAACTTACAGTCAGTTACCGTAATAATTTTTAAGTGTGGAAAGTAAGTATTTAAAGAGTTGTTTAAGCTATTGTATGGTAAGATCATGAAAAGTGTGGATAAAAGAAAAGACTATCAAATATGGAAAATATATGATTTTTACTGCTATTTAACTAAATGACTTTTATAATATTATTACAAACATCGAAATAGTACTTTAATTTCCAGAAATTTTTATTTATTTGAAATGAAACAGTTTTGAGTTCATCTTTTATAAACACTTCAAGTATACTTATAAGCAAATAAGTGCAAGTGCATATACATACACCTATACAATACAAAATATTTTAAATAATAAGGAAAAAACAAAACTGATCTAAGCGGTATATATCTACATCCATACAAAACTACAGTAGCCTTATATTCCTTGAAGGAAACGCTACGTTTACGTATTTACAATACACACATGATAAATATCTATAGCCAAAAACACTGCACAGGTTATAGCTTATCAGTAGTACTGGAAACTAAAACTGATGAAAGATACTAGTAAAACACTTGTCGCAATGTCTACATATAGTCCCCCCAAAAACTGAATTAACAGTAGTACTAATGCTAGTAGTGGATTTTCAATGACTTATAAATGTTAAATATCTAATGTCAGGTATACAGCTTGTTAGTAGTCCTAGTGATAACGTCAACAGTGAATCATTATAGTTTTACTATTGACATTTCCTGCAGAATAATTACAAATTATAGTGGAAACGGTAAACTAGAACTGAACTTAACTGAATAAAAAACTAAGCTAACATAATAGCAAATACATATAAATTTTTTTATTTTATTATTGTTTCATCTTATTATATAATTTTAATGAAAACCAAGTAAAAAAAAGACTTTGTAAACAATTACAATTTTTATTGGAATATATCATTAATATTTATAAAAATAATTTATTTTAACTATCTCATTTCAACTGTAGTAGTTCAAGTATTTTATAGAAAAGTCCTGAAATGCAAACACAATTGTGTATACGCTACGTACAATGTCAATGCATTTTTCAAATGTTCGTATAAATCGTTGTACTGATAGACATTCGATTCTTTAAGATTTCTCCAACGCAGAATAAATAGTAAGCTTGAATTAGAGTTCAACTATATACAACTAGATTTTACTACTTTTCTTTATTATTTTCTTTTTTTTTTGTCTGCGACTACGTTGCTATAATAGCTTATAAATAATACATAAAGCTTAATCAAAAAAAATCCTATAAACTTTTATACACTAACCTTCGAAAAAGCGAACTGCCTTCATAAAACAGTCAAACAGCTATATCAAACAGTTAAACAGCTATATTAAACAGTTAAACAGCTATATTAAGCAGCTAAACAGCTATATTAAACAGCTAAACAATTATATCAAACAGCTAAACAGCTATATTAAAACAGCTAAACAGCTTTACCAAACAGCTAAACAGCTATATCAAACAGCTATATAAAATAGCTAAACAGCTATATCAAACAGCTAAACAGCTATAATAAACAGCTTTCAAACAGCTAAACAGCTATATTAAACAGCTTTTAAACAGCTAAACAGCTATATTAAACAGCTAAACAGCTATATCAAACAGCTAAACAGCTATATTAAAACAGCTAAACAGCTTTACCAAACAGCTAAACAGCTATATCAAACAGCTAAACAGCTATATTAAAACAGCTAAACAGCTTTACCAAACAGCTAAACAGCTATATTAAACAGCTTTCAAACAGCTAAACAGCTATAATAAACAGCTTTCAAACAGCTAAACAGCTATATTAAACAGCTTTTAAACAGCTAAACAGCTATATAAAACAGCTTTCAAACAGCTAAACAGCTATATTAAACAGCTTTCAAACAGCTAAACAGCTATATCAAACAGCTAAACAGCTATATCAAACAGCTAAACAGCTATATTAAAACAGCTAAACAGCTTTACCAAACAGCTAAACAGCTATATTAAACAGCTTTCAAACAGCTAAACAGCTATAATAAACAGCTTTCAAACAGCTAAACAGCTATATTAAACAGCTTTTAAACAGCTAAACAGCTATATAAAACAGCTTTCAAACAGCTAAACAGCTATATCAAGCAGCTAAACAGCTGTAAGAACAATACAAAAATGGATTTACATTACAATTATAAAAGACTTATTAACGTCTGATGGCTCTCAAACCACAAGTTCTTGTAAAATGTTGGACTAACACACCCACCGTCATTGTTGGGATCACCCAACGCAAAGACAATTAACAATGATTTTCATATGAAAACCAGAACATTGCATAAGATCACGTTTTAAGAAATTCTTATGTTTAGTCAGGAACATCGAGCTGTTAACATAGGTTCGATTATTAGGAAACCTTTTAATGTTTTCAACACAAAGCATAAAAATATAGCGATTCACCAAGCTTCGGATGGAAGCGTGTAAGGAAAATGATAACATTTTCACGAGCACATTCCTTGATGAATTTTCTTATTACCTATAGAAACAACGTATTGGTTTATTTTGACCAGTATCTTTATATTTATTGTACTGAAGAGATCGTTTTCCCCTTGCTTTATAGTTCTTCTTCCATATAGTGTATAATAACGGTTGTTTGATGTTTATTTATTTACTTTACAAAAAGAATATTTAATAAAATTTCCATCAATCGACGCTTAGACATTCTGGGATATAGCTTCAAAATACTTAACAGTTGTCAGAAATACTTTTCTTCCTTCTTCAACCTTAGATAAACTGACAATTTATCATACAGCTCTCTATCAAACAAACTACACCTTTTGGGGTTTCAATTCTGTGGATCTTGAACTAAACTTTCCAAATAAGTTAAAAGAGGTGGTATAAAAGTAAGTGATATATATATGTATAAAAGCTGTAGTAGCCTGTAACTTATAGCATTGTTTATTTTTTTAAAACATAAATTTAAATAAAATTTGTAAGCATATAAAGGATCAGCTTAAAAGGGATTATAATTAAAGGAATCATACTTAGAGCCATATATTACAATATATATATATATATACATATGTGTAAATACGTAAAAAGAAACATAACAATACAGGAAAAACATATTATTATAATCAGTTAAAGCAGTAATAACAATCGTTAAATATAAAAACTTAAACTGTTTAGATCATTAAGCGCACGAAACTTTAAAGGGATTCCTATAGTTGGAAACTGTGACGGGTGTGTCCTTACAAATTTTAATTTTAGAGAATTTCTACTAAGGGATCGAGGTATATAAAAAATTCCTGAGAACTGGCGCAATTTTTATTTTTAATTTTAACAGTAGCTTAAAATGTTTTTAATCATTGAATTTAGAGGAATTTCGACTTTAAAATCGATTTGCATAAAAAAAAAAAAAATGCTTGAAAACAGATTTTTTTATTTTAATTTTTTATTTTTAATTTTAATTTTTATTATGAAGTGTGACGGGTGTGACATTTTTCTCAAAATTTTAAGCAAAGAAGAGCTCACTTTTCAATATATGATCGTTAATTAAAAATTCAGCTCTTCTTTGCTTAAAATTTTGAGAAAAATGTCACACCCGTCACACTTCATAATAAAAATTAAAATTAAAAATAAAAAATTAAAATAAAAAAATCTGTTTTCAAGCATTTTTTTTTTTTTTTATGCAAATCGATTTTAAAGTCGAAATTCCTCTAAATTCAATGATTAAAAACATTTTAAGCTACTGTTAAAATTAAAAATAAAAATTGCGCCAGTTCTCAGGAATTTTTTATATACCTCGATCCCTTAGTAGAAATTCTCTAAAATTAAAATTTGTAAGGACACACCCGTCACAGTTTCCAACTATAGGAATCCCTTTAAAGTTTCGTGCGCTTAATGATCTAAACAGTTTAAGTTTTTATATTTAACGATTGTTATTACTGCTTTAACTGATTATAATAATATGTTTTTCCTGTATTGTTATGTTTCTTTTTACGTATTTACACATATGTATATATATATATATATATTGTAATATATGGCTCTAAGTATGATTCCTTTAATTATAATCCCTTTTAAGCTGATCCTTTATATGCTTACAAATTTTATTTAAATTTATGTTTTAAAAAAATAAACAATGCTATAAGTTACAGGCTACTACAGCTTTTATACATATATATATCACTTACTTTTATACCACCTCTTTTAACTTATTTGGAAAGTTTAGTTCAAGATCCACAGAATTGAAACCCCAAAAGGTGTAGTTTGTTTGATAGAGAGCTGTATGATAAATTGTCAGTTTATCTAAGGTTGAAGAAGGAAGAAAAGTATTTCTGACAACTGTTAAGTATTTTGAAGCTATATCCCAGAATGTCTAAGCGTCGATTGATGGAAATTTTATTAAATATTCTTTTTGTAAAGTAAATAAATAAACATCAAACAACCGTTATTATACACTATATGGAAGAAGAACTATAAAGCAAGGGGAAAACGATCTCTTCAGTACAATAAATATAAAGATACTGGTCAAAATAAACCAATACGTTGTTTCTATAGGTAATAAGAAAATTCATCAAGGAATGTGCTCGTGAAAATGTTATCATTTTCCTTACACGCTTCCATCCGAAGCTTGGTGAATCGCTATATTTTTATGCTTTGTGTTGAAAACATTAAAAGGTTTCCTAATAATCGAACCTATGTTAACAGCTCGATGTTCCTGACTAAACATAAGAATTTCTTAAAACGTGATCTTATGCAATGTTCTGGTTTTCATATGAAAATCATTGTTAATTGTCTTTGCGTTGGGTGATCCCAACAATGACGGTGGGTGTGTTAGTCCAACATTTTACAAGAACTTGTGGTTTGAGAGCCATCAGACGTTAATAAGTCTTTTATAATTGTAATGTAAATCCATTTTTGTATTGTTCTTACAGCTGTTTAGCTGCTTGATATAGCTGTTTAGCTGTTTGAAAGCTGTTTTATATAGCTGTTTAGCTGTTTAAAAGCTGTTTAATATAGCTGTTTAGCTGTTTGAAAGCTGTTTATTATAGCTGTTTAGCTGTTTGAAAGCTGTTTAATATAGCTGTTTAGCTGTTTGGTAAAGCTGTTTAGCTGTTTTAATATAGCTGTTTAGCTGTTTGATATAGCTGTTTAGCTGTTTGATATAGCTGTTTAGCTGTTTGAAAGCTGTTTAATATAGCTGTTTAGCTGTTTGAAAGCTGTTTTATATAGCTGTTTAGCTGTTTAAAAGCTGTTTAATATAGCTGTTTAGCTGTTTGAAAGCTGTTTATTATAGCTGTTTAGCTGTTTGAAAGCTGTTTAATATAGCTGTTTAGCTGTTTGGTAAAGCTGTTTAGCTGTTTTAATATAGCTGTTTAGCTGTTTGATATAGCTGTTTAGCTGTTTGGTAAAGCTGTTTAGCTGTTTTAATATAGCTGTTTAGCTGTTTGATATAGCTGTTTAGCTGTTTAATATAGCTGTTTAGCTGTTTAAAAGCTGTTTAATATAGCTGTTTAGCTGTTTGAAAGCTGTTTATTATAGCTGTTTAGCTGTTTGATATAGCTGTTTAGCTATTTTATATAGCTGTTTGATATAGCTGTTTAGCTGTTTGGTAAAGCTGTTTAGCTGTTTTAATATAGCTGTTTAGCTGTTTGATATAATTGTTTAGCTGTTTAATATAGCTGTTTAGCTGCTTAATATAGCTGTTTAACTGTTTAATATAGCTGTTTAACTGTTTGATATAGCTGTTTGACTGTTTTATGAAGGCAGTTCGCTTTTTCGAAGGTTAGTGTATAAAAGTTTATAGGATTTTTTTTGATTAAGCTTTATGTATTATTTATAAGCTATTATAGCAACGTAGTCGCAGACAAAAAAAAAAGAAAATAATAAAGAAAAGTAGTAAAATCTAGTTGTATATAGTTGAACTCTAATTCAAGCTTACTATTTATTCTGCGTTGGAGAAATCTTAAAGAATCGAATGTCTATCAGTACAACGATTTATACGAACATTTGAAAAATGCATTGACATTGTACGTAGCGTATACACAATTGTGTTTGCATTTCAGGACTTTTCTATAAAATACTTGAACTACTACAGTTGAAATGAGATAGTTAAAATAAATTATTTTTATAAATATTAATGATATATTCCAATAAAAATTGTAATTGTTTACAAAGTCTTTTTTTTACTTGGTTTTCATTAAAATTATATAATAAGATGAAACAATAATAAAATAAAAAAATTTATATGTATTTGCTATTATGTTAGCTTAGTTTTTTATTCAGTTAAGTTCAGTTCTAGTTTACCGTTTCCACTATAATTTGTAATTATTCTGCAGGAAATGTCAATAGTAAAACTATAATGATTCACTGTTGACGTTATCACTAGGACTACTAACAAGCTGTATACCTGACATTAGATATTTAACATTTATAAGTCATTGAAAATCCACTACTAGCATTAGTACTACTGTTAATTCAGTTTTTGGGGGGACTATATGTAGACATTGCGACAAGTGTTTTACTAGTATCTTTCATCAGTTTTAGTTTCCAGTACTACTGATAAGCTATAACCTGTGCAGTGTTTTTGGCTATAGATATTTATCATGTGTGTATTGTAAATACGTAAACGTAGCGTTTCCTTCAAGGAATATAAGGCTACTGTAGTTTTGTATGGATGTAGATATATACCGCTTAGATCAGTTTTGTTTTTTCCTTATTATTTAAAATATTTTGTATTGTATAGGTGTATGTATATGCACTTGCACTTATTTGCTTATAAGTATACTTGAAGTGTTTATAAAAGATGAACTCAAAACTGTTTCATTTCAAATAAATAAAAATTTCTGGAAATTAAAGTACTATTTCGATGTTTGTAATAATATTATAAAAGTCATTTAGTTAAATAGCAGTAAAAATCATATATTTTCCATATTTGATAGTCTTTTCTTTTATCCACACTTTTCATGATCTTACCATACAATAGCTTAAACAACTCTTTAAATACTTACTTTCCACACTTAAAAATTATTACGGTAACTGACTGTAAGTTATTAGGAAGTATTCCGTAAAGTTGTTTTTAAATGAAAAAAAAAAAGTTTAATTTTCATAGAATTTTTTTAACTGGTTTGAATGGTTATTTAAGGCCTCTAATGAACAAAAATACTGATTTTCAGTTGAAGGTAATTTTGTCAGTTATTTCTTAGTAATATTTAACTTTGTAATATTTGTTTCTGATACATTATGTTTTGCTGTAAATGAGAGAAAATCTAGTTAATTTTAGATGAATATGTAAGTTAATTTTTTGATGTCTGAATTTAAATGAAATATTTTATTAATTTTAATGAATATCTTGTTGGAGGGTTTTTAAATGAATATCCAGATATCTTAAATAGATTTCCAGTTGATTTTACATTAATAATTTATTGAGTGCAACTTTAACTCTACAAGTATATATGTAGTATTTAAGTTAATGTATGTTTTAAGTAATTGTTTTTGTTAGAAAATAAAATAGGGTTACTTCTATTTATTGTTCACATTTAAACCTACCTCTATTATAATCAACTAGCTTTTTCCTATGGGACAGTTCAGCTACTTTCCTACTATTTTCCTCTATGTGTATTAACGTTAAGTCATTATTTTGATTGTGAAAATCAAAAAAAATTTGCTAAATCAGTTTTATAAGTATATAAAATAGTCTAATTAAAGCTGCTTAATAAAATTTTTTTAAATGTAACTTAACAACAAAGCTTATTTGCGTTAAAAAGTGGCTATAACTAAACGTAGGTATAGATGGTTTTATTTGATCTTAGTATTTGAGACCTACTTTACTTGTTTTGTGTATGGGTTATTCATATATATTTAGTCAAAGCAAAGTGAGTATTAAATAATAAATAATGATGTGAATCTTCTTTCAACATATAAAGTTTTTTTGTATGCTATATAGTTTTTTCAACTCTATCAATAAGTTATAGTTCGTTAGTGTTACTCAATTGTTAGTGTAATAAAGAATATAATAATTGCAGTCATGCGAAAGAAAAATAAATGTAAAATAATGTACTTTGTATTGATTGTATTGATTGTTTGGTATGAACAGATATGCTTCCTTTTTTTAACTAAGCAATACGTGTTATCTTAATGTGTATATAATTATGAAAATTTTGATTGTTCGCAGTTGTAATTTATAGTTTCTGAAAGTGCTGGTTTTACTCGACTTCTTATTTTTTTATTTCATCCTTTTTTCTGTCATTCCGCCCATTTGTCTTTACCTTCCTTGATAGTTGTTAATTATAAAAAATTTTAACTTCTTAAGAGACACATTCCAATAAGTCTTGTGTTTCTATATGATATATATTTTGATTTTAATAGAGCAATGTTAACTGTATACACTTGATATTTCTAACGTGTTTGCAATATCAAAATGATTAGAAACAATTATTAATTTTTCATCCTAATAAATAAAAAAAATTGAAAACAAGTTTCTTAAAATCCTTTAATTGATGTCAACTGGTATCTTATGTATATAAGTAGAAGTAGGTTAACAATTATGATAATACAATTTAAGATTTTCTAATTCCCATAAACTATGTATGTACACGTAAGAATAATATTTGTTGAATATTTTAATTCAACTTAAAATTTAGAGTTCCCTTTCAAGTAATAGGGAATTAAATAAGTCACAAACTCTATATTTGGGATTATAACAATGCTACTTTAACTCTAGCTCTTTAAATTTGATACATCTAATTTCCTCAGTATTTATAATTCTCTGATTAATCTTTTTTTCAGATGATATAGATCTCCCAGTTAATGGTATTGACTTTAATAAACTGAATGATACTTTTATAAGTCACTTCTCTATCATTCCATGTTATATGGTAATATTAATTTGAGAGCCATTTCGCTTCCTTTTGCGTTTTTTAAATAAGCAGGTAAATTCATAAACCTTTTAATGATTAAATTTACAGACTCTCTATTACTAAAAAACAATCGCGATTTCTTTTAGAATAAAACCGTTCGTGTTAAATTCAAAGCTTTGCTTATCAATAAAAATAGTATTTCGATGCAAACTGTATGTTTAAATATTTTTAGTTAAATTTCTCTGACGGTAACACGTATAGATTTTTATTAAAACATCAAAAGACATTCACTATTTTAAGTGTGTAAAATGAAAAGAAGTTGGTAGAATTCTCTCATATGCATATCGTTTTTATTCAATCTACGGTATACATCACCTTTGAAAATAGCACTGTTTATAAGTTACTTCAACACTAACTACTATCGCTCTTAATGCTCTATGCTCTTTGATATTGTAAACATATATAAATATATATTACTCATTATAAGCGAATATACATATGTCGTTAATATACACTTGGAAAAAAAAAAAAATATTATTTATTATTTCACGTTTTAAATAAAATTTTGTCAGTTTTTCATAAGATGTCTTCACTAATTTCCTTCATCTTTACATTTTTTATTATTTCTCACATAATAGCAATTTTATAAGCAACATAGTAAAGAGTATTAATATTTATTGTGCTTTTGTTCAGTTAATAAAATACACATTTGATTTTTAAGAGTAATATACTTGCAACTATTCTAAATGTTTCTAGCAGATTTTTCCTAATAATTATTAGTAAATTATGCCAAAACTAATAATTAAACGATAAACTAAGTGAAAGAAGACGAATAATTTTTAGTTAGCTTTAACTCGCTTTAACGAGTTTTATATAGAAATTTAAAAATAATACTAAAAACTATTAAAAGTACTTTACACATAGTAATGTTAATGAGTTAGTATTTAACTAATTTAGTTTAACTGTATTTAAGTGAAAAGGTCTCCTAGCTTAAAAATTTATTCAAATAAGCATATAAGTAACCCCTATTTCTATACTACATTTTGCAAAACTCTATTGCAATATCTAAAAATTAAAATAATAAACGATTGTAGATTTATAAACATATTTATCTAGTACTCAGTCTGACGGCCTGTCTACCATCAAGGCATATAGACTGATTTATCTATTTGTATATCTATTTGTGACACGGATGTATATAGGTATACATATACACGCTAGTTGAGGATATCAGCAACAACAGCAGCAGCAACAACAACAACAACAACAACAACAACAACAACAACAGCATTATAAAAAAAAGCAATAAAAAGTGTATAGAATTCATAAAAATATATTCCATATATTTCAATTAGTTTTTAGGTGTGCTCCTTAAGATAATCTCCCTACCGCCTTTTAAAACAAAGAACTTAATAGTTAAAACGTATTTTAACATAATGAATGTAACTTGAATTAAAAATACTAATATACTTACCTGTTCCAAAACATGCTTTGAAACTCTTATCACATACATATATATATATATATATATACTATTTCCTTTCATATATATTATTTCATTTTTATAAAATTACATCTCCTAATGAGATACTAAACTAATATTTAAGAAATGCCAAACTAATATTGATTCTCACACTTGTAACAAAAGCATATATAACATATATATCTATATAAAATTTAAATAAATTCCACCGCTCATATAGTTTTCAGATAAGTATAAGCCTGTAGCATACTCTAACTTCTAATCTAATCTTTACCTCTCTAATTGAAGAATTTACATTGCATTTGCAGATCGAAACACTTGTATACATGAAATCCTCTTCAATAACACATTTTACTCATGAAACCCTCTATAACAATATATTTGTAGTCATGAAACCCTCAATAACAGCATACTTTTATTAAATATAGTAAAAGATCGCTAACCACCAGATGTTTGTAAACGTTCGCATTGCTCTCCCTTTCTCTGTCACTAATAGCTATTTATAAATTTATTGGTTGTATACAATACTTGTTAACTGCAAAACTACGCTTAACAGCATACTTGACACGTGCTTAATCCTACTTTACGCATTCAAAATAATTGTATTTTCCTTTATTTACACACATATGTATAAGCATTTACTATAAACAAACATCATGACCTATATTATAAATTAAATTGCCTGATCTGCTTTTTAATATACATATATACATACATACATATAAACATGACTCATATTATAAATTTAATTGCCTGATCTGCTTTTTAATATACATATATACATACATACATATAAACATGCATACATACATACATCCACCCTAAAACCGCACTTGTTCGTTTCCACACTTGCTTTTCTTTATCTTTAAAAATTTAAACATCTACTATAAACAAATATCACCAGTCATAAAATCAAAAATTAATGAAGTCATACAGCATACCCCAAAAAATAATCTTCGCACACACCACACACACACACACACACACACACACACACATTAGAATTATTAAAAGATCATAAACTAGCATAGATTTTCAATTACTCCATAAATATACACATGCTAAGCACCGCCTAACTAAACAATAAAATTTTTCTTTTTATTAACTACACTTAAAATTATAAACCATAGTTCATTGAACCCTTTTTATCAAGAAACTCACTACTAAATCGTTGTGAAATAAATTGTTTTTCTCAGCAAGCGCTGTTTGATCTGCTATCTCCCCTTTGTAATATACATACAACTAATCTTTCCTGAAGCAACTGTACTGTTTGTTTATACAGCTGCATATTGAATCTAGCTATTTTTTATTACATACTTTTACTATACTGCACTTAAAAGCAATTAAATTATTTTCACACTTCAATTGATTTAATGGGTTTTTTATGGTTGTCAGCTGCATAAATATCGACTGCGCTCACTCTAGTTTGCCTCCCTCCTTCATAAAATCTTTAAACATTAATCTGTAGCATCATATTTCAAAAACATATTTGGTAAAATACTAACAACTCTTAAAGCAAGATCACCTAATAGGAAATTAAACAAAGAAGCCACGCATGATTCAATGTAATTATTTTTGTTTACATACTTTTTTATTGCACTGTACTGTAAAAGCAATTAAAATTATCGTCACGCTTCAATTAATTTAATGGGTTTTTTGACAGTTTTATTACCCATGATTTATAGCATGCACGTGCAGGAATACCGACTGCGTAGCGACTGCGCAGTCAAGTTGAATTAGAACCCGCATTCCCTATCTACTGCAATATTTGTTTTATTTATACATCATAGTACATGTAGCTACTCGCTACAAACCAATACTTTTTTAGAATTACTCTTTGAGCAAAACAAAAAAATTATGGAAGCATTAGCCGAGCAAACTGTATTAACAAAACTTCTAATAAAGCAGGACCAAACATCAAACCAACTCTCTGAGTTATTTCCAATTTCCTCCGAAACAGCCTTGAACGATATTGAAAAGGAAATAAGCGAACATAACAAACATTTATATGTAAGTATATTTTTGAAAAATTATTGTACTTATTCACAACTTTTTTAACTTCTTGTATTTAGGTGGTTGCAGTAAAAAACTTAATTCGAAATAATTTTATCAAAAATATTGGACTAATAATTTCTGAAGACATTATATATAAGTACAACGTAGATGGAACCCACGGAAAAAGTAGACTAAAAGATTTCAAAAATTTTTATAGTGTCATCGAAGGTAAATATTTAACATAAAATTTTGAAAGAAAACATTAACTTCATCAAATCAAAACTATTTTGCATTTTGTAGATGCAATAAGAGCAAATCCTGATGTTAGAGACATTGACGAAAATATAAGAAAATCAGTTCACCTAATAAAAAAGCGACACCTAAAAAAAATTATAAAGGATAAACATAATACTAGTAATATAGATTTTAAAATTAGAGGTCACTTAGCATTAAATTATAATCCCATAAATTTTGAAAAATTATATTTTTGTTGTTAAATTTAACAGATAATATTTTAATTTTTATAAAACATTTGTTGCTTTCTCGTTTTTTTTTAAACTAATTGCTGTTTGAAATTAAATTTGCTTCATTACATTTTGTTTAAATTTATTTCACATGACAACAGAGAAAATTTTATAAAAAATTGTCAATAACCGAAAATAAGAAAGCAAAATTATTTTTTAAACGATAAAATTCAAATGATAGTAGCTTTAAAGATAATCATGAATTCCTATTTGTTGAATTTTTTTAAGTATTTAGAATTATTTTAATTTTCTAATTTTTAATATTTGTTTATCTTATGTAAATAATTAAAACCATTTGTTTTAAAATAAATAATAAAGTTAAAATGCATTAAAGAAATGAAAACATTTTAAGGGATAAAGCTTTTTTTTTGTATTTAGGAACTAGTTCTGAAGTAGTTTAAAAGGGACTGGAACTGTGCTACTTGTTTCAGGTTACTCCGTGACAAGTGCTTAGAAGACTACTTCTGAATAAGTTGTTTAAGGTTTGTTCTAAGACAGGTTGCTTGGGGGCAATAGGTAAAATAGGATCCTTAGTAACAAACTCTAAACAAGTTCATTTAGGATTGGTCTTGAACCGGATATAAGGTACTGAAGTTGGGCCAATTGCCCCCTCCAATGACAACGCCATGTAAAAGTGATATGTCCCTTCCATATAAAGTGTTAGAACTAGAACCAGTCCCCATCACCAAAGAACCGGTCACGTGAATAGTTTTGTGTCAGTTCCCTTCCCCGTAGGGTCCCTAAATCAGAATAATAAAATTAAAATTGATGTTGTATTTGATGCAAGACAGGAAGCTAGTAGAATATCGATCACTACCTTGTTCCAGCAAAAGCCCAAATTCGGCAAAGATTGTCCACGCTATACAAGCAGAAAGTTATTCTACTCGACTCATTAAACTGTTTAGAAAAAAATCTTTACTTTCTAACAATGACGGGAAATCTACTTAATTCGCGCTCTTGACTAAGACATACTTGTGTATAACCAATCTTGTAGAAATTAGTGGTGCGGCCAGAAGTATCTTAATGTCAGGAAACGCGAATGCATCGAAATTAACTGCTGGTCAAGAAATGCTGCCAAGTTAGGTCAGGTTACGAAGGGTAGTGGCGAGTCCAACTTGCCACCTCCACCCAGAGGCCCTTAGGCCCATTGTAAATTCCTTTCTTTTAAAATAGCTGGTTGAAAAAAGCTGCGATTTAAAAATGTTTACTTTTATAATGTTTTTTGTTTCAGCTGATGTTTTTTTATTTCTGATAAAATTTATTATAATTTCAAGTGAGTGAAATAAGTTGTGAGCCACTATATTTTTATATTAAAAAATTTCATAAAAATAATTTTTTCCACATCCCTTAGTTGGAAATTTATCTGTTCAGCATATGTCTAAGTATTTCCTTACATTTGTCCCAAGGACCGATTGCATGTGAGCTGCTGCCTTCTGACAATTAAATTTAGAGTTTTTGTTCAAAGTTTATCTCTTTAAATCTTTTAATGGCACACATGAATTATAATTTCAAATAATGTTAAAAGCTTTTATTTTTTGTTTACATAAAAAGTGAAAAGAAAAATTTATGCCAAAGTTTTGCCTCAAAAACTTTGGTTCTTAATAAAAAATGAAAACTTTCATTTAGGGGAGGATGTAAGCCTTTACAGTTTCATCAAATAAAAAGCCAAACATTAAAATTTATCTTTAAATAACGTAAATGCTCGGCATTAGTAACTTTACTAATTCGCCATTGCATATTTAGTTGCAAAAAAAAAACAACATAAAGAAAAAAAAACAACATAAAAGAAAGACAGCATGACTTTAAAGGAGTGCATTCAATATAAAGATGAAGAAAAAAACTGTCAAAAAATGAAACCAATTTTGGTATATTTTTTTCTTAACCATTTCTTTTAAACCAATAATTTCTTTTTGTTAATAAAAACAACATTCAAAAACTTCTTCATTGGTTTTTAAAAATTGTAATGTTTTAACTCTTTAACAATCTGTTAGCCATCACAAATTTGTACACCCAAGTGTATGTATTTTCAACAAATTTGCACAAACTGGCATTCATTCAGTCACTCACACATGGCCTAAAACACATAAATTCCATTAGAGCTTTTTAAGAGGATTAAAATTTTATTTTATGTTTAGCATGGTTTTTAACGCCAGTTACTCTTAAAAACTTTATCCAATTCACACACACACACACACACACACATCCCCCCATACATAACAATTTTAACTGTTACAAACTTTTACACATGCTCATTTAAATTTATGGATTTTTGCATTCGGGTGAGTAGAAGATTTGATATTATAACATGTGGTGGGTTTATGCAAAATGATAAAGAAAAATTATTTTTTCGGTAGAGATAAATGTAAGTAGCCTTAAAACTTAAAATAAAAGTGTTTTTTTTAACATTTTTAATGGTTAAATCATAATTTGTATAACATAAATATTGCAAAGAAATATTTCGTGTAAAAAGGTAAAGTAAATAAATTAATAAATTTGTGTTAGCGGAGCCCAAAAGTATGCATCACAATTATGCTTACTTTTTATTTAATATGAAGGACCAGAGATGGAATAATGGTATTGCTAAGCGATTTAAGCCATTAAAACAAATATTCCATAATACTTTTTAAATATTTTTTTTAATTAAAAAATAACCTTCATAGCTACATATTGTCATGCCGAAGTTATTTTAGCGAATCTCCCCAGTATTTTTATTTCGATATTAAATTGAAAAATTTAGTAAAAGTAGTAATGAAACATATTTTTTCCAGAGGTAATGCTTGAATTTAATATATTTAAGAAGTTGTTATCACTGTTATCACAAAACATCACATGAGCACTTTATTAAATCGGTGAGCAAATGTAAGGAAATAACTTTTCTGGATAAGAGCAAAGAAGTTGGCAACGGAGGCCTCCTACAAATGATTAAATTAAAAAAAAAATACCCATATGTTGTGTTTCATAGACTACAACAGTCTGCAATAATAACCGTAACGCATTTTCTTTCCTTTAGTTAAGAATAAAAATTATATTATAGAAGAGATAATTAATTTTTTTTAATTTTTTGACAAAACGAAAAACAAAATATTTTATATATATGAACAGAGGTGAGTACAAGGTATCGTTCTGGAGGGGAACTTACCTTGGTGGGCGGATGCGGAGGAAAGAGTAAGGACGGCTCTCAATGCCTGTTATGGCTGCAGGAACTCCAAAGTTAAGAACTACGGGTTGAATCCGGCTATGGTCAACTGGATTTAGACATACGTTGTAAGACCAATTCTTCCATACGATAGCCTAGTATTGTGGTAGCTCTTGTCAAAGGTCCAGAGATGCTCGGTACTAGGCGTTACGGGGGCCAGAAACAGTACACTACCGACAGCGCTGGATATCATTCTTAATCTTCTTCCCATTAAGGAGTTCGTTTCTGGAAAAGCGGCAAGAAGCTTGTTTAGGCTCAGTGATCCACGTATGCTTAGGGCAGGTTTAGATGGACACGCTGGCATTGTAGGAAGGGTCAGAGATGGCCAACTCCTGGGGTGGTCACGTTTGAAGGACTATATGGAAACAAAATTTGACTTTAGGATCTTAACGCAAATAATGTGTACGGATAGGGAGTCATGCAATCGATCCAAAAGGCTGTATGAGCGGTGTGTGGTCTGTATATATAATGGGGCTGTTGTATATATAATGGAAACGGGAGTAAGACATCCGGACGAGTGCAGCATTTTCCAAGTTAAAATTCTGGCGGTGACGAGAACGCAGAACAAAAAAAGGAGGATGCGGATGATAGAGCAGACTTGACAATCTACGTTGATAGTCAGGGCACGCTCTAGGCTCTAGAGGGACATTATGTCAGGTCTAGACTTGTCGACGACTGCAGATGGCTCTTAGGACGATCATGGTGACACGCAGGGTAAGGCTCTGCTGGGTTACGCGTAATTGTGACGTTTTCGGCAAGCAGAGGATTGGGACGGGTTATTGGACTTGGTTGTGAGCCGGTAAGGGTTTCTCTTTTAGGCTTAAAGGGACTTGTGAAATGGAAAAGGTGGGCCGAACCTGGAGGGAGAGGGCTAAGTGCGGCATATTCAGACTTCTGTGACCCAGGCTGGACACTGACCTGCACCCGAAGGAGAGCAAGGGGGTTCTGAGGTGCATTACTGCAACTCTCAATGGGCATTGCGATGTGAGATATATGAAACGCAAATTGGACTGGAACTCTCTGGAGTTCTGCAGGTTTTGCGGAATGAGAAGGGGATAGAAACGGTAGAATACCTTGTCTGCCACTGCCCTAGGCTATAGATCCGCCAACAAGGGTGGTTGGGAGGGCGCTTCTTAGATGGACTTGGTAAGTTCTCTGGCTGTAGGCTGAGGAGCATCATAGGATTCATCAATAACTGACTTCTTTTGACTTTTAGCAGACAGCATTCTGTTCTCTTTTCTCATTTCTACCTTTGAAATTTTCGCGTTTCCTATTCCTATTTTTGACTCCTTTGAAGGGATTTACAATGGGCCTAGGGGCCTAGGGGCCTCTGGGTGGGGTTGGCGAGTTGCACTCGATACTGAACTTCGTCACCTAACCTAGGTTGGGTCGAAAGAGTGAGTCTTAAATCCCTAAAATCCCGCAAGTCATTCTCCATAGCCAGTAATCGTCTTTTTGTGTACTCTCAGCAAGGGAAAAAAATCTTTAGGGAGACGTTTACATTAATTCGGTGATGCCGAAGATTTCAGAAATAAAACATCTAGCTCAAGCCTGTGCAATCGCCTAGATCTGTCTTTTCTTTTACGGCACCATGCTGGCATTATCCGCCAAGACTTTTAACACGGCGTTCGTCGAAGGAAAGGGTTTTGGGCTTATCGAGGCAACCTCCCTAATGTAAACACATATATATACCTAAGTAAGGAGGACAAAAGTTAAATTTTTACCACAAAACTCATCAATCCCACAGATCGCGTAGCGACAATTTTTAAATATAAAACTTAAACTAACGGGTCCAAAAAAGTTCCTTTTTTTATTATAAAATTTTTTTAGATAATTGACGGACGACACTTATCGGACTCCTAAAAAACAATTTTGATATTTTTTAATCCAAATAATTATTTAAAGTAATTTTAAAAACAAAATGTCCCCTTGAATATCCTGGGAACTTTAAATTCAACAACTTTATCTTAAATTGTAAACATATCCTTTCAATGCCTTATTTTCATCCTTCGAAGTTTCTCAAGCTTTAATTTATTGTTTTTTAAAGAAATAAACAAAAATATAAATATTTAAAGAAAAACGTGAGTTGAAATTATAAAATTGCAGACCCAAACGTTTCTACGCAGGATTGAATGTTAAAAAACGATAAATTGTTTGGGAAATTGAATAGATTAGCACTTTAGGGATGTTTAAATATTAAATACAGGACGAAGGTGTTTAAATAAAGAAAAACAAGAAAAAAATGTTAAAGTGATATAAATATAAAATTTAAAAACCAAATAATTTAAAAATAAAAGAAAAAGTGGAAAAGGTTTCAGGTGAAATGAGAAAATAATAAACAAAACACTTTTCAATGATAAATAATCCAAAGAAGGAATTTTAGGAATTAAGACTTTAAGAAAAGTGTATTGAATTAATGGAAAATATCCTTTTTCTGTTGCAAAATATTTTAAGGCTAAAAATTAAGTCTTTAACTAATTATGAGGACTTTAATTTCTTTTTTAATTTATTTAGTGATTTTGTTTTACAAATATTTTTTCTTGACCAAGCGGCTATAAAAAATAACAAAAATCCTTCTAAATGTTTTGTTAGTTTTTTTCAGTTTCTTAAATTTTTTTTTCAAGATTTTTTCCCCAATTTTTTTAGATTTGTCTGCTTTTTTATTAGTTTATTTATATTTTACATATAATTTAACTTGATTTTTTTGCAACTAACCCCTTTTTAAGGATCGTTTTATAAACACAATGGACAGTTTATTTAAAAAATAAAAATAGTTTATAATTTGGCCATTTTCCACACATTAAGCTTTCAACAAAAGGAAACCCTTTTTACGAAAACATTTCCTTTTGTTAAACTTATACAAGAAAAAACTAAAAAAAAAGGAAAAAAGAAAATCAAATTTTTTCTAGGACTTTTCCCCAAATCCTTTAGCGTCCAAATAAAGTACATCCTAAATTTAATAAACTTCTAATACTTGAGTAAATCTAAGGCATGAATTGCAAAAGCACAAAATTTCAAGGGTAAAAAGCCAACGTTAAATGTTTATTAATATGTATAAACAAATCACCCCGAAACACATTTTTTTGAAAACTAAAGAAACCAAAAAGCCAGAAAATCCTCTTTCTCAATGCCAAACTAATTACCAAAATGGCTTTTCTTGACATTTGCTGGTCATCTTTCAATTCATTGATTGAAAGTCTAGTAACGTCTAAAATAAGATGTAAAACTTCAATAGTTACAAATGGACTTTTATTTGAAGATACTTAAAGCAAAATGTTTAGTTACAAACTAAAGTTTCTTTATTACAAAATAAAATTTTCTTACTCGTTTGAATCGTCACTCATAAAACTTTGCCTTAAACTCATACTGCCTGCTCTTAGACTCTATCAACTAATTAGCTTTAGCCCCCCAATTTGATTAGAAAACTTTTATTGACTTCTTAAAGAGTCGTTAAATATTGATAAGATTCCAAACTGTTAAGCTTGTGCTAAACGTTTCGCATTAGATATAATTAGTTTCAAATAAAGTAATTAGTTAATATAATACTAGAGTATTCCAAAATAAAAACATAAAATTAAAAAAATATAAGCTCGCAAAAAAGTTTAATACAGAATTTACAGAAAGATTAAATTTCTTAAAAATGTAAAAAAAAAAACACAAAAAAGTATTCTATTGTTAATGCTAACTTAAGCAAAATACTAAATGAATGATTTTTTCATTTATTTTATATTTTCATAATATTTTATATTTTCTTAATTATAATCAGAAATGTGTTAAAAATGTGAAAAAAGTATTTTTTGACTTTCTTATTGACAATTTACTTCAATCAGGGTTAATAGTCTTTGATTTCAAATTTTAAAACTCAGAATCTTTAAATTATGCGAAAAAGTACTTTTTAACCACTTAATTGGCTCTTGACCTCAATTTCCTTCGATAGTCATTGATTTAATTTTTCGAGACACGTTATAATAAAATATGCAAAAAAAGTACCAAATATTTGAAAAAAGTACTTTTTGTTCATTAGGTGATTCTTGACTTTAATCTGGGCAAATAGTTTATAGTTTTTAAGGTAAAAAGCCGTTATACTAAAATACGTTTGAAAGTGTAGAAAATTTACCTATACTCTTTTGGCCACTTGATTGACTTTCAACTTTAATCTGGGTCAATAGACCTTAATTTAATTTTTGTAGACTGTTTATCTTTAAGTATGAAAAAGAGTACAATTTAGTTAACTTTTGGCCTTAACCAAAAACTTTTATTTTAAAATTTAATTTAAAAATCTCAAAAAATTCAAAAAAAGGACAACAAACCATATTCATAGAATTTCGTGACCGTCAAACGCAATGCTTATTATTTTTGTACCTATTTTTTTGGTTTAAAAGCTTTAAAAAGAGCCTTAAATGTACACAAAAAACAGTTTTTAAATCAAGTGCCACGCGCAAAAAAATCTAAGCAATCTGGTTGTTCTGAGACTAGTTAAGAAAAAAGGGCAAAAAAGTGGGTGGTGACCCACCCACAAAAAGTCAAATATCAATAGAGCTGCTTCTACCGACCGTTTTATATAATATTTTGAGGGTACACTGAGACTACTAAAGAAAAATTTTAAGAAAAAAAGACATTTTTTAAAAACAAACTTATTTTTTGTTAATTAAATGAGCTAAAAGGTTAAAAAAACAAATTAACTATAATAAGAAATATGACACTTTATAAATTTATTGTAACATTTAAAGATATTTAAGCATCTTCGTTTATGACAAAAAAAAAATAATTCCATAACGAACATAGTTATATAATTTTAACACTAAAACTTTATACATTTGGGGTATTCAAACGGCATGCTATAAAGTCATATTGTCTTAAAGTTTTAATATTTTACAATTATTTAAAAAAATTGTTGTTGTGGTTAAAAGAAAAAAGTTCTATAATAATAAGACTTTTTGAAATGTGTTTATTGTTTTGTCATAAACAGTAGAAACCTGAGCCGGGCGGCCGAAACTCTTAAGTGAAGCCGTTAATATAATTAACAAGTCGCAGTCAGTAATTTTAAATTATTTTTGAAATTACTTATTTTTCTGTTTTCTCCAGCAGCTGATTCAAAATTAAAATAGCACACTTAATAATGAGCGGATGCTCACAACAGTAGTATTATTTCGTTTTATTTTTTTCAGACATATGACTTTATGACTACCTTGTGAATACCTTAATTAATTATTAAATCTTTTTGATTTTATCGCAGTCCCAATTTTATAAATAAAACCGTTTAACATTGTGATAGCAAATGGATATATAAATAACATATGGTCAATTCCACGTAAAATGGCCCAACTTAGGGAAAAATCATTTTCTTCTTTAAAAAAAAATCTACGAATTAACGTCCAAAAGAGAAAAAAAAAATAGATATAAATTTAGAAATATAAATAATATGATTTATATTTTATTTTTATTAATTTCGCAAGTGTTTAAAATATACATGGGCTGAAAGAACGTATATTCCCTACAAGAAATTTGTGACCGAAACTAACACTAAAACATTTTTTTTTCGGTCATTTGTGACCAATATATCTATCATTTCTGAAGGTGTGAGGGAGATGCAAGATCACACGTACACAAAGTTTTGGTCATTTTTTTCACATCGCCCTTAAGAAAATTATAGAAAATCATGATCGAATTACCGGTCATCTGTGTCAGTCATATGATCGGTCAAATGACTGTCACTGTTCTGGAAGGGGTTCTTTTTTAGAGCATTTGACGAAAATGTCACACGCGCCACATTTTCTAAAAAGTTTCTTTTAAAGGAAAAGTTGTTTTTTGTAGAAAAATGAGTAACCAACACGATTAAAAACACTTTTAACTGCCGTCAAAATTTTACAATTAATCCCGTGTATCACGTAATTAAATGCTACTTCCAATCGGTTGATTGTCATAGAGCGTTTTATAAAAAAACGAATTTTGCAGAATTTGAAGTTGGCTGCGTAAATTAATTGTCTATTATATATTAATCTTTTTTTGTGATTTTTTTATACCAACCGATGCTTGTAACGCACAATAATAATAATAATCTAAAATGAACTTTCAAGTATACCGGTCCACTTAAGAACGGTCATGTTATAATCGACTCAGAAAGTGATTCAAATCGGTACAACTGAAATTGTGTTTCTTGACGCAATGTTCTCATTGTTAATCAAAGAGAGAGTCCTATATACTGAATTCTTAAAGTTAAAAAATTCATAACATTTTACATACCTTTTAAGAATTAATAAAAACTCACCTTAAAAGAAAAGAAAAACAAAATTAAATAAAATATTATTATGCAGATTTAAGAAGTTTTAAATATATTAAAAGAAAACAAAGAACAATTTTTTTTAATATTAACTTTTAACATGAAATCCACATTTTTTGTTTGAACTCCAGCATCGCTCCCGCTATTCCCCCACGTCAAATAGAAAAACAAAACACAAAACTTTTTTTATTACAATCATTTAAAAATGGTGTTGAATGGCCAATTTTAATACAAAAACAAAACAAACAAAAAACAAACATAAATTCTGACAGTTTTTCTTTTGTCAAATTAAGGAATTTAACAGCCAACAATCCTTAAGAAAAAATATGTGATGTCAGAGATTTCCAATTTCTTTTTATAGCTTAACTTTTTCTTAAGAGGTAGTTTTTTTAAAGATGTTTTAGAAAAGAAAATATTAATATATTTTTTAAGTTAAAAGAAGCAGTTTTCCATTTGTATATTTGAAAATTTTAAAGAAAAAGTTTTAAAAGGAAGAATAATATTAGTATTTCCCAAACCAAAATAATTAATAATATTTAATAATTCTCTGACTCGAGAAATTAAGCTTAAAGATTTGTCAATCAAATAATTACGTAATTGGCCAAAATTACAAGTTTATAGGTTCTGTCTCTTTAGTTTTTACCGTAGAAATGTCAAATTTTTAAATCGATCTTTAGTTTTGTAACAATTTTAACATAAGTTCCTCATTTATTTACACTCAACTTTTGCCATGTTTAGACCAAGTTAAAAAAAATTATCCCATTGGGAGCCACTGTTATAAATGAACCTCTTTTTTGAAAAAATCCATAAAATGAAAGAAAGAAACAGTAGGGTGCCTGTTTAGCATTTCTTTTTTTTTGTTGAAAATTCTTTTTTTTAAGTGTCATTTTTATTTATATTTTCCATTTAAAGGATATATTAGGCAGTTGTTATTTTGCTCTCGTTTCAATAACTTTTGTAAAGGCCCCACAAAGTGTTTATGAAAATATTTATACATATATATTTCATGTGTAACTATGTAAATAGCTGAATTATACTTTGAATCTTTTTTATAGTTTTTGTATTCATATTTTGGAAAATAAAACCCGCAAAATAAATAAAATTTATACAAAATAAATAACAAAAAAAAGGAAAATATGAAAATAAAATGAAATCTGTTAAAAGTGTCACCAATGATTGAAAAAAAAACAAAAACAAGTAAGAGCGCTATATTCGGCTGTGCCGAATCTTATATACCCTTCACATTGGTCTTTAAATATACCCAGCCGAGTAATTTTGTACTGCAAATAATATAATAAAAAAAATTGTGCGAGTTTTAAAGCCCATAGAAAAAATAACAAAATTTTAACGTTCATATGAATAATAGAAATAGATGAAGAAGATTTGAGGTCGAAAGTTTTAAAAGTTTTCGACATTATCCATATTTAAAGGTTAATAAAACTTGTTAAATGTTCTAGTCCCGCTGCTCTTCTCCAACTTTTTTTCCAAAATGTATGAATTATTTGATTATTACTTTTTGTAGAATATTCGAAGTCGATAGCTGTAAAAGTTTTCCAGAAAAAGCGTAACGAAAATTTTATAAAAATTGTTAATTTGTATGGGAGCTACCCCTTCTTCATCCCCAACCGAAAATTTTTTTCTTTAAAGCGTAGGCCTTGTGTTCCAATTACTTTTTGTAGAACATTTGATGTGGATATCTGTTATAGTTTCCGAGATATAGCGTATCGAATATTTTATAATAATTGTCGATTTGTATGGGAGCTACCCCTTTTTTTGCCCCCACTCAAAAAATTTTTTCTTTAAAGTGTAGGCAATTGTGCCCAATTACTTTTTGTAGAACATTTCATTTCGATATCTTTTATAGTTTCCGAGATATAGCGTATCGAATATTTTATAATAATTGTCGATTTGTATGGGAGCTACCCCTTTTTTTGCCCCCACTCAAAAAATTTTTTTTTAAGGCGTAGGCATTCTTGCGCAATTACTTTTTGTAGAACATTCCATTTCGATATCTGTTAAAGTTTCCGAGATATAGCGTATCGAATATTTTATAACAACTGTCGATTTGTATGGGAGCTACCCCTTTTTTTGCCCCCGCTCAAAAAAATTTTTCTTCAAAGTGTAGATCTTTGCGTACAATCACTTTTTGTAGAACACTTTAAGTCGATATCTGTTACAGTTTCCAAAATATAGCGTATCGAATATTTTATAACAATTGTCGATTTGTATGGGAGCTACCCCATTTTTGCCCCCACTCAAAAAATTTTTTCTTTAAAGTGTTGACCTTTGCGTACAATCACTTTTTGTACAACATTTTAAGTCGATATCTGTTATAGTTTCAGAGATATAGCGTATCGAATATTTTATAATAATTGTCGATTTGTATGGGAGCTACCCCATTTTTTGCCCCCACTCAAAAAATTTTTTGTTTAAAGTGTAGATCTTTGCGTACAATTACTTTTTGTAGAACATTTTATGTCGATAGCTGTGATAGTTTCCGAGATATAGCGCATAAAATATTTCACCAAATTTGTGCAATTGTAGGAAAAATACCCCTTCCCCTGGTCCTATCTGAAAAAACTTTTTCCATTATTTAGGTCCCTTCTTTAGGAGTATCCGTGCCAAGTTTTGTGGCAAGAGTGATTATACTTACTGAGATATATAGGGATATATGCACGGATTTTGTCCTAAAAAAAATGGGTTACTTTGGGTTTTCGCTTATATCTTGGTCAATAGTGAACCGATTTTGCTGATTTTAAATAGCGATTGTTAGCGGGATATTTGTAATCGTTTGACACCATTTACTGATTTGTATCTTTTTATCTGACTCCGGAAACTTGATTTCAACAGACGGACAGACGGACAGACAGACAGACAGACAGACAGACAGACAGACAGACAGACAGACAGACGGACAGACGGACATGGCTATTTCAACTTCCCTATCTATAAGGATCCAGAATATATATACTTTATGGGGTCGCAAATGAATAATAAAGAAATTACAAACGGAATGACAAAGTGATATATACCCTATCACTATGTGAAGGGTATAAAAATCAGCATAATAAAGTCATTGAATATAGGTATAAAGAAATAAAAAATATTTTATTTGGTTTAGAGCTAGTAGCCTTTTACTAATAAAAAAAAAACAGTTATTACATTTTAAAGCATATTTTAAGGAGTTTCTGTAAACCAAATTGTCCGGTTAAGAGGGTTATGAACAGCTTTGCCATTGTTGCCTTTTTCAGTTTTCTACTTGCTTGGTCGGATGGTCGGCTAAACCTCATTTTTGTCGATTTGAGTAAATATGATGCAGTTATATTAAAAAGTCAGAACACTGGTCGCTACAAAATCTTTCATATCTCAGTTAACTCATTTTTTTTCAACTTACAAACAAAAAAACGGAAGCAAATGTCAAAGATGTTTGTTTTAAAATACCGTGAGCCCATTTTGAAAAAAAGCTACCAGCAACAAGAATAAAAGAAGGCAATATTTTATTGGCACAAAAAAAAAAGAAATGACGATAACGCACAATATTAATTCATTTTTTAACATACTTAAAAAACAAAATGAAAAATAATAATAATTCTAAGGTTTTTTTAATAACGATAAATGTATGTAGTTAAAAACATAACTACATTTGTGTTTATAAACAACTTAAGAAATGATTGTTAGTCTGCAAATAGGCATAAAGCAACAGCAGGTGAACTTAAAGAAGGATTCTTAGAACATCCAGAACAAAATTGACTAATCATTAGAAATAATAATTGTTCCAAACTCTAGTTGATCTAATAACGGGCAGGTGTTAACTGAACGAATTACACCTCTAACACGTATGCATATGGTGTTTCCCCTTACCATCATACAATATATGTATGTATAAAAAATTTAGGACAATATTTTCGTTTCTTAAAATATGTATAAATAAAAATTGGTCGGTTTTGAAGGATTTTGGAAGGTTTTGTAAACAAATTTGGACGGATTAAACATTTTTTAGTGACATCACTGGTTATGGTTGCAGTTTAGACAGTGATGTCAACAATTTAATGGCAAAACGAGCCAACCGAGTAGTCAAAAAGAGCAAAAAGGAGCTAAATTTAAAAATTGAAGATTTTTTAGTTTTAAATCTATGAACGTATTAATTATTCAATTTGTACTTCAAAATAATAGAAAAAATAATAATATTAAATAAAATTATTTTACAGCAGCAATTGATACAAATTTTTATCAGTATTAACAATATGACCATACACATTTACATATAAATAAGTTAAAAGAAGAATCATTTTCAGAATGAGTAACATTTAATTCTTCCGGCCATAGATTTGTTTTTATATACTATTTTGATTTATTAAATGTTTCAATTGAATTTATTTTTACAAATACGCTTGCTGGTAACTCGTAGTTCAAACAGCAGGTGCTACCTTTTTGTAAACCGTATTTTATATGAATTAAACAATTAACCGTATTCAAAGCCATGCGGTTTCTTATTTTATTCTTAAAAAAATCATAGCACTGAATGTTTTTTCCACTTTAGCATTAAAGTATGGATACGGTAATATTTTTAAAACAAACAATTAAGCACTTCGATCTAAAATTGGTTGGTTCTATATATCTAAATTTTTCCAATGGTACAGTTTTAAATTTTTTAAGGAATTTTACAGCTCTCCAATTTCTTCAAATTCTTTTATTTTCTGAATCCTGCAAAAAATATTTTTTACGCTTAATGCCGAAATTTCGAACATCTTAAAATTTGTTGGAAGCTTTGCCCTAGTTTCATAAATTATAGTTTTTATGAACTGTATTAAATTACATTTACCAATATGTTTATCTGATTCAGTTATATTAGAATCTTAGCATGCCTTCTAAAAGTTATATCCTAGATAATAGTGGCTATTTATTAAAGATTCACATTCTCCAGCTATATAGTCGAAATCATCTATTGGTATAATGATTTTATTTGTCAGGCTTTGTATTAAATGAAATAAATCAGTGAATAGTTTTGTATGTTCCGTAAATGCCACAAAGACAAAAAATAGGGTAAAAACGGAAAAATTTACTATAAAATGCAAAAAGTGCCAAACGTGCTGTTTCCACAGTTGAAAAGAGCTGTGTTAGCTCCTGTTATTTAAAAGTAGCTAAAGGGAAAGTTTTAGAGTTAGAAGCAACTAAAAATAACTAAGTCTAGCTCTAAAATAGCTAAGCTGGCATCGCTGAGTTTAGATGCTGTTTTAAAGTTTGTTTCTGAGGAAACTGCATAGCATAATTTAAGGCTGCAAATAATAAAATCTTTGATTTAATTTAATTTTTTTAAATTTCTTTCCTTAATATCAATAAGAATAAAAGTGTATACATACATATATACATACATTTTTATTGGAAAATTTTTCACATTATTTGAGGAGGTGCGTTATAAAGGTTTAATACATACTTACATTTATTTATACTTTTTAAAACAAAATAAACTCAAATATAATGTTTCTTTCCTTTTTTTAATGTAATGATGAAAGGGGTCATCCCTATTTTTGTAAACTAATAAAAGTTGAGCATTTTTGTGTCACGTGCTCCCACTAAAATGTAATTTACACAATAAAGTAGGAGCAAAAATTTATAAGAGTTATAAAAAAATAGACCCACCCCTCCATCGATGTCAATTTTTAGTTTTATGGTATTTGCAGCCTCCTTTTGCAATTTCTTAAGTACTTGTGTGGCAATAGAAAGGTTTTTGAAAAAAAAAAATTAAACTTGTTAGGAAACCTTAAAAGTAAAAAAAAAAAAAAATATTAAAATCAGAGGGAGGCAAAAGAAAGTGAGAAAAATTAAACATCAATGAGTTTCAATTAATTAGCCGTCTTTGATATTATTTAAAAATTTTGAGCCCCAAGGAATTAAACAGAGCAAAAACTATATCTTGGTGCTGCTAAGGTCCATTTTATAACTTTTAAAACTATAAAGATTGTGGGAACGAACCTATACTGTCACCTTTTTGTATTTTTCAAAAGGTTTTCATTTGTTGCATAGTTTAGCTTGGCAAACGTAAGAAATATTCTAGCAAATTTACTGTTATTATTTCGCCTTTTCAATTGGATTTTTTCTTCCGTTTCCGTTGTGTGTTTTTTATTTAATTTTTTAAAAAATTCTACCACACGCATACTTACAAGTTTACTTACATGTGAATAATTTACACTTTTAGCTTGTTTATGTATTTTGATGGTATTGGTGAGACTAATTTTTTTTAACCATAATTTTTTCTTTTTGTTATTGTTGCTGTGGTTTGGGGTTTGGGGTTGAGTAGTAATGGATTAAGGTTTTTCTGTTTTGTTAAGAATCACGTCCGTTTTCTTTACTATTTGCTTTCTTGTTCCTTTTTTGTTACAACAAATGTTTTAATGGTGAAAACTTTTCTATTGTCACGATTGCAGTTTTCCGGTTGCCTTTTGTGTTTATTTGCAAATGGGGAGGATGTGTTTAGAGCGCGGTGATAAAAATGAATCTTGTTTTTTTACAAATTGTACCTGTTGTTAGTTGATTTCCTTGAACATTCTGCCTTTTTTTGTGTTACTCTTGCTTGTCTGAACATTGACTTCTAATGTGACCCTTGTGGGCTCATAGAATGTCTTGTTGAGGGCCAGAAACCAAAGGAAGTTAAAAAAATCGTACGTGGACATAGATAAAGTAGGTGGATTTTATTAAGGCTTAAATGTATTAAATTTAATATCCCCAAAGATTGTAAGGTTGATATTGCTCTTTTTTCCTCTTTTCTGTTATTCAACAGGATGAGTTAACAAATTGATTTTATAACTATTTTGCAAGGTTTTCTACAAGATTATATTGTGTTTTGTTAAAATATAGGACATTGATTAAATAATGAAAATTACTGGTTGGTTTCTATTATTGGTTCTTTGGCTTAAGACAAAAAAATTGTATGAACAGGGCAACCAAAAATATGTAAAATCAAATTTTTTTCTGTGCGTTTCAGTAACCTATAATGTTGCTATTTATAAGTTTCGGAACTTTTTTAAAATTTTGGCATCAATCTGTTAGGGCATATTTTTACATATTTTGCATATAACAGCATATTTTGGCATATTTTTTTTTAAAGCATGTTTCTTTGCAAAACCTGTTTTAAAACAATTTTTGAATACTTTATATTTTATTTAAAACCCCTTAACAAGAAATCTTACCTGTGTTTAATGTCAACTTTTGTAAGTTTTTGTTTTTTTATTTAATTTTTGTAGCTGATTTGTTTACTGATTTTTTAAACATAACTTTAGTGCATTTTTTCGAACGGACCAAAATAAGGTTTGGCCCGCCATCCGATAAAAGGAAAGAGAAGAAACCCGACCAATTTGGTTGGAAAAGACCAACAATGGCAGCTCTGCTGACCACAATAATGTAAGTTATTCTTCTCATGATCTTTATGTTTTTGATATACACGGTGTCTGGTTGCAAATATATATTTTTTAAATACGATTATTTTAAAAAGTAACAAACGATGCGGAGGAAGGGTAGCGCCGTTGAAATTATCGATTGCGTGGATTTGTCAGTCACGATGTCGCAGTGGTCCAGTGAGCATCGCGCGTTCGCTGTGGAGACTCTTTTTGAGAGTTATGATTCTTACGTAATTGCTCGCCGACAATTTTGTTCAAAGTTCAGTATTCGGCGAATACGTGATGAACCGAGTGTAAATTTAATTCGTTCGTGGCTGCAGAGATTCCGCGCAAATGCTTCGGCTATCAATGTCCCACGGCCAGGGCCCAGACGATCTTCAAGAACTCCCGAAAACATTGAACTGGTTGAAAGCACCTTACGTGAAAATCCGTGACTTTCGATGCGGAAAAGAGCAGGCTAACTGGGACTTCCAATAGCGGTTATTCATAAAATTTTAAAAAATTATCTGAAGTTCCATCCTTTGACTTTTCGCCCTGTAAGTCCCATTTTTGGGAACGACGAGGCTCATTATCGCTTTAACGGCCACGCCAACAAGCAAAACTGCCACTACTGGTCTTCAAGAACCATACTCCATTGCATTGCCCAAGGGTAATTGTTTGGTGTGCCTTATCCACGCTTAGATAATTGAACCATTTTTTTTGCGAAAATTCTCGAGACCAGGTGACGAATGAAAATTATCTATGATAACGGAGTTAGTTTTGTCAAACTTTCGAGCTCATCCATCGTACTCTTCATACACGTGGGCTTAACAGGATGAGGCGACTGCACACACAGCCAGAGCTTAGATGAATCCGCTTCGAAAAAGTTTTCCCAAAAAACTGATCAGCCGCTTTGGGGACATTCAATGGTTACCGAGGTCAGCCGATCCATCAGCCATGGATTATTTCTTGAAAAAAGGTTCAAAATGACAATCTCTTATCTCTTGTGGCTTTAAAGGAAAATATTCGTCGAGTTATTAGCTCAATTGAGCCAAGTTTAAGGTTCCGTTTTGATTAGTGTGTTCAACTCGATGGAAGACATGCATTTCTTTTCTATCGTTCAATGATCTTAACAAAACTTTGTGTTAATTATTACGTTTTTTAATTTTAGTTTGAAAGTATAAATCTGCCGCCAGACACCCTGTATTAAATTAAAAAAAACCCTAACAAAGTATCTTTAGAGTATTCGTTGTCACCTTTTTTTTAGCATTTTTTATTCAATTATTTATTTTGAAGTGAAACCCGTGCTGGTTTGTTTTTATTTAACAAAAAAAACGATTTCCGGCTTGTTTTAAGACCTTATAATTAAACATTATTTGACATCCTTAAGGTTTCCTTTTTTTTTATTTTGTACCAGAATTTTTTGACAATTTAAATTCTTTACTTCGTTAACGCGACTTAATTTTTAATGCTGCTTTTTCGAAATCTTTAGTTCCTATCATTCTTATATTTAAAGCATATATTTTTAATTTTCTAAGCACATCCATTACTTTTAACCGCAAATTTTGTGCGCATTAAATCCTTTTTAAGAGCATGTTTTGGGTTGCCCTGGTTGTGACTGAACTCAATTTTTTCAATTGTTGATGGCCGACACTATTATGCACAAGCTAAATTGTTTTAAAAGGCTTGAGGCATTGTACCGTAAAAAATTCTTATTTTTAAGAATATTTAAAATATTAATATTTTTTAAGTATTAATACAACAATTAAACAAGGTTTTGCACTAAAGTAACCTAAAAATGTGCAAGAAAACCAAAAATTTTTTTTATATATTAAATACTTTACACAACTTTATATATTGGGTGCCATTTGTAAATTAATGCTAAAAAGGCAATAAAACAAAATTTGTAGACATTAAACCAACTAAACTTACAACATTCGACTTTAGAGATTTTATCATAAATCCATGCAGTTTTTATAACCATACTTAGACCGTCTGTCCCTACATCTATTCATCTATCATTCTCTGTTTTTTTTGCCTTTAATTTTATTTGCCTCTTGTTCGTATGTAAATGTTTGTGTTTCTTTTAAAAAATTTTTGCACTCGCCTGGGATTATCATTAATCAAATCGACATTGCTGTGACAACCTACATGAACAATTTCATATGACAATTCAAGATATAACAACAAGACTGGCGACTAAAATGCCAAAAATCCTACAGAAAAAAGCAACATCCGTATAAAGCCCCACTTTACTTTATATCTTGTATAACTAAACCTTGTGTACCAAAGTCTAAAGTAAGTTTTTTAAAAATAAATTTTACACTTGTTTTAATTATTAATTTATTTTTTGTTTAATATTTTGTGGCACAAACTTTATAGGTTTTCTTAATAATTTTATGCAATTGAAAATTTGTCGTTTCTTTATTGCAGCATTTGGATTTTTAATTTTTTTTTTGACATATTTTTTGTCTTTAAAATATTACTTAAGTTTCAGTACTATAAATCCAATATAAGAATAATCTTTTTAAGAATGTGACGGATATTGTATTAGAAATAATTATGAAATTAAATTAAAAAAACGTCTTAAGTTATTTCTAGAAATTAAAAAATATTAACAAATGCATCACGACATAAATTGCAAGATCTTACAGAAAAACAAAAAAAAAATGTTTTTTACCTTAAAAATTAAATACCTTTTAAAGAAATTATAAGGGCATAACAAAGAAATCGTAATTTGTATAACATTTAACCACGCTTTAACTCGCAAAGTAATAAAAATTCATGACTGAACTTATTACATTTCAGACGACGATATGCAGCAATGACCTCTTATGCTTTAGCAACTATTTAATCATTAACAAATTTAATCCCACACCACATTGGGTGGCTGGGTGACCATGTTTTCTTCTGATTAAAGTATAGGCCCCATTTTCAAACATATCTCTATGATAACTCCTCCACAAAATTTTTTGAACGGTGCCAAAAGATTTCTTTTTTTTTGTTGCTAGGCTTATAATATAAAAATATCCGACATTCATAGGGGCCAATAGACCTTAATTAAATATTTTGTAACTTTCAATAGTGAAAAAAGTTTTCCAAAAATGATAAAAAAACCTTAATTTCATATTTATAGACTGATAATTTACAAAGATGGAAAAAAAGGTTCCAGAATTGTAAAAAAATAGTACTTTTTATCAATTGAATTCAATAGTATATTTCTATACTCATAATCTTAAAAAAGGCAAAAAAGTATCAATCATATGAAAAAAGCCCTTTTTTGCCCACTTAGTTGACTTTCGAACGTAATCTGGGTCAATATTCCTTAAATATATGTTTCTAGACTCATAATCTCAAAAAGGCTTTAAGGGTAACCAACATTTGTAAAAAGTACTTTTTGTTCACCTAATTGGTTTTTAATATTAATCTGGGTCATTAATCCCCTTAATTTTGAAAAATGCAAAAATGTACCAAAAGTATAAAAAAATGTACTTGTTTTCTACTAAATTAATTTCTGAACTTAATTTGGGTCAATAGTATATTCCTAAACTCATAAATTTAAAAAAGCAGAAGATGGGAAAATGTATTTTTTTGTCCATTTAGTTGACTTTCGATCTCTATAAGAGTCAATAGTCTTTAATCAAACATTTCCAGACTCGTTATCTCAAAAAAAGCTAAAATAGTACCAAACGTTCGGAAAACAGTACTTTTTGTTCCTTAGTTGTTTTTAACCTCTATGTAGGTAGGTAGTACTTTTTGCCACCCTAACTGACTTGCAAATAATTTATGGGCCAATAGTCCTTATTTTCTTCTATCAAAACCGGCAAAAAAACCAAAAATGTGGAAAAATTACTTTTTGTCCACTTGGTTGACTTCCAAACGCAATCTGGGTCAGTAGTCCCTAATACTTTTTTTTTGTACATTTTGTTAATTTTCGACTTCTCATGTGCCCAATTGTCCTTAATTAAATTTTTCTAAACTTATATTCTCAAAAAAGGCTTAAAGAGTATCAAAAAACGTGAAATTGGTATTTAACCCCAATCTAGAACAAAGTACTTTTTGTCCACTAAATTGAGTCTTGTACCTTATCTGGATCAGTTGCCCCAAATTGAACATTTCTTTGCTTTGTTATAGCCCAAAATGCTTATTCAAGGTGGATATTTGTATGATGGCTATATCAAATTTTTGTTTCAGTTTACTTCAGTTATTTTCATATGTGCAAAATTTTGTTAAAATAGAGTAAGATTCGAGCCAGTTATAGCCCAAAATGCTTCTTCCGGTAGAACATTTAATAGGGCCATGCCAGAGGCAAAAAAACTTGTCTGTGCCAAATTTCATCAAAATATGTACTTTGATTACAAAATTACGTAGCCGGACGGATGGACGGACGGACAGTCTAAAATCGTCTAAGGAAGTAATTCTGAGTCAATCGGTATGCTTGAATGTTGGTCTCGTACTGTTATTTTTGGGCGTTCGACGTATAAGGTGTAGATATAAAAATATAAACGATGTAAAACGAGTTCTTTTTGTCTAAAAACGTTTTATCAGGATCCAAAATTTTGAAAGGGTACGATACTTTTACTTGGTTTGAAAACAACGTTAATATTTTATCTATTTTTGTCATTTGAGTTTTAATTTTATAGTTATATTTTTAAAAAAAGCCATTTATTATCGATTTGAAAAGTAGCGAGTAAATACTTGTGAGTATTGAGTACCCAAACATAAGGGCAAATTTTCAATACTCGGTACCCACTATTCAATATTTATCTGCACTATGTAGTAAGAACCACACAGATCAGTTCGATAATATATTTTAAATCTCAGGGTGCCTGCACTTTATTATACATGCCTCATTTATTTATTAAATAGTTACTATACGGTTTTTTTTAAGATTTTTTAAATTTTTTCGCACTTAAAATATTTACTGCTTAAAACCAGATTTTTTTCTAATAAAGTAACTGAGATTAAAACCTAAAATTTTTAAATTTGTAATATATACATATATCATGAATATCCATGTTTATATTAAATAAATTTAAAATATTTTTAATTTTTATTAACTTATAATCATCAAAAATCTTTTCATTTGTTCTCATACGAATATTACGTACTCAGCTAACAAAGGGGTGTGTGTCTATAGAAAATGCCGCTTCATTATAGTTGGTTTTTGTCCAACATAAATAATTAAAATATTTAATTATATTTTCATCGTAAATAATCAGCTTAAATTACCTTTAAATTATTCTCGTAAATGATTTTTTTTTTGTTTTCAATCGGTTGTGCCATGAATTTATGCAACAAACGACCGTGTCCACACCACATGCCCGCAAGTGGGTGGCTATAAAAATTCTTTGCTTGAATAAAGCAACAGAAAGCAAAAGTACGTAGGAAATACTGTTGTTGAAAACATTTAATAAATGCAATATAAATCATTACGAACATTTTTACACTTGCACACTTACGCATTCATACTCGAACACTTGTCGCTCCTACTGTCACAAAGCCCATTCCACCACCAACAGAAATTATAACACTAGCAACAAATGCTATCACCATACGAAAAGGACACTTTAAGGATGTTTAATATTCCCAAACCTTAATTGTTAGAAGTAGTTGTCCCCAAAGCAAACACTAATATAATTATTTATGTACATTGTTGTGTGTATGTTTTGGGGCCTTTTGGTAGCAATATGTATATTCTCCATTGACCATACCCCTAAAATACATATATTAAACGATGGGTACAAGACAATGGTAAGAATATCTTGAACGAACGACAAAAGTTTTGAGCTGAGTAGTCATCAACAAAAGTAATACACTTTACAACCAAAGTAGAACTATAATAAACCTGAACAATGTTATTCGGATACGTTAGAACCAGAAGTAAACTAACGGCAAAGTTCGGGCTCTCGGGCAACCTTCTATTACCGCAAGTGCCAATGTCTACCTCCTCGCGGTATCAATCGGGCAACTTTCAGTTTACTGGAAGGCTAACAAACATGGTTAAGTTAAAGCAATTTGTCTTGGGCTTAAAGTGCTTACCAACTTACTGGTCTAGCTTGAGGCAGATTGCCCTTGTTTACGCTGTGACATGTTACCTTGCCAATAACTGGCACAGCAATACAAGGTTTGAAGGGTACTAATACCTTATATGTGCTGAATAGAAATTGGTAGAAAATTGACGAAAGTCGATTTTCGAGGATGACCAGAGTCCTATCTGGTACCACGGGAATCAAAAAGCCCCCGTGTAACTTACAAAGTGCATGGTTTGATTATTGGTGAGGTCTCCTTCGGGAGCAAACGTGGTGGTTGTGGTTATCCCCAAGCAGGGCAACTGAAAACAAAAGTTGATATGCTAGGTTCCGTCTTGTGCGGGCCACAGAGTGATCGCGTAAGCGGTCCTATATGAACTTAAGGTTCACAAGATAGAGTCTCTAAGTTTTGGCGGGTCTACCCAGGTACATGAGCAACTGATGAAGTAGGCTAATAGCTAAAAAGGTGTAGGTGTGTTTGGAAGTAGGTGAATAAGGAAACTGGCTACGGTTGGGGACCCTAGAATGTGAAACAAGATCCCTTCATGGCAGTAGAAAACAATGAAATAGCCGGCATTGGCATGTTGAAGCGTGTGCGTGATTCGGTCCTGACTGGAGGTGAGAAGATTATGAAGCGTTGATTAAAGTAGAGTAATTAATTTGCATGAAACAAAAGTCCTATGATATGAGCTGGGTGTCGCATTTGTTGGAGGTGCGATATGATGAATCATATTCGTTTTCGCTTAAGGTTGGGAACTGTTTCACAAGCGTGTGGAGACGTGTCTTGTCGACGCGGATCTGTTTTGATTGGAAATGACGAGATCAAAACTGGAGACGCAATTCAGGTTTAGATAGCCCAACTTCTCAGCAAAGGGTCTAATACGGCTTGCACAGAGTAATGGCGGAGAATCGCTACCTGGGTGGTCTAGCAAACCATCTGGGGTGCCAAGTCATGGGCAATATCGTGACGATGTTAAGTCATCGTGAGATTAGGCCAACGCGGCGGGCGCTCACGTAAAGCTTTTCCCAACTCTGTCTTGAAACATATTTTAAAAACAAGTCTACGACAAATAGTCGCTAATATTTCAAAAAGCTTTCATAAATATCAGTTAAATAAAAAGGTGTAAAGAGAATGTTTTCTTTTGATGGGTGTGGCCCGCCCACTTCCGTAACGCGAAACTATGTTGCTAACAAAGCTAAAGATTTTATTAAAATTGGTTAAGCAGAAGTAATGCAAAATTAAAGTTTACTATGAACAAGCGTGGTCCGCCTACTTTTTGAATTAGCTCAGTATATTCTACTTTGTATGGACGTAGGATGACTTATTTCTCTCATCATAATATTGCATTGCAATCGAAACAAAAGACGTATGACAAATTTTAGACTTCTCAGTCAATAACAATGGGCGTAAAACTTGCTCCTTTTTAAAACTAATGCACAGGTCAAACCTAATAAGACAAAATATTAAAAGAAAAACAAACAAAAAGTGAACTGATATAGTAATAATAAAAAAAATATGTTTAATGTATAAAATACCCAGAAATTTTTTTTGCGATGCATATATATTTAAGACTAAAAATGTATCTGAAATTTAAGAAAAATATATATAAAGTTTTAAATTTGTATAAAGTTTTACTTTTATTGCTTTTTTAATATTGAAATATAATTATAAATTTAAAAGTTATGATTCTTTTAATGAAAGGAAACAGATCCACTGTGCAACGACTTGGTCATTTGGGTTAAAACGCACACTGTACGTATGTGTATTTTGTATTTGTGTATTCAACATATTGGAGTTTTTAAAAGAAAATAATTATAAAAATGTTATAACACCAACAAAAGAAACATAATTTAAGTTTAAAAAAAAGAAGCAAAGGTAAAAGGGAAGCAAAGATTTTGATTAAATGTTTTTGGAGCCCAAACAAATTTTCAGTCTCAATTTCATGTAAGGCCGAAAATAGAAATTTTGAAAATTTTCATTGCTTTCACTCAACGTCACCAACATTATGCACAAATTATGGAAAATGAATATTGTTTTATTTTAAGGCAGTAGTTTTTTAAATTAAAAAAAAAAAACTAAAAACGCGAGAGTCAAAAAATTTCAGCAAAATCTTTGAAATTTTGTTCCTGTCTGACACAACAGTAGAACCTATAAACTTGTACTTGTGTAAACGCTTCTTTTTGTCAATTTTATTTTCTGTTAAAGCAGAACCAAGCATTCTTAAAGCATTAAATACATTCCTCGCTACAAGCTACCGAACACAACCAGTCAAAAATAGAATACACGTGTGCTTATGAGAATAATTTTTTAATTGCTACAATGCAACACAACTACGGGTTGCTGTCAATGCTAATTTTGTGGCGTGGTCGAAATTAAACTAATTTCTATTTTTATACGCGACAGTTAACAGATTAGTGCTGCCAATACGGTAAGATGCAAAAAATATAGCTTAAACAGTACAAAAAGACTTTAGGTGGCACCACAGAAAGTCATATTGCTTATATGTTTATTTTGTAGTGGTAGTCTAGTAAATATTTCAGTATCAGCCAGTCGGACACAAATTTAGCAAGAAACTTTTGTGTTCGTGTGTTCCTGTGTTCTTGTAGCTTGAATGTGTTTAATGCGTAACGCATTGCACCACAAAACAATGTAAAAATGACAACAAAAGAACACATTTTTATTAAAAGAAAAAAATTAATACATCCGCACATACACATTTAAACAATTTTATGGTTTTCCATTACCAACACAAGGCCATTAAAATTCCACAGGAAAGATAAAAGGCAACCTGAACAAATGCACATTAAAAAAAAATATTTTACAATACAGTGTAACGCATTAAAGCAAGAGAGTTCTAAAACTTACTTAAAACTTTGTTCTAACGCTGGAAATTTAATAAAATTAAAAAAAAATGCAAAATTCATAAGAGAGCCCCTTGCGTTGCTCATGCAAGCATTTTGATTTATGAACAGCAATTAAAAAAAAAACGAAAGTGAAAAATTCATTATGACCATCTTATGGAAGCAGCCAACAGACATGTAACCCAAGTGACATGCTTAACAGTGAAAAAAAACCCTGTATTTTATCAGAGGACTTTGGTTAAAACGTTGGTAGTTTCACTGTGGTGTGACCCACGGAAACTTACTACAATTTATATTTCATGTACATGTTTAAAGGAAAAAATGAATATATGCAGGTAGCGAAACCTATCTTTGACTATTAAAAAAACAATAAAGACCACTAGAACAAGTGGGATAATGACCCTATCCACACCAATTCAAAAAACGTGATAAAACCAATGGAGATTTATACAATATGCGTGTTGTATAGAGTTGTGTAGTTCATGAACAAACTAGTTTAATTGAACTATTCAGTTAAATAAACTATGAGAGCGGGTTAGTTCACTGGGCGCTTTTAGTTTCGTAGTTCAAAAGTTCATCGTTTATTTTGATGTTTGTGTATTTTCGTTCACGTTTTTTTGAGTTAACTTCCTGGTTCGTTTACCCCGATTACTGAGCCCTATAAAATAAATTTTTCAGAATAATTTTTTGTTCCGTTTTATTACCAAAATTCACATATTTTCCACATTTTACGATTCAAATACTTCCAATATAACACGACTTCGCTCAGAGAGGGTTGCAATAAAAATTTTATGTTGACTTACCAAGTCAACTGATCTACTGAGCTTATTGAACTGCTGAACTAAAAGAGAGACCTAGTTCAGTAAGATGAGCTAAACTATAAAGAGCAGTTAACTTAAGTGTTTTATAGGATTCGTTTGGGGATTCCTTTCTCGGATTTATTTGTTTTCTGTTCAGAAAATGTTATGTAATTAGTCAGATTTTTAAGATGCTCACCGCGATATATATTCAGATATTTTAAATCACATGACTTAAAGAAAAATTTTTTTTAAACCATCAAGTCCAAAAACTTACGTAGAGAAATCTTAACTTATAGAAAAAAATCTTAATTTAAATTATGTTAGATTAAATTGGCTGGCGCTGAGGGACGCACATAGACCCTTTGGGTCCTGAGTGTTACCAGACAAGAGACACAATAACCTGGGGATTCCAGAGAATGCCAGCAGTCCGTCTTAATAGCCCCAGATAACTCTTCCAAAATTAGTGCTAGACAGTGATGTAGAAAATAATCAGAACCTGCCGCTTCCCAACATTTTCCTGTTATTATCCCTATTCAACTCCTTAATGGCTTCTTCGCAAACATAGAAGAACTGCAGGTCATAAGTTCGCTACATTACTCTGGATATTTACCCAGACTTCTGTGGCTTTAACCCCCCCAACAGAGTCTACCTTCCAACTATAAAACTAAGGCAGAGGACAACCGTCCATTGCTTTTTAAATATTAAAATAAACCTTTTGCTTCACCAAATTATCTAACGTGTCGTTTTTACTTATACTTGTCTCACGGCACACGCTTAATCAGTTTATCACGCCCTTTAACAAATGAGAAGCAGGTGAGGTTTACGGAGATGGCCGTCTCTGACTATCAATAAACATGTTCAACTGAGAATCTTCATTTTGGAGGGACTAGCTATGATCAACTGCTTATTTGACTGCTAGAATCTTTGACTGAAAAATTCTGTCATCAGGGAGTTTTTAGAGGCTTTTTGGTTTTCTGTTTCTGTAAGAGACCGCAGCTCCGGCCTATCTGTAAAGAAACTATAGGTCCTGTAGCTTGGGCGAAGGACTTTTAACCGGCACATTCTTCAATAGTCATACTTAGTGCTTGCGCCAGCAATAATTTTGTCATGATCATATAGTACCTAAATGATTTGTCCCGATGACTCTTATCAAGTAGCAGACCTATTTACAACACCCTTTGGGGCCAGATTAATTGGTTTGAATAATGAAAGGATCTCCATGTCTATGCGTGCTTTCCAGGCGCCTGCGGTTAACTTCCTCTTCTGTTCAATCAATCCACGAGTATCCCATGAAGTAAGATAGGCCTAGGCGCTGCAGTGTTGATCAAATGCGTCAGATTTAGCGCAAGACCCCATGTTTTTTAAACCTTTTCCTGTTTGCATAGAGCGCATTGAACGCCTTTTCGACCATTTTCTCCACACTGAGCCAGGACTGTTATGTTAGGTTAGGTAGAACAGGCAGCCGTTGAAGGAAAGAATACAGCTCATTGAGACGGAAGAAAAGAAGAAGAATATTTAGAGAAGGATAGATAAGAAAAAAATAAAGAAAGAAAGAACAGAAGAATGAAGCAGACTTACCAGGGTCTCTGGTGGGAATCGAACCCACAACCCCCTGACTGGTAGACTCGTGTACTTACCACTGACCTACCGGTTTGCACCTATTTCAGAAAACTTAATACTAAAGCCTTTTTGGGCTGTTGCTAACAATTTATGAGATTTATAATTTTATGCAAAAAGTTTCTATGAACTTCAAAAATTAGTTTAATCAAAATTTATAAAATTTTACAACCACAATCTACATAAAATTCATTAACGCTTATGTCTTAGTTCCAACTCAAACCGAAAAGAAGTTAAAAGTGGAATAAGAAAAATCACAAATAAAATATATTCCAAGAAATCTTAAAAAATATTTTTATACTTTCGGCATGACGAGTCACAATGACCGACTAAAAACAGTTTATTTGTTGTTATTGCAATAAATTGATCTCAATTGATCATTTAAAGCAAAATTGTCAAACACAATACGCCGTTACATACAAAACTTTCTGTGATCCAGATCGTGCCAAACAAAAAATTTACAACATTTTGATTGATAAAATTGAGACGTTCGTTTTAAAGCGCGAAGCTACAAACAATCTTCAATGATTTCAATGATTATAAAAAAAATGTCAAAGAGTTTCAATTTCATATGGTATTTGTTTGAATAAAATAAATTAAAAATGCGAGTGAACAAATTTAGACAATTAAACGCGTGTCATTCGAATTCTGATTAAAATTCTGCGACAACTTATACAAATTGCTTGTCAATGGCATTATTATTAACAAAGTGTTTGAGTTTAAGATACAAAATAATTCACTAAAGTTTTTTAAATTATTTTTTATTTAAACAAATTGTTTTGTCTGTGATAAATATTGCTGTTAAATGACAGGGCTATTGGAATTATTATTGAAGGCCAACCTTAACATGACCTTAAAGATCTTTTAGAGACCCAGAAAGTTCTGCCAGGAAGACACTGGCTGAAAAAAAACCCAAAAAAAATTTTAATTTTGCATGATATCAGTGCCGGGCAACGTCATGTAACAAATTTCTACCGCCTATACACTTATTGGTGCGTTAACTTATAGTTAAGGGGTAAAAATCACGTAATACACTTTTGGAAGAAGACTTGTAAGATATGCCATAGACTCAACAAAAGAAATGCCACATATAACCTTCATATTACATACTGACCTGCAAATTGCGAATAGAGGTTACATACCGACCAATCAAGGGGTCACATCTAAGAATATCCTTAGCCCTTCCCTCCTTAATGGGAAAGTAATGGTAATCGATTGAAAGGGGAAACCAAAGGGAAAAGACAGCACTTGCCCCAGTCATCTCCAGGAATTTAAAAGGCTCATTTCTATGGTACACCGTGTTTTCTGCGGTACCATCCATAGTTGTCCAATATATTAAAAACTGGGTATCTATGTTCTTGAAGTGCAAGATAATACTTGCGAAACGGTGGGCACTTATTTTTAATGAATTTTCTACTTGATTTACAGTCGAAGTGGCTCAAACTACCGTGTAAGCGGAAAATGTAGCTGTTGTTGTCACTGGAAAGTTCTCAACACGATTAGCTCTGACATAAAGGTTACAGTTGGGGGTTGATACGGAGAAAACGCACACCAAAAGGACAAGGAATGGTCCAAATAGAACATCGATTTTGGAGAACACCAATCTGGTACTTAACGCAAGCACAAAGTATTAATAATGGACAATAGGAAGCCATAAAGCCCTAATGTTTAGAAAAGAAGAAGACAAACAACACGCTTTATGTCTGCAGAAAAATTCAGTTGTTGGCCTTTCTCACTTAATGGGGTAATGGTGTGGTGGAAAACATTGAAAAATGAAGTTAACCACAGACGTCTGGAGAACACGCAGACGTTTGCGGGACTATGCATAACCGACGTTAACTTCTACAGTATCGTTTAATGTTATTTTGGGCATAAAACCAATTAATCTGAATGTGGATTGGAGGCTATGAGATAATTTTGCGCAAGAATTAAAGAGAGGTGGTAGGATTTTTTTTTAAGAAACTATTGCAGTGGCTAGATATTGTTGAGCTTAATAGTGAAGTCGAATGTTACTATGAAGAAACTCGGATAAATTGCGGGTCTTTGTCAAGACCGCTAGACTTACAACTTCCTCACTGATGAGTCCAAAATCGTAGGATAAATCGGAGATGCAGTTTTCAGTAGGTCCCACTAACTTCCTAAAAATGACTTTGTCTTTTCTCTTAGACTAAGAACTCTTAGGTGAATACCTGCTTTTGATTGTCAAGGGGTGATCAAGGTATTCTCCATTAACCTTACATTCTCCTCAATTCTCCAAGCGTGTTTAAAATGTAATGGAAAACTGTGTGCCATAAGAGAGGTGATGATGGCTTACAAATATGAATACAGCAATACCCGTTGGCGCTCAACTTAATATTTATAATGAGAGATAAAACTATGCCGAGGGGACTAAGGCGACGAAAGTTTGCCTAGTCACTGCTACATAATAGTTCACCCCAAAAGAGTGAGACGACTAGCTAGCTATGATCACAGGCTTCTGTGCTCCAAGGAAAATTTTTTAGAGCCGTATTTGCTTAAAAACGTGTAGCAATTATGTGGGATAAATAGGATAAGGCAGCTGGTATCTGGTATTCAAAAGGAGCCAAAAGAGTAAGGCTCTGGAGGCCAGCCCATTCAACTCAATCTGAACTAGTAGAGCTTTGAAATAGTTTTGAGATGAACGAGTATGAGTAAATATATATGCTTTTTCCCAAAACCTTTTGTCAAATCGGAATTACCCAACCGCTGCGAAATTTCGACGGGATTGCCCGGTTCGTTTCAAAAAATTGTAGGATTAAATCAAAAACTAGCTTGATAAGTTTTGTTGGTTTTTTTAGGAAAGAAAAGGCAGAAAAGATACTTGTTGCAAATATGAATAAAGTCATTGTATCATTTAATTATTACTCTGGAAACATTATTTAATCGAAAAATCAATAGTTTAGGGTTTGAAAAAGTTAGGCACGTTGCCTTTTATTCAAATTTAAAAATTTAAAGTTACTTTGCCAACATTAAGGTTTGAACTCACTGCTTTAAGTCCTTATGTTACGTTGTCCTCTTTTTTTCGATGCTACTGCAAGCTGAATGTTACTTTGTTTTCTAAAAACTAAATTTAAATAGAATTAGAATACTGGAATTATATTCGTATTCTATATTGCTTAGACCAAACTAAATCCACATATATTTATCATGCATATATCACTAGTTACTTCTATTATTTATTTTTATTTATTAAAAAGCCTTTCCTCTAATAGTTACACATTTACTAATATTTTTTCTTAACATTTCCATATTTATTATTGACAACTTCCTGCCACATATGACAGATTTAGGTAAAGTTAAAAAGCGACACATAAAATGTGACATAATGTTACGTTGTGCGTTATTCAATGCGAATTATTGTCGTTATATGATGTTGATACGCTGCAATTTGCAACAATTGTCGCTTATATTTCATTTGTATAAAGTATTTATTTTCAAACGGTTCCTTTTATTTGCAAATTTTTATTTGCAACAAAATTTTTTTCTTTCCCAGCAACAGCTTTAATTTGTATTTGCTCTCGTTGGCAGCAATAAGCCGCCTGTTTATGTAATTGGAAAAAATAAACAGATTCAACACCTCCATGCAATTACTTTTGTGCAAAACTGGAAAATTTGCAACAATAGGTTTTGGAAAAAAATGTGTCGGTTAATTTAATAAAACTTACAGCCTACCTTTAAAAACTTAAAATTGATTTCGCATTTGCATCAATGCGTATTAATAATGTAGAGTGACTTTAAAATAACTATTTATCTACATGTGTGCATACAACAAAACCTTTCAAGTAGGCTTATTGAATGCAGCATAGCTTTACGAATTTGATTTAAGATAATAAAGCAATTGAAATTATGTATCAATGAATTTATTAATAAAATTCATATATTATTAACAAATTTATTATTGTACAAGCCACGAAAAGTTGTGACGTTCAATATTCGAAATTAAGTATTTGAGGCAATACAATATTTAAAAAAAAACTAGTATTTTTTCTCGAACGTAGAAATTGCCTTTTTTTAAACTTAATTTAGAAAACATTTCAATATTCTCAATTATTAAAAGCATAGCATGAAATAAAGGTGCCCAGCCACTTTATAACTGGATATATATTTTTCTACAGTAAACATATGGATAGGGAAAACGCAAAGTGGCTTCTAGAAGAACTCCCAAAGGAGGCCCACTTTCACTTCTTTGCACAATCGATGACAAGCTAATGGGGAGAAAGGGTAGGCTTGTGGAAAATATTGGAAAGATAGACTTGGTTCTCTTCCCAGGAGGGAAAAGACTAGTTAGTGAACTATTCTGAGACTAGATGTCAACGCAATATTAGGGAAAAAACAAACTACCATGGAGTTCTACTAGACAGTAAGTTTTCATTAATGCTCATTGTGGAAAAAAGGCTCCAAATAGACGAATAATGCTATTAATGCTTGCCGGAAAATTTTAGGAACTGCAAATAACTGTCTAGTCTTAGCCTACTTTATATGCTGGAGGGCACTGAAAAAAACTAGGTAGCCGTATATCTGTCACTCAACGTAGCCCCCCTTCCCCACATCGTTCCTGGATGTGATCTTGGATTAAAAACCTATGCATCTGGTTGCAGAGGGTATTACGTAATGGGCTGCAACGCGTCCAGGGGCAACAGAACAGCTCACGCAGGTGACACATCGACATAACAGAATTGTTGGAAAAACAAATTTAGCGGTGACTTCATAGACTTCAAAATTAGCTTCACATTTAAGCCGGGCTTAACTGTGGTGGGATCCGCTTGGTAGGCGGCTATTTTCACAGATCACATGACTTACAACTTGCTTGACCTGACAGTGATTACACCACTTGTAGAATACTCTTACGTCTCAAAACTGCCCCTATACGGTTTGGCAGGAACACACACAGATCGCAACTCTTGTTATGATATTTGGACATTGCTAATGAGTTCCGGCTATCTAGATCCCTGACTGTCCATGCTAGAACGGCTACCCGAAATCCAGTCAATTAAGCAGAAATAAGGCGGCACTTTTTCCATCGGTATATGCTGTTAAAATATTGCTTCGAAGCTACGATACTAGATTTAGCAGCAAGTCCGGTTACCACAACCACTACGTGTACACCGAAGTGGCCTCACAGAAAATCAATACCGGTTCAAGTACCTTGATTACTGCTGTAGCCCAAGGAAGGAGATAAATGGGGTCGTCAAAACTGCGGGCTCCTAGCGCGAGCTGGGCATCAGTGAGTCTAACACGATTCCTGATGGCTGTAACGGGCGCTGATTTTTCCTAACCTTCTAGATTTGGAACTTCTTAGAAAATGTGTCTACTGACAGCGACTTAAGCAATATCCATGAGCCTCACATGCCCTAAATTGTCCAACCGTGCAAAGATGCTATTGGTTATACTATAAACTTAAGTGCCATGAGAATGGTGCATATTAACTGGGTTTACACAGGGGAATTGGGGAAATAAAAGAAGAATTATTTCCGTATGGGAAAGTCAATGGACGTTCGTGTTTAATTTTAGGCCTATCAAAGGTTATGGACCTTGCTTTGAGCGTTAGGACAATGGATATCGGGGTAAATTGCAGTAATCAAGAAATTCAAAATAAATTTATTTATTTATTTTACAACCTGCGTTGGTTTTATATTTTCTAAGTACGGTTAATCTCGAAAAAGATAGAAGCCAAATATTTTAAAAATAGAAATCTTCTTTACAAACACTTACTTGTTTAATTAAAGATGGGCTTAAAAGCTGACATTCATTATTAATAATGTTAATTTAAAAAAACAACAGAAATGGCAACCCTTTGCTCTTACTTGCCATTATAGCAGCACTTTCATATTTTTATTATTAAATATTTAGCTTTTTAATTGCACCAATTTGTTAACCAAAACCGCAGCAATTTTTGTTTGGATTTACAACAGATATATAAAAGGTCATGAAACTTTAACTGATTTTTTTCAAAATTAAAAATATGAAAACATTTACTTATACATTTTATAAACATAATAGTTTCCGAAACATGTAAGATAATTAAGTGGAACTATTTAATAGTTTTGAATATGTACATGGAATTAATTTATTATTTTCCTTTAACTGACTGTGAGCAGGCAGCAAAAACAGTTTTGGTAACAACTCCTTAAGATAATGAATGCAATAAGATGTCTGTTTAGCAAGTTATTTTCTTATTTGCCATATAATTTTATGAATCGTTGTTACAGACTTTTTTCCATTTCATTATTTAGGCATGTAACTAACAAATATTTTGCCACTCACTTTTAAGCCTTAAAGCAAGAAGCAGTGGCGTGGTAAGAAAACTCAAAATATCTTCTTTACTTAAAAGTATTACCCTTATTATGCCTTGAGTATGTGCTTGGAGTATTAAAGAATTTGTGTAAATTATTATCCCAAAACTAAGTAGTTGAATAGCTTCAAAGGGATTTCTATCTCATTTGACATAAATTGATACGACAATGCCAAACACAAACACAAAAAGGCAGAGCAGCATTCGCCTTAGAGTCATACGATTAGCTACGTTACTGAAAATAAACCTGCAGCAATAGCGACAAAAATATTTGGTGTCCATTATTGCTATTTACTATGCGAGTACTATTACACTTGTCAAATATTCATTGACAATAAAATTGCTAGTTTGACACTAATTGACAGTTGCAAGTGCCATAAATAAGCAAATTTTTCGTTGTGTTAACAATTTTAAAAACACAAATAAAACATTAAGTAAAACTAAATAAATTCAAATCAATGTTTGTAATTTTAATATTGTGCTATTGGTTAAATAAATAAATAAAAAACACAAAAAGAGTTAAAAAGCAAATCTATAGTTAAAAATATTGTAATTGTGAAGCAGGGGATCTAAGACCATCCAACCATAAACCAAACTTCATACTTTTTACTAGGACAGACGGAAGCATGAACAGTCAATGCTCTTATTCTTTAGTGACAAAATGCAAAAAATAAAAAAAAAATGCAAATGCAACTGCATTGTAACAAATTGAAGGTAACACAACTGCTTAAGCATTTGTCATATTTGTAAGCGCATGCGCAACAATGTTTTTTTTGTCACTGCTGCTATTGCTGCTATTTTTTCAATACGGCTGATTTTTCAAGCGTTACCAATAAAAAAATCCAAACAGCCCATTCAGCCAACTATCTATTTAAAAAATAGCCTTAATCTTTATTTTTGTTTCTTTGTCTTTACATAAAATTTCTTTTTTGCTGTTCGTAGTTGGTGCCGGTTTTAAACTTTTGTGATATTGTCAGAAGTCAAAAGTCGTAATGTTGCAATTAAAAAAATCGTTTGTTGCACATGTTTTAGACATGGCACATTATTCACACAATAAACACAACTTGCAAAAGTTTGATGAGCAAATTAGAAGCTCTAAAATCTGTAGTGCGAATCAGTAAGTTTTAACGATCGTTATATTTCTCGAGAGAATTTGTCGTTTGCAGTTACGGTTAAGTGATTTACTAAGACCTTTTTAACGATAGTGGACAACTTAACTTTTGTATTTTTCTTTTTAAAATAAAAATAAAAAAAATAAAAAAAAATCGAAAAGAAAAGTATTAATAATAAACTGCTTCCCAAGGTCTCTAAAATAATTATTTTTGAATTTTTAATGAAAAAAGTATGTACAAGAAAACAATGGAAAGTCAAGTGAAGTACACTATCCTTATGGTATTGAATAGAATTTTTTTAAAATCAAGTGATTTTAAAATTTTTGATTTTAAATTTTTTTCTCAAGAAAATAAAAATATTTTTTGTTTTTTTTTGTCAAAAAATATTTATTTTATTTATAATTCATATACAAATCAAAAATATAATTATTATTGTTATCATAATTGAGTTTTATAAAAATTAAAAGAAAATTCTTTATTTTTGCTTAAAAGTAAAAATTCAAAATTAATAATTATTTTGACAAAAATCATAGGAGGGAATTTCTATCAACTTTTGCCTCGAGATTCTTTTTTCCTTACTAGGAGCGCACAATAAGCTAAGGTGTATATCCGCGGGACTTGAGGCCTTTAAGGCCTCCTCTTTTCAACCTAACCTAACCTTATCTACTTGAAAGAATATTTCGCAACTCTCTATCTTTTAGTCTGCAATATGTTTTGAGATAAGCAAAGTGACCTAGGTTTTGCCTGATACCTAAACAAAAATATACATCAACCACTTAGCCATAAGAACGGCTCATTTTTAGATGTCCGTAGGTAAGGAGGTGCTGATGGATTATCCGACCACCACATGTTTGTTGTGAAGATAATATTGAAATATCTCTTTCTTCTTTACCAATTTTGAAAAGTACACAAAATTAATGTTGAAAATCTTAAAAACGCAGTCTAGAACGCCTTAAATTGGTCCATTGGAAGAGCTTGACAAAGCAGACCTTAAATCTATCGAAAAAGTTGTTTGTTGATGTTTGGCTGAGGTTGGCATGCCCGTAAATGCTTTAGAAAAATCGTAAGTAATGAGCAGAGAAACCAAAAATATGCTCTTAACAAAGGGTTTTATGCGCATAAAATATGCGGTAAAAGGTTAAAAACATGGTTCAAAAATTTTAAATATATGATTTAGAGGTAATAATGGTAGGAACTTAGACTAAAGAACCCAAAAACGCAGCATTTAAAATTCAGTTTCGTTAACGAAATACCAAATTAACACTGACAAAAATTCCAGTACAAAATAAAATAGGGAAACCAAAATCATGCAAAAAATTTTTTAATTAAACGGTTTTGAAACTAATTGGGTATCGATTTTTTGATAAATCAAAATAAACAAAAAAAAAAATATAAAAGAAAAGACAACAAAAGCTGTAACAATTAACGCTCGAAAAATTAGTATTTTTTTTTAATTTAATATAAAAAAAATAAAAAAATGCTTAAAAAATGGGTTATAGAAAAAATTATGCTCTTTAAGCAAAATATGCTGTTGTATGGAAAACATGAAAAATATGCCCTAACAAATTGAAGGCAAAATTTTGGAAAGTTTTGAAATGGACGATAATAATAATGGGCTTAGCTTCAAAATAAATAATTTAATTAAATAACGAAAACTTACAAAATTATATGTAAAAAATTAAAAAAATTCTTTACAAACGGGGTTTAAAAGAAAATTATGCCAAAATGTGATGTTATATACAAAATTTGCAAATATATGCCGTAGCAAACCGATGCCAAAATTTAAAAAAAGTTCTGAAAAGAATGAATAACAACATTTATGGGTTAAGGCGACGCACAGGAAAAAAAATATTTTGCAAACTCTTGGCTGCCCTGGTAATGAGTTCTTTCTATAATTGGCAATGAATGGACGGATGTTTGATATTAAAAAAATAAATAAAATGCTACCGTAAATATTTATACACAGAGAGAAAACTCGCTTTCTAAAATTAAGAATTTTATTCTTGATTTAATCCAAAGTCTTTCTTGAAATTTTTAAGTACGATCCTTACTTACATTTTCTTAAATCAAGCCTATTCGGATTGCTTCAACAAATCAAGCAGAAAAAAGCTTTTTGTTTTAATATATTATTTTACATTTGAAAACAAATTGTCTCTGTGGCCTATAGGTAGAGCGCTTGTACTGCAGTGCGGAAAGTCTCTGGTTCGAATCTTAACTTCGGTAAATACAAAAAATTGAATTTTTATATTATAAATTTTTAAGTATCTATAAAATAAAAATAAACTATAAAATTCTTCTTCTATCTATAATGAAGCTCCATAAGTCAAAAGAATGACATTTCATTTTCGAATTAATCCCATTTATGGCTTAAATCAATCTTTTTCACGCTTACATCAAGTACGGTTCCGAACTTAAATAAATCCTTTATTGGCTTAATTGTGGCTAAAAGTAAGAAATTCGTATACAGAAAGAAAACTCGCTTTCTAAGATCAAGAATTTTATTCTTGAATTTATCCAAAATCGTTCTTGAAATTTTGAAGTACGATCCTTACTTACATTTTCTTAAATCAAGCCTATTCGGATTGCTTTCACAAATCAAGCAGAAAAAAGCTTGTTGTTTTAATATATTATTTTACATTTGAAAACAAAGTGTCTCGGCGGCCTATAGGTAACGCGCTTGTACTGCAGTGCAGAAGTCCCTGGTTCGAATCTCAGCTTCGGTAAGTACAAGAAATGAAATTTTTAAATTATAAATTAATTATAAAATAAAAATAAAATATAAAATTCTTCTTCTTTAATAAAGCTCCATAAGTCAAAAAAATGACATTTCACTTTCGAATTAATCCAGTTTACGGCTTAAATCAATCTTTTTCACGCTTACATCAAGTACGGTTCCGAACTTAAATCAATCCTTTTTTGGCTTAATTGTGGCTAAAAGTAAGAAATTCGTACTTGAAAAATTTTACTTGGAGTAAGAAATTTCGTACTTGATTTAAGAAAAACCGTACTCACCGTACTTTTGACACCGCTATGGCTTGATTTAAGTAAAGTTTTCTCAGATAATTTTTTGTGTGTACAATTTAAATTGTCACTTATTTGCCATAGTTAAATTAAGCCTTGTTGAGCTTCAACCTAAAGTAACAGCTGAATAAATTTATTTAGCAGTAAATACCAAATTTAACTATTTTGGTTTTTGTTTTTTAGTAAGAGTTTAAAAGAAATGACTTTAAATCTCTATTAGTTTGAATTTTCAAACAATTTTAAAAAGTTATTTGCTTGTTTGAAGAAACAAATATATTTTTTTAAATTTTTCGAACAAGAATAAAAGACAAATAATTGACAACCCGAAGAACAGTGCTACTTTCGACTTAGCAAAGTAGAAGTGACTTTGCTCACTTGCCTTCTCTTTAGTTTTATTTAACGCATTTGAATTACTTTTTATCGGGCAATGTTAGTTCATTATCTTATGCCGATAAACTAGCAATTATAAAGCTTTGAAAACCAATGTTCTGTCCATAATTAACGGTACACTGTTAATCTGATTAGAAAATGTAGTCCTGATCGAAAAACGCATGTAAGTCGTAGCCGCGCAAGGCGTATGCCGGAAATCATATTTCACAAATAAATGCTCTAAAATAATCTGCAATAATTTTAACAATATTTTTTGTTTTTTATTATCATTTTGAGTTCTTATATAGTTAAAAAAAAAGACCCGGTATAATAAAACTTGCAGTTGTTATTTAATATTTTAATTTGTGCTAATTTCAAAAGAAAAACAGATTAAGAAGGAATAAAAAAGAAATTAAAAATAATTGAATGAATAAATGTAAATAATATAAGAAATTCCCCATTAACAGCAAATGTGGTCATAACAACAATTAATAATATTTTATTGACCTAATTTTGTTGTTATTGCAATCTTAGTTAATAAAAAAAAAGTCGAATGTTTAAGTATCATATGACATATTAATAAAAAGACAGACAAAAATATAATCACAAAAATTTTTTATTTCAATTTTTTCATCCATTCAATAAAATATTCATTAGACATTAAGCAGACCACAGCAATACTTATTGCGAATTAATGGACCAATGCAGCAGCAATCGCCACGGCATTGCTGTTGCAGTATTTGTTGCAACATTTTCATATTTAAAGAGTGTATGACTGTTGTTATTAGGCCAAAGTATCAATTACTTGTAACGCCAATTGAAGGAAAAAAACAGCGACAAAAATAAATCGCTTTATAAAAAGTTATCTTTTGAAATATAAAAGCAAAAAACAACAACAATGTAAATAAAGTATTGAGTAAACATTTACAATTACCTTTACATAAGTACATAAGTGCATGTGTATGTGTTTAACTAGATTTATTAAGTTTTTTTGCAAATCTACCACCAGATGTTCTTATATATTCTATGCCTTTATGTTTGTAAGGACTTCCGGTTTAATTATAAGTTTTAGCAATTGTTTAGTCATTATATTATTCAAAGGTTTAAAAAGCTAATTGAAAATCAGTTAGATTCGTTAGTTTAGAAATAGATAAGATACACAAACTTAACCAAGTTTAGATTTTTACTAGTTAAGTCTCTTTACACATTTAAAGCTCCTCAGTATTTTTCTGGCAAATATTGCAAATGCAATTTATGCAATTTAACTCAAACAAAAAACCGAAATATGTTTCCGCTTAAAATAAAAGCAACAATAATAAATAGTATTTAAGACAACCTCTCAAAATGTCTATAAATGTTAATTTACAATATAATTAAAATAAATTATATTTTATTTAGCTTAAAACCTACACAACAAATGCCCCTACCAGCAACTGCTTTTTCAAATGGGACGAGAGAGGGAGATTTTAAATAAAATACTTCAAGAGTCTAAACACAGCAAAAAGTGAAAATTACTTTGAATGCTGCATACAAGAAACAAAGTCCAACTGGGAAATTTGTTTGAATTTTAAATAGTTTTAAATAATAATTTACAAAAAGCAGTGTCGGTACATTGTATTTTAAAATTAGATTATTTAGCAGTCATTTAGTAAATATTTTACATGCCAACATGTAATTATGTTATCTGTAAGTGAAAAATTATATGTTTTTTGTTACGAACTCAAAGCGCTCACTTGAACAGGGTGCATAGCTTTAGCACTGGATAGCGACAAACAAGAGTGTATCTGCAGTATTACGGCCGCAACAATTATAAAAAAATTAAAAATATAAAAAAAAACCAAAATTAATAGATATTTTTTTGGTTTTTATTTTTTAATTTTATTTGTGACAGCCTTTCCAGCAAATATTCATTTATTTTGCAGCAAATATCTGCATGTAATTGTATAAAAAAACAACAACAAAACTATATTCTGCAATATTTCTTTTATTTTAATCAATCAATTAAATAAGTTTAATTAACTTGAGCTTATATCATGTTAATGAATACAATATAATAAATCCGGATTTATGTTTCAATGTAAAAGCTTGCACTGTTGGCAGCGATCCTAAGCTGTTGTAACCAAGCTGCGTGAGGCATGTTTTTTAAATTGCTTACAATTACATTTCAGAAAAAAATACTTCCAATAATAAATATGATTAAATTTATTTGGTTTTTTGTTGGTTTAAATACGTCTATATTCATTTAATTGGTTCGTACACCAAACCCACCAAATTCTTGACAATATTTTTGACTTTTATTTGCTTTTGCTCGTGTTAATCAATCTTTATTAACTTATTGAGACTTATAAAAACCAACAACAAATAAACAAAAAAACCTCTAAAAATCAACAAAACCCTATAAAATGTGAGACCATCTTAGAATATTGTAATACAAAAAGGGGATTCACAAGGTGTTCTATTATATTCTATTGTCATAATGTCACAACTTAACAATGGTTAAAAGCATTGATGTTACCTTTCATACAAAATTAAATTTAAAAAAATACTAAGTCGTATGGTTTGTTTATTAAATTGTCAAAACAATACCACATACACCTGCGCCGAATGTCCAAAAGTTGGTAAAGGTTTTTAAACCGTTGTGAAATTGTATAATATTATGACAATAGGACACAATAGAACACCTTGTGAATCCCCTAAAAATATATAAGTATTTTCCCAAACAGCAAAAACGTATACTGGACTTTGGAGCACTAAAGCTTTCCTTTTTCTAAGAGCAAAACTTACAAATCACTGAAGAACTATTTTAAAGCAGGTTTGAAGTGGACGACTGCAATATTTTTTGATACATGGTTCATTTAAACTTTCATAAAACAGCTCGTTTGGTGCTACTCAACTATTTTTTCCAAAATGTACAAATCGCACTACAAGTAATTTGTAGCAGGTTTGAAGCTGATAGCTGTAAAGATTTTCAAGACATGGAAAAGAGAGTTGAAGGTACTAAATACCTTATACAATTTTTAGTTTTTTCGGGGCTGCCATTTCTTTAGCTCTTACCCATTTAATTTTTTTCAAAAATTTACAAATTCGTGCAAAATTACTTCAAGGCAGGTTTGAGGTATAGCTGTAGTAGTCAGGGACTGTAAATAATAATTGTTTCGAATTTTCAATGCAAACAACCATATACAAGAAAACATTGGAAATTTAACTGAAGCCAACCATATTGATGGAATTCAACTAGATTTTTTTAAATCAAGTGTTGCTTAAGTTTTTGATATTATTTTTTTTTTAATTTTATGTCAAAAAATAATTATTACTATTTGGGTTTAGTTTTTATGTTTCTAATTAAAAATCCAACAAACAACGTTAATTGTTGCAATTATTATATTTTATTAACGTTTAAAAAAAGATTTATTTTTTGAAAAAAGTTATGAAAATCAAAAAACAGTTATAGTTTTTTGACATTAATTTTATTTGTTTTTTTTTTTTTTGCTACATTATTACGTTCCCTGGTAACTAGTAGTTTTCGTTAAATTTATAAAGTTGTAGGGAAGAATGCTCTGGAGCCAGAGTTGATCAAGATGATAAGTGTGCTGACGGCTTAAGCAAACTTCCCAGAACACCTCTATAGGACGAGGGTTGCCGATTGCAGGGCCCAGAGCCAATTTTTAATGTCTGATATTTTATCAGATGTGGCTTACTTTGAAATTGTAAAATAGGAACCCTTAGAAAAATTGCCCGCATCACGGAAATTAAGCACAACAAGCAGATCACTCGCTTAGGTGTTGGTTGTGCGGGACTTGAGGCCTTTCTTTGAATTGACTTCCTTTTAACCTTACCTTAACCCAACCTTCGGGCCTACCTAGTTTCCTGCTGCTATCAAAAAAACAAGCGTCCGTGCTTAGCTTTGTGGCAATAGTGATCATATTTACCGATATATAGACGGATTTATATAAGTATGAATTTCTTTCCCAAAAAAGGGGTTATCTCAGGTTTTTTTCTATATTTCGATCTGTACTGGAGCACTCTTGCAGATTTTGAATAGCAATCTGCTTAACAATATTTGTGATAGTTTGACATTCAAACGTGTTCTATAGGATTTTTCTTAGGTTCGAAAACTTGATTTAAATGGACGGACATGTCTAAACGAACTTTGCTAACTACAAGGATCTAGAACGTAAATATTTTATGGGGTCAATCATTATTAAAAAAATATAAGCGGAATGACAAATTAATACAATAGTCACTATGAGAAGTATTTACAAAAAAGCATCAAACCGCTTTTTTAATTAGCAACTTAGGACAAAATTTGTAGGAAACTTTCCATCGACGCACAGTGCGGTCAAAGACACCGTCTTGTAGCTAAAGTAAAAAATTTAAAAAAAACGATCCCCAAATTTGTGTATGGAAGTTTTTTTGGGCCGCTGAATTCTGATAATGGACTAGTCGTTATCAGAATTAGCAAATCCAAAAGTGCCAACCCAATATGCCGTCATGCAGGCCCGAAATTTCATGTTCCAGGAGGACATTTGTATGGGGTTTACGCTAAATTATTGATCGTATATGTCCATATATAACATAGTAGTGAAAATGCTTATCCGGGGAGATATTTTTATTTTTGTAAGCAAATGTTTTTTTTTTATATTAACAGCAAGGTACTACATTTCTGTAATTTTTTTTCCTCTTAAAAAAAACAAAACAAGTACAAGTCTTTATTATTATACTAAATGTCATTTTCATTATTTCCAAAATGTGTTTACCACAGGATTAATTAGGATTTCTACAGGTGTTGTTTGGCTTGTGGTTGCCGACGACTTAAACAATATTGTCATTACTTTTATTACATTTAACATCATCATCACTGTTATTATTGTCTTCATGTATTTAAGACAAATCCACATAATTAATTTATTTGTTGGCGTAAATTAGTTGTGGGATAGAGAATGTTGCAGTTAATAAGTAAAAAGGATTTTTTCCTGCTTAAAGAATTATGTTTTTGTCCTTACTACTACAAATTAAACACATACCCTTTCTCTAATAACTTTATGTTATTTTTTTTTGTCCCCAAAATAAGTATCCTAAATCCTACATGTTTCAGAAAAAGGTAAACATTATGCCAGCATATGTAAGTAAACTACAGAAGTTAAAATAGAAGGAATTAAGGATGACAAATTTTTAATAAAAGAAAAATATGAATAGGATTTAGCTTGTTTTTATTAGTAAAAAGGAAAAGTAAAGGTGAAATAGAAGAGGGTATGAAAGATAGAGTTTATTATAACCCTTAGAGTAACATGAATTAAAATAAATAGAACAAAAGTAATTGAGAAGTGATAATGTATAAGAAATTCTGATAAGTAGCTTAATATGAATATATAGCCTGTTCCAAATTACATAAGCTGTGAGTTTACTAATATGTATTGCTAAAATCCGTTTAAACTTTGGTGAAAAGCTAAAAAAGGTACGAGAGAAGATAAATCTGTAAACAGGTCGAATCGAAATTATTATTAAGAATTTTTTTAAATTTATATTTCGTATTGCTCCCGATAATTTACGGTGAGGAGTTTGAAAGCTTATTAGTTACTTAATGTTAAAAACAACCGCTTTTTGAATGGAGAGATTAAAAGTAAAAATGATCTTAAAAATAAGAAACTTGTCACGCGTGACACAGCGTGAGAGTAAAAAACTAATTCGAGGATCCAAAGCTTAAGTCCCCAAAAATTAATTTATTCAGTTTAGCTGTTTTAGGTTAGGTTAGGTAGAACAGGCAACCGTTTGAGGAAAGGATACAGCTCACTTGGGTCCGCTTAATTCGGTACCTTTGTGTTACCTGGAGAGGCAGATAGAATAGGTTAAGATGGAAGGAAAGAAGAAATTTAGAGAAGGATAAGAAAGAAAGAACAGAAGAGTTAAGCAGACTTACCAGGGTCTCTGATGGGAATCAAACCCACAACCCCCAGACTGGTAAACTCGTGCACTTACCACTGATCTACCGTGGCACCCTGTTTTGCTGAAAATATTTTTTTAGTAAAACAGGTCATTTTACGTCCTGGATCTTACATATTGAAATTCGACTAATTCAAAAACATAATGAATCATGGTGTTAAGTCAGTTATATCTTCGAAACAAATTTAACATTAAATCGCTTACGCCACCAGAATAAAATTCCAGACAATATCAATTTCGGCGTAGTGAAAAGCATATCCTCGAAACTTTTTAAGGTTAAAGCTTTGTTTTACTATAAAACATATATATCAGCGTCAGCTTGACTGCCTTATTAGCCTTAATAAACATATAGGAAAAGGCGCTGAACATGCTTTCTCCACATACCACCAGACTAAAAACAGCAGGGATTTTTCTACAGGTGTGAAACAGCTTTTTTCTGAGAAAAAAAGTCATGAAAAAAATGGAAAAAGTATAATTCGCCACAAATTAAAGCTAAGTTGAAGGAATGCACAATCCATCTCAGGAATATAAAAAACCGCTAAGGGCACCTTTAAAAAGTCTGTATTCGACTCCTTTAGAAACGTGTTCCCTATGCCGATCACGCAAAGATTTACTTATGTACTAACTAGACTAGTTGTCGCTAAAAACCCTATAGAAGTTTGATTCCAATTGCTAGATCTCACAGAGTCTATTTATAATCAAAATGTTAAATAAGATACTGGTTTTGATAAAATCTGTAAAAATGCTTTTAAAGCTGCCTTGTGCAGCAAAATAAATATTTGTTTAATTTTTAATGCCAAATTAAGGCTTGAATAACTTCTGCCCATATGGACAATTATCTTCATAGAGAGCGTGGCACGTAGAGTACGTCTCAGTTTTTAACTGACGTTAACGTGTGAACGTAAAACACTGGTTTATGGAATACTTTGTTAACGGATATTAAATCATTCACATAATTTAAACAAGAAAGAGCGTTATATATTCAGTTGTTCTCAATTTTATATATCCTATACATTTGTCTTATTGGATTCTATGCCATCTGATCTAGCATAGCTGTTTTGAAACCGCAAATATTATAATTAAACTATTTTCAGGCGGGTTTGACGTTGATAGCTCTCCTAGTTTTCGAAAAACAAAACTTTACAAAATTTACTCGTTTGTTGTGGGTGATGCTACTCCCTGTACCGATATCCTAGAAATTTTTCTTTGTAGCAGGTTTGAGATCTATAGCTCTCACAGTTTGTAAGATTTAGCACATCAGAAATTTTATAAAAATTGTTTTTTGTATGGGGGTTACCGCTTCCCTTGTGGAAAGTTATTACAGTTTTCGCATGCAAAATTTTCTTTAAATTCATACAATTGTATGGGGGCTACCACTTCCCTTACTCCTATAAAAAAATATTTCCACAACTGAGCTCGCCGTGTGAAAAGCTTCTGTGGCAAGTTTTATGTCAACACTGGCCCTATTTAGTGAGATATTTAGGGGAATAAGCATGGACTTTATCTTAAAAAATATAAGCAATCGCAGTGTTTAGCATGACGCTCGGTCGGTAGTTAACCGATCTTGCTTATTTTAAATACCAATTGTCTCATAGATATTTCTGATACTCGTAGTTCGTAATACTTTGACTCCGGAAACTTGCTTTAAAACGAGACACAAATGGACAGACGGACATGTCTATATCGACTTCCCTTATCACTATGTAAAGGGTACAAAAATTCAATCCAAATCATGGTGGAAATATTATAATTAGTTGCACTTCAGGGAGAGTTTCGTTGTAAAATTTATTTTACATAAATTCAATTTAGGTTAAATGGGATTCCACCATTATCAAAAGTAACATAAAAAGTCAGCCAGTAGCTGTCAAACTACTTCACGTTAAAAGTTGCCCAACTATAGTACGACGTACGACGAGCTCTATGTGCCACCTTTCAAAAAATCATTACCAAACCTGAAAAGAGACCTTGAATGGTGGAGTCTTACAGGTCTATAAGCTATATGGCTATAACGCAATTCTTAGAGAAATTGCTTTAAAACAAGTAGACTCTGCTTTGAAATGACATTGAGCTTTAGACAGCATTAAAGTATCCTCAAACAAGTCCTAAGATTGCTACAGGTAATAAGGAAAACCCTTGCGGAACGAAGTAAAGTATGGCATGAAGGCGTTTTTGCCAGCACATTTACATTTCTTTTACTTTCAACTAAAATTTTTTAAGGTCACTTTGTACCAAATAATAAAAAAACATGCTTCTTTTTATCAATCACATGCCTAATGGAAAAACCTTGCCTTAAATTAAAGAAAACCCAATATTACTTTTTAAAATACTCTCCTAAAATATTTACCTTATTTCTTCTAACGAGTCCTTAAATTACCTTAAAATATTTCTTTATTTAAGTTTCGTGTTAAACTATACTTTTTTATGTCCTGGACCTCTAAACAATTCTCCTACCCTAAAAAGGTATACAGGAAGTGTTTTATATCTTGTATTTTTTTAATGAATTTTTTATGAACTTTTATTTGTTTTTGCACAAAACTATACAACAGACATGTTTAAATAAAAACCACACACACATACATACATACATATCTAATTCATACATATGGATAAGGATACAAAAATATATGGTTGAAAAGTCCTGCTGTTCGAGAAGGTGAGATACATGTAAACATTTTTCCAATTGAACATGTTCTTGAATGGAAAAAAAAATAAATAAAAAACTAATGGTTCTTGGCCATATTAGAGGAGTTATTTTTTTGTGAAAAGGAGCAGCAGGCAACAAACATAAAGTAAATGAAGAGTTACAAAATGATGATGTTGCTGTGGTTGTTGGGGTCAGCATCAATTACTTGTTAGTCATGTATGTTTTGTGTATCGTGTATCATGTATCTTTATGACTGTCTGACTGTTAAACAGTTAACACATGTGTTTGTTTGTGTGTCTGTGTTTAAATAATAGAACAAGGTAAAAGTCTCGCCAAAAACAAGGATATTTGGGCATTAAACATGTGTTGGTATTAGAAATTCACAGACAGACTTGCGAAATTTATTTACTTATAGAGGAGGGACAAAAAGACTATGAAACAATAAAATCGAACAAACTTAAATGAATTGTTCAGTTCAAAACGTGGTTTATTGATTGAATTTTGTGGTCATTCATTTTTAAATAAAATAAAACACACCTTTTCACTCTTAAATTTTTTGGCAAGGGCACACATAATTAAAAATTTAGAAATTGTCATTACTTTTGTATGTCCTTATGTACTTTTTTTATCAAATTTTATTGAAAAACTTTGTAATGTGCAAACATTAATACGGCAAGAACAAGTAGCCTTCGGTCACAGCTTAAGTACTTTTGATTAAAAAAATGTAATTCTTTGGTTGATTAAATAAGATTCTATTGAATTGTGATTTAAATAAAGTTGATTAAAAATTTGTGTACTGAAATGTACTGATTTCTCAGAAAATGTACTGATTGTACTGATTTTTGAAGAAAAATTTAAATTTTAATTTTTTTCCTCAAAAAATTTGTCAAAATAAAATTTGTAAAAAATTAATTTTTTGAGAATTTATTTTACGAATCAAATATTTTTTTTACAAGAATACATGTTTCGCGGGAAAACTAATAGGGTTCTGTGATACATTGCTCTAAGGTCGATTCCTAGAAAGTAGGTTACCCTATTTGTTTATAATTTTATCTGGCAGCCATGTTAGGGGCTGGAGATAGAATGTTAGTATGTTTCACACAAACGTTCGTAAGAAAAAATTAAAGGGATTCGCCCTTATATTCCACCCGTGTAGGGGCAACTCCGGGGCAGTTGTAGGGGCTTTTAAGTAAACGTTTTTGAGAAATAAACAGAGGTAGTCGGGTTTGCTGGCTAACATCTGTGTCAATTACCGAGCAATTTTTCTTAATTTTGATAGTAAGATTCTTGCAAGTATACCTGATGATTTGATAACCCAAACAGGTACGAGGAGTTTCAAGGGGCTTTAGAAACTTGATTTCAACAAACTAACGGACAGACGGACATCACTAATCAACTCTCCTATCTATAAGGATCAAAAAAATGTATACTTTATGGGGTCGTATATGGATATTAAAGAAATAACCCTGAATAAAACTGAAAAGTGTACTGAATTTGAACCAGAAATAAATGGTCACCCTATATATGTATGTCCTGTGGAACTTGAGGCCTTCTTTAAGGTCTGCTCTTTTTGATCTTTCTACTAACCTACAGTCACCTTAAAAAACTATTCTTTACTGTTCTTTAAATATGTTAATATATTCCATATTAAGAGAAAGCTTACAATTATAAATTCTCTTTTCAATGAAATTGATACATACAAATGTAGAGACTCCGATCAAATAACTTTTATTTCTTTTACTTAGAAAGAACATAACGATTTCAAATTAACTTCCAGTAAGATTTAATTAACGATAATTTAATCTAAACGATACACGTAACTGTGAACTTTATTAAAATTCTATGTGCAACATAAAGATTTCTATGTCAAGTGTAGCATTAAAAAAAAATATTTCCACTGGCCTGATAAATAAAAGACACTGCAACGGGTGCTGCTGCCACAAGGAAAAAAAAGTACAAAGAAGTGAAGAAAATAGAAAAAAAAGCTATAACCGTCATATTGAAAATTATACGTTGAGGCACGTTAATGGCACAATTGCAAAATCAATGCAACAATATTTCAAAATATCATATTATTATTGATAAAAGTGCCAAGAAATGATACGCGCATAAAATTAACCCAATTATTCAATATGAGTGCAATTACCTACAAGCGAGAAGTTACAAATAGCTGAGAAAGAAAATAGGCTGCTGAGTAAATCAATCTGCAAGATATTTGTTGCAATTAAAAATATATTGATTCATTGATTACATGTGCACAGAATTAAACAGAACATGGCTGTGAGGTAAATTATTAAAACTCAAAATCTATGTGCCAGTGTTGCCAGATACCAATTCTTTAAAAGGCCATTTAGCTAAAATATCAACTTTTTTTTATAGATTTAAATAAGTTTTCCCGATAAAAATTTTTTTAATACAAATTTTTGATTTTTAGTTTGGCTTTAGTTCATATAATTTCTTTTTTATTAGAAGAAATTATTATATTCCGTTAATGTTGAAAGAAACTTTCAATTTGAAAAAAGCTGATTTTTCTACCGCTACTAGCCGAGTAGAATGCATTTTCGAAAGCAGCTACGCAATTTCATCATCAGTACTCTTTGAACGGTAGTAGTGTATATGGTTGTAAACATCACCTATTTAACTTACATGTAACAGAGAAAAGTATACGGTATCAGTGTTTTCCTTCTGTTTTTACTTTGTAAGTTAGGACGAAGTTTATTTTTCATATAAACTATGCTTTTTTCCATTAAAAGTCTCTTTGGCAACACTTGACTAACGGACAAGCATTTGTCCATCTCTCAGATGGAACGAAACGCTTTTTATTAACATTAACGGAAAATAATAATTTCTTCTAATAAAAAAGAAATTATATGAACTAAAGCCAAACTAAAAATCAAAAATTTATATTAAAAACAATTAGTTCAACAATAAATAAAAATTAACATATAACTCACACATGGCACGGTGCAAAATGATCTTTAATAATTTCTATCAATTTGTCGTTGACAAAAAAAGAAATTAAAAAGTGATTACCCCTATTGTATGATATACAATAATAAAAAGCGTTTCGTTCCATCTGAGAGATGGACAAATGCTTGTCCGTTAGTCAAGTGTTGCCAAAGAGACTTTTAATGGAAAAAAGCATAGTTTATATGAAAAATAAACTTCGTCCTAACTAACAAAGTAAAAACAGAAGGAAAACACTGATACCGTATACTTTTCTCTGTTACATGTAAGCTAAATAGGTGATGTTTACAACCATATACACTACTACCGTTCAAAGAGTACTGATGATGAAATTGCGTAGCTGCTTTCGAAAATGCATTCTACTCGGCTAGTAGCGGTAGAAAAATCAGCTTTTTTCAAATTGAAAGTTTCTTTCAACATTAACAAAATATAATAATTTCTTCTAATAAAAAAGAAATTATATGAACTAAAGCCAAACTAAAAATCAAAAATTTGTATTAAAAACAATTAGTTCAACAATAAATAAAAATTAAAAATTTTTTTCTTAATAATTAATGCCTTAAAATAATAGTCTAAAACCAGTTTAACAGATCGATTAAGAATCACTTTTAATTAAATGATGCCTTTCCTTACGCTTGTATTATTCTGATAAAAGAACAGGACGCGTTTAGGGTTACCGCTGACAATTTCAAAAGTTCCACAAAAAGTCATTTAAAGCAAAAAAAGTCGCAAAAAATATCAGCTTCTAAAAAAAAAGCACTGATCTTTAAAGCTTTTTAACCCAGATGGACCCCTTGATTCGCCATCCCGTCTAGCGTAACATAGCCTTTAATACCCCTGTGTCATCAAGTCTATGAAACTCGATCTTGTCTCACGGCATAAATTTATTTAAAAATAAATTCCTGGTAGGGACCAGGCGTGGTTTGCGAAGATTATTCTGATCTTCCCTGACTATCAAAAAATGTATTCACCTGAGAATTCTCAGTCTGCCGATAATACGCTACGGTGATCAGAAAGTTTGTTGGGCTCTGATAGCATCTTATACATATTCGTAAAGAAGTTATAGATACCATGGTTAGGGCCAAGGCCCGCCAACTAACTGTATTTCCTCATAGTTCTACCCGGATTCTAAATGAAGTTTAGTTTTGGAACCAGGAAAACATTGCTATTTTGCGCCCTTAATAGACTTACTATGACCGTTTGGCATCTAAGTTAGGTATCCCCTTAACATCAGCCGGGTCAAGGATTTTCTTGCAACAGCTTTTGCGGCCTTATTAATTAGTTTTTAACTTAAGTCTACATGAAGTGACGCTGTAAGTGTGATACCTTAAGCGCCACTTATGCACAGGCCTGTAAGTATCTGCGTGCTCTCCAGGCGCCTGCAATTAACCAGTAAAGTCCACTACAGAAGCATTTTGCAAAGGTAGGGTTGGCCCAACCACTGCAGAAAAATCCAATGTGCAATACTTAGCGAAAAACGCCATGATCTACCCAAAACTTTCCCTAATGAATAGAGCACATTAGTTTTTCTTTAAATTGAGAATTTATGATAGCTTTATGTTCAGTATCACTCCCAGTTTTTTCGTGTGTTTCTTCAGTATCAGATTCTAACCCTTAAATATTGATGCTGTCCGTGAACCAATTATGGTTCTTCTGGTGAAGAGAACTACATTCGTATTCTCGGAGTTCGCACTGAGAAACATTTCCCTTACTACCGTGTGCACATTATTAAAAGGGCCTTCAATGCCAAGGAAAGCTCCGATTGCATGATCACCGTCGTTAAGGGCTTTCTCAAACTACGAGATGACTGAGTGGAGTGCCATCTCCAACGATTTTCCTTTGGCGTAGAAGTGCTGGCTTTCACAAAGCCCACCAGTAGGCATGCTATGCTTCTTGATGTGAAAGCCCAGACTTTTTCCAAGGCCCTCATAATAAATGAGGAGAGACTGACGGGTCTACAATCTTTTGAGCATAAATGATTGGTTTCACCCGATTGCGGCAAAAAACTTTTCATGTCCCTCAGGATTCAGGTACGTAGATTCTTCACAGATACAAACAAAGGACCAATCCGAACTTTGCCGTATTGCACCAGTACCGAAGGGATTCCAGGCGGTTTAAGGGATTTATACAATTGGAATAAATCGAGTGCACATTCCATTCTTTTTTGGAAAAAAATATCGAAATATCCATTCAACAATGTTTTGAGAAATTTCATAAAAAGGGAAACAATTACAGGACATTTTTAGTATATTTGTTTTTGATTTACCATGAGCCCCTATTAGCCCCCTTCCGATTATTACATAAAGTTTCAAACAACTTTTATAGATGGTAATGCTGAAGTCATGTTTAATGAATTGTGGTTTAGAGAAATGTTGCCAAGTAAAACCTCTTATTACACTTACTTTAGGACTGTCTTCTGCGCTAAGGGTTTCTATAATGATTTGTTTGCTGAAATTTTTTAACTCTTATTTTAATATCATGCGAGATGGTTAAAAAAACACTTCATTAATGTCGAAAGAAAGAAAAAAACTAACATAAATGGAAGGAAAAACAATTTTCTTATCATATGATATTCAATTATATTATTTGAATAAGGTTGGCAACACTGTATTTAGCTTAAAAACTTACCTGAGAAATGTCGATGATAACACGGTTGTAGATGCTGCTACTGTTGATGCTGATGAAGATGATGTTGATGATGCTGATGACGTTAATGCTGTAGTTGATTGCAACCAACTTGTACTACTGGCATTTCGATTACTATATAATGACGATGATGAATTGGTTTTATAAACATAACTAGAAGAAGCACAAGTTACTCTTGCTGAAGCACCTGATGTGATTGCTGAAGATGATGCCGATGATGCTGTGGATGGTGCTGATGTTATTGATTTTATTCTAAAATCTAGACACGTTGAAGATGTAGTTGTTAATGGATTTGTTGTGGTGGTTCTAGTGCTTGCGGCCTTAGAAATGGCATTTCCACAATTAATATGTTTCTTGCCACTACAACCACAACGGCTACTGTTGCTAAGATGCATATTATTATTTTTGCCAAAGTTGTTGTTGCTGTTGTAGCAAATGTTTTTTGTGGTTGCATTTTGTCTATTTACCACATTTTGTTGTTGTATTTGTTTATTCGCCGTTGAGCAGCCAGCCGCCAACGACGTTGTTTGGTTGATTTGTGAGGCTATCGCTTTTGTGGCTTGTTGTTGTTGTAGCAATTTAATATGCAACGTTTGTGGTTGTTGCAATTGCTTGTGCTGATACGTATACAATGGTAGTTTAGAAATACGTGTAACATCTGTTGAAAATCCCTGGAATGATAATGGAGATGATGTAGCTGTGGATGTAGTTGTTGCTGAGATAACCGTACTATTGGCATAGCTTCCGGCTGTTGTAATATTTTCAGCCTCACAAGTGCTACCAACACTGCCACCATCTTTACTAATACTATCACTTTTGTTATTGTTTCCATCACTATATTTATGCTGACAATGGTTGTCGCTATAGCTGCCATTGTTCGTTGAATTTTGATTGAAATGTTGCTGCCTTTGATTACAATTTGCACTTAAAGTTTGATTATGGTTTTCTTGTTTTACTGTCACCATTAATGATGTTGCTTGATTATCTCTATTGTGTTGCTGTAACTCCTGCTGTTGCTGCCTTAGATTTGCTCGATAATCACAGTTTGTATTGCTGTAGTCTCTACTGCCTTTAAATTCATGGTTATTGGGTTTTTGTTCATTTATCCCCTGATAATTACTTGTGCTGCCATCATTGCTTTGTGTTGCGGCATTCTGTTGCAAATAGTTGTTATTTTGATTTGTTGCATAGTGATTGCTACTGTGATTGCTGCCAATACTTAATGGAAACGGTATATAGTTGGCCGTGGAACGTGGATGCAAATGATGTGAGTTGGAAGTTAGACGTGAACTCGGCGATGACCTTAAGTCATTTAGCATAATATCCAAATCTGTTGCCAGAGAGCTTAAAAGCTGCAAATAAAGAAAATATAAATATGAATGTAAAATATTTACTAAATAATCCTTTTTTAATAATTTTTAATATAAACCATCCTTTCTATATAATTTTTTTAAGTTTTTAAATCACTTCTTAAATAATAATACTAAAGTTATTCAAGAAAAAATTATCTAAATTTCTTATCATTTCATAAAGACGTCATTGTTTTAGAACTAAATTATCAATAAAAATAATTTAAAAAAAAACATGTTAAAACTTAAAACAACAAAATGCTTTTAAAGTAATTGTTTAAGTTAAAGGAAAACAAATTTTTTTATTATAAAGTTTTAGTTTAAAAGAACACGTCTCCCAGAAAGTAACTTCACACTTTTAAAATGAAAAAGCGCGTTACTAAACGCAGATCTTTAAAGCCAGTTTTTTATACGTTTGGAGTCATATTTCTTGCTCTTATCATTGGATTATTCACGGATGTTAAAAAACCCCCGCAAGCAGATGATAACTTGGATGATAATGGCGACAACATAACAGAACCCTTTAAAAATGTCTTTAATACAGTAACAGAACGTCCTCCTAAACCACCACCACCACATCCCAAAAGATTTCCAATTCCAAAAAATTATACACATTTAGATTTAACTCGCTTACGTGAAGGACCAAAGATTCAAATAAATAAAACTTATTTTGAATTGCCAAAACCAAAGGGTCCATTAAAAGATTGGGAAGATTTTGAACTGGTAATGGGCGATTTGAAACGTATGGGTTTGGGAGAAAGAGGGGAAGCAGCTTATTTAAGAAATGATACATTAAAAAAGTTGGAGAACAAATTGTCTATGGAGAACGGTTTCAATGCCTTGCTATCGGATTTTATATCAGTCAATCGTTCAGTAGCAGATGTAAGAGATGAGAGGTAGGTCAATATATTTTATATATTCCATCAGCAATTAACCCGCAATTTGAAATATTAACTAAAATAAAGTACTTAATGCCAATAAGAAATATGAGGATAGAAATTTCAATTAGAATGACATTATATACGGGGTGTTTGGTGGCAGATTTTTATTTTCAAATTTAAATAAAAAACGTAATAATTGGCCCAAAGGTTTATTAAAAGCACTGAACGATAGAATAAAAAATTTGAATTTGATTTTTTATGAAATATGTCATCCAGATATCTTCCGTCAAGCTGAACACACTGTTCAAAACAGAGCTGCGCCACACGCTTCAGTAAACTTGGTTCAATTGAGCTTAAAGCCATAAGAGATTGGGGATTGCCTTTATAAACCCTCTCTTTGAGTTAGCCCAACAAAAAAAGCCATAAGAGCTAGATCGGGCGACTTCGGTGGCCATGGGATGTTCCTGAAGCGACTGATAAGGCTGTGTGTGCAGTCGCCCCATCCTGCGAGGAGTACGATGGATGAGCTCGATAATTTTCACCGTTGACATTCGTCGCCTGTCCACTTACAAAAAGCAATGGGCCAATTATCTCATGCGTGGATAAGGCACACCAAGAAGATACCCTGCGGCAATGCAAATGTTTTTGATGTTTAAATCGAGGGTTGCGGGTTTTGGGAGACCTGTAACGGCAGTTTTGCTTGTTGACGTGGCCGTTATAGTGAAAATAAGCCTTGTTGCTCCAAAAAATAGGATTTACAGTGCGAAAACTCTTTAACATGGTTTTACCAAAATTTTTGCGTAAATCAAAGTCACTTTCTTTCAGTTCCTAAAGGATTTGAATTTTGAAAGAATGGAATTTCAGATGATTTTTTTAAAATTTCCGGAATAATTGCTCTTAGAAGTCCCAGTGAGGGGGAACTTTTCCGTATTGAAAGTCGTGGATTTTTACATAAACTGCTTCCAACAAGTTCAATGTTTTCGGGAGTCCTTGAAAATCGGTTAGGTCCTGGATGTTGGACATTAATAACCAAAGCAATTGCGTGGAATCTCTTCACCCACGAATGAATTAAATTTACGCTCTTTCCATTACGTATTCGCCGAATACCGAACTTTGGACAAAATTGTCGGCGAGCAATTACGTAAGAATCAGAACTCCTAAATAATGTTTCCACAGCGAACGGGCGATGCTCACTGAAAAAACCGCACAATCGGTAGCTCTAACGGCGAGTCCCTTCTTCCGAACTGTTTATTTTTTTTTTAAGTAATCGTGTTTAAAAATATTGATTTGCCGCCAGACACCCTGTACAATATTATTCTAGAAATTTAGTTTTAAAATTTTAGTTGAAGTATGCAAATATTATATTTAAATATCTTTTAAATCTGAGAAAAGAAGGCCTCTTAAAAAAGCATACGTTTTATGAAATTCTTCAAACGCAGATATTATTGAAATACGTGTATTACGGATTAAAGTTTTTTCGCTCAGTTCAGAAGCATTTTAAAATATTCGCTTTTTATTTTTTCAAGATTTATTTTTAAAAACTTAAATTAAATACAGTTTTACAATAACTTTTTTTGAAATTTTTATATTCAACAGCTGCCTATCAAAATTATATTTAGCTCAATTGCCCACAGTCAGCATAGTGATACCATTTTACAATGAATATTTCTCGGTCTTGGTACGCACTCTACGTAGCACTGTTAGACGTACGCCCAACGAATTATTAAGAGAAATAATCATTGTGGATGATTGTAGTGATCGTGAATATTTAAAGGCAGAGCTAGATGAGTATGTCTCTCAACATTTTGGAAATTTGGTTAAAATTATACGCTTGGAAAAACGTACTGGTCTAATTGGAGCCCGATTGGCAGGTGCCCGAAAAGCTACTAGTGATGTTTTAATATTTTTTGATTCTCACATAGAATGTGGTTACAATTGGCTGCCTCCATTATTGCAGCCGATTGCCCTTAATAACAAAATAGCCACCTCGCCCATAGTGGATGTTATCAATCATTCTACATTTGCTTATACAGAGGCGGTTAAAGAAGCTGTTAGAGGTGCATTTGATTGGAAGATGATTTACAAACAAATGCCTCAGTTACCTGAGTTTTCCACAGACGTCACAGAGCCTTATCCGAATCCAATAATGATGGGGGGCTTGTTTGCCATACAAAGAGAGTTTTTCTGGCAACTGGGAGGATATGATGAAGGTTTAGATATTTGGGGTGCCGAGCAATATGAGCTTAGTTTTAAAATATGGATGTGTGGAGGTTTATTGTTCGATGTGCCCTGCTCGAGAGTGGGTCATGTATTTCGGGGACCCATGGAGAAAAGGCCCAGTGCCAGGGATTATGATTTTGTGGCCAGGGTAATTTATTTATTCAATTCCTATCCCTTAAAACCCCTTCATACCTTTTTTGCTATTTTTAGAACCACAAACGTGTGGCTGAGGTCTGGATGGATGATTATAAATTCCACTTTTACGAAAGGAATCCTTCACTGTATAACAACTTAGATGCCGGTGATTTGACAAAGCAAAAGGACATACGCGATTCCTTACATTGCAAATCATTTCAATGGTTTCTTGATGAAATTGCTCCCGATTTGCTGATCAATTATCCAATTAAAGAAAAGGAAAACTATGCTTTAGGCGCTTTACAAAGTTTGGCATATCCCACTTACTGTCTCGATAGTCTAAATGGTGGAAGCAATAGTCTAGTTGGCCTCTTTCATTGTGCCGAAAACAAAACCCATCCCCATGGTAACCAATTTTGGATTCTAAGTCCAAACCGTGAGTTGCGTCTACGTGGCAATGATCTTTGCTTGGATGTCCAGAGTATCAATCCAAATGTAAAAGTTTGGATGTGGAATTGCCATAATATGGGTGGCAATCAATTTTGGGCTTATGATGTTAAAAACCAGTGGTTGGTGCACGGTCATGTTGGTGTAATTTGTTTGGAGGCAGTGGAGATAAGTGGCGAAATGCTAGTTCGCGGAAGTGCTTGTGATAATTCAAACCCCCGTCTTAAATGGCAGTTTGGCAAAGTTAACTATGAACTGATGGAAACATTTTACGAAGGAGTGGATTTTTAATTAAAATAGGAGAATATTTAAAATAAATAAAAATTATTTTTTTCTTTTTTCCTATGACTAAAGTAAAATTAAAAAAAAGTAAAACAGTTATTGTCAACCAAAAATGGTCTAATATAATCACATCTCATAAGGTTTAAGTTGAGTTTTGTTACTAGAATCAATATGGGACCAATATTAAAAATGTAAAAAAGTGTTGTTGTCCACGTACCTGGCTTTCTTACTCTATATATGTCAATTGTGCTCAATTTTGTATTTCTAGACCCATAAATCTTAAAGGAATACTTTTTGTTCAGTTAGTTGCTTTCCGACCGTAATATGGGACAAGAGTCCTGTTGGGTTGATATGAGACACCTGTTAAATTTAGAGCCGATATACGGGAAATTTTGAAAAATTTTTTTTATTTATAAGAAAATTTATTGCAGGCGAGTTTGGCTCTAGAGGCTCCGACAAGCTTTAGTTATTCAGGAGAGTTTACATGATTTTTTGGCCGAGGCCTACATTTCATAGGCTCAGTATTAGCCCAACCTTCACAAAGTTTTAATTAAACATGGTTTCCAGTACTGAACTATTTTCAGTTTATTTTATAAATTTCTAATTGTAATTTAGATTTTGTTAATTAATTTAGGAACTTTCTACATTAGTTTCAGGCATTTCTTCCTGATAGATTTGGAATTAAGTTTAGAATTTTGACAATTACAAAATTGACAAATTGACGAAGGATCCATTTACCCCTGGAAAGCAAAACTGACGTTTGAATCGTTTTTGATCCGAACTAAATTACATAATAACCCCACTGCTTTGGTCAGAGCCACGGAGTTCTATGTTAATACCACTTTCTGCAGTCTCTAGAGCTAAGTGGGGATTTTATGACCCCGGGCTGACAAAGTCTTTGCGGAGGAGTAATTAAAGCAAAATGGAGTTGTTACACAGCGGTCGCTGAGACGATTGATCAGCAATAGTTCTATGGTCTGTGGCATGCCAGTTATGCATTTTTTGTGAAACAGTCGAGCGCTCGTGCGGTTCAGGGCAAACTGTCTAAGGTCTCATCTGTTCGAAAACCTAAAAGAATTATCTAGGATTGGTTAGACAGGACTTTAACCAAAAGAATGTGGAGCACCAAGTTTCAATTTCTTCTGGGCTCCTACCATTCGACACTCTAATGGGTCTAAATATGTAAGGTTCTCGAGTCCGGCTAGTTAAACCAAATCCAACTCAACCTTTTCAAACCAAGACATCCTACGAGGGAAGCAAAGATGGGTTTAATTAAACAGAAGCTTAACCAAGGAAATGTGGAGCCCTTTTGAGCTCATTAACTCGGATTGAATTACCAAGTTGTATTTTCTTCTTGACCCCTATATGTGTGGTTCTCGAGTCCGGCTAGTTAAACCAAATCCAACCTTACCTTTACTAACTTTACATACATACAAAATATGTAATGGTGGATTGCCATAACCCTAAAGTTAAAGAATACAATGACTAAAAAAAGCTCTACAATGCAACTTTTAGGGCACTCAGCGATATTGCCGTCTCAAAACCACTTGGCGGACCTAAACTTTAAAACAGCTAACAGCATCACAGCTTACGTGGGAAGATCCAGTTAAGACAGCATAGGACAATTGAAAACTTTAAATTAGAGCCTTTTGCTCCTAAAATGAAGAAAAAAGAATTATTTCATTTATTTTTTAATGTTAAAAACAGATGCTTTACTTAAAAAAATCATGAACAACAAACTAATCGATAATTTTTCTTTAAATTTATTTGTTTAAAAAAGGGAACAAAAAAACATTGGAGTCGTAAATAACAAAAACTGACTAAAAACATTTGCATTTATTTTTTAAAAGAGTCTAATAAACTGCTTATTTAAAAGTATATTTCAAGCCACTCACTCATGTCTTATCTCTAACGATCCATCATTGCCGTTGGATGTTGCACCAACCAAAGTTTGAATTTCTCAAAGCACACACCAAAGCCAACAAAGACTTTTTTCAGGTGTTTTTTGCAGCAGCTGTTTTAAGAGGTTTTTTGTAGTAGTGGCAGTGTAGCAGCATTAGGCGGGTAAGGCATGCATGCAACTAAACAATAAGATATTTTTATCAGCGTTAATATAATAATACTTCACACTTATTGCTGCATGCAACTACACCTACTTGGCCATGTTTTTAAGATTAAATTACGGGTGCAGAGCCACAGTAAATCGTATTGTATATATATTAAGGGCGCCTTTAAGAAACCCTTGATGAAATTTTTATATAAATAAAAATCCTCGTTGGTTGTGGGCTAAAATTATTTGTAGGAAACTGCACTGAGGATAGTGTCATCATATCGTCGTTAATAAAGCAATATAAAGGACAAATGGCGTCTAAATTAAATGTAAAAATTTCTAAAAGGCCATTTATATCGCTTAAAACGATTTGGCCAACTGGGAACAAATGTATAAATGTACAGAAGAAAACAACTTAATTATGAATAACGTTTGATGATCATAATTTTCTTTTTCTTCTCATAATATGTCTGGTTTAACGTGTGTATTATCTATGTGTCTGTGTACCAACAACTATATAGTTGTTACAACTATTGTTTGAAACATCACTGTCATCTTATACATATCACTCTTTACTTTTGAGGTTTATGGCAGTTTTAATTTTTTCTATGAAATTTAATATATTTTTCTGTTGCTGGTTGCCGGTTTTTAATATTAGTTATGGCATGTTTATGTTTATTACCTAAACGACGACTAATTTTCATATTTAAATGTTGGCATTAATTATTAAAACATGCATGTCATGTTATTCGCTTTATGTTTACAATTTTCCCACTTGCTATTTTGTTTTTGTAGCGGTGGCTATGGTTGCGGTTGTTGATGCTGCGGCTGCACCGCCAATTTCTAAAGATCAATCTTTCTTAGTTGCCTGTTAAGTTAGGGTGTGTGTGAAAATTAAAGTTTTTAACGGTTCTTGAAGTAGTAGTAGTGGTAGTATGTAAGACATTTTTAATGAAACTTTGGGCCTGGAAGCGAAATGTTCTAGTTTAACTTAAAACATGAAAAATTTAAATTAAGACGGCTTACAATGGAGGATGTGATACAGTTTTTAACAGGGACTGAAAATAAAAAGCAAGTTTCAAAAAACCAAGATGCTTCCCTCGATACAAGAAAAATTGTTCCGCTTAAGGAGAATCGCACTGGATTTAATGCCTAGAATATTAACATTTTTCGACTCCCCAACATTTATATCATTCATAAATAGAGACGATGCAGAATGATCCACTGTGCGTTTATGTCTCAAAAGGCAACAGTAGGTCTTACTGGCATTAAAATCGACCTTTTTGGCACGGCCCCAATAGGCGATTAGCATTAAATCACGGTTTAGTGTGTCACTTATTTTAGATACCCGTAACAAAACACGTTTCAAACATCAATATGAAATATGAAGGGGTTGTGTTCTTAGCTTTTAAATCTAAACAACAAAATAAATGTTTAACAAAAACAATTCTATTAAAACGTAATAAAAAAATGTATTTTTTTAATTTATTTAAGCTTAAAACGAAAACAGACAAAACTACCACGGATCAGTTACTTCTTTTGGCACATAAATACTATTTACTTTGTAAAGGAAGTACCCCTTTCTTACAGTTATAAATTGTCAACTTTTGTGAAACTTCTTTAAATTATTTTGACAAAAAAAATCCAAAATTAATAACAAACAAAATCTCAACCAATTAATTCCAGCTTTTGGTGCCCAAAACCCCATTGTGCGCCGTGCTGAACAGTGCATTTGTGCACGATTTTTGTCTACAGTAAGAATTTTTAAGTATTAATATTATAGAAGATTCTTATTTTCTTTGAATGCAAAAATTTTGTGCGTAATTGTTCATTTTCCTTAATTAGAAATTACAAGAAAGCTTTTATTTATTTATTAAAAAAAGTTTGAAGTTAAAATCGGATTACGTGCAGCTACGGGTCCCCCTGGCGCCTAGTGGGGTGTGGCTTTGCATATCCAGTGCGTATTCAGCCCTTAATATTTTCTGTTGCCACTCTTTGATTTACAATGCGACAGTTTTTTTTCACAGGTGTTTTATTTTAAAGCTAAATACCTTTCAAGAGCTAACCTGATTTTATACTTTCTACTTTAGTGACGAAACAGATCATTTCCGAAACTTTAAGTAAATACGACTCATAAATAGGACCATAATTAAAACGTCTGCTGCAACTTCATGAACTCACAAGAAACTTTTCCAAATTTCTTTACAAATCTTCTTTTATATATTACTTTTTTTATTTCGGCAGCTGCAAACTTTCATGCTTTTGTACTTTATTATATAATTCTTTAAAACTAAATATTAGCCATTTCATTCATAAACTTACAAAACTTTAAATTTTGTTTAAATGTTTTGTTGATTTTCTTTTGGTTTTAATTTTGTTCTTCAAAACATTTGGTTTTGTTTACAAAATGTATGAAATTTAATAAAAGTGTGGCAATACTGTTGAGAGAATTTCTTTGAATTATTTCTAACTTTTTTCTTTTTTATATATGGAGTTTGACAGCACGGCGGTGAAATTATTTGAACCGTATTGTCAAACTCCAGATATAAAAAAGAAAAAAGGAAGAGGCAAAAATTTTCTTCCGGATGCGTCCACCTGATAATTCATTTTGCCATGAGTGCGAGCATAAAAGAAATCGCCGTTAGACTTATGGTGTTTTCTTTTCTGAGCATAAATGTTGCCATTTTATTTTGTAACACTTTTTTAAAACTACCTAAACCTTTGAAAAGTGGTACATTTTCAGTGACTACAACAGAACAAACAACACTATATTTTTAGATGAGACCTCGTTTTTTAATTCCATTTTATGATTTCTTTACAGAAATAAAATTTTTTTATTCAACGTCAAAAAACTGATAGCAAAAAAATAGATCTTCTTCTTTTTAAAAAGGCAGTGAGTAACCCTTTGATTATTTTAGGGGCAAAAATGTAGCATTTTTTCATTTTTTTAGGGCAACATTACCAGAAAAGAACTTACAACTCTGTAGCAATGCTGCCTTGCTTTTCAGAAAAGAACAGAAATGAGTGCATAGGGCAGAATAAAGGCAGCATTTCTGCCAGAAAAGAAAACGCCATAAAATAAATTTTATTTTATAACTTCATCGCGCGTAACGTAAAATTGTATTGAAAAAAACGTCGTGCCAGATTTCTGTTTTATCATTTACTCTGCTTTTCAAAAAATTTATTTTTTTGCTGCAGCTCTATTTATAAATATAAAAGTTTCGTTATTAGCAGTTTATTTGATTTATTATTTTTAAGAAAACAATGTGGCTTCTTTTGTTAAAAGTAAAAAAAAATTATCCAAAATTTTTAAAACATTGCACTATTTGTTACAGAATTATTTATTACAATTGACTACGAGTGACTGTAACATTAGTTTTATTGTTTTAAAATATGGTCACGTTTAGTTTTTTTTTTAATTTATTTTTGTTACATTTAACTTTATTTACCAGCGATTATATTGAACATGATCACTTTTTCTCCCTTTTGGTGTTTAATTTTTTTGCTATTTTATTTTTAAATAGCAGAGCGAATTATAAAGGTTAAAACGCTGTTAAAATAAATTTACTAAATGTTAACCAATCTAACTAATATTAAGTTAAAAATATTTAAATATATTGCGGACCTCGCGTTTTACTACATGTTAAACAACATGAGGACTTTTAAAATTTGCGGAAATTTTTTTAAAATGTCAATTTTCATTGAAAAAATAAAAATAAATTTCCGAACGTTCGTAAATAAATTTTAGAAAATCGTACAAATCTAATATTTTTACGAATTCGAAAGATTCACGATTTGATTCGAATCGAATTATGTACATAAAAACCCCGCTCGTTTAGTCTTGCTTTGTTTTAATCTTAGTTTTTGTATTTTTGAAATTTTTTATATTTAAATATGTTGGTAAAGAATAAAATAAACATTCCTAAAAAATTCGAATCCTATTTCCTTGCGATAACGATGAAAGATAAATAAATGTATTAAAAATGTTTTTAATTTAAATAAAAAAACTTACCAACATTTTTGTTTATCTTCTGGGTGAGTAATGTTTTGTATAACTTCCCAAAGGCATTCTTCAAAATATTTTTTCAAATTATAACCCTAAAAGGATTTGCTTTTAGCATTGATAATTAAAATTAATTAAAAAAAAAAAATTTGATCTAAATTTTCCTCACTTTCAATGTTCTTTGAACAACTGCTCCCTTTTAATTTTTGCCATCTTTCTTTAAGAACTTGCCATTGAGTTTGTAGTTGCTGGTCTAAGTTTGCTTTTTTTTTAGAAATTGCAGTTTGGAACCTTTTCAGATAAACTAATTTACTTTTAAGCTGTAAGAGAAATTTAAGATGATCTGCATCAAGCTTATAAATTTTGCTATCGTACCTTTGTAATGTTAAGCAAACGATTTTAGTCCTTTTTTACAGACAACTAATCAGTTTTTCACTTTTGCTGGCTTCTATTTTGACACAATGTTTAATAATTTTGGAATTTAATTTTAATACAGTAATTACAAGGGTACCCTGGATATGATAATATTTTCCAATAAATTATAAAATATTTTGTTTTATAAATTCATTTACAAAGTGTTATATAATTTAAAGGCGAAAATCTAAACGTAACGCATTGAGGCTTATTTCACCTAATGTGAAGGAAATTTTTTGAATAAATAAATTGAAAACAGCAATAAAAGATTAAAATTTAAAAAATTTTCGAATTGGAAATTTTTTTCTTCATTCCACTAACTATTATGCTGAATAAAAAATCGGACCACAAAAGACACCTCAACCTGCGCCAATTTAGTGCATAGGGTGGTACTCACCAAAAAATTATATTTTAGTGTAGGGTCTAATGTTATCAGGCTTGACTGACTACAAAATTAATTTTCATAAATATCATTAAACAAAAACCTTTAATTATAAAAGTACAAAAGACTTCATTATAATATAAAACTCTCAACAATTTTTAAATAATTACCCTCTGTCTTCAAACGCTTGATATACAGCTTACATTTACATATGCAATACAAAATAAATTTAGAATTACAAACAATTTATTATTATTATAAATATTTTTTTTGTTTTAGTTTTTGAACAAACGCTTACATTCCAAGGTCAACTTAAATCTTTTAGTAACGGGTTGAAATTAAACCGTATTACAAAAAATATGGCGCATATTCAGAAATAGTAACTAAAGACGAAACTTTTAAAACAGAAACCAAAAAATAGTTCATAGATAGTTAAAGATCCTATTCACAGATCATAACTATGGCAACAACTGCTTTCAGCAATGCAACACTGTATTCAATAGATTTTTGTTGACTAAAAACACATCTCTAGTTTGTTTTCTTTTTTGAGTGATTTTTTTTGTGGACGAAATGGACGCAATTAGTAAAGAAAATAAGGTAAGTTTATTATTATTGTTAGAAAAAAATATGTATTTATTACTTTGGGTATTTTAGAGAGACTCAAATTGGTCGCCAAATGAAAAATTGTTGTACTTTTTAAATATGTAAATAATGAAATGAAATCAATCAGCTGTTATTTAAATGTATCTATTAGTTGACACTTAGTTACAGCTTTACCCATGATTAAGCTAAAACTTGTCGTGCTGATAGTAATCAACTAAGAATAACTTAAATAGGTACTTAAAAAAGTTAACACTTAGATATCATTCCTGAATATGCGCATATGTGTTTAAGTTACTGTAAAAAACCGTAAAAGACATTGACGCACGCATACACTCTTTAGAAAGATTTATACAATTAAAATAATGGTCCAATTATATGTGACTTACCATAACGCCATAACCGTTGCCATAAAAACCAAAACTCAATTGGTTTCTATGGTTATGGTTATGGCTATGGCGTAACGGTAAGCCACCTATAATCAAATACAGTGTTACCCATAAGTTTAGTTCGAACACCTGTTTTCTGTGACTATGGTTAAGTCACGTATAAATGAACCTTTAAGGTGCACTAACATGTATCCTTTGAAGCGCATTCAAAGATTTTAAGTGGCTTCAGACAGAATGTGTTTTGCCTTTATATTGGCACTTTTGAAATCCATATACAATTTAAATGTCTGCCAAAGGGCGAAATTTTTGAATTCACCCTGATATTATCTGTGCAGTGTAAATTGAATGTCTTTTTTTTTTTTAAATTCGTCTCGATCAGGGTACACTAATACAGGTGGTGTTGATTATGAATTCGTCTTGAAATTTTGTGAAAGCGATTGCCAAATTAATTAATTTTGTTTGAAATTGAAATTTTTTTTTAAATTCACTTTCTCAAACACAAAAAAGGAAATGTCGAGGAAGAATTTTATGAATTCGCCTTGATACTACCTGTGTTAGTGTATCCTGTGTTTGGCTTTGTAAATCAAAATAGAATATATATATTTTAAAAAAACTTTAAGCCGGGCTTAAAGCCGATAGCAATCCTAGTTTTCTAAACAGGAAACTTTACAAAATGTTAATAGAAATACCATGTAAAAGGTTTAGGGTAAAGAGTTGTAAAAGTTTTCGACATAATTCGTATTAAAAGTTTTAGAAAATTCCTCCAGCTCCTCTTCAACTATTTTTTTACAAAATGTATAAATTATTTGATCATTACTTTTTGTAGAACATTCGAAGTCAATTGCAGTTATAGTTTCCCAAATATAGTGTATCCCTCTGCTTCTGTCCAAATATTTTTTTCTAAAATGTAAGCCTTATTGTCCAATTACATTTTATGTCGATAGCTGTTATGGTTTCAGGGATAGAACGCATCGAAAATTTGACAAAAATTGTTTTTTTGCATGGGGGATACCCCTTCCCCTGCTCCTAGCCAAATATTTTTTTCCAAAGTGTAGGTCTTATTGTCCAATTACTTTGCAGAACATTTAAAGCCGTCAGTTGTTATAGTTTCTGGGATTTAGCGGATGAATTATTTCACAAATGTGTGCAATTATAGGGGTGGTATTACCCCTGATCCTATCAAAAAAATATTTTCCTAATTTTGGTCCATATCTTCGGAGTACTCGTGCCAAATTTTGTGGCAAGATTGACTTTATTTACTGAGATATATAGGGATATATGCACGGATTTTGTCCTAAAAATGGGTTGTTGTGAGTTTTCGCTTATATATTGATCAATAGTGAATCTAGTTTGCTGATTTTAAAGAGGGATTGTCTCAGGGATATTTGTGATTGTTTGATATCAAAAAGATAGAGATCCAGAATATATATACTTTATGGGATCGCAAATGGATAATAAAGAAATTACAAACGGAATGGCACACTGATATATATCACTATGTGAAGGGTATAAAAAAGACTCAACAACTTCAGCGTTAGTAAAAAAAAAATTGCACTGCCATGCATGTAATTCTACATGAAAGCGGCCTTCTGAAATAGCACTGACTTCGAAAATAGTAAAATATTTTGAGCAGCAAAATCAACCTTTTTCAGAAACAAGCTTCTTCAGACCTATAAGAATTAAAACCCATGTTTTATATATGTACTTTCTTCTCGTTGATAAGTTCTTTGTTAAAAAAAAGTATTTTGTTAAGTTTTCTAGTTGTTCTTAAATAATTTGAAAAAGTATAAAATTTTTAATATAATAAAACTAAAAAAAACACACACACACATAATAAAAAAATTATAATATTTACTTTGCGACAAAAAAATGGAAATAAAGAAAAATTATAAAATATTTAGATCCAGCAGCAGCTGCTGGTTATATTTACTAGATAACATTTAGAGCTGCATTAAAAAGACACCCATCGTCATCTAAATACCATACCAAACCAATTCACTACTGCACAGCTTGTTGCCGTAAGTGAACAAAAAACCGTCAGCAAAGTTAGAAAAAAGTAAAGCAAAAAAGTATAGTGTCTCCCACGCCTTGTGCTAATTTTACAGTACTTTATAAAGGCGTTTAATGCTAAATTTGAAGGCAGTGACATAATAACATAAACATGATCACGAAATGATATCTGATGGATATTTTTTTTTAATAAATTTATTTTGCTGGCATCTCTTGGTTTTTCCTGTTTAAGTTTATTTGGCTGTATCGAATCTTTTATACCCTTCACATTGGTATCTTAAAACACCCAGTTATCTGATCTAGCGAAGTTTTTTTTTTTGGAACTTCAAATGTTTTAATAAAATTTCTTTCTGGCGACTTTGGAGTCGATAGCTATTCTCGTATTGAAATTGAAAACTTTACAAAATTTGTCGTTGAAAAAAAAAGAAATTAAAAAGTGATTACCCCTATTGTATGATATACAATAATAAAAAGCGTTTCGTTTCATCTGAGAGATGGATAAATGCTTGTCCGTTAGTCAAGTGTTGCCAAAGAGACTTTAAATGGAAAAAAGCATAGTGTATATGAAAAATAAACTTCGTCCTAACTTACAAAATAAAAACAGAAGAAAAACACTGATACCGTATAATTTTCTCTGTTACATGTAAGTTAAATAGGTGATGTTTACAACCAAATACACTACTACCGTTCAAAGAGTACTGATGATGAAATTGCGTAGCTGCTTTCGAAAATGCATTCTACTCGGCTAGTATCGGTAGAAAAATCTGCTTTTTTTAAAAATTAAAGTTTCTTTCAACATTAACGGAAAATAATAATTTCTTCTAATAAAAAAGAAATTATATGAACTTAAGCCAAACTAAAAATCAAAAATTTGTATTAAAAAAAATCTTTATGTTTCCTGCATAAAAATCTAATTATTGAATTACACTGTGCAACAATTTTTAAGATTTCAAAAAATAGATAGATTTTAGTACTTCTTCGCATTCTAGACTTCATAAGCATCTTATGTATAGATACAATAATGATAATTATAAGAATATGGAAGGTAGCTCCATTATTTCCGATTAATTGGCCGAAAATTTAACTAAGTGAACAAAATTTACTTTTTTAATTTTTTGGTACTTTTGAAAGATTGCGAGTCTAAAAACATGAGGTAAAGAGCAATTAACGAAGTCTGAAGTCTTTTTTTTATGGTATTTTGTTTTTTACGTTTACCTATAATCTTATAAGATAGGTCAAATATATGATATAAGTAGACCAAAATAGCACTCGTGTACTTTTTTTCATTTTTTGAGTTTGTGGTTCTTGAAAAAGGGAGCTGAACTCAATTGAATCTGATTAAAACTGGAAGTCAAGTAAATAGACAAAAATACTTCCTTTAAACTTATATGATAATAATATAATACATGGTGTCCGCTGGCAAGCTATACTACTTTGGTTTGCCGCCATTTTGGTAAACGATAGTCCTGACAGCTTGTTGCGAATTTATTGTAAAAAATATTCGGTAAGCCAACGTGTTTTAATCGTTAAAACACTTTATTAAAATCAATCATCGATCACTGTCACGATGAGAAAGTTGCGTGAAATTTTTGGGAGAAACAACGTTCCAACAAGACGCACTATTTATCGTGTAGTGAATGTCTTTGAAGAAATTGGGACTGTAGCTGATAGGCCCAAGCATGGACCACAGCGTACGGCAAGATCGGCTGAAAACACTACTACAATCCATTAATCTTAGTTCGACGCCGTGCTCAGGATCTTTGCTTCAAAGAACAACTTTGTTCATAATTTTTCCCAAGGATTTACATTTCTTTCTACCTAAGATTCAGTTGACACAAGAACGTCTTCCAGAAGAAGTCCCATCGTGATATTTGGTGTTGGTTGGAGGCATTATTGTTGTTTCGGGGCTGTGGAAGCCTTTCTTTCTTTCATAATCTTTGATATTTTATCGGAATGTTTACGACAGCTATTAACTTATTGACTAACCAACAAAATCGAGAGAGTCTTAGAGATCCCTGATCATGACGCCTTTTTGTTTCATAAATATCGCACACTTGATCAAAAACCGTCACAACTAAAAATTAACCACAGTAATAATTTTTGCTTTCTTAAGCCAATTCCCCAACAAAACAACGAAAAAGTTGCGTGAAATTTTTGGGAGAAACAACGTTCCAACAAGACGCACTATTTATCGTGTAGTGAATGTCTTTGAAGAAATTGGGACTGTAGCTGATAGGCCCAAGCATGGACCACAGCGTACGGCAAGATCGGCTGAAAACACTACTACAATCCATCAATCTTAGTTCGACGCCGTGCTCAGGATCTTTGCTTCAAAGAACAACTTTGTTCATAATTTTTCCCAAGGATTTACATTTCTTTCTACCTAAGATTCGTGATATTTGGTGTTGGTTGGAGGCATTATTGTTGTTTCGGGGCTGTGGAAGCCTTTCTTTCTTTCATAATCTTTGATATTTTATCGGAATGTTTACGACAGCTATTAACTTATTGACTAACCAACAAAATCGAGAGAGTCTTAGAGATCCCTGATTATGACGTCTTTTTGTTTCATAATTATCGCACACTTGATCAAAAACCGTCACAACTAAAAATTAACCACAGTAATAATTTTTGCTTTCTTAAGCCAATTCCCCAACAAAACCTTAAACGAACACGAAAATTTTGTTTTCATTTTAGTAAACTCATAATATAATTTTATTATGAAAACTTGAATTTTAGTCTGGCACTGGCTGGTCTAATAAACATTAAATAGTTTTAAGATTTAAATATTTATTGTTAGTTCGCCAAAGGCGAAGATTCAATAACAAAAATATAAAAACAAACAAAAAAAAATTTTAGTAAACCTCTATTTCAGAGGATTCTTCTATTGTTGATCTTGGTTTAGTTAAACAATTGGTACTATATTTTGAAGAGCAGAGAAAAAGACTCTAATAAAAATTATGACTTTGAGTGCATTTTTTTAAATATAGTAGGCGATATGTATGTTGGTTTACTATTTAGAGATAACCCATTTATAAACTTCTTATAAACTATTAACTTATGGACAGATTTTTTAAAGAGCACAATATTTCTTTATTGCTTTCTTATTAATATTTTTTATTTTATCCCTAAACTATTTGATATAAATAAGAAAATAAATCATTTAACATACCGCTATAGCATCCATAACAGCATTGACCATTTTGTGGCAGGTTTATTAAAGCATTTGCTTCTTCTTCTTTTTTTCAAATTTGCTTAAGATGTTTCCTGTGTTTAACGGAAAATTTTCTCTTTTCCCAAGCGCCAACCATCCGAAAGTAAACATAAGTAATTTATATAAATGTTTGTTTAAGAGGAGACTTTAACACCACAATAACAACAACAAATCCTATAAATTGTTAAAATAATGACCAGATGATATCTTGTTGACATTTAATTTAGTCACCGTTTTATATCCACTTTATTCCATCGTAAACTTGTTCGTACAAGTGTTTATTGTATTTAAGTACATTGTAAAACATGCAATCATAGATTATACACACACGAACATACAAATGCATGTACCTATGCATACTTGGAAAAAGTGGTAGATGAACAACACATATTTTAAATTTTCCAGCTACTGTCAGTTTTAATACAAGTTAATCCAAGAAAATGATTGAATTTCATATTCAAATAAGCTGATCTAAAGCAAGTTGTTGTCTACCTTCTCTAATTTTTCTTTTCAATCATTTACATTTGTTTTGGTTGTCTGCAAAGGATTAATGCCTGGAAATCTCTTTGTTTTCTGCAGATTTTTTTAGGATTTTAAAATTACAAATTGAAATCATTTTTTACAATTTTTTTTTAATTTTTTATATAAGAGACTGTTGTGAAATGTATTTTTTTTTATAATATTTTCTTCTATGACTTTCATTTCGATTCGCCTTTAGCTGTAATATGAACAACACTTTAATCTCAGTTTACATTTCATTTATTTCAATTAAAAAAATATTTCATTAAGATTTAATTGATTTTTGCATTTTCACCTGTTTGAAACTGGGATTAATTTCAGTTTGATTTTTTTGTTTTTTATATAAACGTTGGTTAGTTTGCTTTTAATATTTGTTTACACTGAATTATTTTTTAATTGATTTGATGCCATAAATTTTACTTTTATTTTTAATTTTAAGATTATTGTTGTATTTTTTATTTTAATTAATATATTTATATCAAATTTGGTTTTCCATTTCTATTAAAAATGTTTTAGATAAGAAGACATACATATGTGCATGTGAATACATTATACTAAAGGTAATAGATTTTTTGTGTTTAAAATAGAATCGGAATTTTGATTTATTCTTGTTAAGAAAAAAATTAATTAAAAAATGTTTTTTAAGATTTTGCAAAGCAGGTAAGCTTTTTTAAATAAAACTAAATTTTGTTATATCTTTATATTAATTTTCTAGAAACAAAAATGTTTCTTACATTAATCCTGTATTCAGATAAAAAATAAGGAGTTCTTAAAATAATTAAAGATTTACATTAGCTACTTAATTTGATTTATTATTGGGAAGCCCCCGAAACCTTTATATATGTACGAAAAATTTTTTTTACTCAAGACCAAAGTTGATTTGCCCTCTATACACTTGGCCCGTTATTTCACTTGAAGCCCTATGCTCCTCATAGAAGTTAAACGAATAAATATATCTGCAACAACTTAACTATTTATATTTTAGCTAAGCCAATTGGAGGCAAGGCAAACTCTTTGCCCGGTTGTAAGTAAAAGCACGTCTTTTTCAAAGACGAAATATTTTTGATTAAATGTAAGATTTCATTGTATTATAATTAACAAACGATAGATGGACGAAAAATTGTTTATTTAAAAAGCAATTGCCAATTTTTAGTCCCTAAAAACATTTGCTTTATAATTGTACGTCTTGACGAGATAAATTCATGCCTAGACAAATGTCAAAATCCAAATAAAAAAATACGGTATTTTTATACTGAGTTTTTTATATACTGAATTTGACGTTTTTCTAGGCATGAATTTTTATTGTCAACCTCAACTCATAATATACTTTCATACTTACATACATATGTATGTTTACTAGAAATTTACCCGCTACATCGTTAACGCAGTTTTAAAAAATGATTGAAGCCAAAGCGCTATATGCAAAGTTTAAAAAAGTAACACACGATTTTCTTGTTAAGAATCTTTAGTTTTCTAGTCTTATTCAGTATATCAGTATCAATATAAACATAATCTAATGGAATTCCGAATTCAACTTAAGTCAACAGTTCCCAAAAAAGTACAGAAAAAGACCAAAAGGTACTTTTTGTGCACTTTATTGACTTTCGACCCCAATCTCGGGCAATATTTCCCAGTTTCAGATTTTAAAAACCAATAATCTCAAAATATGCAAAAAAGTGTCAAAATGTGAAAAAATTACTTTTTTCTACAAAAATGCGAAAAAAAACTTTTTTCACACACTTTGGACCATAATCTGGGTAAACAATCCTTAATTTTATATCGCTAGAGTCAATATCTTAAGTCAAAAAAGTACCAAAAATGTGGTAAAAGTACTTGTTGTCGACTAAGTTGGCTTTTGTCCTGAGTCTGAGTCAATAACGCAAAAACTCTAAAGGAAGACTTTTTCCTTACAATTGTTTTGGACCGCAAACAGAGTAAATAGTCCTTTAAGTTAATTTATGAAGGAAGTACTTTAAATGATATCTGCCCTTAATCTGAGTCAATATTCCTTAATTTTATATTTCTAGTATCATCCCCTAGAAAAATTCAAAACAGTACCAAGAATGAGAAAAAGGACTTACTGTTCACTTTATTGACGTTTGATCCCAGCCTAAGACGATATCTTATTTCTAGATTGATGATCTCAGAAAATAAAAATTAAACAAATATATAAAAAAAAGTATTTTTTTCCAACAAAAGGTTTTGACCTCAATTTTTCTTATTTCAAAGTTGACAATCTCAAATCCCAATCATAATTATTGTTATAATTATTATCGTTTTGTAATGCATAACTATAATTATAATTATCGGTAGCTGTTGAACGTAATTTGAATTATGTGTCTATTTAGAAAGTACTTATATACAGTTTTTACCCTTCTTTATCTTTTGGGGCTCAAAAACAAAAAAAAAAAACAATGCAAAAATTATATTCATATTCTCTCCAGCCCTCTCGAAAGCAAAATGAACTATGTTCCAACTTTTATTGCTTAAGAAAATACAAGATGGACCTAAGAACCCAAATAATTATCTTTACCCTTTTTACCGCTTAGGGTTCAACATTTCTTAAAAGTAACCGACGCAAGTAATTTTTTTAGTAGAATACGATACTTTTTAAAATTTGTTTCTATCATGTGTAGCTAAGAAGATGGCAAATTCCCCTTCAGGATCAAAATTTTTCGAAACCCCTTCTTAGTGGATCTATACGTCGCAAAAGGTACCCGAATTACAAGTTTCAAATCTCTAACTTTTTTCATTAAGGCTATATGATGATGAATCTGTCAGTCAGTCAATCAACCACGCTACTTCTTTACATACATATACGGATGTATACGTACATCAGTACATCCATTCATATGAATGTTTTGATGACAGCAGATGGAAAACATTTTTTTAAAGACAAAATTGACCTTAAACCATATTTAATTCTTTTTCATGATTATATATATTTATTTGTATAAAAAGATTTTAATTTGTTTGTTTAAATGTATACAATACTCCTTTTTTACTTGCTTTTCTTATCTCATAAAATATATACATATTGCTCATTTGGTAAAACAACGTCATAACTCAAAAAAACGCATTGTCTTTTTTAAGTATATATAAGCAAATCTAATATATACAGGATTATTATGGAAACCAATAGCAGCCGGAATCGAACTTGAACATGCCTTATATGTATTTCAAAATTATAAATTTGAGTGTCGTGTTTTTATTTCTAAATTAGAATATTGGTTTTAGTTCAATCTCTAAACTTATAATTAAAAAATAATTTTTATAGCTTTTGCTTTTGAATCCGATTCCGACAACCAACGGTTTTTATGGCAATCCCGATCTACCAAATTTTTCTCGAAATGGCTTTTTTGGAATTATGACGTTTTTTGAGCATATGAGCGATACGTCTGTAGGTATTTTTACGAAGACTACTGACTGTATACATACTTCTAAATATGTGTGGAACATCTGAATTATAGGTCGTGAATCATTGCATTCATTGTTTACTTATCTTTATTCCTTCGCAAATGTGGTAAATAAATAAATAATAAAAATTATCGATTTCATTTAAGAATTTTTATTTATTTTTCTTTTTCCTCATTCAATGTTAAGACTTAACAGAAGAAGACCAAATGAGCAAAAGTAAAAAACACAAGTAAGAGCGCTATATTCGGCTGTGCCGATTCTTATATAATCTTCACAACGTGTAGGGGTTTTACATAAATTTTAAATTATGTATGGCAACAGCCTTAGGGATGGTGATAGGGGAAACTATGTTCTAATGGGGTGGGTCGTACACTTTATATCTCTAAGGCCGACTCTGGGAAAGTAATGGGAGTTTTGGCATCCTTTTTGTAAATTTTGAACAAATAAACAAATGTAGTCTTGGTTTTTGGCTTATATTTCGGTCCTGGATTTCAATGGCGATTTTTTCGCAGATACTTCTGATAATTTGATTTTACTTCCGGGTCTTTGCAACTTCGAATGGCTAAATCGACTTCCCTATCTATCTATAAGAATTCAGAATATATATACTTTATAGGGTCGCAAATGAATAATAAAGAAATTATAAGCTGATATACATAAAAATTTATCACTATGTAAAGGGTATTATAACAAACACTTTAACTGCAAGTAGTTTTATCAAATGTTTTTACACGCATAATCATGTATGTACTCTAATAGTATAAGAGTGCTAGTCAAAAATTTATAAAAAATGTGAGTTAAGTGGGTTTTATGCACTGTTACGTGTTGTCCTCTAGTGAAAACCCCCCTTAGAATTAAAGCAAAACATAATTTGCCGGATTATCTATTAAGCCTTTTTGTTAAACAGTGCTTTGAAATCATTAATTTTTCTGTTTCACTTGAATTACCTTTTCTTTCATCAATCTGCTTTACCGCATAATCTCTTACAATTACTCATGCTTGTCATATTTGTGAATTTAATATATCAGGGTCGGTTTTATTTTCTTTTCTCTTTTATTTAATTTTGATTTATAATGATTGTGAAAATTATTAAGGCAAATAATTACAAACATATTATTGTAAAAAAGGGTGCAAAAATGTGCAAAATAAATCATTAAAAAATTAGATGTTATACGGCTTATATACACTTATGTAGTATATTCAGAGTATTAGTTTGAAAATTTTACTACTTTTTTAGTAAATAGAAAATATCCTCTCGTAGGACCTTTACCTAAAAAATTAAATTAGAGAAAAAAAATTGGAAAACAAGTTCATAGGGCGCTAACAACAAAAAAAAAATAACCAATTTTGGAATTCTTATAATTTTTTTTGGGAATAACTGGATTGTGGGTAAAACAGACATCGTTTTTTTATATACAACCATATATACCATAGACCATATATTTCATCAGTACATGTACTGATTTTTTGTTTGGTGTGCTGATAAGAAATTTTCATACTGAAATATAAAAATTTTTGAAGAAAAAGTACTGATTGTAGTGATCATGGGGAAATTAATTATCAGGTGAACGCATCCGGGAGAGAATTTTTGACTCTTTTCCTTTTTTCTTTTTTATATATGAAGTTTGACAACACGGTTTAAATTATATCATATCATTTTTTCAAGCTCCATATATAAAAACAAAAATAGTTAGAGAGTCAAAAATTCTCTCCCAGATGCGCTCACCTGATAATAAATTTCACTATGGTACTGATTTTTAATTTTTTTTTTATTTTAAATAATCTTCCTCGAAAAATTTAGTATTTTACAGCAAAATTTGATAATTAAATATTTTTCTAGCAATAGAAAATGTATTAAAACTATTTTTATCAATCAAGTCAAGTCTTAAGTAAATTGACAGGCTCTCCAAAAATAATTTTGAAATTTTTGTGAAAATTAATTTTCCGACTCAAAATCGACCTGTGAACTTTTCTTTATATAGAAGATTATATAGACACCCAGGCAGACGGACAGACATGTTTTAATCGACTCAGGAAGTGATATTAAATCGATCGCAATAATTAAGGGTGGTTCTTAGACTATAAAATGTAAGAAGTGTACTGATTTGGAACCCAAAATAAATGGTCCCCCTATATATAATATATAAACATTTGACTTTGTGTATCCCCAGTGATCTGCTTAGTTGTTTCGAAAATGTTTACATAAAAACAAAATTATGAGGTGTCAGATTTGAAGTAGATGGGCATTACAGTTTCTGAAAAAAGGATTTTAAAATTTTTTTGTTGAGTCATCCGCTGGCATAGGTGCTGCCATTTTCTTGCTCCTGTTCACCCCACTTTTTTTTAACAAAGACGTCGTACTAAAATCAACAGGTTTAAAGTCGATAACAGGAATACTTTAGCATTTTTTTTTAATTTGGTCCGTTTGAATATGGGTAGCTGTATAAGTTTCCGAGATAACGCGCTTAAAATATCATATACATACATATTTGGTCTGCTTGCATGGGGGCTACTACTCCTGTTGCTTCTATCCAACTAATTAAATTTTTTTAAATGCTGCAGCAGGTTTGAAAACTATTGCTGTAGTAGTTTTAGAGAGATTTATGGCGTTAAAAGTTTTATAAATTTTCTTCGTTTGTATGGTGGCTTCTATTCCACTTGTTCAAGTCCAACTAATTTTTTTTTAAACGAAGATATTATACTATAATAGTTTTTTAGCTGGTTTGAAGGCAAAAATTTGAAACTACTTTTCTTGTTTTTATCAAAACAATTTCCACATATTAGCTTCTCTTCTCCAAAGTTTCCGTGCTAACTTTTGTGGCACCAAAGGCCATAGATATAGATATATGCGTGGTTTTTGTACTTATAAATAGGTTATCTTGGGTTTTTTCCAATATCCTGCTGCCTAATTATTCTATCATATTGGTTTTAAAAAGCGATTACCTCAGCAATGTTTATGATTCTTAAACTTAACATGGTTTCGGAAACTTGATTTTAGCAGACAGACAGAGAGAGGTTTAATCTATTAATATAAGGACCCAGAATTACCGCTTATAGGGTCACAAATGAATATTTTTGAAAAAAAATAAATCAAATGAATACTAATATATTTATTTTTTTAGTTTATGAAGGGTATTTTAATAACAATAATAATAACTCAATTCAATTTATTTTATAATTTTCTGACAGTAATTAAATATTTAAATTTGTTAAACTCTACGCTTTTTAAACTATCTGCATCATAAAATTTACGACAGATAATAAAAATTTAAATTTTAAATAAAATTAACACATTTTTAAACAAATACCCTACTTGTTGTTGAATCATATTAAATGGGTTTTTAATTATGTCATTATCAGATATGATAAAAAATTATACAAAATATTTATCAAAAATAGTTATTTGTTAGTTGCTTGTTTCTACTTGTAATCGTATTTAATAAAATAACTACAACTAAACATGAATAAAATATTCAAATTGCGAAATATTTAAGCCCCCACAATTTTGCCAAATTTCGTTTGCCATATAAAAAATTAACCAAAAAAATTAAAAAAAAAATAATAAAAGAAACTTGGACGTCTAGAGTTGAAGTTAATGATCGATTGAACGCTTTGAATAAAAATGTGTGAAAATCAACTTTTTTATATAAATTTTTTTTAAGATAAAATAACAAGTTTAAAATGTTGATTTTTTAATAAACAAACATACAAACATTTATATGAACATAAATGCTAATACAAGTATTGATAGATAATCAAATAATTTATGGAAATTCAGTAGATTTAAAAGTCAAAAGTAGTTGTGTATGTGCGTGTAGGTGTTAAATGGATTTCTTTTAATTATGCCACCAAATAAATATCAACCACATTATGTAGTTATAGTTTTAAGTTGTTAAAAACTGTAACCAGGGTACACGTATATCAGGTAGCCTCAGTTAAACAGCTGAGTAACGGTATTTCGTTATATTAATATCAAATTTTGTTAATGTTTATGTTTATGTTTCTTTATTTTTTTTCTTGTTTACAAACAACAACTGTAGTATTGTAAGAAAAGTTCAAAAAGAAGAAGAAAGATTTGGTGAGTTTTTGTTATTTGTCTTTGACATTCTTATGACGGTTTTGTTGTTTTTGTAGAATCGCTCCTACCTGATATACTTGTAACTTGACTGTAACTTTACTTTTAAAAATTTCCACTTTTGATTTCTTTTAAAAACAAATTGATTTATTTTTTAAAAATAAAACATAAAAATCATAAAAATGTTAAAGTTAATTTCACAGTTCGCTGAATGAGTTGATTTTTTAATTTAAAAAAATTTTTCACGCTTAACTGGTCAATGGTTAAATTATTGTTTGTTTTAAACAAAGACGTAATTTTTTTTAAATTTTATTTTATTTAAGCCTCAAGTATTACAAAGATGGAAATTAGCAATAATAAGTTAAAATACAAATCCAAAAAGTCGTTAAGTCAGGGTCAAATCATAAATTATTTTCTTAAAGTGTTTAATCTTTAAGGAACATAAAGAATTCCACAATAATAATTAAATTTGTAGAAAAATGTTTAAGAAAATATATAAGTTCAAGTATTTGTTAAGTATGTACTAAATGTTAAAATATTTCAAGATTTTAAAACTGTAAGAGAACAATTTAAAAATTATTTTTTTTTAAATCGGGGTTTTTTCAAATCGAATGTTAAAACATTTGTTTAAAGAAGAAGAAAAAGAATTAGTTGAAAATTCAAACAAAGTTTTAATATTTTAATATATTTTTCATCAAATATTTAAAAAAAAAAATTCAGAAAAATACTAATATCATTTTTCTAGACCAATAATCTAAAAAAGGCAAAAAAAGTAGAGAAAATGTTGCAAAATATGGAAAAACCTACTTTTTGTCTACCAAATACACTTCCGACTAGCGTTTTTTTCCCGGACTTTTTTGCTTCTCGGGAAACGGGATATAAAAATTAATTTCCCGAAAATCCCGGGAATCCCGCTTTTCAAATAAGGAAAAATTTACAGGTTGTACTAATAAAAAACTGTTTTTATTTTTAAATAAAAAATGTATATAAGTTAATACATACATTTAAAAAACTTACGAATTCAAAAAAGAAGATCAAAGAAAAACATAACAATTCAGTCCAGGGTACACTTAACCAGGTAATCAAGGTGAATTCATAAACTTTGCCCTCTGCATTTACTTTTTGTGTTTAAACGGTAGAATTTGAAAAAAAAAATAAAAATTTCATACAAAATTATATGTACATTTCAAAAGTACGAATATCAACTTTATTATAGTCAGCTGGGCTCTTGATATTACCTGTTTGACTGTACCCTGATTGCAACTATGAACAAATTTCAACCACTGTAGAATGGCACCAGCCGTAAAGTCTTCGTTAGGCAAAAATCCAATTTTGTTTTATATTTACGCTCGTATTTATAATAGTTATAGTAGGCTTATTAAAGGATTATTTGAAAATTCGCATAGACATCTCTCAAATAAGCCCTTAATTACCATACTTAAGTTTTTTATGCATATGGCGGTTAGTATTTAATGTTTTATAAACCAAAAATTAGAAAAAAGTAAAAAAAAAATAGAATATGCTACGAAAATACTTGAAGTGCAAGGTTTTGTATGTCCTGGGATTCCCGCACAAAATTCCCGGAAAATCAGGAAATGTAAATTGACGAACTTCCCGGGAATTTTCGGGAAGGCAAAAACCCTACTTCCGACCTGTCCGTGGGTGAATAATTTACTTTTTTTTTTATCTTTGGAGTCATAATCTGTTGAACGAAATTAAAAATATGCGTTTTTTGCTAAATAGCCAAAAGTCAGGGCTGTATTTGCAAACTCAAAAATGTAAGGAAAGCTAACTTTATGCATATGTATATGTAAGTTTGTTGCTGACCTCTGTCCCACTTTTGAGATACAATTATAAAACAGTGACCAAAAACGTCCTGCCCTCTTTGTATGCTGTCACCAATAATTCGGGGAAACTATGTTACATGTTATACGTTATATACAACCTTGTTATATTGAGCAAGCGATATATAGATTTTTGGTTTATATTTAAATAAATATTTCCAATAGTTCTTACTTCTTGCGTTAAAGAACGTAGGTATTAAAATGTCTACTATATTCCATACTTGGATTTCACAAGAACAGCGAAAAGATAACCGCTGCACTCCTTAGTTATTTACTCAACAATAATAATGAAACATTATTATCAGATAAATTTATTGAAACCTTAACGTTGATTTATTGCTTAAATAAGTACAAATAAACACATGAACATATCGTTAAAAAATTAAATATGTACAAATAAAAATATTTATAATTTTTTTTAAAGACCAAACATGAGGAAAGGGTAATAAAGTAAAGGATTATATCGGGTTTTTCAATAAGAGCGCTACAAAAGTTTTTTTAAATAAAACAAAAACGGTTTTGGGTATCAATGAAATTTTCGATTTCTGTAAAAGCGCGTTCGATGCCATTATGTATGGAACTCGATTTCTTTTGCATGACCACCACGGGCACGCTTTCAGAAGTCCAGACCCTGAACGCATTTTTCGACGGTTTTCAAGCATAAATCGGCCGATACTGCTGCAATTTCACGTCCGATATTTGTACGCAATTCATCAATCGTCGCTGGCTTTTTTCGGGATGCAATTATGACTCATGGAGTACGTGTGGACTACTGCCTGATTAATAACTCATACTATGTTTATTGACGAAGCCATTCAGCCAGAAATGAGCCTTATCGCTGAAGATGATTTTTCGATTAAAATCCGAACCATTTTCAAGTTGTTGCTCAGCCCAATTCACGAATATACGACGCTTCTGGTGGTCAAGCGGCTTCAGTTGTTGCGTCAATTTGATCTTGTAAGGATGTTGGCCAAGATCTTTTCGCAAAATTCGCCACAACGACGTCACAGAGATGCTCAATGCTTGAGAACGACGTGTGAGAGACATATTTGGACTTTCTTCACTTAAAGCCTCAGCGGCAGCAGTATTCTCGACACTACGGGCACTTTTTTGTCTCACTGGCACGAAAACATTTTGTACTATGCCCGTGGAATCAAATTTTTCCACTAGACGCTCAATTGTTGATCTGCTAGGACGATTATGACGACCATAAATTTGACGTATGGCTCTTAACGTTAAGGCCCCTGACTCCGAATTTCGGTAGTAAATTTTAATAATTTCGACTCGTTGTTGGCTCCTAAATTTATCCATCATGAAATGGCGAAGCCTACTGAAGAGAAATGTCAAAAGATCAGCAAGAAATGTGGTGTCGTCTGCTGTCCCTGTTGCTCTACTTTTGTTGCGTCCCTATTGAAAACCCCTTTATATACATATTTAATGCTGTTTCGGTTCTAAAAATTTGCATTTCACTTGGAAAACAGGACAGAAGGTATTAAATGCAAAACAAAGTTTAAAGGATTAAGTCGGAATACAATTAATTATGCCTTTCAACAATGGTTTCTTGCTTAATATCTGTAAAAATTTAACTTCATCTTAACTTCTGTTTGGTTCTATACAGGCAAAACGGAATTCGTTTTACGGGCTCGAGTGTGCTGGATTCTTTTTTAATGGCTGCCTGTTCTAGATGTGTTCCTAATGCTGTTGCACCTTTTGGGTTCACTATTAAAAAACTTGAATATTTAAGTGAAACTTTAAATTTATTTAATATAGTTGTCATATTTGATAACAAAGGGCTAAATTAACGCTACCTTTTGTAAAACTTTATTTATTTTGTTTTAGGGACGGTATGTTTTTAGGGGTTAATAGCAAATAGACCATAGGTTGTCAAAACTCTCATTTAATGAAATGCGTCTGTATTGGATAAGAGAAAATTGCCCAGCAAACAAAAAACTAAGCATTGCAAATGTGATGAATTTTACTTTTTAAAGCAACATGGAAATGAACTTAAAAAAAGTTATTAAAATTAAATACAAAATATGCCTCAGTTATTACAGAATTAGACAATTTTATTTCACACATATTCCATTGGGCGAGTTTAATTTACAGTTAAAACTTAAAAAATTAAGTGTATTTAGGTATTATAAATAAAGTTTTTCTTGTTTTCTTTGTTTTAAATGTTTGGTAACATAAAATGTATTACATGTTACCAAAAGCATTTTTAATGACAAAACAAAAATTTTTATCTTCCATTATACTATTTTGTTTGCTGGTTTATTTTGAAATTAAATCAAAGCTGAAAAAACAAGAAAGCTGAAAAAAAAGCAGTAAGCATCCGCACATGTGCACTCGTTAACACTCAATTAACGACTGAAATCAAACTGAAATAAAAGAGAATAAGCGTCGGTGTGAGTTTTTTTTATTGTTTTTGTAGCACAATTGTGCACTAAAAATGAATTTTTGACAACCTATGAAATAGACACTGAAGGAACATGACTTCACTGCCAATTACCACTTCAGAATGTGACTAGTTTGACTTTAAAAATTTAATTTTTAAAAATTTTAACCTTGAACCATAAAATATTTTTAAGAACGGGCTTAATTTTTTTAGCTTTCACGTTGGTTTATGGTATTTTAAACGTATTTGACAGTATAAAATTGATACCTTATTTCGTTAAAAACTATTTTTGTTTGAGGAAAACCGTTTATGAAAATATAGCGGGATTGACGTTTTCATCAAAATGTAAAAAAAAGATCCGATTATTCAATATGTGAAAATTTCAAACCCTTGCAATATTAAACAAAATAAAATATGAACCAATTTTTTAACATTTCGATCGTTTTCATTCTCTTTATGAAGTTAATTCATACATTTCGGGCCATTTTACGTGGAATTGACCTACGCCTTGTTGTATTTGAGGCAACGATAAAGTTTTACGAAAAACGTATCTATCTACCTTAAGCAAATCAATTGCGATATCAAGCTATTGAACTTTTGTAAAACAAAATGCACATCTACAAGTATAAAACAACAATAAAATTAAAGACACTTTTTAAATACATCTTTCTCTCTATCTTCTTTACTTTTATATTTCTTTCTACCCCTTTCATGATTTTATTTAAGTCATTCGGACATTATGTTTTGTCATCTCCAACTCAAGGCGTAAAAATTAATATTTTTTTTACCTTTTAAGTGCCACAAAATACAGTTTATAAAATACTTTAACACAAAATATTTTTAAAGTTTAAGGTGATGATGCCCAAGGATACAAATCAAAACAACAACACCTTTTTAAATTGAAGAAAATAAAAAAAATTTACTTCAGAAAAACGCTACAGCAAAGATGCATGCATACGTAACACATTTGAATACACGTTTGAAAAACTTACGAGATTGATATAACTTTTAAGACTTTGTTAATAAAAATTTTTTTGTCATTAAAAATTAAGTGAGCAAAATTTTTGCAAAAAAAATCTTCGAAAAACTATCGAGAAAAGTTCGATCTGACAAACGTTCGCCGTTTTTTCAAGTCTCAATATTTTTTCAAATATTTTTGTTTCGAGGAAACTTCGTTTTAACGAAGGTTCGCTTATTTTCCTAACGCAGGTTGGGTAGGTAATGACGTCGAAATAACGTCATTACCAAAGTCAAAGTTACAATGTACTTACTTAAAAATACTGGGTACTTTTATGGGCTGTAGGGATCAAACGCAGCGTGTGATTTTATTCGCCTGTTTTTTTTTTTTGGTTTGTTTTGATGTTGGGTTTTATAATATTACCACAACGGTAATGTATGTCTTAGCTCTAAATTCGATGCACACATTTGTACTTTTTATAAAGAGACGCAACGACATTTTCGCCAGCGGCTATAAGAAAACTTGATTGTGTGTAGGTATAAACAACATGCTACAGTATATGATAACTTAGTGCGAACATTTTGACAACAACCACGGTAGAACTGAAGACTTGTTAAGCACAAGGCACAAATGACCTTCAGATTGCATTGACTGAACACGAAATCATGACTTGTGTTAGACTAAGGCAAAACAGAAAAGTACTATGGTTTTTAAGTACTGACTTAATTTTTAAAAAGTTTAGGGGCAGATAACAATATATATCAAACAGGATTTTAAATATGTAGAAACAGAGATTTTTTCGAAAATTCTACATCAACAGTAAAAGCAGCAGCTAAAAATGGTTAAGCAATTGCTGTTCATTGAATCAATCGTTTTTCATAGCAAAGAGGAAAAAATAATTATAATTACAACAGCAAAATCAAAAGCGATTTTTATACGTTTTACATGAGTGATAACGATATGTATAGCTTTGTCATTCCGTTTGTAGTTTTTGTAATATTCATCTACGACCCCATAAATTATATATTTTCTTGGTGCTTTCAGATAGGAAAGTCGATTTAGCGATGTCCGTCTGTCCCTGTTATAGTTTGAATCAGCTTTTCGAAACCCCCTTATGTCGCATAGACTCGAAAATGGTATTAAACTATCAGAAATATCTCCCAGAAAATCGCTCTTGAAATCCAGCAAAATCGCCCGATAACTGACCGAGATATAAGCAAAAAACCAAAACTACATTTCTTTATTTGTCCATTATTTGTACATAAAAACATCTACAACTGTCCGGAGTTTCCCCTACACGGGTGCGATGTAAGACCGATGCCATTAGCTTTTCCTCACGAATATTTTTTTAGAACATACTTCCACCCTATCTCCGTCCCCTAACAGGGTTGCGATACTAAGTTTATTTTAAACTCTCTCCCACATCTTTTATAGTGCTCCCACAAAGGTTAAATGTAAAACCAACCCCAATTAGTTTTTTTCTTCCAAAGTTTTTTGTGGAACATACTTACCTCCTATCTCCAGCCCCTAACAGGATTGCCATACAAAATTTGAAAACATTACGGTAAAAACCCTACAACTTACCTGGAGTCGCCCTTAGAGGAATAAGATATATCACAGACCCCAGTTAGTTATCTGTCCCAAACATATTTTTTAACATAACTACCCTCTATCTCCATCACCTAAGGGGTTTCCATACAAAATTTATAAAAATGATGTAAAAACGCACATAACTTCCGCAGAGTCGGCCTTAGAGAAATAAAGTGTTCGACCGACCCTCATTAGTTTCCCCCCTCAAACATATTCCTAGACAATACTTATCCCTTATTCCCATCGCCTAAGGGAAATCTCATACAAAGTTTGAGAAATTGTAAAAAATCCCCCTTCACCTTTTAGGGTGCCTGTGGACAAGTAAAATGTATGACTGACTCCAAATAAATTTTTTCTTGCAAACATTTTCCTAAACTATGTTGACCCCCTATCACCACTCCCTAAGGGGGCTGCCATACAAAATTTGAAAAAATTAGGGTAAAAACCCCTACAATTTCCCCGTAGTCACCCTGTGACACCGACCCCTATTTAAATATTAGAAATATTTCATAAGAAAAGAAAGGAAATAAATAAAAAGAAAAGGTCGGGGTTTCGAAAGGCCAACGTGAAGGATATATAAGATTCGGCACAGCTAAATATAGCGCTCTCACTTGTTAAAGTTAGCATTTCAAGCGCTGATACTGTCAAATAATACTTAACGCGTTTAGTATAGGACAATAAAAAACCTTAAATTCAGGTAAAGGACATGGTGGAAGAACATAAATACTTTTCCCATTTTAAAATCACAGCAACTTAAAAACTTAAATAAGCTTGAAAATAAAAAATTTTGTTAAACAAATTCCGGTTTATTTTAGAATATTTTCACGCGTGACCGACGATAAACTTTTCATTTTTACAAAATTTTATAAAAATTATTGTAGTAAAAGCTTTTTAGAATGAAACTGTTCCTAATTAATATTACAAAAACTATATGTAGAGCTTAGAGAAAAGATTCTTTCATTTAAAAGGTTTCCATCTCAAACTAAATACCAAAAGTGTGATCGGCCCTCTTTATCGTTTTTTGCTAAAAAAAAAAAAAAAACAAAAGCTGAAGATACATGTTAATGCAACTGAGGTGTCTTAAAAGGCATGATGCAACAAAAGGTAAAAAAACAATAACAAAAAAATAAAGCATTCCTTAACTTTTTATGCGATTGTCGCATGCTGCTTAAAAAAACAATCCCATTGTGTTGTGGTTACTTTGAAGTGAAGCACTAAAGACTTTATTTTTGGTTGCATGTTAAGGTTCTTTTCACGTTAAAAGATGTCAAATCGAAGTCAATGACCCTTGAAAAGGTTTAACACAATTTGCAATTTTGGCAACAAAAACCTGCAATAAAAAGAAACAAACGGGAAAAGGTTTATAAAAGCAGGATTTAATTCCGTTGTTCAGTTGCCTTTTATTTTCTTGGAGGGCTTTCTTTGTTTTTAATACTTTTTTTGGTTTTAACAATTGTATCTGTTGAATTTAAATTGTATTTTTTAACAATTCAATTGTTGCTTGTAACCATTAAAGTGTTGACAATTATTTTGCATTTTAATGCACGTTTTGCTGCATTTTCAGTTTTATTTTTTTTATATAAAAAAGTTCTCTCTGTTTTTTTAAGACAACACAAATCGTTTAAATGCTTTCAAGTCAATGACCTGATTTTTTTTATTATTAATTTTATTTTAAAATGTATGTATGTATGTACACATGTAGGTATGTATAAATGCAATTGTTGAATGTTTTAAACACGCTTTAATAACTGCATTCTTATTATAAGGGCGTTTCGTGTGAATATTCACAAAATGTCTGTAATCCCACATTGGTTCTTACTTAACATACTTATCTATTTTCATTAAAAGTGCATTGATCTCGTTTTAATTAACATACACACACGAACGCTCAAGCAAAAAGTATTATTAATCATTTGTATTTGTAATTTGTAATTTCGTAGCAAACTATAAACGTCTACAGCAAAGAATGTTTTACATAATTTTATGGTGACTTTTGACAATTAAAACGTCTATGTTTAAACGTGAGCAATTAATTTTATTGCATTGAAGTTAAATATACTTATACTTAAGTTTAAAAATTTTTAAATTATTCTTCAATGTGAATAGTAAATTGTAAAAATAATAAATTAAAAGCAGATATCATATACATATGTATATGGATTTGTATGTCTTAAGATTTTTAGACTTACTTTAAAAAATTTTTAAAATTTATTTTATTGCTTATTTATAGGCTCAAGCTCCTTCAATAAAACAATTTGCTTTATTAAATATTTGCTTGATGTTTATTTTGATATTTCGAGCGCCATCGGTGCTCTTCTTCAGGAAACAATTTGAGTAAAACCGTCGCCTGTTTACAAACAGTTAAAGCTTACTAAATTATTGATGAGTATCATAGTAGTCATGAATGTAAGAGTGAATTTAAAAAATGTAGTTAATTACCACTAAGATTCTAAGATTAGTTAAAGACGATTTATAGAAATTCTTTGTTATTTTGCCACGCCCCTAGTTCCTCCCTTTTATTGTTTTATTAAGTAATGCATTTTAGTTCCTTCATTTTTAATTTATCTTCACGTATGTCACAAATTTAACCAAAAAAATAAGAGATATATCTACATATATTGAGTTTCAAGATAATTGAACTTTCTCTTATTGAAATTATAGTAAAACAAAAAACAAGTTATAACGAAAAAAGCACGTTTTGTTCTGCCCCAAATTTTTCTATGAGAAAGGAGAAAAATTATCTAAATAAGATTTTTCGAATAAAACTTAGCCAAATCGATGCAGATACATTAAAAAACCTTTTCTTAAAGGAATGTAAAAAGCACGTTCTGTTCTGCGACTCCTTATCCGTGGGTTCTGTCCTAAAAAACAAACTGGGCAATCGTAGTATTTTGCCTACATTTTAGTCCGTAATTAACTGATCTTGCTAATTTTAAATAGCGGCCATCCCAGGAACATTTGCGATGGCTTCACACTTACAGGGTCGCAAACGGATATTAAGAATATAGCAAATGAAATTATAAACTTATATATACCCTGTCTGTGTGAACGGTATAATGAGACAGGATCATTTATTAATAACATTTTTTCAATTTATTGATTTGTTTAATTCGCAGGAGTCTATCTGTGATTAACAGAATAAGTATTTATTGCTTTACCCCAAAAATTAATAGATGAGTATTGTTTTAAAATGAAAGGCGAGGAGCTTAGCACGCCATCCGTAGGAGAGAAAAACCGATTCAAAAACATTACTGGTCATCAAGACCAAATCAACATTAAAAAATAACTTGAATACAAGGAGTTAAAAATTAGGACTTCATAATCTCACAACAAAATATAGTCAAAATCAATTATTGTTTCTGAATTATTCTCTTACATAAGTTGTTTATTTAGGTTCTATTACTTTTGCTTTTAGACAGTTTGTGTTTACTTGTTACTTTTCAAAGAAGTTATAATTTAGGAAGAATGTAATTTAACAGCGGACCAAGCCGTTCAAATCGTAGTTAAACATGTTTAAGGGTGGTTCATTTCTAATTTTATGCATATGTATTTTATTTTTATATGCATAACTTTGATACAAATTTTTTCTTTTTTGTAACTCTATTTTTAAAGAAAGTGCTCGAATTATGCTTTCATTCCAATTCTAGTCACAAAACTCTATTGCAAATTATTTGTACAAAAAATATTTCTGCATTTTTACTTTTGAACTTAATGCTTTAAACACAACTGGGGCGAATGATGAATTTTTAAAAAAAAAATCAAACACAATAAAGGCAAATTAGGAAATTTATCGGGCAAACCGCCGATAATTAACAATCGTTACTTCCACCCAGGAAAAAGGCCTTTCAGAAAAGCAGAAAAGTGACAATAAAAAAAATTAAAAAACTGGTAACATACCAATTAAAAGATGCTGTAATACAGAAGATGAATAAACAAGAAAGAAGCAGAATGCGAAAAATTATGGTCAAACACCAAACTCTATAAAGTGCCGCCTTTTAAACACCCAGGGTATTGGGTACCCTTAATGAATACTATTATAACCCCTAGCCTACAACTAGAATTCTTATCAAATTCAACGTAGAAGAGCTTCCTCAGCTATATTTATAAGTGAGATTCCAGCCTGCATCGTCTTTGTTTTTTTGCTATCGTCGCACGACTAACATAAGTCAGAAGTATTCCAATTATTCGTGACATTGCATTGACCCGTGAGAGTCCCCTAGACCCTAACAGAGTGTCCTTACTTATTTAATACTCGTGTCCCTATCTAACATAATAAAAACTTAACAGTGGTCTTACCGACTCAGAACCTAACTATATTTCCTGAGGCGATCTGCTCATACAAGCTTATCAGCCATTTTATTACCCGTAAGATTACAATGTACTAAACAAAGCTTTAAATTTAAACCCAAACCTCCGGTTGGATACTTAGATTTATCAATGCGCAACAATTTTATTGTTACTCAGTCTATTGTAACGGATTAAAACAAGAAGTCATAACAATTAAAATGTACTGCCAAGACAAGATTTTAACAAGATTTTTTAACAAAATGACGTAATATTTATATCATTTATTTTTAATTTATCACCAACAGTTTAAGCCATAAAGAAAGGGTAATAAAATTGAAAAAAAAATTATATGGTTTTTTGCAAATTAAGCAAATAAAATTGATACTGATTTAAGCATTTTGCAAAATGAATTTTTGTCATCAGCATTTTTTTAGACAATTTATTTAAATGTTATGACTTTTGATGTATTTGCCACTTAAAACTTTTATTTATTAATTTAGTGGAACACCGCAAAATATCTGTGTTGGTCTACTTTTAAAGTAAAATTTTTTTGTTCTTGGTTTAACATTCTTTTTTAACATGGTTTTTAACAAGTACCAGTAAAATATTCACTGTAACAAAATCAAATTAAAAAATATTTGCAAAAAGTTTAAATAAAGAGATAAAAGTAAAGGTTAGATCTCATTCAAAGCATAACTAATGTATTAATTTTTTTCTTTTTTTTTTTGGTCTTTCAATATATAAATCCAGAAAACCTACCGCTTTAAAATATTCATTTTTTTAATAAATCGTTACCCAAACTTTATTCAATTTTGATTTATTTTTCAGAAGGCAAAGATAAATAAAACATTAATACTTGTATTTTTCCCAACCTAGAACCCGAATGTTTTTTCGGGTGGAAAAAATAGCAGGTAGTAAATTTGAACGCACTGTATTTCGTAAAAATCAAAAACACTTTTTTTCATTTGGCTTTATTTTGAAAGCTTAACTCCTTCTCTTAAAACGCTTAAACTTTAAAAGAAATCGAAATAAAGGTTTAAAAGTTATATAGATTTGAATTTTTTCGTTTTTACCACATATCTATGATATAAACAACCAACTGATTTTAAACCAAACACATGCACATTAATTATTGCCACCCATACCCATGCGAATTAGCGACTATTTCGTCGTTCCCTTTTTATTGCCCTTTTTATAATTTGTTCTATGTGCTGTTCTAAGCTAATTTAGTTTTATTTTAATACTGAACTGCTACTGAAAATTATGAAAAAGGTTTGTGAGTTTTGTTCAACTTGGTTTTTTTCGACCATGAGATTGTTTCTCACAGACAGACAAAAAGGCACACAAATCTAAATTTACTTAGGAAATCACTTAGTTGTATCTTAGAGATCATACAACTAGTTTGTGTTACCCATGACATGATTAACTTGAAAGTACCTTACTGCACATTGGGCAATTTTTTCTGTTTTCTTGGAAAAAGGTAATTTTTTAAAGATACAATAATGACATTTTTTTATCGATATTCAAAAATGAATACATCAGACAAAATTACTCAGTACCTCGGTTTTTGTCTAAGCAAGGTATCGGCCGAATAGCGGATTGTCAAAGTTGTAACATATTAACAAGAAATTAAATGCAACATATCCACTGTAACATTGTATTTAGTTTGGAAGTGATTTAAAAAAATCTTGAAGCCTTTACGAAATCAACAAATATTTTATGGAAAGGATAGATTTCATTTTATCAGTTTTTGTTAAAAATCACTTGATTTCTTAATTTAACGTCAAAATTAATTTTTTTTTCTAAAAACTAATTTACGAGTACAAACAAAATTGTTGTGTGTTTCAATTTGAAGAAATGATATTAACAAAGAAGCTTAAAACCACTCGCAAATAGTTTTAGAGACTCTGGGTGTTTTAAAAGAAGCTGAATCAAAGATAAAGACCGTATTTGCTTACAAAAATAAATAACTTTGAATTTAAATTGATTGTAGGCTAGAAAGAAATATTTTAAAAAGTTGACCAAGTCACTCATATAAGGAGAGGAATTTGAAAACTAAAGCTTCTAATAAATTTACAAAAAAACATTCTTTTTAAATTTAGAGTTAAAAAAATTAAGAGTCACGCCATGATACAAAGAACCAGGTAGTCTCGTCGGCCCAGCTGATTAGTGCCAAAATGTCAAAATTATGTTCTCCCTGTGGAAATAAAACAACAAATTAGTTGTATCATAAGTCACGCGTAACATATCGTGAGAGTAAGTGAATAATTTCGGAAAATTAAGAGAAATTCTTTCAAAGCATAATCCACAAAAAATTAACTAAATCGTCGTAGCCGTTTGGCCGAAATTAATTTTTGCCAAAAACACGCGACAAATTACCTATTGTGCACTGGTCGTGGTGGAGTTTAAAAATGTCGTTGTCATTGTAGTTGTTTACTTAGTATTTAAAATCCAAACTTTGGATTCCAAAGTAACAAGTGATCTGGGTTGTTGTTGTTGTTTTCTTGTTTTTTTATAAAACAAAAATTGATTAGTTTTACAAACATAGATAGTCTTTGGTGACTGGCTGTCTAGTAAAAATAATATATTTTGATTGGCATCTTAAACAAAATAATTTTTTTTTTTTTTTTCAAAACGCTAAAGTATTTAAAAGTGTGCTGAGACACATGTTGTAGATGTGAGATATAATTTTTGTTTTAACAGTTTAAAACTTTAGGTATTCTCACATAAGCTTTAATTTTTTTTTTTTTCTAAAAAAATTGGCAAAATAATTTAAATAATTATTTTTTAATTCATGTCTCGTTTTATGTTAGAACATGAAAATGGCGTGTTTAAACATGTTTACAATATGTGGTTTTCTCGTTGATTTTTTACAAAAGCTGAGATAGTTTTAAAATTGTATAACTTTTAATTGTTATACATATCTTGATAAAAACATAATTGCATATTAAGTTAAATTTTTTTCGCCTCATAATTAAGGAAAGCTATACCGAACATTCATATGTATATATTTACTTATAAAAATTTAAATGTACTTTTAAAAATAAATTTAAATATTGTAAAACATATTTGTATAATCAGCTTTGCGTGGCATCCAAATTTTACCCTTTTTTATTATTCAGGGTTTAAATTGCTGCAGTGTACTAACAGCACCAAATAGCCGCCTTAGTCAAATAATTAGAAATTAGCTTATTTTTAGAAGAAAATATTTAAAAAGTTCTTCCTTTTTATATACATTTTTTTAAAGTTCTTTTCAATTAAAAAAAATATATAAACCAAACTATATCTTTATCGTTGTTTGATTATTATAAAAAAGAAATGCGGCATATTAAGCACAATACTGAAAAGTAATACAATAGATAAGAATTTGGTCAAGTACGTTTCATGTACAATCTAATACAAATATGTTTGTACCTATGTACCTATACATGGGTATTTGACTTAATATTTTACAATCTCTTTATCTGTCTTTAACACTGATTGCATGCATTTCGATTAAATTGTTTAACTTTAAACGCTAAAATTCCTTAAATGAGCTAGACAAATTTTAATTTTCGCTAATAAACATTTTTCAAGAATTCCAAATATTTAAGTGACTCAAAACAAATAGAAACCCAAAAATACCCGAAATATATTTTTTTTTGGGTGATTGTAACAAAAAAAATAGCGAACTTAATACAACAAATACGAACACTTTTGTTTTACAAACTTTTTTGCTTGCTAGTCCAAAGATAAAACGGAGCAAACAAGCTTAAACAGCAAAAAAATAAAAGAGTTGAGGCAATATTAAAAATACTTAAAAATAAGATAAGACATCGAAATGTTTATGTATTAAATGGCACAAAGAGATAACATGAAATTTAAAAATATATTTATTATACACATAAAGTAAATTTATTCTATCTTCTTTAAAGACATACATAAGTATATATGGCAAATTTAGTTATATTAACTTAATCAAACCTTTTAACAACTTCATGATTTTTTTTTTCAAAAACTATAGTACTTTTATTGATATCGAAATAAAATGGGATATTCACGTTGGAACAGGCGAATATATCAGTTTGTAATTCCGTTTCCGTTCACATAGTGATAGATGTATATATCACTTTGTTATTCCGTTTGTAATTTCTTTATTATCCACTTGGGATCCCATTACGTATATATATTCTGGATCCCTATAGATAGGGAAGTCGATATAGCCATGTTCGTCTGTCCGTCTGCTAAAATCAAGTTTCCGGAAACCAATAAAGTAATTCGGACAACTTATTGGTGTCAAATTATAAGAAATATCCCTGAGACAATTGCTATTTAAAATCAGCAAAATCGGTTCACTATTAACCGAGATATAAGCGAAAACCCAAAATACCCCATTTTTTTTAGACAAAATCCGTGCATATATCCCTATTTATCTCAGTAAATATAGACACTTTTGCAACAAAACTTGGCACGGATACTTTGAAGACCTAAATAAGGAAAAAAATTTTATAGATGGGATCGCCTACAATTACATAAATTTGTGATATAATTCATTCGCTATATCTCAGAAACTATAACAGCTATCGACTTCAAAAAAGTAATTGGAAAATAAGACCTACATTTTGAAAAAAAATATCGGTAGGGGCAGGGAGAGGGGTAGCTTACATACAAATTAATAATTTTTATAAAATTCTCGATATACTTTATCTCAGAAGTTATAACGGCTATCGACTAATTGGACAAAAGGACCCTAATTTTGGAAAAAAACATTTTTTGGGTAGAGGCAGGGCAAGGCAAACAAATGAAAAATTTTTGTAAGATTTTCGATACGCTATATCTCGGAAACTATAACAGCTATCGGCATTAAATGTTCTACAAGAAGTAATTGGACAATAAGGCTTACATTTTGGAAAAAAAATTTTTTGGATAGAAGCTGAGGGAGGGGAGCCCTCCATACGCCAGATCTGGAAAACCTTAACTGCTGTCGACTTCGAATATTCTGCAAAAAGTAATGATCAAATAATTCATACATTTTTGGAAAAAAAATAGTTAGAGAGAAACAGGGGGACTAAAACCCCCCTATAAATTAACAACTTTTATTAAACTTTCAATACGAAAAATGTAAAAAACTTTTAAACTCTCGACCTCAAACCTTCTACATGGTATTTCTATTATAACGCACATTAAAATTTTGTAAAGTTTTCTGTTTCGAAAACTAGGATTTCTATGGACCTTAAACTTTAAAAAAATTACTGTGCTTTAAGAACTACGAAAGTTTATATAACCTTAAAATTTTGCAAATACTTCTTAGAGTTGTTGTATTTATTTTTATCGTCATCGGTCCACAAGATCTGTCTTCTATTGGCCCTACCTGCGCACCCATAAATTTTCCCCATGAATATTGTTAACGATTCAGTTTTGGTTCGAACTTCTTCCTAATTTTCGAAAATACTTGCTCACAACTTAAAGACAAACGAATCAAAATTTATCAAGGGTTTTATACAGACCCCACTCTCGAACGCTTAATTATTCAGCGATGAAAGTATTAACATATGGTATGAAATGGCTTGGTGGACTATATCTTTGCTAATCATCAAGTAATCGCTTTTGGCTTTATGGTTAAACATAAAAAAATGATTGTCTTAATGTACAACATTCGTTTAAAGTTTAATTAAATCCCAGCAAGTTATGTAGGAGAAAAATACTAGATACTTTTTTACCAAGTTGTCCCAAAACTCACAACACCCGTGCTCTATTCCTAAACGCAGTTTGCTTTGCATCACGAAATTTCACATTCTTCCCGACAATAAAGCTGAGGGTTTTAATAATGTCTTCTACTCCTAAAAGAATGTTTATAGTTATATTAATGCATTGGAAGCAGAAAACATTGTCAGAAAGGTAAGGATTTTATAAAGGAAGAAGGTAAAATTTCTTGTTGCCAAGCAAACTGCGTTTACAAATATGCATACAAAAAACAAATGAATAACTAGTTACCAAGCTTTGACTGAAAAATTAATATTTTTTAGGATAAATGTCGTAAAAAATCTATTTCATAATCATAATTTTTTATACAAATATACTTAAAAATGTTGTTTCGAAGTCCTCATTACTTTGTAACCTGTGAAATAATGAGATCCCATTATACAAATTCAACAAGATTTTGCACACATTTGTTAAGTAAGTACTATAAGTTTCGCCATAAAAACGTTTCATTTTTTATCATTTTCAATAAAATAAATAACATTTTCCCAAGTATTTATCAATGTATTGGGCATGAAACGATATTTTAAACAAACCATGTGATTCAATTACAACACCTTTCAGCTAAATAAATATTTAAAATAAATTTATTGCAAAAAAAAAATTAAAAAAAAAATATAAAAACGAATGTAAAAATTTAATGACAAACAAATTTAGTTTAATCAATTAAATAAACTTTTTTTAAATTTTATTAGCTCATTAAGTTAAACACAGATTTTAAATTTAATTTATGGTAATTAATTTATGCACAAAAAAAAAACATTTTTCCATTAAAATATCCCAAGAGAAGTTACGGGACATTAGGAGATTTCACTGCAATTTTTGCATTTAGTTTTTGAGATTTGTTGTCGGGTTTATAATCATTGTTTTTTTATTTTATTTTATTTTACTTATTTTTTTTTTTTTTTTGTTATACATTTTATTTAAATTAATTTGATTTTTTTGTGTCATTTGAATTTATTTATTTTTTTTGCGCTGTTTTCTGTCATTTGTTAACTTTATAGAAAGTTAATGACTCTTTCAGCGCTTCAATACACATATGTATGCTTTGCTGATTTCAATTTATAATTTTTTTTCATTTATAAAAAATTTGCATTTGAATACTAAACCTACATATGTATATTCTCTTGGTCATCAAAAAAATTATAATTTTATCATTTTAATGTTTTGTTAATTTTATCGCGTAGATATTTCTTTTTATTTTGAAAAGACACTATATAACTCCATGTATTTTAATTTTTATTTAATAATATTTGTGTCTTGATCATTTTTATTATTATGATAAAATGATGAATTTTATTTTTTTTTTATTTTCAATTCACTTTTAATGCCGGTGTTATATTAAAAAACAAGATTTTTTTTACTTTTGCGTTGGATGCGCTTTTTGCAAAATTTGCTTTATTTTTATTTTGTTTTTGCCTTTTTTGTTTTATTAAGTTATGTTAATCAAGAAAATAGTTCGCGTTTATCATAATTTTGGTTTAATATTGCGTTGGCGTTTTTCCTCTCTTCTTCTTCTTTTTATTTATATTCCGCACACATCGCTTTTTTTATATGTATTAGAGTTTGAAAAAAAATATATAAAAAACCGCGATTTTATTTTTAAAAAGTCCATTGGCTTTTTGGCTTTGTAAAGTCATCTTATGTGCAAACAAGTTAATCCTTAGAAACTTAAAAAAAGCAAAGTAATCATAAGTGCCAAGCAAATTAACCTTATAATTATACTTTAATAAGCTTTAAGTCAATATCGCAGGATTTGCCGTTTTAGTATATCCATGGGCAGCCCCTGGCATCAAGGGAAGATAGCTCGTCCTCTTGAGCTCGATGTCTATTATATATTCCGTAATCATATATACATATGCATAAACTATATATATTTCCATATTTCTAAATTTGAAAGCTTAATTCCGGGTGTATGACTTGGACAATAAGGGCCCAGTGTAAGTTTTTGCTTTGTAATGAGTTAAAATCCAAGAAACTCTTACTCATTACCATTTTAACCCATTATTTAAATATGGCGATGACATTAGAGGTAATTACTTACTAGATCGCTCACAAAGAGGGACTTTCATAAGCTATTACTTTATTGGCATTACAATAACCTTTTCCTGGGGACCCCAATTACTCGTTGTTGTATTTAAAAATATTTTCTTTGAATTTTTCGTTAAAACTGGCCTAAAATATTAAATTAGAATAAGTTAAGAAATTGTCAAACTAAAATTATCTGCCTAAATTTTAGATAAGAAATAACTCATTATCTAACAACTGCTAAGTAATGCAGACCGTATGTAATAGCAGTTGAAAAGTAAGACATTTGTAATGCCTAATCACTTCCATGTGTTTACTAGGGGGTGCTTGCTAAAGGCAAAATAAAAAAAGTTGGTTAAACCATTGTCCGGCAATACTCTGAGGAAGGTAGTGACAAAAAAATAAACCTTTTATAGTACTTCTTTACTTGAAAAATTTCTTGTGATTGGTGATATCGTAAATGCTTAGATATAATTATAATTACTTTTTTAAAAATTTCCCAAAATTTTTCATAACTTAGTTTGGCCCCATATCCGAAAGAAAAATCTTTTCGAGAAGATAATTTTAGTAAAGGTTGTAATAAGGACAGATTTGACTTTATTTATTGCATATTGATACGATTATATAAAACACTTGGTTCACTTTTCAAATTACTATTGTAAACTCTGGTGTTCAAACGATTCTCCCTTATCAATTTTGATTAATTTTTTTTTTTTTTGTATATTTACATATTCGTATATTTACACTTTCATACAAAAATTGTTTGTTTGTTCTTTATTTACATTTTTGCTGACCACTAGTTCAGATAAGTGCTCTGTTATCGAAATTTGAGATGATAGTAAATTCTTAACGGTTTGCAATAAGATGCAAAATAAAAGAAAATGATTTACTACCAAAAATTTTTATAGGGAAGCATGGTTGTTCAGCCATAATTGGGGCGCGAACCATGAATGAAAGTGTAAGCTTTATATATTGCTACCCGTATGAACGAGCTTTCAATTTTGAATACATACATACATGTATGCCCGTACAAATCGCGAAAAATATGTAAAATGTGTCCCATAAAGAATGCATTTTTTGAAATTAGATATAATTTTTTTGCGCAAGTGGCAGCTTCAACATTTGATACCTGCCACATATATTTATTCTGGTTGTCCAAAACAGAGCAATTTTTTAAAAAAACAACAAACATTTGGAAAATTTTAAGTTAAGAATGTGCACCTAACGTGTAAATAAACCGATGAATGTTAAAAAATAAATAAAAATGGGTCAGTTATATACAATAAGAATTCTGTGCGATAACGTGCCGTATAGCCTCTTGAAAACATTGCTACTGTTAAAGTGACTGTGACCGACAGTCCGAAAATATTAACTTGGCAACATTCATAAAATTTTAACAAAGGACCTCCGCATTCATGCGTAAAACATTCAGCTAACTAAGGAGTTTTAACCAGCAAACTACTAAAAGCGCCTGCAATTCATTTAATGAGTAATGGGGCAAATTGGAGTCAACCAAAATTAAAAAAAAATCCTTTTCTCCTTTTAAATGGCTCTGAAAATCCTTACAAAATTCACAAGAAAAATTGCACCCGCAACGAGCAATTATCCGTTGCGGATTTTGGTTAGGCGGCGTGATAAGTCCTTACTTGTTTGAAGATTAGGCCAAAGTTACAGTGACTGTGAACGGCATTCGTTACAGAAATAGAAAATGGGAGTTTCTGTGGACTTAACTCTGGATGTTATAAATCTAGAGGGCATATAGTTCCTGCAAGATGGCGTCACCTGACACATCGCACGAAATGGTTCATCAATTGCTGCAACGATTTTCAGAACATATTATACCAAGAAATTCTAATGTCAACTGGCCACCAGGATTATGCGATTTATAGCCTTGTAATTTACATATTTCTTTTGGGTTCTGTAAATTCTGGGGCTTATGCGAAAAAAGCCAAACAATACCAGAGATCCAACGCGTCAACGATAAAATAAAAAAGTCATAGAAAAATTTTAATAAAAAGAGCCGTGGGAGCCGTAGGAGCATGTTTTCTTTACAAAACAATGAAGAAGTTACAATAAAACAAATGTCTTTGCTTTAAAAAGTTCATTCTTATAAGGAAACTATGAAATGAAAACTTATTTATGTTTTCGACTTTTTGATTTCGTTCGTTTGGCTTAGAATTTCCGGGCTTATTTTTTTGTTTGAAATTGAACAGGAAACTTTATTTAAAATGGCGAAAAAAATATAATACATTAATAATACTTGTGACATAAAAGAGGAACACTGGGAAAGAATGTTTCGGAAATGAGAGGAGAAGAGAAAGCACAAAACTATAAAAGGTCATGTCCGCCTGTCTCTCAATGATAAAGGGTTTGCGAATAACAAAGTAGTATCAATCTATAAGGAAAATTTAAAAAAAAAATGATTGTGAAAATTTGAATATTCCTTTTTTTAGAACTAAAATGAAAGTCAGAACTACGACTTGTTGTAATTTAAATGTGATATTGCTGTTATCCTTAAATGATAGTCAAATGAAAATTTTACAAAATTTATCTGCAAACTCAGCGATTTGGGCAGATGTTTTGATTCGTTTAAAGTTTTTTTTTCAGTTAACATAATCCTCCATGCGTCTATGGTCAATTCCATTGTGACGGGTGTGACCATTTAACTGACATTTTTGCTCATAACTTACACAATTAAAAATAACAAGCTTAAAAGCGGCTTTGATTGCCCAGGGTAGTATGTTTGTAAGCGTTTAATAGTAAGTCGACACCCGCAATGGCTACTTAAAGACTGTGATGGGTGTGACCTCACAAACTTTAATTTTAGAAAATTGGATTTTTGTTTGTATTTGAGTTGATTTTCTTTAATTTTTCACGGTTGTTTAAAGTGTTTTTAGTTTAATGAAAAATGTGACGGGTGTGAAATTTTTATCAAAACTTTAAAAATATAAAAGCCGATAATTCCGAATGTGATCCTTTTTAGCTATTGCGAAATAAATAAAAATAAACATAAGAACAAATTTATTTTTATTTTGGTAATTTTCATTATTTTCTAGACATAATTTAACTGATTTTTTTAAAAAAGAAGAAAGCGGTTTTCCCCATTTTGGGTTATTTTACGTGGAATTGACCCTATGCACTTGCAGTTACAGAAAAAACTTGAAACATTTTTGTATAAACAATTTCCTAAAAATTTTTTTCAGTTAAAAAACCATAGAACTCTTCTACTTTCAAACTCATTATAATGTAGCAAATACCCCTAAAAATGTTCATGTGTTTTTTTAATATCATCTTATCAATATTATCAAAACTTTGCAGATAAAATCAATACCTGACTGACTTTAATCTTCATTAGTAAAACTCAAACCCTAATAAAAACTCCGCCATTTTATTTAGAAAACGAATTCTTTTTTTATTTTTGCATAGCTAATACAGTTAATTAAATTTAATAAATAAAGCCAAGAATATTTTAAGCAAAGCAAATATGTATGTTTGTTTTAAAAGCATCATTTAACATCAAAAGAAATAGTTTTTGGTTGCTGGCTGTCAAAGAGATCTTTATAAATTCTAGCAATTATATGTCAGAAATTATTACACAGATCGCTTAAAATGACACAAAAATACTTTTAATAAAAAAGAGAGAAGAAAAACTCAAATGAGAATTTTATTATTCGAAGATTATAGCAACAAAACACATAAAAAAAACTAAAATATTGCAAAATAAAGTATAAAAATGCTATAAGTGATAACACCGGCATTGGAAAACGAATTGAAGCGTTGAACTTGAACTTGAGTTGCAGGAGTCGCGCACATTAGCAATCCAAAGATAGACACAACAGAGGAAATTGAAATACACAATGGCCAGCAGCTAGTCAACCAAAAGCCGACAGACACTGGCTAGAACCCAAGGAAACTTATTTTAGACTTTTTTTCTTTATATGTTTTAAATGCTGTTTTAGATAATTCCACCATAAATGGTTAGATCATGGTATACCAACATGGCTTTTTTTTATTATTTTGTCGTTTTACTTTTATTTGTAAGAAAGCTTTTGTTGAAGCATTGAAAAAAAAACCGATTACGACGACAAAGTTGTTGAAAATATTTAAGGATGTGAACATTTTATTGCAATACTAGAATTTTAAACAAGATTCTCTTTTTAAAAGAATTTTTTTTTATATAATTTTTTTGCTGAGTTAAACACTCTTACACTTATAAATTGGTTTTTATTTATTTTTTTATTTATTTATAGACTGCAAATTTTTGCTTTAAGCATTTTTCTTTTATTTATAGAATTTATGATGCATTTTAAATTACATCATGTTGCAGAAATTCTTATGCACTTTTTTATTTTTAGAAACACTTGGAAAATTTATGGCATTTTTTAAAACATTTTAATTAACACACATTTGTTTCTGCTTTAAAAACGCGTATCCATTTAATGCGAAAACAAGAAGAAAACAATTAATCATTTGCCCAAAATACCAAATATATTAACAAACATGAAATATTCTATATTATTTCTACATGTGATCGTTTGGGTCGTTTAAAACACGCGCGAATTAGTTATGTTTCATAAGCTAAAGTCGCGATCGACTAAACACTTTCAACAATTCGCGGAGTTGCAAGAGATCAGACCAAGCAGACCCCTTTACAAATTAAACAAACAGCAAAACAAATCCAACCAGCCAAACATCCAAAGAATACAACAACTGCAGGAACGATTGTAAAAACAGCAACAACCGGCTGAGTTGAATTTTATATTCGGTTTCGTATCTATGTGGTAAATTTGAATTGGCTTTTATTCAACTGTGTACGTGTGAGCATTTATTTGAGTAAAAAAACCCACTCGCAGATAAGAAAACCAGTATGAGCGTTATTGTCATTCAAGTCTGACCATATTATACCCTACACAACAACTTATATAATATTAAGGACCACTAATCTCATATATATAAGTATAACGGTTAAGGTTACCTTCGTGAGTGGCTAACTTGCTTTCCGGGTAAGAGCATACAATCGGGGTTAGGGTTAATAATCAACCACTATTCGGAAAATTTGGTAGGCTCGTTTGTAGGCCTTGTTAATGTGGTACATATTTCGACAGCATAGTTAATTCAAAATTTGTTAGTGTTTACTCGATTTCTGAGAATTGGACCTAAGTCCTAAGACTTAAGTAATATGGATTGTTTATTTTGGAGTTGTATTTAAAATATGGTGGCGTAAGGTGATTAAAACCTAAAGACAAAATTTTGTGAATAAAAAGGTGACCTTTTGTACTGATTCCAGCAGTATATATACTGATTTTTCATTTGGTTCACTGATTAAAAATTTGTGTACTGAAATGTATTGATTTTTTTTTAAATTTTTACTTTTACTGATTCTCCAGATAATTCAATATTTTAAATAATTTTCCTGAAAAAAATTGTTAAATTAAAGCAAGGCTAGACAATAAAGTAATTTTCTTTAAACAGAAAATATATCAAAATTGCTTCTATCCCTCTATGCCCCGGTAGGTCAGTGGTAAGTGCACGAGTCTACCAGTCTGGGGGTTGTGGGTTCGATTCCCACCAGAGACCCTGGTAAGTTTGCTTCATTCTTCTGTTCTTTCTTTCTTTCTTTCTTATCTATCATTCTCAAAACTTCTTCTATCCTTCTATCTCAACTTCTTTTATCTGCCTCTCCAGGTAACACAAAGGGCCCGAATAAAGCGGACCCAAGTGAGCTGTAAATCTTTCCTTCAACGGCTGCCTGTTCTACCTAACTTTACCTAACCTATCCCTCAAATCAAGTTTTTCATCCATTAAAAACCCTCCAAAAATTATTATAATTCCTTAATTACAAAAATTCATAGACATTCAGAGGGACGGACAAGCATACCTAAGTCGACTCAGGAAGAGATTTTAGCTCCATAGCAAAAACTAAAAATCATATTGATTTCGAGTTATAGATAAACAGGATACCCCAAAATTGCTGTTTCGGAAGTATGTGAGATAAAGGGTCGATTATCACCGTTCTTAATAGGTTTGGTACCCTTACCATGGTCTCATGGCACCCCAGTAGATTGTCCCGCTGACATCAAACGGACGCAGGCACATTCGCAACACCCATTGATTGGTTTTCCGATCCAATATAACATCCAGTGCCACCATAGTGCTGCTGCGATAAACACGAGTTAGAAACAGTCTTGCGAGACTCTGCTTACTCTCCGGGCACCTGCGGTTAACCTGCTTTTCAGTGCAGTTCTTCGCACAAGTATCCCAAAAAGTAAAATAGGCCCAGCCCCTGCAGTATAGATCCGATTCGCAAGGTTTAGCGTAACGCTCTAGCTTTGATGACAATCTAAATAAAAAAATTTGTTTTGGATTAAAACAAGGGGAACGGGTAGTCCCTCTAAAATGGCAAAATTTCATAAAATTTTTAATGCGTTATATCTCGGATAGTGTAACTTTGGACTTTAAACCTGCCACAAAGTAATTCTTGTATAATGTACCTACCAAATCTTGTAAAAAAAATTTTTAAATTTAAAAACAAAAATCGAAATTTTAATACAAAATCTGTTTTTTAAAAATACGCTTTTGTATATGAATAAGTAAAATTCTTAATCTAGGGACCTTTCTATGGAAATATTAGGTTTTCTAGAAGATATTTTACTCTCTCTAACCAATGGCTATCAGTCTTGTTAATACGACCAATCCAAGACAGTGGCTTTATGTTTAGGAAAACAGGTGATCCGAGTCAGTTTTTCTTGAAACGTACCACCGCTGTACCTCTTTTTTTCAGTATACCACAGCACCTGCAGTTATCCCTGGCTAGTATTTTTACTCCTTTGGTATTAAATGCCGTACAATAGTAACTCGTTGTCATCTTGGACTTAACATATCCAAATGGCCTTTAACATTTTACATGAAAAGGTAAGCTTCCGTGTCACGATTCTCACAGTAGATTCTATTATCCCTTATTCCAAATTATACTTCTTAGGACTTACTTTGTTTTCCACAAAAATTTTAAAATTTTTAACGGAAGTACCTTTTAAAGTAGAAGATGTAATACGCTTTGAATTGAAGAATTTTAAGTAGGCGTTCTCTTATAAAGAGAACTCTGATGCACTTTGGATTTTCACCCTTTGCACACGTTATTTTGCTATCATTGTAATTAGTTCTGCTTAGAATATCTTTAAAAGAAGAAGGCTTGACACCTCCAATACAGCTTAAATACATGCCTGGTGCCTTATTTCTCTTTCAATGGACCCAATAGGTCTCCGACTATTGATATCTAAAATGGTGTATATTTCTCCATCACCCTTCAAAGTCAATAATAAACAAATTTATTAAAACGTTGGCAGGCAGAACAATGTTTGTCGGGTCGGATAGTTTTGAATAAATTTGTTTCGGAAGAAAATTTCATAAGTCGTTAAAATTTTTCAGTTTCTGTCAAGTTGGTTCGCCGTTGTTAGCGCGATTCGAGGAGAAGGGAGCAATTAAATTTGCAAGTCAATGTCAATTGTGTCGACGATGACATTGGCAAGAAGCAAAATATGTTCAACTTCTTAAAAACTAATATTTTGGACTTTATTTTATATACCCGAAAAGTTTTTACTTTTTGTTATAAAATTTTTTTAACTTGCCTTGCGTTTCTTGGTGATGAAAGTTTAAGTACTGAACTAACAAACATTAACACAAATTTCGAAGCCTGTTTGGTGTAGGGTATAAATATCACTCAGTTACTGAAAAAGAGACCGGTTGAGTGCTTTTTATTTTGCCGGAAGCATGTTGCTCTCATCGAAAATTATTCGCTCAACAGAAAGAAAAATTTACGATAATTTGTCGCAATTGTAATTATGAGTATCTTTTTATCCAAATAATTTTATTGTTGAGGTAGATAATGGTTTGTTTATTTGATTATTTCGCTGTGAACCAATTTATTTTTAGCATTTAAATGTGTAACTGAGCATGAGTAGGAAGTAGTAAAACGACTTGTGTGATTCAGGGAGTCATGATATTGGTGCTAATAGGGGTTTTAAAGTTGGATTAAATTTCTTCAGCCCAACATAATAAATTACCCTGCTTACTAGTAAAATTTCTATGATCTTTATATACATTCCTTTAAGGCCCTTTATTATATCTTTAAGATAGGCTAAAGTAAGGATGTTATGGTACAGATAAATACATTTTCCTTATTGCAAGTACGCTTTAAGCTAAACTGTCCGATAATCTGAAGGGGAAGGTCATCTTACCTTTAAAATGTATCGTAAGGGCTATTAATTAAAGTTGCCGTATTTATTTTTCATTTGTTTGTTGTTGGTGTAAGCAAACAAATCAGAACACGTAATTGCAACTGCGTACTAAAAATTGGCAAAAGTAGACGGTTTTCGAACCGGTATTGCCATACTTTCAACATATATAATACATATATACTCTTTATAAACAACACAAAATAATGGCCCCAAATTGTATTAAAGATCTTGTTTTATTTTTTTGGGCATTATTTATGCCTAAGGACTTTGGAATAGAAATTTTAAAACATGTAAGAAAGTTGCGATTTATCAAATCTGACCATATTGTATTTCATGTTTTGTGTGAACATATCGTCATCCCAGTATTATCTTAACCTATCTCAGCAAAAAATTGAATTAAAAGTTTTAACTAATTTTGTCGCTGAAATGAAGGCAAGAAGTTTTTAAGCTCAGTGAATCGCGTATGCTTAGGGCAAGGTCAAAAGGACAAGCTGGAATACTGGGAGAAGTAGGGCTTTAACTTCTGGGTTAGTAAATTTTGACTGACTACCTAGTTGCGAATTAGGATTAGATCGCAGGTAGTGTTTTTAAATGAAAATGATTGCAGAGCATCCGAGAAAATGTTTAAAATGTGTGCAGCTCTAACTATTGGATCGAAGATTGGTAAATAGGTTCAAGCACTAGTGTTCCGATGTGGGAGAAGAAATGAGTGCAAGGAAAGGATACAGCTCACTTGAGTCCAATTGAGTTCAATTCCTTTGTTTACATGGAGAGCAGAATGGGTGAAGGAAGAAGGAGAAAAGAAATTTTGAGACAGAACAGTAGGATGAAGCAGGCTTACCAGGGTCTCTGGTGGGAATCGAGTCCACAAGCCCCAGGCTGGTGGACTACTTAACTTATCACTGATTTACCGAAGCACCCAATTAAGACGGATAACTAATTATAAATGTGAAATTACAACTCGCGGCTTATGTGATTTAATGTGATTTCAATACCTGTTTAGGCTATGGTGAAACATAAGTCGATTACTACAAAGTTTATATAAACTCTTAGATAAGTTAAAATATAAACTTTATATTAAATTTTAACACAGTTTATATTAACTTTAATTAGTTTTACCAAAAATTTTGTTGTGTAAAGCAATGTTTTAAAAATGATTTATATATAACCAAAAAAATTATTGAGATCTCTGATCCTAATGTGGCAATAAATTAAAAAAAATATTAAAAATGGATGCATTTGTTTTTTTTTTTTTTTGTTTTTGTTTGTTTAAGTACTTTAAGGAGATGGAAGTTCGTAAATAAGTGTTGCAACATTGCTACTGATAACTACCGATTAAGAATAAAAAAACATGCACACATACGCACGTACATCCCAAGCATTTTCAAACTGATAAGGAAATACAGAAACATATGGAAAAATCTGTTGAATATGTCTGAGTGATATTATAAAGATAAAGGCAATCGTTTTACAATATATAACTGAAATCAACTTACATACTCTTTGAGTTACTAGATACTTATACAATTAATAAAATGTACAGTGGACTCTCAATAATACGAATTATATGATGTAAGGCTTTTTCGTAATATTGAAAAGTTTGTATAATTAGTTTATAGTTTTTTCCATATTTTATATAAAATAAACACATACGGATAGTTAAATTCTAATAAGCTTCTTATTTAAAAGAAGAAGTCTCAAAAAAATATTTAAATCCAGGTAACACCAATACATTTTCAATAATACATTTGGATATACATATGTATGTATATAAAAAATGTCCAAAGTATGAAATAAGATAAAAAAAAGTGAAATAAAACACAAAATTTAAAAATTTTAAAATTGAAAACATTTTTGACATTCACTTTCTCAAACACAAAAAGGAAATGCAGAGGGCGATTTTTTTAGAGCGCCTTGATACTGCCTTTATTAGTGTATCCTGAACCGCATTCAGCAGCGTCAAATTGTATGAAAAAAAGTTACGCCGGAGTTTTGTTTCATCATTATATTTCATAACAAAGAAATACATTTGGCAGTTGGCAGCGGAAAGCAACTATTAAAAAACTTAAAAAAAACTTAAAACAAAAAATACAGTTATTCATATTGTGGCATAGAAGAACATTTTTTATTCTGCCGGTCGTACTTTTAAAAAATTCGTAGAATTAAAAGTACGAACTATAGGGCGCCCACTGTATTTTTTTGTTGTTAAATCAGACAGACTAAATTAAATATCAAATAGCTACTTGCAACACTAATAACCGAATGCAAATCGTTTAAAAAGATCAAAAGGTGATAATTTATGGTTTAACCTAAAACGCACCTTATTTGAATGTCTATTATAAATAGACTGAGTATCGAAGTAATTGTGTATAAACGTTCGATTTAAATTTGATATAGCCGCAGCAACTATGGTTTTAAATATGCAAGAAATAAAAAAATTGATTTACAAATAAAAAATGCAAAATTGTCTGTTTAAAGAGCCTTTAAAAACTAACGTTGAATCCATTAGGAAACCATTAGGATTTCAACACTCCAATTGAACATTTTTTTACTTATAATTCTGCCTCTTCGCTTGTTTTTTTTTCAAAGTTCGTTATTTTAATATACAAAAAATGGTTTTGCCACTTCTTAAGAAAAAAAGGCAAGAGATATACAATAACCACACAATGATGATAAATGGCCATTTAAACTGTTTTTATCTTTAACTTCGAATTTAAGATTCATAAATTTAAAGGATTTTAAATACTGAACTAAACCACAACTTAACAGCTTCAAAACTAAAATATTGTTGTAATGTGAGACATAGGTTTATTTGCGAATAATAAAAAAAATAATGTTGCCTTTTACTTTGCTTTTGGGAAATTGAAAGAAGCAATTTATTATTGCGATTTAAATTGGAGTAGCTGAGGGGTTATTTTACACGTAAAAGTTATATGTTCAACAAACATAATATAAAATAAAAATAAATAGTATAAATAATTATAATAATAATATTATTAAGCTAAATAATAATATGTAATAACAATAACCAGAAGCAGGGCACACTCAACCCGGTAATATTTGGAGCCCAGCTGATTAAAATTAATTTGACATTTTCACGTTGCAAATATTCAATTTTGTATGAAATTTTTAATTTTTGTGACATTTCACCGTTAAAATATGGGCGAGTTTTTGGAATTCGCCTTGATACTACCTTGTTTAGTGTACCCTGACCAGAAGTAAATAAAGAAGAGTATCAAATGCCCGGTGGCGTACGCAAAACAACCCCGCAGCAAAGTGTGCTGGGCATTCGCAAAACACGTTTACTGCCATCTCCATGCTGTAAACCGGCAAGTCGTAGTGTTAGTCTCTTCCATATTGTGCAAATGACATGTGATACTCCAGTGAGTGCTTAGAAAACTTACAAGAATTCTTTAGTCTTTCTTAAAAAAAATAACGGGAAAAGGCTGTTGGCCCAGTTATTTGGCGACATGTTGTGCACTTCGCGGGAGACGGCAAGTTCAGTACCCTCAAGTCCCTTAAGACCCAGCACCTATAGTAGCTTTAAGTTTTTATGTGTGCCATGGCGGTTAAGAATGGTAACGCAATATTTTTTGAAAGTAGAGATTTAAAATCATGACCTGTAGCGGTTACTAAGGCCGAATGGCAATTCTAAATTAAGTTTGACTAACGAGCTCAAAGCACAGATGGCGTAAATTTTTTCCAACATGTATTTTAATTTTTTAATTAAACATTCATTTAAAATTTGTGGTTTAAATTATTAAGGTATTTACCTACTGCCAGGAAAGTTGAAAGCCCGACCCAAATACACCAGCGCCAGTGTTGCCATTTGATTGTTTTAATTGGTCAGCATATCAGGTAAGGTCGGCAAGCTTGTACAAATAGTTTGTTTTATATTTCAAATTGTTTTACATTTCAAATTGTTTTACTCTTATGATAAGGTCAAGAAACATATTTTCCAATAATGGCTACTTTTACAGTCAAATAATTTTAATAAAAATCAATTCAAACACAAACTTAATTTTTTTTAGTCAAAACTTAGTAACAACTATCTGCGTTAAAAAAATACAGTTTCATATTGTAACTACATATATGATTTTGACAGTATGTTTATATTTTCAAAACATTGAGACATTTTTTTTTTTTTTGTTTGTTTTGGTTTCGTAACTGTTTTTAAGAGAGCATTTTCCCTATTTTGTAACATTGCCATATTTTTATAGAGAACAAACACGCTTAATAATTATAGACTGAAAAAATAATTTGCATTTAAGTCTTATTTATAACTATTTTCTTAAAAATTTACCTAATCCGTGTTAAAACACAAAGTCAAGAAGCGGTTATAAGAGGTTTTGGTTCATTTGGCGCTACCCAGTTGTCCATGTCTGCAAGACACCCTTGAAGACGCGTGTACGACAGTGGTTAATCGTTAACGATACACTGCTGCCAGCAAAAGCGTTTTATTGACGACATTTTCAAACAAAGGGCACAAAAATCGGGCATGCCAAAAAACTATAGTTTTAAACACGAAGCAAAACAAAAAATAAATTTATTCTTAACTTTGGTGGTCCCCTCCATTTACTGAAATATTCTTAAACCTCATTTTTTTTAAAATTCTTTACTTCATGCCACCTGTCATTGTCATTTCGCCAAATTTAAAAAAAACCCCCCCAAGAAAACAAGCAAAATAATAATTTGGTATTAAATTGAAATATCAAAATTCATATGCTTATCAACTGCATTCACATCATGAAGCGAAACAACTACAGCAAACAAAATTAAAAACTTATTTTGACAAATTTTATTTTGTGCATAAATTGAATAAAAGATATACCGCCGCCACCATTTAGCTTGAACACTTTAGACAATCAGCCATAAGAGCAGAATTATTTTAATTGAAATATTTATTATTTTTGCAGAATTAAGCAGACGACAAGACACAAGACATATTGTGTCTAAAGCAACAATATCAGCAACATACCGCAGCAGAAGCAACAGGAAAAATATCTAAATTTAACCATGAAACCACAAAAGAATGAAATGAAAATTTATCAAGATTTGAAAGACACCTTTAAAAAATGGTCACAAAAAGTTTAAAAAATTGAAAGTTTAAAATTGCGCCATCATAAATTGCATACGAGTGTGATGTGAAGAAGACAGTGGATTAAATAGAAATTTTGTTCAATAACTTGTGGCTGTAGAGTTAAAAATAACGTCCCTTTGTGTATTGAAAGCATAGGAATATTGAAAGTTACACCAGGTGCAGCCTTAAGGCTTCGTTAGTCTTTACTTACTGTTGCCGTTCTTTAACGTGCCGTTCAGTTGTTTTATTTTAGTAGTTACTTTTTCTGTTCAAACGTATCAAAATTTGTATGGTTTTAATGGCGGAAAAAGCAGCTGATTCTTGCTGTCACTTAACAACGTTGCAAAAATTTTGTTTTTAACAGGTTGATCCGCAACGAAACGCAACGAAACGAAAAAACTAACTACTTACACACATTTTTTATTAACAAAAAACAATCAGCTGATTCATCACGGAACAGAAAGTAAAGACTAACTCAGGCTTTAGAGTTCAAAGAAAGCATCCGATTAGTTTTTTTAGTAAATTAAAAAAAAAAAATTTTTAATGAACTCTTATTTTGAACAACTTCCCTAAAAATTTTTATATGTAGGTACTTGGGAATTTTTTATAAAAATTAAATTAAAATTAAAAAAAGGAAATTTTGATACTTTTGCTAAGTTATTTTTAAATAATTTTAAAATAATGAAATTTATATAAATTTATTAAAATATATTTTTAATTTTTTACAAATTGTCAATTCTTTTGCTGCCGGAAACAGTGTATGTAATTATAAAATTCAATTATTTTTACTAAATACGACGAGGTGTATTCTTTTTTGAGGTTACCTCTTTTTAAACATTATTTTAATTCATAATATATAAAAAGTGTTAGAAGAAAACAGGGTGTCCACCAACAAGGTGTACTACTTTGTTTTGCCACCATTTTGGTGATTATTAGTATTAACAGTTCATACTTGGCAGTCGTGAAGTAGAGACATGGCAAATTTATTATGGAAAAATATTTGGTAAACTAACGTGTTTTAATCGTTAAAACATTTTATCAAAATCAATCATCAATTACTGTGACGATAAGAAAGTTACATGAAATTTTTGGGAGAAACAACGTTTCAACAAGACGCACTATTTATCGTGTTTTGACTGATTTCGAAGAAAGAGAGAGCCTGTAGCTAATAGGCCCAAGCATGGATCACAACTTACTGCAGGATCGGCTGAAAACATTACTGCTATTCAAGGAAGTGCTTAAAACAATCCATCAACCGCAATTTGATGCCGTGCTCAGGAGCTTTGTCTTCAAATACCAAATTTAGCCACAATATTGCACAAGGATTTGAATTTGTTTCGATTTAAGATTCAGTTGACAAAAGAGCTTCTTCCAGGAAACCACTTACGTTGCCGTACATATGAAAATAGAATGTAAAAACTTGCCCATGACAACCCTGATTTGCATGAAAAAAATCATTATGAGTAGCGAGGCACATTTTTATTTGAATGGATATGTCGCATAGTCGGTTCTGGGCAATGGAAAACCCTCAAATTATTAATCAGTCACCTTTGCATCCATTAAAAATGACAGTCTGGTGTGCTATTTGGTCAGGAGGAATCATTGGGCCTTGCTTTTTTAAAACTGAAAACGGCGTAACGGTAACTGTCAATGGGGAGGGATATCGTGATATGATTGAAAACTTTTTAATGCCACAACTGCATGCTTTGGGTTTGGTTAACATGTGGTATCAAGAAGACAGTGCCATATCGCACACAGCCAGGATTACAATGAAATTACTGCGAGACCTCTTTCCACAACAAGTTATTTCAAGAAATGCAGATGTTGATTGGTTTGCACGGTCACCTGATTTGGTTAGGTTGAACAGGCGGCTGCGGAAGTGATGAAGTGATAGTTGTGCAGCCCACTTGGGTCCGTTTCTTCGGTCCCTTTGTGATACCTGGGTCACCTGATTTGACAGCTCCGGACTTCTTTCTGTGGGGATATCTAAAAAGCAGGGTTATACAAACAAACCAGAAACGCTGGAACAACTTAAACAAAATATCGTGATGAAAATAATGAAAAACCGCGTAAAAAGTGTGAGAATGTAATGAAAATGTGCTTAAAAGGGCTCGCATTTGTGAGGCTAATAGAAGCGGGCATTTATCTGATATTTCATATATAATTGCCGACATTAGATAAAACATTTATTAATATAAGATCCATTCTCTTTCATTTAATTAAAAATTATAAATAACCAAAGAAGTTATCTACCTTGCCGGCGGACACCCTGTAGATATTTTGATTGGTTAAAGAAATCATATGAGAGTGAGTTTTATTAAATTTAAGTTGAATGGCTACTTTGTACTTAAGTATGTAACAAACAAAAACTGCAGCCAAACAGTCAAATTTCATCTTTGGCAATAACTTTACAAAAATTTTTAACACAGACAGACTTTCTGTAAAATCTTTTAAGCCTTATGATCATCGTCATCACATTTATTTCCCACATGAAAAGGGGGAAGAATCAAAAATAATGGTAAAATTGTCATGTCACAGCAGTTATTTCGTGTCAGAAAAATAACTCAATCTAAGCTAAAATTTTTTTCTTTATTTAATTTTGATTAATGGCTTTAAAGGCGTTGTGATTAACTAATAGTCTTTGGAAAAAACTTCAACGAATGGATTATATAAGCAAATAAATTAAGTTGTCGAACTTTTCTAATTTTTTGACATTTACAATCATTAAAGGGCAAGTAAAGAAGCCTTAAATAAACTTATAAAAAATAAAGTTTTAGTTTTAACAATTTTAAATCGAATTCTCTGACAAAACTTTTGTTTTTATCAATTATGTATAACTAATTTTTTTGAAAACCAAAAGGACAAACACGCAACAATGTTGTTCGAAATCCCAAGAACTTAAAAAAATAATATTAACACTTTGGTGGAAAATTTTTCTTGACAGAACTTTGGACTAAACATTAAAAATATTATATTCCTTCAACTTAAAATTAATCACAAGATTTATTATGCCTTAGGCTATTTTGAGATTAGTAGTTATATTTCTGCATAGAAAAAAACTTTCAGATAATATAAGTCAGTAGAACAGTGATGACAATTAAAATGATACAAAAACACATTAGAAAGACCATTATTATTTTTGATTTTTTTTAGCGCACTTTATTAATTAGGGGTTTTAAATATATTTAAAAAGATTGCCCTTTTAAAAGATCATTCAACTTTATGCCTACTTTACATATATCTTAACAAAATTACTTGCATCAGAAAATATCACATGTTTACACTCACAAAAATTGTTAAGTAAACTTTTTAAAACATTTTAATATTTTTGTGTTGACTTTATCTTAAAGAAGCTTAAAATGTAAAAAATACATTTTCAGCATTTAAAGAGGTTTCCTAAAAGTATGATTTAGGTGCTCTTGCACCTATTGGCAACTTGGACCTTTGTACTAGTTCTGCCTCCTTTTGGTTTTTAAAACTTCAAAATGTTTCGTTGAATTTTTATTAACGAAAGGGCCTTATGCGCAATTTTGAACGATTTAGCTCACCAATTTAATTTGAAACTATGCTAGTTAGAAGGTTATGTCAATGCCATAATGGAAATTTTTGAAGGTGCTTTATTTACTGGAAATGAAGACCTAGATTCCGATAAACAAAGACCTTGGTTTAATCAGACTAACCAAATTGCAGCCGGGTCTAGAGAGTAAGCATTCAATATTTTGCGTGCTAGCAAAGGAGTAAGGAATTATCCTGGTTCTTTTATCCAAATTATTCACTTATACCGCCTGGAAAGCTAACGTCAGGCTATGACATTTGCAATCAATTCACATTTGTCGGATACAACCAAGCTTTGCACAAACTCTAAAGAGTGCCTTAGAATACGCAAGACATATCCTTTTTTTAAAAAGGCCAAGGCTAATAACCTTAAACATGATCCGTCAATAGCTGTTAGTACAGTACTCTCCAAGGTTGTGGAAAGTACTGTTAACTACCGCCTTGTTAACTACCTGGAGTCCAGCAATTTGCGAAGCGACCGCCAGTATAGCTTTCGTAGGGGACGCATAACCAACTTCATGATTTTCGCAAAGCTGTAAATATTTCCAAGACATTTGATAAAGTTCGAAATTGTGTTCTTTTTTCTAAATTTGTTTGTTTTTCTTTTTCTTAAAATAATTTAAAGCCAGTCTTCTTAAAGATCAAACTATTCGTGTTTGCAGACGACAGTAGCATATGCCAAACTCATTTGACTAAAGATAAGAGCTATTAGAAGCTATGAGTAAGAAACTATTGATGATGTGGGCATGAAAAATCGCGGTAAATTTTGCAGGGCGGAATAAGTTTTTCCTGTATCTAAACTTGTAGATCATTGTAGGATATATGAACTATTTTATACCATCAAATCTTTTTAATATTTATGTCACCTAGTTCTGACCGAAAATCGAATACAATTCTTATGTATGGGCTGGAGCTTCAAATCCTATTTCGGACCACGTATAGGAATGATCTAATTAATTTATCAGCAACGTTAAGGTATCTGACCATCTCGATTCATATAAGATTCCTCCTGGCAATTTAAACACACCATGCAATAAAGGGAAAATTCGTTCTTTAGTCGCACAGGGCGAGTGTAGAAAAAAACTCCTAAAGATTTTTTTCTTGTAACTTTTAATTTAAAAAAATTTGAGCTCCCTCTACTCCTTTTTCAGATATCAGCCCAATCCACTGCATTTATAGTAATCATTCTCTGAGTACTGGTTACTTAAAAAAAATAAACTTGAAAGACATTACCATTATAAAATGTCAAGGATCCGACTTTTTCTTATATCGCTACCTCTGTAATCATGCGCTACAATTCAACTTCACTTTTTCATCTCTTCCTTTACCTTTTCTCAAGCATTTTCTTTAAGTGTATTGATTTATGTTTATCTGCTTCTTTAACTTTATGGCTGCAATATTTTTCACAAGTTCATGATCGACAATAATATAATCAAAACCATATGACAATAAAAGGTTTTTCATCTTTGTGCATAAAACTTAAATATAAACAAGTAAGAGCGCTATATTCGGCTGTGCCGAATCTTATATACCCTTCACATTGGTCTTTAAATATACCCAGGCGAGTAATTTTGTACTGCAAATAATATAATAAAAAACCTTGTGCGAGTTTTAAAGCCCATAGAAAAAAATAACAAAATTTTAACGTTCGTATGAATAATAGAAATATATGAAGAAGAATTTGAGGTCGAAAGTTTTAAAAGTTTTCGACATTATCCATTTTTGAAGGTTAATAAAACTTATTAAATGTTCTAGTCCCGCTGCTCTTTTCCAACTTTTTTTCCAAAATGTATGAATTATTTGATTATTCCTTTTTGTAGAATATTCGAAGTCGATAGCTGTAATAGTTTTCCAGAAGAAGCGTATGGAAAATTTTATAAAAATTGTTAATTTGTATGGGAGCTACCCCTTCTTCACCCCCCATCTGAAATTTTTTTTCTTCAAAGCGTAGGCCTTGTGTTCCAATTACTTTTTGTAGAACATTTGATGTGGATATCTGTTATAGTTTCCGAGATATAGCGTATCAAATATTTCTTAAAAATTGTTAATTTTTGGCCCCCACTCAAAAAAATTTTTCCTTAAAGCGTAGGCATTCTTGCCCAATTACTTTTTGTAAAACATTTCATTTCGATATCTGTTATAGTTTCCGGGATATAGCGTATCGAATATTTTATAATAATTGTCGATTTGTATGGAAGCTACCCCTTTTTTTGCCCCCACTCAAAAAATTTTTTCTTTAAAGTGTAGGTCTTTGCTTACAATTATTTTTTGTAGAACAGTTTAAGTCGATAGCTGTTATAGTTTACGAGATATAGCGCATAAAATATTTCACCAAATTTGTGCAATTGCAGGAAAAATACCCTTTCCCCTGGTCCAATCTGAAAAAAAATTTTATATTATTATTATTTAGGCCCCTTCTTTAGGAGTATCCGTGCCAAGTTTTGTGGCAAGAGTGACTATACTTACTGAGATATATAGGGATATATGCACGGATTTTGTCCTAAAAAAATGGGTTACTCTGGGTTTTCGCTTATATCTCGGTCAATAGTGAACCAATTTTGCTGATTTTAAATACTGATTGTCTCCAGGATATTTTTAATAGTTTGACACCATTATCTGGTCTGTATCTTTTTATTTGACTCCGGAAACTTGATTTCAACAGACGGACAGACGGACATCGCTAAATCGGCTTCCCTATCTATAAGGATCCAGAATATATATACTTTATGGGGTCGCAAATTAATAATAAAGAAATTACAAACGGAATGACAAAGTGATATATACCCTATCACTATGTGAAGGGTATAAAAATATATAAGGCAGAACAACCAACAACAATCTGAAATGAAAATTTTAAAAGTTTAGATTTCAAGATGCTGAAGTAGTGCTCCACAGCCAGACAACAACGTTAAACTCACACATAGAAATTCCGATGCCAGAAAGCATATAAGACTTTAAATGTTTAGCACTAGCATGGCACCACTAACCAACAACAACACCGATTTAGTAAATTTATACACTATACGGCTAATGAAGAACATTTATGCCACTAAATTTGCCACGCATTTTCAATGTGTAACACTCGACTTGAAAAATGCATCAGCAGCAACGGCGTTTGCCTGTGTCTCTACTTAATTTTATCTTGTTATTTTCGATGCAGTTTTATGTGTTGCTGTTGCTTCTGTTTTGGAAAACTTTATTAAAAATTTTAAAGTATTTGTAAATTTTTCGCAACTGCAGCAATACTGGAATATAAAGTTTAATGAACAGAAAACTGAAGCTGTGAATTTTCTATCTAGTTTGGGTGAATTCTTGTCATTATCGTTGTGGTTGTTGCTATGAGCTGCATGCTCCACTTGATTTTGATCTGTTTGATGGCATTAATGTTGTTTGTTATGTGCTGTCAGGTCTTTAGTTTATAACAAACACACACACATTTGACACAACAACATGTGCAATATAACAATTGTTGAATGTTGCGTTTTGTTCATTTCTTTTCTTGCTGTCTGTTGATTGTGGCAGCATGTGCAACAACTGCAACAACACCGCAGACTGCACTCACTACTGACTTGGTGTTTAAAATGTTTATTTTTATTTATTTATTTTTTTTTTTGCTAAAAAAACATATTTGTTTTGATCTTCGACATGTTCCCTCTGAGGGTGTAGGCTTTTTAAAAAGCAAAAATACAGAGGAGTTTTAAGGCAAAATGGATTAGTAAAATATAGTTAAAAATTAAATAAATACTTTAAAGTGTTTATAACACACGATACAGAAATGGGGAAACTAAAACTTTTTCAAAATCTGTTATTATTTAAATATAAGGAATTTTAGAAAGACCGTATATCGTTATGAAAATAGATATGGGTGTTTTAGTTAACCTAAGCAAAGTAATTTTTCAGCGCATACCGCTTAGCCAGAATTAAGTTGAATTAGTAGTAAACTGGCTTATAAAAAGGAGACAAAACGGTATGTGCCAACTACAGAGGAAAAAGTGTCCTTCCCATTGCATACAAAATTCTATCCAGCGTATTGTGGGAAACATTGAAATTGTATAATCCTTAGTTAAAATAGCAAAAAGTGTCTCTGAGCCTTTCCCTACCGAACGAGGCTTAGACAAGAAGACAGCCTTTCAGTATGTCGAAAAAAAATCAACCAAAGTTGTTTTGGAAGTAAATGAAGATTTAAACAAGACGTCTAGTTGATTTCGACAAACAGCCGCACAGTCAACGATTTAATCTACCTCTACCTACCATCAACAACACAAAAAACTTTAGAGTTGAGATAAAAAGAATAACAATAGTGGTCAATAGATGCTTCCTTGTACTAAGATGGCAGTTTGAAAGCAAAGACACCTCCCGACGGACAAACTTCAGTCTCTACAAAACACTGATGCTACCAGTGCTTATAAATGGCTCTGAGGAATGGATATCTGCAAAAGCAGAAAAGACAGTGTTTGGAGTTTTCGAGAGGAAAATTCTTCAGAAAATCTATAGAGCAATCTGCGTTGCCGGAGAATACTGGTTGCGTATAAACAGTGAGCTGCTTTTCAACATTGGCATATTTCCGCGTATCGAAATTCAACGTTTACGTTGGCTAGGTAGAGTCTAGAATAAATTAAGAGGCTCCAGTTAAAAAGTCATTTGAGTGCGAACATAGTGACAGAACACGCACAAGGAGAAAACCGTAACACTGATAGAATGATCAAGCGGAAAAAGACATATCGAAACTTGATGCCAAAACTGGATAAAAAGCGCATACATATTGATTCTGCTTTCGGCTAATAGAAAAAACGTTCCCACTAAGTATCACAATCATGAGTGCTTTAAGCTAAGCCCAACTCCAGCTATAGTAAACAGTATAATGACATTAAAAATTTACTTTTACTGCAACCTTTTTTTCATCTTAAGTGAACCTTTTTAGAGCGCGATAAGACCAATGCAAAAACCTACTGCTTTTGGTACACTTAGATATGTAGTGGCATCGAAATTATTTGTTTGCTTATACCAACAATTAGAGATGAGCGATATTTTTGTACCTGTGACTTGTTACCTGTGACTTGAAAATCACTGGCAGCTACAGTGACATAAAATGTGACGTAACTGTTATTGCCGAACAGTAACTTCCAGTTTGATATGTTATTTAAAATAACAGTGATGTTCACTGTTCTCAGAATTCTTTTAAAATCACGGGATCGCTCATCTCTACCAACAAGAAGGGAAAACAAACAACAATTCTAGTGTTGATTCAAGGCACATTCAACAGGGTAAACTCAAGGCAAATTAAAAAAATTCGCCCTCTGCATTTCCTTCTTGTGTTTGAACAGTAGAATGTCAGAAAAATTAAAAATTCCATATAAAATTAGTTTTTATTTCGTATAAATGTCAAATTGATTTTAATCAGCTGGGTTCTTAATATTACCTAGTTGAATGTGCCTTGTGTTGATTCCTAAAGTCGATATTTGAAAACTCATTTTTAAAAACATATCTAATAACTTAAGGACAGCTGTTAATCGACTCAAAACTAGATTTGAGATCTAAAAATACTCTTAATACTTTTTCTGCTTTAGGAAAAATACTTAACCATCGAGCTCTACCTTGCTATTACTTAAGACTTTTGTTTAACAGTTATGTATTACTTATTTATCCTGTAATTAAATTCTAAGCCAAAAGGGATAACATACCGTCAGTTTCGCTTATTTAAAAACGATATCAGTATTAGCGATAAAAAATATCATTTGAAAAAGGTTACTCAATCTTATTTATTATTGTTTGCTGCCTATGAATGCCACTTACACTCAATAAGCGAATATAATTACAAATATCTGATAATTTGGTACAATTAGTACTAACGTACTTATCTACTGGATGTACCAGCAGATTTTTTTCCAGTAGGCATATGTGAAAAGTCCTCTAAAAACGAATGGAATTGCCCATTTCTGCTTTAGCGAAACGAAAAAAGAAAGGAGCAACCAACAATTGTAAATTGTGATGTACGCATGAAACTCCATTTGAACGTCTGTCAGTTAAATCGCCCCAGACGGATTAAATATACAGGGAGTGAGATCGAGTGAAAACAGAATTAACAGTCTGTAAGTTATTTGGTTGTAACTATTTTATGAATACCGGCAGTTATTAAGTTAAGAAAAAAATTCAAAGATAAATAACTGTGTGACGGTATATTCATACATATGTACGTTTATATGTACACATATACATATGTATATATATAATATGTGAATGGCTATTTTTAGAGAAACACTGTTGCTACTTTTATTGATGTAAAATGATGCATTTATTCATGTACGAGTATCATTGCAATTGTTGTGGCAAGTTGCAATAAAATTCGCATATATAAATGTAAATATTCACATGGTTTTACTTTATACAGGGGCAAGTGATGGTAGAACAAAAAAAAATAACTAGATGGAAGAGTTTGCAATGAAGGCCTGGCACAACTAACCGAAAAAATAAAAATAAAACGATAATGCATATATGAATACCCCAAATTATTGCATTGAATCATTTCCAGATTTTATTTGAAATATTTAAAAAAATATGTATAATAATAATAATAATAACAATAATAATAATAATAATAATAATAATAATAATAATAATAATAATAATAATAATAATAATAATAATAATAATAATAATAATAATAATAATAATAATAATAATAATAATAATAATAATAATAATAATAAAATTAAAATTTTAAATTAATACAATAAATTAAATCAGCAAATATTGACTATAACTTCTAATTTTCGATTTACAACATTTACAGCCTTCAGTGTATACCGTTGTCATAGTGCAATGCAGCACGTCAAAAAATGACAGCTTGTTTTCATTTTAAAGCACATTGCACACATTAGAAATGTCACAACACAAAATGACAGCACAACAAATTTTAGAATAATTTTTCAAACTTATTTTAAATTTCTTTTTAAATTTATAAGCAAAGGCTCTAAAGGGACTTTAATTTAAATTGTACGTCTAACGAAACAACGGTTAAAAATAATGTTTGAATTTTTATTTACGCCAAACAATTATTGTTCTTATTTAATTAATTTATTTCATAAAATAGGACTCTTAACTTTAGTTAAATTTTACAACAAATTATTTAACGCCATTACTATTTAATTTCTCTAATTTTAAAATCAGCCCTCGTTATTTTTTGCAGCAAGAATAGACTCTATTACTAATTTAACGCCAAGTGACAATTAAGTATGTTGTTTATTACAACAGCAATGATATTTCCAAGATCCTAATAACATTTATCTCTGCCTTTAAAGTTTAAAGATCAATAAGTATTAAATAGTTTATCGATTCGAATAATTATTTTGCTCAAATATTGCATTAATAGCGAATTATTGTAAATTTATCACTGACAATAATAGATTCATTTGTTGTGCTGCCCTTATTATCTAAAAAGTGGTTCAGTAAATTAACAGCATAACGAAAAGCAAAACAAATTCTCATGAAATAAATAAATTAAGTTAAGTATAGATAATAAAATATTTAAAGAGATTTTCCATTTGACTTTTTGAAAATCAAATAAAAAATCATGTAACCTGTTACAGCAATCGACTTTAAACCTACTAAAAGCGTCATTATGATTCCTATATTTCGGAAGAGGGGGAAGTGGTATACCCAATACAAAAGGGCACATTTCATAAAGTTTTTTATTTCAAAAACTTCAAAGCTTATAATAGTTATCGACTTTAAATTCTTAAAAAAAAAACTTATTTTATTATAATTTTAAGGTTTTGAAAGCAACGAATATACATAGGTTTATCGAAAAAATCTAAAATGCAATAAAAAAAATTGAATTACATATAAAAAATTTTTCAATACAATTAGAAAAATTGGAAATACAAGTCAAAAACTCTGAAATACAATAAGAATGTTCTGAAATTGTATTAGAAATTTATGAAAATGAATAAGAAGCTTCTGAATAAATAAAAAAAATTTCTGAAATTTACTATAGAATATAAAATTCTGAAATTAATTTGGAAATTTTTGGAAATAAGTTAGAAATTTCCGAAATTTAACAAGAAAATTCTGAATTTAATTTTTGTAAATTTATTTCGAAAGTTTTGAAAATTCTAGAATTCAATTAGAAATTTTAGAAATTGTGTAGCAGAAATGTAACTATTTGAAAAAAATAAACAATAAATAAAAAAACAATGTTAAAATATTTAACAATTAAAAGAACAACTTCATATACATATTTATTGCAGTATGTACTTGCATCCTGAGTTACGGTACATTTGCAAATTCTTTTTAAATAAGGCGCACCCTAATGTACGTATGCAAACAAATTATGAGTACTGAACTTCAGAAGGTTGTTTTATTTTAAAAAGAAGTAAGTTGTTATAGTAGAAGAAAAAACTTATATAAAATTTTTGAATGCATAATTTCTTTCGTGTAAAATTTAACATTTTAATACTAACCACTCTGGGCCTTCGCTTTGTGAAATTTTTATTTCCCTTTCTTTTAGCATATCAGCCTGTGTTAAAAGTATTTGCGCTTCAAAAAATTCAAAGTTATTAGCCTTTTACTTTTAGTTAAAAGTTTGGTTTTTAGTGTTGTTGTTGTATTTTCAGTTTTATTTAACAATAATACAAAGTATAAATATTTAAAGTAAATACCACCAGCATTAATAGAAGCTTGCAACAATACGATAAGCAAAAAAGTTGTAGACACAACTGTGACTGTGTCGTTCTTTAGGGAATAAATTAACACAATTTCAATAGATTGCAATGGAGTTATTTAAAATAAAAAAATGTTGCTAATTTTTAACAACATGACTTCTTGTGTTAAAGGTAATATAACTTAAGAATTTCGAGAAAAAAATTACGTGGTGGAAAATGCCTTAAGAATACTCATCAGTAGCTACGGATATGAGTTTAGAATAGGTCCAGCTTGTACAGATTTTTAGCTAATGTAAAACACAATTCAATATTTTACTCTTTTTTAAATTAATTATAATTGCACTTTTAAATCAGAGTTTTTTTAAAGTAACTATGAACAAAAAAAGTTTTGCTTTCCTTTTGGACAAGAAGTGCCTTTTCCCCATTTTTGGTACTTTTTTGATTTTTTTTATATTATAAGTCTAGATTATTAGTGCTTAACGAGAAAAAATACTTTATGAGAATGCACAAATGTTTTTTAATGGATATTGAAAACCTACTTTGAAAGCTTCCATCATCATCATACCGTAGATATGTATATTAAATTTAGAAGTATTGACCCAGATTGAGGTCGAAAGCCCAATAAGGTACTTTTATTTTTTGAGATCATTAGTCTACAAATATGATAATTTGGAATATTGACCCCGACTTAAGGTCGACAGTGAACTCAGTACAAAAAAGTTTTTATACATTTTGGTATATTTTCAGTTGTAGTAAAATAACTAGTCCCCTTAATAAACAAAAAGTATTTTTTTGTTTTTTTTTTTTTTTTTGGTGCATTTCTTCATTTTCCAAACGTTTAAAATTTTTTCTGTGTATGTAAATGTTGCAATTGTTTTTTTCTAGTTTCATTTTTTAATTTTTTTAATTAAAATCATTTATCGAACAATTAAGCTCTTTTTTAACGATTGCGATAAGAGATACAAAAAACAACAACAAGCATTAAACAACTTTTATATAAACGAATGAATAAATAAATGCATTTTTTAAATAATTTTTTATTAACAAAAAACCACACAAAATAGAACAAAAAAAATTTTAAAAAATTACATTTTCATGCTGATAAAAACATTGTAAAACCAATCAATGAACGACCGGGGCTCACCAGGCCACCAACTAATTTTGCATTCAATATTTGGCATTTTAAATGTATTTAAGACAACTGCAACACAGTTCATGAAGTAGTTTGATCTTATGTTGTTGTTGTTGTCGTTCTTGTTTGTAATTTGTTTTTTCTATAAAACTTTCAATTATTATTGAATTGAATTTAACTAAACCGTAACATTTTTTTTCTTATTGTAAATAATATTGATTTAATTTTGTTGTTGTTTTTTATTTATTTTGTTGTAAATGCTTTTTGATTTGCATAAAACATAGTTTTTTAATTAGTCTGGGTTTGGGGTTAGACTTCCACAGAAATTTCAATTTTAAACGGATAATATTTGCATACAAAATTAATTTTATGAACAAATTCATTACTTGTTGTTTTTTCTTTTAAAATTGTTAAGTTTTTTTAACTTTTACTACAAATTTTGAAGCCCCTAAGATTTGGAGTCTCTTTTGATGATAAAAATTCGAAATTATTCCCCCAAAATATTTTTTAATTGTGTAAAAGGTTGTCATTATTTGATTAAATACAAAGTAATGGGTTGTAGAGTTAACATTAACATCGTTAACTTGAGACACCTTTTTTAAAACACGGCAAACTCAACCAATACAAATTTTGGCCTGTTGCAAAAACTGAATTGTTGTTGTCGGTAAAAAAGCTAATTTTTAAACATATAAAACGCTTCTTAAAAAAGCAAAGGCTTAATTTTGAAATAATTTTATGCATTTAATTAGTTGAAATAAAACAAGTAAGAGCGCAATATTCGGCTGTGCCGAATCTAAGATACCCTTCGAAACCCCAAACTTTTTTAATCAATTTTTTTTATTATTGAAATACTTCTTATTTTTAAATAGAAGTTAGTGTCATATATTAGCCCTCTTAGGATGACTAGGGAAGTTATAAGGGTTTTTTCTCTAGGGTCGACTCTGGGCAAGTTATAAGCGTTTTAACATCCATTTTATAAATTTTGTTTGGCAACCCTTCTTAGGTGATGGAAATACATTGCACATTTACTTACAAATTTTAGAAAAATAAACAGAGGTAATCTTGGTTTTTGGCGTATATCTCGGTCAGTTATCGGGCGATTTTTTTGGATTTCAAAAGCGATTCGCTCGCAGATATTTTTAATAGTTTGATAACACTTACGGGCCTATGCGACATCAAAAACTTGGTTTCAACCATAACACGAACAGATGGGCAGACGGAAAACGCTAAATCGACTTTTATATAAAAAATATATTTTTATATACATTTGTACTGATGATTGTAATCTAATTTTATATTTATTTTTTTAATGAAAAAAGGGTAAAATTTTCGACTGTATTTTTTAGAAGGCATATTTTTATTTAAGTTGCATTTAAATTTGAACTGAAATAATTTATCTAAAGCATGCAAAAGCATGCTGCCTTAATACTCATCTAAATAGAGATAAATAAGGCAAAATAAAGTGGTGAGATGAAGAATAAATAAAAGAAAAGGTGTTGTCATGATGGAAAAAATGGCAGGCAGTAAATTTCGTTCTAACCCAAGAATTAACAATTGTTAATAAGAGTAGATATATGTATGTATCTAAAATACAAAAATAATTCTTCAATAAAAATCTTTTCACATTATAATTAAACCAATTAGCCTGATAAGCTAAAAAGAAATTTTAAAAATAAAAATTGTTCAAAATACGCTAAAAATAAATTTGAAATAATATAATTTCTAAATATATATATTTTAAAGATAAATATTGTACCCAAAAGGCTACTTTTAAACTGGCTTCAAGGATCACAAGTTGCAGTAGTTTTACAACATCCCACTGAAAACCGCAAGCCAATCACTCAATGTTTACATGAAAAAAATATTAAAAAAAAGATTTAAGAATATTTCTAGTGGCGTACTTGTAAGTAAAAGTTCAAATATAATTTCGCTACTGTTGTTAAGCTACACATTTTACAAGTTGAAATTGATCGAACGAATGTCACACAAATGACCAGATATGTAGTAAAAGACAAAATTTAAAATAATGACAATATTTCAAAATTTTAATTCAAAATATTTTGAAAATGTTTAATTTTTCGAATTTTATTTATGTAAACACAATTGTGCATAGATACATACTTACATATAAATATAAGTACATACATATATACAACAAAGCAAAATATGTATTTGCAGCAAACAAGGAGCTGCAGAAGCGCATCATTGCATGTGGTAGTAAATTTATTGGCGTGTTTACATGTCACAATTCAAGACACAGCAATATGTTGCATCTGCAATAACGCCAACAACGAAAAATTAAAAGTTTTTTTAAATAAAAGTCGTACAAACTCTAAAAACGCAATAGTAGCGTTAAATCTTTAAGTTAAGAATGTTTAACGATGTCCGTCCATCTTGCCATTGAACCCAAATGATTCTGACATTTTTTAAATTGGTTGAATTTTTTCCCTACATTTCGTTACAGGCATTTAACGTGAAATTATTCAAATTCGCATAAAAAAGTATTATCGATATCAGAACTACATTTAGCGTAAATAATTTTCATGTAACAATATAAATATGTTATTTGTTATGTCAGTCAATTTAACCTAACTCAGTTGTTTTATAATTAAATAAATAACAATTTTTTCACAGCAATTTATCAACATTTTGTTAAAAAAAAGGCAGAAAAACAGTTTTAAATTAAAAACACCTACATATGAGTTAAAAAACATTTTGTTTTTTAAAATTAGACTCATCAGAATTCTCTCAGATTGCTCTTAGACACGTCGGCTACGAATTTCCCACGATAAGTCTTACAATATTTTGGTCAACCACTTCACATGTTTCGTGATCAGAAATCTGACAGAATTTGTTAAATATTCTCCTAACTTGGCAGATGTTTATATTATATATCGTACAGGTGTCGGCCAATTTTGCTAGCTGGGTATAGGTATATTTTAAAGATATAAAATTTAAAATACATGTACCAAGTGCATACATACTTACGTGGTATCTTACAATACAATTTATAAATTGTTTGACAAGAGTCAAGTGTCAGTTAAATTTTCGCATGCAAAATAAACAAAAAAACACAACAGCAACAACATCAATAAAAGCGGTCACAACAATATGCTAAGCTTGTGGGGATAGAAGATCATTGGACTCCCTGAGGTGATTTCGCAAATTATTATGAAGAATTATGAAAATAAATGACAGTTTTCGTTGTTTAATAATTATTTTTTTTTTCTTTTTTTTTCATCTTCGAATCTCACAACTTTATTGCCCAATTGCTGCAAAGTGTTTGTTCAAAATAAAACATAACAAAGTTGGTGTGTGAGTCCGATGCATATTTTTGCCAGACATGTTCAGACTGCGGCTTTGGCTTTGCAAATACTAAATGGTTACTCTTCTTAGGTAAACAAGCTTCATCATAAGTTGTTAAATTAACTGTGCCCAGAGGTATTTTTAATATTTATTCTTTCAAATTTATTTTGTTCAACTTTTTTTATATATTTTTGTTGTATTTAGTTTTTACTAAACTCTAATGTTATCAACGAGAAAATATGCAAAAAGATGGATTTAAATAATTTCTTTTCCTACCGAAATGCTAATAAAGTCGGTTTGAAAATAAGAAATATAGAAGAGGAAATACTTATTCCTCAAGGAGGCCATTAAACGTTTTGTTGACTTCATTTGTAGCACTTTTTGTTTGTTAACTAGAAGTAATTTGTTATATTTATTATGTCAGGGTCGGATCTCTTTGCTCAAAATAAATTAATTGTTTATGAGTTGTTTACGTGTTTTGGTTTTGGGTGTTTTTTCTACTAGTTTGTATTAAAAAAAATATTTAAGAGATGAACTTAAAAGTAACAGTGTTAAGGAATGGGAGCACACCATGAAGTAAAAAAAGGTAAAAGTAGTCTCAATTACAACCGAGAATAAAAAATAATTCTTCTTGCAGCAAATATACCACCTATATTCGACCGAAAATGGAATACAACTCTCATGTATGGGCTGGTGCCCCGAAGTCTACTTGACCGCGTACAGGAACGAGCGAAGATACTCATCGGCGACGTTGTGGTCTAGTCGTCTTGATTCACTCGGACACTGTCGTGATGTGGGGTGAGTTTCGCTGTTCTATCGATACTATAATGGAATGTGCTCTGAGGAAATCAGGGAACTTGTCCCCGAAACTGGGAACTTTTTGCGTAATACACCTTTTTCTACAAGAGCGCACCCATACGTAGTCGACTGGCCAGTGAATCGCACCACTCATTACAGGGAGAACTCCTTGTTCGGTCGCACAATTCGTATGTGGAATAAACTTCCTATTAATGTCTTTCCTGTCACAGTAAATGTCCTCCTTCCCATAACCTATTTTCCCGACACCAACACAATGCAATGCATGTATAGGGGCCATCCCCTGAGTGCTGGTTATTATTAAAAAAACATATAAATTCAGTGCAAGCCAGAATTGTCAGAAACCGTATGGATTAATGTTTCGATATTAAATCCCCAGTATGTTGTCTCCATTATATATTTATGATTCTTGTAACAAACTAGAAAAAGAAAAATTTATTAGAAGACTAAAGGAGTAGACTGGCAAGCAACTCATTTTTAAATACTAAAAGTGCTTTCATATGGTATGTATTGTAGGCAATACTTGTCACTTTTGCAATCCATTTGTAATTGAGTATGTCTGTCAAAATTGTAATTTTACAGATGGTTTTAACAAATGCTTCCACGCGTATATATATATATTTACGTCTTACATAGCCTCCAAATTAAACCAAAAAAGCTTAATTTTGCTTGTTAGTTTCTAAAAACAGCTCATGTCAGACGCTTTGTCAGTTGAAAATAGACAATGCTCTTATGTTAAATTTGACATATGACTTTTACATATGTATTTTATAAATGCAATGTTTCAACGCGCTTACGCGGACTGTATCAATTTTGCGGTGCAAATAACTACATACCGTGTATAAGCACTTTAAAAAAAGATTTGTAGGGTTAAGAAGTTTTATTTTAAAACTTTCTTTTGATTAGAAAAACGCAATTTCTCGGTTGTCATTTTCTATAAGTCTAATATTAGGGAATTGTTATGGCTTAGGTTATATAGTTTATTAAGAAGACTAAATGTATATAAACGAGAATATGTTAGAGATATGGGGTTCTCTAATTCTAGATTAGAGATAAAGTGTCTTGCACTATTGCCATTTGCATCCAGATCCTTTTTGAGTTGCAAATAGAAAGCAAAAGTAAAGGTCGAATCAATATTAGAAAAAACAAAAAAGTGATTAATAACATACAATTTGTTACTCCCTTATTGACCTCAATGATAATATCCAGCATATAATAAGAGCTTTTACTCATTCCCCTAACAAACCAATTTTTCTGCAGTTTAAAAAATTTTGACAGCTACAAACCAGGCATTCTAAATGCTAAATTTTTCTCGTTGTCTTAGAGTCTTCAAAAATTTTCAGTGACCCCTAACTATCTCCTAAATATATATCTATTGACAGTGCTATGTTTTAGCCCCATATACATATGATCCTTTTTGTTAACTCCCAGAAGAAGGTATGTGCCCGCTCCTTTTAGGTTTAGAGACATGCATAAAAAATCGCAAAACAAGCCCTGATTTTCTAGACAGTTTTGTATCAATTGGTAAGAGAAATTTCTGAGAGCTAAACGGAAACCCATTACAGTTTGAAAGAAAAAGAACCAAATTTCCTTTTACTTTAGCTCTGGCGGCATTTAAATATCGAGATTTGTATTGTTTTACATCCAAATCATAAGCAAAGGTTGTCAGTTACTCGTTGCCCTTGTGTCTATATTTAGTTTCGATCTATTAGTGAGCCTACTTTTTACATTACACCGATTCCTAACTTTTAGACCACAAACAAAATTGCCTGCAGTACGCTGAAAGAAGCACCAACTGTACACACAGAAAAAAATCATTGTAAAATCAACAAAAACAGTGTTGATTCAACATTTTTTGATAACAATTTTGCTTCATAAGCGTTTCATGTTAATTTAACATGAATTTCACTTTAAATTTAATGGTAGCTATCCACTTTAAAACAACAAGAAATCCTTTTAAATTAACATTGTAGTATATTTGAATCAAAGGGTTCATCATGTAAAAATAACGTTAAGAAACTATTAAATCAAAATTAGTAAAATTTAAAACAACATGAATTTCATGTTGAATCAATAGGAATATAATGTTGAATTCACTATTAAACCATTTTAAATTAATGTGACCGTCATGTTGAAATAACATGAAAACATGTTAAAATAACAGGAATTTTCATGTTAATTTGAAGTGGTTCCTATGATAAAATAACTTTTGCTCAATGTTGTTTAGCTGTCCCACAGTGGGGCAGCCAGTTAGTAAAAGTCACAAAATTTTTTATTTATTTCTATTTTTTTTATTATTTTATTTTTTTATTAACAAATATGTACAAACAAATACAAATATTTTTAGGTTTACACATAATATTTTAGTGTTCTTTACAAATATTTATTTCTTAAATATATATTACCATTGTTAATTGGGAAGACATGTAAAGGTGGGCTTGTAAATTCATGGAGCTTCTTTAAAACTATTTCATCCTTTAACTTGCCTAAAACATATGATTGAAAATGATCATCAAAGTTTTGAGTTTCAGCTTTAGAGCATAGAACGTAAATTTCAGAGTGAACTTTTACAATATATGAAACTTTATATAAAGTTAGAAATTCTCTTTTGATTGCTAAGTAACAATTTATTTTGTAAACAATTCCAGAGAAAATAATTTTATTACAAAATACAACATCATCAAAATTAATCTGTAAACGTGAAAACAGATATCTAAAGGGTTATTAATTCCGTATTCATCAAAATATATGTGAAGTGGAATTATGTGCTTATTTGCGAATTGGGTTTTTTGTGATTTAAAAACATCCCCATTGGAAAAAGTACTTAAAGTTTTTTTTTGAAGTGAGTCCTCTATATTTTTTAAACACATATCTAACAGCCCAGGAATTTCAAAAAGTTTTGTTAATTGAAATTTTAGTGGCAAAAAGCAGCAGCTAAATGTTTTGACGTCTAAGTTAGGATATCCATGTGTTACACATTCAGAAATTTGATTCGAAATAGTGATAGTGATAGGTTCCTCATACTTTTGTTTTTCTTTTAAAATTTTAAAAAACTTGTACTCTGTTGAAATTTCTGCAAACGGATTTTTCAAAAATTTTAGGATATTATTTAAATTTTCGCTAGTATGTGTAGTACCTAAAATTACTCTGACACATTCCTCGATGTTGGAAAATATGTTCACCAATAAATTTTGTATAGTCTGAATTTCTTTTCTTGGCATCATCGGCTCTGAGTACAAAAATAACGAAAAATTAAATGCTTGAGTTTTTAAATTGGAAATCTTGGATCTTAGTTCAGATTCAGTGATGGAAGCGTTATTTAATGTAGCACCTTCATCATCAATAGACATATTATGTACCTTAGCAGAGCTTGAATTATTTGGGCTTTGAGAAATATCTCCATTTTCATTTATATTTGTAAGGTGCTTACGATTAATGTGAGCTTTTAATGATTTGAAACACGAAAATTTTTGATCGCAGTCGTTTTGTTTGCACTGAATTGTACTTGTTGAATTAAGAAAGTGATTAATTTTATAATGTTGTATTAAGTCGCTTACAAATGGTAAGTCTTTATTACATATGAAACAAGTTAACATTTTGTATTTAGTTATTGAGCATTTAAGAAGTTAAGTAAAGCACAAATACTAGGTGATTTATAATCACTGACAAGTTTAATTTCATAGAAATATTCTTGTATAAAGTACCATGAACCTTCACAACCTTTTGGATATTCCAATGACAATGTATGAATTATTTTAAAGCACGTATCTAAACATTTCAAAAACGATGGAAATTTGAGTAAAGTTTTATCAAAAAAGACGTAAAATTTCTCGAGACTGTATATGCTGTGGCCTACAACTATTATAAAAGGCTGCACTGTTAAGCCTCTATTGTAATATTTTTCTCGAAGCTCAGAGATTACCTTTTCATAATCATTGATTGACAAAAGATGGACTACAAAGCTCTCGATTGCATCTGCTATGGAAATTTTTACGGAATTCTTTCCAATTTTATCTGGAAAACGAGCTGTTGGTAAAATTACTGCATTTAGTAGAACGGTATGTATATAATCTAAAGAATCTGGTAAAGAGAGAATTTGGAAATAAAAAAAATATGTTAGGGCATAATATGACAGTGTTATTATAATAGTACATACTTTGTTCAGAAATACATTTTGAGTTCGTAAAAACTTCTTTGGATTTTTTGTCCTTTATGTGTAAGTTATAATAACTTCCAGTTTTTTCCATAAACACGCTCCATTTACTGAAAAGAAGATGGTCTTTATTGGGAAATAGGAGATTGAAGTCTATATTAATCTATGAAAGAAAGAGAATGAATTATAAATTAGTTATTTTTGTAAATTTAATTAAACTCACTAATTCTTCGGATCTGCTGTTTGAATAAAGGGGCCAACTGCACAGATATTCATAATTACTTTTAGATGTCTTAAGCTCCTTTTGTCTTAATAAAAAGCTCTTCTGCCACTTAGTTTTAACTTCATCCCAGTCAGAAAAATCTCTTAAAAGTGAAGCTTTCAAAGCTAGCAAAACTGGCTCATCAAATTCAGAACAAGTTTTCTGTGAGATCGTGTCCAAAGCTTCCAAACTATCTTTAAATTTTGGTGATGTGCGCAGCCGCTTTGTCCTTTGATTTGAATATTTATCCCAAAGTTTGCCACCAGGATTTGCTTTTCTTCCACGTGGTATAAAGTAATATTCCTGAAAAATTAGAATATGTAAATACATTTTTGTAAGAGGATAACTTAAAAAATATAATATAAATACGTACTCTTATTTCAGAAGAAAAGTTTTCCACTATTTCATCTACAATGGTTGGCAAATCTTTCGGTGATAATTTTTCGTTCCGGTAAAAAATATCTTCTAATATTATATTTATTAAGTCCTTACGAAAAGAGTCGGTAAGTTGACTGTTTTTGTTATAAAAGTCTTTAATGGCTTTTCCTTTAAGGCTATCTTCTAAGATAAGTTTTAGGCTCTAGAAAACATTGATGCTATTAAATGTTACCAAAAAGCTAAATCATAATTTTAAAACTTACCTTTGAAAGCCTTGAGCTCCCAATTGTTGTTGAAAAGGATGAAGCCGATGTTATTGTTGAACTTACATTAGCTTGGCTTTGAAGCCAAGAGACTACTTTACTGGCAATGGTTTCAGACAGGGTGTCGTCATCAATTCCATACTGTACAAAAATAACATAATTAAAAAAATAATAAATTTCAAAACAACAAAATCTTAAATTTTTTTGTGTTTACCTCACTTTTTCTCCAACTAAATAATTTTTCTCGGAAACAAGCCCGAATACCAATAGGTGGTATAGCTTCCTTTATATCCTCCTTTGATAAGTATTTTAAACTTTCATATGTTATTTCAGCTCCTAAGCAATTATAAAGTTATTATTATTGAACTTAAAAGAAAATTAACAGATATCCATATTGTCATCTGGTATGCAAAAAGGCCAATCTAATTTTCACAGGAAATCTAAAAACCTACTTAATTAAAAGTGTTGCGTTAGAAACGGAACTTCTGCATAATAGTCACAAAGACAAGAACTTTAAAGTGCAGTCAAAATTGTTTTGCTTGGTGCGGTTTAATATATTGTTAAACTTTTTTGCTCTTAAAATAGGAAATCATTTGTTGTTACGCCTGTTTGAATTTTTTAAACAAGGTCGATATTTTTTAATCAAAAGGCTACACAATTGTCAATCAAAAACTCAATTTTTTATTTTTTTTTGCTGTAAGACCTTTCTGCATTTCAGATGGCGATATGTATTTGAATATAATTCATGTATCAGGAGTATGTACTTACTTTCCAAATAAGGCTTAACTTCACATAAGTTGAAACTTTTCAACAGCTCGTCTAAGTGGGAGCTTTGATTCGTATTTTGAACAATTGGAATGTTTACTATAATATTTCCATCTGCGTCACTTGCAAAATGAATATTTTCTTCACTAGTTGCTAAATGTTCCACAATACTTGTTAAATTTAAATTATTACTTTCATTATTAGACGCAAACATATTAATATTGAAATTATTAACTCACTTTAAACATATAACACTGCAATTGTGGTACGTAAACGATAGAATAAAAGTTTTTGTTTTTTTGCTGCTGTAAAGAAGCGGTATTTTTTGGATTTTTTTCGGATTCAATATGATTTAATTTTGTTTCAACATGTTTCATGTAGTTTTAACATGCATCAACTTTATTTTAATGTAAAAACAGTCATTATTAAAGTTTCACAACTTTGATTTAACCAATTTAACATGTTGATTTATTATGAGTAAAAGTTAGTTTATATTTAAAGTTGACAAATGTCTTTTTTATATGTATCAATGTTATTTTAATGTGTTTAAGTAATGTTGAAATAACAAAAAAAACTTTTGTTTTAACTGTGCGCAATGTTAGTTTTACATGAAAAACTGTAATTTTTACTACATAGACTGAGTTTTAAAAATTTAACATTGCTCAATGTTATTATAACATTGTAAAATGTAATATTAAAAGTAAACAACTTTATTTTAAAGTGATCAAAATTAAATTAACTTTTTTTAATATTAAATTAACAGTTTTAACTATTAATTTAACGTGAAACAATGTAAAATATATATTAAAATGAATTTTTTCCCAAAAATTAACATTACATGAAATCAACATTTTTTCATGTTGATTTTACGTTGAGGGTTTTTTCTGTGTGTATCTACCCTTCATCCAAAACATGTCAAGATGGATTGGTCTTACAATCAAAATGTAAATAATTTAAGTTTTACCTGAGCATTTAATTCAAATCGAACTTTCACTCAATCGATCGATTTTTAATGCTGGAATGCCTCTCGGCTGTAAATCGAAAATGTTTATAAGCCTTTAATTATAGCTTGATACCTAATAAATATATATACATAGTTCTAACAGTTAATTCACTACTTCGTAGTTAGTTTCGATTATTTGTTTAAGTATATTACTAAATACGAAGGAGTACTGTAATAACTGAAGAGAAAAATTTTTATGATATTCGATAAAATCTTAATCTAGAATCTGTTTTTTTTAATTCTAAATTAAAATATTTTAGAATAATTTTTAATTCACTGTATAAATTTTATACCTCAATCTTAATCGAACTAAACTGGATTATAAAAATTCTTATTAGCATTCCTATACTAAAATCATTTAAGCCCGAATGAACGTTTGATTCGAATCAAGTGCTGTAATTTTCCCCCTGGCTTAAAAATACAGTTTTCTATATCAGTTTCACCACCATAAAATTATTTAAATTACTCTATAATGTAAAAAGGTATCTATCTATTGCCCTCTTTTAGGGTTTTCCAGCTTACTCTGGGCTTATCGACTGTTATAAAAAAATAAGTGCAGACTACTACTATATAAAGCGTCAGCCATCTTTTGCATCTGGGTTAATATTACTAATTTTATATTTCTAGACTCACAATCGCAAAAAAGTACCAGCCATATTTTAAAAGTACTTTTTGTCAAATTCCGACCTCTATATGGGTAATTAGTCCCAAATCCTATATTTCTGAAATCATAATCTCAGAAATTTAAAAAAGTACCTTTTTTATACTTATTTGTTTGAACTTTTCTATATCTTATAATTATTTCTTATATATGTTATATGTGTTAGACTGAACTAAATCCACATACAACCCTGTTTTCTTATTCTCATTCTATTTGCATTTATCACCACCAACGGCAACCCGCAATGGCTATGGCGTCAACAACAACATGACAGAATCGCTGTCGCAAGTCGACAGTGTAAAATACAAATTTTTCTTTCTGTTTAAATTTGTAAAACATTGTTTTATTCTGAATTTGTTATCTGTTTAGCATTACTTTGGCATCGTCATCATTTTAACTTAAGTTCAAACTAAAGATGCCAACAATAAAGAGGTGGTTGTGAAGGAGGTGTGCTTTTTACATAATCGCATAGTTGAGCATATGATTTGCTAGATTGTCCATTTAAAATTCAAGTCCATAAATTTACTTTAACAATTTTATTTATTCGCCAAAAAAAAATTATAATCAAACAATAAATGCTGCTGCTTTTAAACAACTGCTTTAACATCATTTAAAAATTGAATTTAATGTCTTTAGGGAATATTTTAACATTTTCTTTAGAGATGATGATGATAAGGGGTAATAAAAGTGAGCTTAAATTATTTGTTTTGTTAAAAGCATTTAATTTATAACTTACCGCCAGATATGTACTTTGACCTCGTATTCGAGGAGGTGGTTCACGATATTCTTCGCCATTTTCGGCGGCTTTATCGCGCCTGCAAAGAAAAAAGTACATAAATACATAAAATAAAATAAGTAAATAGTGTTCTAAGGAAGTTCTTTCTTAATCAAGGATTATTTTAAAAACTTTTTTAATAATTTCAAATTTACCACAACATTTTTTTTCAAACAATAACAAAAATATTGTGCCCAAAATGTCCCTACTTTTTAGCCTAAGCCTCCCTCTCGCTCTAACCGAGACTTAAACCTTATTTCGGTTACAAGTTTGCAGTTAGCAATCAGTTAAGCCACTTTAACACTTTACGCCATAAACACTACAACATTTAATACAAATTTCTGATTTTAACCATGACATTCATTAATCTATTAAATCTCAACACTTTTACGCTTTGAAAGACTACTGCCAATTTCGTTTGAATGCTGCTTTGTAAGAAAAGGAATTCATGTATAAATTTGTCATCGCCAGCAATGTTGTCAGTTTAATGTCAGCAAATTAAATGTATTTTGTATGCAACACGCCCCAATTGACGCATTGTTTAAAAAAAGAACAAGAAGCTGCTATAAAAAAGTAAAAAATTCCGGCAGCATTAACACAATAGCAACAACAAATAAAATAAAATATAAGACGGTATAAGAAAAGGGAAAATTGGCTGTAACCAAAGAATAAGGGAAAACAGCAGTTAGAGGTCGTGAATGCGAATAAACAAATATTACATGAAAACTAACTAAAGCCAGGACTTCCCAAAATTCTACCTTTGTCACTACCCAGCCAGCAATATTGGACAAAAATGTGTGTGTTAGACAAGTCCTCTAAAAAAATATACCTGGATACGTACGTATATCCCTTAGATTTCGGTTAGACTTATCTAAAACTTTCGATGTACGATATCTGTAAGATTTGTGATCGATTTCTTACAGGCATGTGTACCTGTGTGGTTTTTATGCCCTTGTGCTTTGTCATTGCTTTGGTTTATGTCCTTGCTATAAAATATGCAACAAAATTGCTTGTCTTTGCTAATATTGTGTTTGAGTATTTTATTCTTACTGCGAGCAATAGAGACATTAGCATTTAAAAACAAGTACGAGCGCTCTATTCGGTTGTGTCTAGAGGCCGGCTGTACACTTTATTCCTCTAGGGCCGACTCTGGGGAAGTTATGGGCGTTTTTACATAGTTTTTGTAAATTTTTGTATGGCAGTTCCCTTAGATTATGAAGATTCGGGATAAGTGTGTTCAAGATATATGTTTGGGAGGGAAAACTAATGGGGGTCTGTAATCCATTTTATTCCTCTACGGGCGACTCCGGGGAAGTTGTAATGTATTTAACAAAAATATTTAAAAAAATAAAATTTTGTGTAGCGGCCATGTTAGGGGGGCAGAAATGGAGTGTAAGTATGTTCCACAAAAATGTTTGTGAGGAAAAATTAATGGAAGTCGGTCTCACATTGCACCCGTGTTGGGGCAACTTGGAGCAGTTGTAGAGGTTTATATGTACAAATTTTAGAAAAATAAACAGAGGTAGTCTTGGTTTTTGGTTTATATCTCGGTCAGTTAACGAGTGATTTTGCTGGATTTCAACACCGATTTTGCGGTCAAAAATTTTGCTCGAAGAGAATAAAAAAACATAGATCGCCTCAATTGAAAATCTGCTCGGATGTCATTTTAAAAACGTGTTCTCTCCCGAAGCATGTATGATATGATTGAATTTTCGGCCGTTTTTGCAAAACGTCCTAAAGAAATACATTTCAAACTTTTAAATGTCATAAAGCCTTCGGCAATTTTAGTTCTTTGATAAACATTACCAGCAAAATGCTTTAAGAGCTTCTTTGCAAAGCAAAGAACACAAATAAATTTTTTTACGTCATATTACGGCTTATATTTTTTTCTCTAAAATGAAAAACTGCCTTGGTAAGGTTAATTTCTAAACCCTCGTAGGTTCTTTCAAAGATAGAGTCTTATAAGTCTGTTACCAACTGTCTCGAAATTGTTCGAAAAGTTGCCTAAAAACAAGCTGACTTCGGTTTGGAATAACAACAGCTTTCTTTCTAATTACCACTTCAGCTTTAGAAGTGAACATAGTACCATCGAAAAAAAAAACTCACACCCTGATACAGGTTATAAGAAAAGCCTTTGAGGAAAAGAAGAACTTCTCCGTGCTTGTTATCGATGTCTTTCAAACTTTTGATAAAATATGGCATGAAGGTCTATTAAACAAACCAAAATTGAACTTGCCAGTATATCTCTTTAGCCTTGTAGAAAAGTACATAACCAGTCGATAATTTATGATCAGTACCCTTTTAGATCCTAGAGAGACCTCGTCACGAGAGACAGCATCACGAAAAACAAGACGAAAAACGGACAAAGTTATGGAAAATAAAAATAAATTAACAGAACTGTTCTCACGCAACTTTTACTTAAAGCAAAGAAACATGCCACAGTTGTTATTAATAACTAAATGGTGTCTCAACAATGAGTCGAAATACCTTTGCATAACTGTTCCAAAAAGTTCCCAATTAAGCCTTAACTAAGTTTGTTTTAAATTAGGGAACAATTTTAATTAATAATATTATTTAATTTTATTTTTTTTAATTTGTTAAACGTTAATATTAAATCAGAATATGTGCAATTTTGGACTCACTGTATTAAAAAATACTTTGTAAGTACTAGCAATATCGAGGACAATGATAATGTCAGGTTAACAAATTGCTGCAATTTAACTAGAAAATAAAAAATTTAAAGAAGCCAGAGATCAGCAGTATTTGGTTACACTTAGCAGCGTCAGTAACAAGGAAAGGGAAACAATTGTTTGCTTTTGTATTATAAGTTTAACAAGGATGAAGAAAATGAAAATGAAATGTTTGTGCAGCCATGTTTAAGGTTTCATGTAGCTGCAGTTGTTAAAGATAAGATTTGTTTTACAGCGTTTGTCTATGCCATAAGTAAGTAGTTACATATTTGTGGTTTGCTAAGGATAATGGCAGGCATATAAAGGATGTTGTCGCAGCGTCACAATTGGAAGCTACTTTTTGGGAAAATTTTAATGTGGGTGGCTCAGTTGTTGCCTCCGTATTGTGTGTGGTAATCAAGAAACACAGTTTACACTAAAGTATAACAGCGTATTACTTTAGTATATAAAAAATAAAAGATTTTAAGAAACTGCTTTTATAGAACAAGCTAATTTTAGTGCTTCGTTTCAATTCTTTTGTTAAGACCGTATAAATGCAGAAAAATTAACAAGTAATATGTAGCAAACGATGTCGAAATTATAGCAAAAAATCTTTGTTATTGTTAAAAATAATAACCTTCTTTCCTACTTTGGAATATGATCTTTTGTTAATAATTTAATTTATGAAAGAAAATTTTTAGTAAATTTATATCCAACTTGCTGTGAATCAAAATTTTAATAAAAAACCGCATGTTTGCATGTTTAATACCTCAATGTTTGAAAGTACTTTTGCTTGCATTTTTGGCTACTTGAGCATTTTAATATTTAAATCGGTAAGTTGTGAATTTGTTAAGACCTTTTCTTTGTAGGTACTTGTTTTTTTTTTCCTAAAACTGCTTATTTTCTTTAAAATTGCGAAAAAGTTTTATGATGCGTGTGGTTGGGTAGTTTATGTGTACGACCATAAAGTTTTTACTTTTGCAGTAGTGTAAGTTTGATTAAAAACATTTTCTTTAAAACTCACCTCAATATTACTTCGTCTGTTGTCATGATAACGCAAAAGTTGAAGCATACTTTAAGGATCAAATAAATTAAGAATTTTGAGACTACATATTAAGATCCTTGTTATTTAATTTAAAATGAAACTGAAAATAAAATAAGTTTGAATTTATATTAATAAAAATTTGTATGAAAAATAAAATAATATAAACGCAAATTCAAAAATACAAGTTTCTGGGATAAAAAAACACTTGAAGGTAGTTTTATAATTGATATAAACATTTGATTTGCAATTTTTAGTTTTTGGTTTTAAACTGCTAGCATAATATTGTATTTTGAAACAATAGTTTTAAAAGTTTTTGTCACTTGCTGTTTATAGTTAATTTTTAAAAAAAATAAAGATTCTTCAATTTTTTCCCAAAAATTTTAATTTTTGTTCTGCCCATCAGCGTACATCCTTCCAAGAGTGACAGTAAACTATAACTGTCAATTTCTTTTCATGAAAACTATTTTTTAAGTTTGAATTGTTAAATGTGTTCCGAAATCAACAACAAATGTTTATTCACACCTACCTCTAAACATACATATAGAAACTTAATATGTACGTATTTATGCACATCCATATGTAGGCTAAACAGCGTTGCCAGTTGGTTACATTTGTTACATTTTTTGTATTGGTTTTGTTCTAAAAAAACTGGGACAATCGCATTATTTTGCCAATATCTAGAGGTCCGTGGTGAACCGATCTGGCTCATTTTAAAAAGCGATTATCTCAGAGATATTTTTGACACCAATACCTGGTCTGTAGTATTTAAATTGACTCCGGAAGCTTGATCTCAACAGACACGCAGACGGAAATATCTAAATCGACTTTGCTATCTATAAGGATTCAGAATATAGGTACATATATACTTTATGGGGCGACAAATGGATAATAAAGAAATTACAAACGGAATGAGAAAATGATATATACCCTTATCACTATGTGAAGGGTAAAAAACTAAAAAAAAATTTAAGAAATTAACCAAATCGAACATACAATAACATTTTTGCTCAAATCAACACTCGACTACAGTGATCTCTGTTAATACAATGGTGGTGTAAAAACAAAACTGAAACGACAAGTGTTTTGTATTTTTAAAATAAATATTTGTACCTTGTTTGTTTGTAACAGCTAAAGTGAAAGAAATACTACTAATTTTTCACGCATTAAAAATATAAATTTCAAGTCAATTTTTTCTATTTTTTTTTATTTATTTTTAAGCAAATGAATATTATTCTCACCTTTCGTTTGGTAGTTGCTTTGAATTTCTTTCAAGTTGTTATACTAAAATTATTTCATGTTATTTACTTAAAATGCACATTTGCCCTTTATTTTCGCCAAAAAAAAAAAACTTACGCATCATTCTTCATTCCAATTCAAACGAGAGCCAATAAGTCGCAATAAAAACAACATGTAATGCATACAAAACAAATTTGCAACAACAGCAATGCATTGCAAGTAAGCAAAGAGTAACAACAACAACAAAATTGCAAAATATAAAAGTTGTAACCGAAAATTTATTTTAAAACTGGCTACAACTTGCACATGGAATAATGTTCTTGATTTAAGGTGTTGTTGTATTATGTTTTGTGCCACAAGAAAATTCCACGTCAAAAATCATGGTGGGAGTCTTATATGAAGACAATGTCGAAGACGTAACCAGAGAGAAGGCGACACATATTAAACAGATGATTTTTGTACTTTTCCTATAGTCTTATTGAACCAAGGCGTACATATCTGCATAAAACACACAAAGCAATATTTAAAACAGGTTTGCAGAGTGAGTTTTTTTAATGCAAAGGAATTAAATGATTTTATTTTTAAACTTTATTTTCAAAATAATGGCTCTGAATGAAACTTTGTGCAATTATTTACCTTAATATTATAACTATCTCTGATAATTTTTGCTTAATACCAATATTCGTTTTAAAGGGGTTACCATGATTTCCCGGTGAAGGAGGAAATAATAATGGACTGATTTTTCATATTACTTGGATCTACAATTTCTGTGTAACACATATCAATGCATGCATCAATAATACCCAAAACCATTTCGTTAAATAGAGTTTATATGAGGCCGACTGGAATTTTTTTTTGAATCGATTATAATTAAATTTCCGGGAGAACATTTGATGAACGAAGGTGATATAATGAACCAATTATTACTAGTTTTAACCGACTTAGTCCTTATCTTTACCAATTTTTTTTGTTTTTGTAAAATACGACGTTTCCTTGGATTACAAGGTTAACACGAACCCATAACCAGCTGGTCAGACTAACAGATGTCGCTAATTTGATCAAGAAATGATTCTGAGTCGAACGGGTGTGTGGGTATAAAAACCGCACACCCGCTTTAAAAACTATAAAGCAAAATATATAAACGATTTAAATTGAAATACATATACAAAGGGTGTGTATGGTTGTCAAGATAAAAAAAAAATATTATTAGGTGTCTTTTATTTCAGTTCCAAGATTTTCGTTTTGTTTAGCGTCGCTGAAGAATCTACTTTAGAGACAAAAGGTTGTGTTTTGGAAATTGACAGGTGACGTCCAACGGACGGGTCGGCAAGATCAATTATGCTTGGAACCATCAAGTCTATTAAAGTATGTGCAAGGAAATTACTTATTATTACACTCAATCAGTTTATAAATATAGAAGTACAAATCATTGGGCATTACATTGTTTTCTTATTTATAGGAGAGGTTTTGTCATATTCAATATAGTTTGTCAAACATTAGTATTAATTCACTGAAAACATAATTAAATTCATTTAACTTGTACGTTGAATGTATGTAAATAACTTTTGCTTGAACTAATAAAGAAAAACGTTAATATCAATTAATTTAGTACTTAGCTTAATGAACTTGTACGTCGAACTCAATTAACGCGCTCTTTATTCAAATTAACTTTTTAATATGTTAAATTGATAAATGCATTTGTGCATTAAATTTAATTAATATTTTTTTTGTCCAGTCAACCTGTTCCTTAAAATAACGATTTTTTTGTGTAGTTAATTATGCATCATTTAATCATAAATATTTTAAATAACAGGCTTGTTCGCTTATATTTCCTATTTTATTTATTAAATTTGTATGTTAAAAATAGTTTTCTTTGGAAGAATTGTTAAAACAAAATTAGTATTAAAACCTATTTTAAATTTAAAAAATAGTTTGAAAATATTCCCCTTAAGCTTTTTTATATTATAGTATAAATTATAATATATTAATATAATATTGCCCGGAAGCACCAAATCTTAAACAATGTTGCAATGTAAGAATATAGCCAAGTAGAATTAAATGATTAGCTGAACTAAGAGGAGTAATCGGAACAAAACGGGAGAATAACCTGGGTGTTAAGGCTAGAAAAAGCAAGCGGCTGACCTAAGGAACACTAAGCCTTGCTCTGCCACGAAAACCAAATTAAAGCAGTGGGCGAAAAATTCCCAAAAAGCATGGTAAAACAGTTGCAGAATGACGATAATACTCCAGGGCTTCAGGTCGGATAAGCCCAGGAAAATTTGGAAATGAAAGAAACTTGTAGGAAGCAAGGTGATGAGTGTTATGACCGGTAATCTAAAAAAATCGGATTGTGTTTGCGGAATATGGCGTTTTCTGTGCATGCAGTGGGGACATCGAACCGACAAAGCATTTCCTTTCTTATTGCCCTGCATTTGCACAGGACAGAGCCAAATGTTTTATGTCTGATGTTATAACAGATGTGACTCACTGGGAAGGTATGAAATTGGAAATGTTAAGGAAACTAGTTCGCATTATCGAATGTTTTTTTAACTTTCTTATTGAAAATGTTCTGCATTATCGGGAGCGTATAACAAGCGTACGGGGCTTGGGGTCTTTCTTTTAAGTCTCCTCCTTTTAACCTAAACTTACCTAACACAGGTAATGTCAAAAAGACATTTCAACATGATAAAAAACTTAATAACTTAATACCTTTAAGTAGCCGGCATTCATGAACTGATAAAACATGTGCATTGCAAATGAATCGAATCAAATATTTGCAACACATTGCTGCAACAATAAACAGTGATTCTAATAAATATTTGTATTCGTTTTATTGAACTTTTAAATGTGAATTTTAAGGCAAATGCAAACAGAAACTTCTTGACAAAGAAAACTTTTACTAAAAAAAAATAAAAAAATTTATTTTAATTTAAAGCATTAATAAATAATTTTACAAGTACCGGGGGTTGAAGTTAAAGAAACTCATTTATATGTGCACTTGTGCTCTTGAGTGCAACGAAGCATATTGTTTGTATCAGGCTTATTAGCAACAGATGATAACGAAAACCATAAAACTTCAGCCACTGAAGTTAATAAATGTTTGAAAAATGAAAATCATACTGAATGCGACAAAAACTAAAAAGCGAAAGCAGATTTATTGCTGTAAAAAATGATTAACATACTTGTGTCAATGCATTGTGTTAGAAAGTATGTAAATTTTTCAATTGATTACAAATGCGGGATTTCAGTACGGAGGCTCTCTCGTATATTGCATTAGATTTTAAATTTCATTATAGAACAATTAGTTTTGTTATTAAAGTAATGGGAGAGAAAATAAAAACCATTTTAATGCTGGTACTTTGTTTAATCGAATTCAGTGCTGCCAATTTCATTTTACGTAATCCTAATCCTTAACCTAAAATAAAAAAAGAAATTTTTTTTATGGGATTAATCAGAATAGAATTAGTACATACATACATACTTAGAAGTTTCTTTCTTATTAAACAGTTGTTATTTCCTACTTATTTGAATTCGGAAAATTGACTGATGAGCTACGCTTTATTGCAGCATTCTTAAGTTGGATGACGATTAATTAAAACTTACACGATAAGCGACTTTAGTTTGCCGATGAAACGATGAAGTACTGCTCTCCGATTTTCGTTCGATAAACTTCATGTTTTTTTAAGAAGAAACTTTTGGGAAAATTAGATATAATTAAAAAAAGGCGAAAAGGAACTCGACTTGCGCAACATTCTACCTGCAGAATTCAATTCAATCATGTGCAAGAGGCGAGAGGACCTTTTTTTTTTAATTTTGTATAAAAAGCCTGTTAGAGGCTGAAAAAAGAGGGTAAGTATGTTCCACAAAAATGTTTGGAGAAAAAAATTAATGGGGGTGACCTATGTAGGAGCACCCAGGAAGCTGTGAGAGGGATATAAAAATATTTTAAAAAAATTAAACTTTGCACGGCAGCCTTATTATGGGGGACAACTCCGAGGTAGGTTGTAGAGTTTTGAATATAAAAATTTTAGGGAAATAAACATAGAAAGTCGTGGTTACTGGCTTATATCTCTGCCAGTTATCGGGCGATTTTGCTGAATTTCTATTCCAAATTTTCAAGAGTATGCCTGATGTTTTGATACCACAAACAGGTTCGAGAAGTATCAAGGGGTCTTAGAAAATTTTTTTTAACAGATTAGCGGGCAGATGGACAAATGCGTCGCAAATTGATATTAAAGAAATTACAAACGGAATGACAAACTAATGAGAAGGGTAAAAAAATACTCGATAAAAAGGAAACTACTTTTGCTTTGAAATTACTATTGCTGTGCAGCAGGTTGATAATTCATGTATTTAAGATGAAATCACATCGACAGTAAATTGCTCTAGCATAGTTAGAGAACAGTGTTGCCACTCCAGGGATAATAACATTTATTGTGTGCTAATTTTGAATGTCATATTTGAAATAGCGGATTCCGCCGTGCTTCGCTGCGAATGAATATTAACATTGAATCAAATTCTTTGGTTTTTTTTTTATTTTTTATTTGGAAATAATTAAAAAAGTAAATCAATTCAATACAATAGTTCTATTATCAGATCAAACTACTATTGATTTACTTACTATATCGCTCGCGATCTTAAGGTCTTGTCGAATACATATTTGTTACTGTTTTTTTTTTTTTTGAATGAACAAAAAATCACATGTTGCAACTTTAGATAATCCATCTACACGACCATAGAAACAAACCCTAAAAATTTCATCGAATTCAGTTAGACTATTAGAGAGTTATAAAGTCACAACGCACTTGCAACAATTTTAAATATATATATGTATAGATAATACACTTATAATAACTTATTCAATGTTGCCATATTAACAATTTTATGCCCATTTTGTTAGAATTTGATATTTCTTTGCAAAATATCTACATTTTGACGAAAAAACAATTTCGAATTTTTATCCTCTACGCACAATTTTTTAGACAAAAGTCCCTAGGAAAAAGAATTTTCCCTACGTATAACATTACTGCTCTGAGATCTTTCAAAAAAAATATAAAAAAAAAATAATGTCTGGACAAATTTATGACTGTTTAAAATTAAAATTGAAGAAAACTGCTTTTCCACTAAACGAATTTAAAAATAAGTTGGCAAGTGACCTCAAAACCCCAAAAGCGCTTTGTTTTCTATCGGATCTAGCAAAACAGAATAAATACAAATATATTAAACCATCAGATCTGTACCCATTTGTTTTGCTTTAACAAAATGCTATGAAATTGTCTGTCGCAATTTTATTTATATTCAGAGTTAAGCATTATGTGCAAAAAATGTTATCATTTATTAAACTCACAATAATTGTGGCACAAATTTCTTATGATTCCTGGGAAATGAACTTCCACGAAACTATTTGCCATTCGTCATAATTATCGTAATAATTTGCCTAATATTTTTGTGTTTATTTTTATGTTTTTTTTTTAACTTAAAACAACCCATTCAAGTTACTTTTTTAACAACGACGTTTCAAATACAAAAAAGATTTTATATGTATTATTTTATCACACTTATAAGCAAAATAATTATGTATACCCTTCACATAGTGATAAGGGTATATATCAGTTTGTCATTCCGTTTGTAATTTCTTTTTTATCCATTTGCGACCTCATAAAAGTATATATATTCTGGATCCTTATAGATAGGGAAGTTGATATAGCCATGTCCGTCTGTCCGTCTACCCGTCTGTCCTTCTGCTGAAATCAAGTTTCTGAAGTCAAATAAAAAGATACAGAAAATATATTGGTGTCAAACTGTAACAAATATCCCGCAGACAATCGCAATTTAAAATCAGCAAAATCGGTTTACTATTTTTCCAGGACAAATTTCGTGCATATATCCCTATATATCTCAGTAAACATAGTCAATCTTGCCACAAAACTTGGCACGGATACTCCTAAAGAAGGGACCTAAATAATGGAAAAAGTTTTTTCAGATAGGACCAGGGGAAGGGGTATTATTCCTACAATTGCACAAATCTGGTGAAATATTTTGTGCGCTATATCTCGGAAACTATAACAGATATTGAAAGCAAATGTTCTACAAAAAGTATTTGGACATCAAGACTTACGCTCTAAAGAAAACATTTTTTGGGTGGGGGCAGAAGAAGGGGTAGCTTCCATACAAATTAAAAATTTTTATTGAATTTTCGATACGCTATATCTCAGAAACTATAACAAAAATCGACTTTAAAGGTTTTGCAAAAAGTAATTGGACAACCAGACCTACGATTTGCAGAAAAAATGTTTTGGGTGTGGGGTGAACAAGAGGTAGCTTCCATACAATTTAAAAATTGATATGTAATTTTCGGTACGCTTTATCTCGGAAACTTTAACAGAAATCGACTTTGAATGTTCTGCAAAAAGTAATTGGATGATAAGTTCTACACTTTGAAGAACAAATTTTTTGTGTAGGGCCAGGAGAAGGGATAGCAAATTAACAGTTTTTATGAAATTTTCGATACGCTACATCTGGGAAACTATAACAGCTATCGACTTCGAATATTCTGCAAAAAGTAATAATCAAATAGTTCATACCTAAAACATTCCTCATCTATTTCTATTATCCAAACGAACGTTAAAATTTTGTAAAGTTTTCTATGGACAGGGTTTGTTGTTGGTTAAGTTTGTCTATATGCATTTCGTTGGTTCTTGCACCAACTCATCAGTAGACTTCAACCCAAATTCTTAAAAAACTCATGAATATTTTTTGTCTTTATATAATAACCTCATTAAACAAAATGAGAATTACTATAAGCAACCAAAACGTTCAAGTTTTTTTAAGAATCCAACAAACCAATATTCGCTATTCGCTTGTTTTGAAAAAAAAAAATCAAAACAAGCGAATAGCGAAGTCCATCCAATTATACCGATCGATACAGAATAACTTCCTGAGTCGATTCTTTTCGCCTTTCGCCTCTCGCTTTTCGCTTTTCGCTTCTTTTTTTTCACTTCTCGCTTTCCGCTGTAGCAGTAGATTTTCGCATTTTCGCTGTAGCTATAGTTGTACCTTTGCGCTTTTCGCTATTCGCTTCTCGCTTTTTCGCTTTTCGCTTCTCGCTATTCTCTTTTTGTTTTTCATACTCGCGAGCGAAAAAGCGAAAAAGCAAGAAACGAAAAAACGAAAAGCGAGAGGCGAAAAAGCGAGAAGCGAAAAAGCGAAAATCGAACAGCGAGAAGGGAAAAGCGAGAAGTGAAAAAGCAAGAAACGAAAAAGCGAGAAGCGATAAAGCGAGAAGCGAAAAGGCGAGAAGCGAAAAAGCGAGAAGCGATAAAGCGAGAAGCGATAAAGCGAGGAGCGATAAAGCGAGAAGCGAAAAAGCGAGAAGCGAAAAAGCGAGAAGCGATAATGCGAGAAGCGATAAAGCGATAAGCGAAAAAGTGAGAAGCGAAAAAGCGAGAAGCGATAAAGCGAGAAGCGATAATGCGAGAAGCGAAAAAGCGAGAAGCGATAAAGCGAGAAGCGATAAAGCGAGAAGGGAAAAAGCGAGAAGCGAAAAAGCGAGAAGCGATAAAGCGAGAAGCGATAATGCGAGAAGCGATAAAGCGATAAGCGAAAAAGCGAGAAGCGAAAAAGCGAGAAGCGATAAAGCGAGAAGCGATAATGCGAGAAGCGAAAAAGCGAGAAGCGAAAAGGCGAGAAGCGAAAAAGCGAGAAGCGATAAAGCGAGAAGCGATAAAGCGAGAAGCGATAAAGCGATAAGCGAAAAAGCGAAAAGCGAAAAAGCGAGAAGCGAGAAGCGATAAAGCGAGAAGCGAAAAAGCGAGAAGCGAAAAAGCGAGAAGCGATAAAGCGAGAAGCGATAAAGCGATAAGCGAAAAAGCGAGAAGCGATAAAGCGAAAAGCGAAAAAGCGAGAAGCAATAAAGCGATAAGCGAAAAAGCGAGAAGCGAAAAAGCGAGAAGCGATAAAGCGAGAAGCGAGATGCGAAAAAGCGAGAAGCGATAAAGCGAGAAGCGATAAAGCGAGAAGCGATAAAGCGAGAATCGAAAAAGCGAGAAGCGAAAAAGCGAGAAGCGAAAAAGCGAGAAGCGATAAGCGAAAAAGCGAAAAAGCGAGAAGCGAGAAAGCGAGAAGCGAAAAAGCGAAAAAGCGAGAAGCGATAAGCGAAAAAGCGAGAAGCGAGAAAGCGAGAAGCGATAAAGCGAGAAGCGATAAAGCGAGAAGCGATAAAGCGAGAAGCGAAAAAGCGAGAAGCGATAAAGCGAGAAGCGAAAAAGCGAGAAGCTATAAAGCGAGAAGCAATAAAGCGATAAGCGAAAAAGAGAGAAGCAAAAAGCGAGAAGCGATAAAGCGAGAAGCGATTAGCGAGAAGCGAAAAAGCGAGAAGCGAGAAAGCGAGAAGCGAAAATGCGAGAAGCGAAAAAGCGAGAAGCGATAAAGCGAGAAGCGAGAAAGCGAGAAGCGAAAAAGCGAGAAGCGATAAAGCGAGAAGCGAAAAAGCGAGAAGCGATAAAGCGAGAAGCGATTAGCGAGAAGCGAAAAAGCGAGAAGCGAAATAGCGAGAAGCGAAAAAGCGAGAAGCGAGAAAGCGAGAAGCGAAAAAGCGAGAAGCGATAAAGCGAGAAGCGAGAAAGCGAGAAGCGAAAAAGCGAGAAGCGATAAAGCGAGAAGCTATAAAGCGAGAAGCGATAAAGCGAGAAGCGAAAAAGCGAGAAGCGATAAAGCGAGAAGCGATAAAGCGAGAAGCGATAAGCGAGAAAGGAAAAAGCGAGAAGCGAGAAAGCGAGAAGCGAAAAACGAGAAGCGAAAAAGCGAGAAGCGATAAAGCAAGAAGCGATAATGCGAGAAGCGAAGAAGCGAGAAGCGAAAAAGCGAGAAGCGAAAAAGCGAGAAGCGATAAAGCGATAAAGCGAGAAGCTATAAAGCGAGAAGCGATAAAGCGAGAAGCGAAAAAGCGAGAAGCGATAAAGCGAGAAGCGAAAAAGCGAGAAGCGACAAAGCGAGAAGCGAAAAAGCCAGAAGCGATAAAGCGAGAAGCGATAAAGCGAGAAGCGATAAAGCGAGAAGCGATAAAGCGAGAAGCGATAAAGCGAGAAGCGATAAAGCGAGAAGCGATAAAGCGAGAAGCGAAAAAGCGAGAAGCGATAAAGCGAGAAGCGATTAGCGAGAAGCGAAAAAGCGAGAAGCGAAAAAGCGAGAAGCGAAAAAGCGAGAAGCGATAAAGCGAGAAGCGATAAAGCAAGAAGCTATAAAGCGAGAAGCGAAAAAGCGAGAAGCGATAAAGCGAGAAGCGAAAAAGCGAGATTCGAAAAAGCGAGAAGCGATAAAGCGAGAAGCGAAAAAGCGAGAAGCGGAAAAGCGAGAAGCGATAAAGCGATAAAGCGAGAAGCGATAAATCGAGAAGCGAAAAAGCGAGAAGCGATAAAGCGAGAAGCGATAATGCGAGAAGCGAAAAAGCGAGAAGCGAAAAACGAGAAGCGAAAAAGCGAGAAGCGATAAAGCGAGAAGCGATAATGCGAGAAGCGAAAAAGCGAGAAGCGATAAAGCGAGAAGCGAGAAGCGAAAAAGCGAGAAGCGAAAAAGCGAGAAGCGATAAAACGAGAAGCGATAGTGCGAGAAGCGAAAAAGCGAGAAGCGAAAAAGCGATAGTGCGAGAAGCGAAAAAGCAAGAAGCGAAAAAGCGAGAAGCGAAAAAGCGAGAAGCGATAAAGCGAGAAGCGAAAAAGCGAGAAGCGATAAAGCGAGAAGCGAAAAAGCGAGAAGCGATAAAGCGAGAAGCGATAAAGCGAGAAGCGATAAAGCGAGAAGCGAAAAAGCGAGAAGCGATAAAGCGAGAAGCGATAGTGCGAGAAGCGAAAAGCGAAAAAGCGAAAAAGCGAGAAGCGAAAAAGCGATAGCCAAAAAAACGATAAGCAAAAAAGCGAGAAGCAAAAAAGCGAGAAGCGAAAAGGCGAGAAGTGAAAAAGCGAGAAGCGATAAAGCGAGAAGCGAAAAAGCGAGAAGCGAGAAGCGAAAAAGCGAGAAGCGAAAAAGCGAAAAAGCGAGTAGCGAAAAAGCGAGAAGCGATAAAGCGATAAGCGAAAAAGCGAGAAGCGAAAAAGCGAGAAGCGATAAAGCGAGAAGCGATAAAGCAAGAAGCGATAAAGCGAGAAGCGATAAAGCGAGAAGCGATAAAGCGAGAAGCGAAAAAGCGAGAAGCGAAAAAGCGAGAAGCGATAGTGCGAGAAGCGAAAAAGCGAGAAGCGAAAAAGCGAGAAGCGATAAATCGAGAAGCGAAAAAGCGAGAAGCGAAAAAGCGAGAAGCGAGAAGCAAAAAAGCGAGAAGCGATAAAGCGAGAAGCGAGAAGCGAAAAAGCGAGAAGCGCAAAAGCGAGAAGCGATAAAGCGAGAAGCGATAAAGCGAGAAGCGAAAAGGCGAGAAGCGAAAAAGCGAGAAGGAAGAAGTGAAAAAGCGAGAGGCGATAAAGCGAGAAGCGATAAAGCGAGAAGCGATAAATCGAGAAGCGAAAAAGCGAGAAGCGAAAAAGCGAGAAGCGAAAAAGCGAGAAGCGAAAAAGCGAGAAGCGATAAAGCGAGAAGCGATAATGCGAGAAGCGAAAAAGCGAGAAGCGATAAAGCGAGAAGCGATAAGCGAGAAGCGATAAGCGAGAAGCGAAAAAGCGAGAAGCGAAAAAGCGAGAAGCGATAAAGCGAGAAGCGATAGTGCGAGAAGCGAAAAAGCGAGAAGCGAAAAAGCGAGAAGCGATAAAGCGAGAAGCGAAAAAGCGAGAAGCGAAAAAGCGAGAAGCGAGAAGCAAAAAAGCGAGAAGCGATAAAGCGAGAAGCGAGAAGCGAGAAAGCGAGAAGCGCAAAAGCGAGAAGCGATAAAGCGAGAAGCGATAAAGCGAGAAGCGATAATGCGAGAAGCGAAAAAGCGAGAAGCGAAAAAGCGAGAAGCGAAAAGGCGAGAAGCAATAAAGCGATAAGCGAAAAGCGAGAAGCGAAAAAGCGAGAAGCGACAAAGCGAGAAGCGATAAAGCGAGAAGCGATAAAACGAGAAGCGAAAAAGCGAGAAGCGAGAAGCGAAAAAGCGAGAAGCGAAAAAGCGAGAAGCGAGAAGCGAAAAAGCGAGAAGCGATAAAGCGAGAAGCGAAAAGGCGAGAAGCGAAAAAGCGATAAGCGAAAAAGCGAGAAGCGATAAAGCGATAAGCGAGAAGCGAAAAGCGAGAAGCGAAAAAGCGAGAAGCGATAAAGCGAGAAGCGATAAAGCGAGAAGCGAAAAAGCGAGAAGCGAGAAGCGATAAAGCGAAAAAACGAGAAGCGATAAAGCGATAAGCGAAAAAGCGAGAAGCGAAAAAGCGAGAAGCGATAAAGCGAGAAGCGATAAAGCGAGAAGCGATAAAGCGAGAAGCGATAAAGCGAGAAGCGAAAAAGCGAGAAGCGATAAAGCGAGAAGCGAGAAACGATAAAGCGAGAAGCGATAAAGCAAGAAGCGATAAAGCGAGAAGCGATAAAGCGAGAAGCGATAAAGCGAGAAGCGAGAAGCGATAAAGCGATTAGCGAGAAGCGAAAAAGCGAGAAGCGAAAAGGCGAGAAGGGAAAAAGCGAGAAGCGAAAAAGCGAGAAGCGATAAAGCGAGAAGCAATAAAGCGAGAAGCGATAAAGCGAGAAGCGAAAAAGCGAGAAGTGATAAAGCGAGAAGCGATAAAGCGAGAAGCGATAAAGCGAAAAGGCGAGAAGTGAAAAAGCGAGAAGCGATAAAGCGAGAGGCGATAAAGCGAGAAGCGATAAAGCGAGAAGCGATAAAGCGATAAAGCGAGAAGCGATAAAGCGAGAAGCGATAAAGCGAGAAGCGAAAAGGCGAGAAGTGAAAAAGCGAGAAGCGATAAAGCGAGAAGCGATAAAGCGAGAAGCGATAAAGCGAGAAGCGATAAAGCGAGAAGCGATAAAGCGAGAAGCGATAAAGCGAAAAGCGAAAAAGCGAAAAAGCGAGAAGCGAAAAAGCGAGAAGCGATAAAGCGAGAAGCGATAAAGCGAGAAGCGATAAAGCGAGAAGCGATAAAGCGAGAAGCGATAAAGCGATAAAGCGAGAAGCGATAAAGCGAGAAGCGATAAAGCGAGAAGCGAAAAAGCGAGAAGCAATAAAGCGAGAAGCGATAAAGCGAGAAGCGATAAAGCGAAAAGCGAGAAGCGAAAAGGCGAGAAGTGAAAAAGCGAGAAGTGATAAAGCGAGAAGCGAAAAAGTGAGAAGCGATAAAGCGAGAAGCGATAAAGCGAGAAACGAAAAAGCGAGAAGCGAAAAAGCGAGAAGCGATAAAGCGAGAAGCTATAATGCGAGAAGCGAAAAAGCGAAAAGCGATAAAGCGAGAAGCGATTAAGCGAGAAGCGATTAAGCGGGAAGCGAAAAAGCGAGAAGCGATAAAGCGAGAAGCGAAAAGGGGAGAAGCGAAAAAGCGAGAAGCGATAAAGTGAGAAGCGATAAAGCGAGAAGCGAAAAAGCGAGAAGCGAAAAGGCGAGAAGCGAAAAAGCGAGAAGTGAAAAAGCGAGAAGCGATAAAGCGATAAGCGAAAAAGCGAGAAGCGAAAAAGCGAGAAGCGATAAAGCGAGAAGCGATAAAGCGAGAAGCGATAAAGCGAGAAGCGATTAAGCGAGAAGCGATAAAGCGAGAAGCGATAAAGCGAGAAGCGAAAAAGCCAGAAGCGATAAAGCGAGAAGCGAAAAAGCGAGAAGCGATGAAGCGAGAAGCGATAAAGCGAGAAGCGATAAAGCGAGAAGCGATAAAGCGATAAGCGAGAAGCGATAAGAGAGAAGCGAAAAAGCGAGAAGCGATAAAGCGAGAAGCGATAAAGCGAGAAGCGATAAAGCGAGAAGCGATAAAGCGAGAAGCGATAAAGCGAAAAAGCGAGAAGTGATAAAGCGAGAAGCGATAAAGCGAGAAGCGATAAAGCGAGATGCGATAAAGCCATAAAGCGAGAAGCGATAGAGCGATAAATCGAGAAGCGATAAAGCGATAAAGCGATAAGCGAGAAGCGAAAAAGCGAGAAGCGAAAAAGCGAGAAGCGATAAAGCGAGAAGCGATAAAGCGAGAAGCGATAAAGCGAGAAGCGATAAAGCGAGAAGCGAGAAGGGATAAAGCGAGAAGCGAGAAGCGATAAAGCGAGAAGCGATAAAGCGATAAAGCGAGAAGCGATAAAGCGATAAGCGAGAAGCGAAAAAACGAGAAGCGAAAAAGCGAGAAGCGAAAAAGCGAGAAGTGATAAAGCGAGAAGCGATAAAGCGAGAAGCGAAAAAGCGAGAAGTGATAAAGCGAGAAGCGATAAAGCGAGAAGCGATAAAGCGAGAAGCGATAATGCGAGAAGCGAGAAGCGATAAAGCGAGAAGAGAGAAGCGATAAAGCGAGAAGCGATAAAGCGAGAAGCGATAAAGCGAGAAGCGATAAAGCGAGAAGCGATAAAGCGAGAAGCGATAAAGCGAGAAGCGAGAAGGGATAAAGCGAGAAGCGAGAAGCGATAAAGCGAGAAGCGATAAAGCGATAAAGCGAGAAGCGATAAAGCGATAAGCGAGAAGCGAAAAAGCGAGAAGCGAAAAAGCGATAAAGCGAGAAGAGAGAAGCGAAAAAGCGAGAAGCGAAAAAGCGAGAAGCGATAAAGCGAGAAGCGATAAAGCGAGAAGCGATAAAGCGAGAAGCGATAAAGCGAGAAGCGATAAAGCGAGAAGCGAGAAGGGATAAAGCGAGAAGCGATAAAGCGAGAAGAGAGAAGCGAAAAAGCGAGAAGCGAAAAAGCGAGAAGCGATAAAGCGAGAAGCGATAAAGCGAGAAGCGATAAAGCGAGAAGCGAAAAAGCGAGAAGCGAAAAAGCGATAAAGCGAGAAGAGAGAAGCGAAAAAGCGAGAAGCGAAAAAGCGAGAAGCGATAAAGCGAGAAGCGATAAAGCGAGAAGCGATAAAGCGAGAAGTGATAAAGCGAGAAGCGATAAAGCGAGAAGCGAAAAAGCGAGAAGTGATAAAGCGAGAAGCGATAAAGCGAGAAGCGATAAAGCGAGAAGCGATAATGCGAGAAGCGAGAAGCGATAAAGCGAGAAGAGAGAAGCGAAAAAGCGAGAAGCGAAAAAGCGAGAAGCGATAAAGCGAGAAGCGATAAAGCGAGAAGCGATAAAGCGAGAAGCGATAAAGCGAGAAGCGATAAAGCGAGAAGCGAGAAGGGATAAAGCGAGAAGCGAGAAGCGATAAAGCGAGAAGCGATAAAGCGATAAAGCGAGAAGCGATAAAGCGATAAGCGAGAAGCGAAAAAGCGAGAAGCGAAAAAGCGAGAAGTGATAAAGCGAGAAGCGATAAAGCGAGAAGCGAAAAAGCGAGAAGTGATAAAGCGAGAAGCGATAAAGCGAGAAGCGATAAAGCGAGAAGCGATAAAGCGTGAAGCGATAATGCGAGAAGCGAGAAGCGATAAAGCGATAAGCGAGAAGCGATAAGCGAAAAAGCGAGAAGCGAAAAAGCGAGAAGTGATAAAGCGAGAAGCGATAAAGCGAGAAGCGATAATGCGAGAAGCGAGAAGCGATAAAGCGAGAAGAGAGAAGCGATAAAGCGAGAAGCGATAAAGCGAGAAGCGATAAAGCGAAAAGCGATAAAGCGAGAAGCGAAAAAGCGAGAAGCGATAAAGCGAGAAGCGATAATGCGAGAAGCGAGAAGCGATAAAGCGAGAAGAGAGAAGCGATAAAGCGAGAAGCGATAGAGCGATAAATCGAGAAGCGATAAAGCGATAAAGCGATAAGCGAGAAGCGAAAAAGCGAGAAGCGATAAAGCGAGAAGCGATAAAGCGAGAAGCGATAAAGCGAGAAGCGATAATGCGAGAAGCGAGAAGCGATAAAGCGAGAAGAGAGAAGCGAAAAAGCGAGAAGCGAAAAAGCGAGAAGTGATAAAGCGAGAAGCGATAATGCGAGAAGCGAAAAAGCGAGAAGCGAAAAAGCGATAAAGCGAGAAGAGAGAAGCGAAAAAGCGAGAAGCGAAAAAGCGAGAAGCGATAAAGCGAGAAGCGATAAAGCGAGAAGCGATAAAGCGAGAAGAGAGAAGCGATAAAGCGAGAAGCGATAAAGCGAGAAGCGATAAAGCGAGAAGCGATAAAGCGAGAAGCGATAAAGCGAGAAGCGATAAAGCGAGAAGCGATAAAGCGAGAAGCGATAAAGCGAGAAGCGATAATGCGAGAAGCGATAAGCGATAAGCGAGAAGCGAAAAAGCGAGAAGCGATAAAGCGAGAAGCGATAATGCGAGAAGCGAGAAGCGATAAAGCGAGAAGAGAGAAGCGATAAAGCGAGAAGCGATAAAGCGAGAAGCGATAAAGCGAGAAGCGATAAAGCGAGAAGCGATAAAGCGAGAAGCGAAAAAGCGAGAAGCGAAAAATCGAGAAGCGAAAAAGCGAGAAGCGATAAAGCGAGAAGCGAAAAAGCGAGAAGCGAAAAAGCGAGAAGCGATAAAGCGATAAGCGAAAAAGCGAGAAGCGAAAAAGCGAGAAGCGAAAAAGCGAGAAGTGATAAAGCGAGAAGCGATAAAGCGAGAAGCGATAATGCGAGAAGCGATAAGCGATAAGCGAGAAGCGAAAAAGCGAGAAGCGATAAAGCGAGAAGCGATAATGCGAGAAGCGAGAAGCGATAAAGCGAGAAGAGAGAAGCGATAAAGCGAGAAGCGATAAAGCGAGAAGCGATAAAGCGAGAAGCGATAAAGCGAGAAGCGATAAAGCGAGAAGCGAAAAAGCGAGAAGCGAAAAATCGAGAAGCGAAAAAGCGAGAAGCGATAAAGCGAGAAGCGAAAAAGCGAGAAGCGAAAAAGCGAGAAGCGATAAAGCGATAAGCGAAAAAGCGAGAAGCGAAAAAGCGAGAAGCGAAAAAGCGAGAAGCGATAAAGCGAGAAGCGATAAAGCGAGAAGCGATAAAGCGAGAAGCGATAAAGCGAGAAGTGATAAAGCGAGAAGCGATAAAGCGAGAAGCGATAAAGCGAGAAGCGATAAAGCGAGAAGCGAGAAGGGATAAAGCGAGAAGCGAGAAGCGATAAAGCGAGAAGCGATAAAGCGATAAAGCGAGAAGCGATAAAGCGATAAGCGAGAAGCGAAAAAGCGAGAAGCGAAAAAGCGAGAAGTGATAAAGCGAGAAGCGATAAAGCGAGAAGCGAAAAAGCGAGAAGTGATAAAGCGAGAAGCGATAAAGCGAGAAGCGATAAAGCGAGAAACGATAAAGCGATAAGCGAGAAGCGACAAGCGAAAAAGCGAGAAGCGAAAAAGCGAGAAGTGATAAAGCGAGAAGCGATAAAGCGAGAAGCGATAAAGCGAGAAGCGATAAAGCGAGAAGCGAAAAAGCGAGAAGCGATAAAGCGAGAAGCGATAAAGCGAGAAGCGATAAAGCGAGAAGCGATAAAGCGAGAAGCGATAAAGCGAGAAGCGATAAAGCGAGAAGCGATAAAGCGAGAAGCGAAAAATCGAGAAGCGAAAAAGCGAGAAGCGATAAAGCGAGAGGCGAAAAAGCGAGAAGCGATAAAGCGAGAAGCGATAAAGCGATAAGCGAGAAGCGAAAAAGCGAGAAGCGATAAAGCGAGAAGCGATAAAGCGAGAAGTGATAAAGCGAGAAGCGATAAAGCGAGAAGCGATAAAGCGAGAAGCGATAATGCGAGAAGCGAGAAGCGATAAAGCGAGAAGCGATAAAGCGAGAAGCGATAAAGCGAAAAGCGATAAAGCGATAAGCGAAAAAGCGAGAAGCGATAAAGCGAGAAGCGATAAAGCGAGAAGCGATAAAGCGAGAAGCGATAAAGCGAGAAGCGAAAAATCGAGAAGCGAAAAAGCGAGAAGCGACAAAGCGAGAAGCGAAAAAGCGAGAAGCGAAAAAGCGAGAAGCGATAAAGCGATAAGCAAAAAAGCGAGAAGCGAAAAAGCGAGAAGCGAAAAAGCGAGAAGCGAAAAAGCGAGAAGCGATAAAGCGAGAAGCGATAAAGCGAGAAGCGATAAAGCGAGAAGCGATAAAGCGAGAAGTGATAAAGCGAGAAGCGATAAAGCGAGAAGCGATAAAGCGAGAAGCGATAAAGCGAGAAGCGATAATGCGAGAAGCGAGAAGCGATAAAGCGAGAAGCGATAAAGCGAGAAGCGAAAAAGCGAGAATGATAAAGCGAGAAGCGATAAAGCGAGAAGCGATAAAGCGAGAAGCGATAAAGCGAGAAGCGATAAAGCGAGAACCGAAAAAGCGAGAAGCGATAAAGCGAGAAGCGAAAAAGCGAGAAGCGATAAAGCGAGAAGCGATAAAGCGAGAAGCGATAAAGCGATAAGCGAAAAAGCGAGAAGCAAAAAAGCGAGAAGCGAAAAAGCGAGAAGCGATAAAGCGATAAGCGAAAAAGCGAGAAGCGAAAAAGCGAGAAGCGAAAAAGCGAGAAGCGATAAAGCGAGAAGCGATAAAGCGAGAAGCGATAAAGCGAGAAGCGATAAAGCGAAAAAGCGAGAAGCGATTAAGCAAAAAGCGATAAAGCGAGAAGCGATAAAGCGAGAAGCGATAAAGTGAGAAGCGAGAAGCGATAAAGCTAGAAGCGATAAAGCGAGAAGCGATAAAGCGATCTAGCGAGAAGCGATAAAGCGATAAGCGAGAAGCGAAAAAGCGAGAAACGAAAAAGCGAAAAGTGATTAAGCGAGAAGCGATAAAGCGAGAAGCGATAAAGCGAGAAGCGATAAAGCGAGAACCGAAAAAGCGAGAAGCGATAAAGCGAGAAGCGATAAAGCGAGAAGCGAAAAAGCAATAAAGCGAGAAGCGATAAAGCGATAAGCGAAAAAGCGAGAAGCGAAAAAGCGAGAAGCGAAAAAGCGAGAAGCGATAAAGCGATAAGCGAAAAAGCGAGAAGCGAAAAAGCGAGAAGCGAAAAAGCGAGAAGCGAAAAAGCGAGAAGCGATAAAGCGAGAAGCGATAAAGCGAGAAGCGATAAAGCGAGAAGCGATAAAGCGAGAAACGAAAAAGCGAGAAGCGATTAAGCGAGAAGCGATAAAGCGAGAAGCGATAAAGCGAGAAGCGAAAAAGCGAGAAGTGATAAAGCGAGAAGCGATAAAGCGAGAAGCGGTAAAGCGAAAAGCGAGAAGCGAAAAGGCGAGAAGTGAAAAAGCGAGAAACGATAAAGCGAGACGCCATAAAGCGAGAAGCGATAAAGCGATAAGCGAGAAGCGAAAAAGCGAGAAAGCGAAAAAGCGAGAAGCGAGAAGCGAAAAAGCGAGAAGCGATAAAGCGAGAGGCGATGAAGCGAGAAGCCAAAAAGCGAGAAGCGAAAAAGCGAGAAGCGAAAAATCGAGAAGCGAAAAAGCGAGAAGCGATAAAGCGAGAAGCGAAAAAGCGAGAAGCGAAAAAGCGAGAAGCGAAAAAGCGAGAAGCGAAAAAGCGAGAAGCGATAAAGCGAGAAGCGAGAAGCGAGAAGCAAAAAAGCGAGAAGCGAGAAGCGAAAAAGCGAGAAGCGATAAAGCGATAAGCGAAAAAGCGAGAAGCGAAAAAGCAAGAAGCGATAAAGCGAGAAGCGATAAAGCGAGAAGCGAAAAAGCGAGAAGCGATAAAGCGAGAAGCGAAAAGGCGAGAAGCGAAAAAGCGAGAAGCGAAAAATCGAGAAGCGAAAAAGCGAGAAGCGAAAAAGCGAGAAGCGATAAAGCGAGAAGCGAAAAAGCGAGAAGCGAAAAAGCGAGAAGCAAAAAAGCGAGAAGCGAAAAATCGAGAAGCGAAAAAGCGAGAAGCGATAAAGCGAGAAGCGAAAAAGCGAGAAGCGAAAAAGCTAGAAGCGATAAAGCGAGAAGCGAAAAAGCGAGAAGCGAAAAAGCGAGAAGCCAAAAAACGAGAAGCGAAAAAGCGAGAGACGAGAAAGCGAGAAGCGAGAAAGCGAAAAAGCGAGAAGCGAGAAGCGAAAAAGCGAGAAGCGATAAAGCGAGAAGCCAAAAAGCGAGAAGCGAAAAATCGAGAATCGAAAAAGCGAGAAGCGAAAAAGCGTGAAGCGATAAGCAAAAAAGCGATAAGCGAAAAAGCGAGAAGCGAGAAGCGATAAGCGAAAAAGCGAGAAGCGAAAAAGCGAGAAGCGAGAAAGCGAGAAGCGAAAAAGCGAGAAGCGATAAAGCGAGAAGCGATAAAGCGAGAAGCGATAAAGCGATAAAGCAAGGAGCGAAAAAGCGAAAAGCGATAAAGCGATAAGCGAAAAAGCGAGAAGCGAAAAAGCGAGAAGCGATAAAGCGAGAAGCGATAAAGCGAGAATCGATAAAGCGAGAAGCCAAAAAGCGAGAAGCGAAAAATCGAGAATCGAAAAAGCGAGAAGCGAAAAAGCGTGAAGCGATAAGCAAAAAAGCGATAAGCGAAAAAGCGAGAAGCGAGAAGCGATAAGCGAAAAAGCGAGAAGCGAAAAGCGAGAAAGCGAGAAAGCGAGAAGCGAAAAAGCGAGAAGCGATAAAGCGAGAAGCGATAAAGCGAGAAGCGATAAAGCGATAAAGCAAGAAGCGAAAAAGCGAAAAGCGATAAAGCGAGAAGCGAAAAAGCGAGAAGCGATAAAGCGAGAAGCGATAAAGCGAGAAGCGATAAAGCGATAAAGCAAGAAGCGAAAAAGCGAAAAGCGATAAAGCGAGAAGCGAAAAAGCGAGAAGCGATAAAGCGAGAAGCGATAAAGCGAGAAGCGATAAAGCGATAAAGCAAGAAGCGAAAAAGCGAAAAGCGATAAAGCGATAAGCGAAAAAGCGAGAAGCGAAAAAGCGAGAAGCGATAAAGCGAGAAGCGAAAAAGCGAGAAGCAAAAAAGCGAGAAGCGAAAAATCGAGAAGCGAAAAAGCGAGAAGCGACAAAGCGAGAAGCGAAAAAGCGAGAAGCGAAAAGCGAGAAGCGATAAAGCGAGAAGCGATAAAGCGATAAAGCAAGAAGCGAAAAAGCGAAAAGCGATAAAGCGATAAGCGAAAAAGCGAGAAGCGAAAAAGCGAGAAGCGAAAAAGCGAGAAGCGATAAAGCGAGAAGCGATAAAGCGAGAAGCGATAAAGCGATAAGCGAAAAAGCGAGAAGCGAAAAAGCGAGAAGCGAAAAAGCGAGAAGCGATAAGGCGAGAAGCGATAAAGCGAGAAGCGATAAAGCGAGAAGCGATAAAGCGAGAAGTGATAAAGCGAGAAGCGATAAAGCGAGAAGCGATAAAGCGAGAAGCGATAAAGCGATAAAGCAAGAAGCGAAAAAGCGAAAAGCGATAAAGCGAGAAGCGAAAAAGCGAGAAGCGATAAAGCGAGAAGCGATAAAGCGAGAAGCGATAAAGCGATAAAGCAAGAAGCGAAAAAGCGAAAAGCGATAAAGCGATAAGCGAAAAAGCGAGAAGCGAAAAAGCGAGAAGCGATAAAGCGAGAAGCGAAAAAGCGAGAAGCAAAAAAGCGAGAAGCGAAAAATCGAGAAGCGAAAAAGCGAGAAGCGACAAAGCGAGAAGCGAAAAAGCGAGAAGCGAAAAGCGAGAAGCGATAAAGCGAGAAGCGATAAAGCGATAAAGCAAGAAGCAAAAAGCGAAAAGCGATAAAGCGATAAGCGAAAAAGCGAGAAGCGATAAAGCGAGAAGCGATCTAGCGAGAAGCGATAAGCGAAAAAGCGAGAAGCGAGAAAGCGAGAAGCGAAAAAGCGAGAAGCGATAAAGCGAGAAGCGATAAAGCGAGAAGCGATAAAGCGATAAAGCAAGAAGCGAAAAAGCGAAAAGCGATAAAGCGAGAAGCGAAAAAGCGAGAAGCGATAAAGCGAGAAGCGATAAAGCGAGAAGCGATAAAGCGATAAAGCAAGAAGCGAAAAAGCGAAAAGCGATAAAGCGATAAGCGAAAAAGCGAGAAGCGAAAAAGCGAGAAGCGATAAAGCGAGAAGCGAAAAAGCGAGAAGCGATAAAGCGAGAAGCCAAAAAGCGAGAAGCGAAAAATCGAGAATCGAAAAAGCGAGAAGCGAAAAAGCGTGAAGCGATAAGCAAAAAAGCGATAAGCGAAAAAGCGAGAAGCGAGAAGCGATAAGCGAAAAAGCGAGAAGCGAAAAGCGAGAAAGCGAGAAAGCGAGAAGCGAAAAAGCGAGAAGCGATAAAGCGAGAAGCGATAAAGCGAGAAGCGATAAAGCGATAAAGCAAGAAGCGAAAAAGCGAAAAGCGATAAAGCGATAAGCGAAAAAGCGAGAAGCGAAAAAGCGAAAAGCGATAAAGCGAGAAGCGATAAAGCGAGAATCGATAAAGCGAAAAAGCGAGAAAGCGAGAAGCGATAAAGCGAAAAGAGAAAAAGCGAGAAGCGAGAAGCAAAAAAGCGAGAAGCGATAAAGCGAAAAGGCGAGAAGCGAAAAAGCGAGAAGCGATAAAGCGAGAAGCGAAAAAGCGAGAAGCGATAAAGCGAGAAGCGAAAAGGCAAGAAGCGAAAAAGCGAGAAGCGAAAAAGCGAGAAGCGATAAAGCGAGAAGCGAAAAGCGAAAAAGCGAGAAGCGAAAAAGCGAGAAGCGAGAAGCGAAAAAGCGAGAAGCGAAAAAGCGAGAAGCAAAAAAGCGAAAAAGCGATAAGCGAAAATGCGAGAAGCGAAAAAGCGAGAAGCGAAAAGCGAGAAGCGAAAAGCGAGAAGCGAAAAGCGAGAAGCGAAAAAGTGAGAAGCGAAAAAGCGAAAAGCGAGAAGCAAGAAAGCGAGAAGCGAGAAAGCGAAAAAGCGAGAAGCGAGAAAGCGAGAAAGCGAGAAGCGAGAAAGCGAGAAGCGAAAAAGCGAGAAGCGAAAAAGCGAGAAGCGATAAAGCGAGAAGCGAAAAAGCGAGAAGCGAAAAAGCGAGAAGCAAAAAAGCGAGAAGCGAAAAATCGAGAAGCGAAAAAGCGAGAAGCGACAAAGCGAGAAGCGAAAAAGCGAGAAGCGAAAAAGCTAGAAGCCATAAAGCGAGAAGCGAAAAAGCGAGAAGCGAAAAAGCGAGAAGCGAAAAAACGAGAAGCGAAAAAGCGAGAGACGAGAAAGCGAGAAGCGAAAAAGCGAAAAAGCGAGAAGCGAGAAGCGAGAAAGCGAGAAGCGAAAAAGCGAGAAGCGATAAAGCGAGAAGCCAAAAAGCGAGAAGCGAAAAATCGAGAATCGAAAAAGCGAGAAGCGATAAAGCGAGATGCGATAAAGCGAAAAGCGATAAAGCGAGAAGCCAAGAAGCGAAAAGCGAAAAAGCGAGAAGCAATAAAGCGAGAAGCGAAAAAGCAAGAAGCGAAAAAGCGAGAAACGATAAAGCGAAAAGCGATAAAGCGAGAAGCGAAAAAGCGAGAAGCAAAAAAGCGAGAAGCGAAAAAGCGAAAAGCGAGAAGCAAGAAAGCGAGAAGCGAGAAAGCGAAAAAGCGAGAAGCGAGAAAGCGAGAAAGCGAGAAGCGAGAAAGCGAGAAGCGAAAAAGCGAGAAGCGAAAAAGCGAGAAGCGATAAAGCGAGAAGCGAAAAAGCGAGAAGCGAAAAAGCGAGAAGCAAAAAAGCGAGAAGCGAAAAATCGAGAAGCGAAAAAGCGAGAAGCGACAAAGCGAGAAGCGAAAAAGCGAGAAGCGAAAAAGCTAGAAGCCATAAAGCGAGAAGCGAAAAAGCGAGAAGCGAAAAAGCGAGAAGCGAAAAAACGAGAAGCGAAAAAGCGAGAGACGAGAAAGCGAGAAGCGAAAAAGCGAGAAGCGAGAAGCGAGAAAGCGAGAAGCGAAAAAGCGAGAAGCGATAAAGCGAGAAGCCAAAAAGCGAGAAGTGAAAAATCGAGAATCGAAAAAGCGAGAAGCGATAAAGCGAGATGCGATAAAGCGAAAAGCGATAAAGCGAGAAGCCAAGAAGCGAAAAGCGAAAAAGCGAGAAGCAATAAAGCGAGAAGCGAAAAAGCAAGAAGCGAAAAAGCGAGAAACGATAAAGCGAAAAGCGATAAAGCGAGAAGCGAAAAAGCGAGAAGCAAAAAAGCGAGAAGCGAAAAAGCGAGAAGCGAAAAAGCAAGAAGCGAAAAAGCGAGAAGCAAGAAGCGAAAAAGCGAGCAGCGAAAAAGCGATAAGCGAAAAAGCGAGAACCGAAAAAGCAAGAAGCGAAAAAGCGAGAAGCAAGGATCGAAAAAGCGAGAAACGATAAAGCGAAAAGCGATAAAGCGAGAAGCGAAAAAGCGAGAAGCAAAAAAGCGGGAAGCGAAAAAGCGAGAAGCGAAAAAGCAAGAAGCGAAAAAGCGAGAGGCGAAAGAGCGAGAAACGATACAGCCAAAAGCGATAAAGCAAGTAGCGAAAAAGCGAGAAGCGATAAAGCGAGAAGCGAAAAAGCGAGAAACGATAAAGCGAAAAGCGATAAAGCAAGTAGCTAAAAAGCGAGAAGCGATAAAGCGAGAAGCGAAAAAGCGAGAAGCGAAAAAGCGAGAAATGATAAAGCGGAAAGCGAAAAAGCGATAAGCGAAAAAGCGAGAACCGAAAAAGCAAGTAGCGAAAAAGCGAGAAGCGAAAAAGCGAGAAGCGAAAAAGCGAAAAAGCGAGAAGTGAAAAAGCGTGAAGCGAAAAAGCGAGAAGGGAAAAAGCGAGAAGCGAAAAAGCGAGAAGCGAGAAAGCGAGAAAGCGAGAAGCGAAAAAGCGATAAGCGAAAAAGCAAGAGCGGAAAAGCGATAAGCGAAAAAGCGAGAAGCGAAAAAGCGAGAAGCGAAAAAGCGAGAAGCGAAAAAGCGAGAAGCGATAAGCGAAAAAGCGATAAGCGAAAAAGCGATAAGGGAAAAAGCGAGAAGCGAGAAGCGAAAAAGCGAGAAGCGAAAAAGCGAGAAGCGAAAAAGCGAGAAGCGAAAAAGTGAGAAGCGAAAAAGCGAGAAGCGAAAAAGCGATAAGCGAGAAAGCGAGAAGCAAGAAAGCGAAAAAGCGAGAAGCGATAAAGCGAAAAAGCGAGAAGCAAAAAAGCGAGAAGCGAAAAAGCAAAAAGCGAAAAAGCAAAAAGCGAAAAAGCGAGAAGCAAGAAGCGAAAAAGCGTGAAGTGAAAAAGCGAGAAGCCAAACAATCTACCAACCAGTTAAGCAACCAAAACGTTGAGGTTTTTTGTTCCTTTTAAAAGTGACAAAGGTTTTAATTTCTTGTAACAAGATTTTAAATGAGTTTTTAACGTTCGACGCCAGGCCACTAGCCTAACAGAGAACACTTCTTTTAAAAACTCCTGCGTTTACTTTAAATTCCAAATGTTTGAAGAAAGAGATAGTAGAAATTGAAAACCCTTAAGTGCAGCCGACCGTTATTCACTTTAAGGGCAGAGCATACACAGCATATTTCAAGTACAAACTCCGCAGCACACACTTGAATAATCTTATGGATTATTTAACAACATCATAAAGAAAAGCAAATCATTATAATGATGTCGAACATGACGTGTGTAGCTTTACACATGTGGAATTGAATCTGATTAACGAAAACAGTCATTATTGAGATAGAGCTGATGTTTGAAAGCAATAGTTGTAGCAGTTCCAAAATGAACTACAACACTAACTATCACCGTAAGTATGTACATATGCATGTTTGCTACATTTCTTGCTGCATTGTTGTAATTTCTCTTCATTACATACACTAACACACGCTTACGACTTGTAATATCGAAGGTGCAACGGCAACAGAAGCGCACTTAATTACATTAAACTTTTTTATTTTCTTTCCGTAATAGGTATAGCCTTTTTTCGTCTTATAAACAAATGTATTTTAGAATGCTAATTATCAATTGACGATTTGTAGTAGGTTAATTTACTCTTGTGAAAAATATTTAGTTTTAGGTATTTAAGTAGATCAGTGTGTATAAAATAGTTAAATAAAGGAGAAACGGAAGATACTTGTCAAAGCAGTAATAAACTGATGATAAGTAAACTTTAAAATTGGCGGCTTCTTCACACATTATACAAATGTGTCTGTAAACAGCTGTTTGAAAAACTTATGGGCAACACTGTATTTGCTTACCATTACGCCATAACCATTACCTTAGAAACCAGTTGAGTTTTGGTTCTTATGGCAACGGTTATGGTTATGGCATTATGTTAAGTCACATTCAATTGAACCTTAGGACTGATGATAAAGTACCCGTACCAAAAAATCTTATTTCCGATCAGAGTTGTGTTTTTGTATTGATGGTAAGAAAAATCAAATGTTTTCCATTATTACTTTCATATTATTTTAAGGTACTGCAACATGACTACACAAATTAACGATTAATGTGTGCATTTCACTATATAAAGTAGCTTCCGGCAATAATTGTTAATTGGGTCACCGCAGTCGCCTGAGTGTTAAAATCAAAACCATTCAGCTTAGTAATAAAAACGTAAGGTGGTTAGCCCGAAATTTGTCAGACATGTCATGGGAAGTTCGTAACCGATATGTCAACCAGAAACTTGACATAATTCTTCAAGAATCGACGTTTTTAGTTTGCACAACCACGTTACTTTATTTTGTAAATGCTAATGTTCGTTACTTTTGTTTGCAGTGAAGAAAAACTATTTAAACACAAACTGAGCAAAGACAAAAAATCTTAATTTTTTCCATATTTTTAATTATTGAATCTTCGGCTTTGGCGAACTAACAATAAGGATTAAAATCTAAAAGCTAAATAATTTAAATTTATCCAGACAGTGCACTGGCTCAGACACACAATTCATTTATCTACGAAGAAGTGGGCGTGGCATCGACCAACCGACTTGAAACTTTTATTAAGGTCTTAAATGGGCCTTGTACTCAATCCAACTAAATTTCAAGCATCTTGCTGTTTCCAGTGATTTATTGCCTCAAAAACTGGGCCCATTGTGCAGTGTCAGACTAAAATTTAAGATTTCAAATTAAAGTATAAAACATTTATAAAGGTTTCATCTAAGTGCCACAGTATCCCTTCTCTTCAAACGACTGTGTCGCGCATGCTGTCAAATGTTTCGAGCAAGGGAATAAACCAAAACAAACCAAAGGCACAAGGAATTAAAACCACAGAGATAGACATGTCTGTAAGAAATTGATAAGAAATCTTACAGACACACCTGCATCAAAATTCCCAAACTTTTCAAACAGAAATCCGTAAGATATTCGTACGAACCAAGTCAGATTTTTTGTCAGACTTGTCTGATACAGACATTGTCGGCCAATTTCATTGGGGAGCCAATTTCAGTCACAAAATAAATATGAAACATTTTGATTCTCTTTTAAACGCAAATTCATCAATTTTTTTTAAAGAAGAAAATGATATTTCTCTAGTTTGGGCCGTTTTAGGTGGAATTGACAATAACTTAAAACAATGGGCAGGGGTACAAACATACATATGTATGTACGTTTGTACATAAATTTAATTGAGACACATTATTATTTTACTATAAAACATACCACTTGTAAGTTCGTACTTACATATGTACTTAATATTTATAAATACATGCATATTTACATAGGTACTTATGTATGTACATAAAAACTTAAAAACTAACTAAAGTCAAAAATAGCCTGTATTATAATCCAATTACCCAAATCAGATGCACACAAAACTCAGACAACTTATACTTACACATGAACCTTTTGATTCCTTTTCAAAAAAATTAATTTTTTATATTACTGAGCATACATACATACATATGTACATACATACATACATACATAATCGTGTACATATGTAATACAATATGTACATACATATTATGTATGTAGGTATGTACATATTGATACCTTAATATAGTAGGGCCTTTCTATAGTATATTTTTATTTGCCCAAATATTCGTTAATTTCGATATTAAAGGCATATATGTGTGAAAAAATGCACTTTTAACCACTAAATTTCAATACCTATAACTTTTTTGTTTAAATAACAAAATACCTACTATGTATGTATGTGTATGTATGCATGCATGCATGCATGTATCCAAATGCAGAAACAACAACAACGATTAAAAAAACACATTTTAATTCACGGTTAATAAACACATTGTACAAAAAGTAACAAGAACAAGATTTGAAAAGCTAAACTTATAGTTAAATAGTTTCACTTTTATTCTTTTCACAAGTTTTATTTTAATTAAAAAAAAACTTTTTACATCAATTTTTTGTAGAATAACGCCGTTTCTTTATATCCGCCAAATTGCAAAATTTATACACCCACTAGACACATATTTTTTTTGTTTTAAGCATTATGGAAATCGACAAAAAAAAAAATGGCACATAATTTTTTTTTAATTTACACTTAATGCTGTAAATGATTTCATTCAATAAGAAATAATGAAAGAAAAGCTCAACCGATCAATTGCAAATCTTGCGATATCGATCGCAAAACAACCGCAACTGGCACTAATACACGCCGAAATTTGTTTACAAACTGAACACGAATGCAGAAGCTACTATATTTGTTGTCTTTTGCTTCTTCTTTTATAAAACCCCCACATTGTTGTTGTTTTTGGAATTTTCTTTTATTGCATTCATAATTTTATTAGCTTGTTTGGTCACAATAGTGAGAAATGTAAAAGAAGAAAAATTAACAAAAAGAGAAGAGCATAACTGTACTCATTAAGAAGCGTGTGCGGACATGCATACCAGAGATGGAAAGTTAAATGTTTTCGTACTTAGTTTAGATCATTAAGTTTATTTAAAGCAACTGATTTATTTCCAGTGCATGTTCCACAAAGTACTAATGTAAAAATTAATATACTAATGTACATATGTATGTATGTATGTATGTATGTATGTACGTATGTAGTTAGCATAATACCTGCTGATACCTGATCCAATGAGTTTAGATTTTCCTCTGCACAATTTAGAAGCTACATACACAGATATGTACTTACATATGTACTTATGTACATACATACATAAGTATGTTTACGAGGTTATACAAAACTTAAAGCTTTTTTAATTTTAAAATAATATAAAATGCACATTCTGTCTTACCTTAGAATTCTTATGTGCTATTGTTTGAAGCCAATTGAATAATTGTCTTGGACGATTTACATATGTACATACATACATACATACATACATACATACATATTTACATGTGTACATAAGTATGTATGTATATGCATTTTGTTTTTTAAAAACACAGCACTTTAGTCTGGAAGGTTAGCTTTCGACAAAAGATCGCATCTTCGATTGCAATTCCATTTTGGACCCATCCGTACAGGCCCTCTTCATCAATATACATATGCATGTATGTATACTGGCATCTCTATAAGCTGTCTCCAAACGCCTGTGGCTAACCTGATTTTCCCGTGCGGTTCACCACACAAGTGTAAGATAAAATAGATTTAGCCACGTTTTGCCTAGCACTACTCAGCATGCATATGTTGCTTTCTTGGTCCTTTTCGAATCCGTCTTCTTCGGATTTACAATTTTCCCCGCCTTTTTCGCCCACTTGTGTATCCTTGCCAGCATACCTTTAATCGCAGAGCTATTCGCACACAAAAACCTTCGACTGGCCATTACCTCTCTATTATCTGAATAACCGGTAATTTCATCGACTGCGTCCCCAAGTCCCACCAGAAGCTGTTGGCAATGGGTCTCGAAAAAGTGGGAAAAATATTCCTTCGATAATTACCCTGTTCCGCACAAATAATCCCACATTCGACAGTCTCAACAAATCCCACTTTTTTTTATTTTTAACCCTAAGGGGTAAAATCTAGGTTCAAAGATGGTGAAAATTCTATAATGGTACGTTGAACATAACAAACAAAAATTACAATGATTTCGAAATGCATAAAAAATTAATAATATATGTTTGTGTTTTGTACTTTTTATAATCCTGGCCTTCGAGGGGTAGAAAAAAGGGATACAAATTTTACATTGATTCTTTTTATGTACTTTTTGTAACCTTTCAATCAGTAAAGATAGAAACGCGATTTAACTTTCGTACTACAGTTCACGAAAATTTATGAATGTTCGGTAGTTTCTTGAACTATTACACTCTAAGAAAAAAAAACAGGGGCCAAAACGTCGCATTCGATTCGAATCGAAATTTCATTCGATCGATCGAGTTGTCAATGCTTTGAGTATAGAAATTCTAATAAGAATTTTTTAATTTCGATTCGAATCGAATGCGACGATTCGGCCCCAGGTTAAAAATTATGTTTTGACACTGTTTTGGTCCATTTTTGAATCTTAAACTAATAAAAATAAATTTTAAATTCAAATTGCGTTCGGACTTTTTTGAATTTTTTGACTTTATAATTCTAGAAATATAAAAATAAAGATTATAAAATCAGAATACGTTTGAAAGTCAGCATAGTAGAGAAAAATTTTTTTTTTTACATATTTGGTATTTTTTTGGTCTAATTGACTTTGGTCTTAATCTAGGTCAAAAGTCTTTAATTTTATTAATGTAGTCTCATAATCTCGAAAAAAATTTAAAAAGGTACCAAAAATTTGAGAGAAGAACTGTTTTGTCCGCTTAGTTAAGTTTCGGCATAATTGGGATCCGTAGTATTTTCTTTCGCATTTCTTAATGATAGTCTTACAAAAACACAAAAAAAGTATCTTAAAAGTGCCTCTTTTCATTGGCTCAGAAGTTTATAGTAAAAATTACAACATTTTTGTACATTTGTCCAAAATTTCAAAAATGTACCAAAAACATATCCACATTTTCTCGAGAGTTGACGAAAGTGATTTGAATTATGTTTCTATCTGCATTGTTGAAAAGTTACAAAATTAATCCTGAGGAGTGTTAAAATAAATTTTTTACCCTGTTTTACCTGTTTGTTGGTCTAATTTTCAAAGAAAGTGGCAGATATGGGTCCAATAATTTTTTCGAGTAATGTACGAAAGTGTTTTATTTTTTTTCGCATAGTGTATTGCTTAGAAGATATTTATTTAACTGCAAATTTTTTATATTTTGCATATTTTATCTCCCTTAGAGTCCTAAATCTCATCTTAGTGGATTTATACATCGGGATAAGTATCCGCATTACAAGCTTTAAACTTTAGTTTTACGCGTTTGGGCTGTACGATAAAAAATAATTTTGTCAGTCAGTCAGACATTAACGCTTTTCCTTTATCTTATGTACTGGATTTATAAGCTCCTGTATTTTTTCAGTTTATTTGGTCCATGTAGAATAAATTATTAAATTGTTTCCCCTTTTGCGTTATATTTCAATCGGTCTTTACATTAATTTTTTTGCCCCTAAAATTTATGTTTATTCTAAAAGCCCCATGAAATTAAGCCATAAAACAAACAAATAACTAAATTTGGAAGTGTTAATAGTTTTCGCCTATTAACATTTAAAATGATGCATATATGTATGTATGTATGTAAGCCTTCAATATAAAAGGATTTCGGTAATAAAATAATTTGGCATTTTAGTAAATAAGTTATTCTCATAAAATAGCGATAAAAAAATTGAACGAGTACGCAAGTACTTAGAAACTTGGAAAATAAATCAAATACTGTTAAGCCATTTTTATAAAAACTAAAACATTTAATGTCCTTTTAAAACAAGTAAGAGCGCTATATTCGGCTGTGCCGAATCTTATATACCCTTCACATCGACCTTTCGCAATCCCAAACTTTTCTATTTTTAACCATTTTTTTACTTATGAAATATTTCTAATTTTTAAATAGGCTCTAAGGCCAACTCTAAAGAAGTTGTGGGCATTTTTACATAATTTTTGTAAATTTTGTATGGCAACCCCCTTAGGGCGTGGAGATAGGGGGTAAGTATGTTTTAGGAATATGTTTGGGAGGGCAAACTAATAGGGGTCGGTAATACACTTTATTGCTCTAAGGCCAACTCTGAAGAAGTTGTGGGCATTTTATCATTTTTGTAAATTTTGTATGGCAACCCCATTAGGGCGTGGAGATAGGGGGTAAGTATGTTCTAGGAATATGTTTGGGAGGGCAAACTAATAGGGGCCGGTCGTACACTTTATTGCTCTAAGGCCAACTCTGAAGAAGTTGTGGGCATTTTATCATTTTTGTAAATTTTGTATGGCAACCCCATTAGGGCGTGGAGATAGGGGGTAAGTAAAATCTAGAAATATGTTTGAGAGAGCAAACTAATAGGGGTCAGTCGTACACTTTATTGCTCTAAGGCCAAGTCTGAAGAAGTTGTGGGCATTTTATCATTTTTGTAAATTTTGTATGGCAACCCCATTAGGGCGTGGAGATGGGGGGTAAGTATGTTCTAGGAATATATTTGGGAGGGCAAACTAATAGGGGTCGGTCGTACACTTTATTGCTCTAAGGCCAACTCTGAAGAAGTTGTGGGCATTTTCATATCATTTTTGTAAATTTTGTATGGCAACCCCCTCAGGGCGTGGAGATAGGGGGTAAGTATATTCTAGGAATATGTTTGGGAGTAGAAATTAATAGGGGTCTGTGATACATTTTTTTCCTCTACGGGCAAGTCCGGGGAAGTTATAGCGGTTTTTACCTTATTTTTTAAAATTTTGTATGGCAACCTTGTCAGGGGCTAGAGATAGAGGGTAAGTATGTTCCACAAAAATGTTTGGATGGAAAAAATAATTCGGGTCGGTCGTACATTTTACCTTTGTAGGAGAACCCTGGAAGCCGTAGGAGCGATTGTAAAAATGTTTAAATTAAGCTTTGTATGGCAACGCTGTTATATGTATGAACACTTATACTAATAAAATTTTTGTTTTGGGTGTGTTTCAATAATATAGACATGACCGATTCTGTTTTTTTTTTTTTTTGTTGTTTTTTTATTATTACATGTAAAAGTATGTTCTTTGTTGTTGTTGTAGACTCAAAAAACCGAGGTAGTTGTGTTTTTTGCTTATATCTCGGTCATTTATCGGGCGATTTTGCTGAATTTCAATACCGATTTTCTCGCGACTATCTGTGACAGTTTGAGACCACATTCGGGTCTGACCGATATCGGGGGGCTTCAGAAAGTTGATTTCAACCATAACACGGACAGACGGTCAGACGGACAGACGGACATCGCTAAATCGGCTTCCCTATCTATAAGGATCCAGAATATATATACTTTATGGGGTCCCAAATGGATAATAAAGGAATTGCAAACGGAATGACAAACGTATATATACCCTTATCACTTATGTGAAGGGTATAAAAAGATACATATTTACCTACACACATACTGACGCACAAAAAGTCAAGTAAATTGTAATTAAATTCTAATTCAATAAGGATTAAGATAGTTTTGCTTTTTTTTTGTGTTTGTAGTAGCAAAAAGTTTTTTTAAGTGTATATCGTTACATTAATATAGAAAAGTCCTAACTCGTATTTTTAAGTTAAGAATTTTTTTTTGGCAAATTGCGATATATAAGCAGACACTTTTTCGAAATAAAAAATGCTGGGGCCATATCGCCGCATTCGATTCGAATCGAAATTGAAAAATTCAGAATCCCTATATTAAAAGCATTGACAGCTCGATCGATCGAGTAAATTTTGATTCGAATCGAATACGACGATATTGTCCCTAGGCTTATAAAAACATACCATTTAGGGCCTTTTTATATTAAGACAACGATATGTGTAGAAGTAAACGTTTAAAAGTGTATTTGTGTGCTTTATAGATAAGTAGGCCTTAATTTCGTGTGTTTATGGCGAATTAAATATATTCAAGAGGCATTAATAGTAAAACTATGAATTATAAATTAAAATTTATACATTTCTGCCGCTTTCATTAATATAGTTTTCGTTCTATTCTCTACTCCTTATGCAATGACTACTCCTCCACATCTAATAACGAATTACCACAATATTGTGGCATTTGGCATTAATTATATTTGTGTGTTTGCTTGAGGCAAGAGCAATTAATTACAAATAGAATTAATAAATAAGCAACGTGAAAGAATTTTTCGGAAACAATATTGCAAACTAAAACAATAAATAATATATAATAAAGGTATGTAGAGATTGTAAAAGGTGAGATATTTATTATTAATATTTTTGGAAGTTATAAATCAACCCTACTCTGGATAAAAATTTTATCACAAATTTCAACATTTATAGGCAGTCTCGCTAAACTATCGATAAATCTCTCATTAATAAACAGTTGATGGTAAAATCTTTGCATAGAAAGTTTGTTTATGAGCACTCTGTCAATAATTGCAAAATATGATAAAAGAAACATACACAAATATATTCGGTCGGCCCATATACATACTTTTAAGTCCTCCTATTACAAGCATTTTTAATTTAAATTGCTTTGAATATACATAACTTTTTCTCCACAAAATATTAGGTAATTGTGTACGAACATTATTTCATGCTACCAAATGCTAAATAGAGCCCTATAATAAACAGATTATATATTTTATAGTTATTGCCCCATTTTCATAAGTACAACTCCCTCCATTTATGGTTTTAGTCGAATAATCGATTAAATGTTTACAGATTTAATTAATAAAACTATGTTTTTATTGGTAACACTTCAGTCTATTAAGAGTTGAAATAAGAAGATTTTTAAATGGCAACACTTCAGCGAGGTAACTTAACGATTTAAAACGTGTTTTTAAAAAGCGATTAATGTAGTGCACTTCGAAAATTAAAAACGAAAGTTTTTAAAATATACAAGGTGGGTCAACAGAAGTTATTCGATGTTGTTTGCGATGAGTTTGGCCGCAGCTGATGCATGGAGTGAACTTTGTACAGGAACATGCGCAGGTCTTTGACTAAAACTCGCCTTAGGGACGATCGGCTGATCGCTAATTGCGAGGCACGGCAAAATATCCCATAATAATAACAGTCAAAACGTTAAAGAAGAAGAATAAACTATTTTTTCTAGTTTTTTGACCTTTTTAATGTTAATAAATAAGACTATTTTTTTAAGCTTTAGGTCTATTTTTTCGTTTATTTTTTTGCAAATTTTTTCAATATTTCGCCACTCCGTTGTGTGGCATCATCAGGAGGTTATTTTAGTTAAATATTAAAGTTGTTATTTTGGTTTTAAAATTAGCTTTTGGCTTTTCGAATAACGATTATAATATTAACAAATTTTTAATATAAACTTCAAAATATTTTGTTAAAGAAAATTTACAAAAATGTACTAAAACTAAAATATTCGAAAATTTAAAAAATGTGTTATTACAAAATTTATACTATTAAAAAATGTATCCATATACCAATATAAGTGTGAATGTCAATTTCAATCTTTTCTAATATACAAAATCCTAATATTAAGAATAATAGTGTTACCAAAAAAGTAATAATATTATTAAGTGTTATACAGAGAAACAACATACAAAAATAAACAAAAAACCACAATACATGCATAAAAGAGTTTTGAAGAATCTAGTTAGTACAATAGTTACAAAATTTTAATATTAGTGTGTATATTAATTTAAGCTGTTCTAATATAAAAGTGTAATGGTAAGAATGCTAGTGTTACTAAAAATAACATTAAGTGTTATATACAAAAAACCAATATACACATAAACCAAAAAAACAATAATACATGTATTAAAAAATGTTTAAAGAAATTAGTTTAACATTGTATGTTTAATATGTATTAATGTAGTTACAAAAGATTAGTATCAAAGTTTGTGTAATAAAGTGTATTTTTTTTTTTTTTTTTTTTTTTTTTTTTTTTTTTTTTTTTTTTTTTTTTTTTTTTTTTAAATTAACTTATGAATAAAAAACATAAACAGATGTATGTATGCCTAAAAAACCATATTAGTCAAAATTATATATGTGCTTATATAAATCCTATCTCTGTTATTTTTTACATATTAGATGTCTGTAATTCTGGGCAACATTGTCTGTGTCTGCTTTAAAATTAATTCTATGTGTTTTTGGAACGTTAATAATATTTAACATTTCTAACATATATCTACGTTTATAATTATTTTCTTTATCCAATATTGAAACATTCTCAAAGTCTGGGTAGTGATCAAATTCCGAACAATGAGAAGATAACGCTGTTTTCTGTGAACTAGTGTCCCTATATCTCTGGTCAGATTTATGTCCAGCAATTCTTGTTTTAAGTTTATTTTTTGTAGTTCCTACATATACCTTCCTACATTCCTCCCTATCATTTCCCTTGCAAGGTATCTTATAGACTATATTCGCCATATCCAACTTTTGTATTCTATCTTTTGTTTTACTAAATAATTTACCTAAAGTATTGTAAGTCTTAAAGGCCATGCTATACTTCTCACAGTCAAACACTTTTGATCTTTTAACCCTTTCTGTCACTCCTGGTACATAAGTAAATGATTTATAAATCTTCGGTCTCCTTTCATTATTCCGACTATCTGCATTTTGGTCTGTAAATTGATTAATTAATTTAGAAATAAGTCCCCTGGGGAAACTGTTATCCCTTAAAATATTCCAAATAATCCTCTTGTTCTTCCTATGAAATTCGTTGTCACTTATTGTAAGAACCCTTCTCACCAAATTCCTTGCCGTATTTGTGATAACTCGTTTGCTATGCTTAGAATAATAGTTAATTATCCTTCCAGAAGCCGTTGGTTTTTGATACCAATCTACTTTTAAGCCGTTACCTTTACGTATAATTAACGTATCTAAATAAGAAAGTCTTGAATTGTTTTCTTTTTCCATTGTAAACTTAATACTTGGATATAATATTGTAGGTGATACGACACAGTACAGATTAGTAAATAAAGATCCGACAAGTAGATTGCAGAAGACAAATAATGATTTAGTTGAAGAACTTTTTAAGAAGGAAATTATTACAGTTAGGGAAAAAAACATATTAAAAACTAATGTAGCTACAGCACCCAGATTATATGGACTTCCGAAGATTCATAAGGAAAATTTCCCTTTGAGGCCAATTTGCTCGTATGTGAATTCTCCCTGTTATGGTATATGTAAATATATAGCAGACATTCTTAGAAAAATTACTGATCAGTCTAGGTATAATGTCAAGGACTCTTTGCAATTTAGGAATAGGATAAAAGACAAACAAATACAGGACAATGAAAGGTTAGTTTCATTTGATGTAGTTTCTCTTTTCCCGAGTATTCCAGTGAATGTGGCTATGGATATCATAAGGGAAAAATGGGACAAAGCTAAGGAGTATACAAATATTGATAAGGACCTATTTTTAAGGATTTTAAAATTTTGCATTGAGGACAACAGATATTTTCAATATGATGGAAGGATATATATACAGGATAAGGGACTTCCTATGGGCTCTCCTGCTTCTCCGATAGTGGCAGATTTAGTTATGGAGGAATTATTGGATACTTGTATTGCGAAAATGACAATAGAACCAAGAATTATGACTAAGTATGTGGATGATTTATTTTGTATTGTTTCTGATTCCTCTAGTGAGTATATGTTAGACACTTTAAATAGTTTTCATCCAAGTATTAAGTTTACAATGGAAAAAGAAAACAATTCAAGACTTTCTTATTTAGATACGTTAATTATACGTAAAGGTAACGGCTTAAAAGTAGATTGGTATCAAAAACCAACGGCTTCTGGAAGGATAATTAACTATTATTCTAAGCATAGCAAACGAGTTATCACAAATACGGCAAGGAATTTGGTGAGAAGGGTTCTTACAATAAGTGACAACGAATTTCATAGGAAGAACAAGAGGATTATTTGGAATATTTTAAGGGATAACAGTTTCCCCAGGGGACTTATTTCTAAATTAATTAATCAATTTACAGACCAAAATGCAGATAGTCGGAATAATGAAAGGAGACCGAAGATTTATAAATCATTTACTTATGTACCAGGAGTGACAGAAAGGGTTAAAAGATCAAAAGTGTTTGACTGTGAGAAGTATAGCATGGCCTTTAAGACTTACAATACTTTAGGTAAATTATTTAGTAAAACAAAAGATAGAATACAAAAGTTGGATATGGCGAATATAGTCTATAAGATACCTTGCAAGGGAAATGATAGGGAGGAATGTAGGAAGGTATATGTAGGAACTACAAAAAATAAACTTAAAACAAGAATTGCTGGACATAAATCTGACCAGAGATATAGGGACACTAGTTCACAGAAAACAGCGTTATCTTCTCATTGTTCGGAATTTGATCACTACCCAGACTTTGAGAATGTTTCAATATTGGATAAAGAAAATAATTATAAACGTAGATATATGTTAGAAATGTTAAATATTATTAACGTTCCAAAAACACATAGAATTAATTTTAAAGCAGACACAGACAATGTTGCCCAGAATTACAGACATCTAATATGTAAAAAATAACAGAGATAGGATTTATATAAGCACATATATAATTTTGACTAATATGGTTTTTTAGGCATACATACATCTGTTTATGTTTTTTATTCATAAGTTAATTTAAAAAAAAAAAAAAAAAAAAAAAAAAAAAAAAAAAAAAAAAAAAAATACACTTTATTACACAAACTTTGATACTAATCTTTTGTAACTACATTAATACATATTAAACATACAATGTTAAACTAATTTCTTTAAACATTTTTTAATACATGTATTATTGTTTTTTTGGTTTATGTGTATATTGGTTTTTTGTATATAACACTTAATGTTATTTTTAGTAACACTAGCATTCTTACCATTACACTTTTATATTAGAACAGCTTAAATTAATATACACACTAATATTAAAATTTTGTAACTATTGTACTAACTAGATTCTTCAAAACTCTTTTATGCATGTATTGTGGTTTTTTGTTTATTTTTGTATGTTGTTTCTCTGTATAACACTTAATAATATTATTACTTTTTTGGTAACACTATTATTCTTAATATTAGGATTTTGTATATTAGAAAAGATTGAAATTGACATTCACACTTATATTGGTATATGGATACATTTTTTAATAGTATAAATTTTGTAATAACACATTTTTTAAATTTTCGAATATTTTAGTTTTAGTACATTTTTGTAAATTTTCTTTAACAAAATATTTTGAAGTTTATATTAAAAATTTGTTAATATTATAATCGTTATTCGAAAAGCCAAAAGCTAATTTTAAAACCAAAATAACAACTTTAATATTTAACTAAAATAACCTCCTGATGATGCCACACAACGGAGTGGCGAAATATTGAAAAAATTTGCAAAAAAATAAACGAAAAAATAGACCTAAAGCTTAAAAAAATAGTCTTATTTAAGAAGAATAAACAACAAAACCAAAACAAAAAATAAAAAAGAGACAAGTTTGTAGCAACATAATGTAAATGCTTGAAGCTTTTGGAAGTTACTTTAAAACGGAGTAAGAAAAGAGTCATGTTACAAGTAACATAGTCTGAATGCCGTGTTAAAGGTTAAAAAATGTAACTCGTCACTGTAATGTGTGTTAATTGCCAGTGATTATAGCTTTCCAGCATTTTGGGGCAAATTCTAAATATTTTAATTTTAGTTTTGCTCAATATTCGCTTTTTACGAAATAAATTTTTTTTTGTTTTGGCAAGAAAACCAATTAAATGATAATACTTTACATTTACGTTTTTAAAACTTTTACAAAGAAAACAAATATGTGCCAAAAAACCAGACGCCTTGTCTCGGAATTAGCCATCAGCCGGTCGTCCCTATGGCAAATTTTAATCAAAAACATTCGCATGTTCTCGTAGAAGCTCCATTCCGTACATCAGCTGCTGCCTATCGACCGCCAAACGCATCGCAAACAATTTCGGATGACTACTTTTGGCCCACCTTGTACATAAAAATGAACATTAGGGTATTTCGTATTTACGTGTATTGATCTCTTTAAAAAAAATTTTTAATAGCTTTTATAAAATAACAAAAAAATTATCTGGTACAAAAGCTTGTGTTTTTTTGTACTAGATAATTTTTTAAAGTTTCCTTATGTTTATTATTTATTTATAACCCTGAATCGTAAAATACAGTTTTATTGCTACATTTTTAATGCAGAAATGCTATACTTTCAATGCAAGATTAAAATCAACTTGGTGCATGGTGTTTTGTCCATTTTGGTGCTTTTAGAAACTTCAAATTTGGCAGCTCTGGTTTTAATCTATAGTAGTTCTAGTGACTCCATGAAGTCGCGTACAGCATTTAAATCCGTAAAGCCCAGTGGATATGTTTTAGGATAATTGATATCATAGCACATAGCCACGCCACAAAGTTTATTATTTATAACAGCGGGACTACCACCGTCTCCCATGCATAACGCCTCTTTCCCCGTTGGATAAGTTAAAAACGCAGTTTTTGATAGGGGTTGATAAGCTTGAAAGAAATAATTTTCAGGGTCTTTAAGCACTTTTAGTTCAATCTTTTTTAACCCAAAAGAGCGCAAGTTTAAGTCTGGATGAATATTACCCCAGCCATACACGTCTACACTTTCTCCATCAGTGACATTTTGACTGCATAGTTCAATTGTCGCTATGTTTTCACCTATAAGATCTGTTTTTAATTTTAATACTGCTACATCGTAATTCAACGAGCCAAAATGGTAAAGTGGATGTGTATATACTTCTTCTACGTCAGATATTTTTCCAAAGTCACGTGGCCATCCTTGATCCCAATTTCCACCTTCTACAGTTAAAACATTGGGACTTCTTCCCAAAACGCACTGCGCAGCAGTAACAACAATTCTTGGGGATATTAAAGCACCGGTACATATATATGTAACAAGATTGACGTGAATTTGCACAGCAAAAGGAGCATCTGAAATATTTACAAAATCGCCACCAGATATATGTGGCTGTATTTTGGACCGAACTTGTAGAAGAAACAAGTTACAAACAAATAAGTTAAAAATAATTGTTGCTTTAATTATCATTTTAAACGGCACTTTTAAATGTGTATTTATTCAAATGAACTAATGTTTTCCCTCTAGTTTTATGCCCTTTTATAAAGTTTTTGTAAAATATTTTATAAAAATTAACAACAATTGTTTTAATATTTGTTTTAATTTACAAGCAGTTTGTTTATTTACAAATTTTAATACCTCTACACAGTGGTAAGGGTTATATTTAATTTATCATTGCTTTTGAAGTTTTCAAAAGTTGTTTTACAACTTTAAAAAGTGTACACATATGTGATTATGAAAATATAAACATATTTCAATTATTTAGAAATGCGAATTTGATTAACTTTCCAAAATATTGCAAAAAGAAAATTACTCCAAAGTTTCACGCCAAGTTTTATGTTTTATGTACTGAAATTTTTCAGTACGATCCGTACTAAGGTTTTCCTAAATCAAGTCTATTCGGATTACTGAAAGACACTTTATGTTTTTGAATATATTTTAACATTTTAAAACCAAAATGTCTCGGTAGCCTTGATGGTAGCGCGCCGGTGTTGTAGTTTGGGTAGCCCCAGGTTTAAATCCCAGCTACGGGCAAGTAAAGATAAAAATTTTAAGATGATAAAAAATATTATATATGTATAAAATAAAAATTAGTATTAAAAAACAGTTCTTCTTTAGTAAAGCTCCGTTAGTTAAACAAATAAGATGTAAATTTTGAATTAACTCCGTTTGGTTTCAGAAAACCCGTACTTTGTTTAAGAAAATTCGTGCTCTCGCCATACCTTTGCCATATCTACGGCTTGATTTAAGTAAAGATTTCTTGGTTTATTTTTTCGTGTGTATGTATGGTGGTTGTAAAAGGTCTTTTAAAATCCAATGTTCCAATAAAATAATATAGAAAAATATGGCAATTTTGAAAGATATTTCTAATATTCAAAATTTAAATAATTTTATATAACTAAGCGATGTAAAGAATGAAGAGAGAAAAGGAAAGGCGGGAATTTGGGCGTTTCGAGATATTCAGAAGTAAAAATAAAGTCAGAAAAGTGGGTCTTGCGGTAAATGCCGATACCGCGGAAGTCGCCAATAATTTTGTCTACCTCAGCATTGCCACAAACAAAATGAACAACATCAGTTTTAAAATAAAAAGAAGAACAATATTGGCCAATAGATGCTACTTACTCTTAGTTTGAGAGGAAATTCCTTCGGAAGATCTATGAAGCAGTCTACATTGACGGATAATACCGGTGTCGCATGAGTATAAACTGTTTGGCTACGTTGGCTAGGCCATGTTGTGAGACTTAAAGAAGATGGTTCCAGCTAAGAAGTCACTTGAATGCCAACATGATGGATATCTCAAAATTTGGTACAAGAAATGGGAGAAGAAGAGCGAAACGAATAGAAATCGATTCAACGTTCGCAAATGAAACAAACGATCTGTAAAAGCTGCCGACGTAAGTAATTTAAAGCAAAATAATTATAAGATTTATTTGCTGTAATGCCAAAAAAAAAGGGGAAAAATACGGTTGGTACGGCAAGTATATTTTTTAAATCGGGAATGATCTTACATCACAATTAACATTAAATACAAAGCAACTAGCCGATCTTGCTGCTGGCAAACAACAAATATTTAGGGAATATTTCTGCTAGTTTGACGCCAAAACTCATTCTGTAGCATTAGATTTAGTTTTGGAAATTCGATTTCAATAGATAGACCAAAGCATAATCGACTTTACTATACATAAGGATCCAGATAGTATTTCTTATGTGGGGTTGCAAACACAAATGTTGTAGAAATTGAAATATACCTGTCAATATGTTGAAAGCATAATAAGTCTTTATAAGACATTCGGCACAGCCGGTAAAAGAACTAAACAATTTTGGGTGTTATTTTCTTCAAAAAATTTTTCCACCTTTTTTTATTTTCTGTGTTCTTTGTTTGTTGGCACAAGGTTTTTTCTCTTTTTTATTTTATCTTATTTAAATAAAATTTTGCTTAAAATTTGTTTACATAAAAAATGTTTTAAAACTTTTTATGTTTGTTTAATTTCTTAAGTTTGCTTAAAAAACTTCAAGGTTTCGGGTTTTTAAAAAAAATATAAAAAAGTATTTGATCAATATTTATTTAACAAAAAAAATCATTTTTTAATTCCGGGTTGATACAAAACAACTGCAAGGTTTTTCGTTATTTTGTTTAAATAGATATTTTAAGAAAAATTGACAAAAATTTTATTAAAATTTACTTACAGAAAACAAATATTATAAAAATAATTTTATTATAATATTAAGTGATTTCCAACAATATGCTTAAAAACAACTATTAGGTATTCAAAAAAATTTAACAAATATTTGGTCAACATTTACTATATTTAAGGATGTTTTAAAAATATTTTTATTTTGTATTATTATCTTTAATATATGTAAACAAATAGAAAGTTTTCTCTATTTTATTTAATCAGATATTTAAAAAAAATTTACCAGTGTTTTATTTAAAATAATTTACATAAAAAATATTTATAAAAATATTTTAATATTTATCTCTTTTACTTCAGGGTTTCTTCTGTTTCTAATATTGAAAAAAAAATATTTGATCAGCATTTATTTACCTAAAAAATATTTTTTTTAATTTGTAATAACTTTTCGGTTTGACACCAAACATTTACAAGGTTTTCTCTTATTTTGTTTAAACAGATTGAAAAAATATTAAAAATACTTGAAAAAACACAAAACTAATTTTTAAGAAGTTTTTATTTTAAAAATATCTGAAAATAAATTTTTTGATTTTTCATGTTAATTTTTATTAAAAAAAATTCTTCAAAATTTTCTAACTAAAAAATTATTTTTAGAATGTTAAAAAAAGTTTTTGTTCACTAAGTTGACTTGATGCCTCAATCAGGCTGAATATACCCTGAATTTCATGCTATCGTCCGAAATGTCGTCAACAACTTTAAGAAGTGCATTTCGCTTGCATAAACCCTTTTAAACCTCTATTGTTGTACAATAAATGCATTCCCAACTACATATTTTTCTACAGCAACAACTCATTCGATGTTTCACATATTCGATGTCAAACTATGTTTATGAAAAAACATTACTGGAATCGCATTGTCGCGCCACAAAGTTGAAGATTACGAATTATGCGCACAAATTTTTACTGCAGCGACTACTACAGGGTGTTTGGGGGCAGATTTATATTTTCAAACTTATGTGCTGTTTCTCAAATCCGAGCAGGGATCGTCTTGGACGATTTATATGTGTATTTTGTGGCATGTTCCCTAGGCGACTGATCAGTTTTTGGGGGAAATTTTCCCGAAGCAAATTCATTGAAGCTCTTGCTGTGGGTGCAGTCGCCTTATCCTGTGGAAACCACGTGTGTAAAGAGTACGATGGATGAGGTCGCAGGTTTGATAAAAAGAATTCCGTAATCATGTATCGACAATTTTCACCGTTGACATTCGTCGCCTGCCCTCTAGAATTTCCGAAAAAAATGGTCCAATTATTTTATGCGTGGATAAGGTACACTAAACAGTTACCTTGGAGCAATGCGATGGTTTTTGATGTTTCAATTGAGGGTTATGGGTTTCTGGGGACCAGTAGCAGCAGTTTTCCTTAAGTTTAAGTGAAAATTAACCTCATCGTTAAAAAAAAAATGGGATTTGCAGCGCGTAAACGCTCCAACGTCGTTCCACAAAAATTTCTGAGTAAGTCACTAGTCACTTTCTTTCAGTTCTTGGACGATTTGAATTTTAAATGAATGGAACTTTAGATCCTTTTTTAAAATTTCATGAAAAATTGATTTTGGAAGTTCAGGCGAGGCTGCTTTTTTCCGTATTGAAAGTCGCAGATTTTCACGTAAGCTTCTTTTAACCAGTTTAGTGTTTTCGGGAGTCCCTAAAGATCAGCTGACCCTTGCCGTAGGAGATTCATACCCGAAGCAGTTGCGCGGAATCTCTGTATCCACGAACGAATTAAATTTACACTCGGTCCATTATCTATTCGCCGAATACGAAATTCGAACGAAATTGTCGACGAGCAATTACGTAAGAATCATTACTCTCAAAAATGTCTCCACAGCGAACACGTGATACCCACTCGACCACTGCGACATCTTGACTGACAAGTCCGCACATTCGATAATTGCAACGGCGCCACCCTCCCTCCGCACCGTTTATAACTTTTTTAAATAATCGTACATTAAAATATCAATTTGCTACCAGACACCTTATATAACTATGCATTCTGTTGACTTTGTAACCGCTAGTTTTAACTTTTGACAACTTGCAGTGCTACTCGAGACGTTGTACTCACAGCGAATATTATGTTTCCCACTTGAATTTAGAACTGTTGAGTAATAACACTGCGCAACAAATAAAAACTTTTTGAAAAATACAATATGTAGACAGTATAGGTTTGATTCTATTGTCGAAGGGGAGTAAAGCCCCTTACTGGGTTTGGCAAAGTCATCACCAACGTTTTATGGGCTTTAAAATTTTGGGAAAATCTGTTGACTGCTTAAGAAATGGTGTGATCAGTTTTCGTTTAAAAGTTAATTTAGACTTGTTAATGCAATGCAAAACTTTATTCAACAGTATTGTTCCTAAGTCCCCTAAAGAAACATATTTTTAAGTTAAAAGTTTCAATTTATTTAATTATAAAAAAATGTGAGTAAAATGGCAACAGCCGTCACAATAGAATGACCCATATACTAGCCTATATTGTCACAAAGTAAATTAACATAAAAGGAGTGCATGTAAAGAGGAATCTTTGGAGCATGTCTTATGTAATTTTTTTGTTGCCATTTAAGTGCTATGAAATCCTAAAACTAAAATGATCCATCTTGCGTTTTTTTTAAACTTAATATAAAGTTTTAAGATTTCAACAAATCTTAAATAAAAAAAAAAGATTTAACAAAAAAATTAAAAAAATTCCTAAAAATTTTTTGCTTTTAAATCCGAATTTGTTACAGTACACACCGGAAATTACAGTCAACGGAAATACAAGTACTTTGCAAAAACGGAAATGGCTTTAAATATTTAACAGAGAGGTAAGTCGCGATATGATATTGACAATAAAATATGATGTCTAACAACTAAATAAAAGGACTAAATAGATTATTTCCTTCTTTGGCAAAATAAATGGCAGCCAGGGAAAATATAGCATTAAAAAATGGAAGATATATTGTGTAAAGGAAATACACATAATTCACAAAATGATAAAATAAAAAAAGGTAAAGAATATACAGACAGCCAATGAAAAAAAAACTTAAAATTTATTATTGGGTTTTTAATGTAGTACTAAAGTTACACTAAGAGCGTATTTGCATAATATGTATCATTGTCACATAACATATTCCGAACCAACCACCATTCAAACAACAGGGTCACAGAGGGGAAGCTTTATAGGCAAAGTCTCAGGTGTGAATAACAACACAGCAGCCAAACACATTTGCACAGACTTTAAAGAAAGTTATTACATTCTTTCTTGTACTCTTAAACAGGATACACATGCATTTAAGGTATAAATATTTTTTTCCTTTCTAGAAAAAAAGAGCAAACTAAATTATTTTGTGGTTAAAAATAGAGTTTCCCAATTTTCATTATTGTAAAAATTTTAACATTTTGCCCGAAAATTAATTTAAAAAAATTTTCCATTAAAAATCATTTTTTTACATTTATAATTACCCAGTATGTTATGTGCTGCACTGCTTCACAACCTACATACATACATAAAGGAATAGCGTTATTGATTGACTGCCTAAATGGCCCACATTTATCTTTGTACAGCCCAAACGCGTAAGAAGATACTTATAAAGTTTTGACTTTGAGTACTTCGGGGAATTTGGAAAACCTGGTAAGTTGCTTTCTCCTTGGCTAAACACGATAGAAGCCAAATGGAAAAAGTATCGTATTCTACTAACGAATTCGTGTCTCGCACATTTTCGAAAATTTTAACCTAAAGGGCAAAACAAGGTTAAAACTATATTTTGATATTGCTAAAGTCTATTTTGTTACTTCTGAACTAATAGAGAAAGATGCATGAAGAAATTAAAACATAAAGCATATTGCGTTCGGCAGGTGTTAAAAAATTTTAATACTTTATTGGCACTTTTTTAATATAAGACCCCAAATGACCGAAGAGGCCAAAAGTTATATTTTGGTTCTTTAGGGGATAAAAATAAGATTAGGATTTTGATTGCGTTAAACAGATCTCAAAAATATTAACTTTTTGGAATCTTTTTACAATTTCAAAACTTTACTGAAAGAAACAAGTAAGAGCGCTATATTCGGCTGTGCCGAATCTTATATACCCTTCACATTGGTATTTTTTATTCCATCTGATCCAGCCGAGTTATTTCGTACTGCAAATATTATTATAAAAATGCTTCTTATATGTATGTTTTTGTGTGTGTACATTAAAACATGCATACGTTCATACATGTATACATACATATGTATGTACCCTGCAGGAAGCCTGGGGGCAAGTGTCTCCAAGTCAACAGTTTTGTCTACAATTCTGGTGACTTATCGGTGACATTGTCAACAAATCGTCTACATATAAATATTTACATAAAAATTTCGTCACTTACAAACTTTCGGCGGCGTCAGCTAAGTGGTAATTTTCCGGCGGCATAAAAGTTTTTATCCAGAGAGCTTTACTCGAGTGTGTTCAAATATACCGTTTTAGGTGCGAACCTTTATAAAAGTACAATCTTACGTTTTAATATTTAGTTAAATTTATTTATAAAATGTAAATGAAAAATTAGACATTTTTAATAAATTATAAAATGTGAACTAAGTATTCAGTTTCATTATCAACTTATATTCCAAAAAGTACCTAAAATATAGACCAAAATGAATAAAATGTACTAGTGAGTCTCTATAGACAATGCCTACTAATATGTTCCTACAAGAACTATCTAGTCAATAGTACCAACGTCAGTTGTACATTTTCAATGACACGCAAATGTTAAATGTCTGTTGTAAATTACATTGCTTGGGGTATAATAAGCCACTAGTTCTGGTGACAAAGTCAATAGTGAATCAGTACTGTTTCACTATTGACATTTCCTGCAGGGTAAATACTTATATAAGTACATAAATACACACATACATACATATATACCTACATACATCCATATGACAATATATACATACCTACGTCCAAGCATACAAGAAACTCTTTGCATATTTTTTTATGCCCATCCATACATATATTTTAACAGCGTTGCTAGTTGATTACATTTGTTACATTTTTTGTATGGATTTCGTGATTTTGCTCTAAAAAAACCTAGGCAGTATTTTGCCTTTATCTAGGTCCGTGGTGAACCGATCTTACTCATTTTTAATAGCAATCATACCAAGGATATTGCTGATAGTTTGACACCCCTACCCGTAGTTTTTAAATTGACTCCGAAAGCCTAATTTCAACAGATGAACAGCCGGGCAATGCTATATCGACTTCTCTATCTATAAGAATCCAGAATATATATACTTTATGGGGGTCCCAAGTGAAAATTGTAAAAATTACAAACGGAATGCAAAAGGGTAAACATTTTATTTAGATACTTCCTATCCAATAATGTTTCGATCGACAAAAAATGTCTTTTTGTTGTAATTTTTTCCAATTTTGACCCTTAAGGGTAAGAAAATGTGAGTATTTTCGTACATTTTTAACTTTCGAAGATAGAATCATAATTAAACCTTTCGACTGCCCGTAAAAATATATTTATACTTTTAAAATCCTTCTGTTAAATTTGAGCCCCTTATTTCTTAGAAATATGGTATTAAGGACTTTAAGCCCAGATTAACAGTCAATTAGGTGGTCAAAAAGTATTTTTGCATCAACCAATCTTTTTATATTTTTCGAGATTGTGAAACTAGATATATGGAAATAAGTAATATTGATCTCGATCAAGACCGAAAGTGAACTTAGTAGAAAAAAGTACTTTTTCACATTTTCAGTGGTTGCTTGCATTTTTTTAAGATTTTGATGGTAGAAATAAACAAAGGATAGAAATTCAGTATTTATATTATACAAAAAATCGTCAAAATTTTACTATTTTTGCTATTGCATTTAGGACTTTATTTAAGTTAATATTCAAAACGTGGCGTAGCAAAGTCATAAGGGTAAGCACTAATGAGCTTCATTTTATCATGCAAATTATCCCTTTTCAGAGGCATTTTGTGGCAATCAAAAATGTTTAAATATTTTTTAAATAATTTATCATCAATCCTACATCCCTTGTTTAGAACTACTGCTTCTTTGAATATGTTTATCGTAAAGATTCCAAAACCGCAGATCATAAAAACCCACAAACAAAACTCTATAAATCTAGTTTAAAAATTAAAAAAAATAAAATTTTTTTGCCGCCAACTTAAGGACGACAAAAACACTTATAAAATAAAACCGACAAAACTTTTTAAGGCTTTAAATCTTACATGGATAAACAATTGTTAAGTAAAGAGAAAAAAAGAAAACATTTTTATATTTCTGACACGAAATTTACACTAAAAACACTTGTTTGTGACAGTTTATTTCATAAATGAGCGTTAAAACACCTGAACATGCTGTGGCATTAGAAAAAATCGTTACTTAAGAGTCAGTGAGGGAGGGATGGCAATACAATATGCTTGCAACAAACTTTACATAAAGGCATCCCCTTTCCTACAAAGTTGGCCTAGAAATTTATTGTTTAAGGGGACAAAGCACTAAATGAAATAGTAAAATTGTCTAGAATGTATAAAAGCCCAAAAAGGAAGCATACACTTATCCAAACAGTGTAAGAAAGTAGAATAAGTGTTTTAAAAGGTACTAAAAATTTTAAGTGTTTTAAATTGTCAGTCTTTTATCTTAATTATTATCAACAAGGATGTAAATATGTATTTATGTAATATGACAACAAAATGTACACTCAAAAATTATTCATGTACAGGTGGGCCAAATGGCGACGACCAATGTCAAATTTGTTTTGACATTTGTGAACTAGACTGATGTGAAATACAAGCGAACAAGCGATACTCTTCCAAGAGCCCGAAATAAGCGTTTGAAATTTTTTTGAAATTGTGTAATGGACTCTCATTATTTCATAAGTTACAAGGTAATGAGGTCGATACGGCAAAAAAAAAAATACCTTTTTATAAGGGCGTTAATAAATATATTTGTAGGTAAATATGAAAAAAAGGTTTTTAAAATACACTTTGTAGAACATTTTTGTTTTAAAACCCCTAAAATTTTAAATAAATCTTTAGTCAAAGCTTGGTAACTAGTTATTTTCTTGTTTTTTGTAAGCACCCCCGCTTATGTCGTAATTTTCGGGACAACTCAAACAATTTTTGTTTGTTGTTGTTTTGTACTAGTTATTCGGTCAAAAGGTAACTAGTGTTTTTTTATCTCCATTATTACTTGCTTATTGTCAATATAGAAGGGTGGATAATTTTTCTTATCACTTTCCGTTTTTTTTTTTAGCAATAAAATATCAATTATGTTCTCAGTTCAAATCAACAATTAATTGCAACAGTTTGTTCATTACACTTGTTTGATATTCAAATAAAAAAATGAAAATTCGCATTTTTAAACGTTTAGTAAAGAAAATTATTATGTTCGCTTTAACTCTTGTAATTATTTCGATTATTACAATAAAAATTGTCGAAAAACGTTTGGTTCTAGAAAATGTTAATTCCGAATCATTGATTCGAAGAGCTAGACCTGCCAATTTTAAGGCAGAAGTCTCACCTGGTATATTAGATCTAACAAAGTTTTACAACGTCAGCATACCCTTTCGTTTGCCCATGTTAAAAGGTCCTAAGCGAGATTGGCATGATTGGAGTTCGATTAGAAGAGACCAACAACGCATTGGGTTGGGAGAACGTGGAACACCCGCATATATAACGGATGTTTCACAAAAAGATTTGGAACATGAATTATCAATGGATAATGGTTTTAATGCCTTATTGTCTGATTATATTTCAGTTAATCGTTCTGTACCCGATGTGCGAAGAGATGAGTAAGTTTTAATAAGATACAATTATTTGTATACCAGCATACAAAACACTTGTATACATACTAAGGTTACGGTAGTGTTATTCCCCATCTCCAGTAGGATAAGTGATTAGTTTGATTTTTTTTTTAAACACACGCTACATTTTTTTCAACAAATATTTTATTTGAGAGTTTTATTTTGAATAAAATCTTAAGTTCTTCTACATATTTTTTTTTTAAACAAAAGGTTTTAACGATTTAACAAATAAAGACAGAAAGAGTTTGTGCCGCATTTGATCATTTTGAAGACTTTTATATATTCGTCTCCTTGAAGTGCGGTAAAGAAGTGTATTTGCTTTGTTCATACAAATGCTTCAATTTTTTTAGTAAAAGCTGTATTCCCTAGTTTTTTTAATATTTGTGTTGATTTACAATACTTTAATTTAAACACTGCAACGATTTATTTAGTAAGCAAAACAAAACATGGTTGGCAAAATTGATATGAAGAAAAGTTTGAACCTTGTATCTTTAAATATATATTGTAATACCGTAAAGTAGATCACAGATTTAAAAAAGAAGACAATTAATCTCATATAATAATCTAATTTTTTATTGTGCCGAACAGCAAACTAGTAATCATCAAACATTAGTGTAATCGAATCGAATCGAAAAAGAAAACATGAACATGACGCCGATAGAGCAGCGGTAATAATTTCCTCATGTACTCAAAAGTGGGAAATAGCTGCTGATGTTCAAAGCGTATTTTCCATCTTTAAAATTACATGTTGAGGCAAATACATAGTTAACATTGTTGCTCAGCCATATGTTTGGCCATCGATGGCAGCACATAACCGAAATGTGAACATTAGCGGCCTTAATTCGCCGAGTGCATGTACATGCTCATGTTTAAAACAAGTTCATTGTTATTGAAGATGTTTTGAAGGTTGAACATTTTTTGCTACAAAAATTAGCGGCATAGATCAAATACAGTAAAAAGAATTTTGTATCTTATCAATGATTCTATCGAACGTGTTTTGTAATGTTAGGAATATATATAAAAAATAATAAAAATGGTCGTATAGCAAATTCTTGTTGCCAAAAATTTACAAAAAAATTTCTGTTTAATATACATATTAATGAATATAGATTCCATTGTTTGCAAAATTTTGATTTTCGCTAGATTAGGTTAAGTTAGAACTAGTAAGTCTCACAGACCCTGATTTAAATCTTTTGAGACCTTACTAATACCAGACAGGGGAAACGATGATTCGAACAAATATTACTATTTCAATGTTATGTGATCGAGAGGGATCTAAAATTCTTGGCATATGTCAGTAGCCACTTCTGACCAGTGCCAGATAGTACATAGAAGAGATGAAACTCTAGACTGCAGACCATGGTTCACATGAGCTTCACAAAGCTTTGTCCCCAGTCCCCACCAAAACCAACAATCATCACTGGCCAGTCGTCCTGGTCCTTGGCATGAGTTGTCGCTTGACAATATCCCCATTTCTAGCTAATCAAAAACATAAAAAAATACTTTTAGTCCGCTCTTTTCACCTCAATCAGAGTCAGTAGACCTTAGTTTTTTTTTTAGACTTATAATCTTAAAAAATTTGAAAAATTACAAAAAAGCGGAAAAGTGCTTTTTGACCACCCAATGGACTTTCAATTAAAACTGATTTAGCAGTCGGGTAAAATTTTGGCATGTCCCCTTGGTTGACTTCCCACCTTATTCGGGGTCCAATCTAAAAAAAAAGCCAAAATTAAAAAAAATCAAATTTTTTTTGAGACCTATAAATGCGGTTTGAATTTCAAATGGTCGTTTGTTTCTATTTTAAATGGTTTAAGAGTTACGAAATATAACTTAAAGTATCAAATTTTTCTCTTTTTTTCTAACCCTAAAATAAAAATACCACAACGTATGCATAGTTTTGCGAAACCTGTCAAACGCAATTTTGATAATGTTTCTATTTTTATTGGTTAAGCAGTTTAAAATAGTACCTGGTTGGTTGGTTGGTTTTCGTGGTAGTTTGCAACACGCAAACTGTCAAGTAGAGTCTAAATGACCCCGTTTTGACAACACCACACCAGTCGATAGGTGATAGGTCCCCTTAAACCATGGTCCAAGGGAAAATGGAGTACTAGACCCACCCTGTCGCATTGATGTATCTCAACAGGTCGTTCAGCCCAATCTCAGATACATCCCCTAGGCTGTCCAGTATATGATGGCCCAGGAACTTGTGCCTCTTCACAGCCAGAGCAGGGCATTCGCAGAGAAGGTGGAAAACCGATTCCTCCTTTTCCCTATTCCTGCAGCTGTGACAGTAATCGTTAAACGTGAGGCCGAGTCGTTCTGCATGCCTTTCCAGCATCCAATGACCCGTTAGCACCGCTAGCAACTTTAAAATTTGCACTCAACTCCGGTTCATAAGTTACGTAGTACGCCCAACATCGAAGGAGGGCCACGTTTGCCTGGCGACCCTACACGAAAAACCCCCGCCATCTATCGTCAGCAGTGCACAGAAAGAATCTTAAGTTGCTGCTCTTAATAGTTTGCAACTTAATTGCGACTGTATTCACATTGGAGATATTCAGAGCAGATCCTTTCTTAGCTAGCTCATCTGCCCGTTCATTACCATGGTAGCCCCTATGCACAGGAACCCAAACTATAGTAATGTCAAACAGTTGCCTTAGATTAGTCAATTCTATTCTACACTGACTGACCAATAGTGACGTGGTAGTGTATGATCTGAGTGACAGAAGCGCCGCCCGACTGTCGACAAAAATACCAATATTTCCGCGGATATTTCTGTCCTGCAGTAGTTTAGAAGCCTCCCGAATGGCAAATATGTCTGCCTGAAATACGCTTCATTCATCCAAAAGACGAAAAGAAGCCTTCACGTCCAGCTCCTCTGAGAAGACACCGGATCCAACTCCACAGTCCAACTTAGAGCCGTCCGTAAAGACCCTAATGTTATAAGATTCCCCAAGGTTACCCCTACACCGTTAACCCCTGGAGGGAAAAAGAACTACAAAGCCCCTATGAAAGTCCGCGTAGGGAGTAATATAGTCAGAAGGTTGGTCCACTAGTGGATGCAGTCCTTGCAGAACTCTCGCATGCCCATATGGCCTCGATTTTCAACATCCAGTCGATCTAAGCCTTACTGCGCTTTAAGCAGATATGGCCCTTATGTGAAGGTCGATGGGAGCAAGATGCAAAATAGCATTCAATGCCTCAGAAGGACTAGTTTGCAGTGCCCCCGTGATTCCAATGCAAGCAGATCTCTGGATTTTAAACAGCTGGTCCACTACGTATCTACACTCCGTAGCAGTCCACCAAACCAGAGATCCATAAGTGAGTATTGGTCATACTATGGCCGTGTACATCCACCTAACAATTTTGGGGCTAAGTCCCCATCCCACTCCAAACATCTTCCGTCACGTGTAATAGGCTCCCGTTGCTCTCTCAGCCCTATGCCGGATCTTCAGTACCTAAAAAGTACCAAATTATAATTTTTTTCCTTTTGCTACCACATTAGGACCAAAATTTCAAAAATATTTATATCCTTTTCGAGAATTGTCGGATGCAATTTGCATTATGCTTCTAAGTCTGTTGACTAAGAAGTTTCAAAAAGTACCAAAATATTATTTTTTTCTTTTTTTATTTCCCAGAACTCAAAATTTAAGAAAAAAAACTAAAAAGTTATTGAATTTTTTCTATACGAGTACCTGTCGTGCGCAATTTCTGTTTTTTGTAAAAATTTATTGGTTTAGAGCTTACAAAAAGTACCCATTTTTATCTCAAAGGGTACACAATATTTTAAAAAGTACCAGACACATGTCCATTTTGAAAAAAGTAAATTTACAACTTTTTCTGTTTGGCCCTCTTTTAATCCACTTCGGATCCAAGTTTCCAAAAATCCTACGAAGTAAATATAAGCATCGGAAGAAATACGACTGAAACACTAGCTTACAACACAAAATCACTTTTTTTTAATTTTTATTTTATTATTTACTCTTAGGTGCCACCAAAAGCTGTATTCCATTTATTTACCTTCGGCCAGTGTGGTGATACCATTTTACAATGAATACTTTAGTGTTTTACTGCGTACACTGCATAGTATAAAGAATCGTACACCATCCGAGTTGTTGCGTGAAATAATCATAGTCGATGACTACAGTGATCGTGAATATTTGAAACAGCAACTAGAAGACTATGTGGCCAACTACTTTAAGGGTTTAGTGAAAATTGTACGTCTCAAGGAAAGAACTGGTTTAATAGGAGCCCGTTTGGCTGGAGCCCGCAAAGCAACCGGAAATGTTTTGGTATTTTTCGATTCTCACATAGAATGTAACTACAATTGGCTACCACCATTACTAGAGCCAATTGCTTTAAATAAGCGTATTGCTACTTGCCCTATAATTGATGGTATAGATCATGCTACTTTTGCCTATAATGGTGGTTACCAAGAGGGTTTCAGAGGTGCATTTGATTGGCATTTGATCTATAAACAACTGCCAGTATTAGAAATAGATGCTGAAGATCGCACTGAACCCTATCGTAATCCCATTATGATGGGTGGTTTATTTGCCATAGACAAGGAGTTTTTCTGGGAACTGGGTGGTTATGATGAAGGTTTGGATATATGGGGCGCCGAGCAATATGAATTGAGTCTTAAAATTTGGATGTGTGGTGGCTTATTGTGTGATGTACCCTGTTCAAGAGTTGCTCATGTATTTCGTGGTCCCATGAATAAAAGGCCAAGCCCTAGGGACTACAATTTTGTGGCAAGGGTAAGTTTTTTAAAAATAATACTAGATTTTGTGTAATATAGAGGTAAGTTTAAACTTTATTAATATTTTAATTATTAGAACCACAAACGTTTGGCCGAAGTTTGGATGGATGAATATGCTCAATATGTTTATGATAATGAACCGGAAATGTATAAGGGCGTTGATGCTGGTGATTTAACCAAGCAAATGTTGTTGCGTAAGCAATTACAGTGTAAATCTTTCAAATGGTTTTTAGAAGTTATAGCTCCTGATATTTTAAAAACTTTTCCTCCCGTTTTACCACCTGATTTTGCTTCGGGTGTCATACAAAGTATAGCCTTTCCCCAGTATTGCATCGATACCATGGGTGGCGGTAACAATGCTGCTATTGGTCTTTTTCAATGTGCCAACAATAAAACTCATCCTCATCTTACACAGTTCTGGAGTCTCAGTTATATCAGAGATATACGCAAAAAATCGGGCAGCATTTGTTTAGATGTGCATGAAGGCCCCAATAATGCCACCATATGGATGTGGTCTTGCCATTATTCTGGAGGCAATCAATTTTGGTCTTATGATCTAGAAAATCAAATGATTGCTCATGGCGTAAGTAAAAAATCCTGTATGGAAGCTTTTGTGCATAATAATAAGTTGGCTGTTTATGTAAATCCCTGTGATCAAACGAATTCTAGAATGAAATGGACGTTTGGTAGCATAAATGAAACAGCTTTTCAAACATTTTGGAAGGGTGTAACTATGGAGGAGATTAACTAAAATATATTTTGTTTAAAATATTTTAATAATAAATATTTCTTTTTTAAAAATCATTTAAATTACCATAAAACATAATACACTTCCTAAGATATTAAGCGAATTAACATAATTGTTTTTAGTTTGTATTTCATTCAACCTGTACCTCATCATTGCTATTTCTTGGTGTATAATAAACTCATAAAACCAAAATATATAAAATAAATTCTAAACAGTTAGATTCATTTTTTTCTTTTGGCTTTATTTTCTATGTTTAACTTTTCCACCCAAATTATTTCTTAAAATGGATGGGGAGGACACATTATGCATCAGTTACTCTACGGCATTATAATGTGAATTGTATCTCTTATTAGTGTAATTAAACAGGTGCTCGAAATGTAAAAATTTTCCTACGCTAGATTAAATACTCTTTATCAGACAGGATAATACTTAAATAAAAAACGACTCCTCATCCTTTTTAACCTAAAAACGAGAACAAACTCTTTGGTGTTGATGTAAATACTTTCAAGGCTTTTGCGTTTGTGTTTGTCTGTTTTCGTTAAATATTTTCAAGTAAAAAAGATTCTTGCCACATTAATGTAACGGAAATGTTACAAGAAATTGAAATTGGCATTATATGGCAATGCGGGGGCAGGGGATTGATTGCAAGTTAATGTTCTGCCATCTCATCTCCACTTTCATTGCTGCGAATATACATGATGCTTAAGGTCAAAATTCCATTAGTATTTTTTATAAATTTATATGCTGTTTTAATCCCTAGAAGGCAGAAAGCAAGAAAAGTAATTCTTCCTTTATCGTCATCATCATTAAAATTGCTAATCCCTTAAATAATAATACTGTTGTTTTTCATAATGTTTTTGTGTTTTTTCTTCAAATCTTGTGAAATTCTTCACACGTGTTCATCCGGAAAATGTTAATTTTTCATGTTCAATTTACTAAAGAAATGATGTTTTGAAGAGAAAGCTTTTGTTGAATATTAAATTGTTGTATTTGCAATTAGAATAATTAGTAAAAACAAGTTATTAGCATAAAGTTATAAGAATAATAAGGAATTGACTATATTTATCTTAAAACTGTGCTTAGAAGTAGAGCATCCATTAACTCGGGGTTTTTTACTTTATTCGAGCAAATAAAAAAATCGATTTTGGAATTTTGAAAGTTTTCAATAACTCGTTTAACTCGAATAAATTAAATTATTCGTGTTACTTCTATAAATTTTTAAGTTTATTTGGTGTATGGTTTAAAAATGCGATATTTTTCAAATTTTTGGATTTCATTTTAAGATCAAAAATGAATCAATCAAACTTATTCTGAAGCAAAACGTATCCCATAGAAAACTTTTCAACAAGTTTTTTCTAATTGTATATTATTACTGTAAGCTCTCTCTCATATTCTGAGGGGTTATTCTGTAATTCGATTCGAATCGAAAAGGCTTTCGAAAGGAATTTTCTATTCAAAAGACAAATTTTTTTTTCTAATACTTTTAAGAAATTAAGAGCAGGAGAAGAAAGAAATTAAAGAAGAATGAAAGCATAGTTATCAAACCTTAAAAGTATAAGATAATACGATTTGCCTTTCGATTAAAAAATTCCTTTCGAAAGCCTTTTTGATTCGAATCGAATTACAGAATAACCCCCCTGGCTAGATTTCAGCAGCTCATGTTAAATTTGTACCCATTTAGTCCCACCAAATACAAATCAATACCTTAGTGCCATGAGTATATGACTTTGGTATTGATTAAGCTGCTTATCCGAGCTTCACATTGATTGCTTTTGCATTAGGTTTTCTCTCATTGCAAGTAAAAGCCTTTGAGCAAAAATTTTTCATAAAAAACCATAAAGGTCCCCCTCGTAACCCTTTTGAAACTGTTGCCTGAGAGTTTATAATGATTTTGCGAGCTCTTGTTGTGTAACATATTTTCTTTAGAATATTTCTGAATAATGAGTTATTTTTTAATTGAAATTTGCAATCTTGCTTACTCGGAAGATTAATCGATTAAAATTTGATGCAAATGTTGTTCGAGTGAATACTCTAAATAGAAATTAGTGAAAAGGTACCTAATGTAGGCCAACTGCGGCAAATTTTCGTAACAGTTTTTTTTTTTTTTTTTGAATAATAACCAGCACTCAGGGGATGGCCCCTACACATGCATGGCATTGTGTTGGTATCAGGAAAAAAGGTTATGGGAAGGAGGATTAAGGGAGTAGTGTTTGTGGACATTTGATTTGAATTTCCCGATATTTACTGTGGCAGGAAAGACATTATTAGGAAGTTTATTCCACATACGAACCGTGCGACCGAAGAAGGAATTCTCCCTGTAATGAGTGGTGCGATTCACTGGCCAGTCAACTAAATATGGGTGCGCTCTTCTAGAAAAACGTGTATCACGCAAAAAGTTCCGGGTTTCGGAAACAAGTTCCCTGATTTCCGCAGAGCACATTCCATTATAGTATCGATCCAGCGGACATCGCACTGGATTCTCATGCCCAGCACATCAAGAGTCTCTGTCTTTTCAATACTTATACCATCCATTAATACAGACGAGGCAGCATCGTCCAATGTGCGTTTATGCGTCAAAAGACAACATTGGGTTTTACGGGCATTAAAATCGACCCTATTCGCACGGCCCCATTTGGAGATTACCATCAGATCGCGGTTAATCGAAACATCCATACTCTGTCTCCTAGCTCCAATCTCCAAAGAGCTAGGTCTATGGTCAAACGAGTATGAATGGCATATGCTGCTGTCGTCTGCAAAGGAATAAATAGGATTCGAGGTTTGACATAGAAGGTCATTCAGAAAGATAAGAAATAAGGTAGGAGAGAGGACGGAGCCTTGCGGTACCCCTGAATTGATTTTAAACTCATTGGAAGAGAACCCATCTATAACAACACGAATAGTGCGATCTCTGAGAAAACTCGATATAAATCGAAAAAATTTTCCACCGACACCAAAAGCAATTAATTTAGATAGAAGCGCACAGTGCCAGACCCTATCAAACGCCTTAGATATGTCCAGAGCCACCACTTTACTTTCGCCAAAATGATGAATTGAGGTACACCATTTTTCTGTCAGAAAGGCCAGTATGTCCCCCGTACCAAAAGGAAAAATAAAAATATTTTAATTAAATTATTGAAAATATTAAATAAAAATTTAATTGATTATTAAAAAAATTCTTTTGAATTAAGTTTAAGTCAAATGGTAAAGAGTGTTTTTATAGAGGTATATGACTTTTAAATTTAAAATTTACTTTATTCGAAAGATAATCTTCTGATAATGAACGCCGCGACTGGCTGGAACGTAGTCTTATCTGAAGGTCCAATTTTCAATGACTTTTTTCAACGTTTGTGGCCTTATATTAGCAATAACGCGGCGAATTTTGGCTTTCGCGTGGCCAATATTTTTTAGCTTATCGGCAACTTTTTAAATATTCCCACAAAAAATAGTCTAACGGCGGGACCGAAACATCAAATCATGCGGTTACCAATTGTTTCATTCAATAAATCTATTGTAGCATGAGCTGTGTGACATGTTGTGGGGCTAAAACCATATGCAGGAGGCATATCAAGGTTGTATAATTGATAAAAAAGAAGTCATTAATCCCGTCTCTATAGCGGTCACATTTGTAGATAGACATGTTCGGGTCTTCCACTACGTTACGCTCCATAGCAGCGATGGCGTCTTCTGTAGGCACTGCACGTCCCTGTGGATGCGTTTTATCATTTAGAGTAAGCGTGGTGCGAAAACGTTTCATAGGCTACCAAATTATTTGCTCTAAGGGTCGATTATGTTGGCTGTTAAATAAAAGTAGTGGTCAAAACGAGTTTTAATGAAAAAAGAAGAGACGGTCCTGATCTAATGCAATGGGTTTCAAATCACCAATGACCGATTATTCTAGCAGCGCTGTTCTTTAGTCTCTATTGGTACAGATAAACAAGATATTTGGAACGTCTCTAATCTATCCTCGGCCAGGTTTTCAAAGTAGTCTCATATCCAAGTTCGTTGGATTATCTTGCCTTTGCAATTTTGCTGGCCTATTGATTCGCGCAGAGTTTACAGAACAAAAGGCCACAGAAGTATTTGATTGCCCTATTATCCAAATTACCACAAACTTTAACAAGAATAGTAACAGCACAGTTCCCGCACTGATCTCTCCTATACCAGGGTGGTGCTAGAAGGAAAGGATGTTCGGAATTTTTGGACTAGTTCTGATGTATCGAATGTAATAGTGATGGATCTAATGGCAGTTGTGCGCTCTGTAGAGATCCTGTTATTCCTGCCGAATGTCCTGTAGTACCGTACCGCTGACAGTTTAGACTGTAATACGCTGAATCTTTCCGGAAGTTTGCTTCTACCAACACCAGTTTTCTCCTTAGACCCGTCCATATATATTTCCATATTAACAGGTCCTCAGGAGATAATTTCATCTGCCCCTTCTTCTGAAATAAGAAAGGAGAATTTATGCGGAAAATTCGCTTTTGATAACTCAAGAGTTTTCCAACTCATAATTTGGGATCTTATAAAGACAAAGTCCAAATATAATTAATTATTTTTTATTCTCTCAGGAGAAGTTTGTCCAATTTCTTTAGAGCTCCACCTAGTTAGAAAACTTATATTTTATTCTTATTTTAAATGCGCACTGTTAGCATTTACTTTCAGTTACAAAAACAATATAAGTTTTTAACTGAAACAATATTTATATTCATATTTAATTAAAACACAAGTCATAAAATAATAATTTTTTAACAAATTATCCCATTAATTGAAATTTATTTACGCTTTTTAAATCCATAACAATGAAATGTCGTTGTTTAAAGAGAGAGGCAAGGGAGTCGAGTAATCTTCAAATGCAATAAAACAATAAAGTAAAAGTATGAAAAATGGGTCTTAAGTTATTAAAACAAGACGGAAATTGTATTTTTGTATGTGTGTGTATGTTCTGGATTTTGAATAAATATCCGTCTGTATGTGAAAAGTTGTTGATCGTCCTCTTCATTGTCATGCTTTGCCACTCGAACTAAGTCTGTGGCTTAAAAACTTTTCTTGAAAATATTGTCATAGAATGTCAAACAATGTTGAAGAAGCATCCTGTGAAATAAAACGAAGAGGTGTACAAGGTTCATAAAAGTTTTTGTGAACATGTGATTGTAGTATGTATGTTCTTCTGAATGTAGTAAATGTTTTGCAAATTAAAAGTTTGTTATTTACCAAAATGTCTTGGCAAACTTTTCTACAGTTATTTTGAAAGGCTCCTTGTTTTCTTAGATTGTACGGATTGTTTCCTTATTTTTATTCTTAGTTGGTGTCTTTATTCTGCTCTAACTTTAATATTAGTTTTGTATGTTTACGCTGTAGTATTTTTTTTTTTGTTTGTTTTTTCCATCAATTTTGTTATTTCTTCACTATGGCTGCCAGGATCTAATAACGTTATGTTTCCAAACATTATTGAGTCATTGTAGGCCAAAGCTAGAAGATGGGAATTTACAATGTTTTAACAGTGGAGTGTCAACTTTTTTGATTTATTTTTAAAGAGTTAAAAAACATTTTTAAGATTAACAATTTTAAAAGAAGCAGCTAAAAACTTATATTTACAGCTTATTTGTATATAAATTGTTTGTTTGATTTTAAAATAATTAAACCACTTAAAAAGCCCCAACCACTAATGATAGTACTAAGACGCTCATTAAACGAATATTCTATTTGAGTATATAAGGCGGTGTAACACCAGGAAAATATTATATAAATGGAAGTCTTCTTTCAAAATTTTGTGATGTTCGTCCTATATTTGGTTTATTTTCGACTTGAGGAAAACTTTTAAAAACCCTCCAAAGTTTGCCAATATTGTGTTTTTAAAAGTCCAGCACAGTTTGTATATCTTAACATGTATATGTTATACATATGCTGACAATCCGTTTAAGGGATTTAATTTATTAACATTGTCTTTAGGATAAAGGCATGCCACGGGTTTTACAAGGCCCACTTGGGTCTAAGCAGAATCTTAGCTTGAGGCCATAAAAGCAAGAAAGACTCCTAAAACATGTCCTGTTGTGGTTTTGGTGTAAACCCGAATTCTGGTTGGAAGGATTCGGAAAGGAATGTCTGATACTGAATCTAGTACCCTAGTTCAAATAGCGAAGCAAACAGATGTTGGGCATCCATTCTTACAGGCACTGTCACAAATATACGTAGTGTGGGCAGTCATCAGAAGATTTAGAACTAGATATAAAGAACTATACCACTTTAAGAACTCGTCTTTATATTTAATTATAAATCTGTGTCAAAGCAAGTAAAAAATTTTTTGCTGGGACCAATAAGGGTGCTTGACAAACAATAACGGTCAGCTTTCGGGTCAGATAATCTTATTAATGTCATAGATTAGGTATAGTAAAAAAAGGCATTTGCGGAAGTAATAGAAGAGATCAGGGCAGCCCACTTGCGTTCTTTGCTTCAGACCCGTTGTCGCTCTTGTAAAGAGACAGACAAAAGAAAGAAAAAACTAGGAAATATTAAAAATTGCAATTTATATGTTTGGCAATAGTCATTCCGTCCTAAACCCCATTTTCGAATCAATCATTATCACTGATAGAGAAAGATTGAAGAGATAAGCCGATGATAGCCCCATTCAAAACACTATCCAGCCTGTTGGCCCCAAAGTGCCGAATACGGACAGTGGTGGACAAAACCACAAGAGGTGCTAAATACTTTTAAACTTCTCAGCATTTTAACAGCATTTTATTGGCATGTTACTGTGTCCCTTAGCTTTTTTTTGTCCAGAGGGATAAGATATTTTGAACTTGGGTTCCATATGAATTCTTGTAGAACCGTTTGTTCTACGCGATTCTGCCCGTGTATGCATCTGCACGAAATTTGCGGGAAAGGGGGAAATGCCACAAAGTGCTTAATCGGCCCAATAAGGGGCATAGTGGTGGCTCGACCGTCGATATAGATCCATAAAATTTTTCCAAACTTGCCAAATAGGCTAAGCTACTAGCCAGTAAGCTCCTTGGCCAATCTCTTAGAGTTTAGCATGTATTCCTTTGCGTTTATCAAAAAGTCTCAACGAAATCTAGACTTCCATTTCTGCAAAAAATTAGATTTTACCAGTACCCTGGTATCCACCCATATATGCTTCCTGATTGACAGATCCCAGAGGAATTATCTTATCCGGCCTTTTCTGAAATATCTAAAGAGAGAGAGAGTTCTCTGTGGAGAAAACGCTACAGTGTGAAGTCGCCAGCTAGATTAAGTACAAGATTGACAGTATTAAAAATTCTTGCTTGACCCTAAAACTCATTGCGATTCCATTAGAATCACCATATTGCGCATTGTCCTCCCAATATAAAGATTATCCGCTTTAAAATCCATAGCGTTTCACCAGACTATAGTTACATAGAGGAGAACTGCGGTTTTTAAAGCCAAGTTTCGGTGGCTGGAATTCCAGGTTTTGCTAGTGACCTGTTTGCTCACCCACATCACAATCTTCACAACTCTCGGCTCCACATTTTGCCTCCCGAACAGTTTACTGTCCAAAAAGGCTTTCAGATATTTTGTATTATAGAGTCAGGACCTTTTCATTTAAGCTATATTTACACTACCTAAGTTCTCATCTGAGTTGAGTGTCAAAAAAATAAGTTTAAAGTTTTATGAGTGTCAAAAAACAATTTGACGATAGCGTCCAAATGAATGCCAGATATTGTCACTGTCATGATTTCAATAGAAAATTAAACTTGTATTAAAACTGCAAACCTAGATATTTATATATTCATCCAATGTTGACAATACGGCCTTTAATATTTCTTATTAGTTTAACTAAAATAGTTTTGTCTCTTCTGTCATATTTTGTCATTTTTATTTCTGTACTTAACTTCTAATTTAACGTTGTTGTCGTAAAAAGGCATTAAGTATTAATCGCACTAGAATCCTTTGAGATCTAAAGTAATAACCACATGTTTATATAAACGTGTAAGTACATATATACATATTTGATTATTTGGAATAATGTAAAATATCTTTCCCCTGAAGTTTTACAAGAGACCTTTCTTCACTTTGTTTTTATACAACAATGGGGTGACAATTTTGAGTTGATTTTACGACATTCTTGTTTTTTTAGTCAGACAAAACTCATATCCTAACATCGCATTAAAGTTGGTAGCTTTTAAATAATTTATATATGTTTAGAGCCACAAAAATAAATGCCAGAACTGTTGGGTAATTATTAAGGAACTTCTAAGTGTTGTGTTTATTTGTACACTTTGTTTGTAAGTGTATTTGTCAATGTTTGTCACGTACTTGAAGCGGCTTTTCTTTACCCTTTTGTTTGCCAGAACTCCTTCCATTATTTGTCTTCAGTGTTATGCCTTTAACACAAAATGTGATTGTAGTTTCATGCTTTGTATTGCCGAATTTACAAATTGATTGCATTAATTTAATATGTGTAAAGTACCATTTTCGTCTTGCAGTCAGCCAAGCCAAATAGCAATACAGAATATTGCCTCTGCACTCTAATTTTAAAAAATTAATAACAAAAAACAAGAACCAGTAAAAATTTAGAAAATAATGTTTGCGAATAAATTGAATTTTTCATTTTGCCTTTAAAAAGGAATGTTAAGAAATATTTTATCTTATCTCGTAAAATGTGTCACCTAATCAATATACATAAGTACTTTTTCACCAATAAATCATAACAAATTCCTTTAAAATGTTTGTGGTAAAGCTATAAACAGAATATAAAATAATAAAAACAAGCAAATAAACAACCACCCACACATAAACAATATGTCTGCCTGTTAAGTTAATATGCCGGAACTGACGTTTATATCCTTTTGAAAAACGAGTTGTAAATTTAATTTTCTATTTTATGTATTAAAATAAAAGCTTTTGTTCGTATTATTATTTATTTCTAAGTAGAATGGCAACGATAAAAATTTAATATTAATTTTGCACAATAGCACCATGAATACAAGGTGGCCCATAAAATCTCGCTTTATTTTATGAATAAATTTTTTTCTTTTTCGACAAGAGCTTGGGCAACTGCTTTTAAATATAATTTTGGTTATTTATTTAGAGATTTCACGTATTTAAAGAAAATAAATATATATATATATATATATATGAAATAAATTTAATGTATAAAAGGTCTCTTAAGAATAAAATTTTAACAATAAAATGAATAAAGCCAACAAATTTGACATCCCTTTTGTTATTTACTCTTTTTGACTTTCACTGCTTTGCCGAGACTTTATACATTTAACCGCACTATTACAGGGTTATATATGATAAAAAAACTTTACAGGTTTTGATTGTTATCATAATACCATATTGCAAAGTTTCAACTAAAGAAAAGTTTAGTTTTTAACCCTATAAAAGGCTTTAATATTTGAACAGCTGGAATAGGTAAAGTTAGATAAAATAGGTAGATGTAGAAGCTTCCTTGGGTCCGTTGCATTGGTAATTTTAAAATATCTGTGGAGACCTTGATGGAGTGAGGGGGGAAAGGTTAAAAAAGTAAGGTACGAAATAAATTTATAATATTGAATGCGTCCTGCTTAGAAGTTCAGGAGAAAATTTTTTAAGAGACCCATTGCTCCCAAAAAACACTACAGTCTGCGAATTTTAGAACTTCTGGCCCTGACAATTTGCAGGACAGAGCAGAAGAAAAAAATTTAAGATTGTCTTGCTTTTTTCCTGTCGTTACAGTTTCTGCAAAAGCTAATAAATATTTTACAGCCCCAAGCTCCTAGCATGGCTTTAAAATTTTCAGTAACGGGCCCTTTTATTGCCCTTTAACCTTTCACAAGCTAGCTTACAAAGAGTATTGAAGACAAGCACAGTCTCCCATAAATCTGCAATCGTTGACCTTAAGTGAAAATGAAGAAATTTTATGACTATCAAGAAGGAAAAAAGGATCTCTACAATCAAGAAGGATAAATAAGTGCCCGCTGTCCATTTCCTATCCTCAAATTGCTATGATTATCCCAATTATGTTTTGCAGTAAACACCTTAAAATATTATGTTGGTGTGTCTTACTTTACACCATATACATGGACGATGGTTTCTTCTTACCACACACTTACAACTAAAATTAACTGTAGGGTGGATATACCCTAGATAGTATACTTAGCGGAGTATGGTCGTATGATCCTCGCTTGTGTGCAAGTAATTTGAGAATTTTGGCTGATATATTGGGCGTATTGACAAATAAAAAATTAGCTACAAAATATAGTTTAAGTCTTACTGCCCTTGGCGTTATCAGCCTTATTATGATTGGCGTAGTCATTGTTTTAATTTTTTTTGGTATCGTCAATTCTTAATAAAAAGCAACCTTTTCGTTTTCTTGTTGTGACAGGCAGCAGCCTTCCACGTTTCTATTTTCTTCTCATTCTAACACATCCTATAGTAATTTTAGTCCCGAAATATTATTTGCTCGTCCTAGCCCTAAACGGAAAGAGTCCAGGTTAAACCCGGATTGTAATCCTCCCCAACCTAACCTTCCTATGCTATTGAGCACCTTGGTGCCTGCCACCATACCACTGGATATAACTAATTATTTTCTTCTTCCAATATACATATGTTATAATAAATAGTTTTCTTTCTTTCATTTAGTTTTTATTTTTAAAAGTTACCTATTAACGAGATAGTTAACGGTATTCCCACTACTTCTTTTACACTTAACTACACACTTGTTTTAAGCCAACTTGTTAATAGCATAGGAATCATTACATGGTTCATTGAAAAGAAAATTATTATAGTAATTTTCACTAAAATCATTGCCATTATTAATACGACAATGTCTATCATGCAATGAAGTAGCAAAAAGCTACAGAACAACAAAACCAGTCAAAGAAAATCAGAAAATGTATTTGATTTCCGAAACAAAAAAAAAAGGTCAAAATCATACAAAAAAACACAGCAACAGAAAAAAAATATAATAAAAATCATAATAACAAAAGTAAATGAAAGAGAATAAAAGCCTTTGAAATGAAACAATCACAATTTAAGGATTACAAAATGTCCTGACTTTTCCTTCTTTTTTTTTTTTGTCCTGCTGTTATTTACTACTACGCCTGTTATAGCCAATTGTCGCCTTCGTTATGATTATTAGCCACATTTCATATTTCATAGTTGAGGGAGAAACCCCCCATCCATTCACTTTCTTCATCACCCTAAATGGAAATTATTTTATTGCAATAAGTTTTTTTATTTGTTTATTTTTCCTAAAAGTTTTCCATATTTTTATTACAAAAAAAATGTAAAAAGGAATGCTGCGAATATTTGAAAAAAAAAAATGAGTGCCGGTTAAATGTACAATTTCTTTGATGTCTTTAACTTGTACTGATTGCTATGGATATTGTAAAGATTTTTGGTTTGAGTTTTTTAATTTCTCTTTTTTTAATATTAATCAAGAGTAAAAAAAAGCGTTAAAATAAAAAAACAATAATTAAAGGGGTTCAAGATGAAGTTATATTTAAAAAGCATAATTAAAGGAGGCATGCACCTACTGCTCCTCATATTATTTCTAGAGGACTAAACGGAGATCAACTTTTTTAGCAAATAAACTGTTAAAATTTTCTAAACAAAATATTTTTTAATAGCTACAGCAACCGTCTACATCTTTTGTAATTTTTTAGATAATGACGATCTTATTATCTGTGTTAGGTTAGGTAAGGTAAGGTTTGGTTGAAAGAAGGAGGCCTTAAGGCCAGTGATCGGCTTGTTGTTCGCTCCTAGCAAAGAGAAATAATCTAGTGGGAAATGTTTACCAAAATTCGGTGATGCCGACGGATTCCCTCAACACCTCTAATTCTACACCTCCCAAGTAAGTCACATCTGTGTCATAGGAAATACTTCATTTTGTCGATGTCCTTTCTGCATGCCCTGCAGTTGCTGTTTTCCGCAACTCCAATTCGATGGATCTATGCTCGTAAGCTTATTATCTAACATATAAAAACCAAATTTTTCATTCTATTAATTTTTAATATCTTGCATCTTAATTACTTGACACATTTCTGTTGTAAAGCTTTTCATTGTATACCGAGTGGTTTTAAACTTTAAAAAAATATTCTAAGGCAACTTAGTAGTACATGTTGTAGTTTCGAAATGATCTCACTGTTTATCACAAAACTTAAATATAAGATAAGATCATTTCCTGAAAACGATATAATAAATCTGTCTGTGCAGACTCTTTTTATAACTGCTGAAATAAATATGAAAGAAAATATACATGGGGGAGATTTCAGCAATAATTGATCTGTATATAACTCCCTTTTCCGAAGAATTTAACCGTAGATTGAGCTTTAAAAATAGTACATAATTCTAGCTATGTATCGTTTTTGATACATACTTCAGTGAAAGCCATTTTTTTCAAAAGTTTATATACATTTATTAATACTGATTCAATTTTATGTCGTGTTTATGCAATTTACGCAAATATTTTTAACATGCTTTTAATTGCAGCATGGTTTTTGACAGAAGAAACAGAATGAAGATGTCCACTTATTTTTGTGTTATCCTAAATGGTAGCACTTTTTTGGCATCTAGTACGTTTTTTCTTGGAAGGTTTTTCGAGTTTCTGTTTTCTAGATGGGCCAGCTTCATTATTTGTTGAACCTCTAGTATTCTGGGTTGAAAACTTAGAAAAATAAATGCCATTTATAGTTCATTTGTTGGGCCTTTTTTCCGGTTTTCCATATAGGGGGTTGCTAATGATAAATCATGCAACGTCTCGTTTTTGGAACTGGTAAGCGTTAAAATTTTTTCGCAAATGTAACTACCGTGTTACTTACTTGTATGTATAAAAACACTGCCAAATAAGCAAAAAATATATCTTTGTCAATTGCAATGTGATTGGAAATAAATAGGTGCTTTCCATATTTGTTGGAGTTATCGATTACAATTTTGGCTTCTTGCGGTGGAAAAAGGAGCAGAAATGAGTCACGAATGCTATGTACGCGACTGGATGCAAATTTTGTTACGCCTACATGACCAAAATCTTAATTTCAAGATGTATAAGCACATAGTCACTACCATTATGGGTGCAAATTTAAAATATTTGCACTTCCGAACCTACCAACGGAGTAAGGTTCCTTGCTCCATCTTTCGCAGTAAACGACGGGTTACGATGTGGGCTATGTCTATACTGTCATCTGAATCTGAGCTGTTATCCTCTTCTACCTTGGGGTTAAAAGAATCAGAACCAGAAACATCCGGAGCAGAGACATAAAGATCAGAAATATATTCATCCTTTTCACTTTCATTTATTACTTCATTCACAAGTTCTTCCAAGGTCAAAAAAGCGGATAAGGCATTATTTTCGATACGCACTACTGATGGTAATTCATGTAGATAAATGTATATATTTTACTATAAAACAAAAAGAAAAAATTCTAAAAACGACCTCACTATTGATATGAAAACCAGAACAAAATAAGTTAAAATGCAGTATGTATCAAAAATGATACATAGCTAGAATTATGAATTTTCTTAATTTCTCAAGGCCTGCTTGGACTTCATTTTTTCAATATTGCTTAAAATAACGGTCAAAACAAAGTTGACAAAGTCTCAAAATATCTTGCGTATAAAATTTCATTAAATGAAGTTATGTCAAAGAAAAAAACGAAATGTATCATTTTTGATACAAAGCTCGATTAACGGTTAAAAGACAAATTATGTATCAACGACGCTTGCATGCAATTAAGAAACATAAACTCATTCAAAGGTTATAATTAGGCTAAAATCAAATTTTTTTGCAGCAAATATTTATAGAATTCTGGTTTCACCGAAGTGTCCTCAACAATGACCAATTCCAGAACTAGTTTGGGTACGTCCTACTGATACAGATACAAGGGCTGCGGTCAGACTCTAGTGGGTGCTGTTGAGTCAGGGTCGCTAATTTTTGCTAAGGCAGGTGTTGGCTGTCTTTCTTAATTGTTACAATTGAGTAAATCTTAAGCTGTTGTAATTACTAGCATCTGTCCATCTTTGCAGGTGTTGTTATCAGGCAAATGGAAAGACGAATACGAACTCATTTTTTAATATTAAAAGTGACAGTAAAGACCTCTTAAGAAAATTTTCCTGGTAATATATGGCATGATTTACTAGCCAGTCAGAAACAAATAGGTGTGCTCTTCTTAACAGACACGTATCATGTATGAAATTTCGTGTTCCAATAGCAACTTTCCGATTCCTTGAGATCATGACCCAATATAATGTAGATAGAATAGTAAAACACCTCTCACATTATAACGATGCCCGAGTAAATCAACACGGCCAGTTACTGCAATGTCACCAAAAAGAACCTTCGTCGGATACTGCACGCGATCTCTATTAGTTTAAGTAGTCAGATGTAGGGGGCATAAATGTTAAGAAGGTCAGATGGTGTGAAGTAGTAAATTCTTACACCCGTTTAAAATATCATTGCACATAAGATTTTCTTTTGGCCCAAAACAATGTGCTTCGTCCACGGACATCGCACTGATCAATGCAGCATGGGCAACTGTTCGCTTTCGTATCGAAACACAGCAGCAATCGAACCTGTTTGCATGGCTCCAACCGGAGTATACAATTAACATCGTGGTTAAGTATTTATGTCATTTCTATTCCACCCCATAGCCATAATCGCCAAAGAGCTTAGTCTGGAGTCAAAAAAGATCTGAAGTTATTTCAACCCGTTAAAACATAATTATGTTTATTAGAAAAAACTTATTTAGATGTTTAGCTTTTATCAAACTGTTTTTTAATGTTGAACTAAATTTGTCAATTAAAGCTAATACAACTAGTTCGCGAATGCTGAACATTGTAAAATTGTATGGTGATGTATTCTAATATAAGCCTAGTATGAGTGCGGCAATATGGGGCCTATGCGGGTAACTGTGTTGTTGATCCATGGCAAGAGTTGGGGCAAAACCGGATGATGGGGTAATTAACCATTTCTGTGGCATTTCCATCTCTTTCTGAAAACTATGCGTATATAAGAAGCTGGCAGAATCTTAGGGGATAAATGGTCTAACGAACTTTGTTGAAGAACTACTGCCATAACCTGGCCGAGGGTAGATTGAGACGTTTCAAATATCTTCTTGTTTTGGACGAACGGAGACTGAGAGACACCGTTGCTCCAATAATCAATCACTTGTTATTGTGACTGCCTTTCAACCACTTCTGTAAAAGCTGTTAGCACGCAGGGGAGATTGCGAGTATTTAGACCCTCTTGAGCTTCTGTCTGGTACTGAAAGATGTTTGGATCAGGAACTTTGGTACCGACAGACTGGACAGCCTATCGGAGTAGGCTAGCATTAGCCTACCCAGTGTATCATCCTTTATCAGTGGCTGGTTCGGGGACAGGAAACATGACGGCACTTATATTGCCAAACACTTGAATTAACTTTTACCTTTAACTACTAAAATTTTCTAATCCGATTTTATTTTTTATCTTTTTCCCCTTTCTTACTTTCACAGGTATCACAAAGGGGTTAAAGAAATGGGTTCAAGAGGGATGCACTTTGTGCTTCAATTACTGCCAAAGCCGCTTGTTCTATCTAACCTAACCCAGATAGCTTCGTGGCTATATCGAAAGGAGGAAACCTGAAAAATATTAAGTTCCCAATATATACACCTAAGCCAGTGATCAGAAGATGTGGAAGAGACAACTCTTCAGCGACTCACAACTTCAATGTCTTTGCTGCGTGTCCTAAAATCAATATTTTCCACAATGCCAATGTGATGTATGGGTATTTGTAGGTTTGAGTGATCCATTATCTCATTATCTAACCTTATTCATGCCCCAATTTTATGATTAGTCTTGTTACTATACAAGTCTTCCCAAAGGACTCCTGTTATTCTCGCAATTGCTTTATTATCCTTTAGCGTCCTTTTCTTGTTTTAAATTTTAATGTCTACTGAATTATATCACTATGAAATAATTTTTTATAATCAAACGACATATACATATCTGTAGGATATACCCATACTGTTTGAATTCAAAATCTAAGAAAATTTATGACTTAGTGTTAAAATAATACTTTTATTAATTTTAGAGTCATGGGCTTACAAAAGGAAGAGTTTTCTTTGGACTATGCAGCAAGGAGCAAAATTGAGTCTTTTTTTAGCAAAACATATTTGTAAAAGTGAAAAAAACCTTTTATGTTCAAGTAAACCTGATGTTTTAAAATTTTTTTATATTTAAATTTAAAAGTTAAAGTCATAAATAATGGCAGACTTTCTGCTTCTCCTTCAACTAGTTGCTCAGGTTGCTGTGGAAACACTTAGAGCAAATAAAGAAAACTATATTTTAAAAACACTTAACGTTTGATAAAACATTGCCTTAATGTTGGTAAAAAAAAGCTAAAAAAGTTTGTTTTATTAAAGAATAACTCAACATAAATAAAGTGTTTTCATGCTAATAAGTTGTGACAGCGTCCTTTCCATTTTAACAGAAGAGTTTTTAACTTATGGACTTACGCTCACACACATCGTGCGACAATTTAGAATCTCTTGTAAACGCAGGCATGCTGTGTATTGCTTAAGTCTAGGAAGGAGTTAAAGTGTTTCTTAACGTTATTATTTGACATAAATTTCTATGAGAGTGTGTTGAAGAAACTACCAAGAATGAAGACCAAAAATAAAAGAAACTTTTTAAATTAAATATGTAAGTGTGTATGTAAAAGCATAAAGAAATAAAAATGAGCATAATGGAGTATGAAAAATTATTGTAGGAAATAACTTTTGTCGCATGAATAGAACGAAAAAAAACAGAAAGAAGAACAAGTGATGACGATTATGATGGTGGTAATGACAAAAATGATGGCGTTGAAAATAAGGACAATGTTGATGATGAGTTGAGGCACATTCTTGCTTTGAATTGACGCTTTTAAAATTATGGAAAAGAATTAACTTATTGTCTAACTAAGTGCCTGTGTAAAGGAATGGATTTAACAAAAAGACAAGACGACAAAACTGCTTAAAAAATAAAGATATTCACACTTACACACCAACAACTCTATTGTTCAGATATTGCTTGTTCAAGATGCTAAAAGCTAAAATTGGTCTTGAAATCCTATAAGATCGCTTTTGAAGCAGTGCGAGTATTTTTAATAAAAACTGTATGTAGTAAAAGGAAAAAACTTTAATACTTTTTACAATTGTGTATATGAATCATTATTTAAGAAAAACGCTAATTAATATTTCTTAAAAGGGTTAATTTTAAAAGAATTTTACAAATAATAAAAGTTTTAAATAGGTTTTTAAAAACAAACGCAATGTGTCCTTCCATTTACAAAGTACTTAATCAGGCTTAGATTTTATACATTTTACTTTTTTTTAATGTGAAGACGCTTGGTAATTGAGATACAAAAAGGCTGATTACAGTGGATTTCTTAGCAGCTTATCTCAGTACCAAGTAACAAGTATCTCATGCCGGCTACACCATAGTCCATAGTCTTAGGCTGTGATGAGAACTACAGGTTTCGTTAATACCCACTAACAAAAAGAGTATATGTTACTCTGGTGACACATCAGCATTTTTTGATAGAAGATACAGAATCTTACTCACATAGGTATAGGGTAACAGTTGAACGGGTCCAGAAAAAGATTCAACTAATTTTGTTTCGAAATTGAAATCGGGCTTTTAATTAGAGCTTTTAAAACAATCTATGGCAGCGTTACCCCGATTAGCTAAAATTTTACAAGCACTCGCAAAAAGCTTATGGAAAAGCTTCTACGAATTTATTGACAGTAGAAAGTATTTGCTTAGACTTGTCCTACCTAAGAAGAGGGGATGACTTCTGATCTGAATCCTCGGCGGATTCGCTCGAGATCTTGATGGATATTCACTTCTCAGGCTGAAAAGGTAGTTTCGGTGGAGACTGTGGGCACAATGGGGACCCGGTACATGGTCAACGGAAATATAATCGTCTATAATAAAATTGCATGGGTTATTGATAGTTTCCTGCCATACAAAGGGACGGGAACTAATGGCATTCTGGTACGCATGTTGCAAGGTGACAAGGGTCACATTATTCTTAACCATGTTCTAGCGAACTAGAGGAGGGTCCAGATTGGCAAATGGGCTTATTAGAATGCGATGGATTTTCGTTTCTTTTTTTCAGCTGAAGAAGCTGAAAAAGCTTATCGACTCTTATGTGCGGAGATAATTACTCTGGTATAATTACTCTGGCAGTCAACACGCCTACCTTTAGAGTTGCTCTATGGAAACAGTTCTTCATGTGGTTCCCATAAATCAAAAAATTTCACAATCGTTTTTTTTTGTGGATGTATAAATAACCTTTTATAATATAAATAATCTATGTAGCTGTTCAGCATACTCTTGGCAATCTAAATATATCAGTAACTACACAGAAAGAAAACTCGCTTTCTAAAATCAAGAATTTTATTCTTGAATTTATCCAAAATCTTTCTTGAAATTTTTAAGTACGATCCTTACTTACATTTTCTTAAATCAAACCTATTCGGATTGCTTCAACAAATTAAGCAGAAAAAAGCTTGTTGTTTTAATATATTATTTTACATTTGAAAACAAAGTGTCTCGGTGGCCTAGAGGTAACGCGCTTGTACTGCAGTGCAGAAGTCCCTGGTTCGAATCTCAGCTTCGGTAAGTAAAAAAATTAAATTTTTAAATTATAAATTAATTATAAAATAAAAATAAAATATAAAATTCTTCTTCTTTAATAAAGCTCCATAAGTCAAAAAAATGACATTTCACTTTCGAATTAATCAGTTTACGGCTTAAATCAATCTTTTTTTGGCTTACATCAAGTACGGTTCCGAACTTAAATCTATCCTTTTTTGGCTTAATTGTGGCTAAAAGTAAGAAATTCGTACTGGAAAAATTTCAATTGGAGTAAGAAATTTCGTACTTGATTTAAGAAAAACCGTACTCACCGTACTTTTGACACCGCTATGGCTTGATTTAAGTAAAGTTTTCTTAGATAATTTTTTGTGTGTAGTTGATATCCATGCTAAAGTCGAGAGTAGTTAGGATAAGTCTTGGTATTTTCAAAATAAGTGGATCGAGAAACACTAGGGACTCGATTCTTATGGAGATGGACAGCAAGGGAATAAAGGCATCTGCCTATTATATTATCAGGACGTTTTTGGAGGTAATTAATGACACAATATCCAATGCTCTGCAAATCGGCTGTGAATAATGGTCTAGAAATAAACCCAGACAAAGCTAAACTAGTGTTTTCCACGCAAAGGCTTAGGTTCCGGTCTTCAGACTTCCGCTACTAGGGAGCTGGTTAATCTCCCTTTCGGACAATGCAAAGTATCTAAATATCTGGCCCAATACAAGCCTACTACACTTGTCGCAAGACATTCGGTGCAAAATGGGGATGTAAATCATGCATAATAAGGTGGTTGTACGGCTATATTACGTAAATTTTTTACATATGGATTTTAAGTACGGTGGACTGAACTGCATTGGAATCACAGGCACGCTGGGCACTTGTCCTTTTAAAGGCACTTAACACTATATTGCACCTGGTTACTATTGATCTTTATATAATGGCCACAACTGCAAGTAGGGCTGGGAGGCTCATGGCTTTGAGATGTTGGAGATCAAGAGCATACGGCCATGCAAAGAGCTTGGGAATACTACGTTTGATCGAGAATGTATCTTATGATCATGCAACACCCCATATGGAATTTGATAAGGAGTTCAGGGTTCCCATACCTTCTAAAAGTGAGCTGTGTAAAGGTAATATGGTATAAAATTGTGACCCCAGAGTTTATATAGACGGCTCTAACACAAACTGTTGTATATGTTTTGCTGTCTATGAGCCTGGCAGGCTATTGTGCAACTGTAATATTCCCCAAAATTTTTTTATTTTTTTTGTCAGTCAGGCAGCATCTTCATCGCTCAGTCTTAACACCACTACGTCATAACTGGTCAGCTAGTGTAAGGAGTCTTAGCAAATAAGAATCAATGTGAAAATGGATAGGCAGGCGAGAAAGCCAAACTTGGTTGGCTTTTTTCATTCACCTGCTTAAGAGCAAAGCTATAAGTCTCAAGTTTGCCCTTAAAATGGTATTTGGGCTTCTAATTTGAAATTGTAAATTTGCAGATATAATATGTGTATGCGTTTATATATTTATTTCCATATATTTTTAAATATGTATCAAACTTATTCTAACAAATCGTCATTAAACTAATTAACTTGATGTTAAATATTTGCCATTAAACAATTCGTTTTTTTTTAAACAAAAACTGCTAAAAAGGATAAAACCAACATATTCGCTTAACCAAATACCAGAGCTTAAACAAATTTTAGTTTTAGTTAAATAAATAAAAATAGTTGCGGTTCTGCTAACAAGAATTTTAACGAGATTGAAATGAATTTATGGATTTAATGAACGAATAAAAATAAAGGAAATTAAGGGATTTTTTCAAAAACTTTTAACTTTGACAACTTTTGGTGTGGTTTTCCATGAAACCACAAAAACTCATTATAGAGGAATTAAAGCAGGAAATTCAAACAAAATGGAAAAATATTTATACATAAAACCACTTATAAAGAATGTTAGCCAAGTTTGGTAAAGAAAAGAGGGTGACAAATGAACAAAAAAAACAGAAAAACAACCATCAACTACAGCACTCTGACCTTTTACAAATACCAACACACAAAGTCCTTCTAAAGCATATGCACTTGCTGGGCACCCTCATCAGTATGTTCGCTTGAAGAGGAAACGGAAACATCATACACACACTTCAATTATGTAAAAACTATTTTTATGAATATTTTGCGTCGCAACCGCAAACAAACAAACAGAAATACAACATATTTGTTTCTTGCTTTTTCTCTTTTTTCTGTCTTTGCAAATAACCTTTCCCTACTCCTGGTATTTTTATTCACATTTTCAACACTCGCCTTATCGCAATAAAATTAAATACAAATCATTTTCTTATTGTTTCTTGTATTTTCACTGAAGATTTAGTGTTGTTTAGAGACAATATCATTTACGTTGATTACATTTAACTTGGGCTATAAATGTCGCCTATTTTGTCTTTGCATGATAAAAATAATATTTTATATGGCATAACCCAATAAGCATGAAGTCAATTGTACAAATATGTAAGTGTATGGACACGTATATGGTACGTTTTTCAAATTTATGATCCTAACGAATGAAGAATCCTAAAATTTATTATATAGTAGTTTCAGGTAGCTTTTGCAAATACTAAACCTATAGGGATAGGAACATAATTTAAATTGCTCTAGAGAGGCATGAGTATATTTTTGGGTACTTTTTTTGAAAGTTTTGGACCTAAAAAGAAATAAAGGGTAAAATTTTATGTTGGTACTTTTGGAAACTTCTAAGCCAATATATATAGAAGTTAATTTAAATTTAGTTCGGAAGCATGAACATATCTATGTCCTTAATGTGTCTGTTCATGTCTTTATCTATGTCAATGTTATTGTATGACAATACATACCTATATATAACTTCTTTTGAGCGTATTTAATATATAACTAATTTTCAAGTTCAAATAAAAACTTCGTGTTTGTTGGGTGTATTGCCTTATTTTGTTTGAAAACCTTTAACCATTTAATTAGACATATCTGATTGTTTAAAGCGTAAATAGTTCAATATATTTTGTAATTTATTACTAAACTTGTGTTGTCGCAAAAAATAAAATTTTAAAGAATATTGGAAGGGGTTTGTGTTTAAAGTTTAGAAATGTAAATAATTGTTATATTTTTGCTTTATACTTCTGAAAATCCTACCAAAAGGCAATTAATAGTTAACATTGATACTTTTAAAACGCTTAAGCCGAGAAATAAATCTGTTTAATTTTGTATTTTGAAAAAAGTAGAGGCCTATGATAACAGAGAATTAAGGGTAATTGGAACCCGTTTCTCATATTTTTTCTTAAAAAACATTTTAAAAAAATCGGGTTTTAAGGGCATTTTTTATCTCTTCAGCTTCTTTAGTATTAAAAAAAGTCTTAAAGAATTCGTTGATTAGAAAAAGGCTCAGTGCCCCACAACTTGAGGGGCGGAACGACTTATGGTGCAGTCGGTTTTGACTGACTATAAAGTCACGAGTCATCATTTTTCATAACAACCCAGATGATGTTCCTGAACAGGGCGGGGTGTGCAGTTTTTATCGATTGATCGAGGATGGATATAGGAAGGAACCGGGGATACGAGAGTTAGGATGCTATACCGACTTTCAGACAAATGTAGCGTTTCTAGGCGGATTTTCTGGTAGCAATGAGTGTCACGAAGTTAATAACGTAACAATCTACGTTAACAGCCAGATCGCGCCCAAAGCACTAGAAGAACATTACCTCTAAACTTATGGACGGCTATAAACGTGCTTTCAGAGTGATCGTAGCGACACGCAACGTCAAGCCTTGTTGGGTGCTAAATCATTGTTACGTTGCTAGAAATGAACTTGTCAACGAACTTGGAGAAGGGGATTGGCCCATGATATTAGGTTGAAATGTAATCCTGGATTGGGATATAAGCCCAATTAGGCAAATCCTAGAGGGAGAGGACTATTCACAATGCCCACTGCGATGTGAGATATATGAATAATGAATGGGATAGGAATCCTCCAGACTTCTGAGGGTTGTGCCAGGATGAGAAGGGAATGGAGATAGTGAAACACATTGTCTGCCGCTGTACAAGGCTGCATATCTGCCGGTAGAGGGGGCTGAGGAGCACAGATTTTAAGAACTTGACCAAGTTTCTGGCTGTTGGCTATAGGCCATCATAGAATTTACAAGGATTTGGGGTGGCTTGATCACAAGTAACTTTTCACAGAATTTGACGCTATCGAATGATAAAAGTAAAACTAAAGTTTTCCTTTCTTTCTCCTATTGGGTTGACAGCGTATTTTCTTTTATATTTCTACTAAAAGTTGCATTTTCCCCGTAATCTTCGTCTTACTTTTCTAAGGGAAATCAAATTGGGATTCTAGGTCTGTAGGTGGAAGTGGCGATATCCTTCGATGACAAGCTCAATTACTTAAGCCTTGTTTAAGTTTAACAAGTAAGAGCGCTTTATTCGGCTCTGCCGAATCTTAGATACCCTTTACATTGGACTTTCGAGACCCCGAAACTTTTTTATTTTTATCCGCTTTTTATTTATAAAATATTTTTAAATTTAAAATAAGGGTAGGTATCATATTTTAACCCTCTTAGAGTAATAAGGCCAGCTGTATGGGTTTTTTTGTATTTTTTTTCACTTTGTAGGAAATTTTACTCTAATTTTTGAAAATTTTGTATGGCAACTCCCTCAGCTAATAGAGATAAGGGGTAAGTATGTCCTAAGAATATGTTTGGGGGGGAATATTATTGGGGGTTTGTAATACATTTTATTTCTCAGGGAGTTACTAAGGGGAAGTAGTAGGGATTTTCACCCTATTTTTTAAAATTTTGTATGGCAACCCCTTTAGGGCGTGGAGACAGGAGTTAAGTACATTCTAGGAATATGTTTGGGGTGGGAAACTAATGGGGGTCCGTCGTGGGCATTTTTACATCATTTTTGTAAATTTTGTATGGCAACTCCATTAGGTGATGGTGATAGGGGGTTAGTATGTTCTAGGAATATGTGGGGGTCTATGATACAATTTATTGTGGTATTACGTTTAGTTGACCTATTTGATGAACTCTAAGTTATATATTAAGGGGCGACTCTGGGGAAGTTGAAGGGATTTTGCCCTATTTTTTTTCAAAAATTGTATGGCAACCCTTATAGGGCGTGGAGATAGGAGTTAAGTACGTTCTTGAAGAATATATGCGAGTAGAAACTAATGTGGCTTGGTCGTACACATTATTTCTCTTAGCACGATTTTGGGAAATTTATGGGCGTTTTTCCATCATTTTTGTAACTTTTGTATGGCAACTCCCTAAAATAATGGAGATAGGGGTAAGTATACTCTAGAAATACATTTGGGAGCAAAACTAATGGCGGTGTATCATACATTTTATTTCTCTATAGGGTTTCGATAGGGTTTTTACCCTTTTTTTCAAATTTTGTATGAAAACCATGTTAGGGGCTAAGGACAGGAGGTAAGTATATTCCACAAGAATGTTCGTGGGAAAAAATTATTGGGAATTGGTCTTTCATTGCACATTGTACGGGGCAACTCCGGGGCAATTGTAGAGGTTTTTATGTACAAATTTTAAAGAAATAAACAGATGTAGCGTTGGTTTTTGGCTTATATCTCGGTGTCAGTTATCAGTCTATTTTGCTGTATTTCAATAACAATTTTTTTTGCAGATATTTCTGATAGTTTGATACCACTTACGGGTCTGTGCGACATCGGGGGGCTTCAGAAAGTTGGTTTCAACCATAACACGGATAGACGGACAAATGGGCAGACGGACATGGCTAAATCAACTTCCCTATCTATAAGGATCTAGAATATATATACTTTGTGGGGTCGCAAATGGATAAAAAAGAAATTACAAACAAAATGACAAACTTATATAAACCTTTATCACTTATGTGAAGGTTATAAAAAGGCTTTTAAATACTTGTGTGCTTAATAAAGACTTAAAAATTGTTAAAGATTGGTATAAAATAACAAAATGATGATTATATGAAAATAAAAAAATTAAAAATTAGCTTATTTCAGACTCTTCCTATGGCGCAGGTATAAAGATGTAGGTGTACCTTGAAGCTATATTTTATGCTATTATGGAAATTTTCTTAGCAAATTAATAAAAACTTATTACATTTTAATTAGATGCTTATATTTTCATTTACATAAAATAAAAACAACACAAACATATTCGGCGTATGTGTTAAGAATATTAAACAATTATATCAAATTAAAGTTAAATGACATTTTATGCTTGAAAAACGAAAATAAGTGGTTTTTGGCGCTTTGGCAACTTGTTGCAAAATTGAAGAAGCAAAAAACTTTGAAAATATTTTTTTTCCAACAATAAAAATAAAAGTGCAAAATAATATTGGATGAAAAAATTCACAAGTAGTGTCGGTCAAGCTTGACTATGCTATACCCTACACTGCTATTCGTGTTATTTAAGAACTAACTTTCTTTAGGGACTTTTAGCGATTTCCGAGAAATATTTCTTTGGAGGGGAGGTCAAATTATATACCGACTACATATTCATTTGATAAGCAATCGCTCCAACAATCAAATTGTTTTCTAAATTTCGATTAAGTTAGAAAAATTGCAAAACTAAAACTAAAAAATTATATATATCGGGTTTTTCAATAAGAGCGCTACAAAAGTTAAAAAAAAAAACAAAAACCGTTTTGGATATCAATGAAATTCTTTATTTCGATTACAAGCAAGCCGGAAGTGGCAAAAATCTTAAAATCGACTCGGAAGATAATTCTTCATCGATCTGCACAATTTTAGATAGGAAATTAGGTGCATACCTACAAACAAGAAGCAAACCAAGTAATCTTTACCTAAATCAAGCCTTAAATGTCAATATTATGAAGAGTATGGATTTTTTGAAACCAAGTGCGGATTTTCTTAAGCCACAAATTTCTTACTTTAAGCCACATATAACCCCAAAAACGATTGATTTCAGTTCTTTAACGTTTTATTGATGTAGGCGTAAACGGGATTAATCTAAAAAAATTGAAAACTAATTTATTTTACCTACCGAGCTTTATTAAAGAAGAAGATTTTTATATATTTATTTATTTTATTAATGTGTATACAACTTTAAGTATATGAAAAAAATGTGTCTCTACTTTTCGTAGCTGGGATTTGAACCTGGGACTTTCTAAACTGCAATAGCGCGCTACCATCTAAGCTACCGAGACACTTTGTTAATAAAATGTTCAAATATATTCAGAAATATTAAGTTTTTTTCGTACATTTTTTTTAATAATCCAAGTAGATTTGATTTAAGGGAATCTAAGTACGGATCGTAATTAAATATTTTAAATACGATTTTTGATAAATTCAAAAATAAAATTCTTAATTTTAGAATGTGTTTTTTCTTTCTGTGTACATATGTGTTGCAGGTATAAAATAATATTATTTGTTAAATTATTTCTAGATACAAACCTTTATACATTCATAAACATTAATGAACATAAGTTGAAGTACCTTGTTGGTGTCTTTTTATTAAATCAAATGTTAGTCGCAAGTAATTTCTAACTGGCGTTACTAATTGTTAAGCTTTGTTAATTCAAAAATATCAACGACATAAAAGTACAGAAATTAAATAATAAAACTTTAATTTAAAAATATGAAATTACAATTTTAGGCTTAAATTGTGTATGTCCTATTCTATTACTACAAAATGAATTGTCTGTATTTGTACTTGTTGCAAACTAACATGACACATTCACTACTTATAACTTAAATAAAATTATTTGTTTCTATTTCATTAAATCATAATAGTTTTATAAAAGAGTGTGTCTTCCAATACGACAGCTTTAGTTGGTTTTCAAAACGTGTATTGTAAAGTTATATGGCAAAATTTAAAATATAAATATCAGCTATAAAATTTACATAAAAAAAGTTATTTTGAAATGATTTTTGTTAAAATCTTAAAGCATGTGGTGTCAATATTAATTTTAGATTTTTATTTTATTGTCATTAACGCAAATTCTTTACAAAATGATATTACAACATCCCCCACCCCCACCACAACTTTACAACGTTCCGTATCAAAAGATTTGGTTTCGAAAACCGAAGGTTTGGCCAAACGCGATTTAAAAAACACGGATTTATCACCAAAAAACACAGGAGGGGTGGAGGCAAAAAGTTATGATCCACCAGCAGAATTTTATAGGTGTGTGAATGACTTACATAATTAGATGTTAAGCTTTGTGTGTTGTATTCGGTAACTGCCATTCATGGTTCATTATTGCAGGTAGTATCAAGGCACCGTATTTCCTTTTTCTGTTTGAGCAGTGTACACTAATACCCTGTACCCTTTGTTTGAGAAAGTGAAAGTAAAAAAATTTAAAAAGTCAAATAAAATTAATAAATCTTTTTATAATCAGCTGTGTTCTCAAAACTACCTGTACTAGTGTACCCTGGCTTTTTCTTAAGTAGTCTCCATCTTAAAAATATATTTTGCAAAGTGTGTGTTACATAGGATCTAGTTTTTTTTCTTGAAAAGCCTTTTAGTGCCGTAATGTGTGGAATATAACATAGTGAAATTATCCAATTTCCTATGACTCCGACAAAAAAAATCAATCTTTAAGAACATTAATGGTTTGCTACTTATTTCAATGGAACATAAAAAACATCATCCCTACAAGAAAAAGCTTTAAAGAGTCGTACTGTACGATTTTGGTGGCACATAGTGTCATTCTGTTAAGCCATATATTATTTTAATCCATTTAAGCTAAAAAAAATTACAGTTGTCGAGCGATTTTCCACTCATGGCTCATGTCTTCCTCTAAAAAATTTAGACCAATGGTGTCAACGGAAAAGTCTACAGCAAATAGTGGGATACATTGGACGCACTTGGTTATCAAGAGAACTGATTCCCATATGTAATCTTAGAATATTGGACTTCGCCCCAAATTGCTCATCCAGGATTAGGTCTCATCGCTAAAGGCAACTTCGACGACTAAACGTTTTTCCAACAAAACACAATTTTGATTAAATATTTGTTTATTTGTATATGTTTGTATCCTTCCATGGCGATCTTCTGAAAAGACAGTTCAATTCGACAGATGTAACTAAAATAATATCAACTGAAAAAGGTCGGAAGCCTTTATCCCCTATTAAAAGGCATTTTATAAGTTATTTTAAAACACAACAGATTATAGGCGAAAACATTTAGAGGCCGCTGTAGTTGATTTCCAATTAGATGTGGGTCAGCCCATGCCACAAGGCCCTTACCACCCTGAAGTCACTCCTGTTTCAACACTGAAGATTCGTTATGTCAAGGATCCAACATTCCATTTTAAACGTGTGCAGTCTCCAGTGAGGCTTGCACCCGCAACAACAATAAAAAAATTACAGGGACAGTAAAGCTTCTTAATTTTTATTTGTGATTTACGCGTCGATCTTTTGATATAAATGTAAAATAAAAATTCATATCTTAAGCCCCACTAAAATAAAAAATTTGTATACATGCATACTAGAGGCCAGCTCAAGACTACACTAAATAAGGCATCATCTCGAATTTTCAATTCATTTCATATACCTTACGTATGCACACACAACAACAAGTGATGCGTTGTATTGTTCGCCATCTCTTTTGTTTACTTAACTTAACTTAAATGAAAAATATATTCACACTTAAGCACACTTAAGTAAACAACAACGGCACATCAATTCATCATGATCACACACTTCAATTTCAATTCATCTCGAAGCTTTACTGTTGACGGGATGTTCCTGGTGTGTTAGTTTTAAAAACGTGGGTTGATTTTTAATGTATGTATGTAATGTAATTACGTATGAATTTTATATTGATTTGCCTGCTTGTATATATGTTTGTGTATGTATCCATTCAACATTGTGTTTTGTTGTTGTTGACCACACATCATCACAGTTCTTTTTTTTATCGACCACACATCATGACAGTATTTAAGTTGCATCAACAACAGTACATGACACCACTCTTTATTCCTAACTACACTAAATAACATCAAAGAAACTATGGCAGCTACACTACATTACAGCACTTTAATAGTTTAACCACACAACAACACAAGAATTAAAAAATTATGCGGTTCTTGGATTGGCTTGAAATAGGACTTGATGCAGGTCTCTAATATATATGCATGACTTAAGTTGATATCTTTTAAGATCCCGTCCCGCTTGCCAGTTGAATACCTTCAAAGCTAAACAGTATTTCTGAAAAATTATTTTTTGAGAAATTCCTTTATTATTTTTACCAGAAATATTATTTTTTTATTTATAAATAGTCAAAAGTTTTAACCAATAAATTTCTTCTTTTTATTTGTTTCTAATACCGACTTTCATATAAAAATTTCAGTTTTAATTTCAAATATTGCAGCGAATATTTAACCCATAATCCTTAATAATTTATTGGAAAGGTTAAATTGCATAACTCATTGTTTTGCAAATCTCTACAAAAATCCAATATCAATAGAAAATTGTTTTCTTTTTTGTAAATTCATAATATTTGCGGTCAATACACACCAAAAACATTTTTCTAAAACTTATTTTCCCAAATATAAGTTCAATAGATTTATGGTCATATGAAACACATTCAAACGAACCAACCAAACAAATAATCGAATAAAAAAAGAGCAAATATTTAGTCAATATTTTCATTGTCGATAAAATTTTAGGAATTTACTATACAGTCAGCATTCAACTAATATAAATATAATGCCACAACTCCTTTTTCTATTTTTTTTGAGTACGAGTTTGTAAGTAGAATCACATACAAAAACATTCATCGTGAATTGAAAATTCTTTGCTGCATGTTCAGCTGAAAAGAAATAGAAAACATGAACAACATTCCTAAAAACATATAAAACAGATTATAAAAAGTGCAAAGTTTAAATGTTAAATAAAATAAAAACTTTCACTACAACCACACCATTATGGACTATTAAGAGAAGGGTAGAAAAAAAGGGTTGCCCCCCTTATTACAACACTTTTGCAATTTGGACAAAACCATAAAATATTTTTACACACAACCTTTAGAGCCAACAATGCAACCACTGGAAAGCATTTTATAAATGAAACCTAAAACATAACAAAAACAAATAATATAAACAGAGAAAAACCAACATTTTTGTACAAATTTTGTCTATTTGTATTCTAAGTGTTTTGAAAATAAAAAAAAATCTTAGAAAAAGGAAGAAGTAAAGAGTGGTTAAATAAATATATTGAAAAAAAAAATATTTATGGATAAATTTAAGATGCTTTTTAACTCCATCATCGACGATAAAAAAATCATCATTTATGTGAACAACAGAAAATTTAGTTTAAAACATATTACAGCTTACTAGTGCTCACCTAACAGGCGAAATTCCGTTTTTCTCTTATGTAAGGCTAATTACGAAAAACCTTTTGGACAAACTTTTTTAAATATGATGAAAACAATTTTTATAAAAAACATAAATTAAAGCTAATTTTATAATGAATCTTAAACAATTCAAAGCGCTATTTTGGGCTGTACTAAATCTTATATACCCTTCATATTGGTACTTTTATATACCCAGTCATCTGATCCAGCTAGTTGATTTCAAAAATACTGCATAAAATTATTTTGTGGAAGGTTTAAAGTCGAAAGCTATTTTTTTTTCTAAGATATAACGTAAGAATATTTCATAAAACTGGCCTGTTTGTATGGGGGATACAGGTTTCCCTGTTCCAATCACACTAATTTCCCCCTCAAACGTAGGCAGTGTACTAAGACTACCTTGTGGTAGTTAATAATACTGTCCCTCAGGATTTTAATTTGACTGGGTATCACCTGATATCAGTCTTTGCATTGCGATTTACATTTGAAGTGACGTTGCGTACTAGTGTCATGTCCGACATGTTTGATGCCGAATAAAGCTGTCTTCGAGTTGAGTTCCTAAATCAGCTTTCATGCTGAGTACTTTTGATTTCTTTACATAAGTCCTGCTTCGCTTCGTATTCTTTTGTGCCTAAGATTTTGTGCGTAATACATGTCTTTTAAGAAGTTGCTGGCAAAAGAATCGCTCCTGGTATTACAGAAAAGATTCGTACTTTAGTCGCACATTTCATATGCGAAACAACTTCCTGAAAGTGTCTTTCCCGTCATAGGTATGTTTTTCGCCAATTTAGCTTGCCGTCTTCATAACCTTTTTGTCACTTGTCCTGGCCATAGCTACTGAGATATGTAAACAGGACAATATGCATGGATTTCGTGCCATAGAAACTGGGTTATCTTAGACCTTTGATTTCATTTTGTTCCATATCTTACTACTATTGCTGATTTTATTTCCATTGAGGAGTAATTTTGTTCTTGTTGTTGTATATTATAGAGCCCACGTGCCTTTGAATACTCCCTTTTGCATACTTGGGCTTTAAATCCCATACCAATAGTAAATTCTTTAAAAGCATTATCCTTTGTTCATAATACAAGGTGGGCCAAAAGAAATCACCCTATTGGAAGATGCTTTTACTTTTGCCAATGGCGGCCAATGTCAAATCTGTTTTGACATTTGTGAACTAAACAGATGTAAAATACAAGTGAACAAGCCATTGAGTGATACACTCCCCAAGAACGCTGAATTTTTTGCATAACAATTCGTCTGTGGTGTTGGCGCAGCGCAAGTTCCGTCGCCGATTTCCCAGTCGTCCGGCACCGACTGCGCAAACACTGCGCCATTTGGCCCCCAACCTTAAAGAGTATGGAACCACACGTGATGCTGCCACGAGTGGTCGGTCCCAAAGCGCCCGTTTTGCTGAGAATATCGCCACTGTTGGCGAGGATGTCGAGCTGTCGCCAGAAACATCGACCAGACGCCGTGCCTCGCAGTTAGCCATCAGTCGGTCGCCCCTCAGGCGAACTTTAGCCAAAAAACCTAACATGTTCCCATACAAAGTCCAGTTTGTGCATCAGCTGTTGCCTGTAGACCGCCAAACGGGGTAACCTATGCCCAAGACATCCTCAATCTCGAGGCCGAAGTGGACGGTTTTTCGACCAAAATTACAATGAGCGATGACGCTCACTTCCATCTAAGCGGGTATTTTAACAAGCAAAAATATCGCTCCTGCTGCACCAAAAAATTCACGAGTGATGCATGAGGAGCCATTACATTTGCTCAAGGTGACTGCATGGGGCGCTGTTCAGGCTGGAGGAGCCATCGGCCATTTTTTTCGAGGACGCCGCTGGTCAAACGATAGCAGTGGACGGTGCGCGCTATAGGGCCATGTTAGCCGAATTTTTCTGCTGCAATTGAACAAATTAGAACTGGAGGACAGGTGGTTTCAACAGGACGGAGCAACGGCACACACTGCGTGAACCACAACCAAAATTCTGAAGGCGGTGCTCCCAGGTCGCCTCATCTCTCGTTTTGACGAATTACATTGGCCCGCAAGTACGCACAAATTAACCGTTCCAGACCTTTTTGTGGGGGTTTTTGAAGCTCCGCGTCTACGTGAAGAAGCCTGAGACCCTGGATGCACTCAAGGATAACATTCGACGCGAGTTCGAGAATCTGTCGTCCGAAGTTCTCGCCGAAGCTATGAAAAATGCCATAAAACGAGCCCATATAGCAATCAATTGTGATGGCACCCATTTTGCCGATATTATCTTCTCGACTTGACCGATTAAATTCTAAAGGTTTAAGTATATATAATCAAAAGGCAGAATCAAACGTTTTCATTTAGAAAAAAAATGAGAGCTAAACAACAGCGGATGACTTCTTTTGGCCCACCTTGTAATTTGCACAAAATGTAAAAGATTGAAAAGTTGTTTTTCTAAAAAGTATTTAATTTTAATCAAGTTTTTGGTAAAAAAGTATTTAATTTTAATTTATACTTTCATACTTTAGTCTAAAATACCACAAAAATTTTATTTTCTAATTACTTTTACTTTTTTAGAGGTCCTTCTTCAACAGGTGGTCATTACGCATCAGAACAAGAACCATCATCATACTATAGTAGTTATTATAAACCCTCAAATGATTTTACAACCAGACCCATAGCATTTCCAGACACTTATAGTGGCAACAACAAATATTATGACAAATACTATGGAGGTAGTGGTGGAGCATATGATAACAATTATAATTCTTGGCAACATTTCAAAGGTAAAGTGGGAGCATTGTTGAACAAAACAAAAGGTGCTCTAGAGGATAGAATCAGCGTGGGTAAGTGATATGAATGCGTAATCAAGGCAATAATATACACTCACTTGCGTTCATACATAAACACATTTAAAACAAACTACAAAATGTAAAATGACAAAAAGAAATTTAAAATGTTTATTTATTGTTGTTTTTGTTTTCTTTTATATCACTCACAATCGCCTCTTTTAGGACATTACACCACATCCGAGGATAGCAACAGTAGTCCAAGTGCTGGCTATTCATATGAAAGTTCTCGTCCTTATGGCAGCAAAGAACATAATTTAAACTACATACCAAGTAATCGTCACTATGGCAGCAGTGCAGACCAAACGGGTGGCTATTATGGCAGTAGTGCTGCAGCAGATGGTATACCATTTGATGTTTATGGTGGTAAAAATCCTTATTCAAATTCAGACGGCAGTGATTACAACAGTTACTCATATCCAGAAAACGTAAATGAATCGGCTGGACATAAATCACGTCCAGACGTATCACACAAGGCCCTCTTGGCAAAAAGCTTTCTCATACCTTTAGCCAGTGCTGCTGTTTTGGGCATAGCTGCGGCTTTGGTCAGCAATCCGCTGCTGTTGCAGTTAGGCACAGTTTCTGGTGTGCCTGCGGGTGCTTCAATTCTTGGCAAACGTAAACGAAGAGATTTGACAAGTTTTGAAATTCCTAATGAGAAAAGTAAAAAGAGCTTAACTTCAACTAATGTAAAGGATAACAACAAACATGATTTAACATCACATCCTTATCGAGCCCATCGCCATCATTATCAACAACAACAACAACTACGTCAACGTCCTCGCCAATTTGTGCGTACATAAGTCAAACACGTGTAGCACTAACTTGAATACCATCTCAACTGTATATTAAAGGAGTTCCATTAAATTAAAATTGAAATAGTTAACACCAGTTCGAAAGATAAAAAACAAAAACAACTTCTGTCTAGATAAAAGTTTAATTTAATTGCATACAAGACCTAAGAGGGGATACCTACCCACACCTACATACAAATGCATAGAAATAAGAGATATTAGAGCTGTAGATATTTAAACAAGGAACATCTATCATCATCGCAATTCCTACACATCATATGGATTTAGTTTTCTGTTAAGTTTTAATTTGTTTCCAATATTTGCTAAAATGTTCATTAAGATTAAGTTGTCTTTAGATAAAAATTTTCAAAAATAATAAAATAATTACGGCAAAAAATTTGTTGTTTGTATTATTATTTCCAATTTTTGAACTTCAAAAGTCTTAAATAAAACAAGTACCCTACACCATAAATTATTTTATATTAAATACAGGGTGTCAGGTGGCAGGTTTATATTTTCAAACATTTATAAAAAACTTAATTATTGACACAAAGTTTAATTAAGAGGCGAATGCGAATGTTTTTCTTTAAAGAGTATGTCATCCAGATGTCTTCCGCCGAGTTGAACACACTGTTCAAAACAGGGCCTTAAGTTCTGCGCCACACGCTGCAATAAACTTGGTTTAATTAAGCTGATTTCTCGACAATTTTTTTCCTTTAAAGCCACAAAAGACTGCGGATTGTCATTATAAACCATTCCTTTGAGGTAGACCTGTAAAAAAAAGCCATGGGAGCTAGATCCGGTGACCTCGGTGGCCATGGGATGTCCCCAAAGCAAATTATCCGTTTTTGGGGGAAATTTTCTTAAAGGAAATTCATCGAAGCTCTCTCTGTGTGTGCAGTTGCTCCATCCTGCTGAAACCACGTATGTGAAGAGTATGATGGATGAGTTCGTAGGTTTGGCAAAAAGAATTTCGTAGTCATGCGTCGATAATTTTCGCCAATGACATTCGTCGCCTGGCCTCAAGAATTTTCGAAAACAAATGGTCTAATTCTCTCAAGCGTAGGTAAAGCACACCAAACAGTTACCCTGGGGCAATGCAATGGTTTTTGATATTTTAATAAAGGGCTGCGGGTTTTTTAAAACCACTTAAATGTGGCCGTTTAAGTGAAAATAAGCCTCGTCGCTTTAAACAAAAGATGGGTTTTACAGTGCAAAAACGCCCCAACATCATTTCACAAAAATTGTTGCTTAAAGTCAGTTTCTTTCAGTTCTTGAACGATTTGAATTTAAAAAGGATGGAAGTTCAAATCCTTTTTTAAAATTTTATGACTAATCACTTTTAAAAGTCCCACTGAGTTGCTCTTTTCTGTATTGAAAGTCGCAGATTTTCACGTAGACTCCTTTTAACCAATTCAATGTTTTCGGGAGTCCTTGAAGATCATCTGGGCCCTAGCCGTGGGAGATTCATAGCCAAAGCAGTTGCGCGGAATCTCTGCACGCAAGAACGAATTAAATTTTCAAGCGGTCCATGGCGTATTCACCGAATACCGAAGTTTGAACAAAATTGTCGACGACCAATTACGTAAGAATCATTACTCTTAAAAAATAGCTTCACTGCGAACACGCGATGCTTACTCGATCACTGCGACATCGTGACTGATAAATCCGCGCAATCGATAATTCCAACTGTGGCATCCTCCTTCCGCGCCATTTATTACTGTTTGAAATAATCGTATATAAAATTATACATTTGCCACCAGACACCCTGTACCACCATATGCACTTAGTGCACACAGGCTTAGTGGGGTTAACTTGGTTATCGGGAAGCGCGATCAGGACTTTCTCATGTGTATATGTGACGAAGACATTATATACTCCCAATTTTAAGGTTTAAATGTGATTTTCGAGAGGTGGAGTTATATGGAACCCAATTTTAATTTTAAATTGTTTCTAACAGAATTCTTCTAAGCATTTAATTACATAAGGTGATAAATATATACCAAAATTTGTGAAGATAAAGGAGTTCTCAAGGTCGTTATAGCCCAAAATTCTGATTTCGGGGCAACATTTCCTCATTTACCTTTCTTCTTATATTTTGCTTTACCATTCATCAGATGCCTATTTAATAATTTTATTTTTCTTATCATCCTATTTATTTTATTATTTTATACATATACCATAGTTAAAGTTACAAAAATTAAAATTTTTAATTTTTAAAAAAATATTAAATGATTTAAAACTTGTTTCCGATAGAAACAAAGGGAACTGGAAATGATTATTATAAATATGTTAGGGTGACATCTATATATGGGAAACCGCACTATCCCGTGCATAAAACAGCCGCTTGTGTAGTGCGGTCAACAACCAGTTTTCTTAAGTTAACGTTAAAATTAGTGCTGCCACACGAAATTTTATGCCACAGCATTGCCATTGTTATTTTTAAACAAAATTGCGTGCACTTTTTAACGTATTTTTGGTTTTTTATACTATATTGTAGCAAACAAAACTAAAGTGTAAAAGAGATATATTACTTTTTACCCTTTTTCCTTTTTTTCAATACTGATACCCCCTTGATATTGGGTAGTTCATTTTTCTTGTGAAAATGTTCGTTAAAAAATCAATAGATATTTTTTTTTTTTGAAAATTTTTTAACAAAAAATGGTTCTGACAAAATTAAAGGAGAAAATTACATAAAGAATTTTTCTGTTTATTTTTTTTAATGTTGCCTAAATATTAATTCCGGTATTCAGTAGGACAGATAGATAAGCAGCTAAATATTATGACTACTATGACATATACCCTTGTTTAACTGGTTCTGGTTTCTGAGGTTGTTTTAAGTAAAACAAATTGGAAATTTATTTTTGATATAATTTATTTTATATTTTTTTTCTTTAATAATTATTATTTCACATATTACAATAACTAGATTATTTGCATTTTATATTTATTACTAAATATGTATGATTTTTTTGTTTTTTTTTTTTTCTATTTTTAATTGAAAATGTACATTTATATTGTATATGTATAATATTTAATAGTGGCATGTGGGTTGTTCATTAAATAATTTGTTTTATTTTATTATTACATTAAAAATTATTATTTTATTTAAAAATTTAACTTTTAATATCGTTTAAATAAAGTTAAACAAAAAATTATTATTAAGACTTAAAGCAAAAAACAAATGAAGTAAAAACAAGAGTTAAAAAAAATATTTATTTTTTTTTAATTTAAGCAAAAAAGTATAAAAATAACAAAAATTTGTTTAGGCAATGAATTTCAAGATCAAATTTTTTTTTATAATTTAAATATTTACAAAAATTAAAAAAGAAAACACTTAATAAGGCGCAATTGTTTGGTTTTAATTTTTACAATTTATATACAAAAATATATAAATCTGATGTGCTTTCAAACAATTAGTGCTTAACAACAAGTTAAAATATACATAAATATAAAAATAGTTTTTATTTTCTTAAATATTTTTATGTAAAAGCTAACTTATTACACAATTAAAAGAAACTAAAATAAACAAAAAAATAATTATTATTTAATTAAATATTTTAACAAACTAAACAAAACAAAAAAAAATTTATACATTTAGATATGAATTAAATTTTAAATTAAAATTGGAATAATTTTAAATAAATTTTAAGGGGTTTCTTAAGATTTTATTTTTGCTAAATGGAATGAATTTTTTTGTTTAAGCAAACATTTTTCAACTTGAATTTTTTTAAGGGATTTAAAAAGTTTTTTATTTTTATTAAAATTTTTGTTTTAGTTTGATTAGAAATAACTAAATATCACATATAAAAAAAATTTTAAAAATACTTTAAAAAATACATTTTTAATGGAATTTGTTTTTTTCTCTTTTCCGTTTTGTGTAAAACAATTTGTTTCGTGTAAATGCTTGTTATTTATAAACTGGCAATTAAAGGTCCTTATCAAGATATATTAATACAGCTGATATCAACACAAATTTTCTAAAAGCGCTCTCCGTATCTTCTTATTTGTTTGAGAAAGTGAAAGTAAAAAATATTTAAAATTCTGACAAAATGAATAAATCTGACTTTCAATTTATCTATATTAATGCTCCTTGGTCTTTTTTCAAGTAACAGTTTTATGGCAATGTTCTAAGTTTTAAGAAAATAACGAAATCAAAGCAAAAATGAAATCGTTTAATTTTTATTAGTAGAATCAAAAATTAATTTTTGTCATTACCAATTGTATTTTATTTTAAAGACGAAAACACCAAGCCAATTTTAGCTAATTTAAGCTTTAAAAAAACAAAATTATTAAAGGAAATTGGCACACAAAAAAGGGCTTAAATGCATTCTAATCAATATTAGTTGTTTATTAATATCAATTAATTAATTTAGTATAAACATTTTGTTTTAACTTCTTGATAATTAATTGTATCTGCCTGCAGTGCCTGTGCTTAATAACTTACGAGTCGACATAAGCTAAGCCGCCAAGAAAGCAACGCCGTTGCTTCAAATTACAGAAAAAATTTATTTTAAATTACTTTTAACAATTTAAGTTTTAAAAATGTGGTTTAAAATTAAAATAAAAGCCTTTTTCGATAGCTGATGTGCTCAAAAAAATCAATGCAATATATGAAACGAATTCGAAAATTCGAAGTTCTTTTGTATTTTTTACAAAAAAAAGTTTTATAACATTACGAAATAATTTCCTAAATTTTCTTAGGGTTGCCATATTAGGTTAATGCCGCAATTGGAAAGAGCATATGAATATTTCAGTGCAATTGTTTTCGATGTAAATTTTGGTGTTATTTTTAAAATTAGAAGACTATTTTCAATTCCAGCCATAAGTCTAAACCCAATCCTTGTTTTTGTAACAAATTAAAAAGACCCACGCCCTCCGACTCCCTAGGGTCGGTAAGCACCAACAAATTATATTTTAACAAACGTGATAGTATAACCCAAGGTGAGATATGTAAATAGGGTGGTGTTTATTTTCCGAATTTGTACAAATTGAAATATCGCAGCAAACAAAGACATGCAAGAAAAGTAGTTAACACATGATAATGAACTGGTTCATATTAGGTAAAACGTGCGTGAATTTCGCATTAGCGTGTCATTGGCGATTGTAGGTTTACGTTAAGATAATTGGATCGTCATTTAAATCCTTTCTTTCCTTCATTGGTGACAAATGTAGTTATAGTAAATGAGTAATGAAACCAATAATTAAGCCATAATTCGAATAAATGACGTGATTTATACAAATTTTGAACTTAAATTTCACAACCGCAATGGATATTTTTTAAATGCATTTAAATTTTAAAAATTGAATATAGTTTGGGAATGTATTTTAAATGCACTTAAAGAAATAAGTGCAAAGGAAAGGAAGTTATGATAATACGAATATTACTTATTTAGTTTTTGCTAAAATGTAAAAGGATTTTTGAAAATGTATTTACACTCGTTTAGAAACTACTACTTTCAGCACAAATTGATATTTTTCGAATTAAACAGCTAATATTCAAAGGGCCCCCCTTTTTATTTTCAAACTTGGCATCACTTGGCATTTATTTTAAATTATTCCCTAGAACTCGAAATCTTTTAAATATATAATACGTAATGCTTTACAAAGAAACTTTTCAATTCGAAACGACTTACATTATAACCCTCCAGGTCTGTCTGGAATTTATCTTATTTATTCGGGAAATAGGTCAGGCCCATTGCTTCACTATTATGGCAGAATAAGTGAATAGCTATGGTAGCAAAAGAATCCGCAAAAGTTAATGGTTGCCGTAACAAGTCTCCATGGAGATGATTCCTATGATAAGTCAGTCTCTAAATAACCTTTTTTTGTTTTTATAAGCATAATAGGAACCCAAAATGCCAGCCAAACAAAACATAAGGAAACGCCAAGAAAGATAATATTTCGGACATTTATCAAAACCATTCACTTCATCGGCAAACTGAACTTGTTACGGAGGGGGACCAATTCAATTTCAGAAACCTCTTGAAGCCCAATGGAGTTAAAAAACAAAGACAAAAAAAAAGAGGAAAAAGTAGAATTTCGCAAATGGTTGCCAAAGTTAGACGTTACTTATTATCCAGGAACAATTATTGCTTTTGCAGCCGGCCTTTTAATTTGCATTGTACCTACAATTGTGAGGTTATACATTCGCAGCTACAACTTAAAATTCTAAAGTGGAACTTAACTGAATCAAATATTTTGAACGTTTAACAATGGATCTTAGTTATTAGAAAATCAGCCTAATTTGAATGATTTTCGATTTTTTTCTAAATTTTTAACACTTTTCGTTTGTAGCAAAAATAATTTTTTTTATTCTTCCCAAAAATATTTATTGTATTTTTTTTTTAAAGTTTCTAAATAAATTTTTCATTAGTAAAAAAACAACAACAGTAAATTTTAAGCTATCAGAAGAAAGAAAAAGAGACAAAGAGTATTTGCTTATAATTTAGTTGGAATTTTTCTTCTTCTTATTTATATGATACATTTAATATAAAATATAATACACATAAAGCTTAAATAGCAAATATACATTTTAAAGGAATTTATTATTTTTTATTAATATTACTAATTAAATTTCTAATTCATAAATAAATATTACTTACAAAAGATTTATTTCATTTCTCTCTTTTTTAAAAGCAATCTATAAAATGTGCGCAAAAGCTTGGAGACTTAAGTATAGCATTTTTATTTATGTATAAACTTTTACGTTTTATTTCCTTTTTGAAATTTTTTAAAAATTATTTAGTATCAAAAAAAATATCAACAAAAAAAGTATAAATTTCATAAAAAATTTGTTTGAAAAATATTTAATTCGTTTCTTTAAAATTAAAAATATGTCCTTGTAAAGTAAACTGGTTTTCGAATTTTGTTTATTTGACTTTTTTGTAGGAATTGAATACAATTTTCGGCATTTAACCTTTTTCTCTAATATTCTAGTTCACATTAATTAATATTTATTTGTTTTTTGTAATTTTGTGCTTTATTTTGTTTTTGCTAAACTATTTTAATTAGACGATCAGTGAAAAAATTTTCTTTTTTTAATTTAATTTTCGGCTGGAATTTTGTAATTCTTTAAACTTTTTGAAAAGTTAGTTTTTTTGCCAAACATCACATTTGTTGTAATTATTTTTTATTAAATTTTATTTTGTTTCTTTTCCTTTTTCAATTACAATTCAATGTTTTAACATTTTAAATTAAGTTTTCATAAATAAATTAATTCAAAGTATAACTAATTATTCGTATATTTTATAATTATTTTTATATGTGTATGTATGTATACATTTATATACGATTTTTATTATTTATGGATGTATGTGTATATATAACGATAATTTATGATTAGACTTACATGACTAATGGTATGGTTTTAAGTGTTCAACATAGTTTTCTGGTATAAGTCCGGTTTTACCATTTAGCGTACCTTGCAACCAGCCTGGTTCATGTGAAAACCCAACTAAAAAAAATAAACAATTTTTGAAAATTATTTATTACTTATTTATTATTTAAAATTTGTTAAAAAAACCATAATTATTGTTTTTAGTTAAGGGTTAATATTTTAAGAAATACAAGACTTCTTCTTGTAACCCCTCAACACTTAATGGAGAGGCACTGAATTTATCAGATAGTACGAAATGTCTGGAAGTTATTCTGGATAGCAGACTGTCTTGGAAGCCAAACGTGGAGGCAAAAGGGTCGAAGGCGCAGACTGCGATGTATGTATGCAAACGTGTAATTAAGAAGACCTGGGGCCTCAGTCTCCGGAACATCAGTAGGCTTTAAAGAACGTTGATTTTTTATGAAGCTTTCGTCTGGTGGAAGACTCTACTACAAATCGTCTATGTATTGAGGGGAAGATGCCTAACATGGCGATTCTGGCAACAGACTCATTGGGGACGGTTCCAACTTAGTCACTTTTGATCCTACTCACCTAGCTTTTAGCGGACGTCCTGGCAAAGAAGCTGGTTCTAAACACCACGGTAAGACCGTATGCTGTGGGCGAATGGGAAAACAGATCAAACGGTTACGCAAGTACTATGGGAACTATAGATTTTGTTCCTGATTAAATTAACTACTACACACCGGAACCTTTTCGCCACAGTAAATTCTCCTTCTATGTTTTAGAAAGAAAGGCGTAAGAAATCACCTTCCTAGGACCGGTTGACCTGACTATATATTCGGACGGGTCCAAAGGAAAGAACTGGTGTTTAGAGGCATATTTAAGTCCAAATTTTCGAGCTGGTTGCGGTACTGCAGGATAATCGGCAGAAATATCGGGATATTTTCCGACAACCGAGCCGCCATTAGGTCAATCACTGATGTAAGCCCTATATCACAACTTGTCCGCTAATGCCTGACATCTTGGAATTAGATGGCGATGCATTCTTACATCATTGAAGCAGGGAGACGGGACCAGTTCGGACAACTGTGTTGCTGATACATTTGCCGCATAGATAAATACGCCGGCGGAATCGCAGGTCTAACGAACCTAGATGTGGAATCCCTGGGACAATCTGGCCGAAGATAGATTCCGAACGTTCCAAATGTCTTCTCGATTTTGAAAAACGGCAGAGTAGATTGAAAGTATCCAGCACCTCTTGTGCTTCTGTCCGACATTGGACGATATTTGGTTTAAGCACTTGGCGCCGACAGTCAAGATAGTCTGTCGGGCCTGAGGCGACCATTGCCAACCATTTGAATTGAATTCTCTCTTTCTTTTTTTACTTATTTTTTTTTTTTGAATTTCTTAATTTGAGCTATTCTTAATGTTATTTTTTTTATCTCTTTTTTTTCTCAAAGTACTTCAAAGGGACCGAATGCACCCAAGTGGGCTCCACCTCATTCTTTTATCACTTCCGCAGCTGCCTGTTTATCCTAATTATTATAAGGTTCGCCACATGGCGGTAAAGGAGCTGACGATTATTTGTCTAATTTATCCGTTTAAAATAATTTAGATTACATTCTGAAAAATACCCCAAAAACACTATTAAGTTACTTACCATTTGTTATAATTTGATTTGGTTCAAACGACAGTTCACCTTCACTTTCTCCCAAACATGCATACAAAGTACGCACTCGCCTAAAATCACATAAAAATTTATTTCAATATAACACTTCTTCATTTAAACAAACGAATTCTAACTTACGCTGTGCCCGCCTCTAAATCCCGCTTTATTTGCGTGACATCTTTATTGCGATAAACTTTTTGCGGTGTCGTCCCATATTCATTTGGTGAACTACCCGTACTGCCCACTATCATAGAAGGAGCAGCTGTTGCTGTAACTACATCATCAATCTGCGCAGCCAAAAGTGTAGACAACGACGTAGCTTGCGAGGAATGTGGCACATAATCGATGGAACCGCGGGAAGATAATAAACGACTCGATGTTAACCCTCCACCACCACCGTTACCACCATTCGCTGATGATAGAGAATCACAAACGCTTTCGTTGGAACTAGATGTTGAGGCAGCAGCACCCGAGGGATAGTGTTTATTTGGGGCATATGGCAGATGATTGCTGCGCTGCAGCTGTACTGGTGGATGTTGCTGCGGCCCACTACCCGCACTATATAAGGCTTCCTTGCGCATGGCTAGTGTGGGGGGTGAGACATTGTTTAAGCTAATGCGATTGCCGGAGGTATTCGTACTGTAAATAGACGTAGAAGCCGGTGTAGCTGTGGCCATTAAATAATCATGCCTTAAACTTGTGGCATTTACCGGCGTGGCATGATGAGCCGTTAGGCCACCATTTGTATTGGCACTCAAAATGCCATAAACTGTTTCGTTGGCATTACTACGACGCATGCTAATGTCGCTCTGCGACATTGAATGCACATTCTTGACACTACCCATATTTACACTCACCCCTAGACTCTTTGGACCACTGCCGCCCCCATTTGTGGCATGTGCAGCTAAAAGCCCGCCATTTGTTCCATTCGAGTTTATTACAATCGAATTGCCACCACTACTACCGCCTCCACCGCTTGTACCATAAATCATGCCATTTGGAATGTTTTGCAGACTTGAAGACATGGGAGAATCAGTAAAATTCGATTTTGTCACTACCCGATAGACTTGTTGGGGTGAATACATGGAATTACGTCCCACTGAGCCACCACCTCCACCCGCTGACAGTGATTTATTGACTTGACTGGCACGAGGAACCCGTACGGGAGGACTACTGGAGTTAGACTGAATGTGTGCGCCCACCGCACTGGGATCATGTTTAAATATACGTTCGTAGTTTTCGATGAGAATATTGATAACAATATTGTTGAATTTAATATCCAATATGGCAGCTACTGTTTCCTCTTGTGGCCTTAAGAGAGTGGGACCAAAGACAACGCCCAAATTGAAGACAGACATTTTATTTTTTTCAAATTTACGTGAGACTCTACAGAAGAAAGAGGAAAGTAATAAACGGTTAGAGATATGTTCATAAACACAACGAGTAGAAAACAAACTTACTCAGTCAAATGTTTGATGACCATGTCAAGCATTTCGAAATTAGTTTGAGGCAATTTATAAACCAACTTATGCACTTCATAAACACGTTGATTTAGATTTTCTTGTTCTAAAATGAAGCAGAAGAAAACCAATTATGTTTGTATTCTATTTATAGGAAAGAAAAAATACTGACTGGCTGCTTCTATGAAACCACTGTGATATCGATAAGTCATTAGGGGTTCATTTAAATTACGCAAATACGTTTTAAGAGCGCTGGCTATGGTATTGCTCTCCATTAGATCTCGATATTGGTCATCATTAAAAACACTATCAGCCTTTTTGCGATCCATTCCCAAAGCCAAAAGTTTGGAGATTTTAGTTCCCACACCACTTTTACGATAAATGCCCTCATCTTCTAGACCACGCCTTTCCAATGTCTCAATGCATTTGCGTACAAAAGCAAAGCCAGTCTCATCTAATTGATATTCCTCGCTTGCTTTAACCTTGCCTGGCGCCAAATATGTCTAAAAGGAAATATCAAAGATGATTTTAATAACGCGAAAATCCTTTAATAACTCTTCCTTAAACTAACCGGCTCTGTACCATCCATGGCGTTAATCCACGCTCTACGATCCTCTTCGCTTAGAGCTTGAAACGTATAAACTATACCCGGTTTCTCTTTAAATGTCAAATCAAAACAGAATCGTTTTTCGAATTCAGAAGCACGTCTTTGGCACGACACCAATGTAAGTTTTTCCTCTTCTCTTTGTTCAGGTCTAGTAAAACTGTGATTCATTTGATTGAACTGGAGCATTGTAAACTCCTTTTTCTGTTTCCTGTATGTACAATAGTATTTTGTCCATGTTGCCTTAAATGGTTCTAAAAGAGAGATTTTCAAAAGAGAACCTAAATTATGGGTGTTAATGTTAGTCTTTTTAACACTCAAAAAAGAAATTATTAAATTCAAAAAATATATGTTTATGTATGTATACATGCAATTGTGTGTATGCGTAGTTATGTATGTATGAATGTATGTATTTAAAAAAGTACTATTTACATTTTAATTTATGTCCAAAGTTTAGTTAAAGTATTGAAAATAAAATTTATTTTTTTTTTATTATTTTAATCTTTTACATTTCTGACCTAATTTTGGAATTGTTGGAGTTACAATTGTGTTTACATACAAATGGGAAGAAGATGCATAAGTATATGGTAAAACTTACTTTTTTCCATCAAAAACAAATAGCCACGTTTAGTAAACTTTTCTTCTGGTTTCTGTAAAGAAAGAGAGAGAGATAGAGAGAAGGTTTAGATTACTTCAGAAAACTACTTAAAAAATTTTGACTGAATAATAATATCTTGCAGGACCAGATTAGTTAGTCAACTTATTGACATACATTATTAAGATTCTAGACGTAGACTCTAGATTTATATGTCGATAACGTACAGCAACCCAACTTTAGTTCCGTTGCCCAACGGCAATCAAAACTTCTCAGTTTTCACATTAACCATTTTTTACCTTAAAATGGCAACTATTAGCTGACATTTGGGTTTGGTTATATAATTTCGGCAACTGACAACCGAACTGAAGTTGGGTTGCCATACATAATCGACGCAATAGTTTAAAAAAAACACCAAACAAAGTATTACCAGAACAGAGGAAGACAATATTTAAGGTTAGGTTCTGTAGACCAGGCAGCCGTTAAGGAAAAGAATACAGTTTGCTTGGGGCCGCTTAATTCGGTCCCTTTGTCTTAGATGGAGAGGCAGATCGACAGAAAGGGTGGAACAATATGGAAAAAGGGAATTTAGAGAAGGATTAAAAAGCAGAAAAGTAGGATGAAGCAGGGTCTTTGGTGGGAATCGAACCCACAACCCCCGACTGGTAGACTCGCGCAATTACCACTGATCTACCGGGGCATCCTTTTGATCCCACAGTTAAAGAGTTCAGTCTCCAAGAAGAAAGATCTGATAACGGCATACGACTGATTTCCTTCGCCGCAGCTTTAAATAAAGCTCTAAGTAGCACCAGGTTTCCACATCGTGCTACTCATAAGCCGACTTGGAGCCTACCTGATTCATAAAAAAGGACAAAATCGTACAAGCCTCTACCGACGGAAAAAAAGAGAAATGAGAAGACGAAGGTAAAGTTGTAATGTTGTAATGTTCCAATGATGAACCCAATGGTGGTTTCCAGTTGTTTATACTCAGAAATATCACTTAACTCATTGTTAAATCTTTTAACTAATGACCTGATCCTCTGGTTCTGCAATCTTGGGCAGTGACAGAAATTATGCTCCATCGTCTCCAACTTATTTTTCTCCTTACACATCTTACAGTAATCTTGAGTACCGCGATCCCATTTACCCATCATAGCCCTAACAAGGTATGCTCCTCAAGTTCATTCTTCCCAAGCCCGAGTTCCTCCTGCGCTCATCCCCGGCTACATAGCCTTAGTCACCCTTCAATCGCTTTTACTCCCCCACTGAAGTATCGTAATGTTAAGCATCCATGTCCTAATCCTTCTATAACAGTGACCCGTTCGTGGTTTTACAGCTTCCTCCTCATATCAAATCTAAAACCAAGACACAACGAGCGAACTTTTCGGCAATCTCTTAGCCAACTATGGCGCAGTGTTCCAGAACCCAACAAAGTCTGACAGTGAAAGTCTCCATAATCTTGCTCATCGGCCTAGATCTGACACAATGCGCCTTCAAGGTTCTTAGGACTACCTGATTTTCAACATAATAAGTGACTACTATCCCTTGGAACATATTTCACTACAAAATTCGTTGCCCTTTAAATGGTCAGTATCTCCGCCTATAACACACTATATTAAGCAGATAGTCTGTAGGACCACCCGATGTTCTCTCCCATGACTGTATTTATCTTAGCTCCGTCAGCCAAAACTGCACATATGTCAGTTTCCAACCAACAATTCCTTTCAGGGACTATCACCGGGTTAAATAAGAAAACATACTTGAATTTTGTTTTTGCTAATGCTCGATTAATTGAAAAAACCTTTTTTGGAAATAATATTTTTTTTTTTTGAAATGATTCTAAATATTTACCGTTGTCAATAAACATATAAAGGACTATATTAGACGAAAATACTGGACAATAACTTTAAAAAAAATGGTGGAAACTGAAATTCAGTTTCCCTAAAAAAATAATAAAAAAATTTGGAGAAAGATTTTTGGATGACAAAATGTGTTAAAACGTTTGGTATGTTTCTGGCACGTACAAAAATTTAAGAACTTTGTTGTTTACTAAATATTGTAAAAAACCTTTATAAATCAATACTTACTGTTCGCTTTTCCATATATTTTAATTTAAGTTCGGTGACTTTTTCACGGGTACCTTCAAAATTTTCACGGGTCTAAAACAAAAAGACAATTGTTAAAAATTTTGTTTAAATTATTTATTTATTCTAGATAAATTCACTTACCTTTTGCACCTTATGCCTTAGATCTTGTAAATAATCCTTATTATCTTCAGCCTGTTCATGTGCCGTATGATAGAAAACTAACCAACTTGATATAAACGCCAGCAGTATTTCAACAAATTCAAATTTAATACGTTCTTGGACTTCTTGAATACGTAGTACATAACTTAATGACTCCTGGACGTATTCACGCTCATGCATGCCTAAACTTGCATCTGCCTGAAAAAATAAAAAAAAATGCCGAAGAAAACAATTGATTAAAAAGTTATTGCAATCGTTTGTTAAGAGTTTTAAAGGAAAGAAATTTTAAAAGAGGAGTTTTTGTGGATGATGTCCTGCTGTTTATAAATGTAAAAGTTCATTTTAGAAAAGTGTTTCTCAAATTATTTTCAATATTTTCCGGTTTTATCTGTATAATTAATTACAAATTTTATTTGAAACTATGGCAACTAAATTGTTAACTTTTTAAACACACTTTGTAGCTGCAATCAAAAAAGTTGGCTACCACAATTGAACTTTACAACTGGCGACCATTTTGGCTATCACAACGCACATGTAAACCGGTCCTTTAGTAACGTATTAAAATAACACTTAACCTTTTAATACCAAACAAATTGTATGATTTTTATAAATGTTAAGGTCATGCCAGAAACTCATACGAAAATCTCCTCATTTTTTAAGTTTTTCTCAGTGTAATTGTAATTTTTATAAACGTTTCTGCAATTCTTTTAATTAATGATAAAAAAAACTTTCGTCATTGTAATTAAGTATGTATGTGTGTAAAAACATTAACAAAAATTACGCTAAAAATAGCATTAAAAAGCATAACTGACCTTTCTTTTTATGACCATAATATTACATTGGCATTTTAGTTTGAATAGTTTCTATCCAACACAAATAACAAAAAAATATGCAGCAACAACAAAGATCATAAAATAGATATTTTTTGTTGCATTTACTAAGTACCTAAAGGATAACAGCAAAATATTTATGTTCATATGGGTGTACAAACAATACTGCTATTTTTGCCGAGACAATAAAACAATTTTAAAGCTAAAGCTTTTGACGTTAGCAAAGTGAGAGCAAAGGGATGTGCATTGAAAAAAATGGAGAAACAGATGCGGTGCTATTGTTGTTGAAACGAAATATTTAAGTTAATGACAAGTGCAGTTCAGTTTGTTTTTTAGCAATTTATATTTAAGTAAGTAAAGATGTAATTTATGTTGGGGAATCCTTAAAAAGGGAACTTGATTTAAAGTTGTTAGTTTGTCGATGATAAATTAGGTTAAGTTGAACAAGCTGGCATCAAAGATCTTAAATGGATAATTAAGGTTTCTAGTGGTACCAGTCAGGAAGAAACGATAACCCTCTCATTTTCATCCGACTTATTTTAAGTAATAAATTTTAGAGTCAACGACCCTTGCTTGGCAAATATCAGTGGCCTCGTTTTTGAATCCCAGTTAACATCTCTAAGTCTTCAAACAGATGATATAGTTTGCATTAAGGCGCACTAGTGTTGGATAGTAACACATAATGTCCTTAACATTCTCCTTATCTTTTGGCAGACCACAGAACATGCAATCATCTTTGGTCAGACGTAAGCAGCTGTTCATAAATGTCTGTTACCATTCCCACTGGGAGTCTACAACATCCCTCCGCAAAGCCTGACTATCAATTAGCGTCTCAATATGGGAGAACTTAGCAAGATTAGCAGCTCTCTTGGCTGCAGAAGCCTCCGCCTGAAAGACACTGGAGTGACTGCAGACAGGAAGTTTGTAGGACTCACAGATGCCCAGCTCTTGACAGAAGATCGCAGCTCCGACTCCTGTAAAGAAGTTCCAGGCATCGCTATAGAGCTCAGTCTCAGATATGTGTTACCACTACTACATTTCTTATCGGGTCTATATGGCACCACCGTGAATTGTCCTGTTGCCCCCAGTAAATGTTCAGACCCCTTTGCAACACCCGCTGCAACCAGATTATTAGGTCTAATATCTAATATCACATTAAAAGATGCCGTAGGGGCGCTACATCAAGCGCCAGGTAAACACAGTCTCCCAAATATCTGCGCACTTTCAGAACACCTGCGGTTAATTTGCTTTTCTAGCGCTACATTTAGTACTCCAAATAATCCTGCCATGTTCATATGGCACTTGGGTCGATTCTCCCGTCGATTTGCAGTCCTTTACTAACACTCTGCAGCCAGTTTAAAATAGTTATCAAATCCAAGATCACATCCAGATACGCTATAAGGTTTTGGCAGTGAGTGGCGCAAGTTTCTGTGAGCTCTCAAGACCCCAGTGGTAAACTTGCTTTTTTATTGCGGTGGATAAGGCAAAAGCAGCGGCCACCTTGGCTACCAGAGTCTCTGCCTCTAATACACTACTCTCATCAGGAAGCCTGTAGGACCGAGCTCTCGAGAGATTATACTTCTAAGTCCTCCTTCTATCATGCTACATTATGTATTTCCAATAATGCTGCCAATATCCTAGTGACACTAAGGTTTCCCTTTTAGCAACCCCCTTTGCCAACTAGACTAATAGCCACGCAGTTCTGCGTTGAGCGTCAGTTAAACACACTATCGCAAGCCCTTATGCGCTCTCAAGACCCCAGCTTTTCTAGTGCAATCCATCCGCGAATATTACATAAAGTTAGAAAGGTCACTGCAGTGTAGATACAACGCGTAATATTTGGCGTAAGATATTAAAGTTTGCCTAGCATTTACCTGCATAAATAGATCGCAATGGTCGTCTGTTTAACTGTTTCCTCCCAATTGATCCTTTAACACAGCTTACTGGCCAGTTATTCTTCTAGGAACTTTGTATGTTCCTTCAGTAGTCGAAGAGTATTATATTTGGAAATAATTAACATATAAATTTATAATTTTTTTTTCAAATAAATCAGTGCGAATATCAAATGTTCTTAGAATTAAAAAAGAAATTTGTCCTTGATTATTGTTTTTTTTTTATTATTGCCCTACATTTTTAAAAGCTTTTGTTAGATTTTCTTTTCCACATTGTTTTTTAATTACTTATATTTGAACTAAACAATTTATATATGGTTTAACTCTTCAAAGTTGCTTAAAGTTGGATCACCTAAAAGTATGCTACACACTTTTTACTTCCTGCTAAATACTTAACCCCAAGGTATATTCCACCATGCTTAACCCCTTATTTATGAGATTTGTTTTATAATATTATTAAAATAGTTTATTTGTAGTAAGTTTAAAAACTATTCAAATATAACATCGTTAGGCTTTAAAATTAAGCATTTTACAAAATAAAATATGTCTACTGTTTTTTTGTTTACATGACTCATCATAACAGAGGAAAAGGGGTTAATGAAAATAATAAGGAAATTTCTTTTAACTAAAGCTTAATATAAACAGATAAAATTCGTCTCATATATACATATGTACATACAAACTATACATACGTATCTAAATTTAATTAATTAGAAAACAACAATAAAAGTTCCGTTTATCTTGCAAACACACAAAAATGTAACCCTTGCTTTTTATGGGTGACATAAGGTACTTAAAGTGTCAACCATGACACAAAAACTAATGAATAAAATTAGTTTTGTATTTATTCTTTTAAACTGTTTTTAATTTTAAATAATTCTTTATATTTATTAAATTCTTTTATTATTTTCTTTTATTTATTTTAAAACTGTTTTCATATTTTATATTATTGAATATTTTATTAAATACCAAAAAAATGCGTCGCTCATAGAAAAAAACTTTTAGTTTTACACTTGGAAAACTTTATAACCCTTATAAAAATGTTTTTCTTTTATCAAAGGATATTTTAATACTTTTAAAGTTTTATATGATTTTACTTTTTTAACTTTTTGTTTTTATATTATTTTTATTAAATCTGATATATTTTTAATTTCTAGTTTCATGTACCGAAAATAATTTATAAAAATGCTTCAAATTTCTTTGACATTTGCCTTAAAATGACAGCACTTTACACATTCTATTACACTATACACACATAAACAAACTAAAAGTAGATACAGAGTTTTAGAATCGTTTTGCCAAAAACAAGGCAAAAAAAACGGTACAAAAGGATAAAAACAAATATAATATAAACCGAAAATCTCTACGAACAAAAAAAGATAGCAACAAGCAAAATAATGAAGCAGAAAACGATGGCAACAAAAACAATACTTTGGTAGCGAAAAGCACTTGAATTGTTAGCAACAAAAACAACAACAACACTTTAACAGTGGGAAGACAATTAAAAGGCGACTTAACCCTACAGGTCTGTGTCAAAAAAAAAATGCACAGCAAGTACAGTTCTAAGTAAAATAAAATATTCAATCCACAATTGTCGCTATTGGAAAAAGGATCTCCAGGGTGGACACTGTAGTTATAGGCTTAAAAAAAATTTTACTATTTGCAATACAAAGATGCATTCTTAAACATACATTCAGAAAATTTTAACTATAATCGGAAACTAACAAAAATATACATACTTATTTTCAAATAACGCAAATTTTTCGATTTTGGAAAAAGCAAAGAAAGTTTTTCATAATTTTGGTCTGAATAGTTCAAAAACCAATAAAAGTTTAAGCAAAATTTTATAATTTAAAAGTAAAAACGGCTTTTTTCAACTTGTTAATTATTTTTTGAAATAAAATTGGACTTTTGAAAGCAAGTTATAAAAAATTTTTGCCGCAGTCCTTATGATACTAAATTTCTGTTCAAATCAGGTGTCTTTACTGTTATTAAACAGACATTTATACGGCGATTTACCAATAAAAGACTTTATAATTTTAAATATGTGTAGTTTTGTGCTCCTGTAAAATTTGCCATTTTTTTATTCTAACCAACTTTTAAACAGTAAAAATTTTGCAATTTTGGCTCAAAATTTTATTTTTAATTTAATATGATTCTTGCAGTTTTGGTGGTTGTTTTGAAAAAATTTGATTAGTCCTTCTCGATATATAATACAACCAATAGAGCATCCTCTTCACAAGTCTTAAATAAAAAAAAAATTAAATAAAAGAAATTATCCATAGAATTTAAAATTTCGACTGTTTTTGTACTTAGGGGACCATTACACTGGTGCCCATAACTATTTACTGGTCACCAGAGGTCCTAAAAACGTTGAAGTTTGTTGCATAGCGTTAATTAAACTTTTTTTTTTTCAATAAAAAGTCAATTATATTTTGTAAAAAGAACTTGCAATTACAAAAGAATAATACAAGTATTTAGTAATTTTGCTACTTATTAATGTTATTGGTAGCACCCTAGTCTGAACTACTTTATTTCTTTTTTTAAGTTTGTATCTTTTTTTGATTTTTTTAAACCGATGAATAAGTTAGAATTTAATTTGTTCCAACGTGTTAAGTTTGTGTATTCAAAACTTATTTCATTTCTTTTCATTTTAACAATATGAAAAAAACATTTTCTTTTTTTATCAAAAACTGCAGGGCTAAATTGTTTTTCACAACAGTGTAAAATTTTTGTAAAATGATTTGGGGTCGGTTCAAATGCAACAACACACAAAGTTCAAGTCATTCTCATTCTTAATTTATCACAAAGAGTAAGAAAACTATGTTTCAAATTTGCTTTCTAAATATAAAATGCAATGAAATCCTAAATAATAATATGTATTTTAACGCTCAAAGCTCTTCCTTTTAAATTTATTTTTATATAACTTTAACTAAATTTTACCTTTACTTTGTTAATTACGCATTATATTTTCTTCTCTTTCCATTTTGTTCTAATTTTCCTATCAAAGTTAGTTTTTTCACCCTTTCCACTTTTTTGTGGGTCATGCGTGTAACCTGTCGGTAAGTGTAATCAATGTTACGAATAGTACCAAAACAAAATATAAAAAGAAAGCTATAGTGTAATATTGAAAGTCGTTTACAATACGCACACATACGCACATTTTATGTCATTTGAAAAACAGGGTTGTTAGATGAATGATGTAAGAATGTGTTTGTGTGTATGCGTACGGTTGGGATTTTTTTTTGCAAATTTTAACCCATAGGGGGGACATGTGAAAATATATAATTTTAAAAAAAATACATTCAAAGTAATTTTTTTAAAAACCCCGTAACAAAAAATTTACTTTGCATAATTTACATAAATAAAGGATATTCTCCACAAGCTTTAAATTTAAATTGCGCCAAAAATTATAAAAATTATAATGTTCTACTGTGCGGTTGCGACTAACCCGATACCCTTCTTCTTGAATTGATTTGTGTTTTATTGAACTAAAAGCATTTACTAAGTTATGTATATAGAGATATATTATTTTTAACGATATATAACAAAAACAAAATATATTCATATCTCAGTATGTAAAATCTGCTTATGAGCATTTCTACAGCTTTGGACCAGAGTCCCCCAAATGTTCTTTAGCATTGAAGAGAGTAAGAAGTTGACCAGTGTGACCACTTAATATTTTCAAAATGTTTAATGAACAAATTTTCAAATTACATTCAATGTTTGGTTTAACTTACATCTGCAAGCCTTCATTTTCGTTATAAAAAATAGCTAAAAGCAAAACTATAAATTAGATGACTGATAAACATTCTGAAGGTCTTATCCGAATTAATTGTTGTCAATATATGTACAGTAAATATAACGTTATGCAAAATTTAGTAGTAAAGCAAAATTATTTCGCATTTATCAAGCTTTTTCTTGAGCATAGTTGGCTTGATTTTTAGTATTATCTTCGAAAACATTTTTAATGCAATTTTTTATTATACATACTTTAAACTTTTATGGTCACCCCAGTGCCATAAGAGAAAAATAATTGCACTTAAAAACAAACAACCAACCCAATCATAACATAGAAATGTATGCGTGTGGGAATCACTGAAACAATAGTCAAACATTGTACTGCAAAAAAACGTTACTACAAAATTGCAGTATAATTTTTTTGCTGATTATTGTGGCAGAGCATTTTCGGATGAATATATACAATATATATGACTACAGCTTAAGTACAAACGGAATAAAAAATTTACACTTTCATCCTAATTCAAAAAGTTTTTAACCAACATACATTTTAACCAGTCATAAGACTAAGAAAACTACTTCTTTATACTTTTTGTTAAAATCTTTATGTCAACTTGTGTAAATAATATACTACCTTTTTCAATTAAGATAACGACATATTAATATTAACCCTTTGTATCACTTATTTAAAAGGTAAAACTAGAAGTAGAAATTTCCTGCCGCTACATGACAACTGTCTCCCACCCACCCCCAATCAACAATTATTTGCCAACTTTTTTAAATACTTAACAAACCTGAAGCTTTTAGCTAGGACACGGATGACAAAACATAAAAGCTCTTTTTAAGCTTTATCTAATATTTAAACACAAAGCTTTTCTTGGGTTTTACGGGCTTTTTAAAACTACATCATTTTCAATTGTATTTAATTAAATTTCAGAATTTTCTAATTAATAAAATTTCTTTGTCAATTTTAGAAAAGTTTAATTGAATCTCAAATAGGCCTGACTTACTTTCAGATATTGTAATTAAATTTTAGAATTTTGCCATAAATTTCTAATTAAATTTCAAAAGCTTTATATTAAATTATGTGTATTTTGTTTTTGTTAACAATAACAAAATTCATATCATTCGTCCCAAGACGATCACTACTCGACTTCCAAAAACAGCACATAAAATGGAAAATTCTGGAATACAATGAAAATTCTGAAATGCAAGAGAAATTTCTGAATTTAAAAAAAAAACAATAAAACACAAACGGAAAATTCAGATATTTAAAAAAAAAATCTGGAATGAAAAATAAATACTCCTCAATTGAGTTAGAAATTTCTAAAAGTGAATAAAAAAAACTTCTAGAATTAAAGTAGAAATCGCTGACATGAATTATAAGTATTTAAGATTTAATGGAAAACATCCTAAAACTGAATAAGAAATTTCTAAAATTAAATGAGAGGTTTCTAAAATTTTGAATTACAAAAAATTTCGAATACAAATGGAAAGTTTTAAAATACAAATAAAAGTTCTGAAATTTAACTAAAAATTTCTAAACTGGATTAGAAGTTTCTGAAATTTAATAAGAAAGTTCGAATATTGAATTAAAAGTTTTTAAAATTCTGTCCGAAATTTTAAATTTTATATTAGAAATTTTTTATTTAATTAGAAACCCCTTCAAAGAATTTCAAATTTCTAAAATTTCTTAAGAAGTTTCTGAAATTTAATAAGAAATTGGTGCAGTTGGATAAAAAATTTCTAAAATATACAATTACAAAGTTCTGAAATACAATTAGAAATGGTGACGTTATATTGGCAAATATGTATTACAAAAACCTTTCCATAAGTATAATTCAAATGATTAACGGCTTTTTACAACATTTAGAAATGTTTCCATTAAAACGAACGCATTTTATAGTTATTTATGATAAAACAAATTTATATTTTTTTAACTAAAAATACAAAAGACTTTGGATCTTTTATGCTTCTAGATAGAAAACGATAACCCAGTGCCCATATAATGAACACAAATGTGTTCCTCACTTCCTTGACAAATGCCAATAGTCTCGTCTTACTAATCTCGATACATCATAAAACCTGCAATCATTGCTAGCCAGTTGTCCTGCTCTTCCTGCTGTCTAACTATCAGGGTTGCCATGGAAATCAACAGTTGTCGATCGTGGATTTAAAAGTGATGGATAAATACTTCTGTGCAACGAGTTTAAAGCTAAAACTGAAATCAGCTATCCAAATTAGAAATTAAGCCATAATATCAATATATGTAAAATATCTATTTGTCATTTTCGAATCTAGTTACGGCAGCTATTGGATTCCCATACAACCTCAATCACTCCTTTGCAAAGCCAGTAGAAACCTCGTCGTTCACGGGACATAAAATCATAACCTAATCTTGCAAGTGGTATTTACCCAGGCCTCCGCGGACAGATATGTAGTGAAAAAAGTAATAATAACGAAACAGAAAAATTAAACCTTTCTTACTTGCTATTGTTAATCTTGCTCTTACTCCAAAAATAAATCAAATAAAAATTTTTTTGATATTCAATTTATAACAAATGTTTTGTCAAATATCTAAATTGGGTGAATTTAAAGGTTATAACCCAAACGTATACGTCATTATTAAGAATAAGTTGGCAGCAACTGATTTATAACACATGAGAACGGATAAAGGCCATATGGTCAAAGTGCATGCTTACGTACAAAATCAAGGGGATTAAAATACCAATTCAAATAATTACATTATGTACACAATTAACAAATACATACATTCGCACAAACACAGTAGTATAAGGATTTAAACATACAACTTTATATAATATAAAAACACTTAATGTCAGGATAATAAAGATTAATATGTTCACACATACGACTATATCTACATACATACGTAGGTATAAGCTTGCATTGACACTGTGAAATTATAATAGAAATTGTTTTGAATTGGCAAGGAATTAACTAAGCAAATATTCTAAAATAAATTTATCGTGGGCGGCTATGTTATCAATAAACCCAAATTTAATTTGTTAATAAGAAGTATAGAAATAACTTATATTTAATTTATTTTTTCTTTTATTCGCAAGATTCTTAGAAGAATTTTTACATTTAAATGTGATCGAAAAAGTTTTCTAACCAGTAAAATAACCAGGGCAACCAAAACCATGCTCCTCTAAAAAAGGGTTTAATGAGCATAAAATATGCCTCAACAAATTAAAAATATATGCTTTAGAAATAAGAATGATATGAACTTAGACTAGATAATCCGAAAGCGCGGCGTTTGAAATTAGGTTTTGTTACCGAAATAACAAATTAATATTATCAAAAAATTATGGTACAAAAAAAAGGAAAACCAAAATGATATATATGATACAATGTTTATTTAAACGGTTTTAAAATTAGTTGGTAAAATTGAAAGAATCCAGAATTAGTTTCGCTTCAAAATAAATAAAAAAAAAACAAAAGATGATAAAGAATACTCGAAATGTTTAAAAAAATACTTTAAAAACGGGTTATATTAAAAAATAAGCTCTTATAAGTAAAATATGCAAAATTATGACGTTATATGCAAAATATGCATAAATGTGCCCTTAAAAATTTAATTTTCCAAAAGTTCCGAAACGGATTGTAATAATATGTTATGGATTTCGCTTTGAAATGAATAAAATAAAAAAAAAACAAAAGTTTTTTTCAAATTTAATATAAAAAACTCAGAAATTTTACAAGAAAAAAATGCCAAAATATGCTGTTATATGCAAAATTTTCCCTAACAAGTCGTTGCCAAATTTTGCAAAAGTTCTGAAACGGATAAGTAACAACATTAGAGGTTAATGCGAACCACAGAAAAAAAAAATGATTTTGCATATTTTTGTTTGCCCTGGCTATTACACATGTCGTGGTTTTGTTAACTGTTGTTAATTTTTTAGTTTTGAATTCACTGCCAACTAAATTCTTTTGTTCATATCTGGAAGGTCACATTCGTTTTTTGTTTTTAATATTAGTTAGCTTAAATCCCGATCGATTCAGATTTTTTGTGAAACGTGTATTATTTTATAAGACAAGATTCCTGTTTATTGCGATAAATAATATGCTCTTATATCTTGACTTAAAAATGGGAGCTAGGGAATTTTTATATTAAGGTAACGATATGCTGCATTAAATTTGCAATAAACAATGAAAAAACCACACACTAACTTTAAAATCAACTCTTTCTTCTTACAGCTAACTTTACAGAATATTCTGTTTATAAAAAGCTTAAAATTATTTTCCGATCTTAAAGAATTTCCAATAATTTTATTTACAAAATTCCTCATTTTTATCAGTATTAAATTAATTTATTACTTTGTTGCAAAAATTACGTACTGTAAAAACATATAAACATACATGGTATCGGCTTTTAATAATAAAATCTCAATGAATAAATTATGTAAATGTTTAATTACACAACACACTTGTATTTACATATAAATAAACATTTAATATTATAGAAAGCCTGACACATGTAAATGTAATATATTCTTGTGCTCACACAGAATGTATTAATATACAAACACATACATTTAGATAAAGTACTTAATGCCACCCACACGTATGACAAAAATCCATTTAGGAAATGTTTATTGTAAATCGCCCACCTTGCAAAAACAAATTGCAACAAAATATCCTGGAGATGGGTGAAATTTTTATTGATTTTTTTCACAAAACACAACAATATTTTGTAGAGAGATTATTTAAATTTTTATAAAAATTTTTAAAATTTATTCGACTAACTAGAGATTAGATAAGTATAAAAGCCCTTTGTTAAATCGATTCCGGTTTTGTAAGGACATTCTAATGTTATTAAGAAAATATATTCAATATTTGTTAAAAAAAAATAACATATGTACATATAAACCTAATTTCGTTGTGTGGAAGTCACAGCTCAGCTTTATACAGTTCTATATGTTTCTGGGCTAAAGGTTTGTAAGCAGCGCTGCCTGATCTTTAGGCCAACACACATAAGAAAAAAATATATTTTCGTGGTCCTTTTAGATTGGGAAGTCGATTTAGCGACGTCCGTCTGTTCGTGTTATGGTTGAAATCAACTTTTTCAAGCCCTCCCGATGTTGCATAAGCCCGTAAGTGGTACCAAACTATTAGAAATATCTGTGAAAAAATCAAGCCAAAAACTAAGACTATTTCTGTTTATTTCTCAAAAATTTGTACATAAAAACCTCTACAACTACCCCGGAGTTGCCCCTATACGGGTGCAATGAAGGACCAACTTCTATTAATTTTTTGTCACGAACAATTTTGTGGAACAAACTTACACCCTATCTCCGCCCCCTAACAGGATAGCCATACAAAGTATTTTTTTTTAAATTGCTCCCACAGCTTCCAGGGTGCTTCTACTTCAATTAATTTTTCCTCCCAAACTTTTTAATAGAACATACTTATCCCCTGTATGCAGCCTCTAACAGGGTTGCGATACAGAATAAAAAATTTATGGTAAAAACCCCTACAACTTCCCCGGAGTTTCTCTTAGAGGCGTTAAATGTATCACAGACCTTTTTAGTTTTTCCTCCCAAACATATTCCTAGAACATAGGTTAGGTTAGGTAGAACAAGCAGCCGTTAAAGGCAAGGATACGGCTTACTTGGGTCCGCTTAATTCGGTCCCTTTGTGTTACCTGAAAAGGCAGATAGAATCGGTTGAGAAGGAAAGAAAGAAGAAATTTAGAAAAGGATAAAAAAGAAAAACAGGAGAATGAAGCAGACTTATCAGGGTCTCTTGTGGGAATCGAACCCACAGCCCCCAGACTGGTAGACTCGTGCACTTGCCACTGATCTACCAGAGCACAAAGTGATTTTTTTTATTTTTTTTAAATCGCTCCCACAGCTTCCAGGGTGCTTCTTGGTTGGTTTTCGTGGTAGTTTGCCACACGCAAACTGTCAAGTAGAGTCTAAATTATCCCGTTTTGGCAACTCCAATTAATTTTTCCTCCCAAACATTTTTCCCCTGTCTCCAGCCTCTAACAGGGTTGCGATACAGAATAAAAAAATAATGGTATAAACCCAACTTCGCCGGAGTTTCCCTTAGAGGCATAAAATATATCACAAACCCTTCTAAGTTTTTCCTCCCAAACATATTCCTAGAACATGGTTACCCCTTTACACCATCGCCTAAGGGGGTTCCCATACAAAGTTTGGGATAAATAAATAAATCCCCCCTTACAGCTTCCAGGATGCCCTTGGATAGGTCAAATATAGGACTGACCCCCAACTCATTTTTCTTTGCAAACATTTTCCTGAAACATACTTACCCCCTATCTCCACCTCCTAAGGGGGTTGCCATACACATTTAAATTAGGGTATAAACGTTTTGAAGGATATACATATAAGATTAGGCACAGCCAAATAAAGCGCTCATACTTGATTTCATTTCTCTTCTGTTGAGATTTAAATTTTTTTGTTCTGAGGTAAATTCTATAATGTATAAGTAGTAAGTAAATAAATGTAATATTAACACAGACTGCCTTGTTAGATGAGTGGATAGGGCATACATACGTCTTGCAATACTTATGTCTTTTATTATCATTTAAAGTTATCATGTAGCTAAAAATAGCATCATATATTAAAGCTGTATCATAATCAATGATAATTTTAATTCACATATATTAAAGTTTTATTGAACCACATATAAACTCTCAGTAACTATTTCATTCACTAATAAATTTAAGGGCTCATTCCATTCAAAAATGTGGCAATGTGCACTAAAAAACTGGGCTTTAAAAGAAAACAAATTTCAAACTTTTTTTAGTAAATTTAAAAACAAAATTTTTTATCGATAATGTCTAATACCAACACTTTTTTTTAAGAAGGCGTCTTATTAATTCTATTTTTAAAGCTGCTTTTAATGAATTGAAAAAATGTTACAAACAAAAGAATCATCGTCGTTATTCCTTGAAAATAAAAAATGTGCCCCCAGGGTATCATGCAATATGCAACACAACAAGGCATATATGATGTATGTTTTAATGATGAACAATTTACTTCACCTTATATTTATTTCATATCCCTCTTTATTTCTTTGCAGTTTTTTTACCAAAAGATACTGCTGCGCAGTTAATGTTATTGCCTCTGCTTTAGACGCATCAATATTTTCATTTTTAATTTCCTTAAAAAGTATTGTCTACGACTCGTTACGACTTTTGTTTATCTTCAGAAATGATTTTGCAAGAAAATCGAAAACAACCCCATAAAGGTGCAAACAACAAAAGTAAATATAGGAATTACACGTATTTGGGTGTCGTGTTGTCATTTTCGCAACAACGTGAAAAAAAAGAAACATTTTGTCCCATTACACCTTCTAGCTTCTTGCAACATTTTTAACCTTTTTTTACAATTTATTTTTTTTATTTATGTATGTATAATATAATATACACATACACTTGTGTCTAAATGATGCAACGACAAAAAAAAACCGGCAACTGTAGGATAACAAAAATGCCGGTAAAACAGAATCAAAAAATCAGTTCTCCCTATAATGAAAATTTAGTAATAAAGAGGAAACCCATTTGTTGTGCTTGTAATAAAACAAAATTTTTTCTTTTTGTTTTGCCTATACACAAACACACCTTAAAACACATAAGGATTTACTAACTCTTTAACTAAGATTAAGGGCAGAGCCTCCTAAACTTTTTCAACACATATTTACAGCATAAAAAATATCAGTTTGTTTTCAATTTAACAAGATTGTCGCATATAAGTTTATCTATATGGGGACCAGGCATATTAATTATGGGTCAATTATTTTATGTAGCGCCGATGCACATGAGCTTTTTAAATATGGTTTTAAAAAAACTGTAAACATGTAAAGAGTATTATGCAATTGAATATTGTATTCGCTTCTATTACGATCGACTGAAGTGATAATGCAAAGTATTCTGTTTTTTTTTTTATAAATTCCAATGGCAAATGTTTGTATTTAAATGATTTTTAGAATGCACAATGGTTCCCAGGGGCTCCCACATACACGCTTTAGTATAGGAAAAATGGTGTATATTTCAATTTTCTGACCACGCCCCCCTCCTATTGCCCCTTCAATACTACTAAAGCATCATATTTGCTTTACAAAATAAATGACGATTTTTTTTCTCTTGCGGATATTATTCTTATGTTAATTGGACCGGTTTTAGACAAACAAATTATTGACTCGGTTAAATTCTTAACTGATTTCGGTTCTATAAACAAAATTGTAAAATCAGATACACAATTTAATTAGATTTCGGAAAAAATTAATTTGGAAAAAAGTGCCTACTATTTTCAATAAAAAAATTATTGCTATTGAGCAAAACAATTTTTTGATTTTTCGTTTATTTTGTTTGACATTAAAATCAGATAACAATTTTATTAGGATCTAATAAAATATTGCCTGAAAAAATTAAAATTTTAAAAAAATGTTTGTTTGAAAAAAAATATGTGCAGTTTTTTCTGTGCAGTAAGCTGAAATCTTTGAATTTTTTTCTACGCCCTCTTAATAATTGAGATCTCGTTTATATGAAATCTCGATGACTTGAACTTTTTTCCTGGTTCCTTGAATTTCAAATTATCTACATTCAACTGTATTTGTTTGATTTTAAATAGTAGAACAAATGAAAAATTCTGAAAAAACAATAAACTTACAAATGAAACTCTGAAGCTCTTATGCTCCACCCTAAGTTAAAGGAATGAGGAGAAGAAACAACATTTATATATATAGGGGAAAGTACATACATACATACATTTATGCAAAATATATAGAGTGTTATTAAAGATTTTAAAAATCACTTAAACAAGCAATATCCCCATAAAGAAAAAAATCTGCTGTGTCGTATAATTTGATAAAGTTTTCATTATATCACAGATGTTACAATTTCAAATTTTTTTCGTGTTTTGAAAATTTAAAAAGAAACAAATGAGAATGTTATAGTCGGTCAAGCCCGACCATATTATACCCTACACCATATTTGTATGGCGGCTTTATAAAAAATAGACGGATAATACATATTTGTATTCAGCATCATAGCTGCTGGCATGAAGATACACATGTTTGTAAAACGTAAAGTATTATTTGAGACAAAGCCCAAAATGCTCACTACGGGAAATTTGTATAGCTACCAAAAAAATGGGCCGATCCTTTTTTTCAGTATACTTGTAAGTGACATAAGGTAAGACACATGTCAAAATTTTGTCAAAATCAAATAATATTCGAGTCAGTTATAGCCCAAAACACTTATATCGGAAGGAAATTTTTAAGGGGGCTATATCAAAAAATGGACCGATCCTATTTTTACTCAGTATACAAGTTGAAGACGTTAGGACAAAACATGTGCAAAATTTTGTAAAGACAAAGTGGTATTCGAGTCAGTTATAGCCCAAAATCATAACTTCGGAACGAATTTGTATGGGGACTATGTTAAAAAATTGGGCCGGTCATTACCTTCGTGTCACTGTCAAATTTCATTAAAATATATTCAAAATTGCGACCTGTAGCGTGTTCACAAGCATACACAAGCCCTGCGGACGGACATGCTTAAATCGACTCAGAAAGTGAATCTCAGTCGATCGATATACTTGAAGTTAGGTCTCAGATCATTATTTTAGGGCGTTACAAACATCGGCACAAACGAAAAATACCCCTACCACGTATGTGGTGTGTGTGGTTATAAAAATGTTTTTTTTTGTATGCCCCCAGGTTACTGTCTTTGTCAGTCAAGTCAATTTACGTCAAAAACCAAAATTGGAACATGCTGTCAGAACTTTTTCTAAAATGGCATTAGAGTTAAAAATATATGCATACAAGCTATCGTACGTGTTGTAGGTCGTAGACAGTTTATGGTATATTTTATCAAGCTTTTAAAAAGGAGAAAAAAAATTAAAGTTATTGTTTACAATCTACGACACATGTAAAACATTGGGAAGATGTTGTACAAGTTGTAGCAACTATTTTTATACAAAACAAAAAAAAATTTTAACGACTCAGACTTACGACTTACAACACGTACAAGAGGTTGTATATTGATCAATAGAATGTACATATGTATGTATGTATATACAGTCCGAAAAACAAAACTTGAACTTGATTGATTTGATGTGTTTTCTTAAGGTTTGTTTTTGGTTTTTCTGTTTGTTAGAAAATTTTATGCATTGATTGCATGAATAAGTTGTCATACAACTTGATTTGTTACAAAAACGTCTATTATTATTGCTTTAAAATAGACTGAAATATTTTTTTTTTTTAAATCAAGCGCCACAACCTTGTGGATCACGCTATCAGTTGTGAGTATCTATATGTATGGGTGCATTTGAGGCACCCGTATGGTGGGGTTGCTAAAATAGAAATTGCTAATCAAAAAAAAAAACAATTTCATAAATAAACAAAACAAACAAACAAATAAATAAAAACAATGCAAATACGAGTTGCAAATGATTAAGTACAAGCAACCGCAAATTACAAAAACAACAAAACACAGAAGTAAAAAAAAAATAAAACATTAAATGCATAGATTGCAACAAATACAGTAAATAATATTGTTGTGGTTTTGGATTAAAACATTGGAAAGTACGTTCCCTGACTGATACAACAACAGAATATACAACCAACCAGCCAGTTACCTTCATTTAAAACAATTGCACTTTAACTCTCGTTTTGTAGGGTTACCTCCATTTAAAACGAGTGGAGTATTACTAACGCAATGCTTTAAATCTTACTTAGAGCCAGTGGCAGTCAATGCACTTGTTGATTTTTGAGGCAACAAATCACAGGAAGCAGCTACAAGATTTGTGTATATGTGGTATATTTTACAACTTCACTTTACTTTAGAGAAAATATCAAGTCAGTCGACGAGTGCCACGCCCATTGTAACTTTTCAAATTTTAATGTGCTTTTGAGGGAAATATGATTAAAAAGAGGAAAGTTGAATTGCTTTTGGGTATTGGGCTCTGTGAGGATTCGTGGTAAACATTTAAGGCCGATCTGCTCACTACCACTTCTACTTAAGGTGAAATGGAAGCTAACCTATCAGGGGGCTAATTTACCAAAAGCAGAAGCTTTTTTATGACATCTTACAATTGGCAACGAATTTCTTTAGGAAGTTTTGCAACAACAGGAGGTGATTAATTTACTCCTGTTTCTTATATGATTTACGAAAAGATTACATCTTTCTTTGCCATTTCTTGTTAAGATTTCACTAATATCACGCAGCGGGTATTATTAAACCACCTGGTGATCGCCATAGAAAAATTCTGTCTGGGAAGTCGTACCTTTTACGTACCCCTTAAGTGATGCTGTTTCTTCAGCAAATTCCGTTGAAGATCTCTTCTTTTGATAGACAAAAGCTACTCCAAATCTGTAGAATAAACTCGTCTATTCTGGCGGTATGTGTAAGAAGCTCCTTCGGAGGGATTTTCAATATGTTCATTAAGGCCACTAAAATAGCCATCGATATCTTCTGGGGTTTTTACTGGTATGTTTAAAGAGCAATTGGTGCTGATTTAAGTTTTATATTTTAACCAGTTTACTCTTTTATATAAAGAAATTTCACAAGTTGCGATTTGGTTAAATTGGAAGTTGTTCTAATTTTCGCATTTATTTTTTTTTAAAGAAAATTTCAATTAAAGATAAAAAAATTTATTTATGAGTTTTCGTTTTATTTATTAGTTGAACTATTTGTTTTAAGACCATTTTATTTTCTTTATCAGGCTCAAGTTCAGGCTACGCTACGCTAATTAGTGTTAAAATTAAAATAGAGATGGCGTTAGTAATAAGAAATGGAAAAAGAAAAGGCTTTGGTTTAGTTAGTTTAAGTGGAAAAAACTTCGTGCCGACTCACCTCGCCACATGGATCAGTGGGTTAAATGGCTGATGTTTACAACCAAATTAATAACTAACAAACGAACAAATCGTAGCTGCTTTTCGAAAATGCATTCTACTCGGCTAGTATCGGTAAAAATCTTGTTTTTTTCAATAAAATTTCCTTTCTTAACTAACGCTAATAAAGTAGTAAAAACTAAATATATTAATTTCTTCATTTGCAAATAAATGAGAATTTAGTATAGTATTGAACTTGAGCCTGATAAAGAAAATAAAATTGTCTTTAAATTTATTTATATTTAAAGTTTAAGAAACACTTTATTACACAGTAAAGTCAGACGGCGCCACTCAACTCCATTCCACTTTCCTCTATTACGTTTTGATTGTTGCCCGTCTATGATTTGGCAGGGGGACTGACTACTCAATCAAAATATACCGTAAATCGTTTTGCTTCAATTGATTTTTTAATACATCCATTAATTACAAACAAATGTAAGATGTTGCTGTACTTTGTATGTGAGTATGCATATACAAAACATCGTAAGTCAAAATATGGATGTTTGTACACAGAAAGAACAAACGCATTCTAAAATCAAAAATTTTATTTTAGAATTTATCCAAAGTAAGCTTTGTGCTTAGATTTTCTTTAATTTAAGCCTATTAGAATTGTTTTAACAAAACAAGCAGGAAAAAACTTGTTGTTTTAATATACTACAGGGTGTCCGCCTGCAAGGTATACTACTTTTTCTTGCCGCCATTTTGGTAAACATTAGTCTTGACAGTTCATATTTGGCAGTCGTAAAGTAGAGACGTGGCAAATTTATTATGGAATAATATCTGTTAAACCAACGTGTTTTAATCGTTAAAACATGACAACCCCGATTTTCATAAAAAAGGAAAATAATTTGAATGGATATGTGAATTAACAGAATAGTTGATTCTGGACAATGGAAAGCCCTCAAATTATTCATCAATCACCTTTGAATCCATTAGAAGTGACAGTAAGGCGTGCAATTTGGTCAGGAGGAATCATTAGACCTTATTTAAACGGCGTAACGGTAACTGTCAGTGGGGAGCGATATCTTGATAAGATTTAAATCTTTTTAATGCTACAACTGCATGCTTTGGTCTTGGTTAACATGTACACAGAAAAAACTGAGTTGTAGAATCAGTAACAAATTTCAGAGAATCAGTAAATATTTTGTCTGGCTGAGGACCTACAACGAAAGTTGTAAATTTAGACAAACAATTTTGCAAGAATTTTAGCTTCTGTTAAAAAATTTTGCTGAGCTGGTTAAATATTTTATTTGTCTAGGCGAAAATTTTGTTTGATTTAAAAATCAAATAAAAATATTATTAGAGACTATTAAATAAATTGACTAAAAAAATAAATTATTTTGAACAAGAATTTGTTTGAAAAATTTTTTTTGTAGTTTTTTGTGTGTAGTATCAACAAGACGGTGGCACATCGCATACAACCAGGATTACAATGGAATTACTGCGAGACCTCTTTCAATAAGAAGTTATTTCAAGAAATGGGGAGTGATGTTGATTGACCTCCGCAGTCGCCTGATTTGACTGCCCTAAACTTCTTTTTGTGGGGACATCTGAAAAGCAAGATTTATGCAAACAAATCAGAAACGCTGGAGCAACGTAAACAAAATATTCGTGATGAAATTATGAAATACCGCATGAAATGTGTGAGAATGCAATGGAATATGTGCTCAAAAGGGCTCGCATTTGTGAGGCTAACAGAGGCGAACATTTTTCTGATATAATTTTTCCGACATTAAATAAAATATTTATCAATATTAAATGCATTCTCTTTCATTTAACCAAAAATTATAAACAAACTAAATATTATACCTTGCCGTCGGACACCCTGTATTTTACATTTGAAAACAAAGTGTCTCGGTGGCCTAGAGGTAACGCGCTAGTCCTGCACTGCAGACGGCAAGAAAATAAAATTTTAAAATTATAAATTTTAAGTATGTATCTATAAAATAAAAATAATATATAAAATTTTTATTTAATAAGCTGCTGTAAGTCAAAAAATATGAAATTTCATTTCCGGATTAATCCCGTTTACGTTGAAAACAATACTTTTTAAGCTTACATCAAGTACGTTTTCAAACATTAATCATTCCTTTTTTTCGGCTTAAATGCGGCTAAAATTAAGAAATTCGTACTAGATAAATCGCACTTGCTTTAAGAAATTTCGTACCTGGTTTAAGAAAATCCGTACTCACCGCATATTTGACACCGCTACGGCTTGGTTTATTGTAGGAATAAAAAGGGGTTTACAAATAATTATCTGCTTCTTACATGTAATATTTTTGTACATTCAAATAATTAGAAAACAAATTTTAACAAAAGTTAGGGCTAAGACGGCTGTAAAATCTTGCATTTGTTTTTAAGGTTAAAGGTTAATATTTTATGTTTTTACATACTCACTGTTTTTAAAAGGTTCAAGGTATTATTACGCAAAGCTTTGAATTATATCTGTTTAACGTTTCACACAGTCATCAGGTGAAAGGTGGACTTTTTACAAATATTTTTTACACGCTTAGTTTACAACTTTGTAACATAGAAATTTAAACAGTTGTAAAAATAACTTACAACAAGTGTAATATAAATTTATTTTAAGGGTAGCAAGATCTAGAAGCAAATTTATCTTTTTTTTAAATTAATGTTGTAATATTTTCAAGCAAATAATTAAACTTTGCTACTGCAACAAAACTATAATTCTAAGTCAAAATGATGATTATCTTTAGCATCATCTTCATATAAAGCCAAACAGAAAAAAGGCGGTTAAAGTAGTTTTACAAAAACAAAACATTGTAGCGTTCTTCCCTGTTTTGTTGCCACATACATCTAAAGAAGAGTTTGAAAACAATTTGTAACCTTTTTAATCGATAAATTTGTAACAAACTGTAGACAAACAAAACTATGCACGAATAATTTAAATTGTAAAATACATTTTTAATAGCAATTTTTACCAGTTGCCTGGCTGTAGTCTATTTAAATACATCAGTATTTAGTCAGACAGACTCGTTAGTCCGTTTGCAAGTCATTAAGGCAGTCGGTCAATGATTGTAAAATTCAATCGTCTAACTTATTTCGATTTTTTTAATTCACACATTTTCTTCTATTACGGATTTACTTCTATGCAGTAACAATGTAAACAATATTAATGCAGTTGCATCAAGAATTTGTTTGTGAAATGGTTTTTGAATGGTTTTGTTTGGGCACTGTATAGATATTTTCTCATGTCTAATTGGTTGTCTGTCGATGTGCCAGTTGGTGGTCTAGTATGAATGGCATTGGTCAGAGGCAGTGTCGATCCATTGAGGTTTTTACAAGGGATTTTTTTTTAATATTCTTTAAAGTAAAATAAGGAATTTCAAAAAAAAAAAAAATAAAAAATTAAGTAGATGTTTTCTTAATTTTAATTTTAAAGAAAAATGTTTAGAGCTACAAAGTAATGAATGTAAAAACAAAAAAAATTTTTTCTTACTTTTTATAACTTCTAAACTAAAACAAAAATATTATTTAAATTACTTTCCCATCAAAATCTTTGCTAATCAAGTAAGATAGCAAGTTTTATTGGATATAAAGAAATACTAGTTACTTTTTGGCCGAATAACTGTACTTGTCGTTGCTAAGATTCGAACCAGGAACTTTCCGGACTGCAACACTAGCGTGCTACCATCAGGCTAAAATACAGGATGACAAGGGGGCAAATTTATATTTTTAAATACGATTATTTCAAAAAGTAATAAGCGGTTCGGAGGAAGGGTGGCGACGCTGGAATTATCGATTGTGCTGATTTGTCAGTCAAAATGTCGCAGTGGTCGGGTGAGCAGCGCGTGTTGCTGCGGAGACATATTTTTAGAGTAATAATTCTTAGGTAATTGCTCCTTGACAATTTTGTCCAAAGTTCGGTGTTCAGCGAAAACGTAATGGACCGAGTGCAAATTTAATTCGATCGTATGTGCAGATTCCCCAACTGTTTCGGCTATAAATGTCTCCCGAAAACGTTGAACTGGTTAAAAGCAGTTAACATGAAAATCTGCGATTTCAATACGGAAAAGGGCAGTCTCACGGAACTTCCAGGAGCGATTATTTATGAAATTTTAAAAAAGGATCTGAAGAACTAAAAGAACGTGACTTTTATTTTCGCAAAAATTTTTGTAAAACAATGTTGAATCGTTTTCGCACTGTCTCCAATAACCTGAAACCCTCGGTTGAAACATAAAAAACAATTGCATTGCCCCAGAGTAACTGTTTGGTGTGCCTTATCCACGCATGAGAGAATTAGTCCATTTGTTTTTAAAAATTCTCGAGACCAGGCGGCGAATGTCGACGGATGATTACGGAATTCTTTTTTCAAACCTGCGAGCTGCTCTATCGTACACTTCACACACGTAATTTCAACAAGATTGGGCGAGTGCACCCACAGCCAGCACATCCCATGGTCACTGAGCTCGCCCGATCTAACTCCCATGAATTTTTTATGGGCTTCCTCATATAGAAGGTTTATAGTGACAATCTCCAATTTCTTGTGGCTCAATTGAACTAAGTTTACTGCAGCGTGTGGCGCAGAACACAAGCAATTTTAAAAGAGTGTGTTCAAATTGTTCTGTCAACACACACTTAAAAAATTAAATCCGCATTTTCGTTCTATAAAATAAAATATCGTGCCAATTATTTCGTTTTTTACTTAAGTTTGAAAATATAAGTCTGCCACCAGACACCCTGTATATTCAAAAACAACAAGTTTTTTCTGCTGGATTTTTTAAAGTAATCCGAATATACATAGTTGATTTCAATACGGATCGAAGTTAAAAATTTAAAGTAAGATTTTGAATAAATTCAAGAATATAAGTCTTTATTTTAGAAATTTTTTTCTTTCTGAGTACATTTTTGCATTTCTTTAAGTTTTTTTTTAATCTAAAATACAATTAATTAAAATCTTCTTCTTTTTTTAATCAATATTAAAAATTATGACTACGAAGTAGCAGGTTAATTGCTAGTAACTAATAATTAAATAGAAAAGCATTTAATTTCCCAACCAAATACCTTTTTCAATTTCCAAAGCTAAATTATTTGTTAACCTCAACTAAATAAAAATGCCAGCCATTAAAAAATAATACAAATGATGATCATAAAATGTTACCAACAGACACAACAGTTAATATATTTAGTTATTATGCAAGGATAATGGTTAAGGATACAAGTTGTTTACTGCTTTACTCTGTTTCAATCTCTGATAAGTTTTTTTTGCTGTAAAAACTAAATTTGTATATTTGCAAAATTCCACAGACTAGCAAAAAGTACAAGTGCAATGTTTGCTCTTATTTAAGTGTATTGTAGAGGAATTAGACAGACGGATTGACGAAAAGACATTTGAATTAAATAGACAGACAGAAAGACAGGCAGACAGACACTTAAAATATATAGACTAAAAGTTGAACAAAATATAAGAGACAACTAAGACGGACAAACAATATTATCTGTAATCTGTTTTGTGCAAACATTTGCAGAATTTAAATAGAAATCTACAACAACTATTTAAGTTGTGTAAATCCTCTTGATGCATATTTATACACAGACATTATGTAATGGCTTAAAATAAGAAACGATATAAAAAAACGAGTCCTAATCGAAAAAGTTACTTTTACAGTTTATAACACCAGGTATTCGTTGACGGATTTACAAAAGTTTAAAATGTCAATACTTTTAATTAACAAAGAGCACTTGCAGGATTAAAATCGAGTCCAAACACAAAGTTACGCTTTCTCAGAACTATACGTAACTAATCCTTAAAGTTAATTTTTCCAAAAACAAATTAAAATTTTTAGTATTCAATTCGAATCTAATTATCTACGTCGTTCTTTTTCACTGTGAAATAGTTTAGTCACAAAACTATATTCTCCCAACTTTTAATTTAATTTGGTACGGAAAGGCAATCTATTCCACTTGGTTCGCATCGAAATGCAGGACGTATAAAATTTTGTTCAACAGATTTGATTTGACTTTTTCCAAATACCCAAATTTTTTGTGGCGTTGCCGTATAGATTGTTATCGAAATCAACGCAAAAAAATTTCCTTATTTTTTAATCTCAAAAATATTTTGAAAAATTATTTTATTTTTTTTTTTATTTTTCTTCCAAACCTAAATTTAATTTCTTTTATTTTGTAATAAAATTAAAAAAAAATAAATCGATAATTATTAAGACAAAATTTTGGTAAATATTAAAGATTTTATATAAAAAAAATATTATCGTTTAACAAAATTATGAAATAGGTCCTTTTATACACCCTCTGCGTTTAAAAGTTCTTAACGAAAAAGGAAAAGGAAGTGCAAACTATAAACCATTGCAGAAGTAGTAACCCGGAGAGTGTAGTTCATTGCTGTCATCTATTTTAGAGGGAATAAAATATTCAGGGAAAATAATGCACAGTGGGAAAGTTAAAAATGACCAAAAAAATTTGCTTTTAATAAAGATGTCATTTCCACGAAAAGCGGCCCCAATTGGGGAAGATCGATTTTTCTTTATTAAACAAATTAATGAACTTACGTTTAAAATAAAACGAAAATAATTGAAACATAATTAATTTTCTTTAAAAATTTTTTTTTTATATTTCGCAAAAGCTTAAATGATTACTCTCCTTTCTTTACGTTTTGGTGAAAATGTCACACCCGCCACATTTTATAAAAGGTTTCTCGTTAAGCAAAAATAGTTTTTTGTAAAATTGATGAATTAAATACGATTAAAATCTCTTTGATATTAAACCTATAATCAAGAGTATTTTACACAACTCGATCTTAAGGAAGAAATTCTCTAAAATTCAAATTTGTAAGGTCACACCCGTCACAGTGTTCGAATGGTCATTGTTAGAAGAAATTTTATTTTTTCAGTGTCTACTGACAAGTAATCGCTTTAAAACATACCATCCTTGGAAATAATAACCAAAATTTTGAACTGTTTGAGTTATAGCAAAATGTGAGGAAAATGGTCACACCCATCACAATGTAATTTCATTTTGTGGGCCTCAAAATCAGTGATGTCATCACTTTTTTGTTCAAAAGCTATTTGAGATTTGGCTATAAATCCTAGTTTTATGTAGTAATATTGTATTTAAGACCCCATTAAATAATTTTTTTTACATTTTATATAGACTTTTTTATTTAATTAAATTACTTTCCTGAAAGTTCCCCTCAATACATTTATCCCTTTTTTAAGTTTGTGCTTTATTAAAGTTATTTTGTAAGAGTACGTAATTATTGAGTCATAAACTGTAAGTAATACAACGATTTTAAACTTTTAGTCTTTTAATTTTTGCTTTTCTGTTCCGAAACTTTGCGTGACGTTCCAGACACTTGCACACGTTCTTGCCACTATGTGTTAAAAATCCTTTAAATTTGGTATTGAAAAATATTATTCTTGCATAATTTAATACAATTCGATGATTTTTTATGATTAAGTTAAAAAAAATGCGTAACGTTCACGACAATGCGCCGAGACAAAATGCCAAATATCTTAAGCTCCGTTTACAATGTTTCAAGAATTAAAGGTTGGGTTAGGTTGAACTGGGTTTTTCTGAAGACCTTTGGGTGCCTAGTGTTACCAATCAAAAAGAAACCATAAGGGTTTTGCACACTCTCTTGCCAAACGCCAGCAGCCTTATTCTATCAACCCCGAATATTTCCTCTGGACTTTAGCTTAACAGTCTTCCTATCCTCTGGTATACCACAAAACCTACAATCGTCGCTGGCCAATCGCCCTGCAATTTTGGCAGGAACCGCTGTCTAACAATGACCTGTTATCATCTCTACAAGTCTACAGTTGCTCCTTCGCGAAGACAACGAAACCTCGCGCCCGGGTCATAGGATCTCCTTATTATTCTGAGCACTCTATTCAAAGGCTTTGGCCTTTACCGCAGAATCTATACCCCTATTGTAGAACTGGAGTGGAGCCCAATCGTCCATAGAATTCATAGATTACTTCAAAAACACTTTCACCATGTTATCCTTTAACTTTGCTTTTAAGTTTTTATTTTGCAACACTAACTGCTGTTGGATAAATAGAAAAAATAATAAAAATATGATTATTATCATATTCTTCAAGGGCTTCAGCTATTGTACCTACTTCGGTACAGATTTATTTCAATAATTTTCTAACTACCCACTGTGCGTTATTAGATAAGAGGATATTTAAGCTTTTAAGAAGTCAGTTCGGCGTTGTGTAGGTCTTGGAGGTGGGAGTACTGCTGACGTTTAACAGAAAGCTTTTCATGTATAGAAATAAACTACATTTGTGGCATTAACACCCACATGCAACCACTAACGGAAAATTCAAAATGAATACACACTTACATACATATAAATACATAAGTAAATAACATTTCTTTAATGCATTTATTTACTAAATACTCCCATTTACTCTCTGGCAATAATGACGTTTGCTCTACTAAAGCAATGAATGTAGGCGAATTACGGGAGTTACCGGCAAAAAAAAGTTGTAAAAAAGGATGTTTATCCTTTGGCGGTTGTATTCCATTTTTGTTGTTGCATACAAATATTTTATGTAGTTAAATTTTATATAACAAGACCTTTTATGCGATAAACTTTATATGTATTTATTATACCCTTCACATAGTGATAGGGTATATATCACTTTGTCATTCCGTTTGTAATTTCTTTATTATTCATTTGCGACCCCATAAAGTATATATATTCTGGATCCTTATAGATAGGGAAGTTGATATAGCCATGTCCGTCTGTCCGTCTGTCCGTCTGTCCGTCTGTCCGTCTGTCTGTCTGTCTGTCTGTCTGTCCGTCTGTCCGTCTGTTGAAATCAAGTTTCCGGAGCCAAATAAAAAGATACAGACCAGCTAATGGTGTCAAACTATTGCAAATATCCCGCTAACAATCGCTATTTAAAATCAGCAAAATCGGTTCACTATTGACCGAGATATAAGCGAAAACCCAAAGTAACCCATTATTTTTAGGACAAAATCCGTGCATATATCCCTATATATCTCAGTAGGTATAGTCACTCTTGCCACAAAACTTGGCACGGATACTCCTAAAGAAGGGACCTAAATCATGGAAAAAGTTTTTTCAGATAGGCCCAGGGGAAGGGGTATTTTTCCTACAATTGCACAAATTTGGTGAAATATTTTATGCGCTATATCTCGGAAATTATAACAGCTATCGACATAAAATGTTCTACAAAAAGTGATTGTACGCAAAGATCTACACCTTGAAGAAAAAATTTTTTGAGTGGGGGCAAAAAATGGGGTAGCTCCTATACAAATCGACAATTGTTATAAAATATTCGATACGCTAAATCTCGGAAACTATAACAGCTATCGACATAAAATGTTCTACAAAAAGTGATTGTACGCAAAGATCTACACTTTAAAGAAAAAATTTTTTGAGTGGGGGCAAAAATGGGGTAGCTTCCATACAAATCGACAAATGTTATAAAATATTCGATACGCTATATCTCGGAAACTATAACAGCTATCGACATAAAATGTTCTACAAAAAGTGATTGTACGCAAAGATCTACACTTTAAAGAAAAAATATTTTGAGTGGGGGCAAAAAATGGGGTAGCTCCCATACAAATCGACAATTGTTATAAAATATTCGATACGCTATATCTCGGAAACTATAACAGCTATCGACATAAAATGTTCTACAAGAAATGATTGTACGCAAAGATCTACACTTTAAAGAAAAAATATTTTGAGTGGGGGCAAAAAATGGGGTAGCTCCCATACAAATCGACAATTGTTATAAAATATTCGATACGCTATATCTCGGAAACTATAACAGCTATCGACATAAAATGTTCTACAAGAAATGATTGTACGCAAAGATCTACACTTTAAAGAAAAAATATTTTGAGTGGGGGCAAAAAATGGGGTAGCTCCCATACAAATCGACAATTGTTATAAAATATTCGATACGCTATATCTCGGAAACTATAACAGCTATCGACATAAAATGTTCTACAAGAAATGATTGTACGCAAAGATCTACACTTTAAAGAAAAAATTTTTTGAGTGGGGGCAAAAAATGGGGTAGCTCTCATACAAATCGACAATTGTTATAAAATATTCGATACGCTATATCTCGGAAACTATAACAGCTATCGACATAAAATGTTCTACAAAAAGTGATTGTACGCAAAGATCTACACTTTAAAAAAAATTTTTTGAGTGGGGGCAAAAAATGGGGTAGCTCCCATACAGATCGACAATTGTTATAAAATATTCGATACGCTATATCTCGGAAACTATAACAGCTATCGACATAAAATGTTCTACAAAAAGTGATTGTACGCAAAGATCTACACTTTAAAGAAAAAATTTTTTGAGTGGGGGCAAAAAATGGGGTAGCTCCCATACAGATCGACAATTGTTATAAAATATTCGATACGCTATATCTCGGAAACTATAACAGCTATCGACATAAAATGTTCTACAAAAAGTGATTGTACGCAAAGATCTACACTTTAAAGAAACATTTTTTTGAGTGAGGGCAAAAAAGGGGTAGCTCCCATACAAATTAACAATTTTTATAAAATATTCGATACACTATATCTCGGAAACTATTACAGATATCGAAATGAAATGTTCTACAAAAAGTAATTGGGCAAGAATGCCAACGCTTTAAAGAAAAAATTTTTTGAGTGGGGGCAAAAAAGGGGTAGCTCCCATACAAATTAACAATTTGTATGAAATATTCGTTACGCTATATCTCGGAAACTATAACAGATATCCACATCAAACGTTCTACAAAAAGTAATTGGAACAAAAGGCCTACGCTTTAAAGAAAAACATTTTCGGATGGTGGGTGAAGAAGGGATAGCTCCCATACAAATTAACAATTTTTATAAAATTTTCGATACGCTTCTGGAAAACTATTACAGCTATCGACTTCGAATATTCTACAAAAAGTAATAATCAAATAATTCATACATTTTGGAGAAAAAGTTGGAGAAGAGCAGAGGGACTAGAACATTTAATAAGTTTTATTAACCTTAAAATATGAATAATGTCGAAAACTTTTAAAACTCCCGGCCTCAAACCTTCTTCATCTATTTATATTATTCATACGAACGTTAAAATTTTGTTATTTTTTTTATGGACTTTAAAACTCGCACAAGGTTTTTTATTATATTATTTGCAGTACAAAATTACTCGGCTGGGTATATTTAAAGACCAATGTGAAGGGTATATAAGATTCGGCACAGCCGAATATAGCGCTCTTACTTGTTATTATTATTGTTGTTTTTGCTTTTACGAATACAAACTACAGGGCGTTTTACTACTCGGCAATGCTGCAACTAGTTTTTTCATTGCATGGGCACGCAAACACACACATTAAATGCAATTTAAAGTTTCTATTGTAGAAAATAGTTTTTATGTTCATACATAAATGTGTTTATGTATATCGAAAAAACAGTATATAGAGTAGAACGATATTTCTCACAGAGAAAATGTTAACTTAGGTTAAGGAACTCACAACAGCTCCAATAGGATTTGCTGCAACAGCAATGCACAACTACTAATATAACATTTGGCAGAGGATTTTTTTTTTCTTTGAAGTTTAGATATACGAAATAGTATTTTCTGAGACTTATCATATTAAATATTGACAGGCAAACATAAAAAAGGAAAGAAATGGAAGAAAAACTGATGTTGCTATTTGCACTTAAGTGCTATTGAATTTTTAATATAAAACTTTTTGGTTTTCCAACATAAAAATTGAATATTTTATGTATTGGCAATTTGTGTCTTTAATTTAATTTAGGTTAAATATTAAGTTTTAGATTGATTTATAATTAAACAAGAAAAATTAGTTAAAAATGCATTAAAATGAAATTTTAAAATATCATTATCTAGAATGAAAAACACCTTTACCAATTTTTTATAATTTTAGAGCATTCCAGAATGGAGAACGTTACATTCGTACACTTTTAGAGTACAAAAGATATATAAAGACATCTTAAAAATTTGTTTTCTTAGTATAAGTTTAAGGGCGTTTTAGTAGCAATTCATAATTGAAACGCAACGCATTTATTTTATAAAGTTTTTTGTTTCTAATACACGATCAACCAATATGCGGACGTGAACGCTACATAAAATGCGAGTTACTTTCGACTACATCTAGAAAAATGCAATAATCTGTGATTTTTTTTTAATTGCTAAAGGACTTATACTGCTTCTTAAAAAGATATATAAAGTTAAGACATTTCATTTAATTTTTATTGGTGTTTAATGGGGCACGTGACATTTGTAACGCTACATAATTTCCAACAATAATAATTCATAATTACTTTCAAATTTTGTTCTTGAAAATTCATATAATATGGAATATTCCATTATTTTATATTTTAGTTCCCATATTTATCTATGTATGTTTGTGAAATCTGCCCTAACATGGGGTAAAGTAAGGAATGATATCAAATATTGTAGTCGCAGTTTTAGCTGCTTTCAATTTCAAAAGCTTTTTTCTTAACCACTCCAACATTATCGATAGCACTTTCGTTATGCAAAACTGCAAAGTAATTATTTTCAAATATTTTTTAATCGAATTTAAGCGAAAAATCAACTTAAAAATACAATCAAAACGGAGAACGTGACACACTTTGGCAATGTATAATAATGTATAATGTTATTGTTTTACAAACTAATGTTTGTATTAGTTAAATACACAATATTTTTAATTTAGATTAATATTTTCAACCACCTGATAATAAAGATTGCGGCGTATTAATAAGAATAAGCGTTTAATGGGAAGGAACGCGACATTAAAATATGAACAAAAAAAAATTAAAAATTACAGTTAATCGTTCGTCTTTGGGTATTTTATTATTTAATTGTTTAAAATTGTTGTTGGAAGAAAAGTTCAATAAAACTTTTTATTAAATAAATATTATAATTAATATAAATACTCAATAAATAATTTCTTTAGGAAAAATACCATTAAAAGTTAAAAGGATAACAAATACATATATGTATATATGTGTGTTCAGTTTGCAAGTAATTTTTCTCGTAATAATAACAAAAATTAGCTTCTAGCTATATTATACTGTTTGAAAACATAAAAATTTTGATCGCAGTAGACCTTTTGCTGGAAATGCCAATATGCAGAAAAAAATTTTAAATTTCATAACTAAAAGTTCATTTAAAATATTTGAGAAATTAATCTAATAACTCATAACAAATTTCCAAAACAATGCTCGTATACCGAGAAAACAGACTCAGTTGTGATAACCATATAAGCTATAGATCGAACCACAAAGCAACATTTCAATTATATTAACTAAAAAATTTCATTGAAAAAAATTTGGGTTGCAGTCTGCCTTCCAGGTGTAGACATTTAAGTTTCCAAACTTATTTTAGAGTTAAAAGAAGAAAATTTAATTTACTGCGAAAGCTTAGGTAACCTTTTAATTTCAACCTTGTTGTTTGCTTGATTTACATAACAGTGTAAAACATGTTTAGTGTGTATAAAATTGGCCATCACTGTACATGTGTACTACCCCCAACAAACAATTAAAAATTTAAAATTAACTCGACTTACCTCTTGTATTGTATTTTCTGGTTTTTTCGTCGACATATTAAGAAAACGTTCTTGTGATTGACAAAATTTTTCCGTTTTCTTATCGAACTTTTTCTTATTCTCCTTAACACCGCCGATTTGTTTTTTGCGAAAATCCTCTAAGGGTTCTATGATATGTTCATCGGCTAAGGTTAACTAAAAGTTAAATTAAAAAAAAAAATTTTTTTGGTTGTTGGATTTTGAGAATTTTTTTTAAAAAATTTAAATCGTATTTACCATTTTCTCTCTTTCATCTTCTATCATACTAATAATATCACCAAAATGTTTTAAACTTTCACAGATCACAAGCTCATCATCGGTCTGGGCTGTACCGATGCATTCAAAATTAAAGCCCTTAAGGGAATATGCCAACTGTTTCATGCGGGTAGATAATACTAGAAGTAAAAAATATGAAATGAAAAATTAAAATTTTTTTTAATATATATATAGAATATATTTAAAATAAAATAATATACAATTTGCTTATAATTTTTTTTGTAAATTTTACTTTCGAAGAATAGCGACCTTATTCATAAAAATTGTTTTATGTTTGAGGGGGTTTTTACAAACTTTTTAAGAATAATTTTTTAAAACAAGGCCGTAACTTTAGTAGTTCTATAAATATTTTGTTTCTTAAGTTAATTATTTATTTAAAAACAAACTTTTGTGAGATTACCCAAGTAACAGGTAGGTAATAACGATGTAGATTTTAATTTTATTGTACCCTTCACATAAGTGATAAGGGTATAAATAAGTTTGTCGTTCGGTTTGTAATTTCTTCGATATTTATCTGCGACTTTATAAAACATATTTATCTGCGACTTTATAAACATATAACATTTATATGTTGTTGGCCCTTATAGAAAGGAAAGTCGATTTATCGATGTTTGTCTGTCCGTGTTATTGTTGAAATCAATTTTTTGAAGCCCCCGATTCCGCATAGACTCGTAAGTGATATCAAACTGTCAGCAATATCAGCGAGAAAACCGCTATTGAAACCCAAATAAATCACCTGATAACTGGCCAAGATATAAGCAAAAAACCCAGACCACCTTTGTTTATTTCTCTAAAATTTAAACATAAAAACCTCTGCAACTGTCCCTATCTCCGTCGCCTAAGGGGGCTCCCATACAAAGTTGGGGAAACTGTAATAAATCCCCCCACCCCTACAGCTTCCAAGCTGTAAGACCGATCCCATTTAATTTTCCCTCCTAAACATTTTTGTTGAACATACTTACCCGCTATCTCCAGCCCCTAACAGGACTACCTTACAACGTTTTAAAAAATTAGGGTAAAACCCCTACAACTCCTCCGGAGTCGCCCTTAGGGGAATAAAATGTATGACAGACCCCCACTAGTTTTCCCTTCCAAAGAAATTCCTAGAACATACTTACGCCTTATTTTCATCATTAAATGGGGTTGACATACAAAATTTACAAAAATTATATAAAAACGCTAATAATTTCCCCAGAGTCGGCCTTAGAGAAATAAAGTGTACGACCAACCCCCATAGAGGAGTTGCCAAAATTTAAAAAAAAAATAAAGTAAAACCCCCTACACGTTGTGAAGGGTATATAAGATTCGGCACAGCCGAATAAAGCGCTCTTACTTGTTTTAAAATTTTTTTAAATCTTCTTTTAATTAAAATTATTTTTTAAAATACTATATTTAGACGGCATAAATTTTTATATTTCCTCTATACTAAAAACGTCAAACATTTTATGGTAATTGCCCTTTAACACATTGGCTTTAATAATTTAATGATTTAAACACTTAAAAAACGACCAAAATTTATTTAATTTTTTTTTTTTTGGCACAAGTGGCCCAAAGTCAATGCCATAATAAAACTTAAATTTTAATTAAATCTGCTTTATGAGGCCATAAAAATATAAACTAAGAAGCAAAAATAAATAAAAATGTTAAGTACATTTGTAATTTGGCAGAAGGGATCAAGAATAAAGGCGAACAGGGGAAGATATCGCGATAGGTTTAAGAGAAATATTCCCTCAAAAGCTTTACCTCTTTTTTTTATTTATAGTTCGATTATATCTATAGAAAGTAGGACTTTTACTTGAAACTTAAAAATTTGTTTTTAGCTTTAATTTATTAATATTTTAAGCAATAAAAAATTATTAACAAATCTTAAAGTTTTTTTTTCAAGCTTCTTCCCTTTGCCAATTTTTGGACGAGATGTGACATCAGCAAGATTAAATTGCAGTTCATATAAACAAGCTAATGGGCTTTGGTTTAAGCTGTGGTTCCCAATTTGAATCATGTGAACAAGCAAAACACAGGAGGCAAGTTACGAAATTAGATATTAATCTTAATTAAAAAATTCCTGTAAGGATCCCTATAACCAAAGCATTAGCAACTTGATTGATCAGGTAAAATTTTAATTTTGATTGATTTCGTAATTATCCCTCTCTTTGTAAAAAAAATCTTTTTAATTCCCTTTATTTTAAATTTTCTAAAATGAGTTTCAGACGGTAGTGGCAAATCAGCGTTTCCGAGTAGAGAACTCATAAGCGTCCTCGGGTGACACTGGTCTCTCATTATTCCAACAAGTTTTGACTGCTTAAGATATTTGAAACGAGAAGGCGGGCAATTGTCGCTTCAAAAGCTAGTGTTTGTCTGTAACAGCGTCAAACCAACAAGCGTCGTATTGCAGCGAGCGACTCGCTACATAAACATGCTTTTACATTAGCCTACCCAGAGGCCATGGTAGCAGCCCAATTTCCAGGATCAGATCATCTTAAACTAACTAATTACCGAAACCTTAAGAAATTAAAAATTAAGGTCCTATTCTTCTTACAGGAACAACATATACAGGAATACATATATAGGAAAGTATATTATTATATTACTTTAATAAGCTGCGCCGAATACTGTATACTCTTCAATAATACGATCGATCGTATCTAATAAGAAATTCAACATATATTTAAAATGATTTTTTAATTAGGAAAAAAAGAGTCTAGTTCTACCTTTTAATTCTATAAAAATGTATATTGTTTCTTTTGAGTTAAAACCGGAATTAGAAAAAAGTTTAAATTTACTAACGTTTTGAAATGATTTAACCATATATTGGCTTTAAAATTATTTTTTAAATTAATTTTCCTAATTTACTTTTTGATTGAAAATAAACTTTATTTAAAATCACTAAAAACTATATAAAAATTTTATTGAAGATAAGTAAGCATGTATTCAACTTTAATTAAAATGTTCATTTGTGCAATTAAATTTTTTAACTAAATTTTTTTTAGATATTTCTAATAATAATACTTTCAATTACAAAGTTGTTAGAGTGCTATTTGGAAACTCTAGCAGCCCAGGTTTAAAGCCAACCGGAAACAAACAAAAAAATGTGCTTTTCGGATCAAATGTTGAAACAAACCCGAAATAATGTTTATCTTTCCAATTAACTTGCTTATATATTTAATTAAATAATTGTTTAAAGTAAACACTTTATTTAATGGCTTCAAAAATAAAAATTTAAAAGAAACTTCAAACATAAAACCCTATTTGGTGGATTTACAAGGTACGATATAATATGATATAATTTCACAATGGCTTAAAAATTTTGTTGTTGCCTTCAATACAAAACCTATTGTGAAATAATATAACTTTATTTGTTATGTTTATTGTGATGTCATATTATATAAAAAAATCCTGCGCCAAGAGCTTAAAATGAAGTTTTTTAATTTAATTTTAGGAGCCGCTAGCACTGGCATCCGTTAAAAATGTCTATACTAAAAACTTAGTCAAAACCGCCGAAGAAGATTCCTTAAGCCGCCTCCGCCGGAAAAAATAGCCGGCACTGCTCTCTGACACATCAGCTGTTTTTTGTTCACGTAAAAAATAACAAAATTCTTTCTGGGTACATACATATATGTGCCTTAATATGTAACTATAAAATCCGAAAATTTTTTTCAGAATTATGGATTTTATAACGGGTCTGTAAGCCTTAAAAATTAATTTGCACCAACGTTCACAGATCCAATTTATTTTAATTTCTTACAATATATGTAAGAAGGCAAACGACTGCAAGCGGCAGGGTAATGGATTAATTGGAATTTTAAATTAAATAGTTAAGCCAAAAATATATTTTAAAGACACTAAGGCGTTATGCGAAGGCAGTGAAATTGTCTAACTGTATTACTTAAATAAAGGTCAAGGATAACTATACTGTACTAGTACCAGATCGGCCGGCAGAAATGGCAGGGCACGGTGCAATTAGAAAACAGTTTGTAGTAAAAAGTCAAGAATCCTCTTGTATGATATGGATAAGAACGGGGTTAGCGAAATCCTGAAATTAGGAATATCTGATTACTTTAGTTAATTTATAAACCATAAAACCTCCTTTTATCTATTTTTTTTCTTCTTGTAAACAGTTTGCCACAATTTTTTGGGAATTTGATGCTGCAAAAAGTTTGTGACCCTCTGTTTATATCTTCTTACAGAGCTAAAAAGCTTGCGTAGTTGTTTTAAAAATCTGTTATTGCAGTGTTATTTATCCATCTCCTGTGTCCCCTTTTTTTAGGTCACTGTTCTTACTGGATTCTTAGTAAATATACGAAATTAAAACAAAAAAAACCTGATTTACTTAAACGTTAAAAACATTCACTTAAATTTAATAGTTACGAAACACAGCTTAAGCGTAATTTTGCACTTTTTAAAGCCCAGATTTCTAAGATGACGATGATAACAACTTTTCATTACAATATTTTTGTAAATTTTTCTTAACTCAAAAACAAAAATGTAAATGAAATAAATTTAAAAAAAGAAGCTAAAATTTGTTGTTACTGTTGCTTGGTTTGGTCAACATATTTGACCCAATTTTATGAATCTCGATTCTTGTTTTTTGCTTTGATTTGTATTCATGTCCCAAATAATTTGTTGGTTTTAAACGTCATTTGGAATACTTGCTGAGTTGTTTTTTCTCTTAATGTATATATTTAGCCTTTAGGTTAAATCAATTTTAATGGTAAATATTTTAAATACGATTACGATTTCAATCTCCGCTCTTTATAGAAGTTTAAACTTATCTTCTAGTATGGTCACAATTTAGTTTGCTTTTTCCGTTTGTTTGTTAGTTTCTGGTTTTTACTTTTATATAAATTCTTTTTTAAATATTTTTTTTAGTTGTTTTTATGCACTATTTGTTGTGGTCAAAACGCTTGTGCGATTTTTTAACTTAAGGTGCGTTTAGACTGTGCTAATATTTGTGCAAAATCATAAAAATTTTGTTTGTCCTAGTGTAAACACTCGAATTTGTTAGCCACCAAATATTTTTCGACTGTTTGTTGGCTAAAAAATTCTTTGTTTGTGAACAAAGCTTTGCATAGTGTAAACACTTTGTCAGCACGTCGTTACAAATATTTGCCTCGATATTTTGTTTGTTCTTACAATATTTTTGGCGGAACAAATAGCGACAAATAATTGTAGAAACGTGATAAAGTGAGGCCAAACGCAAAAAAATGGTAATAAATCTGTATCTTCGAAACTATTTGTCCAATTATAAAATAATGTATGAAGGAGTCGTAGAGGAGGACGCAAGGTCTTAGAAAATAAAATTTTGGACTTCCCTGTATATACATACATTGAGCTACAGGGTGCCAAAGTTGACCTCCTCGGGCTTACAAAACATTTCTATGCTTATAACTTTTGTAAATATCAACCGATTTCAATGATTTTTAGATTTATTTGATGAAAATTAAAATCTGAAAAGAAAACATAATCACTCTTTCTTATTACCTGTTACAGTTTAAACGATATTTGGGTTTGAAATTTAAAATTGTTGTTTTTGACCCAGACTTTATTTGGTTTGTTGCAAATGTCTGCAATTGTAGTTATGCTAAAAATATTTTTAAAAATATTTTTGTATTTCTAAAAAGTTTGTTAAGCCTGCACAAAAAAAATTTATTTAATTATCTTTATTCGTCTAGCCGTAAAAAATATGCAAAGTCAAAATTTTCAAGGTGATTTCAAAAATGGCATAATTTTGACAAAAATTTAGCACAATTGATTAACTTTTTTTTGCAAATATTTGTAAAAATAATTATTTCTTTTTTAACGTTTTTGGAAAAAGCAGGCTTCAGTATATATTAGTAGTATATTTTTGAAAGGATTTAGACGTGCACCCTACGCCAGGCATTGGTCGAAAATATGGAATTTTTCAACGAAATTTTAAATTTATTGGCCGAGAAAAAAAAACGCAAGCCAGTTTTTGAAAAATTGGCCCGAAATTAAAATAACTTATCTTTTGAGTTTTCAGTTTTAATTAAGTTTTTCACCGCCCGCTCAAAAATGGGGTCACGAGGGTAAATGTTATTAATATAGGCAAGTTTTAAGATGCGTGTAATATAATAGCTCAGAAAATAACTTTAAAGTTACTTAACTCTTTTTGTTTTTTATTTAAATAATAAATAACATAATATTATAATAAAGTTTTAAAATCCATTACGTTATCATAAATCAACAATATTTCAAATATAAAAAATTTTCACAAAAAAAAACTAAATATAATATTTTGGAATTTTTTTAATCTGACCCCTTATTTTTTTTCTAAAGGTAAAAAATATGATATGTAAGCAAATCTCCATCTGTTTACCTTTTCAATTATATATAATATTTGTATATTATTAGTTATTTTATACTATATTAACTGCCCTTAAAACAGTTATCTTGCGTCAAATTTGTTGAAAGTCCATTATTTTGTAGGGTGTGTATATACATTAGCTATGGCATAGTGATATATGAAAATTTTTGCAACGAGATTTTGAAGTGCTCCCGGCTTTTAATTTGTAAGACTTGGAAAAAAATACATATGGCAAAAAATGGCGCCTCATCTTTTTACGTTGCTTTACAAACACAATTTGATACTATTTGGCAGATGGATTTCATAAACATAACAACAACATTATTTGACAGATGTTTGTCATACACACCGGACAAATAAAATTATTTGTGCAGTGTAAAGGGGTATACAAATATTTGTACCAAACATGTCTGACACCAAACCTTCTGTTATTTGTGCAAATAAAATTCAAACAAATATTAGTGCAATCTAAACGCATGCCCAAATATTAGTCACAAACCATACTATTAGCCCAAACCATTATTTGTTGTGTTTGGGCAAATATTAGCGTAGTCTAAACGTACCTTTACTGTAACGCAAATTTGTTTGCTAATTAACTTTGCACGTTTGCGAATGATTTCATTTGATGATAGAGAAAGGTTGTTTCTAAAATACCAAATAGGGGAAATCAAATGTGGGCATTAAGCTTAAATAGAGACTTGACTATGTATAGTGTTGTTAAATAAATAAATTTTTAAAAAAATTTGCAAAACGAACCTTTATATTTGTATGTTGAAGTAACGTTGACGACTGGGCTGACTTACTAATTCATCATCCTACAGCCCAAACGCTTAAAGCTAGAGACTTGACTTGACTGAAAATGTCCTTTCCAATGTGTAGATCTACTTAGAAGAGGTTTTAAAAATTCGTACCGAAAGAGAAGAGAAAAAAGTGTGGAAAAAATTGGTCTGCAAAACTACAAACGATAAAAACAAAACTTAAAAAGTATCTCATTCTTCTCAGGAAAACCGTCCTGTATTTTGAGCAGTGTTGCCATCTTAGGTGTAATTACACATTTCATGTGTAATTTTTTCTTTCATGTGTAGCCCATGTGTAGTTGGTTGCATGTGTAATTCATGTGTAATTTAAAATTTTATCGTTTTTGATAATTATTGTTTTTTTATATATATTAGTATTTAAAAACAAGTAAGACCGCTATATTCGGCTTTGTCGAATCTAATATACCCTTTACATTGATCTTTTTATAGCCATCTGATCTGACCGAGTTATTTCGTAATGGCAATATTATAATAAAAATACTTCGTACCGGGTTTGAAGTCGATAGCTATTCTAATTTTAAAAATAGAAAACTTTAGAAAATAATAATGTTTGTATGTATAATAGAAATACCATGTAGAAGGTTTGAGGCCAACATTTTTTAACTTATTTCGTATTAAAAGTTTAATAAAAATTTTTCATTCGTATTGGTGCTGCCCTTCCATTTGCTCCTATCAAACTATTTTTTTCCAAAATGTATGCATTATTGTCCAATTACTTATTCTGGAACATTTGAAGTCGATAGATGTTATAGTTTCCGAAATATAGCGTATCAAAAATTTTACAATAACTGTTAATTTCAATGGGGGTTGCTCCTCTCCCTGCTCCAATCCAAAAAATTTGTATTCCAAAATGTAGGTATTATTGTAAAATTACTTGTTGTAGAACATTTGACTTTTATAGCTGTGATTGGTTAAAGTACTTCCCAAAATTTGGGCTTCTACATGAATAATTTTCCCCTTAATTTAGGTTCCTATCTTCAAAGTATCCGTGCTAAGCCTTGTGGCTAGAGTGGCTGTATTTACTGAAATATAAAGGAATATGGATTGGGTCCTAAAAAATTGGGTTATTTTAGAGTTTTGCTTGCATTTCGGTCAATGGTAAACTGATTTTAAATAGCGATTAAATCAGGTATATTTCTGATCATTTTCTGAGCGACTTTTTTATTTTACGTCTGGAAACTTGATTTAAAAAGACAAACAGATAGACAGACATGGCTTTATCGACTTATCTATCTATTAACGGGGTCTAAAATAAATATTTTAAAAACTAGAAATGGAATAACAAACTCATATATATACCCTTATCACTATGTGAACGGTATAAAATTTAAAAAAAAAAATCGTTTTTTTAAACAAAAAAAGTACATATATGTTCCCAACAAAAATGTTGAAGTAATTAGTCATTACGAAATTCTTACTTTTAAGTTACTATTACATACCATCTGTATAACTAAGCAGTTTTTAGATAATGAGTTCGCTCTTATCCAAAAATAAGGCAATTAGTTTCAGTTTGACAATCACAGAAAAGCACTTTAAATGCAACAATAAGTAACTGGGGGCAACAGAAAAAGATTATTATAATGCCAATAAAGTAATAGATTATTTAAGTTTCTCTTTGCAATCGAGCATGGTTAGTACTTATTTAACTTCCTTTGTAAGCGAAATGGTAAGTACTTGCCGCCAATGTCATCGCCATGTTAAATAATGCGTTAATATGCTACTGAGTAAAGTGTTTTTTTGGATTTTTACTCATTTTAAAGCAAGTTTTTGCTGGGTTATTTAATTTAGAACAAAAAACGCGTTTTTTAAAAAAAGTGCATGTGTAATTTGTAATTTCATGTGTAATTTTGGGTTGATCCATGTGTAATTTAACATTTCGTCGGTGGCAACACTGATTTTGAGACTCCTTGAAGATCAACTAGGCCCTGGCCGTGGGACATTTGTAGCCGCAGCAGTTGCGCGGAATCTCTACACCCACGAACAAATTTAATATACACTCGGTACCTTAAGTATTCGCCCAATACCAAACTTTAATCAAAAATTGTCGACAAGCAATTACGTAGAAGTCATTACTCTTAAAAAATGTCTCCACGCAATGCTCACTCGACAACTGCGACGTCGTGACTGACAATTCCGCACAATTGACAGTTCCAACGGCGCCACCCTTCCTCCGAGCCGATCATTACTTCTTAAAATAATCACATTTAAAAATATAAATTTGCCACCAGACAACCTGTATATGCATACATACTTATTTAAATAGAAAACCATGTAAATTTTAACTTTTAATTCTTTGTTTAAATTAATATTTTAATTTGTGCTTACGAAGCAATACGTTAACTACTATTAAAGTATAAATTACTAAAGTATGACAAATTTGTAATAATAAAAAAACCTTCAACCATGATCAATGTAAATGTTCATAAAATATTGATTACAGTGTAAATACAGCAGTTTAAATATTAATTTACAACATAAAATACAAAACGTGACAAGAGGCAGTGAACTCTTCAGATCTTTTTTCCAATTATATCAACGACACATACATACATGGTATATGGGTATTATGCGTTTGTGCAGATGTTCGTTACGCCCAAAAATAATGGTATTAGACCCATCTTCAAGTATTTCCGAGTCGATTTAGAAATGTCAGTCCGTCCGTCCGTCCGGCTGAGTGTCCATGTTCTTTTTGTTATAAAAGAACAGGTCGCAATTTTAAAGATATTTAATAAAATTTGCTCAGATGGGTTTTCTGGCGATGGCACGAAGCCTTTAGTTTTTGGTGATAATCAGTCCAGTTTTTGACATCATTCACATACAAATGTTCTCCCAGAATTAGCACTTTGAGATATAACTGACTCGAATATAACCCTTTTTTGACAAAATGTCGCAAATATGTCTACCTTTATGGCACTTTGTAGTATACCGGGCAAAACAATGATCGATCTACTTCAAATTTCCTCCCGAAGAACACATTTTTGGCTATAACTGATGTGATTATTACTTTTATTTTGCAAAATTTTGCATACAAATTGATTTTTGTGCCGCCAAATATTAATATGAATACAAATATAATCGGTATTCTTTGCATGGAGCCCCATGTGGTGTAAGGTATGACATGGTCTGGTTTGACTGAATATAATTTTATTGTTTTATTTAACTTAATTTGTTCACATCTCAAAAGCAAAATATTTATTTTTAAAACTATAACGAAATGATAACACAAGTGTTTGGGATAAACAAATAATCATATTACATACATACATTTGTCAGCAATAGAATTGACGATAAGTGTATAAAAATTATTTTAAAGTAGACGTGTGACCATTTTGCTCCCGTTTTTGTTTCTAAATCAAACAATTCAAAATTTTGTAAAAAAAAAAAAGAAAAAAAAGAGGCAATAGTTTCCAGGGATGGTTTGTTTTTAAGCGATTAATACATGGTGGGCCAAAATAAATCATCTGTTTTGACATTTGTGAACTAGAAAGGTATAGAAAACAAGTGAACAAGCCAGTAAGCGATACACTCCCCAAGAACACGGAATAATCGCGTCTATTTTTCTGCGTAACAGTTCATATGTGGTGTGGGCTCAGCATAAATTCCGTCGCCGATTCCCCGGTCATCCGGCACCGACTGCCCAAACACTGCGCCGTTTGGCCACCAAACTTGAATAGTACTGGACCACACCAGACGCTACCAAGAGTGGCCGGCCCCGGAAAGCCCGTTCTACCAAGAATTTCGCCGCTGTTGGGGAGGTTGTTGAGCTTTCGGCAGAAACTTAGACCAGACGCCGTGCCTCGCAATTAGCCAACAGCCGGTCGTATCTTAGGCGAATTTCGGCCAAGGACCTGCGCGTGTTCCCGTACAGAGTCCAATCCATCCATCAGCTGCTGCCTGTCGACCGCCAAACGCGTGTAACCTACGCCCAAGCCATCCTCAATCTCGAACCCGAAGTGGACGATTTTTCCACCAAAATCATAATGAGCGATGAGGCTCATTTTCATCTCAGCGGGTACGTGAACTAGCACAACTGTCGCTTCTGGGGCACCAAAAATCCACGAGTAATGCACGAAGAGCCATTACACGCACTCATAGTGACTGCATGGTGCGCTGTTCACGCTGGAGAAGTCATCAAGCCATTTTTTTCGAGGACGCCGCTGGTCAAACGACAACAGTGGTTGGTGCACGCTATAGGGCCATGTTAGCCGAGTTTTTTCTGCCGCAATTGAACGAATAAGAAGTGGAGGACATGTGGTTTCTACAGGACGGTACACACTTCGCGAGCCACAACCGATATCCTGAAGGTGGCATTCCCGGGTCGCCTCATCTCCAGTTTTGGCAATTTACATTGGCCCGGAAGATCACCCGATTAAATCCTTCCAGAATTTTTTTGTGAGGTTTTTGGTAGTCCCGTGTTTATACGAACAAGCCCGAGACCCTGAAAGCTCTCAAGGACAACATTCGACACGAGTACGAGAATCTGTCGGCCGAAGTTCTCGCCGAAGGGATGAAAAATGCCATAAAACGTACCCGTATAGCAATCAATTGTGACGGCGCCAATTTGGCCGATATTATCTTCTCGACTTGAACCATAAAATTCTAAAGATTAACAGAATCGAAGTTTTTCCTTTAGAAAAAAATGAGAGCCAAACAACATCGGATGACTTCTTTTGGCCTACCTTGTAGTAAATAGACACTGCAAAAACAGAATTTTTGCTTACAACGATCACACGAAGACTGTGACGGGTGTGACCTTACAAATTTGAATTTAAAACAATTTGTTACTTCAAGATCGAGTTGTGCGAATTATTCTTGAGAACGAGTTAAGCTTGTTGGTTTTTGAAGTATTTAAACTCGTATATGAATTATTATTTAAGTATACAAAAAACTATCTTTGCTTATGGAAAAACCTTTTAAGAAATGTGGCGGGTGTGACATTTTTATCAATACGTTAAAAAAGAAGAGCCGATTGATTATTCAGTATGTGATAATTTTTCACTCTTGCGAGATAAATAAAAATAAAATATAAACTTATTTATATATTGATCATCTTCTTTTAAAATTTTTTTAATAAAGAAAAAATCGATTCTTTCCCTATTTGGGCCGTTTTATGTGGATTTGACAATGTGTGTGTTACGTGTAACAACCCAGGCAAAATAGGCTGATCATGTCGGTATTGGAAAAATCTGGCAAAGATCTGACTTGTTTCGTTTATGTTTTCGGAAAATATTGGCAACTGGCAACCGATCTTAAGTTGAGTTGTCATACGTAATCGACACATTAATAAGGGTTATTTCAGAACTAGTTTTTTAATTTTTCCCCGTAATTAGTGCCATTTGTGGTAATATTCGACTTTAGTTATTTCTACCGTATTATTTGATTTATATTAATTTTATAATGTTTTGAATAAATATACAAAAAAATAGAAGGCTGAGAGTGTAGCCATCGGCTTTCTTTTTATTAACAGTAAAGAACTTGAGTTGCTGTTATCATTTTGTCGTTATTGTGGCTCATACGACGAGTTTGAGCAGCGACTTTTTGCCGACGAACTCGTCGTGTTGGACAAAATTCTTTGTACGTCCGAATTAAGTTTCTAGCAGAAGGTGGCCTTTATTTGCAAAAGCTTGATGTATATTCAAAATATGGTAACCACAATCTAAAAGCAGAAATTGTCTGCAACTATAATTTAGTTGCGGCAATCATAATAAATATTTAAAAGGCCAAATTATTCCTAGTCACGTTACGTGACCATATTAAACATTGTTTTCATTGCACGTGTATGTAGTTGTAATAGCAGAGTGCATTAATACGTAACTACATACATATTTACATACAAACGTGTTTACATACAAACGTATTTAAATGTGTTAAACACACAAATTAAGCAGCTATTTCGATGTTACTTAATGTTCCCTCCCACCCACTACTTTGCTCTTTAACAAATTGTAAGCTGATTACATTAGTAGTTTAAACAAATATTTAATTTGGTCAATTAGTAGAGGCTTACAAAAAAATTAAAAGAGATTTTATATTGGAATTAATTTTAAAACGTGGAAAACATTTATATACTCGAATTACTTCATATCTTTTAACTACTTTAGAATTGTTATGGGAATTTGATTCCGTTTCCATTACATATCAAGAACTATGTACTTGGGTGAAAGCTTTGTTTCAAATCGAATCTAATTGCTAACAATATCAAATATCAGATTTGAAATAAAAAGGTTTGTTAATTGTACAAAATATATTTTTCTTTGTTTTTGTTACAAATTAGAGAGATTTTGTAATTGTGTTTTTGCCGGTTTCTTTTTTTTTTATTTATTTAAACAGATTACACACTTTAGGTAACCGTGTAAGCTTTTAATTTATTTACGGTCGTTTAAAGCGTTGAACAATGTTTTGCGTTTATTTAGTTTTTGTGTTTGTTGCTTTAAATTTATTTTGGCTTTAATCTTTTTGTTGTCTTTTTTTTATTTAGATGGTCATCAACCCAAGAAAATATAATGACCCCCTTAAAAAAAAAGAGTTAAAAAAAGATACGACTTAATGTCTAAAATTGTTTATAATAAAAATATTTACCAGCATTTTTTGTTGTCTTCTTTTATTGTCAAGGTAAAATATGTACACAAAGACAATTCGGTCAACATCGAAAATTATATTTCAACATTATTAGTAACTTAACAACTTATGTAGATCAAATACTTGTATGAACATTTTCGTTTTGACCTTTTGCTAAACGCATATGGGCAATTCCATTGTGACGGGTGTGACCACTTTGCTCACATTTTTGCTTATAAATCAAACAATTTAAAATTTTGGTTTGAAAAAGACTATGGCTTAGAAGAATGGAATGTTTAAAGCGATTAGTACTAAGTAGACACTAAAAGAGCATAATTTCTGCCCACAATGATCACTTGAAGACTGTGTGAATTTTTCGAAAATTTTGACTTTATGATCGATTTTTGTAAAATATTCTTGAGGACGGTACTAATTTTTTTTTTTTGGATTTTTTCTGTTGCTCAAAGTGTTTTTAGTCGTATTTGATTCATTATTTCTACAAAAAACTATTTTTGCTTAACGAAAAACCTTTTATAAAATCTGACGGGTGTGACATTTTCACCAAAACGTAACAAATTAGAGCCGATAATTTGGTGTGTGATCATTTTAAGCTCCAAAATCGAAAATTATATTTCAACATTATTAGTAACTTAACAACTTATGTAGATCAAATACTTGTATGAACATTTTCGTTTTGACCTTTTGCCAAATGCATATGGGTAATTCCATTGTGACGGGTGTGACCACTTTGCTCACATTTTTGCTTATAACTCGAACAGTTTAAAATTTTGGTTTGGAAAAAGATAATAGCTTCAAAGGATAGTATGTATTAAGCGATTAATAGTGAGTATACACTGAAGGAAAATAATTTCTGCCTACAATAATCACTTGAACACTGTGGCGGGTGTGACCCTACAAATTTGAATTTTAAAGAATTTTGACTTTAAGTTCGAGTTTTGTAAAATATTCTCGAGGACGGATTTAATATTTTGGATTTTTACTGTTGTTCAAAGTGTTTTTAATCGTATTTGATTCATTATTTCTACAAAAAATTATTTTTGCTTAACGAAAAACCTTTTATAAAATGTGACGGGTGTGACATTTTCACCAAAACGTAACAAATTAGAGCCGATAATTTGGTGTGTGATCATTTTAAGCTTTTGCGAAATAAATAAAAAATTAATTATAAAACAATTTATTTATATTTCGATCATTTTCGTTTTGCTTTAAACTTAAATTTATTGATTTTTTTTTTATAAGGAAAAACCTGATATTCCCCGATTTGGGCCGTTTTACGTGGAATTGACCATATCTGTATTTTAACAAACCTTTATCATCTATAGGTTTTCCCATTCTTCATGTTCCTAACCTGTTATTTATTCAAGAGTAAAGTCTATAGATTTGATAGTTCTTTAAATATGTTGTAACCAGGACAAGTTAAAAATGGTATATGCCTAGAAATGCCATTTTTGCCACTTATTCCATTATTTTTTAAAGCGCCATTTCTAAATCACCTTGCCATAAAATGCCTTTTCCACGATCTGGCAGCAAATTATTTCATAGAGTTATTGAGATGATAAACTTTGGCTACTTATAAGATAAAAAATACACAGGTAGACCTAATATGGGCGTGGAACCAACAACTTCCAAAAACCTCTTTTGATACCCTTCACATGGCGATAAAGGTATATAAGTTTGTCAATCCCTTTGTAACTTCTTTAATATCCATTTGAGACCCAATAAAGTATTTATATTTCGATTTTGAATCCTTATCAAAAGGGAAATTGAATTAGTCAGGTCCGTCTGTTGGATTATCAAGTTTCCGGAGTCAATTTAAGTACTACAGACCAGATATTGGCGTCAAACCTTCAGAAATATCCCTGAGATGATCGCTATTTAAAATTAGCAAGACCGGTTAATTACGGAACGAGATATAGGCAAAAAAACTATAATTTCCCGGTTTGTTTTTATAAGGAATCGCAAACCAAAACGTGCTTTTTTATTTTTTTTTTTAATATTTTTAATGTATTTGCATTAGTTTGGCTACGAAGATGGCCATTGACTTAAAATTTGCCACAAAATAATTTTACTATAACATTTGCAGTTCGCAAAGAACTTAGATAGATCAGATGACTGGCTGTTCCAAGATAACAATGTGAAGGATAATATATAAGATTTGGCACAGCCGGATACAGCGCTGTTACTTATCAGCCCACAAACAAACCCTTTGTAACTGGTGACGCCCATTCATTACAAACAAAAACGATAGAAAATAGTTAGTTACTCATGTAAACAGAAAATAAAGATAATTTTTACAATTTTTAAACAAAAAAATATATAAAAGTATCTAGACTATGTACAAGTGCAGTTACAAAATGTTGACAATTAACTATGACGAATCGCTGTTTTAAAAACAGAGACACAAAAACAATCAATCCGATAAAATAACAGTTTGTGACAAACAAAAAGCAATTACCCTGCAGTTTTGATATATGTGTTTGAACCTAAAATTAGCTGCTAAAGAAAATTTGTCAACAATATCTGAGTTAAATAAATTAAACTTAAAATAATTTTTTATAAAATAAAAGTAAAATTAAAAGTAGGGTTTTCTTCCGGTATTTCTCAAGGATTTCAAATAAATTTATTTCTTACTCCTTTGGGATTTTTTGCGGAATCCTAGGAAATTTTAATTAAGAAATTCGCTTTTCCCCCAATTTGTAGAGCATCTTTTTGTGTTTTATTTATTCTAAATTTTTTATTTACATTTTTTTAACGCTGATTTTGTTCAAAAAAAATTTTGAATTATGTCATACTTTTATTAAAGCCCTTATGACACTTGCTTTTTTCTTAATTGATTGCTTTTGGATTGAAAGAAAGAAATAGCAAATGTTAGATAGAACAAAATATATATGTATTATGATAAAAAGTAAACAAACGAAACAATGTTGCCCACTTGATATTTTGTTGCAGAGCGGAAAATCTGAAATAAAATTTAATAAACGCGCGAAAAATCGCTTTTTTACTTAAAATAGACCAAATTGACAACATGTTTAGAGTTTTAATCTTAAAACGTCAAGTTTAAGTTAAAAATTTTTACATATTTTTTGACAGCTTCTGCTTTTTTATCAATTGCATTTGGGGAGCTTTTGACGTTTTGGTATTTTTCTTAAAATAGCTTAACTCTTCACACTTAGTGTAATTTTCCTATATTATAAGTAAGTACTGTTCTTCAAAGTTTATAAAATGCAAAAAAAAGCAAGTGTCATAAGGGCTTAAGCATCAGACGTATTTTAAATAGCATTTGAATTATATTATTTAAAAAAAAATCCTCGTTTCCCTGGAAAACCAAAAAAAGGCAGGAATATAAAAACCCTAATTATAAAAGTTAAATTCAATCATTTCAATTTCCATTGTTTTTGCCTTTTTATGAGTTCAAGAACTGCAGGGTTTTTACTTACTTGTTGCATCAAGATTCAATGTTCTGTATAATTAAAAAAAAATATTATTCACCGTTTCCCTTTTACGTACATTTTTATTATTATTAAACAGATTTTCATTGTTTTCAGTCTTAATAAAAAGTTTTAAAATGCTAAAGACTTCTGCTACCTACATACTTGCAATTAAGTCGGAAATTAAGCTGAAACAATAACATGAATGAGTGTGCAACAGTAATACCTGGATAAGATCTAAAGGAGCGGAAAAAATCGACATTCTTTGAATATTATAAACTATTACCAAAATTAATTTATTGACTGCGATGTTATTTACATGAGGGATAAGACATTTGGCGATCATGTTGAGAACTAGTTTTTATGGCTGTTAATCGTTTTGTTTATGGCCAATTTGGTTTTTATTTTTTTTTTCAACCACAAACCAGCAAAGAAGTGGAAGCCAATACTGTAGCTACTTTTAATGTCATACGCCGAATAAAAAGTTTTTAAAGTGATTTCGGCTAAATGAGCTGAAAATTTTAAGGCGGCGGCTGCTCCAAAAAGCAATCAGCGGCGGCTTAAATTCAGCTTTTAGCCGTCTCTGTATTCTAATGCAGCTTGAAAAAACCTTATATCAGCAACAGGTAAGTAAGGCCGTGGTAACAAGTACAGACGCAAAACCTTACGTCACCTGTTAAAAGGTGCCAAGTCATTAACTTTTATATTGATCGAAATCTCTTTCCAGCTTAAAAAATTAGCAAAAACTACCTTTTGATAATAACCAATAAAGTTTAGTTTTTTTTTGTTTTTAGCATTTTATAAATATGACGTGATTATTTGCATTTAAAGCGTTTGAGTTTATTATTTCAAAATTAGCATAATTATTTAATTCAGCGTTATAACAGCTTATGTGTGAAAAAGCAACGTTAAACAAAATTTTATTTAAAAAAAATTGATTGATTGTTAAATCTAAGAAAACTTTAACGAAAAATTAAGAGAAATTTATAGTTTATCTTTTAGCCAAAATTATTATTTATTGTTAATTTGCAAATTTTCGAAATCGCTTTCTACACTTTCACTGACTAAAAATTTTGTTATACAATAATATTGCTTTTAAAATTTATTAAATTAGTTCAGAAGGCAAACGTTTACGACTAATAATTAATTTCATAAATATGAGAAAAGAAAGTTTTAAAATTGACTTGTTCGTATTTTCGTTGCGTTTTTCATGTTTATTCTTCAATAAAAATTCTTATACGAAAATGGAGTAAAAAAACGTTCGGAAATAGTCAGAAAGTTATAAAAATTTCGGCCTTTTACAATGATATATAGTTAAATTTTAAGACCCTTACGATGTTGAGTACTTCTGGCGCCTTGATTATTTACCTTAAATATTCAAATACATTAACATTTACTTCTTTTAACTTTTACACCTAAAACATATCCTTAAAATTCAAACGTTATAAAATTTAAATTAATTGAAACAATTTTTTAGTTGCGCTCTTTTAATTTTTTTTTTTTACAATTTTTATAAATTGCAGTTTGTTTAACAAGATTAATTGGGGCAATTTGTTTTGATGCTACAACTACAATAATAAAATCATTGAAAATATTTATCATAAATATTTACAACCAACCTAAATTGAAAATAACAATAACACACAAAAATCCAAAAAAAATAAACAACAAAAGGAGGAATAACGAAATTGAAATTAAAACTCTTACAGCATCTCATATCACATGCACATTTGAATGCCATGATCGGGCGGCGGCAGCGTTGGATATCAATACATATAATTTTATATAATTTTTCATCAGAAGATAATTTATATAAACGAAAGGGAAAAAACTAAAATTAGATATCCCAGCTACCAGTTCGGTTTGAATGAAAAGACTGAAACACTAAGACTTGAGCAAGAGTTGAGTTGTTTTTTGCTGTCTTTCGAAACAATCTGCAGTATCAAACTTTTAAAATTTTTAAACTTTTTCTAATGATGTCACACGAAGGAGCAGTGAAATTTCAATTATGAAAAATATGAAAAGATTTTATATTCTTATTTACCCTTTACATAGGGTTTTTTATACATATCATCTAATCTAGCAAAGCTGTTTTCAAACCGTACATGTCGATAGGGTTTTTGATATAGAAAGATTAAAAAAATTTTGACGTTTGTATAGATGATGCTACTCCACGAGCTCGTACTCCACAAATTTTTCATTCCTAGTAGCATCAGTAACTTTTTGGATTTCAACATATAAGTTTCAAAAATTTCATAAAATTGGTCAGTTGGTTTTGGGGTTGCCACTAAACCCGGCTAGCTAATTTTTTTAAATTGTAGACATTATGCAGAACCAGTTTTCAGTAGTAGTCGATACCTAAGTTATAGTTATAGTCTGCAAGTTATATCGTATTAAAAATTTCATAAAATTGGTCCATTCTTTTAAGGGATACCATTTCCCTTGCTCCTACACAAACATTTTTTGATTGTAGCATCAGACTAGGGCTGCCTTGTAGCAGATTTGCGGTGAATAGCTACAAAAATGTTTGAGATTTATCTGATTAAAAATTTTTCAATTCGTTTCTTTTTTAAAGGGCTACCAATGCCCATGCCAGGAAAAGTAAGCAAAGGTAATTGTCCCAATTAACTATTTAATTGTATTTGAAGACTTTTAATGCCACCAGTTATGCTCATTTACAAGGAATTTCCCAATTTAATGCTTTGGTGCACTCGTTTTTGTTACGCTACATATTTTACGAGCGCTAAAAGAAATAAGAATTTAAACTTTGAAAATGCAATGGCTCGTTGGTCTAGTGGTATGCTTCAGCCTGGTAATCAATACTGGAGTAGTTCAAAAAATTTAATTTGTTTCTTACCTAAGTGTTTTGTTTTTCTTTTCTTTCTTTTTTATTTTTGTTTTGCCTTGTTTAGTTTTTTAAACAAAAAGCTTTCTTATATAGCTTGTTAATTCAATCAAGCAATTGAATTGTTTGAAGCCACTAAATTTTTGATCAAATTCTAATAAGTGTTAAATTGGAAAAAAATACTTCTTTTTTAGTTTTTACAACATGTTTTTCTTTTAGAATAATAGGCTAACACAATAACTATCTATAAAAACAGCCAAATCAGGCGACCGTGGAGCCCAATCAACATCAACATTTCTTGAAATAACTTCTTATTGAAAGAGGTCTCGCAGTAATTCCAATGTAATCCTGGCTGAATGCGATGTGGCACCGTCTTGTTAATACCACATGTTTACCAAGCCCAAATCATGCAGTTGTGGCATTAAAAAGTTATCAATCATATAACGATATCGCTTCCCATTGCCATTAACCGTTGCGATGTTTTCAGTTTAAAAACTGTAAGGTCCTCCTGACTAAATTACACACCAGACTGCCACTTTAAATGGATACAAAGGTGACTGATGAATAATTTGAGGGTCTACCATTCCCCAGAACCGACTATTCTGTTTATTCACATATCTCTTCGAATGAAAATGTGCCTTGTCAATCATTATGATTTTTTCATGAAAATCGATGATTGATTTTGATTATTTGATTTAACGATTAAAACACATTGGTTAACCGAATATTTTTCCATAATAAATTTTTTACGTCTCTACTTAACGAGTGCCAAATATGAACTGTCAAAACTCATATTTACCAAAATGGCTGCAAAACAAAGTATTATACCTTGCCGGCGGACAACCTTTACTTAGTATATAAAACAATTCAGACACTTTAACCTATAAAAGACTTTAAACTTCATTTAAGTTAAAAAAATAAATATTTCTTTCCCTTAAAACGGAAAGGATAATTAAGTATAATTTACTTACATGAACCAAAGATTAAATTGAAATCTTAACACATGTTTGCTGGGAAACAGTTTGGAAATGAACTTAAGATAAATGGGCGTATAGAGAGAAACGTTATTATCATAACTTTCATCCATATAAATTTAGGGCGTATTTTGAATAAAAATTTATACTAACAAAAAATTCTTGCAATTTTTTCGTCGTGTTGTTTATACATATTTTAACACTGTTTTGCTGTTTTGATCAAATAAATTGCATTGAGAGTGATGTGTATTGAAAACAACTGCCAAAAAATTATTCTAAAATAAGGTAAGATTTTTTCATTTTCAGTTTTTTTATTGATAGCAACTGGGCATTTAAAATTACTTTGAAAAAATAAAAAAAAAGCTTGAATTTACAAAAAGAAAACAAAAGAAATGATGAAGACTTTCAAGCCAATTCAGAAGCTGTAAAAAAATTCTTTAAAAACTAATTAACAAAGAGTAATCCTAAATGGGGGGATTTTAAAGAAAAGGTAATATCAGAAACCCTAATTGCATTTTGTACTTTGCATGTTAAGTTTTTGCTGTTTCATGCGTGTACAAGAGAGATAATTTATATATTTTTAGTTATATTTGTCATACAATTTTGTTAACTGTTATTTATTCCTGGTATTCATCTTTTACTGAAAACATTTTTTGTTTTAAACGTGTAATATTTAGCAGCCTTAAAATTAAGAGTGTTAAAGTTGGTCCAAATGTTTGCAACATAATAACAATAAAACATAATTTGTTTTCTGAAACACATTCTTAGAACTTAAATATGAGAAGCATAGGATATGATTTTCTTAATATTTGTATCTAAACATCAGTTCGTAGCTAGCAATTTAATTCAAATATAGTATTCGAAATCTCCTCCTAAAAATACCATTCTTAAATTTTAATCCCAACTAGCAAAATATGGCAGGTAGGGTAGGTAGGCCGAAAGAGGGAAACTAAAAAAGCCCAAGTACCGGAGGACAAACACTTAAGCTAATGATCGGCCCGGCCCCCTTAACAGAGAAGCTAAAAAAAAATTCAAAAGGAAATTATTCACAGAAATTCGGTAAAAAATAAAAAAAAATCATATCTTTAACATCTACCTCCCATTCTGTCCGCTTTAAAGCATCCTTGTCTTTTCGCCAAGTATTTTACTTTTTCACAGTTCTCTTTGAAAAGTTTTTACCCACTTTTAATTCGGAATTTGTTGCAACAAGAAGCTTTGGATTGCTAAATTCAACTGTCTGCATTTTAATCTTATTTTATCTTTCATCACCAGATTATTTGTCCATTCATTACACATCACATACTTTGTAGGGGTATTAAGGTTGAATCAGACGTAACTTAACCGTAACGCCATAGCCGGACCTATTGAAAATCCAACTGAAATCCAATCGAGTCCAATTAGAACCCAATCGGAAACCAATTGCATTTTCAATTGTTATGGCTATGGCGTTACGGTTAAGTCACGTCTGATTCAACCTTTAGGCGTTTGTGCAGATGTTTGAAGCGCCCACAAATAATGATCTGAGCCCCACCTTCAAGTATACCGATCGTCTTAGAATCACTTTCTGAGTCTATTTTTGCATGTCCGTCCGTCCGGCTGGGTGAGCATGTATTTTTGTAATTAAAATACAGGTCGCAAATTTGAAAATATTTTGATGAAATTTGGCTTAGTTTTTTGCACTGGCACGAAGCTTTTTATTTTTGGTGGTAATCGGTCCATTTGTCGACATAGCCCACATACAAATGTTGTCCCAGAATAACCACTTCGGGCTATAACTGACTCGAATATTACTCTGTTTTGACAAAATTTTGTCATGTGTCCAACCAGTATACTGAACAAAAATATGATCGGCTCATTTTTTGAAATAGCGACCATACAAATATCCTCCCGGAATCAGCCCTTTGAGCTTTTACTGACCCGAATATTTCTTTATTTTCACAAAATTTTACAGACATGTTTATCATAATGCCGCAAGCTATAATACTGAATGCGAATATCCGCTTTTTTTTCAACGTGCCTCATATAAATGTGGTGTAGGGTATAATATAGTCGGGCTTGACCGACTATACCTTTCTTACTTGTTTTTAAATATCCCCTAATATCTAGGCCGCCATATGATGCGTAGTTGATGCGAAAAATTTTCTCAAAACAATTTAAAATTTTTTTCAGAGATTGCACTATTGTATGTCTAGAGATGGGATTTCTCCAATTAATTTAAAATCAATTTATGGGTTCAACAAGGCCTCGTTTTTTCTTCTACTTTATTCCTTATTTTTTGAAGATTGGATGACACAAAATATGAACAACACACACTTAACTGCGAATTAATGGTGATCATATCAGCTGTAAGTCTTCAAAAAAAAAAGAAATATATATTTTTACTTAGAGCTGTGTGACTAGGTTTACATCCACGAAAGGACCTATTGTTGGCTCTTGCCACACAAGCGCACAGTTGATCATGCTGCATCGTCTGTACCAGTGTATATTTTAAATGTTAAGAAGTAAGAAAGTCTTGATGTCCTGGGCATGAATGAGCTGGTGCTTTAAAGTTTCTTTTAGAACTACTTGTGATTTAAAGAAATCAAGGAACTAGTTCATTAAGCTCAGGGTTTTGTTCGTTTCTTTCAAAAAGAGCACATCCCTCTGTTGTCCACTGGCCAGTATTCAGTTAGAATAAACCCCCCTGTCTTTTTTTGTCAATTTAAAAATTAAAAAATTTTAACGGAATGTCCACAAACACTTCTCTGTCTAATCTTCTTACAATAACCTTTTTTCCTAATGCCGACCCAATAAACGACATCTATAGGGATCCATTCTTTTAGTGCTGGCTGTTATAAAAAAAGTTTGAATCCCGGTCGGTCTTTACCGATTACGTTTAAAAATCCCCAAACCCGGTCTGATTGTTTTTGTTTACAAAATATTTCAAAAATAATTTAAAAAAAAATCTTTTTCGATTATCTGCCATCATAATTCTATATCAATATGACAAACATTACAAAAAAAATTAAAAAACATTTCATTGAAATTTATTGTTTAATTTAAAAATTTAACTGAAATTTAAGACGCCTTTTATCTGCCGATTAAGGCAATTATTACATTTTATTTATCGTTTGTTTACGTTACGCTACATGAAGCCGTCATCATTATTGTTGTTTTTATTTTGACTATAAGTATTATGTTGCATTTTTTTTAACTAAATAAACGGTTTTATTTTTATCATTAACAGAGTTGCATTATTAAATATTTTGTAGGTCGCAGCAATTGCATCAACATTATGGACTCTGGTTAAAGCTCAAGTTTTGTTTAATTTGAACGCTGCCTGCCGCAAGTACAAAATATAAATAAATAAAAACCTCAAGCATGCTGAACAATGTCAGCAATTTGTCAGGCGTCAAAAAATTATGCTTTTTTATTTGAAGCAGCCAAAATAATGATACACAAGTCTTACGAAAAAAAAATCAATCAAAACCACAAAAATGGATAAGAAAAAAAGAACTAAAGTTCCCAAAAAAAAAAACATAAATAAAATAAAATAAAACTGGGTTAAACTGCGATAAAACAATACAATTCCAAAAAAAAACGATAATAAAAACAATTAATAGCGAGGGATTTAAAAATAAGTGAAATTTAAAGAAAAAAAAATTACATTTAAACATCAAACAGAAAGAAACGCCCTTCATTTTATAAACTACAGAGTCAGATGATAATTTGTCAGTTGGTAAACGGGTGAGTGACGATTTCAGTTGGTTCAACATAAAGCTTTCACTTTTGTGCTTTTAATTCCGACTTATTATTAAGTTATTAAGTAATTTAATGCAAAATCAGTAAAAATTAAGATTTTCATATAAATAACTTGAAGAGACTATTTTAATCATAATTTTAAGGTTAAAATTATTACATAATTTACGACAATTTAATAGTAGATAAAATATTTTTATTAGGTTAAAAAAAATAAAACAAAGTTTATTTTGACATTCTAGTTGTCTGTCATTAAGCCTGTCATTAAGTTAATGTTTTCTTAGGTATTTTGTGTATTTTCTTCTCGTTAAGCTACAATATTTATTCAGCTTTGTTTTCTAGTGTTTTGGTGTTGTTGCTGTATTTTTACGCTTCATAATTTTGCCTTTTTTAAAATATTCATTAAAAAAAACTTTAAGCAAAACAGTTCAAAAACTACACAGAAAGAAAAACGCATTCTAAAATCAACAATTTTTTGCTGAATTTATTCAAAATTGTATTTGAAATTTTTAAGTACAATCCGTACTTAGTTCTTCTCAAATTAAGTCTATTCGAATTAGAGACCTGCATCAAGTCCTATTTAAGCTAATTCGAGAACCGCATAATTTTCTGTTGCTGTGCGGTTAAACTATTTAAGTGCTGTAATGTAGTGTAGCTGCCACAGAGTGCCAAAGAGTGGTGTCATGCACTGTTGTTGATACAATTTAAATACTGTCATGATGTGTGGACGATAAAAAAAAATGACTGTGATGATGTGTGGTCAACAACAACAAAACTGTGTGTATTACACACAATTTTGAATAGATACATAAACAAACATATATACAAGCAGGCAAATCAATACAAAATTCATACGTAATTACATTACATACATACATTAAAAATCAACCCCCGTTTTTAAAACTATCACACCAGGAACATCCCGTCAACAGTAAAGTTTCGAGATGAATTGAAATTGAAGTGTGTGATCATGATGAATTGATGTGCCGTTGTTGTTTACTTAAGTGTGCTTAAGTGTGAAAATATTTTTCACTTAAGTTAAGTAAACAAAAGAGATGGCGAACAATACAACGCAGCACTAATTGTTGTGTGTGCACATGTAAGGTATATGAAATGAATTGAAAATTCGAGATGATGTCTTATTTAGTGTCGTCTTGAGCTGGCCTCTAATTCAAATTACCTTAAAAAATTAAACACAGAAAACTTGTTAGTATTAACATATTTTAACATTTAAAAAAACTATTGAGACACCTAATAGCCTAGAGGTAGCGCGCTGATTCTACTGTTCGGAGAGTCCCAGGTTCAAATCCCAGCTATGGTGAGGCAGAAAAATTTTTTTAATAATACATATTGAATACATATTTATAAAATAAAAATAAATTATAAAACTCTTCGTCTTTATTAAATAAATCTTTTTTAGTCAAAAACATGAGTTTGCATTTTATATTCATTACATCAAGTACGGTTTCGAATTTAGAAATATGTATTCTTTTTGGCCTAAATGTGGCCTAAAAGTAAGAAATTCGTACTTGATAAATCGTACTTAGTTTAAAAAGATCCGTACTCACCGAACTTCTTGGTTTGATTGATTAATTTTTTTGTGTGTAATAAAACTGTTTTTTAATTAAAAGTTTTGTAGTTTATTTTTTGTTTAAATTCAAGGTTAATTTTATTAGAAATCACAGAAATAAATAAAAAAATTTAGAACTTGTAATAAAAATGAGTTTTATTAGGCAATTATTTAATTACAATGAAGAAACAATTAAGGTTTATTTAGTTTTTTTTTTAACCGACAGAACAATAAAACACTTTAAATTAAAATAAAATTTGATACAAAAAATTTAACTTGATGTGAAATTCTCCGTAAGGTGACTGTATAGAGTTACTCCAATCCATTGCTAAATATTGATAAAACTGAAAAGAAAATATACCTTTTTCATATCAGAGTTTCAATAAGAGCTTTCAGTTCGTCTGTGCTGAATTTTATATATGTATGTATGTACCTTACATTTTCATTATAAGTTAATATAATTATTTAATTATATTATCTTATATATAAAAGAACAATTTTTTTTTTGTTAGTGACACCGCTTATAACTCAAGAACGGCTGGACCGATTTTAATGCAACTTGAAAAAAAGACATACCCAATATCTGGGAATGCGTTTTAGGCTTATTTATTTTTTGAAATTCCGACTGGGCGTGGCACCTCCCATACAAATTGAACAGTTTTTTTCACATACCTCAATACCTATTATAGCTGAAGTCTCCAAATTTGGTATAGGTAAGTTATTTACTGATGTGCATAATTGAGTTGTTTATGGGCGGAAACAAATTAATGGGCGTGGCACCTCCCATACAACAAAAAAAGTTTTTTGTATATATCTCAATACCTGTAACAGCGTAAGTCTCCTATCTTCGCACGGATGTTTATAGTGCTAATATGCAGAATTGAGCTTCGTATGGGCGGGAAAAAATAAATAGGCGTGGCACCTCCCATACAACGAAAATAGTTTTTTGCATACATCTCAATAACTGTAATAGCTGAAGTTTTCGAACTTCGTATGGATGTTTATAGTGCTAATATGCATACTTAAGCTTTGTATAGGCGGGAAGAAATAAATGGGCGTGGCACCTCCCATACAACGAAAATAGTTTTTTGTATATATTTCAACAACTGTAATAGCTGAAGTCTTTAAACTTCGTACGGATATTTATAGTGCTAATATGCATAATTAGGCTTTGTATGGGCTGGAAGAAATAAATGGGCGTGGCACCTCCATACAACGAAAACAGTTTTTTGTATATATCTCAATAACTGTAATAGTTGAAGTCTCCAAACTTCGTACGGATGCTTATGGTGCTAATATGCAGAATTGAGCTTTGTATGGGCTGGAAGAAATAAATAGGCGTGGCACCTCCCATACAACGAAAATAGTTTTTTGTATATATCTCAATAACTGTAATAGTTGAAGTCTCCAAACTTCGTACGGATGTTTATGGTGCTAATATGCAGAATTGAGCTTTGTATGGGCTGGAAGAAATAAATAGGCGTGGCACCTCCCATACAACGAAAATAGTTTTTTGTATACATCTCAATAACTGTAATAGCTGAAGTTTTTAAACTTCGTACGAACGTTTATAGTGCTTATATGCAAATTTGTTCTCTGTATGGGAGGAAAAAAATAAATGGGCGGCGCATCTCCCATACAACAAAAATAGCTTTTTTATATATCTCAATAACTGTAACAGTTGAACTCCTTAAACTTTGTAAAGATGTTTATAATGGTAATATGCATAATTCAGCTGTGTATGGGTAAAAATATCCAAATTTTGTGTAGGTTTTTACGATGTTGATGCTTACAATGAGGCTGAGTTTGGGCGTGAAGATAATAATAGGCGTGGCGCCTTCTTTACAAGAAAATATCTTTTACATTTATATGTCAATAAATGTAACAGCTGAAATCTCCAAATTTAATATGGGTATTTATTATGTTAATATGCATAACTAAGACGAGTATAGGCAGGAAGTGAATAAAGGGTTTGCAACCTCTAATAGCATGGAAATATTTATATGTGTATCTCAATAACTGTAACAGCTAAGGTCTCCAAACTTTTTGGTGTGGCACCTCCCATACAATTGAAATTTTTTTTACATGTACTTCAAAAATTCTTATACCTAGAGTCTCAAAATTGTCTATGTATGTTTATGTTTGCTAATATACATAATTGACGTGAGTATAGGAAAAAAGGGAATAATGGGTATGGCACCTTCCATACAACAAAAATGCTTTCTTATATAAGCCTCAATAACTGTAAAAAAACTTCAAAAACGTGTTAATATTTTTCTTAAACCAGTTGAACGCAATTTAATTTATTGGTTTAAAAGTAACAGAAATAACCTAAAAATTGCCACTAAATGTTTATCCCTTTTTACCCCTTAGGATCAAAATTATCAAAATTTTATATTCATATTTGTCGAGACCTATCGAACGCAATTTAAAAATATAATTTGAGCCCTTTTTATCTTTTTCGGTTCCGAAGGTACAAAATGGATATAAGCAGTTATAAAATATTTTTTACCGTCTCGCTTCTAATGGTCTAATATTTCAAAAAAAGTACTAAAAAGGCATTCATAACTTTGAAACCTGTCGAGCGTAAATTAAATTATAATTCTATCTTTTTTTAGTTCAGAAGCTACAAAATTAACCAATATATATTTCAAGCCTTGCCCTAGGCATTAAGGCTATGCAATGATAAATCTGTCTGTCAGATAGTCATTAACGCAATTTTTTTCTATACATTGTTTTGTAATCACAACAAACATTTAAAAAAATAAAAAAAATATTTACAAGTGGCGGATAGGACTACAAAATAATGAAGCCAATATAAACTGAACTGTTTGTGAACTTTTTCTGGGTAATAGCTTCCCATCATAAAAGATGCGATAGGCTCAGCTTTTCTATTCACGCTTTATCAGCAATTTTCAGTACTTATCAAAGAAACAAACAGAACATGTTTATACGTTATTGACACGCTATTAAGGATAATATTTTGTGAACTATGTGTGTTTAGGTAAAAATTCGTTTGCTGATTATATATATTGTTAGGCAATACGTGTTCGGAGATACTCGATGCTGGATGTATTCAATAAAATGGCAAAAACGAGGCTTGCCGCATGCACATATTATTATTTGGTTAGTCGAGGAGTTCGACCAGACCAGAAAGATGATATTAAAAGTGCCGAAATCCCTGATCCTGAAGCAGATCAAGAACTACATGATGTTGTAATTACATATATGATTCATGAACCGTGTTTCACCATCAACCCCCAATCTCCGTGCATGGTCGACGGTAAGTGTTTCAAACATTATCCACGAAAATTGACGGCGGAAACTATCACTGGCAATGACGGTTATCCACTGGATAGGCGTTGATCGCCCAATGACAATGGTCAAACTATTACAAAGAAAGTAAAAGGAAACGGTTTTGTGATTGACAACAGTTGAACTGCGCTATATTTGCCACTTCTTTCCAAATCATTTAAGACAGTTTGCAATGTTGAATATTCTAATTCAGTGAAGTCGATCAAGTACATCTGCAAATGTGTGACGAAAGACAGCGATTTGGTTGTTTTTAGCATCCAAACCTCCAATGGCAACGATGAAATTACGCGTTATCAAGTTGGGCGGTTTAGCGTATAGTCTCATTCCCTATTCACGAATGTCATCCCACTGTTGCACATTTAGCAGTGCATCTGGAAAATGGCCAACGATTATATTTCACTGCGGCAAATATTGTTTACCGTGCTGAAATACCTCCAGCGACAACATTGACAAGTTTCTTTGCTGTTTGTCAAAGCGACCCGTTTGCACAAACTTAACTTTACTCGGAGATGCCGCGGTATTACACTTGGAACCCTTCTTCAAAAAATTTTAACGTCGAAAGAAAGGCACTATGGTTCCTGGGCATCCGCATGTGCGTTCAAAAGATGCATAACCGGGCATTGCTCTTAATTGAAGACATGTGTTACCTTATTTGCGGCAGTTTGTTAGTCAGGTTAGGACTGCCAGCACCAGAACATGAAATGAATGAGCTACTAAATCGACAATTAGAGCGTGAACGTGAATACGATCGACATGAGTTGAACCAATTAGTTCAAACCAATGTTTCCATCTTAAACCTCCAACAGAAGGAAGTCTATGATATAATATTGAAGGCAGTTGATGATAGAAATGGTAGTTTTTATTTCTTGGATGCCCCCGGTGGAACTGAGAAGGCATTCGTCATGTCACTGCTTTTAGCCACTATTCGTGCGAGATCCAACCTTGCTGAAGCGGTAGCTTCATCTGGAATAGCGGCCACATTGTTAGAAGGATGCCGCACAGCTCACTCAGCGTTAAAATTGCCATTAAACCTTCAAAATAAAGAGCAACCGACACGTAACATTGCGAAAAACTCCGCCACGTCCAAAGTTTTAGTAGGGTGTAAAATCATTATCTGGTACAAATGCACAATGGCACAAAAAATGTGCAATAGAAGCTCTTGAAAGAACACTAAAAGATCTGCGCAGTGACTCAAGATGTTTTGGAGGTGCAATAATTTTACTGTCTGGTGATTTCCGCCAAACACTGCCAGTCATTCCAAGATCGACGGCTGCTGATTGAATGAATGCTTGCGTTAAATCCTCAAGTCTGTGGTGTTTTGCAAAGATACTGCAGTTGACAGAAAACATGAAAGTTACATTGCTCAACGATTTATCAGCTCAAGATTTCTCCAACTAATTTTTGACTATCGGTAATGGCCGTATTCCTGTGGACGAATCAAACGGACTGATTTCGTTTCCTCAAAATTTTTGTAATTTTGTATCGTCAAAAGAAGAGTTTATCAAGAAAGTATTCCCCAACATTATTGCCAATGGGAAAAAATTATGACTGGTTGAGTGAACGGGCAATTTTATTAACTAAAAATATAGATGTGGATGATTTAAATTATATATGTAGTTCAAAATCAAATCAAACTATGCATTCTTTTAAATCTATTGATTGTGTAACAAACGAAGATGAATCCACCAACTATTCAACTGAAGTTTTAAACTCCTTGGATGTACCTGGCTTACCACCGCACAGCTTACAACTGAAGGTTGGCTGGGTAGTTATCGTGCTTCGAAATTTAAACCAACTAAAACCTTCAAACATACACGCAATTATACTTAGAGGAAAATTCAAAGGTGAAGAAGTTCTCATTCCGAGAATTCCGATGATACCAACCGATATGCTTTTTGAGTTTAAGCGAACTCAATTTGCTATTCGTCTTGCATTCACAATGACGATTAAAAAGTCACAAGGACAATCCTTGAGTATTTGTGGTCTTAATTTAGAGAATTCATGTTTTTCTCATGGCCAACTATACGTTTCATGTTTACGTGTGGGCAAACCATCTTCTACTTTATTTATACTTGCGCCTAATAACAAAACGAAAAATGTCATATATCACAAGGTACTGCACTAAAGGGAACTAACCTCAAGCACGAAAATACAGAGCTTCCTTATTTTTGTTTTCCTTATAAATATATTCCAATAAACTATTTGACTAAATAAGCTTTGTACTCTTTTTAAAAAATCCATATATTCAATGATTGTTAGGTGGTACGAAGTTCACCGGGTCAGCTAGTAATTATATATAACGCTAGTTTGTATTTTAAAAGTAATAAACTAATTTCTATTTTTATACGCGACAGTTAACAGATTAGTGCTGCCAATACGGTAAGATGCAAATAATATAGCTTAAACAATACCAAAAGACTTTAGGTGGCACAACTGAAAGTCATATTGCTCATATGTTTATTTTGTAGTGGTAGTCTAGTAAATATTTCAGTAGCAGCCAGTCGGACACAAATTTAGCAAGCAGCTTTTGTGTTCGTGTGTTCCTGTGTTCTTGTATCTTGAATGTGTTTAATGCATAATAGTGTCATTATATCCTACAAAAAATTGCATCAAGTAAATGGATCACAGACATTAAGTTGTTCATAAAATAAAGCTTATAATTCTCATTTAGTTAATATTTACAAAAGTTTAAAGGGATAAAATTTATTAAATTCAGGTCTGTTGACAAAAGACCTGATACCCGCCAAAAAGTCTCGGAGATCGTAGCACGACCAAAGGTGAACCTACAGCCGCTTTAAGCTGGAGGTCCATACCACGTGCTCTGCATCTGTCAAAATAGTAAAATCAGCATCTGCATAAAGAGCTTATAAAGTAAGTTAATTTTCTTCTTTTGTATACGTCGTATGCGCAATAAAAAAATGTCAGATGTTTTTGTTATCCAATAATGACAATACGAGGGTTACATTTTATATTTCGGGATTAAAGAAGAAAAACAAATATTAATTATCGAAAATCACTTTATTGTTTTTCAAAATACTCCCCAGGAAAATCTATACACTTTTGCATGCATTTGAACCAATTGCAGAAGCACTTTTGCCACTCTGAGGTATCTCCAAAACACGCATCCTACAACAACCGTTTCTTCAGGTGTCGAAAAACGTTGACCTCTAAGTTTGTTTTTTTACAAATGGGAATAAAAAGAAGTCATTCGATGCCAAGTCAGGACTTTATGGCGGATGACTCATCAAATCGATGTTTTTGGTGCTTACAAATGCAGTTCTTTGAGCCGAAGTGTGAGAGCTCGCATTGTTGTGGTGAAGAGTGATCCATCTTCGGCGGTTGGTTTTCCTGATTTCTTGGAAGAAATTTGGCAAACAAATGATTGTGTACTACTTAGAATTGACTGTTCTGCGTTATTATAGTGATACGGTTGAGACATGTCCATTTTTTCTAAAAAAAATGGCGATCATTTGCTTACAAGTTCTTTGTGCGCGAACAGCTTTTGTTGGATTTGACTCATCTTGAAACACCCATACAGCCGACTGCTGTTTACTTTCGCGCTCATATGCGTAATTTCAGGATTCATGACCTGTCGCGATATCATAAAATTGTTTCGAAGAACCGCAATCGTATTTTTTGAGCATTTCTTTCGACCAATCGACACTAGCCTTTTTTTGAGCGATTGACAAATTTTGTGGGATCCACGCGAAAAACTTGTTTTGACAGTCAAATACTAATGCAATATTGAATGCATGCTGGTCCCACTAATACCTTATGTTGTCTCAATCTCACGATAGGTCACATAATGATCTTCCAGTATCAGCTCTTGCACAGCATAAATGGTTTTTGGAACAACTACTGATTTTGGGCGACCTTCATGAAATTCGTCATGGAGTGAACTACTACAACGATTGAATTCATCATACCATCGATTAACACTGGTATTTGATGGAGCTTCATCGAATTTAGTTTATCCACGCACTGTTGCTGAGTTAATTTACGTCGAAAGTTGTAAAAATTTAGCGCACGAAAACATTTACGATTTAATTTCATTTTTGGGTCGAGTTGAATCTTTTAAGTCGTATTTTAAAGCGTTCTGATTACGTATAACTTAGAAAAGATCAAACTTTACGATAGAGCTGTCAGTTGTCAGATTAACTATTTGCGGCAGCATAGAGAATATATATTTTGGATCCCTATAGATAGTGAAGCCGATTTAGTCATGTCCGTCTGTCCGTGTTATGGTTGAAATCAACTTTTCGAAGCCTCCCGATATCGCATAGACCCGTAATTGGTATTAAACTGTCAGAAATATCTGCGAGAAAATCGGTATTGAAATTCAGCAAAATCGCCTGATAACTGACTGTATTATTTCTAATCTATTTTACCATAAATTGATTGGCATTTTTGGGCCGTTTTACAGCAATATGCAATACAACATATTTTTTGCCTCTTTCTGTAATGATATCTAATATTAATTCTTTAAAAACACAACACATACATTTATACAAAGACCCTACTAATTGTTTACTAAATACAAACACACACATATATATGTACAAACAATTAAAGTTGCCATCACATTTATATGTCGCCTTAATTCCGCGATTTAAGGTTCATTTATACGCGACTTAACCATACCACAGTAAACAGCTGTTCGAACCAAACTTATGGGCAACGCTCCGCAAAATTGATTTTTTTTCATTCTTTAAGGAAATTATATTGCGTGATGAAAAAAAAACATCGTTTTACCTTGCCCTTAAACATTAACAAACCTTTAACTTTTTTATTTAAAGGCCCCTCTCTTTATGCAGCTCTAAGCCCATCTAGTGACCCTTAGTTTGAGTGATTTATTGGTTGTACTTAAATATTCATTTGTAAAGCAAGGCGACATGCAAACAGACAGGCAGATGAATGGACGGACGGACGGACTAACAGAAAAAAAAACTTTGTGCATTTTTTAAAAGTTTTTGCATGAATTTCTTTTGAAGACATGTTATTGCCACTTAACATACATTTATTTACATATAAAAGCAACAAAAGGAAAGCAGCAGCAGCAACATACGGAAGTCTTTGCAACTTAATTTATGTGTGTAAATTTTCTACAAAACTGTTGCTGCAGTGATTGATATAAAATTGTGTCCAAGTTAAAAAAAAAAAAAAATACTAAGAAGATACAAGCAAATTTAAAAAAAATAAAAAGCAAAAGCGACAAAATTTTTTTTTGGTTTTTTAGCCAAAACTGAATAATAAATTAAGTTGATTATGACAACAACAAAAGACAGTGTGTGTCTCCCAGCATCTTTACAAAGAAAGTGTAAAAAACACAAAATAAAGATAAAGGAAGAAACCCAAGTTCAACAACACTAAAGTGGATGGATGCAACATCAGTGTATGTGGCAAACAAACATATTATAGTTGAAAAAAGAACAGTTTGGAAATACTTCAACTAAAACCACACTCTAAATTACTAATAGAAGGTAAGCGGGATATAAACTTTAAATCTTATGAAGTTCCGCTCCAGGTAGAATATTAGTTTTTTGGACAAATATTAAGTTGAGTTCGATTTCAGCCCAAAAAATTAGTCTCGGTCGGACTTCAAAATGTATAAATTTGAGGTATTAAAAGTGTATTCCAGCTCATCTAGGAATATCACTTTTTTAAAAATAATTGTAACGTATGTATATGGAAACCTTCATGAGGAAGCTCCGGTTACGGAATGAGGCTAAAAATATGGTAGTTATCAGCAACAGATTTCGACATTTTGATAAAAATAATACCACGTAGCCGTCACCAGATCAAACAACGAGAAACCAGATTGATCGTGTCGTGATAGACGAAAAGCATTTTTTCCAGTGTGTTAGACGTACGATCGATCCAAGGAGCCACCATCGATTCGGGGCATTACCATGTGACAGAAAATGTTCCACCCGTCTAAATGTAGAGAGAACCGTAGGATCTGATAAACTACAAAAACTTGACGTCAGAAAGCTACTCGACTGACCTATCTACTTGAAGAAAGTACTCCTTGTAGCCATAGTATTGCAGCGCAATATTATGCCGCAATATCCGCACTTGGATACCGAAAGCCGTCCCCAAGAAATCCATGGTACTCCCAGGAGTATGGTAATGCTATTAAAGCGAAGAATGCGGCATACAGGGCAACCTTGCATTCAGTAGCAACACTTTTTGCGAAGCAAATGAATCGGAAGAAAGGAAAATAGGAGAAACGTCTTTTTCGCAGAAAAGAGACGGAAATAAAAAGGCGTATAAAAGAGCGTATCGAGATGTTCAGCAGTCAGAATGAAGCTCAAAAATTCTACCAAAGAGTGAAGCATCAAACTGAAGGCACACTTTTCTTGCTTGTCAGCAGCCATTCAACACGTCTGATACAGAGCTTAGCTGTGTTTGGGTAAAACTTCAAATTAGGTATAACGGGCTGTACTTTGGATTTCTTTACAGAAGTCCAAAACGCAGAAAGGGATATTGAGGCACACACTGCTGTTGGAGAATTCCGCCTGCTTTTCGTTTTAAGAGTTTGCAACGCTCCTACGTTAACCCAGAAGCGTTAAATTTTTATGTACAAAAAGGCTCGTTGGGCAGACCTCAACGATTTATTAAATCTTAACATGAGTAAGTCTCCTGGGTCGCATCGAATATCAGCACTATTCTTGAAACAATGATCTTCGGCACTTGCGGGTCTATTAACTTGCCTTTTAGGCAATTTTTACTGCACCATGGTATTCCCTTTGTACTGGAAAGTAGCTAATGCTACTCCAAACCCCAAAAGAAAAGGCTCTTAATCCTAAAAAAAACCGGCCAAAATATATTTGATCAGCACTATGCAAAGTTATGGAGAATATGGTTGACATTTGTCTTGTTAATTATCAGGAGTCTAATGGTTTTCTACGCGACCGTCAGTATGGCTTTCGTAAAGGGTGATCTACAGGGCCCACTGGTCTTTTGCCATATATGTGCAGAAAACTGGTTAAGTATTATTTCTTATTTTGGAGAAATTAAAATGGTAGCTCTACATATTTCTAAGCGGTATGATAGTTTATTATTTTGCGCTCTTTCCAAACTTGTCGTTTTTGAAGTTGATGAAAAGTTTTCTCGATTCATATCGAGTTTTTTTTCAAAGACCGCACTACACAGAGGGGGGAAAAAATTCTCAAATCATGCAAAGTTGGTTTTCAATTGGAAACGAACTGTTTTTTATGAACATCTGTTTACAAATATAAAACCAAAATCATCAAATCACGAAGTAGTAAAAATTACAAGACGTTGCCAAATCAAAAACGCTCTGTGGTGAAACCAAGAAGGGCTGTTGTCGAAATAAGAGAAGGCGTGGCCCAAACTTAAATAATTGACACCATCCATTCCGACGGCCTCTTCCTCTGCTTAGTAGTGTTGTTTTATAACGGATCTTTGCCAATGAGTAAAGTAAATTCAGGAGAACCGCAAGACCCCGTTCCCTCTCCTTCTTTATTCCTTATCTACTTTTAAGACCTTCTGTGTCAGACTTCTTATCCTATTTACTCTTTTGCAGACGACAGCAGGATATGGCGTTCGATTTGAAAGTCCGTAAAATCCAATGTTGTCTTTTGACACATAAGCGCACAGTAGACCTTGCCACATCATCTGTACTAATGGAAGGTAAAAATGTTGGGGAAACAAAAACTTTTTATTTTCTGGACATTTAAAAATCCAGTGCGAGGTTTCCAGCTCAGAACATGGGCTTCTTGTGCCGAAAGAAGCGTTCCAGTGTCTTGGTTTCTTAAAAGACTTTACACCATTTATTTCACTTGTATTCGACCGGAAATTGAATACACTTACTATGTATGGCCTGGTACTCTAAAGTCTATTTTAAAACTAGTTGGCCGCGTACAAGAACGGGCGAAGGTACTCAACGGTGACGTTGGAGTATCTAGCCATTTCGAATTCACTTTGGCATCAATACTATAATGGAATGTTCTCTAAAGAAACAGGGAAACTGGTTCCTGAAACCTAGTATTTAGTACGTGAAAGGCATCCCTTTAGTAAAGCACACCCGTTTGTGGTCGACTGGCTAGTGAACCACACCAGGCATTAAGGAAAAAAATTCTTTCTTTAGTCGGTTGTTGTCATTAAAGAGCATGCTGTTTTGTAATAGAAAGTCTTTACCAAGTTCTTGCTGGCATATGATTTTTATATGTTAAAAAATAGTTTTTATTTCCATTTCCTAAATAACAGAAATGTTGTTGAACTAGTGCAAATAAAAGAAAGTCGTAGACGCACGCACAAACAAATACGACTAACGTAGATTTACACAACTACACATGACATACACACGAATTGTAACCGCAGATTATGCCAGTTCATGAATTGCATTTGTATTTAAATGTGATCATGTTTAGATAGAAAACAAAAAAATCATGGTTAAAAGTAAACGTGGGCGCCTTTTCTTCTGGTTTGTGTTTTAAAAAAACTCTCTATGTAGAACGAATTTGCAATGACAAAAATTAAGGTGACCAGATAAAAATTAAGAAAAATAAAGCAGAAACATTCTTGATAACTTATTGTACTTTTCACATGGTGATAGGGTATATGTCAATTTGTCATTGCATTTATAATTTTTACAATATTTATTTGCGACCCCAAAAAGTACATTTACTCTGAATCCTTATAGATAGAGAAGTCAATTCGGCTTTGTACGGCTGTCCGTCAGTTAAATTTACTTCTGATTTGGAGTAAAATTAATGTATATATATATTTTTTAATAACCATGGGATAGCCTCTATAAATGCATTGCATTGTGTTGGTATCAGGCAAAAAAAAAATGGGGGAAGGCGAATAATGGAAGTAGTGTTTTTGGCTATTTGATTTACAGTTCTCGACATTAGACAGGAAAGACCACTTTAGAAAGTTTATTGTTATTGTAATGCGTGATGCGTATCACTGTCCTGTCGACCAAAAATGTGTGTTCTTTTTTTAAAAGACGCATATCACACACAAACTCTAGATTTCAGGAACAAGTACCCTGTTTTCTCATTCAATTATAGTATCAATAGAACAGCGAATCATATCTCACGTTATGCCGGTGCTCAAGTAAATTGATACTGAGATATTTAAAATACCAAATTCATCAATGAGAATCCTCTCCTGTACGCGATCAAGTAACTCCAAAATACTCTTTGGAGCACCAGCCCATACACGAGAGTTATATTCCATTTTATTTCTATTAATGCAGACGATACAGCATTGTTAACTATGAGCTTACGTGTCAACCTTTTTCGATTGATCGGCCTTAATCAAAGATTACGCTAAGATCACAATTAAGTGTCCTCCCTCCTGTCCCAATCTCTAAAAAGCTTGGTCTGTAGTCTCTATCGCCTGCAAAGGAACAAACATGATTTTGGGTTTGCCACAGAACGCCGTTGCGGACTTTGTAAATTGTTTTGAGCTAATTGGAAGACATCCCATCTTTATTCTTTTATGACGCCAAATGCTTTATATAGAAGCGCACAATTCCAGACTCCATCAAACCTCTTAAAAATATTTAAAAACAAAAAAAGATTTTCAGTTAGAAAGTCCAGCAGGTGCCACGTGGAATTTCCTTTACAAAAGTCATACTGAAGGGCGGTAAATTCTGGGGTTGCACACTAGCTTCAAGGAGCACTGTTTCAAAACCAGAGCTAGTGTTCCCTCCGTCCCAGGAAACTTACTATTGTTAAGATCAAGTAAAAACTTTTTAACTACACTGGCTGCAAGGAATATATCTAAAAAAGCCCCAGATACTCTTCAATATCAGGTAGTGGTTGCTTCCTTTCCGGCAAAGGTCAGGCAGTTAACAAACAATTCAGCTTAAAGGTAAGCTTTTCAATGCGGGTCAGGAAATAATTTGTCATCTCTTTAGAGAAAAGAGATTGAAAAACTAGTGTTACGCCTTACACTTTCACAAATAACAAGAAGCTTTTGCTGTCTTTAGGGACAGCAGGAACCCTTACATGTAGACAATGTTGGAAAAGAGACTTCTCAAGTCTACGCTCTCGGGCATCGCCGTTCCTGTTAGCACGCCAAGCCCTAAACCGTCCGGGACTAATGGGGGTCGTTTTTATTGAAATTAAGGTTTTTTCATTCCCAGTCAAATGATATCTTCGGCCATTTCCGCCATGCCATTGACATTATCGTCCAAGAAACAAAGCTTCTAGGTTAAATGCGGAAAAATCATTGAAATCTGCCCCATTACCATTTGCTTTAATAAAAATCTTCTTGACTATTTCGGGAGTTGTGAACTTTGGAGAACGGAAAGGGGGGACGAAATATGCGTTTGTTCATTAATTTTTAATTGCATTCAATTCTAAATTTCTACAAAAAATATTGTTTTTTAACTTAAAGAAAAACTGATTTTTTTGTAGACCTGAATCGACCAATTTTTCCTGGTCGGGTTTTTTATGTGCAACTATCCATACACATTAAAACGCCATTAAATAAGCTTCTATGGTCACCTTTTAAATAACAATTTGCGACCATTACGGGAAACTGTGCCTTTTTTGGTTTAATATTTGTAGTCGTTTTTGTTTTTTTCTGCTGGTTTTGTTTAAATTTTAATCTTTTTATGGTATTTAAATGAAAAACTAGCTGAATGGGTTTTCCTACATGTCGATAACCGCTAAGTTTCAAATACATATATACACACACTTGTAGGCATAACATTGTCGTACAACTGTCACTGTCGCACAAGTTTCGTGGCTGCGTTTCAAATAGGCCGGCTGTCACCAATGGCTTTGACATTCAGCACAACAAAACAAAACATAATTTAAAACTAAAAAAAATTAAATAAACCATGAATGGAATAATATAAAAAAATAGTAATAAAATAAATTGAACGTGTAATATAAACTTGATCAACTGTAACATGAAGGAGAGTTTGTTGATTTTGCAGAAAATATTTCCTCATGTTTGGTTTCGCAGTTTAAAAGCCATAAAAAATAATAAAAAAAAATAAATATTTATAAACTAAAACCAAATTATGAGGTTAAATATAAATAGTAATTCAATAGCAAAGAGAAAAAAAATATTACGAAAACATATGGCAACATAATAAGAAGACAGACAGACGTTTTCAAGTTTTTTTATTTATTCATGTTGAGAAAAACAAGATCATAAACGACAAAAACAAAATTAATTTAGTTTAAACTTGTTTTCTTCCTGCTTCCGTTTACATTTCGTTTTCTTTTTTTATTTTACAGAGTTTGGAGCAAAATTTACAGACTCATGGTAAAACAATAAAAATCTCAAATCAATCATGTTTTCAAGCATGATTAATTACATGATTTATACAACCGTATTTAAAGTGTTGATGCATAAATTGTTTTTAAATAGCAGCAATAAAAAAGTTAGAGATACGAACGTATGTACACTTAACTATATAAATTAAAAAAAAAAATAGTTTTACTTACAAATTTACTTTTGTACTTTCTAAATTACATGATTCAATTTGATGTTTACCTGAAATGAAACAGAAAGCAAAATTATTAATATACAAAAATAAACTTTTAATATGTAGAAATAGTAATAATAAGTTAAAAAATAATAAAGACAAAATAGATTATTTTGCAAATAAGAAAGTTATAGTTGAACAAGTGCGCCCATATAATAGGTTAGGTTAGACTGGCTAGTGTCAAGGACCTCATATAGACCCTAGTGCCACCAGGCAAGAGAAGCAATAACCCGGTAATTTCAATTCGACTTATTAGATATAACTGTACGTCTTGACAAGACAAATTCATGCCTAGACTAATGTCGAAATCCAAATAAAAAAATCTCGTACTTTTTACTGGGTTTTTAATTACTGAATTTGACGTTTGTCTAGGCATGAATTTGTGTCATCAAGACGTACAAGTATGAATGTGAAATTATGGGCAAATATTTAGAGAATTTTGCGAAATTGTTTTTTTTTTATTTAACCCAAATTTTGCTTCTTTACCATCATCCATTAAAGGTTTGTAGATGTTAGTTATCAGTCAAAGGTATACTAAGGGAGGTAGGGCCAACAATTACCCGATCATCACAAAACTTGGTGTTACAATTTTTGTTACATATGTCAAATAACTTAGCAGTGGCAAGTTTTATCGAATTCTTTTCAAAAATTGTGACCTGTACTTCATATATCCAATAATTTAATTTATACACGCAGCAAGATCGTTTAATCGTCTCAGTGCGCGATTCTAAGTGTTCCATAAAACTTATGATGGGTGAAGGAAAATGTTTTGTCACGAGTAAGGAAATTAAGTGGTCTTGCCATCACTGCATTTTACCATATCTAAATCACATATGACCGACAAACGATATTTTTAAAATTACTTACATAGCAAGCTTTGTATGTAGTTGCACCGTTCCTTCGGAACCACATCCTCTCCAGTCATAATTTATAAGTCTGCGAGAACAAAAACCATGATGGTTTTTTAGTCACAGTAAAAGTGTTACTCCGTACGTCATTGAAAATATTTTGTCCGATAATACCCAGGGCATTGCATTAGTGACCCAATATGACGTAACTTTTAATTAACCAAAGGCAACCGATACTATTACATTTGCAATGGTATTTGTGCTGTTCAGGCTCTCTTAAGAGTACTTTAACTGTTACTAATTAAATTAAGCCTAATTTTAAATTCTGATTTAAATTATAAAAAACTGACAATATTTTGTTGCTGTGTAGGATCAGAGATGCCCACCAGAACAACTTGCTTCATGAGAATGTATCAACCTGTGTTGTTGTTGTTACTTTTTCAGTGTTTTGTTTTTGCTTTTTGTTGATATTTGTGTTGTGTACATGTAAACCCCGATTAGTGTTCGGTTCCAGAGGCAAGCTTGGCTGACATTTGTTAATAGTCAGAAACTTCAAAATAGCTCGTTAGGCTAAAGCAATAAAAACCCATTAAGGGGTTATAGTGACTTAATATACATACATATATATTTGGCAACTACACCTGTATTGTTAATAAAAGTGTGTTATAATGAAAATCTAATTTCTGTACTACGTTTTGATTATTATTTGCATTGAAAAGAATCTTTTTTTATAAAGTAAGTCAAATTAACTGACCATTATAAAAGGTAAACACGTAACAGTATCAAACGATTTTCTAGGTCTTTTGTCACCATTTCAGTAACAGACAAAGAGTCATTCTCTTACTCCTATCTTTTTTATGGAGTTTGACACTAAAATAGAAATTCTCTTTCAAAATATGTGTCAAAATTCATATAAAAAAGAAAAATGCTAAGAGAGTCAAAATGTCCGTCCACTATTGCGGCCACCTTGTATAGATACACCTTGGTAGTAGCCGTAAAACAGGTAAGCAGAGCTGATTACAACAATTCCCTTACCCTTCACTTTTTCTACAGTTTCCTGTCAGTCAATTAAATTTTTTATTTTATTAGTAAAATTTAACGAGACACACTTTAGAGTTTTAAGCCCTATGAATGACCTAAAAGTATTTTATTTAGCACTTTAAATCCTGTCATAACAATTTGAATTTCCCCAAAAATGCCATACTCCTCTCTCGTAGGTGGAAAGAAACAAATTAACAATTTTTTTGCACATTTTAAATTGTTAAAATATAGACATTTGGATTATGTCACACTTAATCATTCGGAAAAAGGTATAAAAGTCATATTTTAATAAATGTTTTTTAAGTGGCTCTATGTGCATATGTACATATGAATGTATGTAGCTGGCTGTGTGTGTCAAGTAAGGTGTGTCACATAAGATATCAAGTAAAACCTATTCAATTAAAATTGTTACCGGCATCCCGAGGGAGAGAAAGAGGAACCAATAAAAAGGAATAAAAAGGGTTAAGGAAACTATGTATGTATAAATGTGGGATTATCCTCTTTTTTAAAACAATAGCGTCGTTGGCAACGCCAGTATGTGTATAGGTACACGGCAACTAGTACAACAACAACATCAATAGCAATAATAACAATATGACATATATCTAGGGTGACCATTTATATCTGGTTCGAAATCAGTACGCTTTTCAGTTTTTATACCCTTCACATTAGTAATAAGGGTATACATAAGTTTGTCGTTAACTTTGTTATTTCTTTAATATCCATTTACGACCCCATAAAGTATTTATTTTCTTGATTTAGCGATGTATGTCTGTCCACTAATCGGTTGAATTCCAGTTGCTAAAGACCCTTGATATTTCTCGGACCTGTTTTGGTTATCAAAACATCAGGTTAATACTTGCGAGAGTCTTGCTATTGAAATTCAGCAAAATCGATCGATAATTGACTGAGATATAAGCCAGTAATTGCGACTACCTCCGTTTATTTCTCAAAAATTTGTACTTAAAAACCTCTACAACTGCCACGGAGTTGCCGGTACTTACACCTATCTCCAGCCCCTAACAGGGCTGCCATACAAAGTTTACTTTTTTTAATTTTTTTAAAGAGCTTCCTGGGTGCTCCTACAAGAGTCAAATGTAAGACCGGCAATTAATGTTTTCTCCCAAAACATTTTTCAAAAATACTTAACCCCTATCTCCAGCCCCTAACAGGGTTCCAATACAAAATTAAAAAATAGCGTAAAAGCTCCTCCAACTTCCCAGGGGTCACCCTTAGAGCAATAAAATGTATCACAGATTCAGAAAATAAATTCTCTAAAAATTGTTAATTTTTGATAGACTCAAAACTAAATTTGAAAAATTAAAATAATATTAACACACTTTTTACTATAATTAAATAAATTTTTTTGAGGAAAAAATTGAAATTTCAATTTTTCTTAAAAAATCAGTACAATCAGTACATTTTATGAAAACTTAGTACATTTTAGTACACAAATTTTTAATCAGTACACCAAATTAAATATCAGTACATGTACTGATGAAATGAGTACGAATGGTAACCCTATAAATATCGCAAAAAAAAACAAATGTCCAACAACTGTAAACAAAAAGGGGGTGTAAAAATAAATTAATAAAGAATAATCAAAACGTTATAGAAATAAACCAAACAATATTGGAGAAAAATTATGAGGAAAAATATGTAAATAAATACTTAAGTACTTAAGTGCCCCACCCGAAAGAAATATTTTTCCGCATCTTTCATATTAAATCTCCAGGTGGCACAAACTACCTTAATAAGAAACAAAATAACAATTGTTATCCCTAAAGACTCCACTGTACCATAAACAGAGAGTTAAGTTTAACTGCACGTTATCATGCTTTCCAAATAACGAAAGTGTTATTATTACTCGCAAGATGGCAATTCTGTTTATTGACAGTCATTTAACTTAAAGTGTGCTGTCAATTTAAATTTCACCACCTTAAATAAAACAAGGGTCAATAACTAAACTAGTACATAAGTTTTTTATATTTATTTAATTTTTTGTTTCATACAAAATTATTTTTTATTTATAAAATTAGGCAACTTATTACAAATTTAATGATGAAACAGAACTGGGGCATGACGTTTTTTCCATACAACTTGACGTAAAATCACGCTGAGGACAGCTGTTATCATGATACAACTAATCAGGTAATCTCGTCCCTGCAACAACTACAAATTAGTACCAAGGTGTCAAACTAAATCTCATAGAAAAAAAACGATGAGTAATAATTTTTGTTGTTTTATTTTTACAGGGAGAACATAATTTTGACATTTTGGCACTAATCAGCTGGGCCGACGACACTACCTGGTTCTTTGTATCATGGCTGTTATAAAATAGAAACTATTTTATTTTGACAGCAGAGCATAGGAAAGGCTCTCACCATGATGAAATAATGGGTACCAGGTGGTGTTACGAGCACAGCTGATCTACTTTTTCCATGCATAAATCGAGGCTGGGTTGTAAAAGTTGTTTACTTTTACATATCTTTTTTTGACACCTGAGCCAACGAAAACTACAACGAAAACGATTCATTATTGCGCCATGGCTCTCACTTTGAAAAAGAAATTCTCTCAACAATATTGCCACACTTTTATCAAATTGATAAATTTTGTAAGCAAACCCACATGTATTGAAGAAGAAAAATAAGATCAAAAGAAAATCAAAAAAACCTTTAAAAATGCAACTAAATTTAAAATTTTGTAAATTTATGAATGAAATGATTTATGTTGGTTAAAAGTTAACTAAATGAGTACAAAAGCTTGATATTTTGCATTCGCCACTGTAGTATAAACACTTTTGGTTAAAGGACTTGTTGGTAAAAATTGGAAAAGTTATATGCAAGGCATATCCATACAAGGTGGCCGCAAGAAAAAAAATTAAGAGAGTCGTTCTCTAACTCTTTATTTTTTTTATATGGAGTTTGGCAGTAAACTTGAAATTATTTTTCAATTTTAGTGTCAAACTCCATATAAAAAAAATAAAGAGTAAGAGAACGTCTCTGTTAACTTTTTTCTTGCGGCCACCTTGTATCGATATGCCATGGTTATATGTTAGTTTGTGAAGTTGCAGCCGACGTTTTAATTATAGGCCTGTTTTCTCTTAGAGCCGTTTTTGCTTGAAGTTGCGGGTGTATTTTTGTTTCACCATTTAATTGTTTTTTCAAAAAACTTTTACATGAAAAATGCTTTTGCATTTGTTGCTTTTTATTTTAAAATTATTCAAATTTATTTTTTTTTTAATTTTTCTTTTTTATGCCAAACTTTTAGTTTTCTCTAAATAGAGAACAAAAGCTTAAGATTTAGAAAACAAACAAAATATAAAAACAATAAAAAACTAAAAAAAAGTGAAATTCAAAATTTACAAATGAAACAAAAACCTATTTTGAACAATAGAAGTTTGGAATCGCAAAACCCATTAAACAAAAGGGTAACACAAGCAAATGCAAAATAGAAAAAAAATTAAACAGAAAGCAGGTGTCTCAAACAATATAGCAAGATCAAATAGGAATAATAAAATAAAAAATTTAAATAGAAATGTGTTTAAAATTTTCGCTGCAACAAGTGATTTTATAGGGTCGCAGTATTGCTACTACTTAACGGGAGGAGCAAAATCTGTTTTATATTTTTACAGATTTCTGCATCTTGAAAACTTAAAATTTGAAACACATAAAATGATTTTTTTTAAATATTTACAGGTTAAAAACAGCATGGCTAGGTCAGATGACAGGGGCAAATGTGAAGTGTGTTAGGGGAAATTCTCTGTGAATGGACCAAAATGGGGAAAATATAAATAAATTAGTTTGTATTTTATATTATTTATTTTAGAAGATTATAAAATGAATGACCACATAATTAAACTTTCTTTTATAAGTTTAAAGCAAAATATCGCAAAAGCAGTTTTCTTAAAAAAAATATTTTTTTTGTACAAATAAATTATTCAATAAGATTAAAGTTACTTATAACCCCAAGTAAAATAAAAAAGTTATGCCCGTTCTCAAAAGTATTTTACACAACACGATCTTTAAGTCAAAATAATTTTTAAGTCCAAATTTGTAAGGTCATACCCGGCACAGCCTCCTAATGATCATTGGAATAAAAATCACGCTGTTACAGTTTCTACTTGCTTTTAAATGTGTAAAACCATTCCTTCCTTGGAAATCAGAGTCTCTTTTTATATGGTCAAACCCGTCACAATGGATTTTTCTCGTTAGTAAAGCTAATAGAGATCCACTCAAAGGGGTTTTTTAAGTAAGTCTAAATAGTGCTAAGTTCCGTACGTTTTCTTTTTTTATTTTTTTTTTTTTTTTTTTTAATAGTAACCAGCACTCAGGGGATGTCCCCTACACATGCATTGCTTTGTGTTGGTATCAGGAAAATAGGTTATGGGAAGGAGGATAAAGGGAGTAGTGTTTGTGGACATTTGATTTAAATTTCTCGATATTTACTGTGGCAGGAAAGACATCAGTAGGAAGTTCATTCCACATACGAACTGTGCGGCCGAAGAAGGAATTCTCCCTGTAATGAGTGGTGCGATTCACTGGCCAGTCAACTACGTATGGGTGTGCTCTTCTAGAAAAACATGTAACGTGCAGTAAAAAGTCTATTTTCGTAATAAAAAAATAAAATTAATTTTATTTATGCCACTGGCTGCCTTTAAAAGTGTTTGAAGCATAATTCTTAGTTTTAATTTCACTGAAATAGATAAGTGTTATGTGTGTGTTTGCTCGTGAATTTTTTTTCTGTCTTTTACATCCTTTTCATTGTAAAAATTATTTGCCTTCAGGCCAAAATAGCAATCTAATATTACATTGTGGTAGTGTTCCTTTGTGTCACATTGTCCTCTTCAGCTGATGCCATTTCTATTTATCCTTCGGCCATATTATTTGTTAAGTGGCTCATATATCAGCTAAGAAAAACTTTTTCGCTTTAATTTTCTATTGCATTTTATAGAAAAGTAATATAAAAATTATATATTTTTATTGCTATGAGCTAAATTTTTTATAAGAAAAAATAAATAGTTTTTCCTTATAAGTAAGTTTTTAGTTTGTGTAACACTTGTTTTTACTCATTTATTAGTTTCGAATTTTAAAATTGCACTTAAGTGCAATAGAAAAAGGAATAAAAAAAAGTTTTCTTTTTCTTAAATCTTTTCTTGTTATTTTTTTTCAAGTTTTATTATATTTTTATGAAAAGATTTTTTGTATTTCGGTTTAACAACATCTCTGGGGTAATAAGAAATACAATTTTTGAATTAAAATAAACAAACGACTATTTAACGTCGTGGATATACAAGGTGGCTGATGAATTTTGCTACATTTAGAAACTCAAATAACTTTTTGTAAAGTTTATGTAATTTATTTTTAATTAATTTAATTGAAAAATAATACATTTTTGTTTCAGTAATTTATGAAGTTCGGAAAATAATTTGTTTCAAGTGCCATCCACCTGCGGTGACACATGTGCGACATCTTATCAAAGTTATTCATTACTGCCTAGAGGGTTGCAGCGGGAATTGTCTCAATTATTGTTCGAATGGATTGCTTAAAATCATCCAAATTTGTCGGTTACCCTTTGTAAACTTTTTGTTTGCAATGACCCCCCCGCTCTAAAGGAACAGGTGCAGTAAGGGCAAGTGACCTAGGAGCCAAAGGACTGTGGCGTTTCTTGAAATCAGCTTATTGGGGAATTTTCGCCCCATATTGTTGAAACCAAACAGAGTTGAAAGGGGTTCTGTTTAGACGTAGTTCTGAAAAGAAAAACTCTTTCAACATCTTTAAGTAACGATATCCATTGACCGTAACAGTAAGACTGCTTTGTTTGAAAAAGTAAGGCCCGACAATGAACGTTGTTGAAACCCCACACCACACTTTGACGCGAAGTGAATGCAATGATATCTCATGGGGTATATGTAGGTTAAAATCATTCCATATTCAACAATTTTGTTTATCATTGCCGTTTAAATCAAAATGTCGCCATTTGAATGATCTTCTCGCAATATTCCAACCGAATCTATAAGTCTATTGTGTTCAGTTTGCTTGTTAATTGAATCTAATATGAAAATAATTTTAAGTCTTGATGCAGAATTGTCTGCAATGACTGTCTGCTGAAACCCATTGGAGCAGATAAGTTTCTTGGCGAAACTCTTGAATTGGAATGTATGCAGCTACAGCAGCAATAAGGTTCAATTATACGTGACTTACCATAACGCCATAACCATAACCGTTGCCATAAAAACCAAAACTCAATTGGTTTCTATGGTTATGGTAATGGCGTAATGGTAAGTCAGTGTTTCCCATAATTTTAGATCGAACAGCTGTTTACTGTGGTATGGTTATGGCACGCATAAATGAACCTAAAGCTTCCTGCGTCCAAACTGAGGGATCTCAATGATAAGGACTGGAAAGTTTCGCTTCAAATGCACATAAAAAAGTAAATAAAATCTAATTGAATTGAATTGGAGTCTAGAAATAAACAACATCTTTACAAAAACTTATAAACATTTATACACTTAAATTGATATTAGTTTTTACCTCAAGTTCCTTGGGAAGGGCAAGAAGAAGTTAATAAAGAAACAATAATATTAACTAGTTATTGGTTAAAAATAAAACTAAAATATAATTGCACTTTGTAATTGAAACTTTATATGTAATGCAATTATTTCTAGCTCCTAGAGTGTATGTTTTTGTAATTATTTTTGCTGCTGTTTGTTTTTAATACAATATTTACTTGCTTCAACAAATTGCAACACTTTTGTAATTTGTTCGTAATAAATATCTAAATACGCCCCTTAATAATAACGAAAAAATAATAATAAATCAAACACGCAATAATACAATTATTATTATTACACATTTTCATTTTAGATTTTTTTAGCATTTTAAAAAAATTGTTGCTTGAAATTTTTGCTTCTGTTTAAAGGACATTTAACAAAACTGATAATAATTTTGAAGAGCAAAAAAAAAACAATTCGTAAACTATTTTATATATAACAATAAGTAATTATTGTAAAAATAAGAAAAATAAATAATTACAAAATATTAACACAGTACATTAAATGATAATCCAGCAACAACAAAACCAACAAAATTAACCACAAAAAATTAACGAAAACAAAAACACCAAGAAGACCTACAATTTGCAATTATCATTGAAATGTATGATGACCGACCGACAGAACATATGGGGCGTATGATTGTTTTCTTATACAAACATACAAACTAATGTATGTATGTGTGTGAAAGTTAATGATGTTTATAATTATGGCAATAAAATGATGACAGTGTATTAATAATCCAAACACAAATTCATTATTATGTATGGAAATTTGTATGTATGTGTGTGTGTAATTTTATAATGGAAAAATTAATATTGCAATGATTTTGTAACTGGGTCATATGCTGCAATTTAAATAAAATGTTTACAGAAAATTGCTAGTTTTTAACAAACCACTAACACATACAAACATACATGCATGAATACATATACATACATATACGAGGGTTGCCTTTTATGTTTCGAGATTTGGCAACACTAGTGTTTCAATTTGACAACTGACAGCTCTATCGTAAAGTTTAACATTTTCTAAGTTATACGTACTCAGAACGTTTTGATATACGAGTGCTATTTGTGTTGTAACAGTAACTTAAAAGATTCAACTCGACTCGAAAATAAAATTTAATCGTAAACGTTTTCGTGCAATTATTTTTTACAACTTTCGGCAACAGTGCATGGATGAACTAAATTCTGTTTTTGGCGATGAAGCTCCATCAAGGACCAGTGTAAACCGATTGTATGGTGAATTCAATCGTGATCGTAGTTCACTCCATGACGAATTTCGTAAAGGTCGTCCAAAATCAATTGTTGTTCCGAAAACCATTGATGCTGTGAATGAGCTGATACTGCAAGATCATTATGTGAGATATCGTGAGATTGAGACAATCTTAGGCATTACTGGGACCAGCATGCATTCAATATTGCATGAACATTTGACTGTCAAAACAAGTTTTTCGTGTTGGATCACACACAATTTGTCAGTCGGTCAAAAAAAGGCTCGTGTCGATTGGTCAAAAGAAATGTTCAGAAAATACGATCGCGGTGCTTCGAAACACGTCTATGATATCGTGACAGGTGATGAATCCTGGATTTACGCGTATGAGTCCGAAAGTAAAAAGCAGTCGACTGTATGGGTGTTTCAAGTTGAGTCAAATCCTACAAAAGCTGTTCGCGCTCGAAAAACTTCTAAGCAAATGATCGCCAGTTTTTTTTAGAAAAACTGGACATGGACCGTATCACTTGAAAAACGCAGAACAGTCTATTCTAAGTGGTGCACAACCATTTGTTTGCCAGTTTTCTTCCAAAAAATCAGGAAAACCAACCGCCGAAGATGGATCACTCGTCACCACAACAATGCGAGCTCTCACACATCGGCTCAAAGAACTGCATTTGTAAGCACCATAAACATCGATTTGATGAGTCATCCGCCATATAGTACTGACTTAGAACCGAATGACTTCTTTTTATTCCCGTACGTAAAAAACAAACTAAGAAGTCAACGTTTTTCGACACCTGAAGAAGCGGTTGCTGTATTCAGAATGCATGTTTCGACAATTGGTTCAAATGCATGCAAAAGTGTATAGATTTTCATGGGGAGTATTTTGTAAAGCAATAAAGTAATTTTCGATAATTAATATTTGTTTTTCTTCTCTAATCCCGAAATATAAAATGCAACCCTCGTACAAAGGATTTTAAACTTGGGTATAAAAATTGGGAATAATAAATGAAGCACCTGACCCTGACGGACTTCCCTAGAAAGCCATAAAATCCGCAATACGCCGACTTCCGCATTTTTTTTTAGAATTTAGGGTGTCAGATATTATGATTCAAATAGTAATTTCTTTTTTCTCTAGTCAATCACTGAATTGTTTAGGTATACACTGATGTTTAGCTTAAATAAATCAGGTAATTGAAATTTACCACATTTGTTTACTGTTTCCTCCGGCATTGTTGGTCATATTTTAAAAGAGAAAATTAAATTTAAAATTTTTGAACAAATTCTTTACAGCAATAGATTTCATTCAGTAAACAGGTTAAAATAAACAATTGAAAAATTGAAATAAGCTTTTTTTAAGTTTCTGAAATATATTTAAGTGAAGTAATTGAAATAATAAAGAGTTTTCATTTGATATCAAATAGTAATTAATGTTATACTTGTTAAAGCTAAACTTCGCATTAAATAAAAAAAAAATTTATATAAATTAATTTTAAATTGAGTTTAAGCCTTAAAGTTTGCTGGGATGCACATAGCTATGCATTTAATAACAACATCACACAATTCGCTATTTTCCAGCCATGACCACAGACACTTTAAAATGTATAAATGCCACAAGAATTTTCACCAGCAACACCAAAACCCCAAAAAAACAACAACGAGGAAGAAAAGTGTTTATTATCACCAAGGAAAATTTTTTGTGTGGAATTGAAAATACCATTAGAATTTTTTAATTTTTGTTGCTGTCATTCCACACTGACGTCAAACAAGTGAATTTTACATGTGCGGTTTGGTAAAAGCAGAAAAAACAACAACAACACAAGAAATAAACACAAAAACTTTTACACACACACACTTATATGCGAGTTCATTGTTGTTTAAGTATAAATAAGTTTAAAATTTATATGAATTTTATATTTTATAACTTTTTTAATGGGAAAAATGTTTTGTTTTTTCAACATTTTTTCCTAATTACAAATGTTAAATTAGAAATGCCAAAACTTTTTTCAATTACGCAATTCATACTTGTGAAGTTTTATACTATTTATTTACAAAAACAATATTATTTATAGTTTTAAAGAGTGCACCCAAAAAAATATTACAGTAACTGACTGTGAGTTATTTAAGAAGGGCTGTGTTAAGTTATTTTTTAAATGAAGAAACAGATAAATTGTAGTACAATTAATTTTTTAACTGGTTTGGGCAGCTATTTCCCAAAACGACTATACAAAATACTGATTTTCAGTTGGAGTTAATTTTTTCAGTTAATTAAAGAAAATAAGTAAAACGACTATCATGGGTAGACACAACAAATTTGCGTTTAACTTTGCTGGTATTTTTTTTTTTCTAAAAATTTTTATTTAACAATAAAGTTGTAAAAATAACAACAAATTTTGTTATATGCTTTAAATTTTTCCGTTGTTTTGATTTAAGATATTATTTTAAAAAAGCCTTGTTGAGCTTACAAATAATAAATTCCGTTTGCATTTCTGGATAACATGTATGTTATATATGAAGGTGATGCTTTTAGGCAAAATACTTCTAGGCTTCAGAGACTACTGATGATGAAAATAAATGTCTGGTGTCGAAATTAGCATTTAAAATAACCTACAGCTAAAATAATACAAGGCAAGCCGAAAACATGTAAAAATTCTTTTTTTTTCAAATTTTTCTTATTTTGTATTGACAGTAAAAGCAAATGAAAAATTAGTTAATTTTATGGTTTTCTGCAAGTAAATTTTTTTGTTGATTTAAATGAATATCCTGTTGGAGGGTTTTTTTAATAACTATCGAGTTGTTTTAAGTTACGTTTCCAGTTGATTATAATTTAATAATTTTTTTAAGTTAACCATGAAGATTTTAATTTAAATTTAAATTAATGTTTTCAAACTCAACTCAGAATTTATATAAATAAGAGCTTTAAAATAAGGACAAGGCGATGATACATTGAAACTATTAGGAACAGAATGTAATCAGCTAAGTAAAAATTTTTATCCAAAAAAAAAAAAATTAATAGTTTTCAGAAATAGGCTTTAAGTTTAAAAATTTTTAATTGTAATGACCGATACCTTTTTTCCCGTACCACACATACAAATGTCGCTACGAAGTATGATTTAGCGACTATAAAGGCTTTAAATTTTGCTTTTTGCCAATAAAATGTTGGTAGCTTACTGTGTAGCTTTCGGGATTTAGGTACATATGAGCCATTTATTTTGAAAGTGGCATAAGTCACCTTTTTAAAAAAAACCGAGTTAATGGCAACACTAAATACAATTGAACGGTATCTTTTCATATCTTTAAATATCTCGATTAAAAAAAAGTGACTTAGGCCACTTTCAAAATAAACGGCTCATATGTACCCCTAAAACCCGAAAGCTACCTACCGCAGATATATAAAACTAATGGTGAATTATGGATTGAATGCCGGATAATTTATTTTATATAAAAATTAGTTTCACCCGAATTTGACCCCGATGCCGACCTTCACAAAATTTGGCAGGATTTTGCCGTTAGCTGTGGGGTTTGGTAGTACGATTTTTATAGGATTAATGGTATTTAATGGGCCGATCAAAATTTTACTCAATATGGAGATTGATAACATGAAACATTGATCATTTGCAAAATTTTGTACGGGTTAGAGTATTTTTTTTCGGCAGTTCTAGTCGTAAGAGCCTGGACACCTTGACCATTAAACTTTTTTCGAAGGCCTTGCTCAAAACAAAAAAAAATATCTTTTGTCACTAGCTGTACCGATGCAGGGACAGGTACTATTAAATCGACTCAGGAGGCAATCCCCTTGCCAGTTAAAATTAATTGATTATGGCTTTGTTTCGCTCTTTAGTCACAGGCGCTGTGTTGCCGTATGCGTCCTGAAAAAAGGAAGTATGTTGGAAGCTTAGCGAAAATAATGCATCCTGTCATGCCTTTTAGTGAATTTAAATAATTTAAATTCACGTGTTTAGTCTTTCAGAAGCATACATTTTTTGTTTGTTTATCCGTTTAGATTGACCTTCTCCTGGCACAAAATAAAATTTAATTAAAAATCCTTCACTTTAAAGTTGAGGCTGTCCCACAAAGGGACAGCAGTAGGTGATGAGCTTCGTGTACTTTATTGCAAAAATTTTCAACGAATTTTAAAAAACTACGCTAAACTTTATTACGTCCTTAATTGGTTCAATTACTTTTTTTAATTAAAGATTGGGATTTGAATCTTTTTTTTTTTTTTTTGTTTGAAAAAATTTTATTGAATTAACATGTTAAAGCTTTCAATGAAAGTTTTTTATAGAAATAGTTTTTTAAGATTAAGCTTAAAACAATAATTATTAAAACAAATGTGTTGTAATTTCAACATGATGTAGTGATGGGAGTACTCATATTCAACATCAGCAGTCCAGGCTTAAATCCCAGCCGAAAACAAAAAAATTATCGTTATTTTGGATTTAAAGTTATTAGGGGGATCAATCACCACCCTTTCTAGATTTCTCGTTTTTGTAACTTTGCTGATTAGTTTGTTAATTTATTTAATTAATTAAATTGTTTGAAGTAACAATTTTTTTAATAATTTCAGAAAACAAAATCTTAAAATATTTAAATAAAAAACCGCTGTTTTAGTCTAAGTTAATTGTTACAATCATTTTATTTTAGGATCCAACGATAAACATTTTTTGCTTGATGTTTTTGGTTTTTTGTAGAAAGAATTTTTTGTTTGTTTTATGTTTTTTGCTGTTTTAAATTTAACTATCGTTGACAACAGAATATAAAATTTGCTGTATTTGTTTAGTTTTAAATATCAAATCCAACAAACCACCCCAAAAGGTTGCGGCTGCTTCTGTCTGTTTTTACGACTACAATGCATCATGACAAAAAACCTGACATAGCAACAATTTTGGCCTGTAGTCAGTGATCTCTTTTCTTCGCTGGCATTATGGTCCTACCATTTTGCATGTCAGTGAAGCAACATCAGCAACAAAAACGAACAAACAAAATTAAATTCAAAAGTCTGTCAAATGTGTGGCAGTGCGGCTTTCTTTCTCGTGGGGATATATGATATTTTCGTTTGAACAAACAAAATATCTACTTTGTTTATGCTAAACATTATAAGTTTTGAAAAACAATAATAGTTGTTGATGTGAACACCATTGTTTTAAATAAACAAATGTTTAAAGGATATTAAGACTAAAGCGCTCTTAAATATCATTGCATTGTCATTATCGACATACTTACATACATTATTGCATAACAGTGTAGCAATACTGACCGCCTAATTGACTGATTGAAAACTTGAGAACAAAGACTTGGACTGCAGGTTCCTTCAAAACCAGGAAAAACCCTTTAATATTTAAAATATTTAAAAAAAAAGTACAATAACTTTGTATATGGTAAAGTAAACAAATTACAAAAATATAAATTTTTTTTTTAAATTCGAAGACCGTAAAAACGGGAAAAATTTTTTTATTTGGGCCCTTACGTTAAAATTTGTTAAGAGTTAATAAGAGAAGTGATCACTTTTTAATGACGGAACTAAAATGGATGCAGTTTCGTTTACGTTAAAATACCTAAAAGCTAAGGAAATATGGCCTTTTCCATATAATTCAGTGGTTTCGTCAAAAATGATCAAATGGTCATAAACATTTTTAGTATAATTTCAAAAATAAGATTAAGGAAACTTTTATTTATTTCATTTTAAATTGTTTTCGATATACATATGTATATATATAAAGCATCTAAAGGGCAAACTTGGAAATAGTTGCATAAATTTTTATCTCCAGCACGTATACGAAATCGGAGAAGTGAACAAAAAATACCTTCTGAGCTTGTATTTTCAGAAGATAGTAAAGAACCATCATCTCGATATCCACGGAGAGATATATTATGCCTTCCGGAGGAAGTTATAGTTTTTAATAGATAAACAAATATTCTCAATTTTCAATTTCTTGTTGAAGCGCAGATATTTGCAATTTGTTTGCCTCCTCAAGACGAAAATTTTCTTGTGCTTTCAAAAACATTTTTCCAAAAGCAACAGCATTTTTGAATATGTAATACATTTGTTTAATAAAATATATGAAACGTTTGTTTCATGGCTACCTATATTTTTATTAATTAAATCAATTATAAAGTTTCAAACGGGGAAAAATTTTCTTTCGCCCCCTGAATCTGGGCCAGGAAATGGCCCACCATTTGTTTCGACCACTTATTAAGAAAAAAATTCCACTTTAAAATATTTTACCTTCATTTTAACAAAAAATTCGGGATATATTATCTTTACTTATGTAATTTAATTTGTTAACAAAATTTTTAATGTCAATACTCAAAACCACAGTATAACATCATTAATTTCCCATTCAAATTTAAAAATTCCTGAAAGGCAGACACTTTTAAATGGATTGCAAAAGAACTTTGTGCGTTTATTATTTCTATGACCCAAAGTTATTACACACATATTTTCCCTTTAATATGACGATAGTCACAGAAATTTTTCAAACCATCACCAAAGTCCATCAGTCAAACGTTGCCAAATAATGTCTGTTGTCTGTATAATATTGCAATAACTCAATTGAGTTCCCAGACGCACAAGATAGCAAAAAGTGCAACTTAAAAACTCTTTATTTCATTTTATTACAATATTTCTATTGTTGTTGTTGTTGTTGTTGTTGTTGTTGTTAATTGCTTTTCTTCATTAAAAGCAATTTAAAGTAATTCCAAAAGAAAACGAAAATCAATCAATACTTCTTGGCTCTTTAACTGGCAGTTTTTTCTTAATAATTGTTGGCTGTTTGTTAATGATAAATTGTTGAAACGTTGTGAAATCTGGCAACAAATTCAGGTGTTGCCAAAGTAAACATTGAACAATGTTTACGTGACAAACATGCACATGGCAACAAACAGCTTACAACAATAACAAATACAGTAAATGCTGCAAAGTAACACTTTGTTTCTTTAATTTTTTTTAAATAAATTTTATGTTTAAAGAAACAAATCTTACTATACATAGGAGTCACAAAACAATACTTATTGCCAGGGAAAAAGTAAAAAGGTTGAGAGTTTCTTCATTATTTGTTTAAAAGAAACTTGCACAAGGAAAAAGCAAGCAAAGGTTTATTGTTATTCCATTAGCAACAGCAATATCAAACCAGCAGCAAAATCTAATTGCAGTGACTGACATGTTCTATAAAGGAATGAATTGTTGAAGCATAAAATGAAGATTCCATCAGACGATATATTTTGAAAAATAAAAAACACACATCGTCGGGTGATTACTTGTTTGCCGCACGGCATATTTTCGAAAAAAGATTGATTTAGGAATTATTTACATCCACTTCTGAAGCATCTCCATTATACACCCAAAAAATTATTACAGTAACGGACTGTAAGTTATTTAGGAAGTATTCCGTAAAGTTGTTCATGAATAAAGAAACAGTTTAATTGAAGTATAACAAATATTTAAACTGGTTAAGACAGTTATTGAAAAAACTCATACACAAACATACTGATTTTCAGTTGGAGTTAATTTTTTCAGATATTTTATAAAAAAGACAAACGACTATCAGGGTAGACAGCAACAAAATATTATTTAACTTTTTTATACCCTTCACATAGTGATAGGGTATATAGCACTTTGTCATTCCGTTTGTAATTTCTTTATTATTCATTTGCGACCCCATAAAGTATATATATTCTGGATCCTTATAGATAGGGAAGCCGATTTAGCGTTGTCCGTCTGTCCGTCTGTCCGTCTGTCCGTCTGTCCGTCTGTCCGTCTGTCCGTCTGTCCGTCTGTCCGTCTGTCCGTCTGTTGAAATCAAGTTTCCGGAGTCAAATAAAAAGATACAGACCAGTTAATGGTGTCAAACGATCACAAATATCCCGCTAACAATCGCTATTTAAAATCAGCAAAATCGGTTCACAATTGACCGAGATATAAGCGAAAACCCAGAGTAACCCATTTTTTTTAAGACAAAATCGGTGCATATATCCCTATATATCTCAGTAAGTATAGTCACTCTTGCCACAAAACTTGGCACGGATACTCCTAAAGAAGGGACCTAAATATTGGAAAAATTTTTTTCAGATAGGACCAGGGGAAGGGGTATTTTTCCTACAATTGCACAAATGTGGTAAAATATTTTATGCGCTATATCTCGTAAACTATAACAGATATCGACTTAAAATGTTCTACAAAAAGTAATTGTACGCAAAGATCTACACTTTAAAGAAAAAATTTTTTGGGTGGGGGCAAAAAAAGGGGTAGCTTCCATACAAATCGACAATTATTATTAAATATTCGATACGCTATATCTCGGAAACTATAACAGATATCGAAATGAAATGTTCTACAAAAAGTAAATGCACGCAAAGGGCTACGCTTTAAAGAGAAAATTTTTTGGGTGGGGGCAAAAAAAAGGGTAGCTCCCATACAAATCGACAATTGTTATAAAATATTCGATACGCTATATCTCGGAAACTATAACAGATATCGAAATGAAATGTTCTACAAAAAGTAATTGCACGCAAAAGGCTACGCTATAAAGAAAAAATTTTTTGGGTGGGGGCAAAAAAAGGGGTAGCTCCCATACAAATCGACAATTATTATCAAATATTCGATACGCTTTATCTCGGAAACTATAACAGATATCGAAATGAAATGTTCTACAAAAAGTAATTGCCCCCAAAGGGCTACGCCTTAAAGAAAAAATTTTTTGGGTGGGGGCAAAAAAAGGGGTAGCTTCCATACAAATCGACAATTATTATTAAATATTCGATACGCTATATCTCGGAAACTATAACAGATATCGAAATGAAATGTTTTACAAAAAGTAAATGCACGCAAAGGGCTACGCTTTAAAGAAAAAATTTTTTGGGTGGGGGCAAAAAAAGGGGTAGCTCCCATACAAATCGACAATTATTATTAAATATTCGATACGCTATATCTCGGAAACTATAACAGATATCGAAATGAAATGTTTAACAAAAAGTAATTGCACGCAAAGGGCTACGCCTTAAAGAAAAAATTTTTTGGGTGGGGGCAAAAAAAGGGGTAGCTCCCATACAAATCGACAATTATTATCAAATATTCGATACGCTATATCTCGGAAACTATAACAGATATCGAAATGAAATGTTCTACAAAAAGTAATTGGGCCATAAGGGCTACGCTTTAAAGAAAAATTTTTTTGAGTGGGGGCAAAAAAAGGGGTACTCCCATACAAATCGACAACTATTATAAAATATTCGATACGCTATATCTCGGAAACTATAACAGCTATCGACTTCGAATATTCTACAAAAAGTAATAATCAAATAATTCATACATTTTGGAGAAAAAGTTGGAGAAGAGCAGGGGGACTAGACATTTAACAAGTTTTATTAACCTTCAAATATGAATAATGTCGAAAACTTTTAAAACTCTCGACCTCAAATCTTCTTCATCTATTTCTATTATTCATACGAACGTTAAAATTTTGTTATTTTTTCTTTAAAACTCGCACAATATTTTTTATTATATTATTTGCAGTACAAAATTACTCGGCTGGGTATATTTAAAGACCAATGTGAAGGGTATATAAGATTCGGCACAGCCGAATATAGCGCTCTTACTTGTTTTATTTTTTGTTTGACAGTAAAATGGTAAAAATAAAAACCAAATTTGTCTTTATTGCCTCAAGACAATCATTTCAATAAGCTTCCTGCTCACTTACAAAAAAGGAATTCCGTTTGCCTTTTAAGATAACATGTTAGTTAAAAAGGTGGTGCATATATAGGGGGACCATTTATTTCTGGGTCAAAATCGGTACGCTTATTATATATATAGTCTAGGATCCATCTTCAGTTATAGTCAACGAATTAAAACCACTTCATGATTTGATTTAAGCATTTTTGTCCATCCATTTGGGAGTCCTATATATTCTTGTAATCAAAAAACAGGTCACAGCTCGATACTTGATTCAGATAATAAATTTTAAAAAAATATATAATAATTTTACGACAGCTGCCAATCGAGAAAAATAATTTTAATACACTTTCTGTTGTTAAAAAAAACTTTATTTACTAGTTTTGCTCTATATAACAAATTTTTCGAGGAAAATTATTTAAAATATCAAATCATCTTGAAAAATCAGTACAATCAGTACTTTTTCCAAAAAATCAGTACTCTAGTTTTTAATCAGTACACCAAAAGAAAAATTAGTACATGTACTGATGAAATCAGTAGGAATGGTCACCCTAAGCATACATCCAAAAAAACTAATATCGTTCAATCCTGAAACCAAAATAGTAAGGAGCACAATTTATCAAATTATTTTTTTCACAAATTTCTGTAACTTATTTTTAAGTATAGGAGAAGAGAACTTTAATGAATATTGGAAAGAACCAATTTTGCTCATGATGTAATGTCAGTAAAAACGAATGAAAAATTAGTTAAATTGAGGATTTTATACTATTTTGCTGAGGGGTTTTAAATGAATATCTAGCTGTTTTTAACTACATTTTTAGTTGATTATACTCAAATACTTTTTTGAGTGTATTCAAAGCTTTAAGCATTTCATATACGGATCGTTACTATTTTCAAAATTTAACATTCAAAGAACTTGAATCAACACAAAAATACAATAAAACTCAAACAAAAAAAACAAAGAATTTGCTTGCACAAAACATATCCACTTTTTGGGTATATTCAAAAGATAGAAATACATAAATATACATATGTGTTCAAAGTAATCAAATTCGGCACAAAAATTTCGGTTGCAATACGGTTGCTATAGATTTCTTGAACCTTTTTGTGGACTTAAAACGAAATCAATAACTAGATCTTTGTTAGCTCTGTTTTGCGTCAAACTAAAGTATTCCGTATGTCAATCTCTTCTGTGGTTGCCCTCATGTACATAAAAACGGGTAAGTTTATATTTCTTTTTTTCAAATATTGTAAAAACGTAACTTCACATATTTAAATGGATGAAAGAGAGCCAAGTGTGAAAGTGTTAACAGAGTGAAAAGAAATATAAGTTGAAATAACTGCAATAAAGTAATACCCGGTTTCTGTCTCTTTGATTTGCCTTGCTTTGGTTTGGTTTGGGTCATTTTTATCTCTTTTAAAGATTTCGAAGTTCAAGCGTTTGTGTTTCGCTTGTCATCATATTGTTGCGAAGTTGCGTCGTTTGTGTGTTTGATTTGCGTCCCTAATATAATTATATTTAAGCAAAGCTAAAAAAGGGGGTTTTCCGTTAAGGAGTAATTCAAATACATACACACATTCATGTGTACGTAAAGGATCTGTGCTAGTTGTAAGTTGTTCTTTTATTAATTTTGTTAACGTAAAGTTCAATCTATCTATTTAAAAAATCAGTCAAAAGAAAAAAGCAAGAAGCTTATAACAGAAACTCAACATTTTGAAACATCTAACAACGTTGGTTACTGGCTGACAGATTATCATCGTACTGCTCAAACGCGTAGAGCTAGAGACTTGCAAATTTGACTGTGGCTACCACTTACGATGATTCAATAAGACGCGATTTTGAAAAATTCGGACTCAAAGGGGGTAAAATTAAAAGTTAAAAACAGGGGTAAAATTTCTAAACTAGTACTTTTAGGTACTTTGCATTTGACACGTCTCAAAAAATTATGAATATTGTTTTGATACATTTTTTTAATTTTTATACCTTAAAGGGTGCAAATTATATATTGGTACTTTTTAGATACTTTTTGTTACTTCTAAGCCAGTTAAGGTTGAAACATAATTTTAACTGCTTACGACAGGTTTCGACTTTTTTTTAAATCTTAGACCCCGAGTTAGAAAAAAGGGTCTAATTAAATATTAGTACTTTTAAGGTACGTTTTAGGTACTTTTTGCAATTTCTACACCAACAAAGGTGGACATATTTTTCAAGCCCCAGGAACGTAAAACTTGTAGCCGAAGCGGTAGAATTTTACAAATGCCCTTGACCTCCTGGAAGGTTTATTTTTTTTTTGCGGCGCATTTAACACGCCTTGTTTGTCAGTATTTCTTTAATACTTGTAAGAACAAAGAATAGACGTAAGTTTCCAGGAAGCTTGTGGGTGCTATCGATAACTTTTGAGGATTTTTTCACTACCAACCTAATCGCACTGCCCTGCCATAGTAGAGCAGTTTTCTTCGTGGTCCTCTTTCCCGAATAATTTAAGTTGACCAATCAAGACAGACTAGTTTTTCGTGTCTCAGCTTGACTAACTCTATAACAGTTGTTAAAATATTATTGTCTTGCGTTCTCCACATTTCAACCTAAGTTTAGAGCCGTTATTATTGTTGTAAGAACTTAAGAAATACATACTACTATTCCGTTGACAGTAAAATTTAAGTAGACGACAACAAAAATTTAAAAAGGCATTATCCACAGAACCTTAAAAGTATAGCGGGTCTAGTCAAGTGAACAGGAGTGAATATGTCTTTTTGTCACCCTAAATATTTGTCACTCTGTACATATTTACATACAAATTGCTTCTCCAACGTACATCCATTTTTAGAAGAAAATGGAGGAATTTTACAGAAAAGAAAATCAAGCAAAACTGTGTGTAAATGCAATTACATATTTGCATTTTTACTGGTTATTCATGTGTTGAGGTTGTATGTTGGATGTTGTTGTTGTTATTTTTGTTTGATTTTTTTCGTATTTTGGCCACAATGAGTCTACCACCAGACTTAATATTAAAGTATTAAAACTTGAGTAACAATTAAAAGTCATCGGTCTTTTGCAGTAAAGTCTAAGCCCAACAGTTTTATGTCTTTTAAACCAAACAACTTAAATATTATTTATTACTAAAAGGATTTGAATTATTTTTAGATTTTAATAGATTTAATTTTATTTACTAATGCCTTCCAGCCTGTCCTTTTGATTCTAAGTGTTTTCGTTTCTCAAAAAAATTTAAAATTTTAACTTAAGAAAGTAATTAAAATAGACATTAATTACTGCGGTTTTAAACAGTGCGTTCCCTTCTTTTTATAACATGTGTTCTTTTCTTTACGAAAAAGTGCAAGAATTGTGACAGAGTTAGTCAAAAATTTGAAATATGTGCACTTTAAAGTGGAAATATTTTATTTTAAAAACGAAAACACCATAAGTCTTTAAATCTCTTCTGGCCAGAGAAAAAAGGCTCGTAAACCTGTTTTAGATAGAGTCTGATGTTTTCCAATAGTTCCATTCTATTGGCAAATAATAAAAAAAAGCTTGCTTCTCGTAAGTCTGCCTTAATGTTGTTAGTTTAAAATATTCCAGGCATAGATTCATTAACTTTGTTACCAAAAAAAATTAAAATTATTACAATTTAATACTAAGAACTGCGTGGTTACACAAATGCCTAAGTATGTTTATGTGTGTGTGTGCAAAATGTGAATGATGTATGAATCCACTTTTGTTTCTTAATTTTTTTAAACATGAATAGCTTGGAATCGCATGAATGTCGTCCGTCTCACCATAATTAAACAATCCAACAACATCGTCATCAACTCCATTAACATCTTTTCAAATCAAAGAGAGCCCCCGACCAAACCCTAAATGCACCTAAAGAAATAACAACAAGCAGCACCACATTGCCATTTGGCCTCAAAGCAACCTTTAGATTTCATCATTGTAAGCCAACAAGCACAAAAACACAACCATCAGCTTTTAAAGATACAAAAGCATGAATGAACAAATGAATGGAAGTCTTTAAATGTGACTTGTTCTGTCTGCCAACACCACAAACAAACAGCCATCCAGTCAAACATGCAACCAAGAAACCAATTTAAACAACAACCAGCCTCTATAACAAGAGAACCATCATCTTTATCAAAATTTTTTTAATGTTTCATTCGATTTTTTTCTCAGATGCAGATTTAAAAAATTTTTTATCTACAATTTTTTATGTGTTTTAACGCAACGGACCTAAAAATTTATTAATTTTTTTGACACCCAAACAAAATTGCAATATACATAAGTATCTTCACCTCTTACAAAGAGGAACTCAAACGCGTAAAGGTAGAGACTTGCAATTCGGACTGTACACAGAAATAATACAAAGTTGATTTAATTGAGAAATTTCTAATCTCAATTAAATTTGTATTGATTCTCAACCTGCAAATAAATTCATAGTATCAATTAATGAATTTGTACATTTAAAGTTTGCTTCTGTTTTAGATTCAATTACGAAATTTAATTAAAATGCCACAAAATTATTAATGGATTTTTTTATTGAGTTAATTAAAAGTATTGTTGAATTATTATAAAATTCTCAAAAGCGTATTTATGTACAGTGGCTCAAACGTATAATTGGACACTAGGTGTGCGATTATTCAAATGCCAATTTTTTCACTTCTACGACAATAATTTAAAAAAACTTTTATACCGAGATATAGGTTATTGAAAGACCTTTAAAACAATGTATAATACTTAACACGTTTTATTTAAAAACATTTTTAAAAATAAGAAATAAAACAAAACCATTAAATTTTATGTCAAACGTATAATTGGACAGTCTGTAGTTTTGGTTCTTGGAAGCAAAACCTTTTGCTTTTATTACTGCTTCCAACCACCTGGGTATCAACTGCACGAGATTGGCTCAAAATTTCGAAAATATGTTGTTCCACTCACGCCTTATTCCCTACTTCAACTGCTCCACTGTGTTGAAAGTGGACTTATAGAGTTTACGGGCTAGTTCTTCCCAAACATAAACTTAAAAGATTCAACTCGATCCAAATATGAAATTAAATCGTGCACATTTTCGTGCGATTATTTTTTACAACTTTCGACGTGGATTAACTCAGCAACAGTGTATGGATGAACTTAATTATTTTTTTTTTTGGCGATGAAACTCCATCACCGACCAGTGCTAATGGATGGTATAGTGAATTTAATCGTGGTCGTAGTTCACTCCAAGACGAATTTCGTGAAGGTCTTCCAAAATCACTTGTTGTTACGAAAACCATTGATGCTGGGCGTAAACTGATATTGGAAGATCGTCATGTGACATATTGTGAGATTGAGACAACCTTAGGCATTAGTGGGACCAGCATACATTCAATATTGCATAAACATTTGACTGTCAAAACAAGTTTTTCGTGTTGGATCCAAAACAATTTGTCAATCGCTCAAAAAAAAAAGCTCGTGTCGATTGGTCGAAAGAAATGCTCAGAAAATACGATTGCGGTGCTTCGAAATACGTTTATGAAATCGTGACAGGTGATGAATCCTGGATTTACGCGTATGAGTCCGAAAGTAAAAAGCAATCGACTGTATGGGTGTTTCAAGATGAGTCAAATCCAACAAAAGCTGTTCGCGCACGAAGAACTTCTAAGGAAATGATCGCCAGTTTTTTTGAAAAACTGGACATGTCGCAACCGTATCACTAGAATAACGCAGAACAGGCAATTCTGAGTGGTACACAATCATTTGTTTGCCAGTTGTCTTCCAAGAAATCAGGAAAACCAACCCCCGAAGATGGATCACTCTTCACCACGGCAATGCGAGCTCTCACACTTCGGCTCAAACAACTGAATTTTTAAGCACCCCCAAACCATCGATTTGATGAGTCATCCGACGTATAGTCCTGACTTAGCATCGAATGACTTCTTTTTATTCCCGTTCGTAAAAAAACAGTTAGAGGTCAACGTTATTCGATACCTTAAGAAGCGTTTGCTGTATTCAAAATGCATGTTTTGCAGATTCCTCAATCAGAGTGGCAAAGTTGCTTCGACAATTGGTTCAAAAGCATGTAAAAGTGTATAGATTTTCATGGGGAGTATTTTGAAAAACAATAAAGTGATTTTAGATAATTAATATTTGTTTTTCTTCTCTAATCCCGAAATATAAAATGCAACCTTCGTAAGCTCATAAAACGTACGCTTTTGCATTTAGTACTCTGTGATGATGTAGCGCTTAATTGCTAGTTCTACATATTTACATTTATTTAAATAGAGAATAAAAAAATGGAGGACAATGTTGAAAATGATAAAATATCACTGCCCATTTGGGAATAAATGCAATAAACAAAATATCGTAGTGAAGTTATTATATTGTGACAAATAAAATCCGCAGTTTTAAGGCAGAAGCTTATGGAAATGGGTTTTATAGACTTTCAACAACAAGAGAACAAATTCTTTAAACATTAAGGGTAGCTATTATGACTCTATTAAGACTAACCGATAGAGACAATCATAACAATGGGGCAACAAGCTCTATACCTAAAGTTAATTAAGAATTTAATTTTTAATTATATTTAATCATCTTTGTAATATGGCTTTAGGATTTCATAGCAATTGAATGTTATCAAAAGATCATCACCGGGAGACAAACCTTTTACTTAGTACCTACTCATAAAAAAATAAATGCATCTTTTCTTATTTTTTTCTCTAAGCCTTAAAAGGCGCGCAGCATACGAATGGCAATATAATAAGGCGTTTTTTAAACAATAAATAAAAAATTAAATAACTTTAATGTAATGAAAACTAAATTTGTTTCTCAACTTAATGAGTAAGGTTTGCGTATATTTAATATGATGCATACAAAATTGTATGACTTTAAAATTATTAAACAAAATTTATTTTTGAACATTTTTAATTTCATCGTATTTCTCATTTATAAAGAAAAATTATTTGACGTTTCCCTTTATGTAGGCAGGCAATTTTTTTAGAAATTAAAAAAATTTTAAATTTTGTAATTTAAATTGAAGGCGCGTTTCCCCAAACATTCATATGCACCAAGCAGCTTATTACAAACACCAATTACTGGCACAAGTGCTGTTTTACTGCTTAAGCTGCTGCTGAAAATGCACTCACTACCTCATTGTTCAATTATGTGCCAATGACTTTTGATAATTGTTGTTTTTTTTAAGAAGTAAATTTAAAATGTTTTTTTTCTTTCTTTAATTATTATTAGTTGTTAAAATACAGTGGTGATAAGATTTTGTCATTTATTGCTTTTATGCATTTCAAATAGCAGACATGCGCATGCTCAGACTACTTATGTAGCTTTAAATCAGTTTTAGTTGTTTCGTTGTGAATTAACTTTATGATATTTCTTTAATTATCAGTTATCAGTGAATTGTCATTGTCAAACCAAAACAATGTCTGCTTTATAATTTGAAAAAAAAACTCATTTGATTTTTAATTTGTTTTCTTAAATAAAAAAATTCATAAATTTTGTTGTTGTCTTTTAGTTTTTCTTGACACACATTTATCTATTGTATCAAAAATTTTCTTTTATTTGATTTCTATTGATTTTTTTTTTACAATAAAAATATCATAAATTAAGATTTAACAGGGTTGCTTTAGGAAGGTGATTGCAAAAGCATAATCGTTGTATTTAAAGCAATGTCAGCCAAGGGTGTCTTTGGGGAACGAACACTAATCGGCTTTTACAGGTACATAACACGAGTGTTATAAAAAAAAACATAACGAAAGACATCAAAAAAATTGCCAACAACGCAGGCTAATACTTTATTATTTTTTAAGATGAAATACACAGTGAAAAAACACCCATACATTCTTATAAATCATCTTCTCTTGTTGGGCACCACTGATTTAAAGCAATTAATTGCGAATATGCCCCTTGGGGAACGGGGTCTTATCAAGTTTTACAAATAAAAAAGACGAGTGTCAACTTGACCCAAATATTATTGATTTAACGCCAAGAAATTATATTAAGGATTTATGTTGAAAACATAATGGAATAAGTTTTTAACTTATTTCAGTTATTGATTTTAATTATGGCCTACAAATCCTTATTAAGATTGCAAGTAAGGGCTACTATTTTGGACTTAAAAGAATTTAGGGCTCCAATGATGATACAATAGGATACAATCGATTTATCTGCTGAAAACACATCAAAATTTATTTGCACGAAATATTCTACATCACAGACGCACTCGTTTGAAGAGAAGGGACGCTGTTTGCCTCAGATAAAACCTCGGAATAAATATATTGTTCAATTTGAGAACATTAATTTTTTTAAAGTTGCTTAAAAACGAGTTGACCTCGATCTTCAATGACAACAACTGCATTCCAAATAACCAATTTGGCTTTTGAAGTCAACATAATACCATCAACAACCCACAAGTTGGTACAGGCTATAAGAAAATCCTTTGAGCGCTCCGCGCTTTTCATCGAAGTGTCTAAAGCTTTCGATAAAGTATGGCATGTTATTTATGATCAAAGTATGTTGCATTTGAAGTTTCAAATATATAAAACTTTTTGGTATTTAGTGGTTGCGTTAATGTGGGTTGCATAGTGTGAGTTCTTGATTATAGTTGGCATAAAACATAATAAACGTGTTGCATAAACACGTTGCAAGGTATGTACCTACCATAAGAAAACAAAATACCTACTTATTTAAAGTATATACATATTTACATAAGTATATTAATGTATTTCTACAAATAAGCAAATATATGGAGGAAAAATTTTAGTCCCCTATTACTCGGATTACCAGCATCTAGATTACGTCTAAGTTCATTTCAATTCGTTTGAAAACATGCGATAAAAACTTCTTTTTTATATAAATTTTATTATAGGATTTCACTTCTATTTTTATTATCTATCAGTTGCAAATAAACTGTGAGTTTTCTAAAATAAATTTCAATAAAACAAAAACGGGAAGTAGCAATGTTAAAATTGAATATTTTATAGTTTCATCGCTGGAGTCAATTCCATTTTAGAGTCAATAAAAATTCAGGAGTCAGCAAAAAATAAAAATTCAAATTAAATCTTTTATAAACATTCATGTAAACGTATACTTCTTTAAGGAAAATAACGATTTTTTTTCTAATTTAAATTGACTGCTTTGTAAACTTTTTTATATTCAAATGACATACTTTCAACAGAACTTAAGTTGTAATTGATAGCAGCAATAGGCAATTTTTCATTTAGAGTATAACAAAATTTATTGGCTTTAAAAAAACTATAGATTTATGTACATAAATGAAAATATTTCCCACATTTAACTGAGATATGAGAACGTTAAATAAAAGATACATAGAAAGACAAGAGGTGTTACAAACGTAGATAACTTTAGGAAATGTAGAGCAAAATTAATGTGCGAACAGAAAACTAAAATAGAGACAAAAAACGGCAAAAAAAAGTTTTTTTTTATGTTAAAGAAATAGCAAATGTAAGTACTTATGCACTTTGCGTATAAATGGTAGCAGTTAAAAGTGGAGGGCAGAAATATCTCAGTATATTTATATTTATTATTAATTAGTATATTATTTAGTATATTTTTCTTGAAATATTTTTTTACTACCCCATTTGCAATTGCATTTCATAACTTTCTAATTGTCGTTTGGAAACTTTTAATTGAATTTCAGAAGATTCCTATTCAATTTTAAAAATTTCTAATACAATTTCAGGATTTTTTAACTGAATTGCCGAAATTTTTAGTTAAATTTCAAAATATTCTAATTCAATTTTAGAAGTTTCTAATTCAATTTCAGGATTTTGTAATTCAATTTCAAAAATTTCATTATAAAGTTTAGAAATTTCTAATTCAATTTTAAACCATGTTCAAACATACATACATTATAAATTAAGACAATTTAAAGTAAATTGAGCAGTTAAGTTTTCTGTCCACACATAAATAATAAGGCTTGCTCAATTAGCCTATGGCAGCTTAAAATATTTTTGTTATCACCTCTATTCTGCATTTCAATTCAAATCGAAATTTTCTCCGTCGGCCTTCTTCACTGTGGAATATTTTAGCCAGAAATAACTTTTTCTTAGTATATTTTGGATTTTTCGTCTTTTTGTACTAAAAACTTGTGCTTTTTAATATAAAAATTGGCAAAATAAATTTTTTATATCTATTTTGGTATATGCATATTTCCATGCGGAATTGTAATCGAAACGCGGAATAACCTCCAATATTTAAGATACATTGAAGAAGGTAGAAGCAACTGATCAGCTGAAATTGTTGCTGTAGGGAAATGCTCACCTTATTATTCCAGCATGGCATACATATTAAAAGCTTTCAAGCTTTTATACTAACTTAACACAGTTTTTATTGAATTAGCAGAGTTGCTCTTCGAATTTAACTCATGTAGTAAAGCAATTTACTACTAATTACTCAAGTTATAAATTGAAATCTTGTATGGTATATTAAGCTCAATCAAGGCCTTAATTGCGTAAATGTGCTTATTACGCAATAAAGATCTATGTTTGTGTGATCATGATATTAGAATCTTTTATTCAAACAAAGTAAATTTAACGTGGAAGCTGTCGTTTACTAGATTAAGCTCAGGGGGCAAATTACGGCCTTCGATTCGAATCGAAATTCTACTCGATCGATCGAGTTATTAGTGCCATTAATATAGCAATTCTAAGAAGAATATTCAAATTTCGATTCGAATGGAATGCCGTAATTTTCCCCCAGGTTTACTTTAAAGGAAACCAACATAGCTTGCTTTTTACGCAGAAGCTATTGCAAGAGTTCAAAAAATCCAAGAACAGTGTAACGTACGTTAAAAAAAAGTAAAGAAGATGAATAAACATTATTTTTTATACATATTTGTATATGCATATTTAGATAATTGATAGAAATACCTCATCTACCTATTTTTCTTGCCATCTCTGTAATTTTATTTTTAACATACTTTGATAGAGACACATATATACTTATAATTATTTCATTACAACAATTAACGTAAAAATATAAACTACCACAAATCTACATACATTTAACGGAAAACACTAAATTAACTAAATCAAGTTTCGCTTACAATGAGTGAGAGAATGTATCATGTACTTACATACACAGAAAGAAAAAAACACATTTTAAAATCAAAAATTTAATTCTTGAAATTTTCCAAAATCGTACATAAAATATTTAATTACAATCGTACATAGGTTTTCTTAAAGCAGACAAAACTTAAAAAAAAAAATAAAAATGTCTCAGTGGCCGGTGTTGCAGCTCGGAGAGTCCCAGGTTCAAAACCCAACTACGGCAAGTACCAAAAAAATGTAAATTATAAATACTTAGATATGTATAAAATAAAAAGAATACACATATAAAACTCTTCTTTATTCAAGCTCCGTAATTCAAAACAATTAAATTTAATTTTTGGATTTATTAATCCCTTTTACGCTAAAAACAATCTTTTTAAAATTACATCAAATGCGGCTTCAGACTTAAATCAATCTTTTTTTTAGCACGATTGTGGCTAGAAGTAAGAAATTCGTACTAGATTTAAAAGATTTAAGAAAATGCGTACTTGGTTAAAGAAAATCCGTACTCACTATACTTTTGACATGGCTACGGCTTGATTTAAGTTAAGTTTACTTGGTTAATTTTTTGTGTGTACGCATGTTTTGTAACTTGAAAGATATGTATATTTAAAAATGAAATCTAAATAATATATGTATATTTTAACTAGAGAAGAACTTAAGACAACATATAAACAGACAACAATTCGTAAATAATTAACTATTGCTTTAGTTTACTACTAGTTCTTTTTTTTTCTTCCAATTTTGTTTTAACATATAACGGGTCTTTCTGCATGAAGACTATCGATAACCTTACATAACACTCGATAACATTCGCAGCTGTCAAACTGTGTTGGCAATTCTGTCCGGCAAAGATTAATAAGTCTTTTTGAACAAAGGTTTCAAATTAAGCTAAATTTTTTTTTAAACGGCTACGGCAATGAGCAACATTGCGATATTCAAAGCAAAGGAAATTTTCAAAGATTTTACCCTCAATTATTTTAATTAAAATTTACTGTTTGGTGTAATGTACACACTGTCGGCATCATCGGCAATGACTTCTGTCGAAAGGAGCAAGGAGTTGCCGATAAAGCGCTCGCTATTTAACCGTGCTTAGTGAATTTTAGTTTTCAAAATTTAATCAGCAATATATCAACGATATTTGCAATACAGCGTGCTTAACAAGCGATTTCCAAAATGGTCCCTGTTAACTGGCCCCTTCGTTAATGAGTCATTGATTAATGTCCATAAACCAGCAACTTTTAAAGCATATTAAGCCAATAGTAAGGCCACCATTATTGGAAAAAGTAGTCAACAATTTTAATAGCGGCATACATATGCCGAAAGACATATTTAAAAAAAGTAAATGTCTACCAGAAGACAATAGAAAATTTCATACCAACAATATTTCTGTCTTGCATTTTAATTTTTTAATTTTAAGTTCTCATGTCGCCAAAAAAAACACCCTGTAGAAAACAAAAAAAACTCCATCAGAAAAAATCTAATGTATTTAGGTAAGTAAGTACAACGTAGTTGATATGAATACAAGCAGTATAAATAATTTTATAAAAGTTACTTTGTTTTTTTTATTACAAAAAAAAATTTTTTACAACGGTCCATTAAAGGCAATTTCCTCAGTTTCGTATGGCTGAATAAACAGATTTTAAAGTATTTGTTTTCAACTCACAAGTAAGTAAAATTGAAAAAAAAACATTATTCGCTTAGATACAAATACATATACATATGATTTTGAAATATAGTACTGATACTTAAAAATATTGGTTGTGGGGTCTGCTTGCAACTGCTGCCCCGTTAAACACTCCATCACACCATAATGTATTTTTTTTTTTTCAAATATATTTGATTTTATTTCTATGTGAGAAAACAATAAATTTTGCAATTTTTTTTCTCGCTTCACAAAGTGTTATCAGTTTAAGATTCCGTTTGTAATTTCTACGATCCCTATAGATAGAAAAGCACGAAGGCAATTGACTTCAAAAACAAGTAAGAGCGCTATATTCGGCTGTGCCGAATCTTATATACCCTTCACATTGGTCTTTAAATATACCCAGCCGAGTAATTTTGTACTGCAAATAATATAATAAAAAATATTGTGCGAGTTTTAAAGAAAAAATAACAAAATTTTAACGTTCGTATGAATAATAGAAATAGATGAAGAAGATTTGAGGTCGAGAGTTTTAAAAGTTTTCGACATTATTCATATTTGAAGGTTAATAAAACTTGTTAAATGTCTAGTCCCCCTGCTCTTCTCCAACTTTTTCTCCAAAATGTATGAATTATTTGATTATTACTTTTTGTAGAATATTCGAAGTCGATAGCTGTTATAGTTTCCGAGATATAGCGTATCGAATATTTTATAATAGTTGTCGATTTGTATGGGAGTACCCCTTTTTTTGCCCCCACTCAAAAAAATTTTTCTTTAAAGCGTAGCCCTTATGGCCCAATTACTTTTTGTAGAACATTTCATTTCGATATCTGTTATAGTTTCCGAGATATAGCGTATCGAATATTTGATAATAATTGTCGATTTGTATGGGAGCTACCCCTTTTTTTGCCCCCACCCAAAAAATTTTTTCTTTAAGGCGTAGCCCTTTGCGTGCAATTACTTTTTGTTAAACATTTCATTTCGATATCTGTTATAGTTTCCGAGATATAGCGTATCGAATATTTAATAATAATTGTCGATTTGTATGGGAGCTACCCCTTTTTTTGCCCCCACCCAAAAAATTTTTTCTTTAAAGCGTAGCCCTTTGCGTGCATTTACTTTTTGTAAAACATTTCATTTCGATATCTGTTATAGTTTCCGAGATATAGCGTATCGAATATTTAATAATAATTGTCGATTTGTATGGAAGCTACCCCTTTTTTTGCCCCCACCCAAAAAATTTTTTCTTTAAGGCGTAGCCCTTTGGGGGCAATTACTTTTTGTAGAACATTTCATTTCGATATCTGTTATAGTTTCCGAGATAAAGCGTATCGAATATTTGATAATAATTGTCGATTTGTATGGGAGCTACCCCTTTTTTTGCCCCCACCCAAAAAATTTTTTCTTTATAGCGTAGCCTTTTGCGTGCAATTACTTTTTGTAGAACATTTCATTTCGATATCTGTTATAGTTTCCGAGATATAGCGTATCGAATATTTTATAACAATTGTCGATTTGTATGGAAGCTACCCTTTTTTTTGCCCCCACCCAAAAAATTTTCTCTTTAAAGCGTAGCCCTTTGCGTGCATTTACTTTTTGTAGAACATTTCATTTCGATATCTGTTATAGTTTCCGAGATATAGCGTATCGAATATTTAATAATAATTGTCGATTTGTATGGAAGCTACCCCTTTTTTTGCCCCCACCCAAAAAATTTTTTCTTTAAAGTGTAGATCTTTGCGTACAATTACTTTTTGTAGAACATTTTAAGTCGATATCTGTTATACTTTACGAGATATAGCGCATAAAATATTTTACCACATTTGTGCAATTGTAGGAAAAATACCCCTTCCCCTGGTCCTATCTGAAAAAAATTTTTCCAATATTTAGGTCCCTTCTTTAGGAGTATCCGTGCCAAGTTTTGTGGCAAGAGTGACTATACTTACTGAGATATATAGGGATATATGCACCGATTTTGTCTTAAAAAAAATGGGTTACTCTGGGTTTTCGCTTATATCTCGGTCAATTGTGAACCGATTTTGCTGATTTTAAATAGCGATTGTTAGCGGGATATTTGTGATCGTTTGACACCATTAACTGGTCTGTATCTTTTTATTTGACTCCGGAAACTTGATTTCAACAGACGGACAGACGGACAGACGGACAGACGGACAGACGGACAGACGGACAGACGGACAGACGGACAACGCTAAATCGGCTTCCCTATCTATAAGGATCCAGAATATATATACTTTATGGGGTCGCAAATGAATAATAAAGAAATTACAAACGGAATGACAAAGTGATATATACCCTATCACTATGTGAAGGGTATAATTAGTCTGATAAAAGCAGGGGAAGCGGTAGCCCCCATACAAATGAATAATTTTTATGAAATTTTCGATATGCTATATATCGAAAACTATATCGTTCGTCGACTTTAAATTTACCACAAAAAAATTGTACTACAGTATCTATAGAAGCAGGTGGAACAATAGCCCCCGTTTAAGGGAGTAGCAATACCCATATAAACGGGTTATTTTTTTATAAAGTTTTCTATTCGGAAAAATAGGGTAGCTATCGACTTTAAACCCGCCACAAAGTAATTTTTTAATGATATTTACGGTTTATCTGGATCAAATGGCTGGAGATGCAAAGAACCAAAGTGAAGGGTACATAAGATTCGGCACAGCCGAAGAAAGGGCTCTTACTTGTTTTGTTTTAACATTTGCTGACTATTACACCCATTTGTATAAAAACGGATCATTTGATAAAAACGAAAACGACTTATTCTCCCTGCTGATGACTACTTACTTAAATTTTGAAAAAATTATTTACAATATTTTGTCATTGTTGTTGCAATAAAAATAGCTTTTTTGTTATTATAAAATTTCATTTTTTTTTTTGCTAGCGCCAAAATAGCAAAACTCACCTGAAACGAAAAGAAAATATAAAAACTTTTTAGAAATAATAAAAAATTTGTTAAATTTTTAGAAACTAAATAAAGTGCTGTTTTTAAAATGCAAGTGATGTCTTTTGTCATCATCTTGTGTTTTGTCTATGTTTTCTTAATATGTATTTGTTTAGAGATGAGAAAAAAAAACAAAATGAAATGTGTTAAATTCTCAATATAATGTCGAAAAAGTCTTAAGAATATTTATTTAATATTGTTTTATTTTTGGTTGACTCAGCGCCATCTTTTAAATTAATTCTAATTAAATATGGTTAATAAAAGCCGTGGCTGGTCAGGTCACCTCTTATGTGCACCTTGCACTAGCTGATGTAAACAGAAAAAATTATCCGTTTACTTTTTTTAATTAACAAATTGTTTAAAAATATTTTAAGATTTTAATTAAAAAATTAGTTGCCCCAATTAACAACTTAATTGTATTTGCCAACAATGATTAGAGCGCTCGCACACCACGCAAGCAGCACAGGTTCGAACACCAGCCGAGTGAAAATAGTTTTATTTTTATTATTTTTTCTTTAACTTTTTAATTCCTTCAAGCAATTGAAGGTGTTTAAAGTAAGCTTAAGTTTTAATAATTTCAGTGATCAAAACTTAAAAAATGTTTAATTGGCAAAAAATCGCAATTTTTCAGTGTTTACAATTTAAGTAATTGATATAATCATTATGGTGATAAGTGCAAATTTGAACATTTTATTAATTGACTCAATCATTTTGGTAATTGAAACCATTTTTTAGTTTTTTCTAACATAAAAAAATATTGAACCATTTATTTTAAAAAGAAAATTTTCGAGAACATACTTATGTTAAAAAGAACTTTGGGGAATAAAAAGTAAATACTTTATATGGAAAATTGCATTTAATTAAATTTAATTAATTTATTTTTATCAATTTTGCTTTCTATAATTTAATAAAGAAATCTTTGTTATAAGAACAACCAATTAGTCCCAAAATAACATAAAAAGTTTGATGCTCTTTTTTGTTTTATTTTATTTCCCAGCAAAAAAATTGCTGCGGTTAACAGAGCAAACGTTTAAGTAAAAAATAATTTTCACTTTTTACTACATAAGCTTTCTCGGACAATTTTAATTTATTGAATTTTACGCAAATATTAATATAATGAAAAGGAAAAGTTTAAAAATTTTACGCAAATATTAATATAATGAAGATGAAGTTTTTTTTTTTGTATGTCTTGATTTTTCTCCGGAACTAATCCGATTTGGATGATTTTTTATACCAATTTCATTGTTTTGCCTTCTGAATGGACATAGGCTATATTTTATTTTTTTTTTTAAGTACACATACATATTAAATGGATTTTATGGAATATTTCGAGAACTAAAATCGCTCTCCTTAAAATTTCAATAAAGTTATTTTATTACAATATTTGAGCAGAATATTTTTAGTATCGGAGCAGGGAAAGAGGTACCTCCCATGCAAAATTATATTATTTTCAATAAGGGGTGGGTGGTGCATATACATTTACACAGATGCTGTATGTACATACGTATGATTTTAAACAAAATATAAAGCAACTCCACTTGAAGAATAAAAGCAATGAGTGTCTGTCTCACACGATCGAGAAAATTATCAGCACGAATCAAATTTATAAAAAAAAAAATAAAAAAAATTTTTAAATAAGAAATTAAACAGATAAATTTTAACAAAAAAGAGAAAAAAAAGTTGCAGTATGGGTTTTTTTAATTAACTTCTTAGTATAAATTAAAATTTTTTATTTACCAATATAATGGATTTAGCGAAACAATTACGTTTAAAGAAAATATGGCAACTTTCGGCAATCGATTCGAATTGAAATTCTGGTCGATCGATCGAGGTATCAATTCTAATAAGAATTTTTAAATTTCGATTCGAGTCGAATGCCGTAAATTGCCCCCAGTTTTATGACTGTGCCATACGATTAAGCAAAATAACAGCATAAAAAATTGTTCGAGAATTATAAAAGATATAGGATAAACAAATAATTAAACAATTAAACAGACTTGTTGTTGATGTTTTAATTTAACTTCTTAGTGTGAATTTAAATTTTTTTATTTATCAAACTTATGGGGGTAGCAAAGCGGACTGGAATAGCTAGTATAAATTAAAAAAGGGTTTTCTTTAGCTACATGAGATTTAACAGCTAAGATTGTCGAACTCCGAAATTTTAAATTTAAATTAAATTTTTTTTATTTGCCGAACTTATAAGGGTAGTATAAATTAAAAAAGGGTTTTCTTAAGCTACATGAGAACTATCGGTACCGATAACTATGATTTAACAGCTTAGATTATCGAACTCCAATGACAAATAGTATAGCTAACTTGTTATCAAAATGTAAATACCAAAACAAAATTGCTTTAAAACAATTAAAGAGCCGATATCTATTACAGTTTGTGAGATATAGTGTATCGAAAACTGCATGAAATTGTCCGTTTGTAGGGGGCTACCATTCCTCCTACTACTATCCAAATTATCAAAAAAGTGGGCATCGTACTAGTATTACCTTGTAGCAGGTTAAGTCAACCGCTCCTACATTTTCGAGATATAGCGTATTGTAAAATTTTTACAATTATAGGGAGTTGTACACTTCCCTTACTCTTATCAAAAAATGTTTTGCTGGGTTATATAGTAGAGGTCTGCTTGACTACACCCAAATGCCGTTTAAATACATTCGTTTGTTTTTCAACAACATAGTGTTTTTCATTCAATGTTAAACAATTTAAATGAATGAACCCACAAGCGAAAGCAAATAAAAAACAACTTCAACCGAAAACAAAATATTACCCATACATTCATATAAATAAATACTGAATAGAATGTGTGAATATTGCTGTATGATTGGTGTAAAAAATTATTATTCATTTGTGTTTGCAAATTTGTCGTTATTGTTGTTGTTAAACATTCATTAACTCGAAAAAACACCTGAATGTTTTTATAAAAACTCTAACTGTAATGAGACTTTGCTATGTTTTTGTATTTTCAAGTGTGTTTTATACACATTCAAAACGAAAACTGTAAAATGAATGTGTTCTTCTTGTATCATTGAGTGTAACACACAATACATTCTTTCTTGTGTTGTTACTGGCTTAACTTTATTTATCTCCCATAGAATGAAAAATGTTTGAATGAATATTGTTTTTGTTGTGTATAGGCAATTAAATGAATATAGTCATGCAGATGTCTATTATATAGTCACTTATTAATGGTTTTAACATCTGTTGTGATTTTTGTGCAAACTGATTTAATGCTTTATTATTTTTTTTTTTAATTAATGAAGATAAATATAAAATTTTCAAAAAACTAAGAAAAGATTTAAAAATTTTCTATTTTAAACCAAGAAAACAAAAAGCTTTATATGGTTTTATAAAATGAGAACACATTCTACGTAATCTTTAATCTTAAAATGTTTTCGTTAAAATTTAATATAAAAATTCGGTTAAATTTTTTTTAATATTTTGTTGGTAGAACCATAAATGTTGCAACCAACAAGTTGTATTATGTTTTCTAATAAATTTGTTTATGTTTTTTTTTACGTTTGACTTTTACTAGTTATCATTATCATGTCATCTTTACAAAGAAAGAATAAAAATTAAAAATAAACAGATGTTGAAAACATGAGTGATATGTTAATTATTATTATTAAATATTTAGTGTTAACTTAATACAGAGTCGTAAAAGAGGGTACAAAAAAATGGAAAATTAAAATTTTACAACTTAATTAAGATTCTTTTCCATGACGTGTCAAAGATTGCCAAAACAGGCAAATAGTTTTTGTGATTATAAATTGCGAATGTTAAAAACATGTCTTGTCTAAATATCTGCTTTTCGATTTCCTTTTTCCTTAAATGGCAAATCCAAGGATACATTTAAAATTTAAAATATTAAATAACATTCCCTGTTTAAATATTCTTTGAATATATTATTATATTTAAGTTATTTGACAATCATTAATTTTCTTACACAATTTTTTCACTATTAAAAATCGGTTTAAAGCTGAAAAAATTACTAAAACATCAAACTAACGGATACCCGTCAAGGATATGTTTGTTAATACCAACCCCATTATAACTTGTAGCAAATATTTAAAAAAAAATTTGAAGAAAAAATAAGAACCGTATAATCTGCTTTTAAATCGTGCGATAGTGTGAAAACATAAAAAATAATTTAGGAACACGTAAGGAATCACACTTCTAAAACAAATACTCTTTATTGCTCAACACATGTTAAAGAACATAAAAGCAAAGTGATGATGTGTCAGTACCCAGGAGTTTTCAATGAATATTTGTAAAACAAAGAAAAAGTAATATCTTTGAGTTAACGGCCCCTAGGTTAGGTTAAGTAAAACAGGCAGTCGTTAAAGGAAATGATACAACTTACTTGGATCCGCACAACTCGGTTCCTTTGTGTTGCCTGGAGAAGCAGATAGAAACCATTAAAGATAGAAGAAAAGAAGAAATTGAGAGAAGGATAAAAGATTGTAAGATGAAGCAGACTTGCAAGGGCCACTGATCGGAATCAAACCCACAACACCCAGACTGGTCCACTTACCACTGATCTACTGGGGCACCATAACTAATTACCCCTAAGTAATCTACAGTGTAACGTATAGTTTGACATTTTAAGAAATGATAAATGACTATCTGCTTTGTGTTGTTCGGTGACAAAAGTGTTAAATATGTAATTTTAAATTTAATATACATATAAACAAAATTTGCCCAAACTTGTTTAAAGAGTACTGTGAGAAAATCTATAGCTGGTTTCCAAATGTATTATACTTTGTTGGTAAGAAAGCTAGGTTTCTGAAATAATTTTCTCTCAATCACAGTTTTTAAATATGTTAATTAATTTTGATTAAAGATAAAACTAATGAATCAAACTTTGTCTTTATTTAACTCATTGTTTTAAGCAGAGAATAATTAGCAAAAGCTTTTTTACTTTTACGTAATAATAAATGAACATTAATATTTTTTTCTTAATTTTCTAAACGCTTACGAGTATAATAAATAATTTAAATCACTTTTTTGAGCGTCGTTGCAAAGCAATTCTAATAAATTATTTTGCAGCCGAATCCAAACAAAATATGGCATCAACAAATTTCAAAATTGAAATAGAGAACGCGACACATTTTTACAAAAAAAATAGTATATTAAATGTTGTCATTTTACAAAAAAGAATTTGTTTTAGTTAAACACACAAAATTTCTGGTTTAGAGCAAAATTTTTAATCATCTGATAACAACGATTGCGGTGTATTGGTAAGAAATAGGATTTTATGGAAAGGAACGCGACATAAAAATATGAACAGAAAACATTTAAAAATTTATCGATCTTTTTTGGTAACTTTTTATTTAACTACGTTTACTTGTTGTTGGTGAAAGAAATCCATAAAATAAATTTAATCATACGATGGATGAACTCGGTTTGGCACAAAAAATTCCGTAATCATGCGTCGATAATTTTTACCGCTAAGATTCGTCGCCTGGCCTCGAGAATTTGCGAAAAAGCACATGGTCAAATTATCTCATGTGTCGATAAGGCACACCAAACAGTTACCCTGGGGCAATGCAATGGTTTTTGATGTTTCAATCGAGGGCTGCGGGTTCTTGGAGACCAGTTACGGCAGTTTTGCTTGTTTGCGTAGTTGTTTAAGTAAAAGTGAGCCTCGTCGCTCCGAAAACGCTCCAACATCGTTTTTCGAAAATTTTTGCATAAATCAAAATCACTTTATTTCAGTTCTTAAACTATTTGAATTTTAAATGGATGAAACTTCAGATACTTTTTTTAAATTTCATGAAGAATTGCTCTTTGAAGTCAAGGTGAGGCTGCTCTTTTTCGTATTGAAAGTCGCAGATTTTCACGTAAGCTCCTTTCAACTAGTTCCATGTTTTCGGGAATGCTTGAAGATCGACTGGGCTCTGGCCGTGGATGATTTATAGCCGAAGCAGTTGCACACCCACGAACGAATTAAATTTATACTCGGTCCATCACGTATTCGCCAAATACCGAACTTTGAACAAAATTGTCGACGAGCGATTACGTATGAATCATTACTCTTAAAAAATGTCTCCACAGCTAACGCGCGATGCGCACTCGACCACTGCGATATCGTGACTGACAAGTCCGCACAATCGATAATTTCAACGGCGCCACCCTCCCTCCGCACCGTTTATTACTTTTCAAAATATTCGTTTTTCAAAATATAAATTTGCCACCAGACACCCTGTACCATTAAAAGTAACGAAGTAACTTTTGTATGCTTGTCTTTTTTAAATAAGCTTGAAACTTATCATTATATCAAAATTCACGCAATATTTTATTAAACAGTATAATGAAATAAAAGCAATTTTTCTAAGTTTCAGAATTTTAATCTTTTTTTTTCTCTATCCTCAGACCTGCAGGGTCGCCATGTTTGTTTAAACATCGCTGAGTAATGCTAAAATGATTCCTTACAAACGCAGTAAAAAATTGTGCTTAGATAATCAGAAATGTTTATGCATTTGTGGTAACATCTGTGATTAATGTGCAATCACACGTTTCATAACAAACAGATACACACGCACAAACATAGCCACCCCCAGGCACACAGAGATATTAAAAAATATTTTCATACATTTTTACCAGAAAATTATAAACAAAAAACTAAATACACATTAGCACCAAGAGAAAAAAAAACTATATTATGGTATATTGCTGTTTCTACTAAAGAAATTTATGTGTGTACAACTTCCAGACATTTGTTCTTAAAAAAAAAACTCCAGTCAACTGCTGATAAGAAAACGGTGGCATAAAAATTTTGTTTGATTTGGCGGCAAATCCCTCAAGCAAGAGATTTAAACGTTTCATATACACGTGCAGACATGAGCAATTTCACGCAGGTACATACATTCATACACAAATATGGATACAATTTAACATAAATTTTTGGGTTTGTTTTTAATAACATTTTTGCGTAGTTTTTAAAATAAATATAATAATAATAATCTTATTATACACTCTGATATCTATGGACAACAATGTTGATAATAAATAGTTATTGTTAAGCAAATTCCTTTAACCCTTTAAATCCCAACAATTTTAAAAGATTATTTAGTGCTAGCATTTTATGATAGAAAAATTGTCCACTTGAAAATTACTAATGTATCATGGTCACAGGTAAAAAGAAGCCAAATTTAATGGCACAAAGATAATGACTAAGGGTGGTTTTATACGAGATGTATTTTACATATGACCTGTCAAATTTTTCACTACATGTCGTGTGAACGCATGGCAACATTGTTTGTGTGAAACACATATGTAAAAGTCACATGACAAATTTTTAATTAGAGCGCGTTCTATTTTCATCTGACAAAGCATGTGTCATCAGCTGTTTTAAGAACAACAACAAGGAAAACTAAGTTGTTTTTTTTTTGGTTTGGAGGTTATGTCAGCTGTAATTACATGCGTACGTGTGAGAGCAAAAATTTTAAACCATCTGTAAAATGACAATTTTGACAGACATACGCAATTACATGTGGATTGCAAAAGTGACAAATCATGTGTAAAATACATCTCGTATAAAACCACCTTATTTTGATTCACGGACAGCTCCATGCAGAAAAGTTTTAACTTAAGAACATGAGTCTTAAGCATGAGTTATTAAAGGGTAGCTTTGTAATACCCGACTACCTTCTATGTGGAGGTTTTAAAAATCTTACTTGTAAAGGTAAAGAGCTTGTGGGGAAATAGCGTATGATAATAGTGATAATAGTCAAATTAGAGGTGGCTTCAGACAGAGGATTCTAGCAATTTACTATTAAACCACAACCATTTTCTTGTTGCTTAGAAGATTACGCAAGATAGTTATTTTGTGTTGGCGTGAATTTTCTAACATTCTGGGTAATAAATTTGGGTCTAAACCAGTCGTAGTGCTTTATTTAACCGTCCCATTATAAAGACCAGGGTATTTTACCGCTCAAGGCCAAAAAATTTAAAATTACTTGCATAGGAATTTCCCAAATTAAACAAAATATTTAGTTTCCCGGCATTTGAGCAGCAAAGTATCGATATTGGCTTTAAATGTTTCGTATAAGTTCAAACTTTGTAAAATACAAGAAAGCAACGCATTTTAATTTTTACATTACAACAAGCACAGCTTCTCAAACATCTGCACATGGAGACTCTCTGGACCCATTGTGCGTTTCCTGCACATATGCTGACAAATTTAAGTCTTCAATCGGTTAGTTTTAAGACAGCATTTTGTAAATTAACAAAAGTAATTGATTAAGGCTTTGTTTATAAACAAAATTAAATCCTTGTTTAGGAATACAATAAAAAATCATAAAAAGCTGAACGTCAAAAATGTTTCAAATAACAAAAAAAAAGCCAAGTGACATTTAAGACTTTTTTGTTTAAAACGAATAAGGCTTAAAGCTTCTTACTTGAAAAATTATGTAAAAGGAAATAAAATAAGAATAAGAAAACATAAACAAAATAAAGAAAAAAAATAAGAAAAGTAGCAAAACATAAAGTTTTTATTTTTTTAAATATGAACTAAATGACAGTTAAATGTTTCTTTGCCAATGAACTGAAACTAAGCACTTTTTCATTTTAGAAATCTCACTTTCTAATGGTCAAATATTATAAAAAAAAGAAAAAAAAAAGAAACACACTCATACATACGTTAATTTTTGTGTAGGAAAGGTAAGAATAGACAAAAAAATTTTTAAACATTCGTTTACTTTTTCATTTCAGCTTATGTCAACTGAATACTTGAAAAGAAAACATCAAGATGGATTTATACACAAGGTGGTGTTATTTCGTCAGCTGATTATTGTTTACTTTGCTGTGCTCCAACATTTAGACGTCAAGGGCTGCATACTTGATGTTTGGTTGCTAGTGTGTTTCTTTGATTTTTTGACGTCTAGGTGTTTGTCCCCGGATTTAACCATATGGTTATTGACATGTATTTGTAGTACTAACGCTACCACCTTGTATAGATCCACCTTGAAAACCTTATTTAGTTTTTGGCCTTTCTTTCTCCCGCTTAAAGTGCGGTTCTTTTTAAATGTATCTATATATAATTAAGTGCATTTGTATTCGTATTTATCGCCATAAATTTCTTTGGTATGTTTCTTCATTTTATACCTGCCCAACAGTTTTGAGAAAACGAAATATTTGTTTTCTTTTGCACTACCAACTATGGATAATTTAAATATACATTTGTAGGTTCGTTTCCGAATCCATTTATTCTTTTATTTTAACAGGTAATCCAAACTAGTCAACTCTAAACCAAAAGCCTCTCAGAAGAACTGTGTGGTCTTTTTAAAATAAAATCACATTCTCAAAACCCCGTGTTTAATTATGTCATTCACCCTATCAGTTTCGTTTTTCTTAAATTATGCAGAGTTAAAAGACAAGACGAAAACAAAATTATTAAATGTGATACAAAATTAAATAAAAAACCCCTGAATTAATTTGCTTACCTTTCTTAGGCGAATAAATTAATTTCTTATATCAGTAATTTCGTCGATTTAAATTGTATTTTCTTCTTTTTTCTTTTTTTTTTGTGTAAATTAATAATCGGTAACTTTATACCAATTTGTTACTGGTGTTGGATTATTATTTTTTTTTTGACAAATTTGAAAGAAAACAGAGAATTTTATAAATTATTATTGGGTAGGGGAAAAAGTGCTTTCTTTGAATGGAAACATTTTAAACAAAGTCGCATTTATAGAGAGGGCTTTTGAAAATTTGATGCGAATATATAAATTATATATTTCTTTGTAATCTATACGACAATTAATATATAATGGTTATGAAAGCTCGTAAATACTTAGTGAAGACAAGAACCACATGGCATATAAGCAACTCTGCACCTTTAAACCTGAAGTTTTAAGGTAGCGATATACTTTATTTTGCATGCAAAAGGGCTACAGGAAATGGGAGAATTTTTTGATGATGGCTAGATTTATCAACATATTATGGAGATACTCAGGGGCAATGAAAAAACAGTAGAACTTCCGGACCCCATACCCATAATGAAGGCCGCTGCTTTCTCTACAGCGTGATACCAGAATAAATGTCGATCGGGTGGAATGGGGCAGAACCCGAAAAACTTGTTTTTTAATGCATATGTAGCTCTAATGCAGAGGAAAAAACGGGATTGCGGCTTTTTGTTAAAAAACCGGAGACCAGTATCTAATTCTGCCACAGCAGAATTTTTTTAAGCAGAGGTCCGAGCAATCACGGCATGTTTACCTTAACTCGGGGAACATGCAGGTCGAAAAGCTGTTAACATCAGTACGGATAGCCAAACAACAACAAAAGTAATAATATCGGAAGGCGTTAGAAAATATTTTGTGATTACTTAGGGTAAGTCCTATTATGCATTTTATAGGTGCCTGGTCATTAGGGGGGAAGTGGAGAAAATTTTGAAGACAATTGCAAGCACTTAAACTGAGAAACTTAAGCCTTTGGTTGCGAAAAAGACCGAGTTGAAGAGGTGTAGGCTATATTTACTCACAGGGCAATGTGGGTCAATGAAACATATGATGAAGTGTGCAAATTCTTAAGTGCGGTCCGAAAGGGGAAAGGACTAAGGAAAATCTGAAATTAAGGAAACCTGTAATAAGTAAAATGATAGGTACGCCAACGGATTACTCAAACATACAAGCACATTCCTTTGGATAAAGGTTGAGGAGAACAGCGATTGTAGAGGTTTCAGATTTAGGACATCGAATATGTGGTGCATTTTCTATATCACTGCCTAGCTTTTTCACAGGCCAGAACTCGATGTTTTATGCCTGATGTTAAACAAAATTTGGCTTATTTGATAAGTCCAGGATAAGAAATGTTAAAGAAATTCGTTCAGAACACCGAATTTCTTTTTTACTTCTTCCCTTATTTTTTTTTCCATTGCAAAGAGCGTACAGAACGCCGGTCACTGGCTTAAGCGTATCACCCGTAAGACTTGAGGTTTACTTTTAGATCTTAACCTTTCCATCTACTTACCTTCAATTGCCACAGAGAAAGCGATGCAACGTAACCAGTTAACGAGCTATTTTCTTTACAAAGAGCAAATATTTCAACAATAATTTTCTCCAGTCTGGTCAATGCCACACCGGCTCTTTAAGCCTCAACAAAGAACTGAGTTATTTTCAGTAAAGGCAAATTCATAGGTAATAAAACATGCGATTTCGGTTCACCTAGAAGCTACGTAGTAATCACGAAGACCTCCTTACCTATGCTTACTGCACGATGCAGAAGATCATTAGACCACTTTATGCTTAAAGAATCGATTTAAGCACAGTTGCTTTGATTAGAAGAAAATACAGAGACATGACAAAAATATGAAACTACAAATATATTTCGTGCGACAATAGACATTTTTAAAATGTGATTAAAAGCTATTTATGCAGGCTTTTTCAATCCTAGCAAGTCAGAAACTCTAAAAAGCTACAAAAGAAAACAGTCATATGACCAGGATCGGAAATATTACAAAAAATTAAAATGATGATCGATTCACACTGTCGGGTATATGGAAAACCCTGTATATATCAAAAATTTTTCTGTTTTCTGAAAAATAACTCTTTTCTAAATTTTGGTTTTTGTCTTTGCTAAGTAAATTATCACACACATTTTTGTTTGCAACTAGGTTTTTATCAAATGGGACTACTCTTCATGAAAATATTAATTTAATCTTAAAACATTGATAAAACAAATATTGCAATAAATAAAAGGTCGATATAATAATAAAACAGCTTTGGTTTCTACCAGTGATTTAGGCAAAACTAGACAAAAACTTTTTAAGAAGAGCAATATTGTTTATTGATACAATAAAAATAATAAAATTATTGCTAAAATAAAAATTAAAAGATATTGAAAATGAACTTGAGCCTTGGTAAATAGATTGATTTTGTTATCATTTTGACATAAGCTTGAAGCCCAGGTGCTGGATCATAAAATTGTGCAACATTTATTGGGATTTGTTAAGTCAATAACAGGTGTTTTTCATATAAAATAATAAAATTAAGTTCCAACCTTAGTATCAATAAACCAATATTAGATTGTGGTTTAAATTTATTTCACACTATGCAGTCTCGATGCGACCGGATTTTGTGTGAACCATGACTTACTTACCAACTTCTTAAGGTAAAAGTTAAACAAAACATTGGTTCTTACACTCAATCATCAGTTTTTTAAACACCTCATGAATATTTAATTTTATGGAACATACTTACACCCTATCTTCGCCTCCTAACAGGGTTTCCTTAAAAGGTTTAATTTTTTTAAATCGCTCCCACAGCTTCCAGGGTGCTCCTACAAAGATCAGACATACCCCAATTAAATTTTCCTCCCAAACATTTTTTTCGAACATACTTACCCCCTATCTTCACCCCCTAACAGGGTGGCCATACAAAATTTTAAAAAAGTAGTATAAAAACCGCCCATACTTACTTTCTATCTCCATCGCCTATAAATTGTAACAAATCCCCCTCCTCCCTACAGCCTCCAGGGTGCCCTCGGATAGGTTTAATTTAGGACTGACCCCATCTCATTTTTCCTTGCAAACATTTTCCTTACCTAAAGGGGCTGCCATACAAAATTTTAAAAAAAATTAAAATAAAAACCCCTAAAACTTCCTTGTAGTCACTCTAAGAGGGTTAAAATATGACACTGACGACTCCTACTCAAAGTTAGAAATATTTTACAAATAAGCGAAACAACTTTTAGACTTCATAAATACATGCCTTATTGCATAACTACGTTCTTACTTCTTATATATGGATTGTAAAAGCAGACAGTGCTTGGAGTGTTCGAGACGAAAATTCTTTGGAAATTCTATGCACCAATCTCTGTTGACAAAGAATACCGGTGTCGTATGAACCACGAATTGTATGAGCTGTTTGCCATCATTGACATAGGAAGTCATTTAAGTGCGAACCTGATTAAGGATAACTAAAAAAAAGGGCAGATCGAATCTCCAATAAAAATTCAACTGGAGGAAGACCTCTTGAAACTTAGTGTCGAAGCACGTGGAAATCGATTCTACGTTCTCCAGTAGCCACTGAATGTAATGTAAATAATATTTTGTTGCGATTTATTAAAAATGGGATTTAACCCCATAGCCACTTTAAATAGGTTTAGGAAAATGTACGAAAGCAAAAATTGTTTAGGCCAATGACATAATGTTTTGTTAATACATATATCTATTATATGTATGATTAACGAAGCATCAGTTTAACTTAAGCAACTGACCAAATAGTTTGTGCACGATTTCAAACTGGCCTTTGACAAGGTTTCAAATTTTCCACGCAATGCCATTAACATTAAGGAAATTTACTGAAAAATAAATATTTTATATATTTTAAAAAAATATTAAACGAAAAAAAGCTCTTAAAGCAAAATGAAAAAATTAATGTTTAAACAGAAACAAGTTGTTCGACGGCTCTTAAGCAGAAAAGTTAAATTTTTTAACGAATAAATGACTTTTTCACGTTTTAGCCAGAGCTGCATAATTAAAATGTTAAAAAGCAAATTATGTCTTGATTGGTTTTTTTAACACTTAAGCGATAAATATGAAATAATATTTTTTTACTACTTGCTTTACAGATAGTTTAAAACTTTTAGTTTTCTTTTTATTACTACTTGCATTCGAGTTCAATAAACTGTTGTCGTTTGCACTTTATTTAAATGAATTTTAAACATTTTAAAAATATTTTTTTGCTTGCTATGACATTTTTTTTTTAATTTATTTACAAAAAATTATTTTTTAAACGTCTTTTTTTTGCAATTTACAGGTTATTAAAACATTAACTCCTCTTTACGCAATATTAGCTTTTGGCGATAATATGTCTGTTTGTTCATGAAAACTTTTAGACAAACAAGCAAAAACTTTTTACCAAGTTTCCTAGAGTAAAGAAAAGAAAAAAAAAATTGCCAATAAATTTATTTTATGAGTTTTTTTAATATTTTGTCTTTAAACTAGGGGGTTCCCGGTAATTCCCAGTTAATATTCTTTCCCGCTTTCCCGGGATTTTTTTTGGCGGGATTCCGGAAAATAAAAATATTTGATTATTTTACGCTTAGAAAACAGCTGTTTGAGCTTTGTGCTTTGATAAATTTTTCTCAAAAAAAAATGTATTATTTTCACAAAGAAATGGATTTTAGGGGTATTTTATTGAAATCGGCTTCTTTTTTTATATTTAAATTCCATTGCTTTGATGTTTTTCAACAAATAAATTTTTTTGTTAATTCAAGAAATTCATATCTCTACGTTTGCAAGTATTACTTGACGATATTCAATATTTAATATTCAATATTCTATCAATCTATTAGGAGAATATAATAAAACTATATAGTAAGAGTACACACATATGCATGTATACCAACGATATATGCAGACGTGCGAATATGGCAAGAGCTCAGGTGGACCCGGTAGAAGCTCGAAGGAACCGAAAAATAAAAAAGAAACAATATAGCGTTTTTAAACCGAGTGTTCTATTGTGCTCAACAAATTTTGTTGTATATGCTACCATGATGCGGGATCCCGGGTTCTCGGTATCTCGGGAACTTTTAACAAATTTCCTGCTTTCCCGGAAAACCAAAATGTGCGAGAAATAAAAAAACCCTACTTAAAACATACAATATGAAAAACTGCCAACAAAAAACACAGAAACCTATAACAACCTGTTGTCAGGGTGACCGCTGAGAATTTTTAAAAGTGACACAAAAGATCGTTTATAGCCTAAAAAATTGCATAAAATAGACGTTTTAAAAACATAAAGTCACATTTATATTTGAACTTTTAATTTGATGCTTCTCACTATTAATTTGACTGAAAACAAAATTATGTTGAGCTTCAATTCAAAACGTCGGGATCTTATGATAAATATTTTTCTTCTTTCAGAACAAAGCAGCCCGTACAGTTTCGTGTTCATTAGGAAAATTCTCTAACAATCAGCTGTTTGAAAAAAAAAACATAAAAATTTATTTTATATTTATGTTTATAATTTAATTTCTTAAAAAGAAAACATGCAAAAACTAGCAGATTTTAATCCAACAAACTTATTTTCTTGAAATAAATTTTTTGGTAACTTTTGAAGAATTTTTTGAGCTTCCTTTCTTTTCATTTCTGTATTCTTGTTATTTTGGAAAATTAATTTTAGGTTATTCATTAATTTCTAAGTTGAATCACAAAATGTACATTCTTGGGTATTAAAAAAAAGTGAACTACTGACAGGCTTGATATCTTTTCGTCTGTAAAATAGCTAAATTATATAACTTTTCAAGCGATAAAAAAATTTTTAATTTTTTATTTTGCTAAAGAGAAGATTTTTTAATTCTTCTACGGTTTTAATTTTACAGTTTTTGAGAAATTTAAGGTCAAAGTTGAACTTTTGATGGTTTGCAGCATTAAGCTACTAACTGAAATTGGGAATTAAGGAGTTTTAATATTCAAAAAGTGGGATGCTTTTTAGCTCACTGTTTTAAGAACTTCTTATTCTTTATCACTGCTAAATTATATTACAGTTAGGGGTTTCACAAGGTGTTCTATTTGTCCTATTGTCATATTGTCATAAAGTTTGTTTTGACAATGGTTTAACAGCCTTTACCAACTATTGGACACTCGGCACAGGTGTAAGTGGAGTTGTTGTGATAATTTAATAAGTGTTTTAAACGACGTAGTACTTTTAAAGAACTATTTTTGCATAAAAGACAAAAAAACCATTGTCAAATTTTAAAACAATATGACAATAGGACATAATAGAACACCTTGTGAATCTCCTAAATATCTTTATTTATGTCAGATTTAAATAGTGCTAAGCCTTACCATTATAACGTTTAAATTATATTGATATCCCTCTTATTAACTTACACCATAAAAATAATAGCTTGAATGTTTGCAATTCTATTAAATTTGCAAGAGTCGCAAAAAATAGACAAAAGTTGCAAAATAGTGTCAGTTTAACAAAGTCGCAGGGCGGAAAAAAGGTTGCAAATTGCTACTTTATGCCCTAAGCACAACTGGAACGAACGCCGAATTTTTCGTTACGAATATTCGTCTTAAAAAATAAAACACATTTGTGTATGTGAAAATACACACAAACAGTGCGTCGACTAAAATTCGTCATGCGTAACAAACTCTGCGATAGGTTTATTTCTATTTCTTACGCAGACGAACGACGAATAATTTGGCATAGAGTGACCATTTTTCTTTTATTTTGTTATTAAATAATGTTTTTTTATACTTTAAGAATAATTTTCACTTCTTATTTGTTGCATTAAATACAATTAGTGTATTTTAAGTGTTGTATTTATATTTTTTAAATAGTGTTTTTTAATTATTATTTTTTTCAAATATTTTTTAAATAGTGTTTTTTAATTATTATTTTTTTCAAATAGTGCTTCTTCTTTAAGAAATATGGTCTCTCTATCATAGCTGTTTTATTCGTTCTAAATGTGTTTCACTTAACGAATTAACGCAACGAATTTTTACAGACGAATTCGTCGTGTAGTGCGAAATTCGTCGTTCGTCCCAATTGTGTTTAGAGCATTAGCCGACAAACGGCCGCACTGCCCGTTGTAATAGTTAAAATGTGTAATTTTGTAAACAACAACAAGTGGTAATCGTGGTTGGATCAAACAAACATTTATGGCTGTTGCGGTGTTGTTTTGGTTACCAAACGTGTAAAAATCTATTTTAACATTTAATCACGTTTTATTATAGAAAACAATTTCATTTATGTAAGTACGTCTATTGCGTAAAATAAAAAATTAAAAAATTAGAATGTTAATTTTTATCGCCACCACACAACAATGTTGTTTTTTAATAATTTTAAATTATTATTTTCTTAAAAAAAATAATCACTTTCTTTGGTAACAAGACATTTGTAATCAGTAAAAGCTTTTAACAATCTTTTTAAAAAATTTAAAAAAAAAACGTGATAAAAATTTGAAATTTAAAGAAAAAGTTATGATTTTACGGTGGGAATACTAAAACGTTTTTATAACAAATATTTAATATATTTTCTATGTAAAAATTTTATCATAACATTTAATTGAATTTATATAGAACAACCGGCATCTTAGGGAATACGTAAAACGGCCTTAAGAGTTCAATTATATGTTAGTTACCATAACGCCGTAACCATAACCGTTGCCATTTAACCAAAACTCAATTGGTTTCTTTGGTTATGGCCATGGCGTTATGGTAAGTCACCTATAATCAAATACAGTGTTGCCCATACAGCTGTTTACTGTGGTATGGTTAAGTCACGAATAAATGAACTTAAAACGGGACAAACCCTTTCTTTCAATCGATAAATTAACGTCTAGAAGAATTTAAATGATTGATATATAAATTATTTGTTTCATATATAATTTTTACTTATTTCAAAAGAGTTTAAAATGATCACTTACTAAATAACCGGCTTTTCATTTTGTACGTTTTGATAAAAATTGTCACACCCGTTACATTTCCTAAAGGTTTTTCTTTAAGCAAAAAAACTGTTTTTAGCAGAAATATTGAATCAAACACGATACAAAAACACTTTCAACTGCCGTGAAAATATAAAAAAACTCAGCCCGTTCTCAAATAAATTTTACACGACAATATTTTAAGGTCAAAGTTCTCCACAATTTAATTTTATAAGGTCACACCCATCACAGGCTCTTTTTATGAGCTGCATTCGATGTTCGATCTTCGTTGGTTATCGAATACCAACTATCAAATGTCAATTTCGTATTATGTGCAGGCAGCACTGTCGAAATTTTCGTTGCGCGCCGAATTTTCTATCGAATGTATTTTTGCTTTCGACAAAGTAGTGTAGTGGGTGAAACTTTTTAGCCGTCGAACGTAGGTTGTAATACCAATTGAAATTTCGTTCGATTTGTTTTTTCGATCACAGTCGAAAATCGAATTTTGTTCATAATGAGTACGACAGTCTTTAAATGCTCAATGTGAGCAAAAATCATATTTTTACAGAATCTACTTGCAATTATTTGCTTGAAAACGTTCCACTCTTGGAAATCATATCCTTTTTTTTTTAATTACAATTGTTAATTATTGTTTGTTTTTAAGCATAATCGTAAGAAAAATGGTCACATGTATGACGTGGACCCTCGTGACTTTAAGTTACGCTTAACGACTTGGGTTTTAGGACTTTTTTCGCCCATAGTTTGGGATGACAGTACCGTGTCTGACCATATGCAATAGGCCTTGAACACTACTCTTCAGTGGTGCCGGGAACGGGGTTTAAATATTAAGCCGATGAAGACCAATTTGGCGCTATTTACGAGAGGGAGGAACGTCTCACTGAGAAGGCCCACACTAGAAGAAAAAATTATTACATTTTTTGATAGTGTGAAGTACTAAGGGGCTACTCTAGATAAGGGGCTCTCATGAAATGATCACTTGGGGAACGTTTCAGACATTGGGCCTTCGACCAAGTTGTTTGGCATTATTATGAGAACGATTATCCCCTAACGGATCTTGTGAAGGTTAAGCAGGCTTTTTTTTAGGGTTTTCCTTAAACCCAGCCCCTAGTGAACCGACCTTGTTGATTTTAAATAGCAACCAACAAAACAAACCGATAAAATCCCTTTTTACCATATGCAGGGCTTAATATCATTTACAGCTAGTGTTGGTTTATTTAAAATATCACAGAAAAAACTGAGTTGTAGAATCAGTAACAAATTTCAAAAAATCAGTAAATATTTTGTCTGGCTGAGGACCTACAACGAAAGTTGTAAATTTAGACAAACAATTTTGCAAGAATTTTAGTTTATGTTAAAAAATTTTGTTGAACTGGTTAAATATTTGAATTGTCTAGGCGAACATTTTGTTTGATTTAAAAATCAAATAAAAATATTATTAGATACTATTAAATAAATTGACTAAAAAAATAAATTATTTTGAACAAGAATTTGTTTGAAAAATTTTTTTTGTAGTTTTTTGTGTGATTGCTTTCCCATTTACTAGATAAGCAAAGGTTTTGCTGGGACATCTACTTGTTTAAAAAAAAAAAACTTTTTAAATTTTACAAAGTTTTTCAACGTTATTTGGTCGGACGCTGGCTCTTTATAAAATCTATTAAACTTCGTTTACATCATAAAAACTTAAAAAAAAACAACAAATTAATAATATTCATGTTATTTAAACTATAATTTAAACTAAATCAAATAACATCCGGTGATTAAATATAACAAACATGTATTTTATTATTTTTTTTTTATTTATAAAAACAATAATGTCATCTAAAACAGTTTATTCATGTTAAATATTATAACACAATTTGGTTTAAATATTTAACCAAAAGTTTTGATTTCATTCAAGCATATAAGCAAACGAATATTAATAAATTGAACATTTTTCAATACAAGGTCTATCAACATTTGGTCTGTAAAACGTCATCAACAACATCTTAAGTTATTCACTCACCATGATTATGATTTGACCATTCTAATAAGGTTTAATGGTTGTAACAGAGTGTTGCTGCATATAAGCTGTCAAAATCAATGCTTTTTCAACTGAACTGTGTAAAATGTACTGCTAAGATTGGTTTTTAGCTATTTTCCCCCTAAAAGGTTTTTTTTTAATTTTTTTATTAATTAAAAATTATTTGAATTTTATTCCACAAAAACCGACCTCTATTTTCTTTTCCACAAAAAGTTGCATAAAATCTACCTCCAACAATTCTAAAATTTAACAAACCTTTTTCAACACAAAATTAAAATAACATCTGTTTTTATCTCTGGCAGCCTTGACTGCCAAAAGCTAAGATAACAAGACTGACATTTTGACATGTAACTTAACAAAATCTTAACAAACAAACTGACCTTAGGAGATACGTCTAAGAATTATGTTAAAAAAGCATTTTGTAAATATCAAGGACATTCTGAGGACAGTAGTACAAATGTATGTAAGAAAAGTTTTGATTCATAACGTACCTGTCAAACTTTGCATTGTTGACAATTTTTATGTTGCGCAGCAATTAAGCTTTAAATAATTGCAAAAGGCGAAAGAGAATAAAGTCTTAAAAACAAAATATAACAACAATAACATTAAGAAAAAAAAATAACTATCAAGGACGTTTAGTTTAAGTTGACATCAAAACAAAATGCAAAGTGCACAGTGAGTGTGCAAACATATGAACAAATGTTGTTGTGCTTGTACTTGCAATGCAAATGTTTTACAATTAACTTCAGTGTCCCCCAAAAGCTCGCACGCGTGCAAATGTTTCAGACGAACAGTTCAACCAACTTAGATTTTCAAAATGTTCAATGAACAAATTTTTTAATTAAATTTAATGCTTGATTTGACGAGTTTGAATTTTCGTAAAAAAAATAATTAAAAGCAAAACCAGAAACTAGCTGAGGGATAAAAATGTTGAAGATCTTATCCGCCTAAAATGTTGTCAGTTGTTGTTAGTAAAAAGGCAAAATTATTTGGCATTTATGAAACTCTTTCTTTAACATTACTGGCTTGATTTTGAATAAGACATTTCAAAACATTTTAAATGCAATTCTTTCATAACATTAGAGGATACGGTTGTGGGGATTACTGATTGGTTCACACCTGCAGTTGCAGACACGTGTTTTTGTATGTGTTTTCTTTTGAATGCGATTACAACTTAAACATTAAAGAATTACGCCAAAAACAGGAGTTAAAAAATTTATACTAAGAACGTGTTTTTTCTATTTTAATTATTTTTTTTTTCTTAAATGTGTTTAATAAGACTTATTTATAAGCAAGTTGGAACTCGCCTCTTTGCACCCTTCTACGGCAGCATTGGATGACAGAAGTTCCCACCGCTATCTAACGGGGGTGGAAATTAAATAAAAATTTGACGCAATTGGCTTTTGCAATAAATATTTAAAAATTTAATTTCAGATGGTTCATAAAAGGTTTGCATGCATTAAAGTATTTACTCGAAAAATAACTGATCAGTTAATGAATCGAAAATTTTTAGCCGATTAATCGGTCGGGTAAGAAAAATCGCAAATATCTATTAAAGAATAACTTGAACAATGTATTTTGATTTATCAATTATATGAAAAAAAATAAATTCTCTTAAAACGTTGGCTAAAAAACACCCAGGATTGGTGGTCAAATATGAAAGGGTCACATTATACAGGGTGTCCGCCGGCAAAGGTATAATACTTTGTTTTGCCCCCATTTTGGTAAACATTAGTCTTGACAGTTGATATTTATCAGTCGTCAGTAGTGAATGATTTCGAAGAAAGAGGGACTGTAGCTGATAGACCCAAGCATGGACCACAACGTACTGCAAGATCGGCTGAAAACATAACTGCTGCTCAAGAAAGTATTCAAAACAATCAATCAACCTCAATTCGTCGCCGTGCTCAGGAGCTTTGTCTTCAAAGAAATATTTTGGCAACAATTTTGCACAAGGATTTGCATTTGTTTCCATTTAGGATTCAGTTGACACAAGTGCTTCTTTTAGAAGACCATTTACGCCGCCATACATATGTCAATAGAATGTTACAGCTCGCCTATGACAACCCCGATTTTCATGAAAAATCATATTGAGTGACGAGGCACATTTTTATTTGAATGGATATGTGAATAAACAGAATAGTCGGTTCTGGGCAACCAAAACCCTCAAATTCTTCATTAGTCACCTTTGCATCCATTAAAAGTAACAGTCTGGTGTGCAATTTGGTCAGGAGGAATTATTGGAACTTACTTTTTTAAAACTGAAAGCGGCGAAACGGTAACTGTCAATGTAGGAGCGATATCGTGTTAAGATGGAAAACTTTTTAATGCCACTACTGCATGCGTTGGGCTTGGTTAAGATGTGGTATCAACAAGACGGTGCCACATCGCATACATTCAGGATTACAATAGAACTACTGTGAGACCTCTTTCAACAACAAGTTATTTCAGGAAATGGTGATGTTCTTTAGCCTCCACGGTCGCCTGATTTGACTGCTTTGGATTTCTTTCTGTGGAGACATTTGAAAAGCAAGGTTTATGCAAATAAACCAGAAACGCTGGAGCAAATCAGACAAAATATTCGAGATAAAATTTATGAAATACCGCGTAAAATGTGTGAAAATGTAATGAAAATTAGGCTCAAAAGGGATTGCATTTGTGAGGCTAACAGAGGCGGACATTTATCTAAAATTTCATACATAATTGCCGATATTAAATAAAACATTTTTAAATATAAGATCCATTCTCTTTCATTTAATCAAAAATTATGAACAGAGTAGTATACCTTACCGGCGGACACCCTGTATAATGGCAAAGATCGGTCACAGATTACAATACTTGCTTAAAACCATTTGGAACGAAGTTGCTGGGAAGTTCTATCACGCCCCTCTAACTGTTCGATTGATGCAGATCATTTTCTTTGAGATACATTTAACTTAAGATCAGGGTATTTGAAATTGGTTTGATTCGTCCTTGACCTCAAAATATGATCAGGAAGAAGCGGGATTTCAATAACCGTCAACTAATCCATTCCTAATTTAGCCATAACTCGGATTCGAGAAATGGGTCAGTCAGTTAGCCTCCAAGGTCGCTCGACTAAAAAGTTTTTGGTTATGTTTAAGTAAAGTCACTGATTTGTGCTGAAAACCCAACAGCAAATGACATCTCGGAGGTCAACGGCCAGCAGTCCTTGATTAAATGTCCAAAATTATACACGACTAATAATTGCGCTCCGGACAGAACATTCACGAATAAAAATTTCCTTTTTTTGATAAAAAGTGTTTTTTATTTTATAGCTGACAAAGTAATAAGAGGTCGTTACGAATATAATTTTTCTTAACAAGAAAATAATGGCCTTTTGCTGAAAGACTTAGTAATTACATTTGATTTCTTTTTAAAACCTAATATTTACTAGTAAGTAGTAACTAAATACAATTTTGTAAGCATTATTGTAAGCAGGGGTTGTGAGATTCGAGACAATCTAAACACCTTTTTTTAGTTAACTTTGAAGACTTTAAAGATTGCACACCACTGCTCTACTAAATTTATACAGTGTCATACATAATACAAAGTACAAAGTTAATTACCCAATGATTTAATTATAACTAACTACGTTCTAGTTTCCAAAAACTGTAAATAACGACTAAGTATTGGACACTGCTTGTTCGTCTGTCTGTCTGTCCTCTGGTACGTCCATCTGTCCAAATGTAATGCCACATTTAAGTATTTAAGATTTGAAACTTAAGAAAATACTAACAAAAGCAATTTCCCCACCAGCATATCAAGCAGATATTTGGCAGAAATCTATATAAAAACAATGTGAAGCAAGTTTAATTCATTATTATGAGATTGATACCTAATGGGACTATTTTGCTTGCTGGGAAATATACTTATTCATGTATGTATATGTATGTTCGTTTATTCAAATGTGTGCGTAAAAGACTTCTTTGGTTAAATATTTGTTATTTTAATTGTTATTTTCTTATAGAACAATGTACAAAAGCAAGACACTAGAGTACTTACTTAAAGACCCATTAAATATATTTAATAACGAATATTTAAAAGAATTTAATTTACAAATAATTAGTTTTTTGAATAAAAAAAATTATTCAATTTCCTAAAAATTCCTAAAAACTTTGTAAATAGAGGTTTCAAGGTTTCTTTACAAAGAAGAGCTTCTACAAGAAGAACTTCGAAAATCACATGATTCGTTGGTCTAGTGGTAGAGTCTCAGCCTGGCAATCAGATGGTGCCAGGTTCGATGCTAGATTGAGTCAAGAAATATTTTTTTTACTTAATGTTTAATGTTTTTTGTTTTTTTTTTCTTCCTTCTGTCTATTTCTTGTTGTACCCAGACTTATGCTTGTTGAGTTTTTTTTATAAAATAAATTATTAACTTGTTAATTCATTCAAGTAATTGAATTGTTTCAAGTTGGCACTTATTTTATTATTTCAAAATCAAAATATTAAAAGTGTTTAAAAAAAAATAGATTTATGTATTTCAGTTTTCGGAGTAAAAAATCTAAGGATAATGCTTATACAGGGTGTCCGCCGGCAAGGTATACTACTTTGTTTGTTTATAATTTCTGATTAAATTAAAGAAAATGGATCTTATATTGATAAATGTTTTATTTTATGTCGGCAATTATGCAAAAGGGTACCCCGGTAGGTCAGTGGTAAGTGCACGAGTCTACGAGTCAGGGGATTGTGGGTTCGATTCCCACCAGAGACCCTGGTAAGTCTGCTTCATTCTTCTGTTCTTTCTTTCTTTCTTATCTATCCTTCTCTAAATTTCTTCTTTCCTTCCGTCTCAACCTATTTTATCTGCTGCTCCAGGTAACACAAAGGCACCGAATTAAGCGGACCCAAGTAAGCTGAATCCTTTCTTTCTACGGCTGCCTGTCCTAACCTAACCTAACCTCTAGCCTCAAAAATTCGAGCCCTTTTGAGCACAATTTTCATTACATTTTCAGAAATTTCACGCGGTATTTCAATAATTTTATCACGAATATTTTGTTCGAGTTACTTCAGCATTTTTGGTTTGTTTGCATAAACCTTACTTTTCACATGTCTCCACAAAAAGAAGTCCGGAGCAGTCAAATCAGGCGACCCTGGGTACCAATTAACATCACCATATCTTAAAATAACTTGTTGTGAGGCAGTAATTCCATTGTAATCCTGGCTGCATGCGATGTGGCGACGTCTTGTTGATACCACATGTTAACCAAGCCCAAAGCATGCAGTTGTGGCATTAAAAAGTTTTCCATCATATCACGTATAGCTCCCCCATTAAAAGTTACCGTTAGGACATTTTCAGTTTCAAAAAAGTAAGTTCTAATAATTCCTTCTGACCAAAGTGCACACCAGACTTTTACTTTTAATGGATGCAAATGAATAACCTGAGGGTTTTTTATTGCCCAGAACCGATTATTCTGTTTATTCACATATCCATTCAAATTAAAATGTGCCTCGTCACTCATTATGATTTTTCATGAAAATCGGGGTTGTCATGAGCGAACTGTAACATCCTATTGGCATATGTACGGCGGCGTAAATGATCTTCTGGAAGAAGCTCTTATGTCAACTGAATCTTAAATGGAAACAAATGAAAATCCTTGTTCAAAATTGTGGCCAAAGTTGTACTTTGAAGTCAGAGCTCCAGAGGACGGCGTCGAATTAAGGTTGATGAATTGTTTTAAGCACTTTCTTGAGCAGCAGTTATATTTTCAGCCGATCTTGCAGTACGTTGTGGTCCATGCTTGGGCCTATCAGCTACAGTTCCTCTTTCTTCGAAATCATTCACAACACGATAAATAGTGCGTCTTGTTGGCAAATTGTTTCTCCCAAAAAATTTCACGTAATTTTCTCATCGTCACAGTAATTGATGAATGATTTTGATAAAATTTTTGAACGATTAAAACACGTTGGTTTACCTAATATTTTTCCAAAATAAATTTGCCACGTCTTTACTTCACGACTGCTAAATATGAACTGTCAAGACTAATGTTTACCAAAATGGCGGCAAAACAAAGTAGTATAACTTGCCGGCGGATACCCTGTACACTAAATATGAGGAAACGCAAATGCGTTCTACATTCAACATACCACACAAGCAGCCCAAGTTCGAATCCCAGCCGAACACAAAAACAAATTATTTATTACTTTTCGTTTGAACTTGTTAAATCTTTCAAGCAATCAAAAAATCATTTCAGTAATCGAAATCTTTAAAATTTTTAATTGGATAAAAAAAAATCACAATTTTTATTATTTACAATTAAGGTAATTGATATAATCATTTTGGTGAAAGATGCAAATTTAAAAAATTTATTGATTGTTTCAATCATTTTGGTAATTGAAGCCATTTTTTAGTTCTTTTTGTGTAATATCTCAGTTTGTTAATGATTCCAATAAAATTTGTTAAGGCCATTTGAATTTCCAATTAAAAGTTATTTCTACAAAAAAACAATTTATAAAAAAAGAATAAAAAAGCACTTGATGTTACAGAAATCAATATAAGTTCGAAAATAATTTTAACACAAAAACCGTATCATTTCAATTCATTCTTAGCTCTGATCGTATCATTATTGTAGAAATATAACAACAAAAAAAACAAACAAAAATTACCACAATAAAACTAAACCATGAACACTTGTCAAGTGACTTTAAAAAGAACTCAAGACAACGATAAAAACAAAAAAAAACAGTAAAAAAAATTAACAACTTGAGTGCAGAAAAATAAGAAACAAAACTTTAGTGGGTTAGTCTTGCATTTAACCTAAATTTTTAAAGTCTTCTGAATTGAAAAAATTAAAATAAATGTTATTTGCACAAACAAGTTTTGTTGTTATTTTTGTTTAGAAAAAATTGAAACCAAACTTTGCAAATTTAAATGTTAAAACAGGGCTTTTGTGGACTTAGACTTGGAGGTGTGAAGAAAAAAAAAGCAACATTTTATTGAAATTTTTAAAGCGAAACAAACCAATTTCAAAAGCTTTTAAAGTTGATATTCGTCATCATTATTGGCATGTTTACTTTTCAAATTTTATTTAAATTTTTAATATTTGACGGTGACAATTAATATAAAGGTTTGGTTGGTTGATTTCATTTGACATTTCCGACACACACACTTTTAATTTCGTTTATAGAAACCAACAAAATAGATATGTAAACCGATGACAAGCTTCAAAATTCATTTATTTGATTTAAGGTGTTATGTCACTTTGACACTATATTTGTTTTATTAAGATGTTAGGGCGCGCATCTATCTATAAGAGGGGAGAATTTATATTTTAATGTTTTTTTATTAAGAATCGTCAAAACGTTTCCTTATATACAAAAAACCCTATAAAAACCTAATTTGACAGCAACAATAAATTTTAATAACTCAAGGTAGGATAGTTTGATAATCCACGTAATTTGCAGGACACAAATTTCCTTTGAATATATTTTTTTAATAATTTTGTTGTAGCTCTTGAAATCATTTACACTGCAAGTCTTGTTATATTTATTAATATTTAGTTACCCTCCGGTCCTTAGGTGCATAAACAACTAATTGTGCATAATAAGCCTTAAAATCACCAGCATGATAACAGTTATAGATGAGCGACCCCGTGGTTAAAAAAACACTGCGAACAATCATAGATCATAGATCATAGAGATCATATCAAACACCATTCCATAAATGTTTTTTTCTGATATTTATATTTGAGCAGCTAATATCCGTATTAGGCAATTTCTCTAGAACCTTGCGATTTCGGCCATTTATTGTCTGTCCTGATTTTCAACAACGAAAGTACAGTACAACAATTTTAAAAGTTTTAAGGTTCTCGTCTGCATTGTATTTCAACTAGACGACTAACTTACTGGCCAACAACTCGAACAAAATTCCAGAAATTATTGATATCAGAGTAACGAAAGGTTTAACTCTTAACTTTTGCGGTTAAGGCCTTACTGAATCTATCTTAAGACCACTTACCCACAATCATAATCGTTTGCAGTTCTCACCGAATTGTAACAAGTGATAGTAAGCAAAGATAATAAACATGGTACAATTACCTTACAAGGTAGTGTCAATACGAGCAAGCGCTACAAAAAAAAGAAAGTTACTTTCGACTGCATCCAGAAAAACGCAATGATCTGCGAATTGAAATAAGTTTTTAAAAACATTTTTTGTGTAACCGAAACGGGACTTACACGGCTTTCTTAAAAGATATATTAGGTTAAGATATAAAATTTCGTTTAATTTTTATTAGACTAGGGTATGATTGCACACGCGACATTTGTAACGCGACATAATTTCCATTCTGTTTCAATATATATAACTTTTTTTTTACCTTAAAAATGCGTTTAATATGAAATATTTAACATTTATGTTTGGGTTTAATTAATTTATTCATTTTTTTATACATATCTTTCCCTTGTGATTGGTAGGTAAAGTTGACGCATGATACAACAATAACTACAACAAAGAAGATACCAAATTTAAGATGTTGTTGTAAAAATAATTTCGGTAATGTAAAAAAACATTTTATTTTAACAGGTTACAAAGGTAAACAAACTCTAGCAAAAATAATCAGCTGTTAAATTAACAATACCTTGTTAACGGTGGCTTTACATGATAATACAAAGTATTTAGACTTTGTAGAATCAAAATATAATGAAATTCTTTTCGTGTTAAAGAAAGGAGAATAAAAGTCTGTTCTCAAGTATTTTTCATATTTACACGGGTGGTGTTGGTAAAATCAAAAGCTGTTCTTTTATTGCATTTTATCTTTTGTGGAAACGGCATATGGTTTAAGATTCAATTATACGTGATATAACCATAGCCATAACTTATGGGCAACACTGTTTTTAATTATAGGTGACTTACCATTACGCCATAACCATAGAAACTAATTGAGTTTTGGTTTTTATGGCAATGGTTATGGCGTTATGGTTAGTCACGTATAATTGACAATATTAACAAAAATAAGATAAAAAAACTTCTGCGTTGATTTTGATTTGTGTGTGATTTGATTTGTTTATGTGTTGTTTTATAAAATGTAGCCATCTTAATTAGATCTTGTTAGTGCTGCCAATCTTTCGCACATCTGATGTGTTGAGAATACGTAAGCTTCTAAAATGGTTTAGAAAACAAACCGAGCACTTGTCAAATTTTGTGTCCATATTCTGTACTACTTAATACATTATGTTTTTACATGATTAGATTTTTATTATTCCGCATTTTTTGATAAGTCGTAATACATGTATTATAGGTTGACGTTTGTTTCTATATTTTGAAATTGTTTTTTTTTCCAATTTCGTTCTTTAACACCTTTCTTCGTCTACTTTAAACTTATACTTTCTTATGTTTCTTTAAATAAATATGTATTCTGGGCGCACGGTATTTGGTTATTTAAATGTCAAATTTTGTTTATATTTATATATTTTTTCTTTTTTTTACAAAAAACAACTCTAGTATTCTATGAAAAGCTCAAAAAGAAGAAAAAAGAATTTGTAAATTTTTTTATCTGTCTGACATTCTTATGACGGTTCAGTTGTTTTTGTAGAACTTATCCCACCTGATGCACGCGCCTTGTATGTGTCGTTAGCATTCAGAAGTATTAGTGTTGCTGATAATTTGACAATCCGGACATACGACGTTTTAACACTAAAGCAAAAAGAAATAAAACTATGGTTAAAGTGGCGTCTTTTCCTACATAAGAAAGTTTTTGTTTCTGCTTTTTTATACATATTTTGTATAACAAATCTAAAGCTGTCAATAAAAAGAACAAATCTAAATTAAGTTTTTGAAGCTTAAACTCATCATTTTATAAAGTAAAAAAAATTAAATATTAGTTGTTTCTAATCTCACTTGCTTAATGGAAATAAATTTTTTTTAAATCTCCCCGGGGAATTGTGCGTTATAACCATGATCTTTTTTAATATTTGAATATGGTGACGATGAATCAGACATTCAAACAGGCAAACCGTTAACTGTCAGCCAACGCAAAACAAATTTTTGCTAAAAAAAAACAATTAACTAAGTTTTTATTACCTTATAGTAACGGTTATATTACCTGGAGAGTATCTTTATAGTTAATGCAGAGAAAAATTAATTTAAAAAGAAGCCGGTTGTTTAAAGTGCGAAAAAACTATGATTTTAAGGTTAACAATTAATTTCATGCTGTTCTTTTGCCATTATGTTGTAGTTTTTAACCATTAAATTTAGCTTTTCTCACATTTTTTTTCTTTTGAAGCATAAACTTTTAAAACATAAAAGAAACATTTATTTACACATATATACGGTGAAATTACTGATAAGTATAATTCTCATTTAGTTTACCAGTTTTAAACAAAATTTTTGTAGCTGTTGAAAATGTTTTTTCTTTATTTGCGATTTCATTTGCGATTGCATGAGCTTCATATATTTTAAATTCTCATAGATATAAATATAGAGATCCAAATTAGCCTTGTCTTTCTGTCTGAAGAAATCAAGTTTTCGAAACCAAGTCAATTATACGGATCCCGTTTTGATGTCGAATTATTAGATATATTACTAAGCAGATCGCTATATAAAATCAGATAGATCAAAATTTTTTTAGAATTATGTATATCCATGCATACATCCCTAAGGAGTGAGTCAGGAAAAGCTTATACACACTATAATAGCCAAAAATGTTCCTTGGTCCAACAATCTATGCCACTACACTTCATATTCAACTGCTATTTGGTTCAAAACGGAAAGCGAAACCAATTCATAATAAAAATAATAAAAATTAAAAAATCAATATGGATTTTCAAAAAAAAACAGATTCATCGTCACACTGTTTCAAAAGCCATTTAAAATTATAAAGAAGACTTGACGCTGGATCAGGACCAAAAAAATTCAACACATATTTGTAAGGCAAAAAAAGTCGAAAACCTTTTCAAATAGCACTGAAAATTTCCATTAGGAAAACAATTCGAAACGTTAAATTCTCTGATTCTTTTGTGCGCAAGTAAAAAAGTTATAGTCGGTCAAGCCCGACCATATAATACCCTACACCACATTTGTGTGGGGACTTTATAAAAACATAGACCGATAATATATGTTTTCAGTATAATAGGTGGTGGCATAAAGATAAACATGTGTGAAAAATTTTAAGGTGAAGTTATATTCTAGCCATTTATAGCCGAAAATTCTGACTCCAGTAAGGCATTTGTAAGAGGGATCATCATAGACCGATCATCAATAAACCAAAAGGCTTTGTTGCAGTTGAAAAAACCTTTCTGTGTCAAATATCATCGAAATATTTTTAAAATTGTGACCTGAAGTGTGTTCACAAGAATACACGGACGCCCAGCCAGCTGGGCAGACGGACGGACGGGCTTGCGTAAATTGACCCTGAGTGATTCTGAATCGATTGGTATACTTGATGGTGGCATTTACAAGCATCTGCACAAATGCACAATGCCCACATCCCCCCCCCCCCCCCCCAAATCACGTATGTGGTGTGAGTATAAATACACCTGTTGTGTAATGAAAAAGGCCCTTAAATGGCATTTAAACAATTATGTTAGAGCTTGGACCTGCAGAAAGGTATTGGGCTCCTGTAAAAACAGAATTAAAGGACACAGGAAAGGTATCATAGGACATACATACACGATTTTAAGCGTTTGTGGACCACCTCGTCCAAAAAGGTAACTGAAACAACTATAAAACCTTTAAGGGAGGATTTCCGGAGAAAGTGAATAAATTGTGATATTGAATGGTTGAAGTTTTTTAACTTAAAACAAGTATTAAATTTTTCTGACTCACTTCTCAAGCTTGAGTTATACGTGCGTAATTGTAAATCACCTTTAATTAAATACAGTGTTGCTTATAAGTTTGGTTATAACAGCTGTTTTCTGTGATTATGGTTATGTCATGTATAATTGAACCTTTATACTTACATCTCAGTTAATATTGCCACCATTGCCCCAAATTTAATCATAAGTTTTTGTTTTGAATAGGAGCAAGGGAATGGTAGCCCCTCTAGAATAGCAGAAACTTTATGAAATTTTTTTAAGAGCTTCATCTGGATAACTATTACAGCTATCGACCTACTGCAGAGCAGTTTCAGTATAATGTATACATTTTGGCAAAAAAAAATTTTTTTAAAAAGCAAAGGGAACCAGTTGCCCCTATACAATCGAATAATTGTTATAAAATTGTTAAAACGGTATTTATCGGAAACTGTAAGACCTATTGGCTTTAAACCTGCAATAAAATAATTGTTCTACATAATTTACATTTTCGATAGAGAACTTATTTTGAATAATTTTAAAAAATTTTGGATACGAAATATCTCGGAAACTGTAACAGCTGTTGACCTCAAGCCTTCTACAAGGTATTTTTATTCGATTTTTTATCAAAATAAAAAGAATTGGTTGGATTGAAGCACGGAGAGCTGCACCACCAAGTTTCTTTTTCAAAACTACAATAAGAATCGACTTCAAGCCCTCCCACAAAGAAATTTTATTATAGTTTTAACGGTTTAAAAAGAATGTGGATGAACTATAAAGATATAAAGGAAATATAGAACAGGACAAAGCCGAATATAGCGCTCCTTCTTGCTTTTAGTTAACAAGGTTTTTAGTGTGAGATATATAGATTCTGTATTACAGAACATTTGAAGCAACTGTTCTTCTTTTATAAAAAATTCTAAAAGTCCATAAAAATTAATTTCAATAAATATTTGTTTTTTTGCTTTCTATATCGGAAGTGAAGTTTTCAGTAAACCACCACCACAAAAATAACAATTAAATTCCCTATTAAAGATGACAAAAAAACACATGTTTTTTATTACTTTTCTTTTAGTTGTTGCAGCCACTTGATCAACATGAGACTTTTGTTATTAAATTTATCACTAACGAAGTTCGTTATTCATTTTATTGTTGTTGTTGTCGCTCTTATGGTTGTTTAAGTGTCATTTCATAATATTTTATTGGTTTTTGTTTGTTTTTCCAACTATTGGCATTTGTCACTTTCACGCTAAAAGCCATGAAACATTCAGTATATGGAGTTTAAGTCGGGCCAACTTACAAAAACATCTCATAATCATTTAAATGGACTAAAAAGAAAAACAAGTTGTTGAAATAAAAGGGTGTGTGTGTGTGTGTTTGTGTGATGGGGCGTAAGAGTGTTTGTTTTTCTTCTAATGATCATTTTTGTTTTATTAATTTCCGTAGTTTAGAAAAAAAACCTTGGCAGACGACATGGTCCTGGAAGATAAGGTAAGAGAAACATGAAAAAGTTTTCAGGGAAAACTTGTTGTCGTTTTCGCCTGTCTAAATGCTTTTTTTGTTGACATAAGAAAAATTGCAGGCATCGTTTGTTAATATTTTAATTTCAATTACTTTTATTCACTGTACTATCAACAGAAATTAATAAAATTTTGCTTTTTAAAAAAATTATCGTATGTCGAAGACACAGACTTTTGGATGTTTTTTCAAAATTTTCTTAACTGACTTTTAATATTTATTGTTAAAAACATTTTTTATTGCAGTTTTCGCTACTTTTATGACACCCTTTAGGAAAGAACAACAACAACAATAAATCAAAACTATTTGCAATTTTAAATATTCAAATTCCAAGCAAATAATATCGATAATACACGTAAAAAATATATTAAAATAATTTGTTATTTTACTCGTAAAGTAATCACTTTCGCGTCATTTTACTTAATTTGGGTTAAAACTATTAGCGTCAGATTAAATATAAGTTTTTAAATTTTTAAATAAAAATAAGTTCATTTTAAAAAAAATACCTTATTTAAGCGGTTTTGTTAAACGAATTTATCATAATCACATACCTGTAAATATAAATAATAAGGAAATTAAATTAATTTAAGTTTTAAAAGAATAAATTTATGTCTAAAGGTAAAAAATTAAGATATGTATGTTTTTTGTATACCGGCATGCGCTTTCTTTTTTGCCGCACGGCATAATAAAGTGATTTCGACATACATACATACATATATAAACGCAAGATATCTTCTTGAATACTATAAAAAACATGTATAGAGGACACCTCTATTTTAATTGAAACCTTAATCTATTATATGAAGAAGGGTTGTATGTATGTATGTATGTTTGTTTGTATTTTATAGCTGGCCACACCAGTAGTGGATGGATTTTTTTTTGAAATTTTTACAGGGAGTTACTTCAAGTCTGAAAGGAACAATACGCTACTTTTTTTTGGAAATTATTGCAGCCACACCCACACTACGCCCATTTGTGTGGGAAGGTCAGGTTATAAACTGTCTAACAAAATTAACCAAAGCCATACTGATCAAACGCGTAAGGCTAAATACATGAAATTTATAACACGTGTTAAACTTTACGTGTTTGTTTAAATACATATGAATTTTTAAAAATTGGGCCCGTAAAGGGATAAAAAGGGGAAAAATAGGAAAAAATCTGTAACCTACTATCTTTTGATGCACATGTATAAGATAGAAGCAAAATTTTAAAAGTTTTGCGTTTTGCGTAAACAGACAGGTATCTGAAGCTTTTTTTAAATTAAGGTCCGAAAGGGCGAAAAAGGGGTTAAAATTATATTTTGGAGTTTTTTTTTGGTACTTTATGCTACTTTTAAACCAATAAAGATACAAACATTTTTTGTTTAAATTGCGTTCGATAGGTTTTCGTACTTTTTTCAATTTTGGACCGAAAGGGGAAAAAATGGGTTAAAAATATAATTTGATTTTTTAAAGCGTTTTTTTGTTACTTTTAAACCAATAATGATAGGAACATAATTCAAATCAAATTGGGTGCGACATGCCCAAAAAAATATGATTACGTTTTTGGGTCCTTTTTTAATTATTACACCCTAAGGCGGAAAAGGGGAAAAATTATGTTTTAGTACTTTTTGTAACTTTAAAACCAATTAAGATAGAAACATTTTTAAAATTGCATTCGTCAGGTTACCAAAATATGTTGATATGTTTTTGGTACATTTTTTTAATTTTGGCGCTAAGGGGTACTAAAGGGCTAAAATTATATTTTGGTACCTTTTAGAAGTTTGAAAAAGAATTTTTGCTAACTAAAGCTTTCTGAATATCTTCAAAACTATAAACCTGGTAAATTCCCAATTTTTATTTATATGTTAATTAAATAGTAGGGCTGACTTGTAATTTATTGTAACTTATGTGGGGCAACCAGTAAATTGAAAAATATATATATGTTTTTAACACAATTTTTAATTTTAATTTTTAGGCTAAAGTTCAATACTTACTAAATTCTAAAATATTAATTTCTCCATTTGCAAAATAATGAGAATTTGGTAAGTATTGAACTTGAGCCTAAAAATTAAAATTAAAAATTGTCTTAAAATAGTTCAACTATACATAAATAAACGCATATATGTAAATGCTTTTTTTACATATTTTGGTAATTTTACTATGATTGGGGTAGCGAAGCACACCGGGCTTAGCTAGTTTCTTATAAATTTTTTAAAACAATTAACTAAAGTTGTTCAAATTTAAGAAAAGGAAGACAAAAAATTTTGTAATGCACTTGATCATTTTCAACCCTTATATATGTTTCTCTCTTTGAAATACGACATAAAAAGTTTAGAGGCATTCTACAAATAATTTCTTTGGGTTTTTTCACTATTTAATGCCGTATATATTAGTTTTAAAACTGTCTTATTCTTTATTTGGAGAACTAAGATTTTAGTCTGGCACTGGCTGAACTAATAAAAATTATTTAACTTTAATATTTGAATACTTATTTTTAGTTTGCCAAAGGCAAACATTTAGGAATAAAAATATTAAAAAGAAAGTTTTTTAAATGTAATGATCACAAAAACTTAATAATTAAGCAAAACAATATGCATTAAAATGTGAAATTTCGGATATGAAAAAATGTTGGAGCTTAATATCTTCCAATTAAGTTGGAAACCCGAAAAGGCCTTGCTCATTTTTTTAATGTGCCGTGAGCCAAATAAGAATTTACACGATGATATAGAAATTCTTTAATACAGAATTTAGGAGTTGTTTTTTATATTTAAATGTTTGGATAAAAATTTTGTGTCAAATTTTATTAGCTACAATTAACAGCTATAAATGAAGCCTAAATAATATTTAAAACCCGTAATAAAAAATTAATTTCTGTATAAGCATGCCACGCCCCCTAATCCAAGTCTTTTGACTACATGCAAATAGTCCTCTGCTCTGATCCTTACCATGCCAGCCTAAACAATGGTCTAAATATCAGATATAGCCTTTCAAAATTTATCTTAGAATAAATGCTTAAAAATTGTTTTGTATTTGTTGTATCGGAAGTGCCACGCCCACTTTTTCGTACAAGACATTCTTAGCCTATAAAAACCGCTAACAAAGAAAAAAAGTTTTGGGATACCAGTTGCCAATTTATACAATAATTGTTTGAAAGGCGGTGCCACGCGCCATTAAATTTTATTGTTGTGGATATTTTATTTTGCAGTATAGCTTTGTCTATACAGAAATTCACAGAAACATCCTTAATCTTTAGCAGTCCTCTTCGAAAAAAAACCTTTTTCAACTCGAAATCGGAAATTGGCGACTTTAGCCATGTTTAAACCCAACGAATGCTGGCCAATCTCAAAAGGTATAATCTTTAAGAAAACCGGACGTTTTCTTTTAAAGTTTATTCTAACAACAATTATTTATTAAAAATACTGCCATTAAGTAAAAAATACGTGTTTTTTATTGCTAAAAACTTTTTAAAAAAATTTAATTTTCAATGATTAAGTATGCGTTTAAAGCGTATTTTGATAAGATAAAATTAATAAAATAAAGGTGCGTTTGTTTTTTGTTTTAATTTTTAAACCCCATAAAGAGTTGATCTTTGTTCTTAAGCTCGTTGTTTTTTTGTTTAATATTTTATTAAATCACATTTTTTTTTCAATTTAATTATTTTATCATTCGTTTATTTTTGAAAATTTAAACTTGAAATTCAATTTTTTTTTAATAATTTTATGATCCATATAAAAATCATATAAATAGTTGTAAAAAAAACATTGAGATACGAATGACACCAAATCAAATAAAAATAAAGTAAAAAATATCATAAAAAAATCAAATTAAAGTCATCATATAACCGGATACCACAATGGGGAAAAGATAATGATGATCGGGTTAAAAAAGAAACCATGGAAAAACAAATATTTGTAAAAAAGAGAACCCAAATAAACATTGATCGATGATTTTGTTTATATGTTTGTTTGAAAATCATTTTAATCAGCAGAATTTTAGCTGCGACCAAAGTATGTGTAAGAGGTATTCGAATACATATTTAAAAGCCAAAAGCCACATTTAGTATAAGACGCGGCATTTAAGTAGAGACCAGAGAGTTAAAGGAATTTAAAGATTTTACTGATATATTTTAGTTATAAAATAGAAGCTGGGGGTTTGTTGAAAATTTCTATTACACTTCAGCGCATTTTTTCCCTGCTAACTATGAATCTTAGTTTTCTTACACCCAAAAAAGCATAACATAATTTCATTTTTATTTGGAGGTTATTTTATCCCAGCAAAACCTGTGTTTACCTGGTAAGTTAGCAAGTAATATTGGAGATAAACAAGCACTAGTTACCTTTTGGCCGAATAACTAGTTATTTTTGGTCGAGTTTTCCCAAAATTCACGACCCCTGCATACAAATGTGCTTACAAATATCAATCGAATAACTGGTTGCCAATGATTCACTAAATAAAATAAATAAAAAATTAAGAATTTGAAAACAAAAATATGATATAACACCTGTTTCCTAATCCTTTTTTGCATATATACCTACAAATGTAATTATTAACGCTCTTACTAAAAAGGATTTTTTTTTGTCGAAATAAACTCATTACCTTGTAACCTATGAGGAATGGACAGCTCATAAATTAAGATCAAAAAAAATTTGGTGGGATCCAAGTGCGATTATTTATGAAATTTTAAAAAAGGATCTGAAGTTCCATCCTTTTAAAATTCAAGTCGTTTAAGAACAGAAAATGACTTTGAATGACGCAAAAATTTTTGTGAAACGTTGTTAGAGCGTTTCCGCACTATGAATCCCATTTTTTCGAGCGACGAGGCTCATTTGTACTTAAACGGCCACGTCAACAAGTAAAACTGACGATACTGGTCTCCAAGAACCCGCGACTCTCGATTGAAATATCAAAAACCACTGCATTGCTCCAGGCTAACAGTTTGGTGTGCCTTACCTACGCATAAGATAATTGGACCAATACTTTTGTTAGCTCTCGAGGCCAGGCGACATATGTCAACGGTAAAAATTGTCGACGCATGATTACGGAATTTTTTTTGCCAAACCTGCGAGCTCATTTATCATACTCTTCACAGACGTGGTTTCAACAGAATGGGCCAGAGCTTCGATGAATTTGCTTCGGGAAAATTTTCCCAAAAAAATGGTTAGTCGCTTTGGGGTCATCCCATGGCCACCGGGGTCGCCGGATGTAACCCCCATGGGATTTTTTGTTTATGGGGCTACCTCAAAGAAAGGGTTTATAATGACAATCCCCAGTCTCCTGTGGTTTTAAAAGAAAATATTCATCGAGAAATAAGCTCAATTGAACCAAGTTTATTACAGCGTGTGACGCAGAACACAAGGCTCTGTTGTGAACAGTGTGTTCAACTCGACGTAAGACATCTGGATGTCACACTCTTTAAAAAAAACGCATTACCATTCTATCGTTCAATGATCTTAAAAGAACTTTGTGTCAATTATTATGTTTTTTATTTAAGTTGTACATACATGTACGCTTAATGATTTGTATTGTTCATCGTTTTGTCTTAAGGCAATAAGTTCAATAAGGCAATAAGTTCAATAAACAATCTTCTAACTTTCAACAAGGAAATTCCGTTGACCTTTCTGGATAACACGTAAGTTGAAAAGGTTATGTTAACTATCAAAAATACTACTACCCTCCAACTGATGAAGAAAATTAGTAGCTGAGTTCATTACTTCCGTGTAACGAATTTTAAAATTTAGGTTTTAGAAGTGATATTAACATTGACACTGAAATATCTATAAATTATTTTAAAATCCAATTCAATCCGACAGCTACTGGATTCCGATAAGGGCTTTATGAAAAAAAATATTAATTTACAATAAATTTTAAAGAAATCATTACATTATTTTAGGGCTCTGTTAAAAGATTAAAAGCTTATGTTAGTTTTTTAAGCAAATATTAAAGCATCATTTGCATTTGAGTAGCAAGAATCAAAGCAATAATTTGAAATTATTTGATTTATATTTGCATGTCTTGAAAACAAAAACTCTAAAAGAGAATAAACAAACATTTTTAAAAATTTAAATAAATCACATGAACGAGTAAAATTTTAAATTGGTTGCTAACGCTTCTTATTCAACTATGGACCGATTAAAATTTCAAAAAAATAGATAATTTTTCAACAAAACGACATTGTTTCTCTAAATAAAATTTTAAGAGTTTTTGAGACTCAAAAATAATACATACCCTGCTTAAAAAGCCATCAACATTTAACAAATATACTCAAATAGATACTTACACCACAACTCCAGCACAGAAATCCAGAACAAAAAAATGTCAAGAATTTAACTTCAAGAAGAAGCAACAAACAACTAAAACAACAACGATGCTAAAAAAACCAAAAATATATTGACACAACAGCTAGTGGAGAGAACAAAATTTTAAAGTGGTTTAAATATCGACAACTTTAATCTATATTTTTTTCTATTTTTTCTAAAAGTGCAAAATATATCAACAAGAAAAAAGCAAAAAGTCAACAAAATAAACCAAACCAACCCAAATATGGTGTTAACTTGAAAATGGCCAAAATAATTTTTTTTCTTAATTTATTTACACAAATAGATGCACTCAACTGCAAAACTTTAAATATCATTAGAGTTTTATCTTTTTAAACTTGTCGGAAATACGTTAAGGGGTTTTGCGGTTTATTTATGAAGAAAGTACAGTCATGGATTTAAGGTTCATACACCCTTAAAATTTCAAAAATCTGCTAGATATAAAAAAAACTTTAAAAAAGTATAAAAGCTTTAAAAATAATTAAAAATAAATATATATACAACTATGTATGTGCAAAAACAAACATTTATTTTTTTGGAATATATAAACAATTAAGAAAAACAACTAAAATCAAGTAAGAGCGCTATATTCGGCTGTGCCGAATCTTATATATCATTAGCATTTACCTTTTTATATACCCAGCCACCTGATTAAGGCAAGCTGTTTTCAAACCGGAAATATAAAAAAAATACTTTGTGGTGGTTTCGAACTCTATAACTACATATTATAGTTTTTGAAATAGAAAACTCACAAAATTTTAACAATTGTACGGGCCTTACTTCTTCCTGTGCTCCTTTCCAACAAATTTTCTTTCAAATAAAAAACATAATTATAAAAATACGAAGTAGGAGGTTTGAAGTCGAAAGCTTTTGTAGTTTTCAAAGTATTTCGTATCAGAAATTTAATAAAATTTTTTTCATTTGTGTGGGGGTGTCCGCCTGCTCCCATCCAACAATTTTTTTTTTTCAAAATGTAGGCATTATTGCACAGCTTACTTTGTAGTAAATTTAAAGTCGATAGCTGTTACAGTTTCCAAGTTAAAACGTATCAGAAATTTCTTTGAAGCGGTTAATTCGTATGGGGGCTTCCACTCCTCTAGCTCCTATCCAACTTATCCCTTTTTTCAATTTGTAGGCAATGCTGTACAATACTTTTTGTAGGAATTCGAAATTGATAGATTTTATAGTTTCTGAGATAAAGCGTATCAAAAGTTTAATAAAATTTGTTTGTTGTATGAGGGCTGCCCTTTACCCTGCTCTTATCAAACTAAGTTTTTCCAGCATGTACGTACCATACTGGAACTACTACGTACCTGGATAAAATCGATAGCTGTTATGGAGTCTCAAATTAAGCGCATTAAAAGTTTCACACAATTTATGCAATTTTAGGGGGAATACCACTTTCCCTGCTCCTATCAAAAACAACCTTAATATAGATCCCCTTCTTTAAAGAATGTGTGCAAAGTTTTGTCATAACGTTGGCTATTTTTTCTTAAACAAAATCCGCCCATTATTTTGTCGTAAAAAATGGGATATTTTAGGTTTTTCTTATTCCTTGGGCCCTAGTCAACCGATCTTGTTGATTTTATATAGCGTTCGGCCTAGGAATATTTTTATTAGTTTAACATCAAAACGCTTTCCTTCCGACTTTATTTCGTTTCGGATACTTGATTTCACTAGACGGACGGGCATAGCTTAATCGACTTCCTATCTATAAGGATCCGGAATATATTTTTATACCTAATGGGATCGCAAATGGATATTAAAGAAATTACAAAAGGAATGCCAAACTGTTATATACCCTTATCACTATGTAAAGGGTTTAAAAATTAGTAGGGACAGAAGTATTCATACTGTGTAAGTTTACATAACAATTTTTACATCAATAACTGCCTGGAGCCATCTTGGCATTTATGCGAATAAGTTCTCAGATATATTAAGAGTGTATTAAGCCCTTTGTCAAGCCCGCTTCCAGGATTTTCTCTAAAATTCGGTTTCAAAGTTAAATTTACTCTTTTAAGGCTTAACCGTGGCTATTTAATTAGTGCTTGGCTTAAAAATATCCTTATTTACCGTACACTTAACACCGCTGCAGTTTAATAAAATTAATTTGGGTGCAGTTTTTAAACGGCTGAGATATCAGAAAACTCTTTCAATGACCCAATTTTTTTACAAAATATATGTACGTACATATGTATGTAACTATTATCCTTAATATCATAAAAATTCATGTGCAGATTTTCAAACAATTATTATTTCAAAATAGGTTTGACTTGAGGACTTGTGGTGGTGTACGGTATAAAAAATTCGGTAAAGCCGAAAATACACGTTAATTTATAAAGTTTTCAGTGCTTTAGAAAGAGAGCGAATAGTTTTTTTACTCAATTAAAAACAACAACCGAAAAAGTTTAAATTAATTTATTTATTAATAAAAATCGATAAAATTATTTAACAAAAGAAATCTAAACGAAAGTAAAATTTTAGAAAATAAACCATTTTAAATAATACAAAACGAAATTATAATTTGACCAATATTGTATAAGAATTGTAAAAGGAAAAACCAAATGTTAAATGTGTAAATTAGTGATTGACGATGAACGATAACGATAATCTTTATGAGCAGTAATGGTATTAAAAATAATGATCAGGTGTTTCATATCAAATATGTTTAGAAAGGTGAAAATTAAATTTGAGTGTTTCTTTGTTTTCAATAAATATGAAAATAAAAGAAATTTACATTATCTTGATCTTTTTCTTAAAACACAAATGCACTAAAAAAAACAGTGGTTTTAACTCTTATAATTAAATTAATTTTTGAAAAGTCAATTAACACAAAATTTCAAGTAGGGGTTTTTTTAGAATTTTATTAAAATTAATTTTAAGTCAAATTTTTTGTTCAATTAAGGGCTTTTTTTTTAATCTAAGCCACTGATAAGCTTTTGCCTCTGCAAAAGCTGGGTATTGATATAAGATTTTTTCAGTTGGATTGTTGTCTTTCCTATGCTTCTTCGGGTACAAGTGAACTGAAAATATCCGGGTGTCCCATTTAGCATTTTCAACATAAGAAAAATCGCAAATATGCACTTGCATTTACATAAATGCTGTGCGACTTCTTGAATTGACAGAGACAATATATTGGTTTAAGCACTAATATGTACATACTAGAGACCTGAATCAAGCCCTATTTCAAGATAATTCAAGACCCGGATGATTTTCTAATTCTTGTAATGTTTTGTAATTAAACTGTTTAAGTGCTGTAATGTAGTGTAGCTGACACAGTGTCTTTGATGCAATTTTGTGTAGTTAAGAATAAAGAGTGGTGTCATGTACTGTTGTTGATACAACTTAAATACTGTCATGATGTGTGGTCGATAAAAAAAATGACTGTGATGATGTGTGGTCAACAACAACAAAACTGTGTGTATTACACACAATGTTGAGTAGATACATAAACAAACATATACACAAACAGGCAAATCAATATAAAATTCATACGTAATTACATTACATTACATATGTACATACATTAAAAATCAACCCCCGTTTTTAAAACTAACACACCAGGAACATCCCGTCAACAGTAAAATTTCGAGATGAATTGAAATTGAAGTGTGTGATCATGATGAATTGATGTGCCGTTGTTGTTTACTTAAGTGTGCTTAAGTGTGAATATATTTTTCATTTAAGTTAAGTAAAGTAAACAAAAGAGATGGCGAACAATACAACGCAGCACTTATTGTTGTGTGTGCATACGTAAGGTATATGAAATGAATTGAAAATTCGAGATGATGCCTTATTTAGTGTCGTCTTGAGCTGGCCTCTAGTACATACATATGTATGTATTTACATCAGCGGTGCCCAACAAGAGAAGACGATTTATAAGAATGTATGTGAGTTCTTTCACTGTGTGCATGTGCTATGTTGTTGTTATTTTTTGGATTTCGCTATCTTTCAAATGGTTTTTGTTGGTACTCGTGTTATGTGAATGTAAAACCCGATTAGTTATCGGTCTCCAGAGAAACTCTTAGCTAGCATTGACCAACATGTTCAGGCATATCCATCCCATCATATTTTTCCACATTTTATTATAAACAACATATTATTTTAACATTTTTGAATTTATTAAACCAAATAGCAACAAAAAGTTAAAGTTAAAGTTTTCAACCCTTTTGCGATCTCAATATTAAAACAAATTTGTACTTTTTATTATTCAATAAAAAAATAGGTACAAATTTCAAAAAAATTTGTTTATTATACAAATTAGCTTAAATGAAAAACTTTATTATCAGAAGAACACATACATACATACATAAAACATATAAAGTCTATATATTTTGTTATCAATATGCATAAAAATAAAATAAATAACTAGAATAAGAAACAGAAATAATAAAATGAAATGAACTTAAACTTGTTGCTGTTTGTGTTTAAAATATTTTAAGTCTGATAACAATAACTTTTCTTTGAGTACTCGTCTACTGGATTAGATGACGCACATACGTTAACATTTGAATTTAAACGTGTTCAAAATAAAATAAAAATATAAATTTTCTTAATAAATATAAATTTTTTAAATATAGAAATCTAATTACAAATGTTAATGAATTTAAAAAAGTTATTAGAGAATTTTTAAAAAGTAAGAAAGTTATAGTCGGTCAGCCCGACCTACGCCACAATAAAACGAGGTTAAATATGATTCCCGGGAGTTGGACTAATATGGCACCAATGGTAAATTTTGAATGGTTCAAAAAATTTTGTGGAAAAAAAAACATTTAAGAGAGTTTTACTTCAACATTCCTATCCCGGGAGCCACCATCAGCGTCAAATAATAAAAAAGATAAGCACACGTGGCAAATTATGTGGAGATAGATTTATATTTCAGCAAGTTATAGCACAAAATGCTTGCTCCGGGTCGATATTTGTATTGGGGCTTTGTCAAAAAATTGACCGACATCACCAAAAACAATAAGTTTCGTGAAAAGGCCAAAAAAATGCACTAAATTTCGTCCAAATGTCTTAACAAATGTTATCTGCACTTCGATTACAAGAATACATTGTCGACGAGCTGGACGGACATGCTTTAATTAATATAGGAAGTGATTTTAAGTCAATCGGCATACTAGACTCAGAATTTTTTTTTGAGCGTTACAAAGCTCTGCACAAACGCGTAATACCCCTACCACGTATGTTGTGTGGGTCATTAGATAAATCCATGTCTGGACAAAAGTCAAAATGAAACTTTGAAGTTTAAATCTTAGCAACTAAACTCTTTTAAAGTACATAGTTTTATTCAATGTGGTACTTTAAACCTTCTTCCAAACATGAAATCTAGAGTTGGTTTGTGGTTATGGCGCCTAAATTGTATTTTAGTCTTCAGTCTTATTTCACATGAGATGCGTTTAGCAACTGATTTGTTGCTTTTTAAGTCATTTTGAATATGATTTTACACAAACCTCTTTTAAATTAAAATTCTATCATCATTATGACCTCTTCGCGTGTGCAGTATAGATATTATTATCACACGAAACGCTTGCAAAATGCGTATCAATGCTGCAGTGGGAGTTTTACAAATTATTTATTTGCAAAAAAACCAACTTTACAAAAACAACAAATTAATTCTATATTAACAAATAATTATTTCTCTTACATACTGTAGTTTCTTGTTGTTGTTTTTTCTTCTCAAAAACCATTACAATTAGCCTCTGTAATAAATTGTACTAAAATTAAACAAAACTTAACACAACAACAAGATGTATTTTTTAAAAACAACAGCAACAATAACAACAGAAAGCAACCTGTGTGAAGATAAATACGTATTTAACTAGCAGAGACAAAAACCACCATTTTTAGCAAAGCCAATTTTGGAGTTAACATAGCCATGTTACGCATTTAACAGAGCTCATGTTAACAATTTACTTAATCAAATAGGTCAGTACCAGGAAATAAATCCCAGTTTCCAGACCTTACCATATGGAAAACGTGTTCGAAATATTCCTTATTAAAACAAGAATAGTCTGATAGCTAATATATTCTTAGACAGCAAATAAAATAAGTTTAAAAATAGATATTTTTTATGAAAACTCTTCGTAAGATGAACAACTAAAATGGTCAAATATGGAATGGAAAATATAGACCAAGGGGTGTCCTAATAAATTATGTAACTCATATGTATAAATTGTGTTTTGGAGTTTTTTAAAAAATTTTTAAAAATTTCACTTTGGGAAAAATGATGGTATCCTTGAAGGATTTTGTGCATATTTGGCCAAGTCTTTCTTTGTCACTCATATAGACCACATGCATAATAAAGTCCAAGGAGTGCTCTATTAGGCTATATAACTCATTAGCCTAAATTGTATTTGGGAGTTTTTTAAAAAAATTTTTGAAAATTTCACTTTTGAAAAAATGATGATATCCTTGAAGGATTTTGTGCATATTTGGCCAAGTCTTTCTTTGTCACTCATATAGACCACATGCATAATAAAGACCAAGGAGTGCTCTATTAGGTTATATAAGTCATTAGCCTGAATTGTATTTGGGAGTTTTTTAAAAAATTTTTGAAAATTTCACTTTTGGAAAAATAATGATATCCTTGAAGGATATTGTGCATATTTGGCCAAGTCTTTCTTTGTCACTCATATAGACTACATGCATAATAAAGTCCAAGGAGTGCTCTATTAGGCTATATAACTCATTAGCCTGAATTGTATTTGGGAGTTTTTTAAAAAATTTTTGAAAATTTCACTTTTGGAAAAATAATGATATCTTTGAAGGATATTGTGCATATTTGGCCAAGTCTTTCTTTGTCACTCATATGGACCATATGCATAATGAAGACCATGGAGTGCTCTATTAGGCTATATAACTCGTTAGCCTGAATTGTATTTGGGAGTTTTTTAAAAAATTTTTGAAAATTTCACTTTTGGAAAAATAATGATATTCTTGAAGGATATTGTGCATATTTGGCCAAGTCTTTCTTTGTCACTCATATAGACTACATGCATAATAAAGACCAAGGAGTGCTCTATTAGGCTATATAAGTCATTAGCCTGAATTGTATTTGGGAGTTTTTTAAAAAATTTTTAAAAATTTCACTTTGGGAAAAATAATGATATCCCTGAAGGATTTTGTGCATATTTGGCCAAGTCTTTCTTTGTCACTCATATAGACCACATGCATAATAAAGTCCAAGGAGTGCTCTATTAGGCTATATAAGTCATTAGCCTGAATTGTATTTGGGAGTTTTTTAAAAAATTTTTGAAAATTTTGGGAAAAATGATGATATCCTTGAAGGATTTTGTGCATATTTGGCCAAGTCTTTCTTTGTCACTCATATAGACCACATGCATAATAAATACCAAGGAGTGCTCTATTAGGTTATATAAGTCATTAGCCTGAATTGTATTTGGGAGTTTTTTAAAAAATGTTTAAAAATTTCACTTTGGGAAAAATAATGATATCCTTGAAGGATTTTGTGCATATTTGGCCAAGTCTTTCTTTGTCACTCATATAGACCACATGCATAATAAAGTCCAAGGAGTGCTCTATTAGGCTATATAAGTCATTAGCCTGAATTGTATTTGGGAGTTTTTTAAAAAATTTTTGAAAATTTTGGGAAAAATGATGATATCCTTGAAGGATTTTGTGCATATTTGGCCAAGTCTTTCTTTGTCACTCATATAGACCACATGCATAATAAATACCAAGGAGTGCTCTATTAGGTTATATAAGTCATTAGCCTGAATTGTATTTGGGAGTTTTTTAAAAAATTTTTGAAAATTTTGGGAAAAATGATGATATCCTTGAAGGATTTTGTGCATATTTGGCCAAGTCTTTCATTGTCACTCATATAGACCACATGCATAATAAAGTCCAAGGAGTGCTCTATTAGGCTATATAAGTCATTAGCCTGAATTGTATTTGGGAGTTTTTTAAAAAATGTTTAAAAATTTCACTTTGGGAAAAATAATGATATCCTTGAAGGATTTTGTGCATATTTGGCCAAGTCTTTCTTTGTCACTCATATAGACCACATGCATAATAAAGTCCAAGGAGTGCTCTATTAGGCTATATAAGTCATTAGCCTGAATTGTATTTGGGAGTTTTTTAAAAAATTTTTGAAAATTTCACTTTAGAAAAAATGATGATATCCTTGAAGGATTTTGTGCATATTTGGCCAAGTCTTTCTTTGTCACTCATATAGACCACATGCATAATAAAGTCCAAGGAGTGCTCTATTAGGCTATATAACTCGTTAGCCTGAATTGTATTTGGGAGTTTTTTTAAAAATTTTTGAAAATTTCATTTTGGGAAAAATTATGATATCCTTGAAGGATATTGTGCATATTTGGCCAAGTCTTTCTTTGTCACTCATATGGACCATATGCATAATAAAGACCAAGGAGTGCTCTATTAGGTTATATAAGTCATTAGCCTGAATTGTATTTGGGAGTTTTTTAAAAAATTTTTAAATATTTCACTTTGGGAAAAATGATGATATCCTTGAAGGATTTTGTGCATATTTGGCCAAGTCTTTCTTTGTCACTCATATAGACCACATGCATAATAAAGACCAAGGAGTGCTCTATTAGGTTATATAAGTCATTAGCCTGAATTGTATTTGGGAGTTTTTTAAAAAATTTTTGAAAATTTCACTTTTGGAAAAATAATGATATCCTTGAAGGATATTGTGCATATTTGGCCAAGTCTTTCTTTGTCACTCATATGGACCATATGCATAATGAAAACCAAGGAGTGCTCTATTAGGCTATATAACTTATTAGCCTGAATTGTATTTGGGAGTTTTTTAAAAAATTTTTAAAAATTTCACTTTGGGAAAAATGATGATATCCTTGAAGGATTTTGTGCATATTTGGCCAAGTCTTTCTTTGTCACTCATATAGACCACATGCATAATAAAGTCCAAGGAGTGCTCTATTAGGCTATATAAGTCGTTAGCCTGAATTGTATTTGGGAGTTTTTTAAAAAATTTTTGAAAATTTCACTTTTGAAAAAATGATGATATCCTTGAAGGATTTTGTGCATATTTGGCCAAGTCTTTCTTTGTCACTCATATAGACCACATGCATAATAAAGACCAAGGAGTGCTCTATTAGGCTATATAACTCATTAGCCTGAATTGTATTTGGGAGTTTTTTAAAAAATTTTTGAAAATTTCACTTTTGGAAAAATAATGATATTCTTGAAGGATATTGTGCAAATACAAATACAATTCAGGCTAACGAGTTATATAGCCTAATAGAGCACTCCATGGTCTTCATTATGCATATGGTCCATATGAGTGACAAAGAAAGACTTGGCCAAATATGCACAATATCCTTCAAGGATATCATAATTTTTCCCAAAATGAAATTTTCAAAAATTTTTTAAAAAACTCCCAAATACAATTCAGGCTAACGAGTTATATAGCCTAATAGAGCACTCCATGGTCTTTATTATGCATGTGGTCTATATGAGTGACAAAGAAAGACTTGGCCAAATATGCACAAAATCCTTCAAGGATATCATCATTTTTCCCAAAGTGAAATTTTTAAAAATTTTTAAAAAAACTCCCAAATACAATTCAGGCTAATGACTTATATAGCCTAATAGAGCACTCCTTGGTCTTTATTATGCATGTAGTCTATATGAGTGACAAAGAAAGACTTGGCCAAATATGCACAAAATCCTTCAAGGATATCATCATTTTTTTTTAAAAGTGAAATTTTCAAAAATTTTTTAAAAAACTCCCAAATACAATTCAGGCTAATGACTTATATAACCTAATAGAGCACTCCTTGGTCTTTATTATGCATATGGTCCATATGAGTGACAAAGAAAGACTTGGCCAAATATGCACAAAATCCTTCAAGGATATCATTATTTTTCCCAAAGTGAAATTTTTAAAAATTTTTTAAAAAACTCCCAAATACAATTCAGGCTAATGACTTATATAGCCTAATAGAGCACTCCTTGGTTTTTATTATGCATGTAGTCTATATGAGTGACAAAGAAAGACTTGGCCAAATATGCACAATATCCTTCAAGAATATCATTATTTTTCCAAAAGTGAAATTTTCAAAAATTTTTTAAAAAACTCCCAAATACAATTCAGGCTAATGAGTTATATAGCCTAATAGAGCACTCCTTGGTCTTTATTATGCATGTGGTCTATATGAGTGACAAAGAAAGACTTGGCCAAATATGCACAAAATCCTTCAAGGATATCATAATTTTTTCAAAAGTGAAATTTTCAAAAATTTTTTAAAAAACTCCCAAATACAATTCAGGCTAATGACTTATATAGCCTAATAGAGTACTCCTTGGACTTTATTATGCATGTGGTCTATATGAGTGACAAAGAAAGACTTGGCCAAATATGCACAAAATCCTTCAAGGATATCATCATTTTTCCCAAAATTTTCAAAAATTTTTTAAAAAACTCCCAAATACAATTCAGGCTAATGACTTATATAGCCTAATAGAGCACTCCTTGGTCTTTATTATGCATGTGGTCTATATGAGTGACAAAGAAAGACTTGGCCAAATATGCACAAAATCCTTCAAGGATATCATCATTTTTCCCAAAGTGAAATATTTAAAAATTTTTTAAAAAACTCCCAAATACAATTCAGGCTAATGACTTATATAACCTAATAGAGCACTCCATGGTCTTCATTATGCATATGGTCCATATGAGTGACAAAGAAAGACTTGGCCAAATATGCACAATATCCTTCAAGGATATCATAATTTTTCCCAAAATGAAATTTTCAAAAATTTTTAAAAAAACTCCCAAATACAATTCAGGCTAACGAGTTATATAGCCTAATAGAGCACTCCATGGTCTTTATTATGCATGTGGTCTATATGAGTGACAAAGAAAGACTTGGCCAAATATGCACAAAATCCTTCAAGGATATCAACATTTTTCCCAAAGTGAAATTTTTAAAAATTTTTAAAAAAACTCCCAAATACAATTCAGGCTAATGACTTATATAGCCTAATAGAGCACTCCTTGGTCTTTATTATGCATGTAGTCTATATGAGTGACAAAGAAAGACTTGGCCAAATATGCACAAAATCCTTCAAGGATATCATCATTTTTTCAAAAGTGAAATTTTCAAAAATTTTTTAAAAAACTCCCAAATACAATTCAGGCTAATGACTTATATAACCTAATAGAGCACTCCTTGGTCTTTATTATGCATATGGTCCATATGAGTGACAAAGAAAGACTTGGCCAAATATGCACAAAATCCTTCAAGGATATCATTATTTTTCCCAAAGTGAAATTTTTAAAAATTTTTTAAAAAACTCCCAAATACAATTCAGGCTAATGACTTATATAGCCTAATAGAGCACTCCTTGGTCTTTATTATGCATGTAGTCTATATGAGTGACAAAGAAAGACTTGGCCAAATATGCACAATATCCTTCAAGAATATCATTATTTTTCCAAAAGTGAAATTTTCAAAAATTTTTTAAAAAACTCCCAAATACAATTCAGGCTAATGAGTTATATAGCCTAATAGAGCACTCCTTGGTCTTTATTATGCATGTGGTCTATATGAGTGACAAAGAAAGACTTGGCCAAATATGCACAAAATCCTTCAAGGATATCATAATTTTTTCAAAAGTGAAATTTTCAAAAATTTTTTAAAAAACTCCCAAATACAATTCAGGCTAATGACTTATATAGCCTAATAGAGTACTCCTTGGACTTTATTATGCATGTGGTCTATATGAGTGACAAAGAAAGACTTGGCCAAATATGCACAAAATCCTTCAAGGATATCATCATTTTTCCCAAAATTTTCAAAAATTTTTTAAAAAACTCCCAAATACAGTTCAGGCTAATGACTTATATAGCCTAATAGAGCACTCCTTGGTCTTTATTATGCATGTGGTCTATATGAGTGACAAAGAAAGACTTGGCCAAATATGCACAAAATCCTTCAAGGATATCATTATTTTTCCCAAAGTGAAATTTTTAAACATTTTTTAAAAAACTCCCAAATACAATTCAGGCTAATGACTTATATAGCCTAATAGAGCACTCCTTGGTCTTTATTATGCATGTGGTCTATATGAGTGACAAAGAAAGACTTGGCCAAATATGCACAAAATCCTTCAAGGATATCATCATTTTTTCAAAAGTGAAATTTTCAAAAATTTTTTAAAAAACTCCCAAATACAATTCAGGCTAATGACTTATATAGCCTAATAGAGCACTCCTTGGACTTTATTATGCATGTGGTCTATATGAGTGACAAAGAAAGACTTGGCCAAATATGCACAATATCCTTCAAGAATATCATTATTTTTCCCAAAGTGAAATTTTCAAAAATTTTTTAAAAAACTCCCAAATACAATTCAGGCTAATGACTTATATAGCCTAATAGAGCACTCCTTGGACTTTATTATGCATGTGGTCTATATGAGTGACAAAGAAAGACTTGGCCAAATATGCACAAAATCCTTCAAGGATATCATTATTTTTCCCAAAGTGAAATTTTCAAAAATTTTTTAAAAAACTCCCAAATACAATTCAGGCTAATGACTTATATAGCCTAATAGAGCACTCCTTGGACTTTATTATGCATGTGGTCTATATGAGTGACAAAGAAAGACTGGGCCAAATATGCACAAAATCCTTCAAGGATATCATTATTTTTCCCAAAGTGAAATTTTTAAACATTTTTTAAAAAAAACTCCCAAATACAATTCAGGCTAACGAGTTATATAGCCTAATAGAGCACTCCATGGTCTTCATTATGCATATGGTCCATATGAGTGACAAAGAAAGACTTGGCCAAATATGCACAAAATCCTTCAAGGATATCATCATTTTTTCAAAAGTGAAATTTTCAAAAATTTTTTAAAAAACTCCCAAATACAATTCAGGCTAATGACTTATATAGCCTAATAGAGCACTCCTTGGACTTTATTATGCATGTGGTCTATATGAGTGACAAAGAAAGACTTGGCCAAATATGCACAAAATCCTTCAAGGATATCATCATTTTTTCAAAAGTGAAATTTTCAAAAATTTTTTAAAAAACTCCCAAATACAATTCAGGCTAATGACTTATATAGCCTAATAGAGCACTCCTTGGACTTTATTATGCATGTGGTCTATATGAGTGACAAAGAAAGACTGGGCCAAATATGCACAAAATCCTTCAAGGATATCATTATTTTTCCCAAAGTGAAATTTTTAAACATTTTTTAAAAAAACTCCCAAATACAATTCAGGCTAACGAGTTATATAGCCTAATAGAGCACTCCATGGTCTTCATTATGCATATGGTCCATATGAGTGACAAAGAAAGACTTGGCCAAATATGCACAAAATCCTTCAAGGATATCATTATTTTTCCCAAAGTGAAATTTTTAAACATTTTTTAAAAAAACTCCCAAATACAATTCAGGCTAATGACTTATATAGCCTAATAGAGCACTCCTTGGACTTTATTATGCATGTGGTCTATATGAGTGACAAAGAAAGACTTGGCCAAATATGCACAAAATCCTTCAAGGATATCATCATTTTTTCAAAAGTGAAATTTTCAAAAATTTTTTAAAAAACTCCCAAATACAATTCAGGCTAATGACTTATATAGCCTAATAGAGCACTCCTTGGACTTTATTATGCATGTGGTCTATATGAGTGACAAAGAAAGACTTGGCCAAATATGCACAAAATCCTTCAAGAATATCATTATTTTTCCCAAAGTGAAATTTTCAAAAATTTTTTAAAAAACTCCCAAATACAATTCAGGCTAATGACTTATATAGCCTAATAGAGCACTCCTTGGACTTTATTATGCATATGGTCCATATGAGTGACAAAGAAAGACTTGGCCAAATATGCACAAAATCCTTCAAGGATATCATTATTTTTCCCAAAGTGAAATTTTCAAAAATTTTTTAAAAAACTCCCAAATACAATTCAGGCTAATGACTTATATAGCCTAATAGAGCACTCCTTGGACTTTATTATGCATGTGGTCTATATGAGTGACAAAGAAAGACTTGGCCAAATATGCACAATATCCTTCAAGAATATCATTATTTTTCCCAAAGTGAAATTTTCAAAAATTTTTTAAAAAACTCCCAAATACAATTCAGGCTAATGACTTATATAGCCTAATAGAGCACTCCTTGGACTTTATTATGCATGTGGTCTATATGAGTGACAAAGAAAGACTGGGCCAAATATGCACAAAATCCTTCAAGGATATCATTATTTTTCCCAAAGTGAAATTTTTAAAAATTTTTTAAAAAACTCCCAAATACAATTCAGGCTAATGACTTATATAGCCTAATAGAGCACTCCTTGGTCTTTATTATGCATGTGGTCTATATGAGTGACAAAGAAAGACTTGGCCAAATATGCACAAAATCCTTCAAGGATATCATCATTTTTTCTAAAGTGAAATTTTCAAAAATTTTTTAAAAAACTCCCAAATACAATTCAGGCTAATGACTTATATAGCCTAATAGAGCACTCCTTGGACTTTATTATGCATGTGGTCTATATGAGTGACAAAGAAAGACTTGGCCAAATATGCACAAAATCCTTCAAGGATATCATTATTTTTCCCAAAGTGAAATTTTTAAACATTTTTTAAAAAACTCCCAAATACAATTCAGGCTAATGACTTATATAGCCTAATAGAGCACTCCTTGGTCTTTATTATGCATGTGGTCTATATGAGTGACAAAGAAAGACTTGGCCAAATATGCACAAAATCCTTCAAGGATATCATCATTTTTTCAAAAGTGAAATTTTCAAAAATTTTTTAAAAAACTCCCAAATACAATTCAGGCTAATGACTTATATAGCCTAATAGAGCACTCCTTGGACTTTATTATGCATGTGGTCTATATGAGTGACAAAGAAAGACTTGGCCAAATATGCACAATATCCTTCAAGAATATCATTATTTTTCCCAAAGTGAAATTTTCAAAAATTTTTTAAAAAACTCCCAAATACAATTCAGGCTAATGACTTATATAGCCTAATAGAGCACTCCTTGGACTTTATTATGCATGTGGTCTATATGAGTGACAAAGAAAGACTTGGCCAAATATGCACAAAATCCTTCAAGGATATCATCATTTTTCCCAAAGTGAAATTTTGAAAAATTTTTTAAAAAACTCCCAAATACAATTCAGGCTAATAAGTTATATAGCCTAATAGAGCACTCCTTGGTTTTCATTATGCATATGGTCCATATGAGTGACAAAGAAAGACTTGGCCAAATATGCACAAAATCCTTCAAGGATATCATAATTTTTCCCAAAATGAAATTTTCAAAAATTGTTAAATATTTTATTGTTGACCTTTTTGTGTTTTTATATTGTGGAATATTTAATTTCGGCTTCAGGTCATAAATATTTTCTTAATAAATAAAACTCATTATTGAAAGTTTTTTTATATAATAAAGAAAATATGTATTTATAAAGATCCAATATTTCGATCTGCTTCGCAGATCATCTTCAGGGATGTCATCTAACAAAAATTAAAAACATAAATACAACATTAAACAATTTTTACAAAATATTACACATTAACAATATTTACTTATTTTTAAATTTAAAAACTTAATATATTTGTATATATATTGTCACGTAGAGTTGACACCTTGTCTTATGTTTATAAGTTTTTTATCAACTAATCTTTGTTTTGATTTTTTTTATATTTGTTTATAATATGTCTATATGTTTGCGCGCATTTCTCTGTGTCACTCTTAAAATTTAGTCTTCTCTCTAAGGGAACGTCAATTATATGCAGCATTTCAAGCATGTATCTCTTTGAATAATTTTTCTCTTCTTGTAATACTCTTACGTCTTTGAAGTTAGGTATATGTCCAGTTTTGGTACTGTGGGCTGCTAACGCCGTTTTTTGTTCAATTGGCTTGTTAATTGCCTTGTAATCGGTTTTGTGTGATGATATACGTGTCTTAAGTTTCGTTTTTGTTGTCCCTACATATACTTTATCGCATACGTTGGATCCGTCCCCATTGCAACTTATTTCGTAGACCAAGTTAGATTTTTCTTCTCGTTTTAATTTTGTTTTTGGTTTGCTAAAAAGTTTATTTACTGAGTTGTGTGTTTTCAAAGCTAGTTTGTATTTGTCGTTGTCATGGATATTCGAATTCTTAAATCTTTCGGAAAAACCAGGAATGTAGGACATTGATTTGTAAATCTTTGGGGAATCATTGTTAGTTTTTGTTGTATTAGTATTTAAGTTCACATGTTTAACAAGGTCATCTATGGTTTTTAACGGGAAATTGTTTTGTTTAAGAATAGTTCTGATTTTTAATACATTCTTATCATAAAACTGTTCGTCGCTGATATTTAGGACTCTTCTAATAAAGTTTTTCGCGGTGTTAATTATTGTACTCCTCGGATGTTTCGAATAAAAGTTGATTATTCTACCAGAAGAAGTTGGTTTTTGGTACCAATCTAATTTGAGGACATTGTTTTCTCTTATAACTACCGAATCTAAATACGGAAGCTTAAAATCTATTTCCTTCTCGATTGTGAACTGTATTTGTCTATTAAATGAGTTTAAAATCTGTAGGGTACTTTCTACTGCGTCAGTTTTGATTATTGCAAACAAATCGTCTACATATTTTGTGAGTTTCCTTGGTTTGGTATCCATTTTCTCAATTGAAGTATCTAACAACTCTTCCATCACAATATCTGCTATTACTGGCGAAGCAGGGGATCCCATCGGCATTCCCTTTTGTTGTTCATAGATTTTGTCATCGTGTTGAAAATACCTAGTATCTTTAATACAAAAACTTAAAATTTCCATAAATAATTGTTTGGGAATTGAAGTAAAGTTTTGAAGGATATGCCATTTATTTTCAATAATTTTTAATGCCAAGTTGACTGGTATACTGGGAAACAGTGATATGACATCAAATGAAACTATTATTTCATTTTTGTGGATTGTAGTGTCATTAATCTTTGACTTAAAGTCAATTGAGTCCTTTACATTGTAATTTGATTCCTTTGTCAGATTTTTTAAAATATTTACTATATATTTGCAAAGACCAAACGCTGGAGAATTTATGGACGAGCATATAGGACGAAGAGGGATTCCTTCTTTGTGGATTTTTGGTAAGCCATAGATACGTGGCGCGGTAGCAATTTTTGTTATTAATTTATTTTTATCATATAAAGAGATTAAACCTAAATTAAATAACTTTTCGATGAAAAAGTTGTTCTTTGTTTGTAAGCGAGAGGTGGGATCTCTGTTTAATCTTTTGTAAGAGCATATATCGTTTAATATGGTTTTCATTTTGTGAATATAGTCCTTTTTCTCCATTGCAACTGTTTTATTTCCTTTGTCAGAACTTAATATATATATGTCGTTATTAACAATTTTTTTAAAATAAATAACATAATCACGCCAGACGTAAAAAGGGAACTTGACAAAAACATCTATAACTTTCACATCAAAATTCTTAGTTTACTTATCCAGCATAAACATAAACAAATAAAAATAAACAAAGATCAATTAGTAATAACAAAAGAGAACTTATCAAAACAATTAGACGAAGATGATTTTTTATTATTTATGGAGAGCGAGCATATCATAAATGAGAGCTTAAAATCGAACAACAAAACAAAACACATAAACAAACTACAGAAACTAAAAGAGGAACACAATAAAATAATCAATATGAACTTTAACAAAGATTGGTTTGTTAACCTTACTAAAAAGGAAATACCAACAAATGTAAGTTGGTTATTATCATTAGGACCAAAACATTCACTACCTAATTCTAAAAATAATTTTCCCTTATTTAAATGTATTTCTGATGGTGAGGATATAATACAGACAATAAATGACAAAGAACAACAAGAAATAGCGCGAAACAAATTTTCCCAACTAATTGAGAACCATATAAATCATAATAAACTCAGTCAGAGAGATAAATTAGTACTTGACACAGTGGGACAGGTGCGACAATTTTTAGATGAAAATAACGACATATATATATTAAGTTCTGACAAAGGAAATAAAACAGTTGCAATGGAGAAAAAGGACTATATTCACAAAATGAAAACCATATTAAACGATATATGCTCTTACAAAAGATTAAACAGAGATCCCACCTCTCGCTTACAAACAAAGAACAACTTTTTCATCGAAAAGTTATTTAATTTAGGTTTAATCTCTTTATATGATAAAAATAAATTAATAACAAAAATTGCTACCGCGCCACGTATCTATGGCTTACCAAAAATCCACAAAGAAGGAATCCCTCTTCGTCCTATATGCTCGTCCATAAATTCTCCAGCGTTTGGTCTTTGCAAATATATAGTAAATATTTTAAAAAATCTGACAAAGGAATCAAATTACAATGTAAAGGACTCAATTGACTTTAAGTCAAAGATTAATGACACTACAATCCACAAAAATGAAATAATAGTTTCATTTGATGTCATATCACTGTTTCCCAGTATACCAGTCAACTTGGCATTAAAAATTATTGAAAATAAATGGCATATCCTTCAAAACTTTACTTCAATTCCCAAACAATTATTTATGGAAATTTTAAGTTTTTGTATTAAAGATACTAGGTATTTTCAACACGATGACAAAATCTATGAACAACAAAAGGGAATGCCGATGGGATCCCCTGCTTCGCCAGTAATAGCAGATATTGTGATGGAAGAGTTGTTAGATACTTCAATTGAGAAAATGGATACCAAACCAAGGAAACTCACAAAATATGTAGACGATTTGTTTGCAATAATCAAAACTGACGCAGTAGAAAGTACCCTACAGATTTTAAACTCATTTAATAGACAAATACAGTTCACAATCGAGAAGGAAATAGATTTTAAGCTTCCGTATTTAGATTCGGTAGTTATAAGAGAAAACAATGTCCTCAAATTAGATTGGTACCAAAAACCAACTTCTTCTGGTAGAATAATCAACTTTTATTCGAAACATCCGAGGAGTACAATAATTAACACCGCGAAAAACTTTATTAGAAGAGTCCTAAATATCAGCGACGAACAGTTTTATGATAAGAATGTATTAAAAATCAGAACTATTCTTAAACAAAACAATTTCCCGTTAAAAACCATAGATGACCTTGTTAAACATGTGAACTTAAATACTAATACAACAAAAACTAACAATGATTCCCCAAAGATTTACAAATCAATGTCCTACATTCCTGGTTTTTCCGAAAGATTTAAGAATTCGAATATCCATGACAACGACAAATACAAACTAGCTTTGAAAACACACAACTCAGTAAATAAACTTTTTAGCAAACCAAAAACAAAATTAAAACGAGAAGAAAAATCTAACTTGGTCTACGAAATAAGTTGCAATGGGGACGGATCCAACGTATGCGATAAAGTATATGTAGGGACAACAAAAACGAAACTTAAGACACGTATATCATCACACAAAACCGATTACAAGGCAATTAACAAGCCAATTGAACAAAAAACGGCGTTAGCAGCCCACAGTACCAAAACTGGACATATACCTAACTTCAAAGACGTAAGAGTATTACAAGAAGAGAAAAATTATTCAAAGAGATACATGCTTGAAATGCTGCATATAATTGACGTTCCCTTAGAGAGAAGACTAAATTTTAAGAGTGACACAGAGAAATGCGCGCAAACATATAGACATATTATAAACAAATATAAAAAAAATCAAAACAAAGATTAGTTGATAAAAAACTTATAAACATAAGACAAGGTGTCAACTCTACGTGACAATATATATACAAATATATTAAGTTTTTAAATTTAAAAATAAGTAAATATTGTTAATGTGTAATATTTTGTAAAAATTGTTTAATGTTGTATTTATGTTTTTAATTTTTGTTAGATGACATCCCTGAAGATGATCTGCGAAGCAGATCGAAATATTGGATCTTTATAAATACATATTTTCTTTATTATATAAAAAAACTTTCAATAATGAGTTTTATTTATTAAGAAAATATTTATGACCTGAAGCCGAAATTAAATATTCCACAATATAAAAACACAAAAAGGTCAACAATAAAATATTTAACATACATCACGGAAGGCACACCGCAACTTAAGAACAATAATCATCATGGCATTATACAGAAAGATCAAAGATAAATACAACAAAGAAACAAAACACTATATTGGTAAATATAAAAAACAGAACAAAACCCTTTCCAAACTAAAAACTTCAACAACCTTTTTGATTAAATGCAAGCAAATTGGCATTATACCAAATTTCTTGTTTAATACTACGAAACTTATTAACAATTTTTTTAAAATAAATAACATAATCACGCCAGACGTAAAAAGGGAACTTGACAAAAACATCTATAACTTTCACATCAAAATTCTTAGTTTACTTATCCAGCATAAACATAAACAAATAAAAATAAACAAAGATCAATTAGTAATAACAAAAGAGAACTTATCAAAACAATTAGACGAAGATGATTTTTTATTATTTATGGAGAGCGAGCATATCATAAATGAGAGCTTAAAATCGAACAACAAAACAAAACACATAAACAAACTACAGAAACTAAAAGAGGAACACAATAAAATAATCAATATGAACTTTAACAAAGATTGGTTTGTTAACCTTACTAAAAAGGAAATACCAACAAATGTAAGTTGGTTATTATCATTAGGACCAAAACATTCACTACCTAATTCTAAAAATAATTTTCCCTTATTTAAATGTATTTCTGATGGTGAGGATATAATACAGACAATAAATGACAAAGAACAACAAGAAATAGCGCGAAACAAATTTTCCCAACTAATTGAGAACCATATAAATCATAATAAACTCAGTCAGAGAGATAAATTAGTACTTGACACAGTGGGACAGGTGCGACAATTTTTAGATGAAAATAACGACATATATATATTAAGTTCTGACAAAGGAAATAAAACAGTTGCAATGGAGAAAAAGGACTATATTCACAAAATGAAAACCATATTAAACGATATATGCTCTTACAAAAGATTAAACAGAGATCCCACCTCTCGCTTACAAACAAAGAACAACTTTTTCATCGAAAAGTTATTTAATTTAGGTTTAATCTCTTTATATGATAAAAATAAATTAATAACAAAAATTGCTACCGCGCCACGTATCTATGGCTTACCAAAAATCCACAAAGAAGGAATCCCTCTTCGTCCTATATGCTCGTCCATAAATTCTCCAGCGTTTGGTCTTTGCAAATATATAGTAAATATTTTAAAAAATCTGACAAAGGAATCAAATTACAATGTAAAGGACTCAATTGACTTTAAGTCAAAGATTAATGACACTACAATCCACAAAAATGAAATAATAGTTTCATTTGATGTCATATCACTGTTTCCCAGTATACCAGTCAACTTGGCATTAAAAATTATTGAAAATAAATGGCATATCCTTCAAAACTTTACTTCAATTCCCAAACAATTATTTATGGAAATTTTAAGTTTTTGTATTAAAGATACTAGGTATTTTCAACACGATGACAAAATCTATGAACAACAAAAGGGAATGCCGATGGGATCCCCTGCTTCGCCAGTAATAGCAGATATTGTGATGGAAGAGTTGTTAGATACTTCAATTGAGAAAATGGATACCAAACCAAGGAAACTCACAAAATATGTAGACGATTTGTTTGCAATAATCAAAACTGACGCAGTAGAAAGTACCCTACAGATTTTAAACTCATTTAATAGACAAATACAGTTCACAATCGAGAAGGAAATAGATTTTAAGCTTCCGTATTTAGATTCGGTAGTTATAAGAGAAAACAATGTCCTCAAATTAGATTGGTACCAAAAACCAACTTCTTCTGGTAGAATAATCAACTTTTATTCGAAACATCCGAGGAGTACAATAATTAACACCGCGAAAAACTTTATTAGAAGAGTCCTAAATATCAGCGACGAACAGTTTTATGATAAGAATGTATTAAAAATCAGAACTATTCTTAAACAAAACAATTTCCCGTTAAAAACCATAGATGACCTTGTTAAACATGTGAACTTAAATACTAATACAACAAAAACTAACAATGATTCCCCAAAGATTTACAAATCAATGTCCTACATTCCTGGTTTTTCCGAAAGATTTAAGAATTCGAATATCCATGACAACGACAAATACAAACTAGCTTTGAAAACACACAACTCAGTAAATAAACTTTTTAGCAAACCAAAAACAAAATTAAAACGAGAAGAAAAATCTAACTTGGTCTACGAAATAAGTTGCAATGGGGACGGATCCAACGTATGCGATAAAGTATATGTAGGGACAACAAAAACGAAACTTAAGACACGTATATCATCACACAAAACCGATTACAAGGCAATTAACAAGCCAATTGAACAAAAAACGGCGTTAGCAGCCCACAGTACCAAAACTGGACATATACCTAACTTCAAAGACGTAAGAGTATTACAAGAAGAGAAAAATTATTCAAAGAGATACATGCTTGAAATGCTGCATATAATTGACGTTCCCTTAGAGAGAAGACTAAATTTTAAGAGTGACACAGAGAAATGCGCGCAAACATATAGACATATTATAAACAAATATAAAAAAAATCAAAACAAAGATTAGTTGATAAAAAACTTATAAACATAAGACAAGGTGTCAACTCTACGTGACAATATATATACAAATATATTAAGTTTTTAAATTTAAAAATAAGTAAATATTGTTAATGTGTAATATTTTGTAAAAATTGTTTAATGTTGTATTTATGTTTTTAATTTTTGTTAGATGACATCCCTGAAGATGATCTGCGAAGCAGATCGAAATATTGGATCTTTATAAATACATATTTTCTTTATTATATAAAAAAACTTTCAATAATGAGTTTTATTTATTAAGAAAATATTTATGACCTGAAGCCGAAATTAAATTTTCAAAAATTTTTAAAAAAACTCCCAAATACAATTCAGGCTAACGAGTTATATAGCCTAATAGAGCACTCCATGGTCTTCATTATGCATATGGTCCATATGAGTGACAAAGAAAGACTTGGCCAAATATGCACAATATCCTTCAAAGATATCATTATTTTTCCAAAAGTGAAATTTTCAAAAATTTTTTAAAAAACTCCCAAATACAATTCAGGCTAATGACTTATATAGCCTAATAGAGCACTCCTTGGTCTTTATTATGCATGTAGTCTATATGAGTGACAAAGAAAGACTTGGCCAAATATGCACAATATCCTTCAAGGATATCATTATTTTTCCAAAAGTGAAATTTTCAAAAATTTTTTAAAAAACTCCCAAATACAATTCAGGCTAATGACTTATATAACCTAATAGAGCACTCCTTGGTCTTTATTATGCATGTGGTCTATATGAGTGACAAAGAAAGACTTGGCCAAATATGCACAAAATCCTTCAAGGATATCATTATTTTTCCCAAAGTGAAATTTTTAAACATTTTTTAAAAAACTCCCAAATACAATTCAGGCTAATGACTTATATAACCTAATAGAGCACTCCTTGGTCTTTATTATGCATGTAGTCTATATGAGTGACAAAGAAAGACTTGGCCAAATATGCACAATATCCTTCAAGAATATCATTATTTTTCCAAAAGTGAAATTTTCAAAAATTTTTTAAAAAACTCCCAAATACAATTCAGGCTAATGAGTTATATAGCCTAATAGAGCACTCCTTGGTCTTTATTATGCATGTGGTCTATATGAGTGACAAAGAAAGACTTGGCCAAATATGCACAAAATCCTTCAAGGATATCATCATTTTTTCAAAAGTGAAATTTTCAAAAATTTTTTAAAAAACTCCCAAATACAATTCAGGCTAATGAGTTATATAGCCTAATAGAGCACTCCTTGGTCTTTATTATGCATGTGGTCTATATGAGTGACAAAGAAAGACTTGGCCAAATATGCACAAAATCCTTCAAGGATATCATCATTTTTTCAAAAGTGAAATTTTCAAAAATTTTTTAAAAAACTCCCAAATACAATTCAGGCTAATGACTTATATAGCCTAATAGAGCACTCCTTGGACTTTATTATGCATGTGGTCTATATGAGTGACAAAGAAAGACTTGGCCAAATATGCACAAAATCCTTCAAGGATATCATTATTTTTCCCAAAGTGAAATTTTTAAACATTTTTTAAAAAACTCCCAAATACAATTCAGGCTAATGACTTATATAACCTAATAGAGCACTCCTTGGTATTTATTATGCATGTGGTCTATATGAGTGACAAAGAAAGACTTGGCCAAATATGCACAAAATCCTTCAAGGATATCATCATTTTTCCCAAAATTTTCAAAAATTTTTTAAAAAACTCCCAAATACAATTCAGGCTAATGACTTATATAGCCTAATAGAGCACTCCTTGGACTTTATTATGCATGTGGTCTATATGAGTGACAAAGAAAGACTTGGCCAAATATGCACAAAATCCTTCAGGGATATCATTATTTTTCCCAAAGTGAAATTTTTAAAAATTTTTTAAAAAACTCCCAAATACAATTCAGGCTAATGACTTATATAGCCTAATAGAGCACTCCTTGGTCTTTATTATGCATGTAGTCTATATGAGTGACAAAGAAAGACTTGGCCAAATATGCACAATATCCTTCAAGAATATCATTATTTTTCCAAAAGTGAAATTTTCAAAAATTTTTTAAAAAACTCCCAAATACAATTCAGGCTAATGAGTTATATAGCCTAATAGAGCACTCCTTGGTCTTTATTATGCATGTGGTCTATATGAGTGACAAAGAAAGACTTGGCCAAATATGCACAAAATCCTTCAAGGATATCATCATTTTTTCAAAAGTGAAATTTTCAAAAATTTTTTAAAAAACTCCCAAATACAATTCAGGCTAATGACTTATATAGCCTAATAGAGCACTCCTTGGACTTTATTATACATGTAGTCTATATGAGTGACAAAGAAAGACTTGGCCAAATATGCACAAAATCCTTCAAGGATATCATTATTTTTCCAAAAGTGAAATTTTCAAAAATTTTTTAAAAAACTCCCAAATACAATTCAGGCTAACGAGTTATATAGCCTAATAGAGCACTCCATGGTCTTCATTATGCATATGGTCCATATGAGTGACAAAGAAAGACTTGGCCAAATATGCACAATATCCTTCAAGGATATCATTATTTTTCCAAAAGTGAAATTTTCAAAAATTTTTTAAAAAACTCCCAAATACAATTCAGGCTAATGACTTATATAGCCTAATAGAGCACTCCTTGGTCTTTATTATGCATGTAGTCTATATGAGTGACAAAGAAAGACTTGGCCAAATATGCACAATATCCTTCAAGGATATCATCATTTTTTCAAAAGTGAAATTTTCAAAAATTTTTTAAAAAACTCCCAAATACAATTCAGGCTAATGAGTTATATAGCCTAATAGAGCACTCCATGGTCTTCATTATGCATATGGTCCATATGAGTGACAAAGAAAGACTTGGCCAAATATGCACAATATCCTTCAAGAATATCATTATTTTTCCAAAAGTGAAATTTTCAAAAATTTTTTAAAAAACTCCCAAATACAATTCAGGCTAATGAGTTATATAGCCTAATAGAGCACTCCTTGGTCTTTATTATGCATGTGGTCTATATGAGTGACAAAGAAAGACTTGGCCAAATATGCACAAAATCCTTCAAGGATATCATCATTTTTTCAAAAGTGAAATTTTCAAAAATTTTTTAAAAAACTCCCAAATACAATTCAGGCTAATGACTTATATAGCCTAATAGAGCACTCCTTGGACTTTATTATGCATGTGGTCTATATGAGTGACAAAGAAAGACTTGGCCAAATATGCACAAAATCCTTCAAGGATATCATTATTTTTCCCAAAGTGAAATTTTTAAACATTTTTTTAAAAACTCCCAAATACAATTCAGGCTAATGACTTATATAGCCTAATAGAGCACTCCTTGGACTTTATTATGCATGTGGTCTATATGAGTGACAAAGAAAGACTTGGCCAAATATGCACAAAATCCTTCAAGGATATCATTATTTTTCCCAAAGTGAAATTTTTAAACATTTTTTTAAAAACTCCCAAATACAATTCAGGCTAATGACTTATATAACCTAATAGAGCACTCCTTGGTATTTATTATGCATGTGGTCTATATGAGTGACAAAGAAAGACTTGGCCAAATATGCACAAAATCCTTCAAGGATATCATCATTTTTCCCAAAATTTTCAAAAATTTTTTAAAAAACTCCCAAATACAATTCAGGCTAATGACTTATATAGCCTAATAGAGCACTCCTTGGACTTTATTATGCATGTGGTCTATATGAGTGACAAAGAAAGACTTGGCCAAATATGCACAAAATCCTTCAAGGATATCATTATTTTTCCCAAAGTGAAATTTTTAAAAATTTTTTAAAAAACTCCCAAATACAATTCAGGCTAATGACTTATATAGCCTAATAGAGCACTCCTTGGTCTTTATTATGCATGTAGTCTATATGAGTGACAAAGAAAGACTTGGCCAAATATGCACAATATCCTTCAAGAATATCATTATTTTTCCAAAAGTGAAATTTTCAAAAATTTTTTAAAAAACTCCCAAATACAATTCAGGCTAATGAGTTATATAGCCTAATAGAGCACTCCTTGGTCTTTATTATGCATGTGGTCTATATGAGTGACAAAGAAAGACTTGGCCAAATATGCACAAAATCCTTCAAGGATATCATCATTTTTTCAAAAGTGAAATTTTCAAAAATTTTTTAAAAAACTCCCAAATACAATTCAGGCTAATGACTTATATAGCCTAATAGAGCACTCCTTGGACTTTATTATGCATGTGGTCTATATGAGTGACAAAGAAAGACTTGGCCAAATATGCACAAAATCCTTCAAGGATATCATCATTTTTCCCAAAGTGAAATTTTGAAAAATTTTTTAAAAAACTCCCAAATACAATTCAGGCTAATAAGTTATATAGCCTAATAGAGCACTCCTTGGTTTTCATTATGCATATGGTCCATATGAGTGACAAAGAAAGACTTGGCCAAATATGCACAAAATCCTTCAAGGATATCATAATTTTTCCCAAAATGAAATTTTCAAAAATTTTTAAAAAAACTCCCAAATACAATTCAGGCTAACGAGTTATATAGCCTAATAGAGCACTCCATGGTCTTCATTATGCATATGGTCCATATGAGTGACAAAGAAAGACTTGGCCAAATATGCACAATATCCTTCAAAGATATCATTATTTTTCCAAAAGTGAAATTTTCAAAAATTTTTTAAAAAACTCCCAAATACAATTCAGGCTAATGACTTATATAGCCTAATAGAGCACTCCTTGGTCTTTATTATGCATGTAGTCTATATGAGTGACAAAGAAAGACTTGGCCAAATATGCACAATATCCTTCAAGGATATCATTATTTTTCCAAAAGTGAAATTTTCAAAAATTTTTTAAAAAACTCCCAAATACAATTCAGGCTAATGACTTATATAACCTAATAGAGCACTCCTTGGTCTTTATTATGCATGTGGTCTATATGAGTGACAAAGAAAGACTTGGCCAAATATGCACAAAATCCTTCAAGGATACCATTATTTTTCCCAAAGTGAAATTTTTAAACATTTTTTAAAAAACTCCCAAATACAATTCAGGCTAATGACTTATATAACCTAATAGAGCACTCCTTGGTCTTTATTATGCATGTAGTCTATATGAGTGACAAAGAAAGACTTGGCCAAATATGCACAATATCCTTCAAGAATATCATTATTTTTCCAAAAGTGAAATTTTCAAAAATTTTTTAAAAAACTCCCAAATACAATTCAGGCTAATGAGTTATATAGCCTAATAGAGCACTCCTTGGTCTTTATTATGCATGTGGTCTATATGAGTGACAAAGAAAGACTTGGCCAAATATGCACAAAATCCTTCAAGGATATCATCATTTTTTCAAAAGTGAAATTTTCAAAAATTTTTTAAAAAACTCCCAAATACAATTCAGGCTAATGAGTTATATAGCCTAATAGAGCACTCCTTGGTCTTTATTATGCATGTGGTCTATATGAGTGACAAAGAAAGACTTGGCCAAATATGCACAAAATCCTTCAAGGATATCATCATTTTTTCAAAAGTGAAATTTTCAAAAATTTTTTAAAAAACTCCCAAATACAATTCAGGCTAATGACTTATATAGCCTAATAGAGCACTCCTTGGACTTTATTATGCATGTGGTCTATATGAGTGACAAAGAAAGACTTGGCCAAATATGCACAAAATCCTTCAAGGATATCATTATTTTTCCCAAAGTGAAATTTTTAAACATTTTTTAAAAAACTCCCAAATACAATTCAGGCTAATGACTTATATAACCTAATAGAGCACTCCTTGGTATTTATTATGCATGTGGTCTATATGAGTGACAAAGAAAGACTTGGCCAAATATGCACAAAATCCTTCAAGGATATCATCATTTTTCCCAAAATTTTCAAAAATTTTTTAAAAAACTCCCAAATACAATTCAGGCTAATGACTTATATAGCCTAATAGAGCACTCCTTGGACTTTATTATGCATGTGGTCTATATGAGTGACAAAGAAAGACTTGGCCAAATATGCACAAAATCCTTCAGGGATATCATTATTTTTCCCAAAGTGAAATTTTTAAAAATTTTTTAAAAAACTCCCAAATACAATTCAGGCTAATGACTTATATAGCCTAATAGAGCACTCCTTGGTCTTTATTATGCATGTAGTCTATATGAGTGACAAAGAAAGACTTGGCCAAATATGCACAATATCCTTCAAGAATATCATTATTTTTCCAAAAGTGAAATTTTCAAAAATTTTTTAAAAAACTCCCAAATACAATTCAGGCTAATGAGTTATATAGCCTAATAGAGCACTCCTTGGTCTTTTTTATGCATGTGGTCTATATGAGTGACAAAGAAAGACTTGGCCAAATATGCACAAAATCCTTCAAGGATATCATCATTTTTTCAAAAGTGAAATTTTCAAAAATTTTTTAAAAAACTCCCAAATACAATTCAGGCTAATGACTTATATAGCCTAATAGAGCACTCCTTGGACTTTATTATGCATGTAGTCTATATGAGTGACAAAGAAAGACTTGGCCAAATATGCACAAAATCCTTCAAGGATATCATTATTTTTCCAAAAGTGAAATTTTCAAAAATTTTTTAAAAAACTCCCAAATACAATTCAGGCTAACGAGTTATATAGCCTAATAGAGCACTCCATGGTCTTCATTATGCATATGGTCCATATGAGTGACAAAGAAAGACTTGGCCAAATATGCACAATATCCTTCAAGGATATCATTATTTTTCCAAAAGTGAAATTTTCAAAAATTTTTTAAAAAACTCCCAAATACAATTCAGGCTAATGACTTATATAGCCTAATAGAGCACTCCTTGGTCTTTATTATGCATGTAGTCTATATGAGTGACAAAGAAAGACTTGGCCAAATATGCACAATATCCTTCAAGGATATCATCATTTTTTCAAAAGTGAAATTTTCAAAAATTTTTTAAAAAACTCCCAAATACAATTCAGGCTAATGAGTTATATAGCCTAATAGAGCACTCCATGGTCTTCATTATGCATATGGTCCATATGAGTGACAAAGAAAGACTTGGCCAAATATGCACAATATCCTTCAAGAATATCATTATTTTTCCAAAAGTGAAATTTTCAAAAATTTTTTAAAAAACTCCCAAATACAATTCAGGCTAATGAGTTATATAGCCTAATAGAGCACTCCTTGGTCTTTATTATGCATGTGGTCTATATGAGTGACAAAGAAAGACTTGGCCAAATATGCACAAAATCCTTCAAGGATATCATCATTTTTTCAAAAGTGAAATTTTCAAAAATTTTTTAAAAAACTCCCAAATACAATTCAGGCTAATGACTTATATAGCCTAATAGAGCACTCCTTGGACTTTATTATGCATGTGGTCTATATGAGTGACAAAGAAAGACTTGGCCAAATATGCACAAAATCCTTCAAGGATATCATTATTTTTCCCAAAGTGAAATTTTTAAACATTTTTTAAAAAACTCCCAAATACAATTCAGGCTAATGACTTATATAACCTAATAGAGCACTCCTTGGTATTTATTATGCATGTGGTCTATATGAGTGACAAAGAAAGACTTGGCCAAATATGCACAAAATCCTTCAAGGATATCATCATTTTTCCCAAAATTTTCAAAAATTTTTTAAAAAACTCCCAAATACAATTCAGGCTAATGACTTATATAGCCTAATAGAGCACTCCTTGGACTTTATTATGCATGTGGTCTATATGAGTGACAAAGAAAGACTTGGCCAAATATGCACAAAATCCTTCAGGGATATCATTATTTTTCCCAAAGTGAAATTTTTAAAAATTTTTTAAAAAACTCCCAAATACAATTCAGGCTAATGACTTATATAGCCTAATAGAGCACTCCTTGGTCTTTATTATGCATGTAGTCTATATGAGTGACAAAGAAAGACTTGGCCAAATATGCACAATATCCTTCAAGAATATCATTATTTTTCCAAAAGTGAAATTTTCAAAAATTTTTTAAAAAACTCCCAAATACAATTCAGGCTAATGAGTTATATAGCCTAATAGAGCACTCCTTGGTCTTTATTATGCATGTGGTCTATATGAGTGACAAAGAAAGACTTAGCCAAATATGCACAAAATCCTTCAAGGATATCATCATTTTTTCAAAAGTGAAATTTTCAAAAATTTTTTAAAAAACTCCCAAATACAATTCAGGCTAATGACTTATATAGCCTAATAGAGCACTCCTTGGACTTTATTATGCATGTAGTCTATATGAGTGACAAAGAAAGACTTGGCCAAATATGCACAAAATCCTTCAAGGATATCATTATTTTTCCAAAAGTGAAATTTTCAAAAATTTTTTAAAAAACTCCCAAATACAATTCAGGCTAACGAGTTATATAGCCTAATAGAGCACTCCTTGGACTTTATTATGCATGTGGTCTATATGAGTGACAAAGAAAGACTTGGCCAAATATGCACAAAATCCTTCAAGGATATCATTATTTTTCCAAAAGTGAAATTTTCAAAAATTTTTTAAAAAACTCCCAAATACAATTCAGGCTAACGAGTTATATAGCCTAATAGAGCACTCCATGGTCTTCATTATGCATATGGTCCATATGAGTGACAAAGAAAGACTTGGCCAAATATGCACAATATCCTTCAAGGATATCATTATTTTTCCAAAAGTGAAATTTTCAAAAATTTTTTAAAAAACTCCCAAATACAATTCAGGCTAATGACTTATATAACCTAATAGAGCACTCCTTGGTCTTTATTATGCATGTGGTCTATATGAGTGACAAAGAAAGACTTGGCCAAATATGCACAAAATCCTTCAAGGATATCATCATTTTTCCCAAAGTGAAATATTTAAAAATTTTTTAAAAAACTCCCAAATACAATTCAGGCTAATGAGTTATATAGCCTAATAGAGCACTCCTTGGTTTTCATTATGCATATGGTCTATATGAGTGACAAAGAAAGACTTGGCCAAATATGCACAAAATCCTTCAAGGATATCATCATTTTTTCAAAAGTGAAATTTTCAAAAATTTTTTAAAAAACTCCCAAATACAATTCAGGCTAACGAGTTATATAGCCTAATAGAGCACTCCATGGTCTTCATTATGCATATGGTCCATATGAGTGACAAAGAAAGACTTGGCCAAATATGCACAATATCCTTCAAGGATATCATTATTTTTCCAAAAGTGAAATTTTCAAAAATTTTTTAAAAAACTCCCAAATACAATTCAGGCTAACGAGTTATATAGCCTAATAGAGCACTCCTTGGTTTTCATTATGCATATGGTCTATATGAGTGACAAAGAAAGACTTGGCCAAATATGCACAATATCCTTCAAGGATATCATTATTTTTCCAAAAGTGAAATTTTCAAAAATTTTTTAAAAAACTCCCAAATACAATTCAGGCTAATGACTTATATAACCTAATAGAGCACTCCTTGGTCTTTATTATGCATGTGGTCTATATGAGTGACAAAGAAAGACTTGGCCAAATATGCACAAAATCCTTCAAGGATATCATCATTTTTCCCAAAGTGAAATATTTAAAAATTTTTTAAAAAACTCCCAAATACAATTCAGGCTAATGACTTATATAACCTAATAGAGCACTCCTTGGTCTTTATTATGCATGTGGTCTATATGAGTGACAAAGAAAGACTTGGCCAAATATGCACAAAATCCTTCAAGGATATCATTATTTTTCCCAAAGTGAAATTTTTAAACATTTTTTTAAAAACTCCCAAATACAATTCAGGCTAATGACTTATATAGCCTAATAGAGCACTCCTTGGACTTTATTATGCATGTGGTCTATATGAGTGACAAAGAAAGACTTGGCCAAATATGCACAAAATCCTTCAAGGATATCATTATTTTTCCAAAAGTGAAATTTTCAAAAATTTTTTAAAAAACTCCCAAATACAATTCAGGCTAATGACTTATATAACCTAATAGAGCACTCCTTGGTCTTTATTATGCATGTGGTCTATATGAGTGACAAAGAAAGACTTGGCCAAATATGCACAAAATCCTTCAAGGATATCATCATTTTTCCCAAAGTGAAATATTTAAAAATTTTTTAAAAAACTCCCAAATACAATTCAGGCTAATGACTTATATAACCTAATAGAGCACTCCTTGGTCTTTATTATGCATGTGGTCTATATGAGTGACAAAGAAAGACTTGGCCAAATATGCACAAAATCCTTCAAGGATATCATTATTTTTCCCAAAGTGAAATTTTTAAACATTTTTTTAAAAACTCCCAAATACAATTCAGGCTAATGACTTATATAGCCTAATAGAGCACTCCTTGGACTTTATTATGCATGTGGTCTATATGAGTGACAAAGAAAGACTTGGCCAAATATGCACAAAATCCTTCAAGGATATCATTATTTTTCCCAAAGTGAAATTTTTAAACATTTTTTTAAAAACTCCCAAATACAATTCAGGCTAATGACTTATATAACCTAATAGAGCACTCCTTGGTATTTATTATGCATGTGGTCTATATGAGTGACAAAGAAAGACTTGGCCAAATATGCACAAAATCCTTCAAGGATATCATCATTTTTCCCAAAATTTTCAAAAATTTTTTAAAAAACTCCCAAATACAATTCAGGCTAATGACTTATATAGCCTAATAGAGCACTCCTTGGACTTTATTATGCATGTGGTCTATATGAGTGACAAAGAAAGACTTGGCCAAATATGCACAAAATCCTTCAAGGATATCATTATTTTTCCCAAAGTGAAATTTTTAAAAATTTTTTAAAAAACTCCCAAATACAATTCAGGCTAATGACTTATATAGCCTAATAGAGCACTCCTTGGTCTTTATTATGCATGTAGTCTATATGAGTGACAAAGAAAGACTTGGCCAAATATGCACAATATCCTTCAAGAATATCATTATTTTTCCAAAAGTGAAATTTTTAAAAATTTTTTAAAAAACTCCCAAATACAATTCAGGCTAATGAGTTATATAGCCTAATAGAGCACTCCTTGGTCTTTATTATGCATGTGGTCTATATGAGTGACAAAGAAAGACTTGGCCAAATATGCACAAAATCCTTCAAGGATATCATCATTTTTTCAAAAGTGAAATTTTCAAAAATTTTTTAAAAAACTCCCAAATACAATTCAGGCTAATGACTTATATAGCCTAATAGAGCACTCCTTGGACTTTATTATGCATGTGGTCTATATGAGTGACAAAGAAAGACTTGGCCAAATATGCACAAAATCCTTCAAGGATATCATCATTTTTCCCAAAGTGAAATTTTGAAAAATTTTTTAAAAAACTCCCAAATACAATTCAGGCTAATAAGTTATATAGCCTACTAGAGCACTCCTTGGTTTTCATTATGCATATGGTCCATATGAGTGACAAAGAAAGACTTGGCCAAATATGCACAAAATCCTTCAAGGATATCATAATTTTTCCCAAAATGAAATTTTCAAAAATTTTTAAAAAAACTCCCAAATACAATTCAGGCTAACGAGTTATATAGCCTAATAGAGCACTCCATGGTCTTCATTATGCATATGGTCCATATGAGTGACAAAGAAAGACTTGGCCAAATATGCACAATATCCTTCAAAGATATCATTATTTTTCCAAAAGTGAAATTTTCAAAAATTTTTTAAAAAACTCCCAAATACAATTCAGGCTAATGACTTATATAGCCTAATAGAGCACTCCTTGGTCTTTATTATGCATGTAGTCTATATGAGTGACAAAGAAAGACTTGGCCAAATATGCACAATATCCTTCAAGGATATCATTATTTTTCCAAAAGTGAAATTTTCAAAAATTTTTTAAAAAACTCCCAAATACAATTTAGGCTAATGACTTATATAACCTAATAGAGCACTCCTTGGTCTTTATTATGCATGTGGTCTATATGAGTGACAAAGAAAGACTTGGCCAAATATGCACAAAATCCTTCAAGGATATCATAATTTTTCCCAAAATGAAATTTTCAAAAATTTTTAAAAAAACTCCCAAATACAATTCAGGCTAACGAGTTATATAGCCTAATAGAGCACTCCTTGGACTTTATTATGCATGTAGTCTATATGAGTGACAAAGAAAGACTTGGCCAAATATGCACAAAATCCTTCAAGGATATCATCATTTTTCCCAAAGGGAAATTTTGAAAAATTTTTAAAAAAACTCCCAAATACAATTCAGGCTAACGAGTTATATAGCCTAATAGAGCACTCCATGGTCTTCATTATGCATATGGTCCATATGAGTGACAAAGAAAGACTTGGCCGAATATGCACAATATCCTTCAAAGATATCATTATTTTTCCAAAAGTGAAATTTTCAAAAATTTTTTAAAAAACTCCCAAATACAATTCAGGCTAATGACTTATATAACCTAATAGAGCACTCCTTGGTCTTTATTATGCATGTGGTCTTTATGAGTGACAAAGAAAGACTTGGCCAAATATGCACAAAATCCTTCAAGGATATCATCATTTTTTCAAAAGTGAAATTTTCAAAAATTTTTTAAAAAACTCCCAAATACAATTCAGGCTAATGACTTATATAGCCTAATAGAGCACTCCTTGGTCTTTATTATGCATGTAGTCTATATGAGTGACAAAGAAAGACTTGGCCAAATATGCACAAAATCCTTCAAGGATATCATCATTTTTTCAAAAGTGAAATTTTCAAAAATTTTTTAAAAAACTCCCAAATACAATTCAGGCTAATGACTTATATAACCTAATAGAGCACTCCTTGGTCTTTATTATGCATGTGGTCTATATGAGTGACAAAGAAAGACTTGGCCAAATATGCACAAAATCCTTCAAGGATATCATCATTTTTCCCAAAATTTTCAAAAATTTTTTAAAAAACTCCCAAATACAATTCAGGCTAATGACTTATATAGCCTAATAGAGCACTCCTTGGACTTTATTATGCATGTGGTCTATATGAGTGACAAAGAAAGACTTGGCCAAATATGCACAAAATCCTTCAGGGATATCATTATTTTTCCCAAAGTGAAATTTTTAAAAATTTTTTAAAAAACTCCCAAATACAATTCAGGCTAATGACTTATATAGCCTAATAGAGCACTCCTTGGTCTTTATTATGCATGTAGTCTATATGAGTGACAAAGAAAGACTTGGCCAAATATGCACAATATCCTTCAAGAATATCATTATTTTTCCAAAAGTGAAATTTTCAAAAATTTTTTAAAAAACTCCCAAATACAATTCAGGCTAACGAGTTATATAGCCTAATAGAGCACTCCATGGTCTTCATTATGCATATGGTCCATATGAGTGACAAAGAAAGACTTGGCCAAATATGCACAATATCCTTCAAAGATATCATTATTTTTCCAAAAGTGAAATTTTCAAAAATTTTTTAAAAAACTCCCAAATACAATTCAGGCTAATGAGTTATATAGCCTAATAGAGCACTCCTTGGACTTTATTATGCATGTAGTCTATATGAGTGACAAAGAAAGACTTGGCCAAATATGCACAATATCCTTCAAGGATATCATTATTTTTCCAATAGTGAAATTTTCAAAAATTTTTTAAAAAACTCCCAAATACAATTCAGGCTAATGACTTATATAACCTAATAGAGCACTCCTTGGTCTTTATTATGCATGTGGTCTATATGAGTGACAAAGAAAGACTTGGCCAAATATGCACAAAATCCTTCAAGGATATCATCATTTTTTCAAAAGTGAAATTTTCAAAAAATTTTTTAAAAAACTCCCAAATACAATTTAGGCTAATGAGTTATATAGCCTAATAGAGCACTCCTTGGACTTTATTATGCATGTGGTCTATATGAGTGACAAAGAAAGACTTGGCCAAATATGCACAAAATCCTTCAAGGATACCATCATTTTTCCCAAAGTGAAATTTTTAAAAATTTTTTAAAAAACTCCAAAACACAATTTATACATATGAGTTACATAATTTATTAGGACACCCCTTGGTCTATATTTTCCATTCCATATTTGACCATTTTAGTTGTTCATCTTACGAAGAGTTTTCATAAAAAATATCTATTTTTAAACTTATTTTATTTGCTGTCTAAGAATATATTAGCTATCAGACTATTCTTGTTTTAATAAGGAATATTTCGAACACGTTTTCCATATGGTAAGGTCTGGAAACTGGGATTTATTTCCTGGTACTGACCTATTTGATTAAGTAAATTGTTAACATGAGCTCTGTTAAATGCGTAACATGGCTATGTTAACTCCAAAATTGGCTTTGCTAAAAATGGTGGTTTTTGTCTCTGCTAGTTAAATACGTATTTATCTTCACACAGGTCAGAAAGCATACAAATTAAATTCAAGTTGGTAGTAAGCATTTAAGCAACTATAAAAACAACTACAACAACAATGTAATAACTAGTATTTAACAACAAAATATTAAATAATACACAAAACAAGTGGTTGTGGCATTGAGTTACGGGAATAAATCGAATACACAACAAACATGTACACAAATAGGCTAATAAAAATGCAATTAATATCAAGAAAATAGTCACAGGGTTGTATTTAAAAAGGTAGAATCGTGCAATTTTATGCATATTATTAAAGGCATTACAAAATAAAGTAAGAAACTTATAACTAGTCATGAATGGATGCAGCAAAAGGCAATTTTCGGAAGTAGACCTTTTGGCCGATTATTACAAAATTCACTTCGACAGTTGGTAGTTTAAGGTCAAAATTATATCTCCTTAAAAATCTTCAAAATTGCGAACTATAATATCTTGATAAAAAGAATACATAGACACCCAGCAAGACGTCGATGGTCTGAGTCGATTGTTATAATCAAAAATAGATCTCAGACAATTTTTTCGGCGTTAAAACCGTCTGCAAGAAACGGCAAGAGCTTTTAATTAGGGCGGTTTATTTAGCAAATAATTGTTTGCTTCAAATTATTTTTCCACTTTTGGCACAAAAATCGCAAACTAAGCTCTTACAGTGGCCAAAAAAAGCCTACCTCGGGTTTTTTACAACGCTTTTCAAATAGCGATAAAGTTCCACCTTAACTGTCGTTTGTTTTGAAACGGTTATTCCCTGATTTTTTTGCCGAACAGGCAGATGAAAATTTCCCCACCCAACTTTACTGACTTTAAAATTTAGGGTCACCACGTCATATGTAAAATATAGACAAAGCGCCCAGTTCTACTCAATTGGGTAACTAAACGTATTGGCATTAGCGCCTTTACAAATAAGCGTAGATATAAAGCAGGTGCCTCCATGGGAGCTTACGTCTACCTGATTTAATTGCGTAACCGTTCTTTTGATATTTAGCAAACCCTGAGCAAATTAGTTTTAATATCAAAATCGAAAGTTAAGCGTTATTAAATCACAACTACGGCAAAAAGCGACGCGCTAAATTTAATCTGCCATGAAACAAGACATGAGTTTAGCTATGAATTCGTGGTTAGCCAGGACTGACTAAAACAGCTCATCTCCAAATTTATTTCGGTAGATGAATGGCTAGTTCAATCCGTAAAAAGCCACATTTTTTTAACATTATCTGAAGCAAAGAATGCGGCATACAGAGCAACATTGCAGCCAGTAGCAACACGTCTTGCGAAAGAAAGGTATAAGGTGAAAAGGAAAGAGGAGGATCGTCTGTTTCGCAGAAAGAAGCGAGAAATGGAAAGGCGTGAGTGTGAGCGTATGGAGATGTTTAGGAGTCAAAATAAAGTCCTAAAATTTTACAATAAAGTATAACACCAAACTGAAGGATTTGGTGCAGGCACATATCCCTGCAAAGATAAAAAAAATTTATCTGGAGAGTGATACAGATAGTGTGATACAGAAATGAAAAAAATGGTTGTAGCGGCAATGAAGGTCCCACAAAACCAACCACATTTTACTACCAGGAAAGAAGAAATCAATTTACGGAGTGTTCAGTTATGACCCAAATCATAGTTCTTAGACCCAATCCATCCAAGCAACAAAACAGCCTCGTGCCTGCTGAGCCAGCGCCGGTTATATAGCCCCAGATTTCCTTCTCCTGTTTTCCCATTGAAAGCTTGTCATTCCCCAGGATTGATGGTCTCACAATTTTCTCCTTTTATAAAAACCAAAGATCCGAGTCGCTTTGAACGGTCTCGTCACCAATTTTATTGCCAAAAATGTCGCAGTGTCCCGCAATCCAACACAGTCTAACGTTGAAGAAGTCTTTAAATCCATCAAGAGCCTTTAAGCTCCTAAAATTACACTCTGCGATTTGAGCAGTTCTGTTGTAAAGTTTGACGAGTGTGGGGCTATTCTAATCAAACATAAAAAAGACAAAAGGAAATCAATAAAAAAATAAAAATGTACCTAATTTGTTCCTTTTTTATTAAAAATAGGAAAACAAAATTTTCTTTTTATGGCTGTTTTACTTGAGTTCTACACAACTAATCAAATTTGTTTCCTTTTTTAAATAAAACACACACAAAATAATGTCTACAAAACTGGTTTTACAAAAACGGCCTTTTGGTTTCGTCACCTTTTTACAGTTTACAAAGACGGCACATTTAAGTCAGGCAGTCAAATGTACATTTTATGAATTTTTGTCTTGCAAGTAAGCACCTGCAATTAAAGGGATTTTCTTGGAGCTTATAAAGAGTCAGACCTAACAAAGGCTTGTACTAGCATTGCGTGACTAAATATTTTGTTTAAAAAATTTTAGAAAAAAAAATAAATTGTAAATAAAATGTAACCATTGTTCGCTTTTTTGCAGTTTTAAAAATTTATTAAATGAAATTGTTAATTAAAAGCTGGGATTTTTGATTTCTTTTTTTTTTCTTGGTTTTCAAGATCAAGCAATTTCAAGACGAATAATAAAGAAAGAAAGAGAAAAATATCGCCTGACAGTGAAGCATTTGTCTTTTTGAATTAATGTGATTTTTTTTTCTTTTTTATAAATTTTCCAAAAAACAATACAAAGATTTCAAGGGTCTTATAGAGATTTTACATTGACCCTTTATCAGGTGGGAAAATATGTATGTGAGGTTATATTAATTGTTTTATTCATCTATAGACTTACACAAGTTTCGTAAAATAATTTTAAAGATTTCTTTATTAAAGAGCTAGTAAGATGTTGGTTTAATATTAAAGCTAAAACCGTTTAAAAATATTTTAAAATTCTTAAGAATTTATTTTTAAACAAAGTATTTTAGTTTGCTGCAAGCAAGCAATCTACTGTTTTGTTAATTAAAAAAAAATATATAAAAAGACCACGAACATTTAGATAAGAAAGTTAAATTAACAATTCTTTTTAATGTTCTAAAGTTTTATTAGGTAGCTCGCATCTGAAGTACTCGTCTTATTTTAAAATTGTGGTAGTTCTACGTAAAACTTTCAAAAAAACTAAAAACTAAACAATTTATCTAAATTAAACGCTTATTTTTTCATTTACGTGGAGCAACAAAAATTCATGGTTGTATAAAATACATAACATTTATCTTTCATTGTATCAAGCGGCCATAAGTTGTAGTAAGAATATTTATATCTAGTTAAAGAATAAGCGAGAAAGAAAATATATGAGATATTAATTCTTATCTTAAATAATTTTTAAAGTCAACAAATCCATGAACTTTGGTTTACATCCAAAAAGATAATTTAATTAAAGAGATTTAAGTTAAAAAAATTGCTGTTTAAATAAGGTTTACGACTTGAAAATATAATTTACAGCAGAGAAATTACATTTACATTTTTTGCAAATAGAAAAATTAATTTTATTAGAAGTTACTTTCAATTTTTTTGGGGGTACACATATACATACATACATTAATATTAGAGGCTTGCATCAAGTCCTGTTTCAGGCTAATTCAAGACGCGGATGATTTTCTTATTCTTGTGCTGTTGCGCGATTAAACTGTTTAAGTTATGTAATGTAGTGTAGCTGACACAGTTTGTGTGATGCAATGTAGTGTAGTGCAGAATAAAGAGTGGTGTCATGCACTGTTGTTGATTCACTGTTGTCATGATGTGTGGTCGATAAATAAATGACTGTGATGAAGTGTGGTCAACAACAACAAAAATGTGTGTATTACACATATTTTTGAATAGATACATAAAAAAACATATATACAAGCAGGCAAATCAGTATAAAATTCATACGTAATTTCATTACATTACATTACAAACATTAAAAATCAACCCCCGTTTTTAAAACTATCACACCAGGAACAGCCTGTCAACAGCAAAGTTTTGAGATGAATTGAAATTGAAGTGTGTGATCATGATGAATTGATGTGCCGTTGTTGTTAACTTAAGTGTGCTTAAGTGTAAATATTTTTTTCATTTAAGTTAAGTTAAGTAAACAAGAGAGATGGCGAGCAATACAGCACAGCATTTATTGTTGTGTCTGCACGCGTAAGGTACATGAAATGAATTGAAAATTCGAGATGATGCCTTATTTAGTGACGTCTTGAGCTGGCCTCTAATTCATATGTATGTACATGTTTTGTAAAAAAATTTTAATCAATTTTGATTAACGATAATATAGGTACTCCATGACATTAGAAGCATTTTTATTGTATTCTAATTATTACAGTGTGTTAAGCTTCTAAAAAGTTAAATATTAGCATGCACATATATGTATGTATATGTACATACGTACATATGTGTCTATTAGGGATGACGGTCGGGATTAATTTTTAGGCATCCCGAAATTCGGCACTAAGCAATGCCAAAAAACGTTTTTGCAAAAAAATTTTTTTTTAAATAAATAAGTCTTTTTGTTCTCTCGGTTTTTAGTTTACAAATTGGATTCAAGTAAAATCTTTTTCATAGGTTACAAAGTAATGAGTTCGTTTCAGCAGAATAATACCATCTTGGTAAAAGCCTTTTTATATTATATTTTATGTATATTTGGATCATAAAACAGACTTTTTACAGCATTTTTGTCTTTAAAACCTTCGAATTTTATTTCGTTTCGAAATTAATGTAATAATAACTAGTTACTGACGGTGGTTGTCAATTTCGGATTTATTCAAACAAAAATAACTAATGATTCCTTATCTCCAATATTACTTGCTAACTTAAAAAGGTTTTGTAAGGGTATAACATATTATTAATAAATAAATAATATTATTAATAGAAAACTTACGAAAAATTATTCTTCAAACAAAATGTTTGTGATCGTAATGTAAAGTTTTTAAAATTTTTAACAAGTAGAAAAGTTATATATATTTTACTTTTAAAATGAGATTGTTTCTGCTAAACACTCTCAGATATTTTAAGAAAAAAAAAAACCATATAATACCGAATTGAATTTTTAAAACAGCCGGGACCCGGGATTTGCCTCTTAGTGTAAATGGGTAAATGAAAAAGAAACCTTAACAAAAAAAAACACTTAAATTTGATTTCATGTCTAGGGTGGGCCTCGCAACTTCCGCCAAGAGATTTCTTAACCAACTTGGAGACATCATTATTTTGTTATATCACCCCTATAAAAGATTAGGTTAGGTTGCAAACAAAGATGAAAAGATGCCCCACCTCTCATACATCAACACACGGAGACCATCCGGGTCCATTTCCTGCCCTTTCAAGGAGAAAATAAGATAAATAACAGCTCAAGAAAAAAGAAAGATAGTAGTACCAACGTGAAATTGCCTATCCAAAGACACGTACTTGATTTCCTTGATAAACCCAATGAGATTTTCTATTTTACAAACGAAACATCGACTAGTTCTTCGTGAAATCTTTTATTAAACTACTTGATACTACAGTTCTTTAATCTCGGGCAATGACAAACAACGTTCTTTATCGGTTCCAATTCCTTAAAGGCCACCTGATTGTTAACGTTAGTAATAACTTTTTGAAACACACAACACTTAGCAAAAAAAAATCCAGCAATGTTCCCCCCTGCTCTAGTGTCTGTAACTATCTTACATCTGTCAGTTAAAACTACACACCCCTAAATTTCTATTACTTAGTATTTAATAGGTACCGTGTTGAGAATGCCCTCCAGTGCCATTTGAGGTATGCTACTCATGGAGCCAGTGATGCTAAGTGAAACACATCTTTGAACATTAGTAAGAAACTTTCTCCTTTTTGCTCAAAACCAAAGCTGTTTATTAAAAACCATAACTTTGTTCTAGAAAGGAAATTAAGCCCTTCCCAAAATTCGGAGCCAATTCAGTTTTGTGTCATTATTCATTTGGGCTGTTAAAAACGATTATACCTGCGCAATTTCATTGTGACGGGTGTGACAATTTTGCTTATATTTTTTTTATAACTTAAACAATTCAAAATTTTAACTAAGAAATTCAAAAAGTTGACACTGCAAGAACATATTTTCTGCTCACAATGACCAGTTGAAGACTATGACGGGTGTGACCTTACAAATTTGAATTTTTGGGAATTGATACTTTTATATAGATTTGTGTTATTCTTGAGAAATATTTTAATTTTTTTCTAATTTTTACAGTAGTTTATTGTTTTTTATCGTATTTACATGCAAAAAGTAATTTTTGCTAAAGGCAACCCCTTTTAGAAAATGTGACGGTTGTGACAATTTGATTAAAACGTAAAGAAGAGCCGAATACTCAGTATAAACCAATTTATTTATATTTTGACATTATAAATTTGTAGACGTAAATTCATCGATTTTACGTGAAATTGACACCTGTTGTTTCTTTAAATTATCCGTTTGTTATGACCCTATATTTAAGAAGAATGGAAATTTTAACTTCCGTATCAAAACAAATTATTATTAATTTTATATGTATGTATTTTAAAATGGGTTAAATATATGACAAAGTGACCGTTTGGTTGAAAATAAAAAGTACAACGACATTTTATACATTTTAAATTTTTCTTTATGAAAAAAATATCTACATAAATCAATTACGGATTGAAGTCATTTATATATATTACTTACCTTTTGCAGCACTCATTAAATCCTTAACTTCCTTAATAATGCGCTTAATCTGTTGACTAGTCATTTCCAATTCCTTTTCATGACGATTCAAATTGTCGCGAAATTCGGGACTATCTACAATGCATTCCTCGAATTCAAGCGGCTCCAGACCGCGACGTGCATCTTTGACGCCGCCGCCCATTTTTTTGCCGCCACCGAAACCGCTTTTACTGCTGTTATTATTATTACTGTTATTCGACGAACGGCCGACTAAACGGTGGGCTTTTGATTTACTTTTTAAGCTTTTTTTAGATTTTGATTTAGCAGTCAAAACGTTGTTGTTGGCTGAAGAAACAGATTTGGAAAATTTATGACCGTCCGTTTGTGATGAAGCAGAATTTTTATTATTTAAATAGTTTAAATTGTTGTTGTTATTATTATTGTTATTATTATTCGCGGGTTTATGATTATTCTTCATAATTTCCAATATTATTTTGTTTGTTTGACAAATCGTTCATGTAGAGCCGAGTTAGGATGATAAGAAGTAAAGAGGAAGAAATTAATTTTTTAAAATGGCAAACGTTTTTATGAGACAACTATGTAGATATGTAGGTATTTGTAAGTGTAGTTAATAGTGTAAATTTAAAAACAAAAAATTACTTTACAAAATTTATTGATATTATAAAATTTAAACTTAAAAACTTTTTTTAATTTTTACACAATTTTGTGCTACTATTGTTGATATAAATATTAATAAGGTAGTTTTAACTGTGGAAAGGTAGATATTTTTTTTTTTTTTTTTTTTTGTTTTAACTAATTTAAATAGATTTTTTGATATTGTTGTTTTAGGCTTATTATTTAATTTTATTGACGTCGTTATTGTTATTGTTTTTAGATTTAAATTGAAATTCCATTGCAACTTTTTTTTGGAATAAATTTCTATTAAGGAAAAATTTTGTGGTTTTTATTCTTTCTGCTTTATTCTCTTCTACTACTTTTATTTTTTTTTATCTTTTTATTTTGCTTTCATTTTTTCGTTTTGTTTTCTATATATTTTTGCTGTTTTCTTACTATGTATTTGTTGTAGCATACTTTGGCACTGATAGCCTGTCTCTTTTACTCATAAGGAAGTTGCGTTTAAAGATCAAAAATGACATTTGCGCACTCGCACTTCCAAAAACGTAGAAAAAAATAGCACAACTTGTAACTTGTTTTGGATTTTTTTTAAAGATTTTAAAACATTTGTTAGCACAAATATTTTTCTTTTAATCTCACTTTTTGCTTGAAATATTTACTCGTATTAGCTTTATAATTCAATCTTAAAGTTTCTAAATGCACCTAATAAATATACATACACATGTATTCAAATAATGTATTTTAAACACACACACTTCACTTGTATTTGAAAATTATGTATTACTTTTGCAGCTAACAAAAGAATATTTCAATCATTTTTTTCCACTTTTAAAAAAATTAAAAATTTTACAATAAATGACTAAACTCTTATGGATTAAATCCTTTTGAACAATTCTTAAAATTTTATTTTTTTTTAGTTTTCTAAAGCAAACTCCACTTTTTCTTTTTTTATCAATTCCTGAATGTAATGGAATGTTATTCTTCTATCTGCATTTTTTATTTTCTTTTTTTTCTGTTTTCGTTTTGTTTTTGTAACTTTTCAAGTTCCCGTTTCGTTTACTTGATCGTGTTTCACTTTGCGGTCGTATTTTAAAACTGTTTACTTGTTTGACTTTTCAAACGTTTGTTGGTTTGATGAGATTGTATGAACAGTGTTGCCATAGTGGTTCTATTCTTTCAAGCTGCAGAAATATATAAGCAAATATTTGCAACTTATGTAACATTTATTTGAAAAAAGCACATATTTGCCATTTTAAATGCAACGCAAAAAAGACAAGAAAAATTGTGTTTAAAGTAAAATTAATATAAAAGGAAAAATGTTGGTTTTATACATTTCTGTTAAATTTTATTTTAAAGCTCATATTTAGAATAATTAAAGTAGGTTTATTAAGGGCTTATTTAACAACTACTCCATAAAGATCTGTCAAATAAAACCCTTCTAAGTTTGCATTATTTATTAATAATTTGGACTTTGTTTTTTAATATCTTAAAAGTTGTTACAATGAACCATCAAATATTTTCTCAAATGTTAGTTTGCCTCGTACATCTTCTGAAAATTTACTTACAATATTTTTATTTTTTATTCCTTGTTGCAACAAGTTTATTTTTAAACTTTAATGATAACCAAAAATGCTATGTAAATACCAAAAAGCTTAACATTTGCACAAGCTTGTACTTATTAAACAGAGTCGTAATAGAATATATATGTATGTATCGTTAAAATTCGTGTTAAGACGATTATTATTTTGGTATTTATTTTTTGAAAAATAATTTGTTATGAAATGTTCTTTCAAAGTAATAAGCTACTAACTAAAGTTATTTTTATTAAAAATTTGATTTGGCTTTAAACTTCTTACTAAATTATTCAAAAATTTCATAACTAATTTTAATAATTTTTCTTATCTTTGATTAAAAGTTTTATAATCGGGATTTAAATAAAGCCAGCCCCCTCTCTGCTCCCTTTTTAACAAACTGCTGTATATACTATAAACTCAATGACCTTAGATGACAGGTTCATGTTATTCTTTTTGCATACGAATTTTAAAACTTCAACAAAATATTGTAACAGTCCATAAGCAATTTTTGGTTATATTAATTAAAAAGAAACTAAAAAAATCAAAAAGCAAAACTAAAGCGAGCAAAAAAAACCTGTCATAAACAATTTTACATTCACCTTCCTATAACTTACTCGACATAAGCTTAAGCGATCACATAAGAAAGCACAAGCACTGGTTTGCAGCACATTATGGCTGAACAATAAAACTAAGGTAGCCTTGAAAAATTTACTTTTCTGGAGCAAAAAACTTAAAATATCAAAATATTTATTTGGAAACAGAGTGATTTCAAGACATACTTTAATAATAAAAGTTCTTGAGTCTACACAAAAATTTTACATGGTATCGATATAAAAGTTTGCCTTTTTTCGTAATTAGTCAGAAAACGGCAGCACTGCTCTTAAGGTTTCTTTATAACACGGAATTTAGACTATGTTACTTGTAACACGTTACTGTAACATGCTACATGTTTTTGTTGGCAAATCGGGTAGAGAAGGCAGAGCAGTTACAAAAGTAACACTATTTCTGTTATTAATGTTTCTTTTTGACGTTTCTCTTTTGTCGTTTTCGTTTTTTCTTTATTCTCTTTCGTATATGCCATGGTACAATTACCTTTAAGGTAATTGTACATTACAATTAAGGTAATTGTAAGGTAATTGTACCATGGTCGGAACGTTCAAGAAGAAGAATAAACAATGAAACCAAAACAAAATATAAAAAAGAGACAAGTTTCTAGTAACTTAATGTAAATTCTTGAAGTTTTTGGAAGTTACCTAAAAACGAAATAAGAAAATAGTCATGTTACAAGTAACATAGTCTAAATTCCGTGTAAGAAAACATGACGATCTTTTTTGTTGTTATAATTATTTTCTTTTAACTTACAGACATGCTCGTATGCAACAAAAAGTAATTTGGTTTGATGGTATGTATTATTTACACGATACTTGAAAGAGTTGCCAGAGGATTTTTTATTAGTTTTTACAGTGATTTTGTGTTGCTGGTGAATTATTTGTATCAAAGAATAAACTTGTTAATTGTGATTCGCTGAAAATTTCCAACAGTCTTGCAGTTCTATTGCTTGATAACAATATGCCAAAAAAAAAAAAAATATTTAGTAGGAATAAGGATATAATACCAATTATAGAGTTAAAAAGATTCACAAAAACCAAAAACTAATCTAGAACATATTTGCTTATTTTAAGTTATTTAAGCAATATAGATGCTGCTATATTATAGGTACTTTCAGATCAAAAAGAATTTGTATTTAATTAATTTTATAAAAAATTTGAAAATTATAAATTAAATTTAAAACGAGAGAATGTATTAAATCCTGACACATTGGAAGTATCAGCCACCTAAGTAATTTCACCATGGTTTTAGCATTTAGTTGTAAAAAATAATGCCATTCCGGTTACAATTTTTTTAATCAGCATTGTTAAGACCTGACTGCAAATCACTTTTGATAAAAAAATAATATATTTAATATTATATTTTTTTTTTAAATTTAATTTTTTAAGAGTTTCATTTTCGCTCTTCTTTAGAGAAAATATTAAGTAAAATCGTCGTCTGTTCCCAATTTGTATATGAGGCAAAGATGGCAAAAGACTTTGTCGGATTTGTATAAAAACAAAACGTTCTTTTAAGCCTCTGACAGAATCAACATTTTATTATCCACAACAGAGCCGACCCTACATCTTTCACCACAAAATTCTCTCCTATAACTTTTCCATCATGGTCCAACTTCTCTACTTAGTGGGAATTGATTTTATTGAATTTATCGTTACACTTGTTTAGACTTTAAGTGAAAATATTTGGCCAGATCACTAAAAAATTAATATCTTCTTTCAACGTTGCGCAAAAATTAAAATTTTAAACACCAATGTACACACATACATATATCACACGTTCTTGTATGGCTGTAAAACTTGTAAGTAATTGTCTCTGAAGAATAATTCTACGGATTCTATTGCTTCGAACCGTCTTTAGCAAAAATCTTGTGGATGAATCACATCCAACTCTATTTTGTGTGAAAATACAAAGAGGAAAGTGGAACTGGATTGGACGTTCACTCCGCAAATCATCGTCAGATATTGCCAGAAATGATATCAAGTGGAATCCTTATACATGCTGATTTGTTCCACTAAAATGAAGTTACTTTTATTTAAAAAAAATGTATTTTTAAAACCAATTGACACGTTTAGTTTTATCTACTAAATCTTGTAATAAAACATTTTTTTAATTGACTGAAAACTTTTTTTGTTTTGAAGTACTAAATGTTCATTTTCGTGTATTTTTAAAAAATAATTAATAACAATTCAATTACAATAAAAAATAAAACAAAATATGTATCTTAAAAAAGTTCGGTTTTTAATTAAATTGAAAAAAAATAAAGATCATAATTAATCATTCCTTATTGTAGTTATTTTTACATAAATATGAATGTTTGTTGGTGTTCAATTCTGTTTCTTTTACTACTAAAATTTATTGTTGTTATTTTTTCCTACTGTTTCTAAACAAAGATGATTCACACTGATTTAAAGAAAACTATCCAGCCATAGTTATACCAATTCGTTTAGGTAAAAAGGTTAAAAATGTAACAGCAGGGAGCTGTGATTCGGAAGAATATAGGAAATAATTTAAAAAAAATAATAAAGAACAAATAGTTTAAGCAAACCGCACTTTAATCAAACGATCAAATACCCAAACGGTTCTTTTATATACAAAACTGGCAGGTACAAAGCAACATAGAATATAAGAAAAAAATCCTCCCTTGTAAAAGGAAAAATGTTATCAACTTGCATCATATTTTTAAAGCCCTTTGTCATAGAGACATATTAAAAATAACGAATCCATAAATAAAGTATTTATCGAAAGTTTCCTTTAAATAAAGGTAAAAGAAAAGGAAGTTCAATTTATTTATTAATAAGATTTAATTAAAATATTTAAGAATCTTTTAATTACTTGATCAAATTATATGCATGAATTTTACTTTGATTTTTAATGAAATTTCCTCCATTGAACATGTTTAATGCATAATGAATATCAGTATGTATGTTGTTTAAGGTTAACACCAAGAAAAATCTTACATAAAATATTCGTGACAGTACATACACGGGCATTTCCAGAGTAGAGAACGCGTAAAAACTCGACAAACTTTCTTTTCACTATTACTGTGGCTTCAGGCAGGACAAATCCCATGAAAAGCAAATCGATACAAACTATAGACTGCAAAGTCGCTTTTGACACGCTGATTAAAGAAAATTTTTTTTTAACTAAGGCTGCGTATAAAATGCCTACAATGTACAATGACTCTGAGTGCCACTAAGTCCTCAGTAAAAATGAAAAGCATTCACCACGACAAGAGGTCTTCGACAGGGTGACAGCTAATCGTGCAGCTTCTTCAATATGCTGATGGGGAATATTGGAAAAAGCAGAGGTTAATAGAACAGGCACAGTTAACATCAAAGGCAACGTCCACCTGATATATGCAGATGACATGATATCGCCGAAAGGATTAGCTAAGAGGCAACTGGTGCTTTTTCACTATTGAAAAGGAGTCGGGAAAGATGGGTCTGATCGTGAACGAGGAAAAGTCTAAACTTAGCTTGCTTTTGCTAGGTAAAATTCGTGATGAGGGAAAAGTGACATTGTGAAGGCCGGCAATTGCAACGTCGAGATAGTAGAGGAGTTCTTATGTTTTGGTTCCGTCATCAATAGCAGTAATTATCTCAGTATTGACTGTGCTGGGAAATATACATATCCCTCTCTCGAAGAACTTAAGTGACATTGAACAACATGCTTTATTATCTGTGCTTCTTTATGACGCTGAAACATAAATACTTGCGAAAGCTGATAAAGCATTGCTGGAGCATTGAAAGAAAACTGCTTCACAAAATCTTTGGCCTGACCTGTGTTAACACGAAGGTAAATCTTCAAATGAAAGCTGTAAGAGCTATATCTTGACATGAACGTAGTAAAATGCAATTGCCCTGGCTAAACTGGTCGAATAGACACATATGTTCTTGCCAAGAAGGCGTTGGATGACAGCCACCATGGAAAGCGTAGACAGGGAGACCGAGAATTCGGTGGAAGGAGCAATTGGATGAAGACATGCAAGTCCTTGGTCTAAGAAACTGGCGAGAGTACACACAAGAACAAAGAGCTTCGAAAGCATTTATTAAATAGTTAAACATTTAGAAAGTTTTGCCTCCGCCAAAAAAACCTGATGAGGAAACGAGGTTATCAAAGTTAGCTGCGGCAAAAAATATAACAGTTAACATCCCTAGATTTCAACGTCTCGATATACATAAGACCACGTAAATGTTACCAGATCAAACGAGAATCTAGATTTATCACTCTGTAATAAATGGAAGGCATTTGTTCAATGGGTAAGACGCATGATCGATCCGAGAAGCAAACATAGATCTGGATCTGGAGATCGCATCCATCTGAAAGTAGCAAGGAACGTATAATCTAACAAAGCACAAAGGTTGACATCGAAAAGCTGCAGACACAAAAGACAGCAATTGTTTACTCCACTCGACTGACCCAACTGTTTAAAGAAGGAACAATAAATGCTTGCTTGTCCGGATTATATTGCAGCAGAACGGAAAAGCATTGCCAAATCAATGGAAAAAGCCGCAATATTCGTATATTCTGGTACCAGCCTTTTCTAAAGAAGAAGTTTCAGAAGCAGGAATGCTACTGAAACGAAGAACACGGCATACAATGCAATTTCGCAGTTAGTAGAAACACGTCTTGCAAAGAAAGGTATCGGGAGAAAATAACAGAAGAAAACGTTTATTCCTTTGAGATAAGAAAGAAATAAAACGAAGTGAGTGCTAAAGGCAAAGTTAAAAGCACGAAAGAAAACTTATTTGGTGACTAATACAGACAACTGTTGGCATTTAGTAGTAGCAGCGATAAAGATACCAAAAGTAATCCAAAGAACAGTGTTGAGTATAAACTGCCCACCTAAAATGAGATTGAAATAGCGAAAAGAATAATAAGGCAGCAGTAGCCAGTGGGTTGCCAGCTTAACTATTTAAGACTGGAGGCAACACGATGATAAGGCTGCTGATACCGATGATTGAAACATCAGTGTACTGTAAACAAAAAAAAAGGGACAAGATAGTATGTGCCAACTACAAAGTAATACGTCTCCTCCTTATCGGTTACAAAGTTTTATTCAAGGTATTGAATGGCTTTAGTATTCAAAAATCCCCAACCGACCAAATATACACACTACGCCAAATCCTTAAAAAATTTCCAATAAAAGCATTTGTCAACTGCAAGGCTACTTTCAACAACCCCTTAAGGTGTTTTAATACGATTAAACTGGCACACGATTCCCAATTAAACAATAGGATAGCACATCTCAGAGCCTTTAAATACCAAGTGAGGTTTCCTTTTCTTTTGTGTGATTTTTTTAACATCCGATTAGAAAAGGTTATTCGAGACACAAATATGGATAATGAGCCAATTACCGCCAGTTTTAAAAGGCTATGTCCGTCCCTATAACAAAAATCTAAAATAATTTATTTGCAAACACATAAATTTTCTTTCCCGGTTAATATTTCAAAATCTCTGGAATTACCTATATGAATTTTGCTATTTTTTCTAAAGAAATTTCTGGTTTTTATTTTATTTTTGTTTTAATGTTTTAGTGATAAATTTTACGTCAGATTTTATTTCCTTTTCTATATTGCACAAATAAAATAAAAAAAGCATTCGGTAAGTGTAAGTACATAACAAGTTATTTGTAAAAATAATTTCGGAATACATTTAAATTGTTATTAACTTTTTAGGTAGATACACGAAATTTGCCAATTTCCAAAAATTTTCCACAAATAATATCATCACCATTTGCTTAACCTTTTTATTGTTTGATTAAATAAACAAAAAAAATAATTATTTATTTAACTTTCGATTGTAATTTTTTTTATAAAATTTTTGCAGATATTTTTGTTTTAATTTTTATGTGTGTGATAAATAGAAAGATAAACAATCTCATTTTATTTAGTTTGGCTTATGATTGTATGTGTATAAATTTAATTTACCGCAAATACCTACATATGTATGCATGTACAGACATTTTTTTCTATTTGTTTATGTATACATACACATATTCTTTTTATGCATGGATGTAGCTATGTATGTACATAGTTTAATTATAATTTGATATTTTAACTTTTTTTGGTTTTTTTATTTAATTTTTCACAAATTTTTAAATCAAACTTAATTTTTTTTATATTCTTTCTTATCGACATTTTCCGGTAAATTTTGTTGTGATATTTTTTTTTTGTTATTTTTATGTCGTTATTGTGGTGACAGGCAACAACTTCTCTTTGTTTTTTTTATGTTCAACTACTTTGCACAGCTACAAAAACATTTTAATTATTATACAGTTGGAAAAAAATATCTTAAGTTTTAATTAATTTTACTTAAAAATATATTAATTCATGTTTTAACAACAAACTTTTTTGCTGTCATGTAATTGCGCCTTTAACGTTTTACAAACTTCCCGTTACTTCGTTTAATACCGACCAAATGTTCATTGAAAACTGAGATACTTTCTGGATATACTTATCCCATTCATACACAGCGCAACAACAAACAGAGATACGAATTGCTTATGTGTGCGACCAGGGGCGTTAGGCAGTTTTTTGCAAAAAACGTATAAATTTGCTAAAATAATATACATATATAAAAATATTTCGTTTTTATTTTTTTTATTACATAAATACTAAACATCATATTTTGCATTCATATTATAAAAAATTACGGCATAAAATTGTCAATTCTACACAAATCAATTGATTTCTGTCTGGAAAAAGATAATAATTACACACAGAGAGAAAAAATTACACATTTTTCTTAATAAACTTTTTATCTAACCATCAATTTATTTTTTTAAATGTTTTAGTAAAAAAGTCATACTTGCCATATATCAAAAAAAAAAAAAACAAGCCAAAAAAATAAATTTCAGAAAAAAGGAAGGGAAACGTATAGGGTTCTGTGAGACATTTTATTCCCCCCCTAAAAGCGACTCCGGGGAAGTTGCAGGGGATTCTACCCCAATTATTTCAAACTTTGTATGGCAACCCTATAAAGGGATGGAGATAGAAATATTTGTGAGGAAAAATTAATAGGAGTCTGTTTTTGTGCAGGGGAAACTCCGGGACAGCTGTAGATGTTTTAGTGAAAAAATTTTAGAAAAATAAACAGAGGTTGTCGTGGTTGCTGGTTTATCTCTGTCAGTTATCAGGCGATTTTTCTGGATTTCCATACCGATTTTTTCGCAAATATTTCTGATAATTTGATAACACTTACGGATCTATGCAACATTGGGGGGCTTCAAAACAACCATTTCACGGAGAGGCGGTCATCGCTAAATCAATTTTCCTATATATCTATAATGTTCAAGGAAATATATACCTTGTGGGGTCGCAACTAGATATTGAAGAAATTACAAATGGAATGACAAGCTTATATGCCCTTATTACTAATGTGAAGGGTATGAAAATATTATTTTAAAAACCTCATTTGAAAATTTTGAGTCCCATACCTTCTTCTTACACGCATGCACAAAAAAAAATAGTTCAGATTTTCATTGAGTGTTGCCAGCGCACATGTTCAAAATTGCACTTAGAAAGAGAGAGAGAGAGCTACCCTGTTGTTGAAAATACAAAAAAGAAGTTTATCTCTATCAGAAAAAAGCAAATAAAAAATTGTTTATAGCAGAAGAAACTTTTTGATATTGTAGGTACATTTTTATTTGAAATTTTAAAACTTATTACCATATCCGATCGTAACATGCTTTAAAATTTTTAAATGTTAGTTTTCTTTGTTTTTTGGGCAAAAATTTACTAGATGTAAAATATGCGTTTAAACATTATACATATAATTTTTATTTTTTTGTAGAAACTTTTACTGGTTTTCAATTGAAGAGAAATTCGGGAAATAACTTATTCTTTTATCACAAATATGATTTTATGTAATTCATTAATTTATTGCGAATTTCAATATAAGCTGATAGAAAAAATAACCAAGTGATTCTAAATTAGCAGACATTTAGCTGACTGGCTTAAAACCACAAAAATTCTGAAAAGCAGAATACCTTTTTTGTGATTTCAAATCACTTTCACAAAAAGTGATTTTCAGAACATGTCTGGTAGGTAGGTGTTTGTAAACGGAAAGGAGGTCGTATATATAAAGCCACTGTATGCACTGTTTTACCATAGCAATTCCTAAATAATTGCGTGGCGCCATCTATTGCCTAAAAATGTATAACGTCTTAAGTTTATCTAATTCGCACACCCTTCATAACGTTATATGACTCACACACCCTTTTACATTTCAATTGTTGGTGTATGTGAAGATTCCCAAACTTTTTATTTTCATGCCTTATAAATGGTGAAAGGCCTATATCAATATATTTCGAATTTAAATTTTTGAAAATATTTATTTGCGACCCCATTTAGTTTATTATTTTAAATCTTTATAGATCCGTTACTAGTGTCAAACTATTGATAAAAAATTTTAAGGTGGCAGTCGATATTTGATGGCAGCAAAGGTTTTTAATTTAATATTTTATGAAATTTAATTTTTAAATAAGTCTTAAGAGTAATTTATTTTAAGTTTTACCCAAATTAATTTATTTTATTTATACAACAAAAATGTTACTGTTTTATTTGTACAAGTATTAAACTTTTTTACAAGTTTTACTATAAACTACAGTAATTGACATTAAATAATTATCATTTACGTGAGATCATTTGACTGATTTGGTTTAATTTTCCAAAAGAGTGTAATTGTCTCTTTTCCGCTTGGATATACATATGTATTTAATAACAGATGCATACAATTTCTTAAGTTAAGGATACAATTAACATACATTTTGTTTTTTAAACTTTTAAAAATAGTATATGTTTTAATATCGGTGTTGTTTTCATTTTGAATGCGTTTCTTTTGTAGTTTAAGTGCGTCCTGGTGCACTTGGTACATATTTTTCGGAAGGCTGATATTGCCACTGAGCGCAGATTTCATCTTGTTCAGTTTGATTGTATCCAGCTCTGAAAGTAAACGGTTCATCAATATATAGATTTTTGTTGTTGTAGATTTAAGGATTTCTGATCTGAATTCGCCTTGAAATTAAACGGAATACGAAATACGGCAAACGAACGAAAATTATGAAAATGTATACTTTTATAAATATGTAATTCATTGGACCTACTGTTTTTGAAATTAAACTTTAAAGAGTAAATTAAAAAAAATATGTAAATAAAACCAAAGATAATAGTTTAAAAATTTATTTTTTTAATTATCTATAAGTTAAAATTAAAATACAAATTATATAATAAAACTTAAAAAAAAATAAATAATGTAAAAATATAGGTATATTGGTCATTTATTGTTAAAAATTTATCTAGCGTGAGCAATAAAAAAGCGGAATGTGGCGTACATAAATAACTAATGCTTAATGCTAGCAGCACAACTGGGACGAACGACGAAGTTTTTGCATCATCTAAAAAAATTAGAACTCTACTTCCAATTTTCGACTTCGTACAAATAAGTTAATATTTGTTTCTATTAAAGTTTGTCTATATTACAGTTTCAGTTTCTCAGTCATTAATATAAGTTTGCGTTTATAAAGGACTGGCATATGTAATATGTTAACGAACGAGAGCAAAACAACCAATAAAAAATGCAAACAAAAAATTGTTTACCTTGTTTTTGGTCCCATTCAGGGGACACTAAACAAGGTAACAGCATGGCGAATTAAAAAATTCGCCCTCTGCATTTCCTTTTTGTGTTTAAACGGTGGAATGTCAGAAAAATTAAAAATTTCATACATAAGTAAATTTTTATAACGTAATAACGTAATGATTTTAACCAGCTGGGCTCTTAATATTACCTGGTTGAGTGTGCCTTGACCGAACCGATGTCAAACTTTGTATTCGTATTCTCTCATACTCAATACATTATGGTCTTACATGGTGTGATTTTGTATTATTCTACCACGTTTTGTGACATGTTACCATGTAAACAAACCTTAAACGTTTAAAAACATATCATCCTTGAAAATCATAGGGTTTTTTGGAAAATAAATTTTGAATTGTTTCCAATAGAATAGAATTTTTTAAAATTAAATTAAAATTTTGGAAAATACAATTAGAAGGTACTGAAATACAATTGGAAATGATGTGCTAATAAACTCATAAATGTTTTGTCTTACGGGATGAAGAGGATTAACTTAAAGTACGTTTAAACTATGCTTACAATTAATACTATAGGAAGACATTATTTATATGTGTGTATAAGGAAATTTTTGTCCAAAGTATAGAATTTGGATAGAGAATAATTTTTATATACAATATTTTAAGTAAAACAAAAAATAAACTTAAAATTAAAACAAACAAAAAATAAATTCAGTCTTGTTTCATGAGGCATAATTTCCCCATTAATGCCAAAAATGATTTGGCGGAGGTCTTGGGTAACGATACTGTTGTGACGGTGGGGCATTTTTTCTATAATAATTAGAATTCGTTGGCAAACTCCTGCTAGCATGCGTATTGAAACTATCCCATACTATACGAGGGCTCTGCACTATTTCACGAAATAAATTTTTAGCTGCCAAGGCCACTGAGGCCAAAGTTACACCAATTCGCCGTTTAAAAGTAATAAATGAATTAGAATTGGCTAGCGAACGGCCATACTTGCTGGTAGAGGGAATTTGATTGGTAAAACCATAAGGACGAAATAATATCTTCTGTATAAGATTACCGACGTTGGGTGGAATAAATAATTCGGCCGCACGATACTCAATATCGCATTGATTGGCTCTATTAAAGAAATTTTCAAACCTTTGATGGGCCGAACAGGGACTGCGTTCCTGGAAGCAAGTAACCTGCACAACATTGTAGAAAATAGCTCCCAAAGTATTAGCGGTTTCTAAAAAAATAAACAAAGTTAATTACTCAAGGGCTTAGGAAATTAAATACTTAGTTTTTTACCAACCAGTATTCAGAGACTGCAAACAACGCCTTAGACGAGCATCACAATCGCAGTGGGATCGTGTAAAAGTACCAGTGTTACAAAGTCCTCGTCTGCATTCACCAACATTTAAAACATTCGGACAATTATCATGTTCACGACAGCAACGATCCTCATTGGAATGCACGCCCAAGTCATTGTAATCCGTAGCAGTTGTACCTTAGTCATTGTGAATTTATATAGAAAAAAAAAAACTTAAATAATGTTTTTCAGTTAACTTACCCGGTCCACACCACTTAGTTCCTGGATATATAAAGCCCAAACCACCACGAAACTGAGTGCCATGTGAACCCGAGTTTAAACAAACTTCCTCTAATTCCATTACAGATTCTCTTGGCACCTGACGTATACGCCTAGGATCGGATTGAAGAAGCATGCGTTGTATATCACCTCTGAAAAGAATTTTAGACTTAACTAACATCTGCAATATATTTTTAACATAAACAAACACATGTTTATGTACAAGTATTTACCGATCTCTATGCATTTTACAGAATGGATAGCGTGATGATAGTTCCACCATTACTGTCATCGTTATATCAGATATAAGTACAGCCGACCCAATGACTGGTTTTATGGGCATCGTTACGAACAGTGCTACAGTGAGCACTAGTAAAAAAAGTTTGCAGGACATGCTGAAAGAAAGTTTAAAAAAAGTTTTTATTAATTTACTCTGTGATAAAACAATTGAGAAAAAATAAAATAATGCACTAAAAAATTCTAGGTTTCCCTGGGGTAAAGTAACTATCCACAATGGCGGTGATTCTTACTAAAACCTGACAAACATAAAATTTTAGCTTCGTAAGACAAAAGAGGCCGAAAAATACAGGATTCTTCAGGTTTTCCCCGTTTTTATACCAACTCATAATGGTGGGTTATTTAAACTTTGTGCTGATGCTTTTAGCTCCCGAGGTTATTTTTAACACCTTCAATTATATCAAACGACTCGGGATCACCTTTAGAGTCGATTGAATGATGCTCGTTCATCAATCCGTCCGTGTCAGGGGGCCTTTATTAATTTTTTGTCATTAAAATAAAGATGGTAATCTACTTAAAAATCATGTTAACCTTTACGAACATCTTCTGCATGTCGGTATCGAAACAAAATTTAGCAATTTACCATGTGCCCTATAAAATCTCCTTTCAAGAAAATCGCTTTACAACACAAACACTTAAGCCAATGATTGCCTTGTTGTGCACTCCTAGCAATCATTAAAGATTTTGAAGCGAGAGAGTCGGTGATGCCGGCGAGTTTCCTCAAGGTTTTCAAATTCAGATTTTAAATGAGCCACATTTGGTATGACATCAGACATAAAACATGGGATTCTAGTTTGCCAAAATGCTAGTCAGTGACACAGGATATGCTCCCTGTATGTCCTGCAATCGCTATGTTTCTTTAGTTCCAGGATTTCCCTAGAATTATTCATATTCGCCTTGGCCCAAGGGACTGGCTTCAATCTGTCGCTATCGTTCCACAGTGTCCTGTGAGCATTTTCCCCCTCTTGGGGCTCTCAGAATAAATGCCTTCTATTTTCTATTTGAATACGCCTGTTCATTCTCAATCCCCCTCAAGGCTTAGGCACCTTTTTAAAGAACACTTTTTCATATTCTGAGTAACTATTAATCATCATTTTATATTGCAATATAGTTCCAGATATTGTGCTTCCTTGCATAATTGCACTTATTCACTCTGTCTTACAGATGTTCACGACCGTTGGACCTACGTGTGCCCTGAGCTAGGGCGAAAATATCGTTATTGTTCGGATCTCCGCTTGTAGGACAGTGTTTTGGTCTACGAGGTGAAGGTAGATCTCAGTCTCTTGGTTTTCAACAAGGACGCCCATTTCGCTTCTTTCATTCACCCAAGAACAATTCGTACAACAACCTGCTGTTTCGGGAATCTAACCCAGTGTCCATCCAACCAGAACTGTAGGTCTTGTATCAGCGAATATGTGCGAATAATAAAACACATTGTGTCGAAGAGGACTTTAATTGACTGGATCTTAATAGTAAAATCTATATTTCTATTGTGCCGGGGGAAAAAAACGATTCTGAATATTGTTCTTGAGTGATAAACTCCCCTCTTTTCTCCCCACCGATTTTATGATCTTCAAAATAGTAAAACATCCGCGCATTTTTTTTAACGAAGGAATTGTAGAGCATATTTGTTTTTGTAGCTTTAAAAGTGCTTTCACACGATAAGTAAATTACAAATGATTAGTCACTTTTGCAAGCCATATGAAATAGCGTATATCTGTCAAAATTGTCATATTACAGACGGTTATTAATCTTTGCATTTACACGCACATATGTGTTTATGCCCCTTTCTTTTGCTTGTTAAATTTCTAAAAACAGCTGATGATGATGGTTTGCTAGGTTAAACAAGAGCGCGCTCAAGGTGGTACGACGAACTCTATGTGCCACCTCCTTAAAAAAAATATACATATGTATACCGTGTGAAAGAACTTTATTAGAATTAAATATATTTTATTACACATGTTTTAAGTGTTGGCTAAAGTTAAAGAGATCTTTACCAAAAAAAAAAAAAAAATGAAATATAAAAACCAATAGTAATCAATAGGTGCATACTTATGTATGTAAATCAATAACTTATTGAAAAACAACTTCATTATTTACAAAAAATTTAACCAGCCTCTACATAACGGTCACTTGCTACTAAATAGGAGCAAAAAGTTTAATTAAAAAACGCAAATATTTAAGCGGTCAATGGACTTTAACAGCCAACAATAAACTAACGATTTGGTTTTTAATAAAGATTTTAAATTGGGATAATAACCATAAAATATTAAATTAAAACAAGATAAAGTGTTATAATAGAAATAAATAAATAAATATTTAACCGTCATTGATATGGCGCCATTAATTTTTGTTGATGAGGGGCGGCATCAGTTAGTAAAAAAAACAAGTAAGCTGATGCTATCTAAATATTTAAATTGTTAACAAGTGAGAAACTTATAATAAGCTTAATTTAAGCTTTAAATATAAACATGCATACCTAAATTGTCACAATAGTTTCAATCGATTTGTTTTAAATTAATAGGTTTGACAGTTGGACAATGCCAATGGCGAACTTGCACAGTATACTGCTGTTCATATGTATATGCATACATTTATTTTTTATGTTTTTTAACTAACGGCATTTGTCCAATAGATAGAGTGACCATTCGTACTAATATCATTAGTTTATGTACTGATTTTTCTTTTGTTGTACTGATTAAAAATGTGTGTACTGAAATGTACTGATTTTTTAAAAAGAGTACTAATTGTACTGATAGTTTGTTATTTTTATTAATTTTTTCCAAAAAATTTGCTAAGATACATAAAAACTAGATACTTAGTTAGTCCAGCATTTACATATATTCTAAAGGATGCTAGCCTGCACTTTGATTTTAAGAAAACATTGGCACACAGACAGGCGGTTCTTAGTCTTTAAAAACAAAAAAAAAAATACGATCAAGAAAAAATAAACAAAAGTGTGCTGATTTCAAACAAGAAATACATGGTCACCCTACCAATAGACCGTATCGTTCGTAGAAATCAAAAACCGTTTCTTACAAAAGACCCTACAAATATGTATATTATAGTTGTTTTAAAAGTGTTTTGATACATTTTGGCGGTAATATATGCGATCTGGTGGGTAAAAACTTGGACGTAGTGCTGAATGACAGTGACCTTTGCATGACATTTGCTTCCCCAATACAAAAACATTAATAGGGTATACTTAAGGCAAAACAATTAGGGAATTCACAAGGTGTATATTGTCATATGTGTTATAAAATTTCACAATGTTTTAAAAATCTTTACCAACTATTAGACACTCGGCGAAGGTGTATGTGTAGTTATTGTGACAATTTAATAAGCATATTAAACGACATAGTATTTTTTTAGAACTATTTTTGTGTGAAAGACAAAAAAACCCATTGTGAAATTTTATGGCAATATGACAATAGGACATAATACAACACGTTGTGAATCCTCTTAATGTATTTTTTATATTTCTTCTAAAATTGCTTACAGCTAGAAAGCTAAATCAGTCACTGACGGTTAGTTATTTAGAAGTATTCCGTTAAGTTATTTTTAAATGAAGAAGCAGTTAAATTATAAAATAAAAACAATGTAAGCAAAGAGTGTCTCCGGGGGACGAACAGTAATCGGGTTTTACACAAATACCTACAAAAACCCATAGCAAAAAGATAAATAAAGTGGTTGAGATAAAGAATAAGTAAAAGCAAAGGTGTTGCCATGATATGAAAAAATGGCAGGCCGTAAATTTCGTTCTAACCCAAGAATTAACAATTGTTAATGACAGTATGTGTAAAATATAAAAAAAAATTTCATTTTAAACTTGGGTGAAATAAAAAGATATTTACTACCAATGCTCAGTACCGAGCAAAGAGTGCTAAAGAGGAGTTGTAGCGGGCTCTGAAAATGCATCCCACTCGGCTAGTAGCGAGAAGCCAAACTTTTTCAAAAACAATTCTTCAATAAAAGTTTTATCACAACCAAAAAGCTTGATAGACTATAAGAAAAAAACAGCTTTGTCAACTTTGTTTTAGGCCAAAAAGCCCTAAAAAATTTCTTTACAAGCTGTTCAAACTGAAAACGCGCTTAAATAGAAACGATAAAATAGCAAAATCAGTATGCAGTAAAATTTTATATTCAGTTATCGCGTTTAAAAATAATTTAGGGGGCGAAAAATGCGGTAGTTAAAATGTTGATTTAAATGCATATCTTATTGTAGGGTTCTTAAATGTATATCCCGTGGTTTTAGGTTACATTTCCAGTTGATTATACTTAAAAAATGTTTTGTATGTTCGGTGAATGCTAAAGAAATCATAGCAGATCTAACTTATACCAGGGTTTGAGTTCGATAGCTTTGTTTCCGAGATATAACATATCTACAATTTCTCTCTGCTCCTTTCGTAATATTTTTTTTCCCAAATTGTAAAGAATAACACAAAACGAATCTTTAGCAGGTTTGAAGTCGTTATGTGTAACTTTAAAATTTTATGAAATTTGTGTAAATTTTGAGCAGCTAATACTTCTTTTGCTCCTATCGAGAAAAAATTCTTATATTTTTACAACCATACTTAAAAAAACTTCTTATAAAAATAATTGACTTTGAGTTGTGACTGTTTTTTATTTAATGTGCAATATGCATTTAAAACGTTTTTTTATTTTTTTTTGCTATTTCCTTTAGTTTTATAAAACAAACCAACTAAATTCCTTTAAACGACATTGACATTGAACGACATTGAAAACAAAAAAAAATTTAATGTTTTGTTTTGCTAATTGTCAAAGTGGCGTTTAAAACCTATTGATTAAAACCAATAGTTGAAATTTTATTGTTTTTGCAATTAAAAAAGTTTAACAGTGTGATGTTGATTTTTTAATTAACAATCAAATAGTTGATATTAAAAGCTTTCCCTAAGAAATATAGCTTAAAAATTAAAAAAATATTTTTTATAAATACATGGAAGATGTGACAACTCTGATAACTCTAAAAAAATAAATTATTTTAAATTTGAAAAAAATTAAATCTTAAACTGTTACTACGCTCTAGTTAACGATGTGAGTTTGAAATTCAATCGTTTGTATGTATGTATGTATGTATGTATGTATGTATGTATGTATGTATGTATGTATGTATGTATGTATGTATGTATGTATGTATGTATGTATGTATGTATGTATGTATGTATGTATGTATGTATGTATGTATGTATGTATGTATGTATGTATGTATGTATGTATGTATGTATGTATGTATGTATGTATGTATGTATGTTTAATTGCAAGCTTTTCATTATTCGCCATTTAGTTTAAAACTTATATTTTTAAACTTAAATAAAAAACGTAATAATTGACACAAAGTTTTACGAAGAGCATCGAACGACAGAATGGAAATGCGGATTTTATTTGTTTAAAAGTATGTCATCCAGATGTCTTCCGTTGAGTTAAACACACTGTTCAAAACGAAGCCTTTTGTTGTGCGCCACACGCAGCAGTAAACTTGATTCAATTGAGCTGATTTCTCAAAGGATATTTTTTTTTCTAAAGCCTTAAGAGATTAGGGATTGTCATTATAAGACCTCTCTTTGAGTTAGGCCCCAAATTAATGGGAGTTAGATTGGGCGACCTCGGTGGCCATTAGATGTTCCCAAAGCGACTTATCAGTTTTTAGGGAAAATTTTCCCGAAGCAATTCCATTAAAGCTCTGGCTGTGGTGTAGTCGCCCCATTCTGTTTAAGTCACTTGTGTGAAGAGTACGATGGATGACCCCGCAGGTTTGGCAAAAGGAATTCCGTAATCATGCGTCGCTAATTTTCACCGTTGAGATTCGTCGCCTGGCCTCAAGAATGTTCGAAAAAAAATTGGTCCAACTATCCAATGCGTGGATAAGGTACACAAAACACTTACACTGGGGCAATGCAATGGTTTTTGATGTTTAAATCGAAAGTTGCGGGTTCTTGGAGACCAGCAACGGCAGGTTTTCTTTGTTGACGTAGCCGTTTAAGAAAAAATAAGCCTCGTCGCTCCAAAAAAACGGGATTAAGAGTGCAAAAACGCTCAAAAATTTTTGTGCAAATTAAGGTCACTTCCTTTTAGTTATTGGACAATTTGAATTTTAAAAGACTGGAACTTCAGATTAATTTTTAAAGTTTTATAAAAACCGTCCTTGAAAGCCCCAGTGAGGCTGCTATTTGCCGTATTGTATGTCGCGTATTTTCACGTAAACTGCTTTTAACCAGTTCAATGTTTTCGGAAGTCCTTGAAGATCGACTAGGCCCTGGCCGTGGGGCATTCATAGCCAGAATCTCTGCAGCCACGAACGAATTTACTTTACACTTGTTCCTTCATGTATTCGCCGAATACCGAACTTTGAACAAAATTGTCGACGAGCACTTACGTAAGAATCATTACTCCTAAAAAATGTCTTCACAGCGAACAAGCGATGCTCACTCGACCACTGCGACATCGTGACGCCTAAATACGCACAATCGATAATCTCCACGGCCCCACCCTCCATCCGCGCCGTTTATTACTTTCTGAAATAATCGTTTATAAAAATATAATTTTTGCCACCAGACACCCTGTACCGAAAAAAGTGTTTCTGTTTATACTTTTTCTTGTCTTAACTTTCTAAACGAATTCTAACAAAATATTTATAACTTTAACATGTAAATTGACATGTAAAAGCAAGTTGCTCGGTCTCGTTAAAGACTATGAAATATAAAAAATGAACCCATAAAAAATTTATGACCATTTATTGAGCACAATAGTTAACTTTCAGTTCTTTTTAAACACAAAATTTCCCTACAGAATTGGCATTTAAATAAAACTTAAAGATAACTATTGGACTCAGAAAATTACCATTAAACATTTATCCGCATTCTAAGCAGTTTCTCAAAAATAAAAAAACATACGTTTAATATTATTTTTTAAATACTCTAAAAAAATTAGGTTAATTTTTTTATAATCAAATAATTAATTCGGAATAAAAAAAGGCAATAAAATTATGTTAAATTGTAAGAAAACTTGTCGGCACGTGCAAATACATATACGTATAACTTGAATATGTTATCTTCAAACCTAAATAATTATTGAAAAATGTGTTTATCTATAAATTTGCATTTTCAAAAAAACAGGTTTATAAGCATATCTTTTTGCATATTTTAATTCTAGTATTTTAAAATTTATATTATGGCAAATTATCAGAGTTTATGTATGTAGATAAAACAACAAAAAAATCAAGACTTAACATGCCGGTTTTGTTATTATCCCATTGTGCAAATTATTATCACAGATTTTAAAATTTAAGGTTCTTTAAAAATGAAAAATATTATAAACTTTGTTTTATCTTAAAAATTTTTTATATTAAAAAAAAAATTTAAATAAAAACATATCAACAGAGCTTGTAATAAATTTTAAGGTTGATAAGGAATATGTTATGCGAAAACATTTATTTTAAAAGTCGGTAGCAAAAACTGAATAATTTTAAATAATTTTAACTTCTGTTAAACATATTTGTGTATGTCTGTTGGCATATATGATTTTGTTTTGGAAGTCTTATCTATAGTTAGTATTAAATGTTTTTGATTTATATAACAGAAACATAACTACAAAATAAAAAATTCGATTGTAAAATCTTAATTGTTTAATCGGCAAAAAATTCAGTTGCCATAACGAATCTGTTTTCCGTGTGTTTTTACGTGTAATGTTAAGTACAAACTACATACTTACATAAATACAAATATTATTTAACCTTTTAAGGTTTAACAATAATTACTGTTAAACATTTCTTATTCCGATTCCGTGTTAAATATTAAATTAGTGCAAATTATTTATTGTATAGTGCTGCCGGTCACAGTGGGCCGATTTCGTGATAAATAACAAATTAGTGCAAACTATTTATTAAATAGTGTTGCCGGTCACAGTGGGCCCTTTAAAAAGTAAATATCAATACTTAAAAAAAAGTTGTTTTCTTTAATTTAATAAAAAACCTGTGCTTGTTTGGCCAGGCCAATTTAACGTCAGGTGGTTTTTTATTGTTTAAAACCTAATTAAAAATACAAATTTTATAAATCATTTTTAAACGCAAGGTCAGTTTTAAAATGATATGTACGTTTCAAACCGATTTAATAGGTAATTGAAAAGTTCACCATTATTTATCATTTATTTTGCAAACGATCCCACTGTGTCACATGAAATAAATCAAATAATTGCAATCAAAGGTGTTAATGTCAAAAATTTTGTAAATCAATTTTAAACGCAAGGTCAGTTTTAAAATGATATGTACGTTTCAAACCGATTTAATAGGTAATATAAAAGTTCACTATTATTTATCATTTATTTTGCAAGCGATCCCACTGTGTCACATGAAATAAATCAAACAATTGCAATCAAAGGTGTAAATGTCAAAACAGCTACTGCACTGAAGTTGTAATTTTGGTAATAAGTTTTCGTAAATAAACTTTAAATGGTTTTAAAAAAACTTATGAAAAAAGTTTTACATAATTCAACACTAGAATGATAAAAGAAAGATTACGCCAACCGCATGATTTCCTTTACGGTTGCAAAATCTCTTTCATATGAAAAAGCAACAATTCTTACTAAAAAATTAAGTTAAAAGTCAGAACTTAAATTTTCGTTTAAAGGAGTTTTTTATGTATTCGTCATTCCCTTGTAACAAAAAAAGTTAGGGGAATGATGATTCTAATAATATATTTAATACAATAATCGTGTGATTTTAAGGTTCTTATCAGAACTTATCCAAAGCAAAAGTTCGTTCAAATTTGTACAGGACATAAAATATTATTACTCTCTCAAACGCTCTCTTTTTTGCACAAAAATTTTTACCTGGAAAGCTTTTGGGTAAGTTTGGGTAACTTTGTGTAATACTAGACTTACATGATGAAATTTTTCATAAAACTAATTCCTGGAAATTTTTATATCTAAGCGAGGGGTAAAGAAAAGTAGTCTCTTTTTTACCCTTTTTTCTGCAAACAAAAGTTTTATAAAAAATTTAATTGTGTAAGTCTCGCACTATTTCGTTAATCATCTGGAACAACTTTCCTTCATTCTTAAAATATATTAATGCATTCCTTTTGTAAGATTTTTTTTGTTTGTTGCCATTTTATGCAATTCACCCAATACCTAATGAATCAAGCCAAGTTCATACTTATTAATATTTATTTGTGTTTTTTAAAGCAAAACGATAATTAATTAGGTGTAACAGAATATACCGGCTAATAGTGGGCGATTTCCAAAAATTTTGTAAGTGATAAAAGTTAAATAAATCTTAATTCTAAAACGATTAACTTGCAATCATTTTGCAACTTCTGCAAGTTTTTTAAGTTCATATTTACATATTTTATTATAAAAATTTAATAAAATACATTAAGTTTTAAAAATATTTTGAATTCGTATTGATTTTGGCAAAAGTTTTCCACTGTGCATGTTGTTGTTCCTAATAGCTTAATGGCGCGAACGGCAAAAGCAACCGTTACACATAGTTGTTGTAGGTCAAATTTGTTATTATTTTTTTGTTTTGTTTGTTTTTTGAGGTTCAGTACATTTACACGTAGTGTTTTGATGTGTATGAACTGATTGATATCTTAGTTTTTTTTTGTTAATGGATTTGAGTGTCAGTTAAGTTTGCTCATCGCTTACGAGCCATAACTTGCTAGCCAAGCAGACGACACTCAGAAGAAGAGGAAGATATTTAAATATCTTCTACATAAGTACACACATTGTGCATAAGTTATTTTTATTTGGAGGTAAAGGTCAATTTTTGTTACAGTATTATTTTAATTGTTTTGGTTTTTATGCTTTAATTATAAAAGCAAAAAAAAACAACTACACGTTTTATACAAGACATTGTTTTAATTGTACAAAAAAATAGATTTTTTTTGAATGAGGATTTTTTTTAATATGCTTTCAATGTAACTAATGTTAATATGACTGATTTTCATCTAATTAAAACTATCCAGATACCTTAGGTTCCCATAGATTAAAAACCTTATGATTAGAGGAGTTGACAGTTTTAATAAACGTGTGCTTGATACAGATATGTGACTAATTATTGGTAGCTTTTTACAAAAGCAAAATTATTATAAAAGTGTAAAAAATCACAACAGAAATGAAATAAATGAAAAAATTATTCAAGATTTTTTTTAACCATTTTTTTTATCAAGCTAACTGTATTTAAATTTATTCTTGTTGGTTTTACTAACAATATAGATTCAGAAAGTTGGCCCAGGTTTCTTAGTCTTTAAATGGGGCTGCATTATAAGATAAAGTCACTGTTTAAGGGGCTTGGGGAGCGCTAAGATTAAGATACCACACTTACTAGCCTAGCCAGTGTCTACGGCACTATGCGCTCACAATCTCGCGAAAAAGCAGTAAGCATTTGTGCCGAATCTTATTACCCTTCACATTGGCCCTTTTGTATCCCCAGTGAACAGGTATAGTTAAGTTGTTTCCAAAGTGTAAATATCAAAACAAAATTGTTTTGTGGCAGGTTTAAGGTCGATTGATACCTATTGTTGTTGCTGAAATATAGCGCATTCAAAATTTCATTGGTCCTAACTATTTTTTTCGAAAACGTAGACATCATTTTGAAATTACTTTATTGCAGACTTAAAGTCGATCACTGTTACAGTTTCCAAAACGGAGCACACTGAAGTCTTAGAGGGCTACCACCTCCCTTGCCATAGCCAAAAAAAAGTCCCTAATCTAGTTTGCTATCTTTAAAGTTCCCTATCACAAAATATTTCAAACTGATATATTCCTTAAGGTGGTTTTACACGATATGTATTTTACACATGACTTGTCACTTTTGCAATCCACATGCGACTTCGTATGTCTGTCAAAATTGTCATTTTACAGATGGTTTATATTTTTTGCTTTTACACGTACGTACATATGTAATTACATTTGACATAACCTCTAAGCCCAAGTAAGCAACATAATTTTCCTTGTTGTTATTCTAAAAACAGCTGATAATACATGCTTTGTCAGGTGAAAATAAAACACGCTCTAATTACAATTTTTTCATATGACTTTTACATATATATTTCGCACATGCTATGTTTAAACGCGTTCACACGGCATATATCCATTTCGCAGTGCAAAATTTAATAAGTCATGTGTAAAATACATATTGTCTGAAAACAACTTTAGAGTAGCCACCAGAAAAGTGTGACGGGTGTAATTTATAAAATTGAGTTTTAGAGAATTTAAATTTTGAGATCATATTCGAAAAAATTTTTAAAAAGGCACACAGTTGTTTCATTTAATTCAGCTAAGAGCTATGTATTTGAAAAAAATTTCGGTTGAAGATTACCAACAACTTAAGTGGCGAATCTTTTGCGTTTAAATGAAAGTTAACTTTTTTATTAAGCCATTTGATTTTGAAAGTTTGTTATGTTTTCAGAAAAAATAGTCATAATAAAAACTTGAATGTTTACCACCCAACCACACGCGCATTAAGTATGGCAACTTTTTGCCGTGGCAACTGTCAAACTCGAATGCCAACACTAGATATTAACGTGTGTACCGCATTAATATGTGTTAGAATACATATAGCAATAAATGTTATAACACATTACTAAGCAATAATCTAGCTGTTAGATTTATATATGGTTTTGTGCAAAAAAAGAAATAAAAATTGATAACACCACAAAAAAATTAATGAAATTAGCTAAAAAAAAGTTAAATTGTTGTATGAATTATTATAGTAAATATAATAAAAGTAAGTGCAACATTAGCCAAAATTTTTTTATTTTCTGTTCAAAAATATATACGTTTTCCCATTGTTCTTAATATTAGCAATTTAGCGCAGCGATTGCACGACGAAATAAAAATTACGTGTGTGGTCGGAGTGTTAATAATATTAAATTGTGTCAAATAAATACTAAAGTAATAATAATTTCTTGTGATAGAGCTCTGACAAGTTTGCAATTGTGATAAACGTCATTTTATTTCAAGTAAATGATTTATGTTTAGGCTGCTAAACCTCATGTTATTAGCAAATAACAATACAAATTTATAATGTTTCTTTTACCAGTAATCAGTTATGTGTGGTAATAGGTAAGTATGTCCATACATATATGTCTGAATAGATATCCAGTGTTTTTAATACATATTATGTACTTTTAAATAATGGAGTTATTTTTCTGAATCTTTTCTTTTAAAACATCTGTATCTTTTGTCACTCAAAACTTTATAAATTATGAAAAATGTCAAAAAATGGCCTAATTTTGTATATGTGGCACGATGTACCTTTATTGTCTTCAATTGTTAAAGGCACAACTAATAACTGCACAGACTTTTATTTGATAAAATTTTACATGTAAAGACTGGTTATAAATCATCATAAATTTTAAATTTACGTGTACTTATTCATGTGTCTATATGTACTTATGTATGTATGTATGTATGTACCTACGTATCTACGTTCATTAGTGCATATTATTTATAATTGACCTTTATAAAGAATCTTGTTTTTAGAGTTTAAACTTTTTTTTAGATTGTGGCATAAAAAATATTATACTTAGGTCCTTGTCGAAAAAAACTTGTATGTTTTTATTGTTGTATTTTTATTTTGTAATCTTTAATTGCAAAAAATTGCAATTCTTACGAAGAATATTCATTATCTTAAAGCTTGATTAATAAGTACATATTATTATTAAAATGAACACATTTTTACATTCAACTTGTTGGTTGTGCTCAAACAAAGTTTGCAGTTTTAATTAACATGACATTGAAAGCCACCTTCTAAAAAAATCGTACTTTGTTACCTTCTTGTTTGCTTAAAAATGTTTAATATTTTTTTTTAAGATTTGATCTTAACCCAATCATACAAACCAGTTTAAGTTTTATATTAAAAACTACTTTGTTTTTAAATAAATATTTTGTTTTTTGTTTCTAACATTAAAAAAAGTATAAATTAACATAAACAGTTATTAAAACAATTTGCAAATATTATTCAGAATTTGATCCCAATTTTATTTGTTTGTTGTAGGTTAAGTTTGTCTATATGCATTTCATTGGTTCTTACACAAAATTGACAATGGATTCCAACCAAATTCTTGAAAAACCTTATCAATATGTTCTGACTTTATTCAAATGTATAAAGGGCGAAGAAAATCGAAACAGTTTAAAACAGGGAATAATTTGTTGAGTTTTTTTTTTTAAAAATCTTGAATGTTTGTAGTAATTCTCAATAAGTTTATTGAACTATGTATTATATAAAGCAAGCAGATATTTATGAGGTTTTTCAAGAATTTTGAAGCCCTTTGTTATCTAACATAACCAAGCTTAAGAAAGCTTTATGAGCGAAGTTTTATTTTACGCTGTTATGCATAAGGTTTTTCATGGAGATTAACACGATTTCCGGATAGAGACCTAATATAGGTGATAGGGTCAGTAATAAATTTATCTACACAAAATTTAATAAGACAGTTTCAGTTTTAAAAGGCTATCGAATGCATTAATGCGTTTTTACATACATATGTGAAGCTTATGTGGCTAAAATTGAGAGAAGAGCTTTTTGACTTATATCGCCATGTGAGTTCTTATTTGGCGCACGGCATATTTTCAAAAAAAATAGTAGTAAACGATTGATAATATTTGGTTATTGTATTCCTTTTTTTAAATCGTAATTCTTTTTTGGTCGACGATATTGGAAGATATCAAGCTCCATACCGGTGCCTCGGTAGATCAGTGTTAAGTGCACGAGTCTACCAGTCTGGGGGTTGTGGGTTCGATTCCTTTAACGGCTGCCTGTTCTACCTAACCTAACCTAGGCTTCAGACTTTTTTCGAATTCACAGCTTACTAATTACTGCTTGCTAAGTGATTCACTTTTTTAGATTTTTATATTGATTGAACGTAAATCAACATAAAAATACAATGAGACTTAGGTATTCGGTGTACAAACCATAATAAAAACAAGTAAGAGCGCTATATTCGGCTGTGCCGAATCTTATATACCCTTCACATTGGTCTTTAAATATACCCAGCCGAGTAATTTTGTACTGCAAATAATATAATAAAAAACCTTGTGCGAGTTTTAAAGCCCATAGAAAAAATAACAAAATTTAAACGTTGGTATGAATAATAGAAATAGATGAAGAAGATTTGAGGTCGAGAGTTTTAAAAGTTTTCGACATTATTCATATTTAAAGGTTAATAAAACTTCTTCTCCAACTTTTTCTCCAAAATGTATGAATTATTAGATTATTACTTTTTGTAGAATATTCGAAGTCGATAGCTGTAATAGTTTTCCAGAAGTAGCGTATCGAAAATTTTATAAAAATTGTTAATTTGTATGGGAGCTACCCCTTCTTCACCCCCCATCCGAAAATTTTTTTTATTCAGAGCGTAGCCCTTGATGTCCAATCACTTTTTGTAGAACATTTGATTTCGATATCTGTTATAGTTTCCGAGAGCTACCCCTTTTTTTGCCCCCACTCAAAAAACTTTTTCTTTAAAGCGTAGGCATTCTTGCCCAATTACTTTTCGTAGAACATTTTATTTCGATATCTTTTATAGTTTCCGAGATATGCATCGAATATTTTATAATAATTGTCGATTTGTATGGGAGCTACCCCTTTTTTTGCCCCCACTCAAAAATTTTTTTCTTGAAAGCGTATGCATTTTCGCCCAATTACTTTTTGTAGAACATTTCATTTCGATATCTTTTACAGTTTCCGAGATATAGCGTATCGAATATTTAATAATAATTGTCGATTTGTATGGGAGCTACCCCTTTTTTTGCCCCCACTTAAAAAATTTTTTCTTTAAAGCGTAGGCATTCTCGCCCAATTACTTTTTGTAGAACATTTCATTTCGATATCTTTTACAGTTTCCGAGATATAGCGTATCGAATATTTAATAATAATTGTCGATTTGTATGGGAGCTACCCCTATTTTTGCCCCCACTCAAACAATTTTTTCTTTTAAGTGTTGGTCTTTGCGTACAATTATTTTTTGTAGAACATTTTAAGTCGATAGCTCTTATAGTTTCCGAGATATAGCGCATAAAATATTTCACCAAATTTGTGCAATTGTAGGAAAAATACCCCTTCCCCTGGTCCTATCTGAAAAAAATTTTTCCATTATTTAGGTCCCTTCTTTAGGAGTATCCGTGCCAAGTTTTGTGGCAAGAGTGACTATACTTACTGAGATATATAGGGATATATGCACGGATTTTGTCCTAAAAAAATGGGTTACTCTGGGTTTTCGCTTATATCTCGGTCAATAGTGAACCGATTTTGCTGATTTTAAATAGCGATTGTTAGCGGGATATTTCTGATCGTTTGACACCACTAACTGGTCTGTATCTTTTTATTTGACTCCGGAAACTTGATTTCAACAGACGGACAGACGGACATCGCTAAATCGGCTTCCCTATCTATAAGGAGCCAGAATATATATACTTTATGGGGTCGCAAATGATTAATAAAGAAATTACAAACGGAATGACAAAGTGATATATACCCTATCACTATGTGAAGGGTATAAAAACTAAGAGATTTTTTTTTCACAAAACAAATACATTTTTTGCCGTACTTCAGATTGATTGATTTAGATAGATTAATAAATGTTTAAGGTTTTATTTGAAAAAAAAAATGTTTCTATTAAAGTTTTTATTAAAAAAGAAAACAAGCGCGTTTATTTGTCAAAAAATCAAACCAAACATTCTTTATGTTAATTTTAAACCACTTTGATATACCGTGCGGCATATAAAAACTTACACGACGCACATAGGGGTTTTTTGCCAATCTAGCCGGACATTAAGCAAAAAATGAAATTTAAGAAATGTAAAAATTAAAGTACGCAGATCGACAGATAACCAAATTCTGCATCGGATAGTGAATTTTTAGGGCTTTTGCTTGAAATTTGTCGTTTTGGGGCGCTGTTAAAGTCAGGAAAGTTGAGTATATTGCATGCGCTTTTATTGACTTTTTACGGTTTTGAGAGGTTTACAACATATTTTTTTGTGGCTAATTGAATAAAGATTTTACAATGATTTTTGGTTTTTTCTATCAAAAACCATATTAGCAGTTATGCTGTTTTATTTTTTTATTTTTTTTAAATTTTTATGATAAAAAAAAATTCGTTTGAAATCAAAAAAACGGATTTTTTATTCACTTTTTTGTAAAAAAAAAAAAAATAAAAAACTTTTTGAAAGTCAGAGTAATCGCGATCCCAAAAATGTTATACTTCACGATAAAATTTGAAGTCTCTATTTTTAGATTGTGAAAAAAAACGTTGCGCGTTTTTGCGCCACTTTTTTTGGCGATTTTTTGAAAATTTTACCTTTTTTCTGTTTTTGCTTATCTTGTATATTTACATATGAATACTTAAGAAACCCTTTGTCAGTCATAAAAGTTATTTATAATTGTACGAATGTAGATGTTTTTCATATAATTATTGCAGGTACATTGAAATAAATTTTTAATATGTATATCTGTTTTTTACCTGAGTAAAAAAAGGAATGTGGAAACAGTAGTTTTTACCCACCCATAAATGGGTTTTAGCCACCTGTGCAGCTGTTTTCTTAATGATGCTATTTTATGGAACAAAATAAATGTACCTGTCTTAAATAAGTTTTAATTTAAAAATATTCTTTGGAAAAAAACAAATCTGTGCTTCAGGTGCTCAGTTTTTAAATATATATATTGTGGGCATTGCACAAAATTCTTTTCAGAACCAATTTAAAGCTTCGAAAGTGAAATGGAAAAAGTGTATACAAGATTAGAGTTATTCCAAATAGTACAGGAATGTAAAGATAAATCTGTTGAAGAAAAATTTAAATTTTTAGATAGAAAATTGTGCGAAATTTCAAAATGTCAAGGAGATAGTGACATCTCAGCGGTAAAGGAGTGTATAAAGAATTTTAAAAAATTTTTTAAAATACATTGGCAGTCAGCACAAAGGAAATATGACCGATTTTTAAGCTTGAATGCCACATGGCTGGAAGGAACAGTGACAGTCCCTCTATTTGGCAGTTCGTCCTCAAAACGACTACAAAAGCCATTCGTTGAACTGACCGAAAGAAGTAAGAGAAGAAAAACTGAAAAATTGCGAACTCAGTTCGATGCTGATTTATTAATGCATGCAGCCCAAACACAATTACAAACATGTGGGAAAAAAGATGCATCAAGTCTGCTTAAAAAAATTGTGTCTTCCCCGACAAGAGCTTCAAAGTTGAAAAAAGCATACAAAGCTGTACAAGAAGAAAAAGTAAAACAGCTAACACCCCTTAAGGCTCTTTCTATATTTGTGGAAGCTGATCTTTCTCGAAAGCAATATGAGATAATCCGCAGTGCCGATAAGAAGGTTTACCCTAGCTACAGTGTTCTGCAAAAAGAAAAAAGTAAATGCTATCCTCCAAAAGAATCGTATGAAATAACAGAAACATGTGCTCAAATTAATCTTCAAGACTTGCTTAATCATACCGCAAGTAGATTACTAACATATTTAGAAGATGTTTTATGTGATTCAAAAACAGAAGATTGCAACTCCTTTGAACTAATAAGCAAATGGGGCTGCGATGGCTCACACCAGGCACAATTTAAGCAAAAGATGGAAAATGATGGCTCAGATTCTCATATTTTTCAGAGCAGTTTTGTCCCAATTCGACTGATATGTGGTACAAAAAAAAAAATACTGTGGCAAAATCCAACCACTTCATCACCCCGATATTGTCGACCTATTCGCATCAGATTTATTAAAGAAACTGTGGACGTAATCCAAGAAGAAATTGACTATGTACAAGATGCTGTTAGTAAATTACAAGAAACAATTTTTTTACTGGATGGAAGTTTGTATTCCGTAAAACATGCAATGCTATTTACAATGGTTGATGGGAAAGTATGTAATGCCGCAACGCAAACCACGTCCACAATGAAATGCTATATTTGTGGGGCTACTTCAAAAGAATTTAACAATTTAAGCATCAAAAGAGATATAGACGCAAATGCCCTTTCTTTTGGATTATCTACTTTGCACGCCAGAATTCGTCTATTTGAGAGCATAGTACACCTGTCATATAAGCTCACAGTGAAAAAATGGCAGTTAAAATCTGATGCGGACAAAGCAATTGTTAAAGAGAGAAAAAAAAATATTCAAGCAATATTTAGAAGTGAATTAGGGCTATTAGTGGATGTACCGAAAACTGGATTTGGAAACACCAACGACGGTAACACCAGCAGAAGATTTTTTTCCAATCCTGAATTAGCTGCAAAAATAACTGGAATTGAATTTGATTTCATCTACCGAATCAAAGTTATTATTGAAGTAATATCAAGTGGTCACAAAATCCATCTACACAAGTTTGCCGATTATTGCTTGGACACTGCAAAACTTTATGTTGCTCTATATCCCTGGCATCCTATGACACCTACAATGCACAAGATTTTAATACATGGAGCAACTGTTATAAATGAGGCATTGTTGCCTATTGGGCTTTTATCAGAAGAAGCGGCTGAGGCACGAAACAAACATTTTCGGCTTTACAGGCAGAGGTTTGCAAGAAAGTTTTCAAGAGTTGAGTGTAACAGAGATGTTTTGAATAGGCTTTTGCTTAGTTCTGACCCACTGATGACTAGCATAAGACCAACTCCAAAAAGAAAGTCATTACCATTCACGAAAGAAGCCGTTTCTTTGATGCTTCCACCTGTACTTGATTTCGAAGAGGATTCAGATTCAGAAGATGTCTTTGAAGAAACAGACGAAGAAGAACAGTGGCACCCATCACCTTAGTGCAAAAGAGGAGTTTATTTAAAAAAATTAGTTGCTGTTTTTATATGTACATATATAAAATTTATTGTTACTATTTTAAATAAGTTTTTGTTATAAATATATTAATTATTTTCAAATAAATTAAATACTATAAAATACAAAAAAGCGGCAAACAAGCTTAAAAATGAATTTTTTGTGAAAATTAGCAAAAAAAAAATAAAAAAAAAATTTTTTTTACAGGATCGTTTCGTGAGGGGGGGCATTGGAGAAGTACCCCCCTCCTCCCACCAAAAGCTTAATAAGATATTTTTTTTGGTATTTAGGCTTAAGTTATCCATTTCTATTATTAAAAACATTATTTTTGCCAATTTCATTTTATGGAACCGCCCACAAAGAGGGGGGGGGGGGGGCAAAATGAAATTTTACCATCTCCTGTACCAAAGTTTAGATTTTTTAACTTTCGCCTGTGTTTAAAATTGCATTTGCTTAACGAAAGTTCAGGAAATTTAAATAAAAAGCTGAATTTTTCAGAGGTAGCATTAGTTCTTCTAAGGGGAACTTTTTTCCCCTTGGTTCGATTTTTGTTTTTTTTTAAGCTTAGTCAGCCTATGACCCCAATACATGTTTCTGCCAAGTTTCATTGATCTAGGGGCACGCAGTAACTTTTAAGAAGTAATATAAATTAAAAAAAAAAGTGATGTCCGGCTAGATTGGCAAAATACCCCTATGTGCGACGGTGTGGTAAATTATGACGGCATAAAACTGTGTATACGTATGTGCAAAGTTAGAATTTAATTGTCTCATTATTTTGATCGATTTGTACTTCGATTACAAAGTTTGCATGTTTGATGGAGAAATCGAGTTATAAGGGTATTCGATAGGTATAATATACTTTTAAATGGGTGTATTATGATTTTTTTTATCAAAGTAACATTTATTATACCCTTCACATAGTGATAGGGTATATATCACTTTGTCATTCCGTTTGTAATTTCTTTATTATTCATTTGCGACCCCATAAAGTATATATATTCTGGATCCTTATAGATAGGGAAGTCGATTTAGCGATGTCCGTCTGTCCGTCTGTCCGTCTGTCCGTCTGTCCGTCTGTCCGTCTGTCCGTCCGTTGAAATCAAGTTTCCGGAGTCAAATAAAAAGATACAGACCAGTTAATGGTGTCAAACTATCACAAATATCCTGGAGACAATCGCTATTTAAAATCAATAAAATCGGTTCACTATTGACCGAGATATAAGCGAAAACCCAGAGTAACCCATTTTTTTTAGGACAAAATCCGTGCATATATCCCTATATATCTCAGTAAGTATAGTCACTCTTGCCACAAAACTTGGCACGGATACTGCTAAAGAAGGGACCTTAATAATGGAAAAATTTTTTTCAGATAGGACCAGGGGAAGGGGTATTTTTTCTACAATTGCACAAATTTGGTGAAATATTTTATGCGCTATATCTCGTAAACTATAACAGCTATCGACTTAAAATGTTCTACAAAAAGTAATTGCATGCTAAGGGCTACGCCTTAAAGAAAAAATTTTTTGGGTGGGGGCAAAAAAAGGGGTAGCTCCCATACAAATCGACAATTATTATCAAATATTCGATACGCTATATCTCGGAAACTATAACAGATATCGAAATGAAATGTTCTACAAAAAGTAATTGCACGCTAAGGGCTACGCCTTAGAGAAAAAATTTTTTGGGTGGGGGCAAAAAAAGGGGTAGCTCCCATACAAATCGACAATTATTTTCAAATATTCGATACGCTATATCTCGGAAACTATAACAGATATCGAAATGAAATGTTCCACAAAAAGTAATTGCATGCTAAAGGCTACGCCCTTAAGAAAAAATTTTTTGGGTGGGGGCAAAAAAAGGGGTAGCTCCCATACAAATCGACAATTATTTTCAAATATTCGATACGCTATATCTCGGAAACTATAACAGATATCGAAATGAAATGTTCCACAAAAAGTAATTGCACGCTAAGGGCTACGCCTAAGAGAAAAAATTTTTCGAGTGGGGGCAAAAAAAGGGGTAGCTCCCATACAAATCGACAATTATTTTCAAATATTCGATACGCTATATCTCGGAAACTATAACCGATATCGAAATGAAATGTTCTACAATAAGTAATTGCACGCTAAGGGCTACGCCTTAGAGAAAAAATTTTTTGGGTGGGGGCAAAAAAAGGGGTAGCTCCCATACAAATCGACAATTATTTTCAAATATTCGATACGCTATATCTCGGAAACTATAACAGATATCGAAATGAAATGTTCCACAAAAAGTAATTGCACGCTAAGGGCTACGCCTTAGAGAAAAAATTTTTTGGGTGGGGGCAAAAAAAGGGGTAGCTCCCATACAAATCGACAATTATTTTCAAATATTCGATACGCTATATCTCGGAAACTGTAACAGATATCGAAATGAAATGTTCCACAAAAAGTAATTGCACGCTAAGGGCTACGCCTTAGAGAAAAAATTTTTTGGGTGGGGGCAAAAAAAGGGGTAGCTCCCATACAAATCGACAATTATTTTCAAATATTCGATACGCTATATCTCGGAAACTATAACAGATATCGAAATGAAATGTTCCACAAAAAGTAATTGCACGCTAAGGGCTACGCCTTAGAGAAAAAATTTTTTGGGTGGGGGCAAAAAAAGGGGTAGCTCCCATACAAATCGACAATTATTATCAAATATTCGATACGCTACATCTCGGAAACTTCAACAGATATCGAAATGAAATGTTCTACAAAAAGTAATTGCACGCTAAGGGCTACGCTTTAGAGAAAAAAATTTTCGAGTGGGGGCAAAAAAAGGGGTAGCTCCCATACAAATCGACAATTATTATCAAATATTCGATACGCTATATCTCGGAAACTTCAACAGATATCGAAATGAATTGTTCTACAAAAAGTAATTGCACGCTAAGGGCTACGCCTTAGAGAAAAAATTTTTTGGGTGGGGGCAAAAAAAGGGGTAGCTCCCATACAAATCGACAATTATTTTCAAATATTCGATACGCTATATCTCGGAAACTTTAACAGATATCGAAATATAATGTTCTACAAAAAGTAATTGCACGATAAGGGCTACGCCTTAGAGAAAAAATTTTTTGGGTGGGGGCAAAAAAAGGGGTAGCTCCCATACAAATCGACAATTATTTTCAAATATTCGATACGCTATATCTCGGAAACTATAACAGATATCGAAATGAAATGTTCCACAAAAAGTAATTGCACGCTAAGGGCTACGCCTTAGAGAAAAAATTTTTTGGGTGGGGGCAAAAAAAGGGGTAGCTCCCATACAAATCGACAATTATTTTCAAATATTCGATACGCTATATCTCGGAAACTTCAACAGATATCGAAATGAAATGTTCTACAAAAAGTAATTGCACGCTAAGGGCTACGCTTTAAAGAAAAAAATTTTCGAGTGGGGGCAAAAAAAGGGGTAGCTCCCATACATATTAACAATTTTTGTTAAATTTTCGATATGCTATATCTCAGAAACTATAACATATATCGAAATCAAATGTTCTACAAAAAGTAATTGGACATTAAGGGCTACGCTCTGAAGAAAAAGATTTTCGGATGGGGGGTGAAGAAGGGGTAGCTCCCGTACAAATTAACAATTTTTAAACAATTTTCGATACGCTACTTCTGGAAAACTATTACAGCTATCGACTTCTAATATTCTACAAAAAGTAATAATCAAATAATTCATACATTTTGGTGAAAAACTTGGTGAAGAGCAGGGGGACTAGAACATCTAATAAGTTTTATTAACCTTTAAATATGAATAATGTCGAAAACTTTAAAAACTCTCGACCTCAAATCTTCTTCATCTATTTCTATTATTCATACGAACGTTAAAATTTTGTTATTTTTTCTATGGGCTTTAAAACTCGCACAAGGTTTTTTATTATATTATTTGCAGTACAAAATTACTCGGCTGGGTATATTTAAAGACCAATGTGAAGGGTATATAAGATTCGGCACAGCCGAATATAGCGCTTTTACTTGTTTTTTAATAGCTATTTTTATTTCTTACTATATAGATGTTATTTTTTTACTTAAAACAACTTGTTGTTAATTTTTTACTAAAAAACCCAAGTAAATATGCTTAAAATAATTTAAATTTTTTGATCGGGGGCGTATAGAATGTTTTAAAAGGGAAACTAAATTGAATATCAATTGTTCTATATGATTCCCTGAACTTAACAGCGGCTAAAAACGTTCACTATTTAATAGCAAGGCCTTTTAAACGTTTTTTTTTTGTTCTGCTTAGGCTATTGTTATGATTGATTGTATCTTTAACACTTTGGTCAAACTTAAGTCACAAAAATGTTAGTACTCAACATTAGTTGTTGTTGTTTTCTTTTGTACTAAACTATAAACATACAAACATATGTACATACAAATATGCAGTAGCAATTTGTTAACAATAATCATTTTCATTATTATATTGTTAATAATTAAAAAAACATAAACATGTTAATAAACTTAAACTTTTATGGACAGAAAACAATAGGTTTCGTGTGTTTAGCGTTTTTAAAAAAAAAAAATTTAATATTAAATGGTATAACTGAAGTAAAGAAGTACAAGTGTTAATTGATTATTATTTATTTATGCATAATAATTTACTTTTGTTTGCCGTGTCATAATTTAAAAGTTACAAGATTAAAAAATACATTAAATTTACATAATTAAAAGCTGCCAAGAGGGCGCGAAATTTTTTAATTTTTAAAACTTTATTGGTCTAATGGTCAGTTTTGAGGTACAGTGAATAATATTAACGTATGTAAATTATTTCAAATACCTACTATTTCAATAAAAAATTAAACTTTCTTGTAAAATCTTTAAATCCAACTTAAGTGGCTAATGTTAACTGAATAATTTTGATAGTTTGTTTTGGTTTAACAGCTGTTTTGTTGAAAATTACTGACAAAAGGTGCGTTCCACAAGGTTTTGTTATAGTTTACACTAAGGAGAGTAAAAAGTAAATTACTCCCTGAATGCGCAAAGTTATCAAAATTATCCGGAAAGCAGGAAGCTAAACTTGTAAATTTTTAAGCACTTGTGCTTATTTCTCAAGATAACATTTGTTTTAGCGATTTGAGAGGCTTAAAACGCAAAACATTATCCCTTATGTTTATAAAAATTAAGGTAAATTTATTAAGGGCTTATTTTACAAGTACCTCATTAACATTTGCGAAATAAGCCCTTAATAAGCCTGCTTTAATTATTATGTAAATGGTCATATAAAAACAAGGAAGTTATAGACGGTCAAGCCCGACCATGTTACCCTACACCACATTTGTATGTGGGCATAGTAAAAAAAAGACTTTATTTGTATTTAGTATAATGGTTAATGGCATAAGGTAAACATGTGTGCAAGGTGGAAGGTAAAGGAATATTTGATCCATTTGTAGCACAAAATGCTTACTCTTTTGTAAATATAAAGTAATATTGGAGTCTGTTATATCCCAAAATGTCCTTTGCGAAAGGACATTTGTATGGGGGCTATGTCAAAAAATGAACCAATCATATTTTTGTTCAGCATACTAGTTACCGATATTAAATAAGACCCATTTCAAAAAATATTCGAGCTAGATATAGCCGAAAATGATTATTCCGAGAAGGCAGTTTTATCATCACCAAAAACAATAGGCTTCGTGCGAATGCCAAATTTTATCAAAATGTTTTCAAGAATACGGCCGGTAGCGTCTTCACAAGGACACACCCAGGATACTAAGCCGGACAGAGAGACAAGCGGACATGCTTTAAATTACTCAGGAAGTGATTCTGAGTCGATTGGTATACTAAAAGCTAGGCCTCAGACCATTACTTTTGGGCGTTGCAAACATATCACAGACGCATAAAACCGCTACCACCTATGTGGTGCTGTTAACTGTCAACCTGCACATGAAGTATGGTCATACTTTTTACTGAAAATGTTGGTTAAGTAATTTGATGATTGTAAAACGCAAAACACCAACCGGTGTTTAAAAGCTTCCGGTTTTACTAACTGTCGGTTATTTATTTTAATTAAATAAAAAGCCCAAAGATCATGCCAAGAGGCGTAAGAAAGATAAAAAATCAAAATATTTTATATTTTTCTAGAGTTTTAAATTTTTTAAAATTTTTTTATAGTAAATAAAGAACTTCAAGTACAACATCTAAAAATATATTGGATCACTTCTTTAAGAAAATCCTTTTTAATATTAAATCTTAAAACAAAGGAAAAAGTTTTCTAAATAAATTTCAGACAAACATTTGTGAGGAAAAATTGAAAATGAAAATATGCAACGCATTCACTATGGCAACACCTTTAAATAAACGAGTACAATGGCCAGAGATAACATTTTTGTCAACTTCTTAAGCAACTTTTTATGGATAAAAACTAGATTGGATCTGCCCGCGACTTTTTGCTTTGTGGCTTTTGTATTAAAAAAATATTGAAACAATTAAATAAATGCGGAAATAATTA